>JAKOOJ010000001.1:1420000-2840000 GCA_022577455.1 Arizona elegans | reverse complement strand
AGAACTTCTTGCTTTTGCAAAATGTCATTTCTTATTGCTCTATCTGTAAAATATATGACCACATCTCTAGGCAATTGTCTTTGTCTGGCCACCCACGAGTTGACTCTATAGATTTTATCTATTTTGCAAAAAACCATCTCAGGTTCAACTTTTAAAATCACAGCTAGGGCTTCAGCACAGACCTGTCTCAAATCTTGTCTCTCCTCCTCTCTAATTCCTCGAAGCCTTATAGCAAATTCCATTGCACGAAATTGCATCATAACAATATCATTCTCAACTCTCTGCATCTTGTCATCAACATCAAAAATCTTTTCTCACTTCTGTGCAAGTGAGTGGATCCAAGATTACAGTTTACAAGGAGCTCCCACCTAAGATGTTGAAATCTAGAAAAGAGTATGGTTTTCTTGTTAAAGAACTGCAGAATAATCAAATCCCATTTCGTTGGGACGCTCCAACTGGCATAATTTTGAGATACAAGGGAGAGAAACACCGTCTGAATACTGTGGAGAAGGCGGAGCAATTTTATAATGACATCTTTAAAGAAAGAACTCCATCCCCACGCACATCTACAGTTTTGGAGATTAGAGAACAACAATCTAAGCAGGAATTAGCAGAGCTGAAGGGTGCTGAAGGAGGCTTTTTGGATGAGCCTTTGCTGGAACCTTCTCCAATCTCGGAGCTGGCTTGTGCGGCTGAAGTTAAGGATCAGCGTATAACTCGAGCAAAAGCTAAGGAACTTAAAGAAAAGTTACAGCAGGAGAGTCAAGACAAGGCTGGAGCTGTGGGAAAAGCAGGACAGAGGATTTCAGATGACATCCTAAGGTTCTGCGCTTCGCTCCAGAAGGAGAATAAGGATGATTAAATGTTTATCTTGGAATGTGAATGGGTTGAATGCAACACAAAAAAGGAAGAAAATATTTGCATATTTAAAACAACATAATAATGATATAATTTGTTTACAAGAAACGCATATTACAGTTCAAGATCAAAACTATTTGAAAAATTCCAAATTAGGAACACATTTTATATCCTCAACTAATCAAAAAAAGAATGGTGTGGTTATTTATGTAAACAAAAAATTAACAGTCAAACTTATAGAAGCTGATCAAGATGGTAGGTTTGTAGCAATTGAATTACTTTCTGCCAATAGTCAAATTCTTCTGATAGGAATTTATGCTCCTAATCAACAACAGGACTATTTTTATAAAATGCTGCATACTAAAATACTTCAATGGGATTATAGATCTATTTTAATTATGGGAGACTGGAATGGAGTAATTGACTCTAAATTAGATAAAAAGACTTTGGCAAAATCAAGAATTAGATTACCACAGACTTTTTTTGATATGAAAGAAGACCTGGAATTAAAAGATATTTGGAGAGTACATAACCCAAAAGAACTGGACTATACTTTCTTTTCTGACAGACATAGATCCTTCTCCAGGATTGATTTTATTTTGTTGTCTGATGACTTACTTGTTAGGACAAAAAGAACAAAGATTCTGCCAAGAACTTTGACTGATCACAGTCCAGTCTGGATAGAAATTGAGACATGTAAGAATGAGAGACGCTCTTGGAGATTAAATGAAAACCTGTTTAGATATGAGAAAAATATAATAGAACTTAAACAGCATTTGAAAGAGTTTTTTGAAATGAACTTGAATAAAGGCACCCCAATGGAAATTGTGTGGGACGCAAGCAAAGCTTATATGAGAGGGGTGCTTATATATATGAACTCTAAACATAAGCGGATTCGACAAAAGAAAAGACTTGAATTGGAAGCAGAAATAAAGGATAAAGAACAGTTACTTATTAAAAACCCAACAGATGAAAGAATACTTAGTGTTATAAAACTTCTGAAAGACCAATTCCAAATGCTTATAGCGGAACAAGTTGCAACAAACTTACAATATGCGAAGCATAATACATTCTGCAATGCTAACAAACCAGGCAGGTGGTTGGCTTACACATTAAGGAAGAAACAAAGCATACGGACTATTGATAGTGTTGATATTGGTGGGAAAGAAGTTTTTCAACAGAATTTAATAAAAGAAGCTTTTCTTCAATATTACACTAAACTATATGCCAGAGAGGAGGTGCAGAATGGACTTATAGAAAAATATTTGGATAATAAAAGAGTTACAAAAATCACTGAACAACAAAAGGAAAGAATGGATTATCCCATAACAGAGGAGGAGATAATAGCAGCAATAAAACAATTAAAAACAGCCAAAGCTCCTGGAACGGATGGTCTGACAGCAGTGTATTATAAAACTTTACAGGCAGAAATGGTGGAACAACTCAGAGACTTATTTTGCAACATACAACAAGGGGGAAAAGTACCTCCATCGTGGACTACAGCTTATATTTCTTTGATACCAAAAGAGCAAGTAGGTCCCAAAAAACCGGAGAATTACAGACCAATATCTCTTTTGAATACGGATTATAAAATTTATGCAAAAGTATTAGCCAACAGACTGATGCCAGTAATTCAAAAGGTGATTCATGATGACCAAGCGGGATTTATTGAGGGTAGGCACATGAAGGACAATGTAAGGCAAGTAATAGATTTATTGGAATATCTTGAGAAGAATAAACAGATCCCTGCAGTGCTGGTCTTTCTGGATGCAGAGAAGGCCTTTGATAGAGTGGATTGGAATTTTCTACTAAAGACATTAAAAAAGATGGACTTTGGGGACCAATATATACAGGCGGTCTCAGCAATTTATCAAGAGCAAAAGGCACAGATTATTATCAATGGAAGTCTGACAACAGAGTTTAAAATTGAAAAAGGTACAAGACAGGGATGTCCATTGTCCCCATTGTTGTTCATTTTAACACTAGAAGTCTTGTTAAATACAATAAGGGATTCTAACACATTGAAAGGTATAATGATAAGGCAAGAGGATTACAGAATAAAGGCATTTGCAGATGATCTGGTTGTTACCCTAACACAGCCAATGGAATCGATAATCCAGATGAAGGACATTATACAAGACTTTGGTAAAGTTTCAGGTTTCAGACTGAATCAGAGAAAAACTAAGATGGTAGTTAAAAATATGACACAAGATCGTAAACTGGAGTTAGAAAGAAGGGCAGGTTTTGAGATTGTACCAAAGGTAAAATATCTAGGAGTTCAGGTTGCAGAATCAAATATGAAATTGTTTCAAAATAACTATGAGGCGTTGTGGCGAGAGGTGCAAAAAGATATGGAGATTTGGAAAAAACTGCAGCTGTCTTTACTTGGAAGAATAGCAGCAGTTAAGATGAACATTTTGCCAAGATTTCTTTTTTTGTTTCAAATGATTCCGGTGCTCAAAAATGATAAACAACTAAAAGCATGGCAAACTGGTATCAACAAATTTGTTTGGAATGAGAAAAAACCAAGAGTAAAAATGAAAATTATGCAAGACATCCCAGAAAGGGGAGGTCTCAAACTTCCAAACCTACAATTATATTATGATGCAATAGCTTTGACTTTAGTAAGTGATTGGTTTGGAGGAAAAAAGACTGGAATATTGAATGCAGAAAGTTTTGATTTGGAATTTGGATGGCACGCTTACTTATTTTATGATAGCAAAGTGGATAAAGTATTTAAAAGCCATATACTTAGAAATTCTTTGCTGAGAGTTTGGAAGAAGCACCGAAACAACTGGAATTACAAAATACCGCTATGGCTGGATCTTGGTCATACCTTGTGGAATACAAATATAATGTCACTCGGGGGGTTTTTATATAAAGAGGTTCTTTTTGCAGATGCGGGCAGATGGCAGCTGAAGACATTACAGACATTGTTGGCTGAAGGGATTAATTTAACTTGGTTACAATATAATCAATTGCAATTGAGATGGAAAGAGGACCAAAAAACTGGTATTATGATGTATGAGGAAGAATTAGTTAGACATATAAAAGAGAAAGGCCCAATGCATATTAAAAGACTTTATAATGTTTTGTTAGAAAGGGATTCAGAAACTGAACTAGTTAAAGACTGTATGGTTAAGTGGGCACAAAATTTCGAGGAACCAGTGATGTTGGAAACATGGGAAAAAATTTGGGTTCAGAATGTTAAATTTACACAGTCACAGAATCTGCGGGAAAATTTCTACAAAATGTTTTATAGATGGCATTTAGATCCAAAAAAATTGTCGTGTATGTACCCTAGTGCCCAGCCTAAATGTTGGAGATGCGATTGCTTAGATGCTACATATTATCATGTTTGGTGGACCTGTAAGAAAGTTAAGGCTTTTTGGATAAAAATTTGGTGGGTCATGCAGAATGTTTTGAAGAGAAAGATTCAATTTTCTCCACAACTGTTTTTATTGGGTATAGTTAAGGGTTTTACATTGGGGGAAACAAAAATGATATTGTACATGATAACTGCAGCAAGATTGTTGATAGGTAAATATTGGAAAAATGAAGCGCTGCCTTCGATTGAGGAATGGATTTTGAAGATGGCCAGTTTTGCGGAGATGGCGAAGATTTCAGCATATTTAAAAGACTGTTCTCAAGAGACTTATGAATGGGAATGGAAGAAGTGGATAGATTATGTTCAGAACAAATATCAAACTAGGAAGTACCAAATAGCTTTTATTTGAAAATGTTATATTAAGATAGAAATATTTTAAGGTTGAGGATGAAAATTTATTTGAAAATGTTATATTAAGATAGAAATATTTTTAAGGTAATCAGGATGAAAATTTAGTTGAAAATGTTATATTAAGATAGAAATATTTTTAAGGTAATCAGGATGAAAATTTATTTGAAACTGCTATATTAAGATAGAAATATCTTCAAGGTAATCAGGATGAAAATTTATTTGAAACTGCTATATTAAGATAGAAATAGGTTAATGTAATGAAGATGAAAATTTGTAAGGGGAGGGCGGGGTTCAAGTTTTATATACAAAGGAGGGTTTTTCCTTTTATTTGACATGATTATATTGTGAGGAAGTCTGGGGGGAGGGGTGGGTTAGGGTGGGTTAGGGAGGTTGGGAAGTTCGGGGCGGGTCGAGGGGGGGGAAAAAGGGGTGAAAATGTAATTGTAAAACTTTTGCAATAAAAAAAAAAAAAAAAAAAAAAGAACTTCTTGCTTTTTTTTTTTTTAAGCCAGGAAAACGCTGCATGCCTCTTTCTCTCTCTGTGTTTGTGTGTGTATTTATTCCATTTCTATAATTACCATCTTAATGACTTTGTGCAGCTTACAATTTCAAAAGTATAAAACAAAACAATAAAAACATCCAACATAATATACACATCAGCTGCGATATTTGGCCAATTAACAGTAAAGCCAGGAAATGGGACCCTTCCAGAGGTGGGATTCAACCGGTTCACCCCTATTTGCTAGAACCGGTAGTTAAGTTTCTAAGCAGTTCAGAGAACCGGTTGTTGAAAAAAATCTCCTTTTCCTTTGCTTTTTTCAACTGTTGTAGCATCCCCATGGTCACAAGAGGCTAGGTGAAGTGAAACGCCCCTCGAAGTGAGTGACATTGAGTTGGCCACGCCTACCCAGCTATACCTACCCAGTTGATCATTAGGATAGAGAACTGGTTGTTAAATTATTTCAATCCCACCACTGGACCCTTCACACATTCCTCTGTTGTGGTCCACCAGCAGCCTGTGGAGCTAGCAGTGGAGTCGGACAGAGATGAGGCTGAGGAAGAACATGGGCCAGTCCTGGATGCTGGGGAAGGCCCGGATGATGGCTTTGCGTCGGAGGCAGAGATCGGGCCAGGGCCATCAGGGAGTGAGGTGCGGAGTCCAGAGCCTCCAGAGACTGATAGGAGTGAGGCAGAGGAACAGGAGGAGCCTGTTCCTAATGCATGCATGAGAAGAGCTGCCAGAAGGCAAGAGCAGCTCAAGCAAAGAGGACAACTCAGGAGTAGGGCCAAGAGATGATTGGCCCCTCCCATAAGGCTTAAAACAGACCAGCAACGGCGTTTGCTGGAAAACAACATTGGTAGCTTTGTCTTCTTCATCATCTACGTCTTGTATTTATTTTTGTATCTGGGACTTCTGAACATTTGCCAGGAAACGCCTTTGGCAGTTTGCCTAATTGGACAAGGTTTGCGATAGGACTGAGGAATTTGTGTTGGGAGGAATTTGTTTTAATTTAGTTCAACGACGCTGGGAATGAAGTAATTCTCAGCTGTTCGAATAAAGTTTGTTTGTTTTTTCACTGACTGATTTTCCTACTACTTACTTGGGCCTGGGTCACAACATCCACATCCCAGGTTCAGGATCACAGTCTGGTATTCCTTATGGAAGACAAACAGGATTGGGACAACTCTTACCTCTGAGGAGAGGATGTTCCACAGAATGGGAGTTACTGCGAAAAAGCCTCTACTTCTAGTCCTTGCTAGCCGACACTTTTTTGCTGATGGGATTTGCAGCATCCCCAATCTGCTATATCGAATTGGACAGGTAAAGACAATCCCTCAGGTGTGTGTGTATGCAAGTGTATAATTGCACAGAATAACAATTGCAAATGTGAACAGGAGAATGGCTATATATATAGGTAGTCCTAGACCAGGGGTGAAATCCAGCAGGTTCTGACAGGTTCTGGAGAACTGGTAGCAGAAATTTTGAGTAGTTCGGAGAACCAGCAAATACCACCACTGGCTGGCCCCAGAGTGGGATGGGAAGGGAGATTGTAATTGTTTGTATTCTGTATATTGTTATATATTATATATTATGATTCATGTATGTTATGTATGTTAATTTCTTTTTTTATATATGTTAATAATAAAAAAATATGGGAAAAAAAAGAACCAGCAAATACCACCTCTGGCTGGCCCAAGAATGGGGTGGGAATGGAGATTTTGCAATATCCTTCCCCTGGACTAGGGTGGGAATGGAGATTTTGCAGTATCCTTCCCCTGTTATGCCCACCAAGCCACACCACGCCCACCAAGCCACACCCACAGAACCAGTAGTAAAAAATTTCACCACTGTCCTAGAGTTAGAACCACAGTTGAGCCCAACATTTTTACATGTTGCTAAGTGAGAAATTTTGTAAAATTTGCCCTGTTTTATGACTTTTCTCGCCACGTTTGTTAAGTGAATCACAGCAGTTCTTAAATTAAGTAACATGATTAAGTGAATCTGGTCTCCACATTGACTTTGCTTGTCAAAAAGGTCACAAAAGGGACACGGCAACCGTCATAAATGGGAGTCAGTTGTGAAGCACCCAAATGTAAATCACGTGGCCATGGGGATGCTGCAATGGTCATAAGTGTGAAAAATGGTCGTAAGTCGCTTTTTTCGGTAATGTTGTAACTTTGAATGGTCACTAAATGAACTTTGTTAGTCGAGGGATACCGGTACAGTGTAACATCACTTTTTTCACCAAAAGCATTTTGTTTGCTGTCTTATGATTTTCATTTGAAAGAAATTGGCTCTCATTCTCTTGTGAAGCAACAGACAGCACAGATTCATTGCTGAGATGCGGACAGCTTTAAGATTCCAGAAATCATAGCTTCACACACACACACACACACACACACACACACACCAATCCAAATGGCACAACCTGTGTTAGCAAATCTAAACTTGTGTATTAACCTCCTTTTATCCACATTGCAAATAATTTGCTTAAATAGTATCTTTATGACCAAATGGTAGGTGTTTAAGCTGCTGCTCTTGGAAACAGGATTATTGGATTCAGGGGACCAGCTATAAATCTCTTCTGCTTTTCATGTATACCGTATTTTTCAGACTACAAGACGCACCTAGATTTAGAGCAGTAGTGGGTTTCAATTTCTTTTACTACTGGTTCTGTGGGCGTGGCTTGGTGGGCGTGGCATGGTTTGGTGGGTGTGGCTTGGTGGGCGTGGCAGGGGAAGGTTACTGCAAAATCCCCATTTCCTCCTAATCAGCTGGGACTTGGGAGGCAGAGAATAGATGGGGATGGGGCCAGTCAGAATTTTTACTACCGGTTCTCTGAACTACTCAAAATTTCCACTACCGGTTCTCCAGAACTGGTCAGAACCTGCTGAAAACCACCTCTGATTTAGGGGATGAAAACAAGAAAAGAAATAGTTTTTGGCCTCTGTGTGCACCGTTTTCACCCTCCCCGGACCCCAGAAGCACTTTGCAGGCCAAAAACAGGCCTGTTTTTTGGGCTCCCGAACTCTCTGCACCTCCCGTAAATAGTAGAATTTAGGAGACAACAAAGAAAAGCCAAAGAAAAAGAAGAGTTTAACATCAGTTCCAGCAAGCCAAACTTAAAATTACAATAGAGTTGTTTGAGATAAGATAGTAAAACGAATGAATTAACATTAACAGTCAATGAAGGAAAGCAGTCCAAATGGCTGCAGAATTATTATATGTCTGGGACAGAAAAGAAATACCAAAGAAATAATTCAAAAAAAAAAAAAATTAGCATATGCTGATGTTACATTAGCCAGGAGACTACAATGCTAATGCAAAGTAGTAGTTTGGCTGCCTGTTTTCCAGCTCTGCTAGGTATACTTTTGCATGCTTTCCAAGGTGTGCCACAGGAGATTAGCCTTTCTTTCACACCAGAAAGAAAGGCTAATGGCTTTTGCAGCAGTGTTATCCAAGGTCTTTCTCTCTCCACTGAAGCTTCCTCACCAATGGGCATCGCAACCAGGAAGGTTCAGTGCCAGCAGGATTCTACCCATCACACAAAGTGCCAGCTCGTCTCCCCACCAAAATGGTACCTATTTATCTACTCACGTAGAACATGTTTTTGAATGGCTAGGTGGGCAGAAGCTGAGGCAAATGATGGGAAAATGTTTCGAACTGCTGGAGTAGAGACCATCTCCCTCGTCGTAAAGCCACAGAGCCACTGTGCCTCTTTATTCCAAGAAATAATTCAAGGTAACTGCAAGCAAGCCAAGTGAGGCTTCATTTTGGAAGAAGTTGAAAGGATCCTCATGCTTCAAATCTTATTTTTGGAGAGGACATCTCGAATACATGTGACAAAAGGATGACATTTTAGAATGTACTGACAAATGAAAAAATAATGAGCCACTGAGGCCAAATGGCCTCCGCATCCCTTGAACATCCTTTTTTAAAAAAATGAGCTCGACTATTGCTGATTGGTGACTTCCAGCTCCACTAAAATACGATCTTGAGGATTAAAATATGCACCACCCAAAGGAGAGCAGCAAAATCCCATTCGCCCAATTCCCATCATAGACAAATGAAGGGAGGGCGGCCTTAGAGTTATCGATATTGAAGGACAAGGTTTGGTGGGAAACAATCAACACGGCTTCTGCACAGGCAGGTTCTGCTCTGCATTATTCATTAGAGTGTGCAAGTCCTTCAAATGAGAACAGATAGGAGTGCAGGAGAGTGCATTTCTTTTCAAAGTGTCAAAGCAGCTGTATCAAGCTTGACTCGAGGGAGCCTTTAGCTTTTTGCCAAGTAAATGCGCTATGCGGAGGAGAAGCGTCTCTGGAATTCCTCCCGTCGGCATCTCCAAAATAGTTTTTTGCATCACCTTATTCAGGCTCTGATGTGTTTCTCGGCTGCAGCGAAAATGAGGTGGGGGGCTCTTTAATCTATTTCTATCTTTGTTGCCGAGCATCAAGAGAACACTGTGTATTCTCAGGGGAGACCATCAGGTGGTTTCAAGCACTCAGTATTGAAAAGCAACACCATTTTGGGGGTCTGGAGAGGGTTGCTATTAGACTGTGGTATTGTCAGGCCCAAGGAGCCAAGGAGTTACTTCAAAGTAGTTCCTTTATTGTTGTTTGTCTATAAACAGAAATCTTGCCAGAGTAAAGCACTTACCTGCATAACTATGAGGTGTATCGTGTGAACAGCTAGGAGGGGTCTACCTTCATCCTGTTTCTTTGCTCCCTGGGAAAGAGACCCTCCCTCCTGGGACTCTGGACTACATTCCACTATAGCAGAGGTGTCAAACTCAACGCCCAGGGGACGGATCCGGCCCACAGAGTGCTTAGATCTGGCCCCTGGGGCTGGGCTGGAAACAGCAAAGGACCAGTCCACAGTGCCTCTGCTAGCTAAGATGGATGCCCATGCCCCATTTTTGCTGGCAGAGGGCTATCAAAACAAACTAAAAACAAAACAAAAGGATAAATGTTTCCCCTTTTGCATTTGAGCATGCAAGAAGGAACATGAAAGGAGAAAGGGAAAGAGGAAAGACAGAGAAAAAGAAGGGAAGATGGAAAGAGAGCAAGAAAGGAATAATAAGGAAAGAGGGGAAGAAAGAAGAAAGGAGAATGAAGAGGGAAGGAAAAAGAAGAAAAGGAAGGGGGAGGGAGGGAGGGAGGAAGGAAGGATGGAAAGAAGGAAGGAAGGAAGGAAGGAAGGAAGGAAGGAAGGAAGGAAGGAAGGAGATTATAATGAGAGTGAAAGAGGGTCTCAGTGAAGTTCTGCCTTCGCACTTACCTACCACAGGTGCCCTTGACACAAGTCCCGTGTCACACCCACCATGGCCATGCCCCTGCCCTTGCCCTCTGAGGTCAAACACAACCCTGATGCGGCCCTCAATGAAATTGAGTTTGACACCCCTGCACTACAGGTATTCAGGTAGTCCTCAACTTGCAACAGTTCATTTATTGACTGTTCAAAGTTACAATAGCAGTGAAAAAAGTGACTTCAGACCATTTTTCACAGTTACAACCTTTGTAGCATCCCCATAATCATGTGATCAAAATTCAAGTGCTTGGCAACTGGCTCATACTTATGACCATTGCTGTTCCCCAAGGTCATGTGATCAGCTTTTGCAAATTTCTCACAAGCGAAGTCAATGGGGAAGCCAGATTCACTTAAGAACTTATAAACTGCAGTGATTCACTTAACAAATGTAAAAAGAAAGGTTGTAACATGGGGCAAAACTCACTTAAATGTCTCACTTAATAAAAGAAATGTGGGGCTCAGTTGCGAGCATAAGTGTTGTGACCTAGGCTCACTTAGTCATTACAAGACACAATTTGTCCCAAAACAAACCTATTTTATTATAACAGCTGGGAATGAAGTAATTAGTCCAAATTAATTCCAAAACAAGTCCTTCAGAAAAAGTCCTTCGGGCTTATCACAAACCTTTATCTTCTTTGGCACCCTGCCAAAGGCTTTTCTTGGCAAAGCCCCACGAAGTTCAGAAATAAGAGATGCCGACTGGAAACAGATTTAGCAATGTTGCTTTCCTACAAAGAGCCCAAGAGCCTTTGCTGCTCTTTTAAGCCTTATGGGAGGGGCCAATCATCTCCTGGCCTTATTCCCAAGTTGTTCCTTTTGCTTTAGCTGCCTTCTGGCAGCTCTGTGTATGTGTGCACTAGGAACAGGCTCCTCCTGTTCCTCTGCCTCTCTGCTGTCCAACTCTGGAGACTCCGGAGTCCACGCATCAATCCCAGATGGCCCTGGCCCCATCTCTGCCTCTGATGCAGAGCCCTCATCCAGGCCTTCCCCAGCCTCCTCACTGTCCGACTCCGCTGCCACCTCCGCAGGCTGCTGGTGGACCACAACAGTAAGTCGAGGACTACCTGTAATTGTTAAAGTTCTAGACCTTCATTCACAGGCTGTCAGGCACAAGCAAGCAAAACAACTCCAAGAATAGGTCAAAGAAGTTACTTTATTGTTTATCACCCATTTACAAGAATCTCACCAGATTGTCTGCTGGAAAGGAACAGGTTGCAAGTTTGAAAGAAAAGAAAAGCAAAGAGCAGGAGGTCTGAGTTTGCAACCATTTTTTGGTAAAACCTCTGGGTTAGGTAGAGACTGAGGCTCAGCATCAGGAAAAATTGAAGTTTGCTTTAAAAATCAAAGCACTGTCTGCTGAACTCCATTGCATATTTGTAAAATTAGGTATCACAAACCTACCCTGAGACTTGAGTGCTGCAGGAGACAGGGCACAAAACATTAGTCTAGAAATTATTCTCTTGCCATTAAAAGGGTAACAAAGCTGATCGTTGGCCAATGAGGGCAGCTGAAGATGATTAATGAGAAGAGAAGAGAAACGAAACAGGGAGGATCCTTTCAGGCCCTCTCATTATTCTTAGAAAATAAGCCATCAAGTGTTGCTGCTACCACAGCCATCAGGTGCACAAACTGTCATTTAGTTATTAATGGCCTATTAAATGTAAAAGGTTGTACTTCCCCTTCCTAATCTTCAGCCACTGAGACTATACAGAACTTTCCTGAAAGTCAGCCTTACCCGTAACAAGCCCATATGGAGTACATTTACCTTCTTGACATAGCAATCTCTGTGTTTTATTTTAGGGTAGATAAGTCCTGTGGGGTTTGTAGCTCACCTTTATGTTAATACTTCAGAAATGCCATCCCAGCACTTAAATTGATATTATGTGAGACAGAAGCTCAAGAAGGGCAGCCGTCAAGGAGGAGAAAAGCAGAGAGATGGTTTGGCAATTTAACAAAATGTTAACCTCTGTAGTTTAAGAACCAATGTTCTTAAAGGCCATATGGCTCTCCTTGTGCCTCCAAAAAAGAGAATCCATCACAAAGGTGGACAGGATTTTGTGTACATCCCAGGCAGAGGTGAGAATCACTTACCTTCTTACCTGTTCACAAAGGTGAGCACGTGCCTCCTCTGCGCATGTGCATGGCCTTCCATGCATGCTCTTTGCTCCTGCATTATGTTCAGGCAGGTGGGTGGAGCCTCCTGCAGTCGCCACTACCGGTTCTCTTGAACCGGACAGAACCGGTTGAATCCCACCTCTGATCCCAGGTTTTTCTATATAGGTTGGCATTTTAATCCATTGGACTTTTTTTTTTTAGGGATTTTTTTTAAAAAAAAATCTGTAAAAACTTAGTAAATGCTTTCGATTTATTACTTTTCCAAATTAATGGGGCTTTGTATCTAATTTCCCTTCAGTTTAAGTGTGATAAATAAATGTGGTTATTAGCATAAAAACGTAAGGTGTCTTTTTTCTGAGACAATTCTCAGCTGAATTGTCCTTCTGTTCTTTCTTCAACCGTGTTGGGAAACTGAAAGATGGTAAACACAAAAGAGTCAATTTCTCCCTTGCTACTTTTGGAAAAAATATCCATCTGGTTGAGTTCCAAGCTAGGAGAAAGGCATTGGAAATAAAATGGAGGCTGGAGGCAGATTGGAAAGAGAGTCCATTAATTGATGAAGCAGAACCACCAGCCTGCGGTTCTGGCCAGCTGACAAAATGGAATTGAGAGTGGGGGTTTTTTTATACTTTCTTTGGGCTTTGCACTTGAGCTTCCTGTTCCTGTGCAAGGACATGTATTCTATTGGCTGCTGTCAGATTCCTATGGGGTCATGTAGGGGTTATGTAGGAGTCATTGCTGGCTCCATAGGGAAAAGAGGAAATGGGTGTTTGTCTGAGCTCCCAGGTTTGGTTGAAGTTTGGACTGCTCTGGGGGTGGTGCAATGAAGGGGCTTGTGTTCTGAAAGGGTGTTGGGCAATTCCTATTGTGGCTTAATGGCTTTTGTCCTGTTTTGGATCTTGAGTGAGGGCTAATCGTACCATTCTGCTGTTGTTCAGACTTTGCTGCAGGGAGTTTCAAAATATCCTGTCTTGAATGGATTACCAAATCTGCATTTCTAAAAGCTGCCTCCTCAGTTTCTGCTTGGGGGCCAGGGAGATGGGGCTGGTTTCTGAATAGGCTGGCCCAATCTTTCTTAATGGGCAGAAAATATCTGCTGGGACTATTAAGAAAGACTGAGTCTGCTTCCTGCCTCTAAAAAAACATGTTTCTCCATTTCTCATTTAGGGAAATATAATATAAGAGCTGAGGTGGCGCAATGGTTAGAGTGCAGTACTGCAGTTACTTCAGTTGACTGCTAGTTCAGCAGATCAGCAGATCAAATCTCACCGGCTCAAGGTTGACTCAGTCTTCCATCCTTCCGAGATGGGTAAAATGAGGACCCAGATTGTTGGGGGCAATATGCTATTTAGTATACTGTCTTTGGCGTAAGCCACCCAGAGTCCTCGGAGAGTGGGTGGCATAGAAATATGACTAATAAATAAATAATAAATAAATATTCTGCATTTTTTAACATTCCTCAACTCTAGGAGGGTGGGTGCTGACTTTCTACACTAATGTCTCTTTTTTACAGTCTCTTTGACTTTCCTTTTATCTTGATTCTTTGGCTCACAATTATCTTATAAGATAAAATCCCCGAGCCCCCCCCCTCTTTTATTATATTTTGCATTCCTCATCAACCATATCTTTGATCTTAGCTGAATCTTTACACATTTAAGCTATAAATTTCTTCACCTTCCTTGGCTAAAGATGGGACCAATTTACATCATCTCTGGAAAACCATTTGGGAAAAGCAACCAAACAGTTCCAAACACTTGAATTGACTGCAAAGGAATTATTCAGAAATGATACTTGCTCACATCAAAAATTCCAAATGTAACACAAACTAAGCTGACAGTGAATGACTGATCAGAATAAGAAACTGGCCACAATGGTGGAATGTTCTGTGGAAATGTTGATATATGTAGCTCCAGTAAAAAGGGCTGATTCTATGTCAGGACTAAGAAAAGGGGGAAGGAGAGGGAAACAGTTTAGTTTTCAGTACAGGTAGTCTTTGACTTACAACAGCTCATTTAGTGACTGTTCAAAGTTATAACGGCACTGAAAAAGTGACTTATGACCAATTTTCATACTTATGACCTTAGTAGCATCCCCATGATCATGTGATCAAAATTCAGATGCTTGGCAACTGACTCACTTATGATGGTTGCAGTGTCCCAGGATCATGTGATCAGTTTTTGCGAACCTCTGACAGTGTCAGTGGGGAAGCCAGATTCATTTAACAACCATGTTACTAACTTAACAACCACAGCGCGGCTCCGCTGCGAACCAGTAGTAAAGGTAAGTAGAACCCACCCCTGGTTAAGGCCCACCTGTACCGAACAAATTCTAGAGAATCGAACTATATTTCCCTGCCATCATAGCATGCGCCATCTCTAGCATCACATAGAAACATCGCATCTGTGTTTGAAATGGGGTTTATTCCAACCCCATGTGCAGATGCCAGTGACTGAATTCAGAACATTTAGCACGCAAACAGCTGCTCTTTTCCCGACTTACTGCCTGTTTTTTTTTTCCCCTTGAAAGGATCTTGGAAAATGTGTTGGTGAAATAAAAATACAGAACTAGATTGGCTGGATCAAAGCATAATATCAATGCTCAGGGGCATCTATAGTGAAGAGGGTGTATTTAAAAATAGCCAAGAGGGCAATCACAGACTCCACCCCTTTTGAAAATGCATTGATGTCATACTCACAGACATAGAACCAGGACTTTGGTTGCATGTTTCTGACCATCATCTTGAGGTTTTGGAATCTTTTTGCCTGCCTCCATCTCATCATATACAGTTGGTCCTCAACTTACAACCATTTCTTTAACAACTTACATTACAACGGCACTGAAAATAATGACTTATGACCATTTTTCACACTCACAACTATGGCAGCATCCCCACCAGTGGTGAAATGTAAAATTTGTTACTACCAGTTCTGTGGACGTGGCTTGGTGGGGGTAATGGGACTGGGTGGGCGTGGCCAACTTTTTTTTTTTTTTTTTTACTTTTAAAAGCATTTTTTCTACAACCTCTTTGGCCAAAGAGGTTGTAGAAAAAATGCTTTTAAAAGCCTCTGACGATCCCAGCTGAGCCATGCGATCATCAGAGGCTTTTTTTTTTTTACTTTTAAAAGCATTTTTTTCAGCCAAAGAGGTTGTAGAAAAAATGTTTTTAAAAGTAAAAAAAAAGAGCGTCTGATGATCGCATGGCTCAGCTGGGCATGGCAGAGGGGGCAGGGATTTTTGCTACCGGTTCTCCGAACCACCCACCACCATCGCTACTGAATCAGGTGATCCGGTCCGAACCGGGAGCATTTCACCCCTGATCCCCACAGTCATGTAATCAAAATTCAGACACCTAGCAACGGGCCTGCATTTAAGACTGTTGTAGTGTCCAGGGGTCATGTGATCCCTTTTGTGACGTTTTGACAAGCAAAGTCAATGGGAAGCCAGATTCATTTAACAACCATGTTATTTAACTTAACAACTCCAGTGATTCATTTAACAACTATGGCAAGAAAAGTCATAACATGGGGCAAAACCCAACTAACAACTGTCTTGGTTAGCAATGGAAATTTGGGGTTCAATTGTGGTTGTAAATCAAAGATTATCTGTAATGCAGCTAATTCCCTTTCAAACTTTTCCAGCAAATCTGTAGGCTTTGAAGAAAGATAAGTGACTTCCTTGAATTTCTCATGAGGATGAAGGCATCCAAGGCTATCTTAGAACAAGAACCAGGAATCATGGGAAAATGTCTTGCCTGTGGAGTAAATTGGAGGGTCCAATCTTGGCAAAATTAAAACCTATGGACTTCAAATCCCAGAATTCCCCAGCCAGCGATATTCGGGAATTCTGAGAGTTGAAGTCTACACTTCTTAAAGTTGCCAAGGTTGAGAAGCCATGATGCAGATCCATAGTGAGAGGATTGTATGAGATGTTGGAAGAAATGTCCATCTGGGTTCAGTTCCAAGTGGGGGGAAAAGATACTGGATTCATGGAAGTTGCTTGGAAAGAAGGTTTATTGATGAACAGTATCACATGGCTTGAAATCCTGGGTGAAAAGGGAAGAGATGCTGAGAGTCCCTGGGTTTTATACTCTCTCTTGCTTTGAACTTCCTGGGGCACAGGAAGAGTATCCTGATTGGTTGCTGTCAGAGATCATAGCTAGTTTGTTAGGTTGTCTGTGTGTTAAGTTTGGTTGAGCCTTGCTGGGTGATGATGTAATGAAGGGACGTTGGGAAATTCCTACTATGGCGCTGCCTGAAGGAGGTAGATCTTTATTATGTAGAATAGACTGGCCCAGGCCTTAATGGCCCATTGACAAAGATGAGAGGGCCTGAATTTCTGTCTCCCTTTGAGGGGAAATATTTTTAATATTTCCTAAAATATCTCATTTTCCTAGGAGAGGGGTGGGTGTTAACTTCCCACTGAGGAAAGAAAAGGGAACCTGTCCCATTCATGTCATAAATGACATGAGCCAAAATGTCAGGTAACACCCAGGAGAATTTCTCCAAAAATTCTCTTCTGCTTTGAAAGTCTGTCAAGCAAACATCTTTCCCCAGAGGGAATAAAAATTGGTAGGAAGAATGCAAAGAGAATTTCTCTGCCTGGCATTCAACCAATTAGCTGATTTGATATACCACAGCTTCATCTGTATGCTAAGCACATGGTTCATCTTTTTTGGAATGCGAATCTTCTCTTACACATGTGATGGAAATCAGCCATCGCTGAGCCACCTGGGAATGTGTCCCAAACATAATGGTCCTGATGCATGGAAGTTAAATATTTTCAAAACACTTATTTTTGGAAGCGACAAATATTTCTCGTCTGCCTGCATAAGATTTATCATAATTAATTACGGGGGGGGGGGGAAGATTCACAATAATAGACCAGGTGTATAATGAGTAAACAGGAAATCAGAAACCCCGCAAAAGCTAACATTTCACACTGTTCCTTTGCTTCTTTTCTATCTCCTCCTAATTGTTGAGTAATTAATGGCTTCTTTGCTTGGAAGAGTTTCCTTCCCCACCCCAGGAAAAACCACTACTGTTCTTGGCAAGGAAGGTTTATTTAGTTTAGGGTTTTATTTTGAAGCGAATATGTTTATTGGGATAAAAAAAACATGTCAGGAAATTTTGATTTCCTCCATAGCCAAGAGCCGAATTGTTGCACGACAGGGAAGTGGAGTACAGGTAGTCCTCGACTTATTATTATTATTATTATTATTATTAATAATAATAGTCCCCAGAAGGGACTCAGGGCGGTGAACAGCCAAAATTAAAAAACATACAAATACAAAAGTTAAGATAATTAAAAGGAATTAAATCACTGGCTTCCCAATTTAAAAACCCCAAATCCATAAAATTTAAAATCCCAATTAAAAACCATTTAGGCTAGGCCAGCTTGATGGAATAAAAACATCTTCAGGGCTTTACGGAAGGTCCGGAGGTCTGGGATCGATCGTGTTCCAGGAGGCAGCTCATTCCACAGGGCTGGTGCCCCCACAGAGAAGGCTCTCCCCCTGGGGGCCGCCAGCCGACATTGCCTGACCAACGGCACCCTGAGGAGGCCCTCTCTGTGAGAGCGTATTGGCCGGTGGGAAGTTATCAGTAGCAGCAGGCGGTCTCGCAAATACCCTGGCCCTAAGCCATGGAGCGCTTTAAATATGAGAACCAACACCTTAAAGTGCACCCGGAAGACCACCGGGAGCCAATGCAGCTCGCACAGGAGAGGTGTTACGTGGGAGCGCCACGTCTCTCCCATAATCACCCATGCGGCCGCATTCTGCACCAGCTGGAGCTTCCGGGTGCTCCTCAGGGGGAGCCCCATGTAGAGAGCGTTGCAGTAGTCCAGGCGTGACGTGACCAAGGCATGAGTGACTGTGCACAAGAAGTCCCGATCCAGAAAGGGGCGCAACTGGCGTATCAGACGAACCTGATAAAAAGCCCCCCTGGCCATGGCCGTCATATGCTCTTCTAAAGACAGCCGTGTGTCCAGGAGGACGCCCAAGTTGCGAGCCCCCTCTGTGGGGGTCAGTGACTCGCCCCCAATAGCCAGCGATGGCACCAGCTGGCTATACCGGGACACCGGCATCCATAGCCACTCGGTCTTGGAAGGGTTGAGCTGAAGCCTGTTCCTCCCCATCCAGACCCGCACGGCCTCCAGACACTGGGACATCACTTCGAGGGCATCACTGAGGTGGTCTGGGGTGGAGATGTATAGCTGAGTGTCATCAGCGTACAGATGGCATCGCACCCCAAAACCACAGATGATCTCACCCAGCGGCTTCACATAAATGTTGAACAGGAGCGGCAAGAGGACCGACCCTTGCGGCACCCCGCAAGCAAGGCGCCTCGAGGTCGACCTCTGCCCCCCTGCCAACACAGACTGCGACTGGTCAGAGAGATAGGAGGAGAACCACCGCAACACGGTGCCTCCCACCCCCAATCCCTCCAGCCGGCGCAGCATGATACCATGTTCGATGGTATCAAAAGCCGCTGAGAGGTCTAACAGGACCAGAACAGAGGAACAACCCCTGTCCCGAGCCCTCCAGAGATCTGCGACCAATGCCGTCTCCATGCTGTACCCAGGCCTGAAGCCGGACTGGCACGGATCTAGACTTATGACCATAATTGAACCAGAAGAATCAAGGCTCTTACGGCCATAAGTCATGGTGGTTGTTAAGTGGATCACCATGCAACCGCAATTGATTTTACAACTTTTTTTGCAGTGTTTGGTATGTGACAGGTACAGTCGTTCAGTGAATACAGTAGTTAAAACAAATTCTTTTTCTTCAATGGGTGGGTTTTTGTTTTTGTTTTGTTTTTGTTTTTTTACCAAAAATCAGAAGTTAAACCTCAGAAACTGGCAAAAACCACCAAAAATAATAGTCAAGTGACCATGGGACACTTGGGAATGCCATAAATGTGAGCCAGCAAATACTCAAGTACTCAAAATGTTATCATGTGACCATGGAGAGGTAGGTGTGACTATCAGAACTCCATAATTGGGTCATAAGTAGCTCTGCAGAAGTCTTCCCAAAGGTGCTTTTCTTCAAGAGGCAACTGGATTTTCTGGTTTTCTTTAAAGACTTTTCGTTTCTCATCCAAGGAATGCAAATGACCACCTGTCTGCAAGGAATATAAATTCTTCCCTTCCCCACCATCCAGTCAGAGCTCAAGAAGCTTCTTGGATGAGAAGCGAAACATCTTCGAAGAAAAAACAGAAAGTCCAGTTGCCTCTTGAAAAAAGCACCTTTGGGACAGCCATGACCTGGATGACTAACAATCTCCATAGACATTCTGCAGAGGTCTGTTAAGTGAGGACTACCTGTAGAATGGAGCAACTGTAGGTGTGTCAGAATATACAAAAGAACCAAACTCAGTTTTTCTTCACTATTGTGACTTGAACCTTAAGAATTAGACACAAGTATATTTACAATGGAGAAAAATACATTGCGGGGATACCAAATGTAGGTTGCTGAACACCAGCTGGTGACTTCATGGCAGGAAAGAATTAAAGATTGTTTTTCTTTTTTCCTTATTCCATCGAGCACATGTCCAGATCTGATAGCCCAAAGTAGTAAACCAGGAATAATTTAAAAATCCAACTCAGTGTCTAAAGCAGGGGTCTCCAACCTTGGCAACTTTAAGGCTTGTGGACTTCAACTCCCAGAATTCCTCAGGCAGCAAAGCTGGCTGAGGAACTCTGGGAGTTGAAGTCCACAAATCTTAAAGTTGCCAAGGTTGGAGACCCCTGGTCTAAAGGGTTAAGTATCTTTTGGAAGATTAGATTGTCTTCTATTTTTCATACAAGGCACCTATTTTTTCTGCAATCATTCTATATTCATGGTAACTTATTTTATTTTGGGTTCATTTTTTCCCCTCATGATCCACCCTTGGACCTATCAGATAAAGATCTGTCCCATATTTAGGATCTCCCACCATCCTTGTATCCTTGCCCAATTCTATCAACCTTTCATCATAAACAACTGATTCAATTGTGCTTTTAGTTTTATATTCATTCTTTTGCCTTGTACACATAAGAATAGAAATATACTTAAACCACAATCATCACCAGATGGACGCAAAGATATTGACGCCGGCCACTGATCATGGCTTTGGTTAAGCAAGGCTTTAACTTAATGTTTTTCAATAAGATGAAGGATGGATTAGATCAGTGGTTCTCAATTGGTGGTCTTCAGACCCCTGGATGGCTGCAATATCATCACAGGGGGTCTCCAAAGGCTTGAAGAAATGTTATGATTTAAATCTAGACTTAAATCTTTGGGGCCTGTGGCCCTCAAGGCATTTAAAGGTATTTAAAGGGGATCCATGGTAAAGAAAAGGTTGAGAACCACTGGACTAGATTACCAGATTTCATATCTATGACATATATGGTGTATGCCCACTAACAGTAATGGTACTACCGTGTTCCCCCCAATTTTTGCTCCAAAAGACACATTATAGCTTATTTTCTGGTTAGGTCTTATTTTGGGGAAAATACAGTACTGAATACCTCCACCTGCTGACAATCTTAACTGGGGATTGTTTTTTGGGTAGGGTTTATATTATGAGCATCCTGAAAAATCATGCCAGGGCTTATTTTCTGGTTGGGTCTTATTTTCAGGAAAACAGGATAGTTTGGACTAAAATGAAAACAAATGCAACAAAGCTTGGTTTGTGTGCTGCAAGCATACTCACATTGTTCTGTAAAAGCCAGGACTCTACTTTAGAAAGTATCTTGTAAGCCAACATAGTGCTGCCTGCCTACCACAAATATGGTATGCACTTTACTAAAACACATGAAACTTGTATAAAATTGTACATAAATGCCTACAGGTTTAGACAGGAACCATGGGGGTACAGTGGTTAGAATGCAGTATTGCAGGCTAACTCGCTCCTCACTGCTAGGAGTTTGATTCTGACTGGCTCAAGGTTGACTCAGCCTTCCATCCTTCCAAAGTCAGTAAAATGAGGACTCAGACTGTTGGGGGCAATATGCCGACTCTGTAAACCACTTAGAGAGGGCTGTGAAGCACTGTGAAGCGTTATATAAATCTAAGTGCTATTGCTAGTGCTACAGTTTTAAGAAGAGTTTTCTTGTATTTCCTAGATCAAGGGTCGCCAACCTTAAACACTCAAAGAGCCACAAAGGTCCTAACTGGGAGCCCCCCGTTCAATTCTGGAGCTGACCGGAAGCCCAGTTTCCCCACCATAGATTCTCCTCCTAGCGCAGCGTCCTTTTTCCTCTACCTGTCCTAACCAAAAGCCCTATCAATTGTGGAGCTGATCAGCAACAGAGAGCCGCAGCAGAGGAATGAAAGAGCCATATGTGGCTCCAGAGCCGTGGGTTGCCAAACTCTGTCCTAGATCAATATGCCAAAATAATCTCATGAATAGAAAAAGAAAGAAAGTGATACTGAAAGATTCAGCTACCCTTTCAAAAAAAAAAAAAAATGTGGTTCCAAACACAACTTTTCATACTGTGAGGCCCCACATACCAAGAACCTCTGAGTGGAGTTACTTCTGTCCGAGTAGTTTATTTGTTGTTGTTCCCTTACAGACAGATTCTTGCCAGACCAAAGCAACTACCTACATGATTATAGATATCATCTGGGAACTGCTAGGGAAGGTCAGTCCTTGCCCTTTTCTTGCGTATCAGATATTTCAAATTCCACTTGGAACTCTCTTTGCCCTCTAGGAAGCATCCCCTCCCTCTTGTGACTCAAGTGGCTTCATTTCACTATGTTTTCTTTGTTTACTCTGAGAAGTAATGAATCGGTCAGTAAAGTAGTAGCAGCTAAACTAATTTTAACAGATTAACAGAGTTGGAAGGGACCTTGTAGGTCAACTAGTCCAACCCCCTGCCCAAGCAGGAGACCCTACACCATTTCTGACAAATGTCAGTCCAATCTCTTCTTGAAAGCCTCCAGTGATGAAGCTCCCACAACTTCAAAGGCAAGCTGTTTCATTGGTTGATTGTTCTCATGGTCAGAAAATTTCCCCTTACTTCTAGGTTGATTCTCTTCTTGATCAGCTTCCATCCATTATCCCTTGTCTGGCCTTCAGGTGCCTTGGAAAATACCTTGATCCCCTCCTCTCTGTGGCAGCCCCTCAAATACTGGAACACTGCTATCATGTCTCTCCAGGTCCTTCTCTTCACTAGAGTAGCCATACCGAGTACTTGCAAGCATTCATTGTATCTTTTAGTCTCCAGTCCCCTAATCATCTTGGTTGCTCTTCTCTGCACTTTGAAACTACCATGTCTGGATGAGAAAAGCTTCTAGGCCATCTGTCTATATAATGTGCTAATCATTATTTATTTGGTTGTTGTATCTCACCTTAATTTTTTTACAAACAATTCAAGGTAGTGAACACATCTAATGCTCCTTCCTCCTCCTATTTTCACCACAACAACAATCCTGTGAGATGGGTTGGGCTAAAAGAAAGAGAGAGTGGCAGGCCCAAAGTCACCCAGCTGGCTTTCATGACTATGGTAGAACTTGAACTCATGCTCTCCCACTTTCTAGCCTGGTGCCTTAACCACTAGACCAAACTGTTCATAGAGATAAAGGAAGAAGTTGTTTTTCTTACTGAAAGAAACAAAATCTATACAGAGCAAATATCTGATTCTTGCACTTCATAAAACTTTGAATTGTTTAACAATGGACTGTTAACTAACCTCACAGTTGACTGAATTTTCAAAATATTCTAAGCCAAAATCAAACAAGCCACACTTTGGTTTATCACAGCAACATCTAATGTCAACATTAATTCAGCTTTTTCCATGCAGAGACCTTCATTGTGAAACAATCTGCTGCCTGAACTGAAGCAAGTCTTTTCTGTATTATTCTTTAGGGAGGCACTTATAAACTCTCTTTGAGACAAGCCTCTTCCTATTTTATGATTTTAGGTTGATGATTTTTTAATGTTTACATACAGTATGTGGCTCCTCTATTTGTATTCTAAGGCATCTTTTAGTTAAGGGTTTTAAAGCTCACTGACAAAAGCTGCCTAATAATGGCATGCATTATTATATAAAAATGTAGCAATCTAAGAGTTATAAAAAATGAAAATAAAAGACCAAGCCATTAACTCAAGAGTCTATTGCTATAAGTGCTCAATGTCATGTTGGTATTTGTGTGCCATTAATTGCCAGGAAGTTTACTACGTTTCAAAAAAAAAGTTCTTTGAGATAGAAATAGCACTTAGACTTATATACCACTTCACAGTGCTTTACAGCCCTCTCTTAAGAGGTTTAAGTGTCAGCATATTGCCCCCCAACAATCTGGGTCCTCATTTTACCGACCTCAAAAGGATGGAGTTAATCTTGAGCTGGTGAGAATTCAACTGCTGAATTGCTGGCAGCCGGCAATCAGCAGAAGTAGCCTGCAGTACTGCATTCTAACCACTGTGCCACCACTGCTCTAAAATACTGAAAAGCTGCAGAGAAGAACAGTCAGAATAATCCATGAGTGGGAACAATATTGTGGCGATCACTTAGGACATTCAGAGCATACCAAAAAAAAAAAAAAAACAAGTAGGAGGAGGACATGAGTGAAGTGCATGAATATATGGTATGCTATGGAGTAATTTTTCTCCTTCTTTGAATATACTGGAACTTGGGGACAGCCAACAAAGCTGATCCCTGGGACAAAAGTACTTTTTCAAGAGACAACTGGGCTTTCTTTCCTTTTCCTTTTCCTTTTTTTTTATTTTTTAATTTGATTTATATGCCACCCTTCTCCAGAGACTCAGGGCGGCTTACAGTGCGTTAAGCAATAACTCCCTGAAGTTGTTTCACTTCTCATCCAAAAAGCTTCTTCAATTCTACATAGCTAAGTGTTTATGGTCATCCAGGTCATGGTTTGTCCTGGATGGAGACAATCCTGACGGAGAGGGATACAACACCATCTATCTCCTTTTATAACACACTCCTTGCAACAATTCCAAGAAGTGCACCCATTTGCACTATTCAGGTGATCTGAGGGCACAGATAATCCTCCAAGTGGCCTCAACCACTCTAAAAGAGAGACTGCTAATGACCAAATGACTGCAAGGGCTATAAATCCTTCTATTCTCCACCATTCAGTCAGAACTGAAGAAGCTTCTTGGATGAGAAGTGAAATGTCTTCAAGGGAAAACAATGGAAGTCCAGTTGCCTCTTGAAAAAGCACCCTTGGGACAACCATGACCTGGATGACTGAGAATCTCCACAGTCACTGATCACCAGGACATTCACAGACAGGCTGTCAACCCTGAAGCTGGCCTGACTGAGGCCATTTTGAGACTTCAGAGTTGACACACTGGAGAAAAGGGACAGGGAGGAGGGAATAGAGATAGTTGGGGTGTTGTAGTCAAAACAAAATATTTTCTCTTGGGAACCAAGGACGTTCCTGCAGGTGCTCAGAAGGAGGGGACTGGAGTCACCTAGCAACTGGACAGTATCCTGACTGGATCATGTGACTGATTGTTTTGAGAAAGTGAAAAACTTTTACTTTTAATTAGGTGCAAACCACGGGAATAATCAGAGTCGGTTTTCACCAACCTGTGCCAATATGACATATCCAATAAATTTATTCTTTGAGGAATCTACTTGCGTCAGAGTTTTGCTTGCTACAGGTATGTTACTTGGAACCCTGACACAAGCCAAAAAAGTACTTCTTTCCACAGACATAGCACATATGGAGGGAGAGTGTTGCAGTGGGTACACTTTATGACTAGATATGATTATTAAATCACTCATTGTTGTCTGACATTGCAGTCAGGACAAATAATGGCCTCCAGTTAAGGGAAAGCAAAATATTCTTCCCAACAGAGCAGCTGGGCAGTGGAATTCCCAAAAGAACCATTTACCAAAAGAAATGGCGAATTTCCCATTCCACGGTTTTAAGCAGAGGCTGGACTGTGTGCCATCTGCAGAGAGGTTTTAATATGGAGTCCCATTATTGAATAGGGAATTAGTTAATATCCTTAATTGACCCTTCCAAACCTCCAGGGTCCTGATTCTACTATCTAGCAGAACCCAAGATAGATTCTAATGATTGCCAATAATTAAAAGGAGGAAGAATAGTTGTGATTACCCATTTATCCTCTGCATGGGCTTTCCAGGGGCATCTGGTTGGTATGAAAGTATGGGTGTGATCGATTTTTGGCCTGATCTCTAGCACAGCACTTGTGATTTGTGTTGGCTTCCCTCCCAGGAGAAATAATATTTTCGCACCGTTCAGCTGCGGCGACTGTTTGAATGAGCCACTGCTCGGAGGCAAAAAAGCCTCTGCTTTGCTAATCAAACAGGAATACCAAGGGTACAAGATGCAGTTTTTCCTTCTGGCTGACTGTTTTCTTGGCTTCTGAACTGATTTTGCATTGTTAGGATACAGGGAAATCCGATTTACAACCAAAGATTGAAGGAAAGAAAGGAGAGCCAAATGCACAAGAAACGATAATCCAGTCTTTAAATGATTTATAGACATGACATTAGAAGTCGGTCTCAAGATAGCAAATCAAGACGAGATTGTGTTTTCAAAGGCCAACACAAGATCTTGCTTTGAACACACCTTCACAGTAGTCATGCACTGAGTGATACTGCCTTTTTCTTCATATACTTCAACAGAGTATATTCAAATTCAGGTAGCTCCCAAGTCTTCTTTTGGCTTGCTCTCTTTATATTCATAAGACCAAGTTTCCCAACCTTGGCAACTTTATGACATGTGGACTTTAACTTCCAGAATTCCATGGCTGGCTGGAGAATTCTGGGAGTTGAAGTCTTTGTGTCATAAAGTTGCCAACGTTGAGAAACCCTGTTTTAGACCACATCAAGTATTTCCAGTTTCCCCAAATTAACCTTAGTTGAAGAATTCTAGAGGAATTGAGATCCTTTTTCCCCCCTTTCTCTTTCTCCATCTTCTCCAGATCCTCCCGATGTTCTCAGTGGTGCAATTTTCTGTTATCAAGCTTTCCAGCTTCATCTTTCCATAGAAGTGCTGTTCATTGCAGATATTCCATTATCTCCCACAGCTCAGTAGGATGAAAACCAGATTCTGCTCCCTACCATTTGAGATGGCACTTTCCTGAATAGAAGAAAGATGACATAAAGTGCAGGGAAAGTGCAGGGAATTGGTAATGGATGAGCTACTCCAATGACAGGAGTTACCATCCCTTATCTGCATTCTGGGCCAGTGAAGCCATTAACTCTTTTACTGATGTTATTAAGTTTATTGCATAAACCTAGTCAGTAAACGGGATGTAATGCTTCTGTTGGAGTGATTGTAGACATAGAAAGGTCTTCACTGAGGGCAAATATGAACATTTTTCTAAGAGCTGAAAAATGAAGCAGAATTATTCCTAAGGCTCACTTGTAGACCCCCTCGTGTTATGTGCTTTAAATATGAAACTGACAATTGCAGGTAATCTTCTGCAGGGGTTTTTGGATGCCTACTTCAAGTGGCTGAGTTCATACAACCTTTTATACCCAGGTTATCAAAACACAATTACTGACAGGCACAAGCAACTGGAGCCGCTCATAAATAGCAAGCAACTTTATTATTGTCTACCTAGATTACAGGAATTTCTCCAGATTGCTAGCCTTCTCCTGGGAATGATCAGTTAAGATCTCACAGATTTTAACTGGGGGAGGTCAGGCTTATGCTTCTTGTGGCTGTGCAATGACTCTAAACTAAACCCTTGCTTCATTCCCCCCTACCAGTTAACTGACAGTTTCCCAACAATTACGGTGTTCCCATACCAGGCAGTGCCAAGACAAATAAATTATACTGCGGCCTAACATAAGGACCTGATAGGTGGATATGATTGGAGGTTTTGTGGTTTTACTGAGACCTGGAGGCACAGTGGTTACAGTGCAGTATTGCAGGTGAACTCTGCCCACAGCCTGGAGTTCAATCCTGATTGGCTCAAGGTTGACAGCCTTCCATCCTTCCGAGGTCAGTAAAATGAGGACCCAGATAGTTAGGGGCAATATGCAAAATATTGTAAATGGCTGAAAGAGTGCTGTAAAAGTGCTATGGGGTGGTACATAAGCCTAAAATGCTAATGCTACTTACCCTTGATATAGTTTTATGTAGCTTTGAGGATGGGAGACAATGGAATCTCTGCAATGAACAGAGCTCCTTCTATGGAAAGATGAAGCTGGGAAGAAACATTCAAAAGGGCAAGCTCACACCTGCATAATGGTAGTCTTCAATCACCCCATCACTCTGCTAAACAAATAATTCCCTCAACACTGTCAAACTATTTACTAAGTCTGCATTACTATTACTATTAATCTTCTCACCGTTCCCATCACCCATTTCCTCCCACATATGACTGTATGACTCTAACTTATTGCGGTATCCTTACGATTTATATCGATTGTTTCCTAGTATGATTTGATTGCTTATTTGTACCCTATGATTATCATTAAGCGTTGTACCTCATGATTCTTGATGAATGTATCTTGTTTTTTTATGTACACTGAGAGCATATGCATCAAAGACAAATTCCTTGTGTGTCCAATCACACTTGGCCAATAAAGAATTATACAGTTCCACAGTTCTACAATTAACAACCGATCACTTAGCAGCTGTTAGAAGTTATAACTTACCCAAAACTGGATTCAAAGTTCCAATGAGTCCTCCCCTCCATAGTCATGTGATCATATTTTGGGCACTTGGCCAAATGCTGGCCTGCATTTATGGGCATGTGACCATGGTTTGCAAAGTTTTTTTTTTGCCGGAATCTGGCATTTACTTGCAGTTTTTGGCAAAAAATACCCATTGTGAACAATGGATTTGCTTAATGGCCGTGGTGTTTGCAATTTACTTTATGACCAGGGTGATTCCTTAACGATTGCTAGAAAAAATATGTCATAACATTGGATCAGTTCCGTGATGCTGCTTAACAACTGGCATGACTTAATGACAATTAACTCCAGGCTCAATTACGGTAATAGATCAAGGACTACCTGTTCTGAATTGACAAATAGTGCTGGAGATATCCCATTTTCCAATAGAAAAGTATTTGCCAGGAGATGTTCTGAAACATGAGAAAGAAGGATAATTTATGTGGGAACTCAACTTAATTCCCTCCCTCCTTTCTAAATAATCTGGCAAAAAGGGCCTTTAAAATTCAGCTGTTCTGTTAAAAATCCATGAAAGCTCGTGCCTGGAAACTATTCAAGTATTAAGTCATTAAACAACCTGACAGGTCGTGTTCAATCATGGGGATAAATAAAAATAAGATTTACATGGCACTTTAGAGGTTGAAGGAAAAGTACTTAGTAACCTCTTTCTGATGCTTTTATCCAACCTACCTGGTAAAGAGCTTCATGCAATAGGAGCAAACCTATTAAAAATAAGTTTCTTGCATCGTCTCGCTCCCATTGGAACCTCCCTTGGTGCTTGACAGCCTAAGCGCTTCATCTGATTTGTATTTTTCTTTTCAAAAAAATGAAAAGAGAGATAAATGGAAGGTTAATACCCCACAGAGCAAAGTACCAGCCTCCTGCATCATCGGTCTAAAAATGCCTCTGGGCTTGATATAGATCCCAAAGGCATCTTTAGAAATGGATAAAAATGGGGCGGGGGAGAGATGTTGGCTGCAATGTAGTGCATACAAACAAGACAAAGCAAAGCTGAGAAAATAAGTAATATTTGGGAGGTTAGTAGCTGCAGAAAAGGAACTAATTCAAAGAATATAATGTACTTGAGGCCAATTTTAAGGATACTAAGTTGCTGAAGGTACAAACAAGTTAAATCAAGTTAACAGTAAATGTCCAAATAATTAAAAACAGTGGTAATATATCACCCTGACTAAGAAGATGGGACTACCCTTGGAAAGCTACAATTGGTCCAGAACAGAGTGGTAGGAACAGTTTTGGAGGCTCCATGGGACGCGGTGGCTTTGTATCTAAGATGCTGGCTTGTTGATAGAAAGGTCGGCAGTTGAGTGGTTCGAATCCCTAGTGCCACGTAACAGGGTGAGCTCCTGTTACTTGTCCCAGCTTCTGCCAACCTAGCAGTTCGAAAGCACATAAAAAATGCAAGTAGAAAAATAGGGACCACCTTTGGTGGGAAGGTAACAGCGTTCCGTGCGCCTTTGGCATTTAGTCATGCCAGCTACATGATCACAGGGACGTCTTCAGACAGCGCTGGCTCTTTGGGTTTGAAATGGAGATGAGCACTGCCCCCTAGAGTTGGGAACGACTAGCACATATGTGCGAGGGGAACCTTTACCTTTACCTTTTTATGGTGACACCCACTCATGCTGGCAGAAGGAGCCTACTGCAGAGCCAAGGAATTTTGGCTGGTGGGATCCAGAATAACAGAATACAGAGTTGGAGGTCTTCTGTTCCAACCCCCTACTCAAACAGGAAACCCTATACCATTCCAGACAAATGGCTGTCAAACCTCTAGTAATGGAGCCCCCATAACAGGCAAGCCACTCCACTGATTAATTGTTCTCAATGATAGGAAATTTCTCCTTAGTTCTAGGTTGGATCTTCCTTTGATAAGCTTCCATTTGTTACTTCTTATCTTGCCCTCATTTGTTTTGGAGAATAGGTTGACCCCCTCTTCTCTGTGACAGCTTCTAAATATTGGAAAGCTGCTATCATGTCACCCGTAGTTCTTCTTTTTTTTTTTTTAGACTAGACATATTCAGTTCCTGAAACTGTTCGTTGTACAGTTTAGCCTCCAGTCCTCTAATCATCTTTGTTGCTGTTCTCTGAATTCTTTCTAGACTTATCATTATATGCCAGCTGACATGGTGTCCTAAGGGAGAAGCTGTTGTCTGGAGATAATTGGTGCACTAATAAAGAATGCCCCCCCCCATCTCTTCCTCCCAACCCATGTTTTTAGTTTGTTTTGATTTTTGTAATTTTAATCAGTTTTTATATTTATAATTGTAAAATGTTGGTGTGTTGGTGTGTTTTATCTTGCTGTTAAAAAAATGTTTTTCCTTATCACAGCTCAGTTGAGGGAAGGGAGGGAGAAAGGTTGCATGGAGAGATCTTAGCCGCTTTCAGGAAACCATCTGTGAACTTTTCCCCCTCAACTTATCATTATGAATTTCATAAAATAATAAAGGTAGAAGGGAAATAACCTAGCCCAATTCCCTGTTTAATGTAGGCTGTGACAGATGACCATGCAGCCTCTCCTTGAAGTCCATTAAAGAAGCAGAATTCACTTCTTTATGCAGTAGGCTGTTCCAAGGTTTGACAACTCATCCAGTCAGGAAGTTTCTCCTGATGTCCACCTGAACTTTCTTCCTTGGAAATTTCCCCTCTAGCTTCCAGTCTTGCCTCTGGGACAAGAGAGAACAAGTCTTCCTCCTGTGTGTGACAACCCTTCAGGTATTTGGAGACTGCTCTGTCGAGTCAACTACATGAATATAATAGAGTGGAGTGGAGTGGAGTGGAAGGGTAGGGTAGGGTAGGGTAGGGTAATTTTTATTGGCCAAGTGTGACTGGAGACACAAGGACTTTGTCTCTGGTACATAAGCTGTCAGTGTACATACAACAGTGTACAACAAAGTAATATAATCATAAGATATCAATAATAGAAGGTAATAGGAAAGATGAGAAGAATAATAGTAATGCAGCCATACTATATGAGTAAATATCCTTATATATAAGACAGTGCTGTGTTATGTCTAAGGATAATAATGTCAAGTCATTGTTTTCGCTTGTTCAAGGAATTGTTCTCCTGCATAACTGACCAATTTTACTACAGTCCGGTTTTGAGGCCACCTATGTATTCACCTTGTCACCTTACAGCATCACAAACTATAACTTGCCAGTTAGCTCATATAGTCTGCAATGGACTGACCAATTTTACTGGCAAGCTTGTGCAGGAATCTCATTGCAGTTTCTCAAGTGCCTCTCAGAGCAAAAGACACACAGACACACATCGACTCTATGTAGAGGTACAAAGGCAAATGCCATTGTGAAAACCATAGCATGACAAAGATAAACTTTCTTCATACTAAAGGTTCAGCAAGAAATTACATAAGTGGAGTCATTCCTAGCCAATAGGCAGGGAGTGCAGATGAGAACCTGAGGAACAGAGGCATTCTCTAGCATTACTCGCAGGGGGCTGCCGCAGCCAAAAATGAACCTTGGGAGGGCCACATGCGGCTCTCCCAAGCTCCGTTTCTGCTGGCAGAGGGTTGCAGGAGGCTGTCGCAGCTGAAAACAGAGCTTGGAAGCCCTTCTTCACTGGTAGAGCGCTCGGGCCGCCACAGGCACTCCCGACATGAGTGACGTTGACCTGACCCTTCAAGGTCAAATGCAACCCTGATGCAGCCCTCAATGAAATAAAGTTTGACACCCCTGATCTAGGTAGTCCAGGGATATCCACACAGCTGGTCAGATTCAGTCAATGGACCATTTGAGATGGTGTTCATTTCTGAGTCTGATGCAAGGACAGGCGGTGTTTGACTTGCCACCGTTCATTTACTGACCATTCAGTTATAACAGCACTGGAAAAAGTGTCTTAGAACAGTTTAACACACTTACTGTTCTTTGGAATTCCTTGTGTGGATTCCTTGGCTCAAAGTCATTGGAAAATTTTATTTTTAGTGTAGTATGTGATTCCAAAACAGGTCCCTCTCTCACCCAGACACACTGGACTAGGTGGCAAAAACAAACCTTCTGCTTCCTAGATTGCCCATAGTCTACAAACAAAGCATAACACCTAAACACTGTACGGATCGATTGCAACATATGGATTTTACGGAATCTATCAAGGAGCCACATAGATTGGAGGAAAATGTAAGTGCCACAATTACAATAGACCCTATTTATTCTTTTTCACAAGTTGATTCCCTTTCATCCATCCTCTCCCCCTTACCCAATCTTAAAATTATGATTATTTAATCTTTACATAATTTATTGAACATTGTTTGTAATTGAAATGGAATTGGGGGAATTACCCCAGGCAAGGTTGATGGCTTCTGAACATACAGGTTACACATCCTTGGAGAAGAGTAGTAGTTGTAGTCCCCCTGATCATTAGAGGAACCTAATTCTACAAGCACCTTTTATCTTATTCTGCAATATTTCTATCTACTTGTGTGGATTCTGGATTGAATTAATTAATCTATAACCCCATCTTTAAGGAGGGTGATAGATGTCTGTTTGTCACTGTGTGCTTTCTTATGTCTCCCCCTATTTGTTCAAACCCTCATTTATACAATCACAGGCTGGTTAATGCATTCTGATGCTGATAGTCTTCCATTGTTCTCTGCTTGTTTCAAGATTTAATTAACGCCTGGTTTCTCAGAGTTGGGTTGGTAGTTTGCTCCATGGTTGTCATTGTAATCTGAGTCAATTAGCAATTGATGTTCAATTGGGGGAATTAAAACGTGGAAATAGCAGCTCCCCTCATCATCTTTTACTTAGCAGAGATCACTAATGGATTTATAGACAATGTGGCAAAGCATACAGTACTATACCAATAAAGGAGAGTATTTGTAGGTCATTGTTAAAACGAGGGGACTTTGGTGCTCTCTTAGCTTGGTTGTTTTCTTGTAGATGTTTCATTACCCAAACTGGGTAACATTGCTAGCACTGCTAATGTTATCTAACTTGGGAAATAAAACATGGCTCAGGGCCAGGGCCAGGGCTACATGGCTCAGGGCCAAGGTATCTTCGAGACTGCCTTCTACCGCATAACTCCCAACAACTGGTAAGATCCCACAGAGTTGGTCCCATCAGTTAAACAATGCCGGCTGGTGGGCCCGCAGGGAAGGGCCTTCTCTGTGGCTGCCCCAGCTCTCTGGAACCAGTTACCTCCTGAAGTCCGGACCATCCTCACCCTATTGGCCTTCCGGAAAGCGGTGAAGACCTGGCTTTTCCGGCAGGCCTGGGGCCGTTGATCTCACTCTTGTGATCCAGCAAGATCCGGCCATGAATGGTGTGAATGAGTTTTAATGTTTTTAATGTTTAAATGTTTTTTATAATGATTTTAAATGCATTGTGAGCCATCCTGAGTCTTTGGAGAGGGGCGACATACAAACTGAATAAATAAATAAATAAATAAATAAATAAATAAATAAATAAATAAATAATAAACATCTTAAAGAAAACAACCAAAGCTCAGAGAGCACCAAGGACCTCTCATTTCAACCCTCAGCTACAACATTGTTATATTTCCTTTCTCTCAGATTGTGTGTGTGGCATAAAACCAATTAATATCCGGTATCTTTTTTGCCATATGCCTGCTAAGCGGAAGAATAGAACGCTTATATGCTGTAAAAAAAATGGCAGAGTATTTATAGTGCCAGATATGATGAAATGCACATAACACTAACTACAACCACAACCATCAGAAGATTGATTTTAGCACCTAATGTTTTAGCAGCAGTTTCTTGCTACCTGTGAATGGCTGAGAAAATGTGAGACTCCCTTGTATCTTGGAGGGCCACCAGATGAAATTACCAGATGCCTACCGGGCATCAAAACCAGAAGGAAACCGAAGTATAGAGTTGAAGCCATGAAACAAAAATTAGAAATATCAAATGCAAGAGGGATTCTCTCTCACCATTTTTCATATCAGGTGTAATCTTGGCCTGTTGACCCAGAGCTCTTTCTTTAAGGATGGATATAAGAAGAACTCAGTAAAAAAAACAAAACATGTTTTGTTTTCTACTTCCCTTTTCTTTTTCAAAAGTGACCCAGTTGTGGGGGCAATAAGCTGACTTTGTATAAATATACAAAAGAATGAAGGCTATTGCTTAGCACATTGTAAGCCGCCCTGAGTCTTCGGAGAAGGGCGGCATATAAATCAAATTAAAAAAAATTTTTTTTTCTACTATTCAAACAGCTTTTTCCAATGACACCTAGAAAGATGTTGAATATTTTAGGTGGAAATGTTACATTGCCTTAAGCCTTAACACATATTCTCTGAGTCTTTTCTTCCTCCATCTAACTCAAGCAATCGGAACCATTTTAGTCCTGTCTTACTCTTCAGTAATGTGACTGACAGTCAATATATTTATTTTTTATATGTGTCACATCATTCTTGGGGCAAAGACCTTTTCATTTTTTAAAACTCTTTTTGGGAAAACAAACATGTAGACAGGAATTCTTCTCAGTAAATTAATGGATTTGGTCTCAATCAGCTTCCCCTAATTTGACATGAGGGAGGGAGTATCAAAATCTAGAAGATGCGGGTGTAGTGACACCCTGAATCAAAGCTTCACCCCAATACACACACACGCGCACACACAAGGGGCTGGATTTAGACACGATGTTGCATTGGCTATCTGGTAGATTTTGATATCATTAATACCTCTTGATGATGATTTTGCGCTTAAGTTGGACTGTACCCTCAGTCTTCTAAATCAGCATGACCTTTGATAGTACTGGCTGTGGATTGAGATGGAGGATTTTGAAGAGCCCACATTGGGAAAGCTGCCCTAAAACATCCTTTTCAACTTTTATGTGGGATGTGTATTTATTATTTATTTATTTATTATTTATTAGTTTGATTTATATGCTGCCCTTCTCCGGAGACTCAGGGCGGCTTACAATGCATTAAGCAATAGCCTTCATAATTTTGTATATACCTGCTTAGTAGGGCTTTTTGGGCCCCCCTAAGTGGTGTTCTATTTTATACAAAGTCAGCTTATTGCCCCCACAAACCGGGTCCTCATTTTACCTACCTCGGAAGGATGGAAGGCTGAGTCAACCTTGAGCCTGGTGAGATTTGAACTCGCAGTAATTGCAGGCAGTTGGCAGCTAAGTGCTACTTTAACAGCAGTTTAGTCCGCTGCGCCACCAAGGCTCCAACACACATTTGTGTGTGCCTGCCTGCCTGCCTTCAAGTCAGCATCAACTCCTGGATACTGCCTGGAAGTTTTCTTGATAAGATTTCCAAAGTGTTTTACCATTGCTTCCTTCCTAGGGCTGAGAGGAAGTGACTGACACAAGGTCACCCAGTTGGCTTTGTAACAAGGATGGGATTAGAACTCATGGTCTTTTGATTTCTAGCCTGATGCTTTAACCACTGCACCGAACTGGCTCACTTCCAATTCTCAAGGAGTTGTAATTTAAAGTCTCTTTTGAAGCAAACTGGTGATTATTTCAAGGATGTGTTGTAAAGCTCAAGTAGTTCAGCACCGAGGACAGCTCCTGTGGGCACTGTCTCAGGATTGTCATGCATGGCTATGTATTTGTGAATAGAATTTGAGAGATAGGAGTTCTCCTTGGAATGCTTTATTCTTAGGATTCAAGGAACTAAAAATAAGAAATAAGAGCATTCGGAAAGTAAGGGGGAACTGCAGAGAGATTATTTTCTTCATTTTCCTCTTTTTTCATTGAGACAATTGAAGAAGCCACTTCTCAGATATTGTGCACATGCACAGGTTTTGTTACAAGAATTATTACTATTACTTTGCTCCCTAGATTTCTCCAATCACCTTGAGAGCATTTTCCAGACTGTTGCAAATGTTTAAGCAGCAGCAGCAGCATTGGCAATCACTGAGGTGGCTCATCCAGTTGATAGATTCAGATTAGATCTGAGGTATCCAACCTTGGCTTCTTCAAGACTTATGGACTTCAACTCCAGCTGGGGAGTTCTGGGAGTTGAAGTCCACAAGTCTTAAAGCTGCCAAGGTTAGACATCCCTGAACTAGATAAAGCATTGAAGTTACTATCACAGACAAGCGGGCAAATTCCACAGAAGTCAACAAACTATCCATACAAGGCCCTGCTAAGTCTAGACTTGCAAGATATATGTCCAGAAGGTCCCCAAATTCAATCCTCACCCTAGATTGAAATTTGCATCCTTAATTTGGTTATTGAAATACTCTTTTTCTGGGTTGGTACAATGCACTGAATCAATTCACAAAATGCACTGGGTTCACACAACATGTTAAGCCACAAGAAAGCTAACTTAGGTTAGCCCTCACCAAGCTCAGCATGATATGTGAATCCAGTCACTAATTTTTTTTCTTGATCTTACTCAGTCTATTTTGTGAACAGCTAGAAACATAGTTTTGAGGGGTAAATGGAAACAGTCTTGTTCAAGAAATGAGAATGAGGAAAGATTGTTCCCTGCTGCTGTCTGGCTAGATGAATCTGTTTACTTTTCCTGTCCCTTCTGCTTTTCTGGAGCCTTAAAATCTCTCTGGAGAAAAATGGGGAAGTCAAAAAACAAATGCATGGGGATGCCGTCCTAAGGAGTGGTGGAATCAAACTCCATGAGATGGAGGGACTTGGAGCAGGGGTCTCCAACCTTGGCAACTTTTAAGACTTGTGGACTTCAACTCCCAGAATTCCTCAGCAGCAAAGCTGAAGTTGAAGTCTACAAGTCTTAAAGTTGCCAAGGTTGGAGACCCCTGACCTGGAGGACCTCAGGCTGCTGAAGTTGGCATTTGAGTTTCTCACATGTCTTTGAGCAAAGTTGGCTTTACTTCATCCCTGTACATCTCAGGGCATTTGAGGTTGAAAAACAGCAGCTTGCTTAAAGATTGTCCACTGAAATTTTAATGAAGGTCTTTCTGGCTTAACACTGCCACTCTGAAATGTTACCCTACGTCAGCTTTTACATGTAGCTCAGGCACTTTCTACTTGCTAGCGTCTCTCTCCATCTCTCAGCACAGAGATGTGCAACCTAGCCCATGAAGTTTGCAAAAATGTCACCTCATGAAATAAATTTTGGCTTCCTCTATTTTAGAAACTTAGGCCTCCCTAGCAAATGGGGGGAGCAGCATTGTGGGTCAGGGATTAGGGGCAGTGAGTTCTACTGTGTTTCCCTGAAAATAAGACCCTTATATTTTTTTTGAACCCCGAAATAAGCACTTGGCCTTATTTTTGGGGACGTCTTATTATTTTGGGGTGTGTGGAGCAAGACAGGTCTCCTCTTGCTGTCTTACCTGATTTTCATCTGTCTCCCTAACCCTAACCAGAGGAAATGGCAGGGATTGACTGCATATGCATTTAAATATTTTTTGGGTGGCTTATTTTAGCGCATGTGCTCAAAAGCCCGATTGGGCTTATTATCAGGGAATGTTTTATTTTTGGGGAAACAGGGTAGCAGGATGTCTGCCTGAGATGAAGACAATGCAACCACAATTCCAAGCAATGCAATCGATGCTTGGCTTCAGGGAAACACTACCAGAGGCAGACTGAAAGCTGCCTGGAATCTTAAACAGAAAGTGGCAAGAATATTTGTTCTGTATTGTGAAGACCTTGCATATTATGTAAAAATAAAAATCCTTCGGAGATTGCTCTGCACCAGGAAAGGTTTAGAAGAGTTTTTCAACCTTGGCAACTTTGAGTTGATGGACTTCAACTCCCAAAATTCTCCAGCCAACATGGTGACTGGGGATTTCTGGGAATTGAAGTCCACACATTTTGAGAAAAACCAATTGGTTCTGTGACGAGTGTTAAAGCAGAAATCCTGCAAGGTCATTTTCAAGCCCTCTCTTTGAAGGGGCTTCTGATCCTTTAGTAGAAGGACAACTGATCTTGAGAGCCATTATCTTCTGTAACAAGGGGTGAAGTGCTGTTGACTGTGCAAATGAAAAGAGCTCCAGAATGTCTATGGAGATTCTCAGTCTTCCAAGTCAGGGTTTCCCAAAGATGTTTTTTCAAGAGGCAACTGGACTTTCTTGTTTTTCTTTGAAGATGTTTTTTCTTTGAAGAATTTTTGCTTCTAATTCAAGAATATTCTTCTTTTCAGAGTTGAAGAAGTTTCTTGGATGAGAAGTGGAATGTCTTCAAAGAAAAACAAAAAAGTTCAGTTGCCTCTTGAAAAAGCACCTTTGGGACAGAGTTCCATAATGTTTCTCCATTGTAGGCACTGCTATGAATTCTCTGAAAGTGTTAAGCAGAGAGTTGAAAGAGCTGGGAAAATACAGGTAGTCCTCCACCTACAACAGTTCATTTAGTGACCACAGTTCATTTAGTGACCATTCAAAGTTACAACAGCACTGAAAAAAGTGATGCATGTTTTTCACACTTACAACCACTGCAGCATCCCCATGGTCACAGGATCAGAATTCGAATCCTTGGCTCATATTTATGACAGGAGTGTCCCGGGGTCATGTCATCACCTTTTGTGACCGTCTTACAAGCACGGTCAATGGGAAAGCCAGATTCCCTTAACAACTGTGTTACTAACTTAATAACCACAGTGATTCACTGAATAACTGTGGCAAGAAAAGTTGTAATATGAGGCACAATTCACTTAACAAATGTTTCACTTAGCAACAGTATTTTTGGGGATCAATTGTGATCGTTAAGTCAAGGACTACCTGTAAACATAGCTGGGGGTTACCCATCATTTAGCATTTCTATTAGTTCTTCTAACCACGAATTATGCAGCAAGAGGCAATTATGTGTGAGTTTGTACAGAGACGGGAGTTGTGTTCAACTGGGAAGTTTAAAGCAGGGGTCTCCAACCTTGGCAACTTTAAGCCTGGTGGACTTCAACTCCCAGTTGAAGTCCGCCAGGCTTAAAGTTGCCAAAGTTGGAGACCCCTGCTTTATTTCAGGATTCTCTTATGTGCTGCCTGCAACCAGTCTCCTCTTCCCCACCTGTCTGTCTCGCACGTAAACACTATGAGAAAAGAACCATCAAACTTAGGTCCTTTTAATTCCTTTGTCAAGACATCAAGTGACAGATAACAATCAAGCTGGACACCTCCAATTATATGGAATTTATTGGAGGGGAAAAAATCTAATTTGGTTTGATGTCTCAAAGGTCAGTCAATTGTTTCAGGATGAGCACCCTGGAATAATGAAGGGCAATGCTGGAACACATCAGGGGTGTCATGTACTTTTAATTAAGCAGGGGAGAGATGACAGCTGTCCATTAGAGGCCAGAGTTTAGGTAAAGACGTTTTCTTGGGCTATATTCCAAGGAAACTTTAGAAATAGTTTCAAGCATCTTAAAATTACACTTTATTTTATTCTGATTGTCATCTCAAAGAAACAGATAGTGCTTGAATTACGACCTGTCGCTTAGCAACTGTTACAAAGGACCTCCCTGGGGTTGCTTAATACCTAGTTCTACTGCTGCTCTCTCTCTCACACACACACAAACACAAGTCACGTGCCATTTTGGACACTTGGCAGCCATCCCGCATTGGCAGCCATTTACAGTGTTCCTTTATCCCATGGCCATGTTTTAGAAAAACCGGCATTTACTTTTCAGCAAAAACTGGCCCAAAGCAAACAACTGGCTCACTTCGTGACTGCCACAAAAGTCATAAAATCCGGTTGATCACATTGGTGAGTCATTTTACAATCTTTACAACTTGTGTCTCTAATGGGCAGGCCCATTGTAGTCGTAAGCTGAGAATTACCCGGATGCCTGCTTAATTCTACAAAGGTTTGTTGTAGTTGTTGCTGGCACAGTCGAAGGAGAGTCAGAAAAGGGACAAAGCTATCTTCCTTGACTAGTTGATGTTGGGTCAAAGGCTGAAAAGAAAAGAACCTTCTAAATCTATGACATTGATTGCATTTTGTGATAGCCAGTTCCACAAACTAATTACACAGTGGAGGTATACATGTTATTCTTTCTATCCAATATTCCTTTTCAGAAAACGTGGCTGTCTCAGTCCTAAAATGGATGCTGCAATAGACATGGCCAGTCACAAAACTATATATCCATGGGTTGACCAATAATTCATTTCATAATTCATAAAACACTATCACTAAATGTTGTATCTTTTTATTCTTGATGAATATATATTTATCCTCATGTACATTGAGAGCATATACACCTAAGACAAATTCCTTGTGTGTCCAATCACACTTGGCCAATAAAGACTTCTATTGTATTCTATTGTATTCTATTGTATTCTATTCTACTCTATTCTACTCTATTCTACTCTATTCTACTCTACTCTACTCTACTCTACTCTACTCTACTCTACTCTACTCTACTCTACTCTACTCTATTCTTTCTATACTGTTCTAATTCTATTCCTTGCCTTCCTCTCTAGCTTTCCAGGATCTTTTCCACAAACCTCTCTCTCTTTCTCTCACCATTGTTTAAATTTTCCAGTAATGCTTATGGAGACTCACGTGGAATCCAAGGGTCTTCTAAAAATGCAGATTTATATTTGTAATTTAACATTAAAATATATTTGCTTTAAAAAAAATAAAAATGGTAGGACAGGGCAAAGTCTGATAGATATCTTCAGGGACAGATTGGTGCTGATGGGTGCCGCAATAGGGATTTCAATGTCACCTTTTTCCTTTTCAAAAAATAGATAGTGAGGTTCCTTTGTTGTGAGCTGCACTTTCTTCCCACCTTCACATCACAAGTTTCTGACAGATTATAAACAATTCCAGACCTAAAACATGAAAGTGATTTCTCTTTGCCCTATACATTTCTCTCTGGCGGTAAAAAAAATAATAGTAATAACTGAGTTTAGCTTCCTGCTCATTCCTAACAACCCCCCCCCCCAAAAAAAGAGCCATGTTTGTGGAACAAAAGAAGTTGTCAAAATCTTAAATCAGTAACAAGTCATTAATTATTACATGGAAAAAAAATGTTGAAGCTAGCTTCAAAACAATTGGTTGCTGCTATATGGATCACAGGACAGGGTCCAGATTTTTCTTAGCATTATAAATTGGAATACCATAAAAGAGACTCTGGGTCCTGGTTATCTTTCTTTAGGGTAAACTTAAGCTGGACTTTAATATTGTTTGTCTCCACCCATGAGATGAACTTGGCATTTTGGGGAAGCTATGGACTAACTCATACGAATAATCCATTCATTTGTTGATTACAATAATCTTGACACCCGTTCTCTAAATACTTCCATTCCAGCTCAGTGGGAGCTTTTTTATTTCGTACAGAGCCTAGTTCACCATATTAAGAAAAATCCTGTAGTTGCAGTATCCCAAGGAAAATTATCCATTTGCACAGCCTCAAAATCCGTCCTATATTAGGCATTTAAAGGCTAAGAGAAGAAAGTGGTTTGTTTTGTTTACGGTAGGCAATGGCCTCTTGTTACTTTTTATATAGCCCCTAAGTGTTTTACTCTCAAATTGCTATTTATCCTGGATTTATTAAGTAAGTTAAAGGGCATGAAAGGGCAACTGTCAAGCAAAATGCTGGTTTCTCCCTGCAAGAAAACTTCAAACTGGCGTTATTTTACTCAACTTGATGTTGTACTGATGGCTTGGGATCATTTTCATCTTGAAGATGTGGTTTGCCCACTGCATTCACAGTCAAGAAGGGGATTATGATGACACAGGATAAAAGGAGCATCTAATAGCCTGAGTAATCCTTAAGATCTTCAAAGGAAGGATCCCCAAAGAAAAAACTACTTCTACCGTGTTGCCCCGAAAATAAGACCCTGTCTTATATTTTTTTGAACCCTGAAATAAGTGCTTGGCCTTATTGCCATGCGCTCAAAAGCCCAATTGGGCTTATTATCAGGGAAGTTTTATTTTGGGGAAAACAGGGTAGTACTGAAATATACATTTCAATCCTTAATCACCATTCATGGCAGAAATGAGTGATCTTCAAACCGGGAGTTCCACTAAACAAGACTTTTTGCATGCTAAACCGACACTATGATCTCCGCATACCCCAAACTTTTAGCAGAATTCAGTACCTTACCACCACCATCGTTTCAGATTTTGATTTGGGATTGGCTTCATTCCTGTGCAAAGAAACATGAAGTTTAGCATGATCCTGTGAAGCAAGTTGCATACTTGCCTCGCTCATGGATTTCCGGAGGTATGTGGATGGCTATTGTAAAATAGAGAAATCCTATGTTTTCGAACACTGTGGTTTAAAATTTCATAGCTCTACTAGAAAGAGACCTTCAAGCCCTAGAGATCAAAGTATTCATTTTAATAAAGGTTGCATATCGAATCTTCAAAGGATAAAATAGTCGTGGTAGAACACAGTGTTTCATAAATTGTTGGAAAATGGGTAGGTTTAAAAGACAGGTAATTTTTGCTCAGTTTTGGCCTTTGGTATGCATAGATGACCTGGAACATCCTACCAGCCTCATGGAGAAAGTGGATCCTTCAAAGCCCTCAAGCTATATCCAAGTGACCTAACTGATGCGGGAAAGAGTGGAGTCCCTGGTGCTATTAGTTATGCTTTTTCTGGAATCCTGTTCTTTTTATGAACAAATCACTATGCAAATGCTCATATTAAAACATTTATTTTGAGGGGTGGTGTGACATAATGGATCATTTTACAGTCTGTGAACTCAATCACCACCACCAGAAACCACAAATATGAAGAACAGAGGTCAAGGGTTCCGCTCAGCTCTCTCTCTCTCTCTCTCTCTCTGTTATTTGCTTTACCCGACTCCCTCCCCGCCCCCATAAAGTCCTGAAGGCCAGAAAAAAACACTTGCTGGCAGGATTTGGGTGGAGAAAAGAAAAGAGGAAAAGGGGGGGGGAAGGGATTCCACAAAGAAAAATGGGGGAAGACCATGTCTCCAGCATCTCTGGTCTCTGGATTCTCGAAGCAGGCCTGAGGCACCAGGTGTGAAGTTCCTGCTGGTGGAGCAAAATTTGGCCCTATCAATCTTCGGTGAGTTGAAATCGAATGGATTTTTGTCGCGTGCAAACATTAGTGGCCACGTTTTCAGGAGGCTGAGGAGGCAGGCAAGCACTCTTCAGGCTACTGCCAGCTTCTGTGTGGTAGAAACAGAAACAGAGAGAACTATAAGGAGATAAAATGTCTGATGCAGCTCACCCATCAAACTTGCAAATCTATAAGACTTTGGTCTTCCTAGAGTGGCTGTCATTCAACCAGAACAGATCAGAACAGAAATTTTTGGAGTATATGGAACAAGGAAGGAAGGAAGGCAGACAGACAGATTGCCTTTTTTTAAATCAGCACATGCCCTTCTCCTCTTGTGAATGAGACAGAAAGATTTAAGACTTCTTTGTACACTATTCATTACTGAATTATACCTACTACCATAAGAAGTAGGGACAACATTAGATGACTTTGAAAATGAATTAAACCAATTATGGGCAGCAGAAGAGAAACTTATTTACAGCAACTGAGAAACGTGTATACACTAGATTTGGCTGAACACCAAATAAGTCTAAACAGAATCAACCCAACTGAAAATCAGTGTGAAGCAACTGAAAGTGAGCAAAATGGACCAATGTTGCCTCAACAATACAACTGTATATCCCCATTGGACCACCGACTATCAAGCTAAAGAGAGGGAGAAGAGAAAAAGGACTGACTAGTCCACTTTTTAATTACAGGGAACAATTCATCCAACAATATCAACCAGGAATGATAACATGGGGATATGGCGCTACCACCCTTGGCACCTGCTAATATGCTGCTCTCCTTATAGCATCTGATAAGTAGCTCAATTTTGCCTTGCCTCATTTGCCAAAGACAGAATATACCAACTGAATCTTCCCCACAAAGTTGCAATAATTTCCATCACAAAATTCTATCAGTCTATGATCATCCTAATTGCTTGAAATTCCATCAGTACTATGGAGGCAAATGTCAACTAATTGTATTTGAAAACAGTACAGGCAAAATAGCAACAGTATTCCCTTCCCCCACCCAAAACCTTTTTGCTTTCCTCATTTGAGCCAATGAAACAGGGATTTCACTGTAGATTAGACCTCAGGTTGAAGTGGCAGCTTCCATTTTGTCACAAAGGGAAACACGCTATTTCCTGAAGCACCGAATCATGACTGGAATTCAACTCTATAGTTAGTGCACACCTTAACTAATTGATTTGGATGCCTTGCTGTGAAACAAACAAGGCTAAAGAGAAGGCTGTGCTGAATGTGAGGTTTAGAAGAAAATGCAGAAAGTGATTCCACAACATTCTAGGTTCGTTTTTTTAAACACAAACATGTAACTCAAGAATAATAAATCAGCTTGGCAAAAGACACCCCAATGAGCAATTAATCTGAATTCATGGCTTGCTGAATTTAATCATGTTGGGAAACATTTATGCACAGAGCAAAAGGGAGGTTGCATTAAGGTAAAGGAATTCCTTTTGTTCTCATGGATACCTGCTCTTTTGAATATTAATTTAGGGCAATGCATGTATATCTTAAGAGAGCCAGTTCGGCATAGTGGTTAAGGCATCAGGCTAGAAACAGGAAGACCATGAGTTCTAGTCCTGCCTTAGGCACAAAGCCAGTTGTGTGACTTTGGGCCAGTCATTTGCTCTCAGCCCTTGGAAGGAGGAGATGCCAAACCGCTTCTGAAAACCTTTGCCAGGAAAACTTCAGGGACTGGTAAAGACGTCTCCAAGAATTGGATATGATTGAACAGAAAGGGGGGAAAAATATGCATCTTGTGTTTGGCAATCAGGAAAAACTAGAGACTCTGCTGCTATATTTCTAATCAGTCTCTCTGCTGGAGCTGAAGCAAACAACCTTTTCCATGACTAGTTTCTCAGGATGACTCCTTTGGAGAACCTCAATACACATGTTCAACCCATTTATTCCATCATGCCCTTGAATCAGTGACAAAATGCAAAATTTTTTGCTACTGGTTTGTGTGGGTGTGGCTTGGTGGGGGGGGTCATGTGACTGGGTGGCCATGGCCAACTTTTTTTTTTTTTTACTTTTTTAAGCATTTATTACTACCTATTCGCCCGAACCGGTAGTAAAAAAATGCTTTAAAAAAGTAAAAAAAAAAAGGTTCCAACGATCGCGCGGCATAGCTGTGATCATTGGAACTTCCTTTTTTTACTTTTTTAAAGCATTTTTTTACTACCAGTTCACCCAAACAGGAGTGAACCGGTAGCATTTCACCCCTACCTTGAATCATCACAAGTTGACAGAATACCTTGAGAATATTATGATTCCTGCTCAAAGAGCCAGGAGGAAGTTGTGGCTAGGAGGGCTTTTGCACAGCTTTGTGTTATGCTCCAATTTTACCTGTTCCTTGACTGAAAGGTCTCCTCACCATCACTCATGCCCTATTCACATTTCAAATGGACTACGGTAATGCGTTCTACATGAGGCTACCTTTGAATAGTATCTGGAAGTTTCAGCTGGTACAAAAATGCAGCATTGCAGGCAGTTCTTATGTCCCTACAATGGCACAGCACACCTCTGCTCTGTGAGCTGCATTGGCTGCCAGTTTGCTAGAGTCCAATTCAAAGGACTAGTTTCGACTTTTAAAACCCTTCATGGCATGGGGACAGGTTGTTTGAGGGACCACCTCCACCTAATTACAACTGCCTTTCCCAACACGTCTGACAGAAGAGGAATACTGCAGACGCCATCCACAAAAGAGTTTCATCAGATGTGACTCAGGAAACAGGCCTTTTCTGTTGTGGCACCTGCCCTGTGGAACATCATTTCATCCCTGAGATGAGATTGGCCCCATCCTTCACACTCTTCTAGAAGTCATGGCTGTGCCAGGAAGCCTGGGGATCTCAAGGAAAAGAGAAATGATGAGATGGCTGCATTGTTTTTAATACCAATTCTCTCCACTATCTTGTTATTAATAGTATAGTTGAGATCTTTTAATTTTTTTAGCATTAGGGTTTATTGTTTTTATTGTAAGCCATTTATTATATTGTGATATGGGTGGCTATTACATGTGATAGATAGATAGATTATAGATGGATGGATGATGGATGGATGGATAGATGGAGAGAGAGAGAGAGAGAGAGAGAGAGAGAGAGAGAGAGAGAGAGAGAGAGAGACAGAGAGATGGATGGATGAATAGAATAAACACTATATATATATAAACACTATATATATATATATATATATATATATATATATATATATATATATATATATATGCATATTCTTTCTAGCCAGGTTTTACCTACGTAAGCTAGGTTGTTCTGCAGCTCTGACAACCTAGCTTACGTAGGTAAAACCTGGCTAGAAAGAATATGCACATAAAAGCCTACGAAAAACAGAAAAAGACATATATATATATATATATATATATATATATATATATATATATATATATATATATATATATATATATATATATATATAGTGGCTTGCTGGCTGCCAGAAAGGAAAAAAGCCCAGAATCGAATGGATGTGATTCCTCTGAGTTAGGGCTGCAGAAAAACCTTGGTTATGTAGGAAAAACCTGGCTAGAGGAAAAACACACACACACACATACACACACACACACACACACACATATATATAGTGTTTTTCTATCGAGACACTTGGTCTACCCCAGCATGTGGGAGGGAGCATACTGCATCTCTTTGCCTTTCAGCTCCAATCCAGGAGCCCTCAAGCAGTTGCATTCACGACAAACTATTTTATACCAAATTTATATCTCCCTTTATTTCTTTATCAATGAAATATAAATTATAGAGAGGGGGGGGGAGAGAGGGAGAGGGAGGAAGGAAAGAGAAATATGACATATGACAGATGGACAGACAGCTAGATTTTATCATAGACAGATCACTTTCTGATTTAGAGTTGCTTCTTTTTCTTCTTCTATAAAGGCTGAGAAAGGTTAATGGATTTCAAAGGTTTCTCACAGACTCTGGGGAAATTTTCAGCTCTTATAATTTGAAGTCCAGACTGCCGTGTGAGATAACAGGCACATTTGCCAAAACTGCATCCAAGTATCCTATGCCTGTATATAGAGTTATGCAACTCTTTGGTATATTCTTCAGCAAAAGGTAATGAAGAAACAGCCAGAAATGATAATGCAGATAAAAAAATACAGGCTAGTCCAACACAGATTTGAAGTTCTGATTTAGAGTATTGCGAGACATTAACAGTGGAAAAGAGTGTGTCCTACCATTACTGTTTCTTCAAAGTGTTGGCATCACAGCTCCTCTGGATGTTTAGGGGTTCCCCATAGTCAGTTCTCTAAGACAATTAACAGCAGGAATCTAGGCATCATGCTAAGGCACGTTTGTGACTATTTTCAAAATCACAGGGCTTAGATTCCGCATTTCATGTAATTGCTATAAATGGAGCTTCAGTCCAATGTAATATTTTGAATGATTAATAATTGATAAAATGCTGACCACCTGAGAAACTAACATTTAAGTCTTCTTGGCTTATGATACAACAGAGATGGGGGTGACCAGACTCAGAAAGTTATAAGGTATCCTTTGAGAGGAGACAATTTGTCTATACAGTACCTGAAGCAACTGGAACTTTTGACTAGTTGCTTAAGAAATTATCCCAACACAACGTAAAGTGTTCTTACTCCATTTAGATCCAGTTCTGTCAGGTTTTACCTCTGGTTTTGAAGGAGAAAAATGCCATACTCACTCCATAGGATAGACTTGATCAAGAGAGGATAGGAGGCACATGATTTTGGTATTAGTAGCTTTTTAGCTTTTTAGATGTTTAGGCTGAATTTGGAATTTCTGCCCCCCCTATCGACTCCTTCCCAAGGACCTGAAGTAGGCAGTTGTTGTTGCTGTTTAATAGTATTAAAGGTATCATCTTAGGTTGTAAGCCAGGATGTCAAACCGGCAGCCCATGGGCCGGATGCATCACATGGAGGCCACACCCACCCCAGCTCCTCAAATGGGAAAAACGTCACGAAACATCACGTGGCGGCAACATTACACCACAAGTTTGGCACCCTTGCTGTAAACTGTTCCAGGTGAAGATGCTTTTTGCAATTGACTGATGGTAATTTTGTCAATGCCAATGATGTTGGAGTTCTAGATGTTTTGGAATTGCATCCAGGGTGCCTATTACTATCGATACTATCTTTGCTTTCTTTTGCCACAGTCATTCTAATTATTATTTTTACTACTATCATTCAGACAGTAATCCATTTGGACCAGTTTGGCGTAATGGATAAGACACCAGGCCAGAAATTAGGAGACTGTGATTCCCAGTCCCACCTTAGGGTCAAAACTAATCAAGTGAACTTGGACCAGTCATTAACTCTCAGGAAGCAGGCAATGGCAAACCTCTTCAGAAATTTTGCCATAACTAGTCCTTGCAGTTTTCTTGGCAAGATCTCTGAAATGGTTTGCCATTGTTTGTTTCCTAAGACTGACCCAAGTTCACTTGATTAGCTTTGACTCCAGGCAGTTGCCAGAAATCAACACTGATTTGAAGATATTAAAAAAAATTCAATTAGGTCCAAAACAGGATCAAAGAGAAAGGCTAAGCATTCTCTTTTCCAGCAGGGGAAGGTCAGCAATTAATATTAATATTAATATTTATCAGTTATAAAGCACTGCTATTTCAATTGATTTCACTATGGAAATAGCAAGGAAAACAACTCATACAGCTGAATTGGGTACTAGAAAAACAGTGAGCACCTTGGGTGAACTTAAAGGCTACAAACTATGGAAAACCTGTTGGCATGCAGTATTTTTCTTATCCCACTTTCTTATTGTTTTAAAAGTATTTCTTTTTTATTCTGATATTCTCTCATTCTTGTTTCTCTCTTTTAAAAAACCTAATCCTCAAGATGCTTCTCTGTCATGCTCCTGGACTTATCTGACTTCTAAAAAGACTTTTAAACACTTTAAACACATAGCTAAATGAGATGTTGGCATTTTGCAGGGTAAAGTATCAACCTATAGTATCATGTATATTTCTTAGAATTCCTGTGAAGCTCACTGAAACCCATCCAGCATCGAGATTATTCTTTTTATGAACTATAGCTGTATTTTTCAATCTTGGCCACTTGAAGATGTCTCAATTTCAACTCCCAAAATTCTGCAGGCAGCAAATGGAATGGGGAATTCTGAGAGTTGAAGTCCAGACACTTTAAACCAGGGGTGAAATTCAAAAGGTTCTGACAGGTTCTGGAGAACCATTAGCGGAAATTTTGAGTAGTTTGGAGAACCGGCAAATATCACCTCTGGCTGACCCCAGAGTGGGATGGGAATGGAGATTTTGCAGTATCCTTCCCCCAGGAGTGGGGAGGGAATGGAGATTTTGCAGTATCCTTCCCCTGCCACGCCCACCAAGCCACACCCACAAATCGGTAGTAAAAAAAAAATGAATTTCACCACTGCCTTAAACTAGCCAGGGTTGAGAAACACTGAACTAGAATATTTAATTGTGCTCTTTTGGCAAAAGTATATCATGTGTAGACTCAGAGTTTACTTCTGCCTTTTACTTAGTTTTTTTATATAAAGCTTCCTCAAGTTGCACTCCACTTCTGGTGACTTAATGCATGTTCATGTCATTTCCTTGGCAAGAGTATGCCAGAACCATCTTTATTTTCTAGAATATTTGTCTCCACTCATTCTCATTTACAGAGCCGGGCTATGCATGTGTGGTCCTCATCGAACTACTAACTAGTTCAATATCTGCTTAGTGTTTTCAAGATCAGCCAAGGTTGGCTAAGTGCTGCCGCCTTCTACAACTTGCCTTCTAACAAATAAGAATTTTGTAATTGGACACAAAGCCTCCATAATATCCATTCTATGAATATAGCCCTAACAGGTTCTTGTAATTCAGGCCCCAAATTGAAGGAACTTCATGAAACAATGTAGTCCTTCATCAAAGACCATCTGAGGTTCCTTCATTTTGCAGCCTGGAACTTTTAAATATATACATAAAATATATTATGTATAACAGGATGTGCAATGATCATGTTATTTGCACAACAGCACTTGACAACAATTTGCAGATCATCAAGTTGTGTAGCAATAGAAAGAAAGCAACTATGCAAAATTTATCAGATCAGAAGACTTTGTGGAAAGTGGTGGGGGGGAATGAAAAGGAGCGCCATCTTCATAACATCAAACCACAAAAAAATCCATAGGACGATGTAACACAGGCCCTCTCTTTCTATTCAAGTCTTCATTCCAGCCAGAATAAGAGTAAGTTTGTAGGAACAATCTGAAACATTTGGTACAAAAGTTCACACACACAAATGGCAAAAAGTCAACAAGAGGGGTTTAATTCCACTCATTGCTCCTTTGATCAAGATGCCTTAATGGGCTTACATTTTTGGTTCTCTGCTTCAATGAAATGAATCTAAAGTCAAAGAGGGATATGAGATCCATCTATGCTGCTAAACTACGACTCCAGATAACAAGATCAATGTTGAGGAATGCTAGGTTTTTTCAAGATCTGGAAGGCTGCAGATTTCCCTTCTTTGGGGTTGTCAGCACTTCCTGTAATTTCTCATAGCAATAGCACTTAGCCTTATATACTGCTCCATAGTGCTTTACAGCATTCTATGAGCAGTTTACAATGTCAGCATATTGCCTCCTACAATTTGGGTTCTCATTTTACCAACCTTAAAAGGGTGGAAGGCTGATTCAATCTTGAGCCCCATCAGGATCAAATGCTAGACTGTGGGCAGAGTTTTCCTGCAATACTGCATTCTAACCACTGCACCACCAGGGCTTCAAGGAAGGTAGCCAATGCAGAAAAACCAGCATGGGATCAATTAAAAGTTTGGCCAAAAAAAAATGCCTACAATTCTGGAGCCTTTCTAATCATCTCTGTTCTCTTGCTAAGCTTTTCTCTTCCTCCCAGCTGTTCGACATTATTTTTATTCCATCTATTCAGGACATAAAAATTTAGTCGTTCTATGGATAACCCAATTCAAAAGCTGACCATCTCCCACAAGGTTTCATTCAAGAAGACTACCAACGATAGAAGAAATCAACTCAACTTCTCTTGCTCAATGCTGCATCAACTGAAATGCAAATAGGTCATACAATGTAGAGAGCTGGCTAATGTCTCAGCAGTGAATTGGCACTGTGACCAGAAATCCTTGGTAGGAGGTAGGGATTGAATTAGCACATCTGCTAATCCAATGAAGTCTGCTAAATATTTTTTTCAAATACAGAAATAGGGCTGAGACACAAATATTTTGGAAGAAAAGAATCAAGAGACACAACTGGAAATCTATTCATAAGCTAGCTAGTTGGTTATTACCCTAACTTGTTAGTTCGACTTGGTTATCCTGGTGATCTTCCTTCTGGTTTGATTTTGCTTAGCTTTTTTTAAGATCAGCCAAAGTCAACTATATGCTGCCACGTTGCTGGGCAGAGATTGCCCTACTGCCACCTAAAATTGACCCTCAATGTGAGAAGGAAAATGGAAAAAAAGAAGACTGAAATGCAACTTAATAAAAAAAAAAAACCAAATCAAATACTGGAAATAGGCTTTTTCTGACCCTAGATTTTTTTTTCAGCAACGCCACCCCCCAATATTTAAATAATGATGCACTAATACAGATTTTAAAAATAACAACTTGTCCAATGAAATCTGCTCCTTTAAGCAATTGCTTCACAGCAGCCATGTTTGAACAACACAACTGACCCTGTAATCTCTCATCAACTGACCTACTGTCATGCATTAGCAATGCATGGTCTTGAACAATCACGCAAGGGTCGTTTTTAAATAGATATATATTTAAATATATATCACAACTAATATGACCAGGATTGGCATATCACATTTGCAGCCCATTTTCCATCCCAGTGTGACCACAGAGTTATGAAGAAAAACCAAACCATCCCAGAGAGATTGTACTTAGAGGAGACCAAAGATTCATCTCAATCATGGACAATAGAAAGAACTATTAATGTTCAGGCAGTATTACCGGACCAGTAGCTCCAAATCAATCCTGGAAAAAATGGCTGGGTCAATTCATTACAGTATGTTCCATAGTTTGCAGAACATACTAACATTCCTCACCCATCCACTGATTAGCATAAGTAGGAGGACTATTAATGGAGAACAAGGCCAAGCCTTATTACACTACCTAATCTAGATAGCAATTTTCCATAGCAATTCAAGCACTGCATCTTCTAGTACAAAGAGTTCCGGAAACTTTACTTACATCTTCCATACTTCATTTGATAGAATTGCCCAGAATGGCTCATTGCTGAATCATGATAAACCTCTTTAAATCAATGGTCTTATATGATAATGCCAGGTTATATTTTTACTGCTTGAGCAATGGACCCCATGGAATATAAGCCAGTGCCTTCCCTGTTTAGCTTGACCGATCTCCTTGAAGCCTGTCAAAAAGCAAGAGAGACTGCACCATTTGAGAGCAGTCTTTGAAGACTATTGCAAACTCCTGCACCAAGACATTTAGTGAGTGATACATAGAACTGGTATCAGGGATGGTATTCACTTACCTTCGCTACCACTTCACAAATGTGAGTGCGTGCTTCCTCCACGCATGCGCAGAGCCTTCTGCGCATGCGCAGAGGGTAAAAAATGGGACGTGATGATGTCCGGGTGGGTGGGCAGAACCTACCGCCGCCAACGCTACCAGATCACATGATCCGGTTAGAGCCAGCTGAATTTCACCACTGACTGGTATCCTGCAAATTTACAAATTGAGTGAATCAACAAAAATGTCATGTATAGGAAGATTTGGGGCAGGAACAGTGGATCATGTGGGATGAGAGTTAGATAATACTAATATTCTTCTGTGAAACACTTTTGTAATTTGGGGGGGAAGGCAAGCTTGGTTGCTATCACTCCCACTTCCAGTTTCAATCGTCTTCAAATTTCTTGAAAAATATATATATATTAATTTTGAGTCTGATGAAATACAAAATTTGCAACACTTTTGAGTTTGAGTTCGATATTTTTCTTTCCTGATAAGTATAATCAAAACATGTCTTATTAATTAAAACACAGAAAAGAGGTCATAAAAGTTTCAATCCCATGATTATATATGATAGCACCAAAACAAAAAAGAATCAAAACACATTTTTTTTTTAAAAAAAAAAATCCTGGTGATACCTCAACAACTTGAACGGGAACTCTGAAAAATGCAGTAAACTCTGCCATGTGCATTAATAGGCATATTTTCACTTCAGCCAAAAGAACAAAGGATTGAGAACATTTTTAATGACCCTCCAAAATCAAGATGAAGTAATTCAGAAGCCAAATTTCCAACCATGTTGGCTGATAGTTCTCAGGGTTGTAGCCTCAATAAATCTTGAGAGCACTTAGTCTGGGGAAACTTCTTCTGACTAATCTCTCCTCCTGTCCCTTTTGTTATGCTGAGTAGCATCCTCTCTGCAAAGGTAGATTCAGTGCCTTTCAAAGCAACATGAGATCAACTTTATCAAATCTAAATGTCACTGACTCAATCCTGGTAATACTCAGCCATCCATCAACAGGAAATGAACAAAAGGAAATTCGGACACTATTCGACACCATTTCACTTAGAAGCTAAAGATAAGGCAGAAGCTTTTGCTGGCTCTACTGCTGCTAAAGATCAAAAGCTCTCCCAGCCTCCCATTCAGGCAGGAAAGTTTCTTGATTTGCATAACCAACTTCTCATGCTGTAAAACTTTGATATGTCTGCACCCAGGAGTTTCGTTCGGAACCGGGCCTCAGCTGGCAAAATGTACAGAAACCAACAGGAGTAAAATCCAACATACCTGAACCCAGGAGATTAAGCTATTCCCCCTTCTCTCCATCCGCTACACAGATGGGGCAGGCACACCACTCACCAGAACACCTGAGCCACATGATTCAAGGCAAGAGGAGGTGGGGAGGGGAACCTCTTGTAACACTGACTGAGTGTAGTTATGGAATATTTTATTTTACACAATATAACAACATAGAGTTGTTGAGATTTTACAGCATTTGCCTGAAAATGAAGGCAACACCATTACCACGTGGGGGAGAGGACGGGGGAGGAGAGAGGGAAGAAAAAGACACTCAGGATTGCTTTAAAAAATATTCTTTTTTTGTATCATGTTTGATCCATTAAATGGTTGGTGTAGAGGAAAGACCCAACGGCCTCCACACAAGGCCTTTTTTCCGCCCATGCGCTTTCGTTCTTGATCTGCCATTGGAGAACCAAGATGCCAATCCAAGGAAAAAGGAAGGCACTAGTGTCATTTCGTGCTTTTTCCTTGATCACTTTTTTTTTTTAAATGAGCTCTTTGAATGTGACATTTGCTTTCGGTTGTTATACTAAAAACAAAGAAACCCCAAATGGGAACAAGTGGAAGTTGCCTGGTAGATTGAGCCCAACTCTGCCCAAGAACAATAAGGGTGGAAAAATGCAAACTGCTCGAATGGATAGACGTTTCCCAACAATGTTTGGAGGATGGGGGGTAGGTGGGGGTACTCCGTACTTTTTTTTTTAATTTAGAAAACAAAAAAACCACACATCACAGCTGATCACACAGTGCTTTCCAATATCCACTCAGAGCTTGAGAAAGTTGCTTTGCCACTATCCACATTGGAACAGTCTGTCTGCATGAGCATCCCATTCATAGACAAGCTCCGCTTAGACCAAAATCCACCTGCATTTGAGGAGTTAATATAACAATGGTATTCCATTAATTCTCCATTCAGGGAGTACCTGCGTTTTGCCCGGGATGGGTCAGCTGGCAAAGTGAGGAACTTACTTGACTTGGCTTGTGCTCTTTTGTACTGGGATCCCCCTTTGGCATAGTCTGGGGTTTGGCTAGACAACTGCAGAGCAGTTGAGTTGTTGCGATTAGTGTTCTGGGATTCTAGGCTGGTAACGGCGCCTTCGCTCGGCGGTGGAGGATCACTGCTGGGCTTTGGCATGGGCTTACGCTTCAGCTTTTGGGAAGTGGGAGGGCCAGGAGTCCACATGGGAGGCAAAGAGGAGGTAGCAGTGGAGGAGTCCTGGCTGCAGCAGGCTTCCGACGACTGCGCCACATTGTCGTTGCTGACTTTGCAGCACTGCAGGCTCTCCTCACGCCCCACGGCCTGCTTGGACCCAGACTGGGACATGACGGCTCCACTGCACCCCTGGGCCTGAGCCCCGTTGGTCTGGGAGTAAACGTTGCTGACCTTGGTCACCTTGGGGTGCCCGCCGTTGTTACACACCTTATAGCGAATCATGAGGATGATGATGAAGACCAGGACGGAAGCCACGATAATCCCTCCGATGATGATGATCATGGTCCCTCCCAGGAACTGGGACTGCATGAAATGGCAGCGCACGTAGTCCTGCTCCGTCGTGAACTGGGTGCATCCCACCACCCGAGTGGCTGTCAAGGAGGTGATGCCATCGTCATAGATTGCTAAGACACACAAGTCGTACATCGTCCCCGCGGCCAAGTTGTTGACCAGGAAGGTCTTGCTCATGGGAGGTATCATTCTACGAGATGATAGGATAAGACATAGATTAATACATTGGATGGGATGGAGAGGATATATACCATGAAGTGGATCTCCAGGTGCTCTGCCCAAGCCTGCTTTCCCAGAGCCTCCTAGTTGTGATGGGAGATGTGGTCCCAATACAACTGGAGAACATCGGCTGGAAAGGAACTTTTGTCTTTCCTTTTCCATTCAACACAACAGTCAATCTAAATAAAGCAGAGTTTGACACTGGGTTAAATAAGGAAAGCGAAAGGGAGAACTATTGGCAGAGCACTGGAAGAATCCCCATGTACTTTCTCCTCAAAAACATACTCTGTTGTCAGACATTATGTTTCTTGCCCCAGGTTATCAAACCTAGATCTAAGGCACTCGGTGTTTTAAATATGCACCGGCACATGACACAAGAAAATAGCATTTCAATATAGTCTATATACATGGGACGTTTTCTCAACTATTCAAAACAATGCACCGCTGGTTAAAAATGCTAAAGCAAGTCCAAATGATACATGAAAACATCCATATAATATAGGAATAAAGCAAATCCAGATGAAAGGAAAGATATTATCCAAAGTTCAGGTGAGCAATGAAAGCCAAGAAAAAGCCAAAATAATTACACTTCTTGCTTTCAGGTTTCCTTTAGAATATAGAAGTTGTTCCATTTATTACATTTAAGTATGCAACTCCCAGAGTTCCCTAAAGCATTCTTCAGTCAGTTATGTTGAACTGTAAATCTGCATAGGCTCGTGCTATTTATTATCCAAAAAGAAACAATATTCCTTTTCTTTTTTGAAAGCTTGGAAACAAGGCCCAGGAGCTACCTAAATGGATTGGGAGCTGCCTGGCTACTACACTTGTTTCTCCTTTTGCTTCTCATGAGCTCAGAAACAAGCTTGACTAGATATTTAATTATTTATTCATTCATACATTCATTCATTTGATTTATCTAGCTGCCCTCCTCTGCACAGAAACTCATAGTCCCTTCAAGCCTCTCTGTCTCCATCCTAATTCATATACAGTAGTATATAAAATGTATGCTCTTCCTGCAGTGGAAGGAAAGTAAACTCGATCTCCACAATCATTTTCTAAGGGATGAGTTGGTAGCATCTTTTGTTCATAGATGGACAGATAGACCTCTAGAGCTGGTGTGGGGGAGGGGGAGAGATAAGCAGCAAAATTAATTCTAAGGCTTTGTTCTGTGCTGGAATTATAGTACCTGAACTATTACATTTTCTATGACCCCAGCTTATAGAGTCAAATATCCTTCTTCTATCTGAGAGAGAGTACATGTACACAACAGGTGACTGAACCTGAGACCAAAGTGGCCCCAATTTAGCAATAGCAATAACTTTGCAGCCCTCTCTAAGCGGTTTATGGAGTTAGCATATTGCCCCCACAATCTGCGCCCTCATTTTACCCACCTCAGAAGGATGGAAGGTCGAATCAACCTTGAGCTGCTCAGAATAGAACTCTTGGAGTGAGCACTGAGTTAGCCTGCAGTACTGCATTCTATAAGAAAGGCTGAGCGCCAAAGAATTGAGGCCTTTGAACTATGGTGCTGGAGAAGACTCTTGCGAGTCCCTTGGACTGCAAGGCGAACAAACTGGTCAGTCCTAGAGGAGATCAACCCTGACTGCTCTTTAGAAGGCCAGATCCTGAAGAGGAAACTCAAATACTTTGGCCACCTAATGAGAAGGACGGACTCACTAGAGAAGAGCCTAATGTTGGGAACGATTGAGGGCAAAAGAAGAAGGGGACGACAGAGAACGAGGTGGCTGAATGGAGTCACTGAAGCAGTAGGCGTGAGCTTAAATGGACTCCAGAGGATAGCAGAGGACAGGAAGGCCTGGAGGAACGTTGTCCATGGGGATGCAATGCGTCGGACACAACTTCGCAACTAACAACAACAACACTGCATTCTAACCACTGCACCATCATGACTTTTATTTACCAAGTCACAAAGGACATTCTTAGAGTCATCAAAAAGCCAGGCATCTGAGGTTCAACTAGAACTTACTTTAATGTAGCAGCTTTCCTCAGCTAAGACTTCTGAATTTTTCCATATCAACAGAAGGGGATGTTTATAGTTCAGGGTCGAACTGTTGGGCCCTTATTGCTTCTGAGCTTAGTTGTTTTCTTGTAGACCTTTCATTACCCAACTAGGTAACATCATCAGTACATTGATGATATTAGCTAGTTGAGTAATGAAATATCTTTCCCATATACCTCTCATCTATTTTTCTTTCTTTCTTTCAATATACTTTTAAAATTATTTACTAAGAGTAAATATATTTTAATCCCAATCATCCTTGCATACGTTTCGCTAAAATGATTGTAAAATGGTATGCTTATTGCAAAAAAATTTTTTTAAAAAAAATCACCATCTTGATTTGGTGTTTTTTAAGTAGGGGGAGGGATTGCTCCTGATTCTTTTAATCTGCAGAACCAACTCCCATCCAAGAATATGGCATTTTAAAAAAAATACTAAAAGATAAACTGTTCTTGAACTGTAACTGCTCCATTAATAGTTTTCAGAGCAAATCCTTATTTAGCAAATAAAAGTCATTGGCTCTTTTCCTCTCTGCCGCCAAATGAGATTGAATAATTGGAATTTTCCTGAGAGGCAAATACGGGCATCTTTTTTAGAACTGTTTCTACTGTCATCCCAAATAGAGGGTATTAATTTCTTCTTAGCAGTCCAGCTAAATTAACCAGATTACCTTGAAGGATTAAAGTTCAACAAGGATTTGTACAAAAATAAAACAGATTTAAATAAATCAGACTTCAAGACACTGCCCTTTGCCCATAAAGGAGGACAATTACTCAGGCTTCCCTCTGGATGGAAGCCAAGTCTAATAGTTCTCATTAATTTATTAATTGGTTTATTTTTTTTTAAAAAAAAAACATCAGATCCTGCTTTCCAGTTTGCTAGAATTCTCAGAGTTGCTTAGAACATTCACAAATAACCAGAACATAAAACCAGTAATGAAATAGCCTGGGGAAATAAAATTCTCTGTTTTAATAGACCATCGTCAGCTGTTCTTAACATTTGGGTAGGAACATAGGGAGGCATATTAGCATCTGGGTCATTCTCCTAAGCGATCAAGAACCCTATTTTAAAAGTCAGTTCCTGGAATATGCAGACAATACATACACATTTTTATTCTCTTCCCCAAAAGACCTGTGAACAAGAAATCAATGCATTTAACACAGCTGTCACTACTGCTGTTCATCATGTTGTTAGGGTTTTGTTTTGTTTTGTTTTGTTTTTAGCCTAGCTAGGCAATTAGCTCTCCCAGGCCCTGGCCCATTAATGGTTGCAGTAGTCAGTTTATTTACCTGCAGAAATATTATTTGATCACTAACGCTTTCTATACTGCAGCTTTTAATACAACCTTTCGCCCAAATCACCATGTAGTGCTCAGTAGCATTCATGCAGCACTTTGGAAATAATTTAAAAGGTTACTTTGGAGGACACAGGGACTTGGATGCTACCCTTGCCTGCATTTCTTTAAACCATAGAATTTCCTGTGCCTAGGAAAAGACAAAGTTACTTTAAAGCAGGGGTGGGAACTATGGCCCTTTTATGACCTGTGGACTTCAACTCCCAGAATTCCTGAGCCCAGCCATGCTGGGTTGAAGTCCACAAGTCGTAAAGGGCAGTGGTGAAATCCAAATTTTTTTACTACCGGTTCTGTGGGCGTGGCTTGGTGGGCATGATGTGACTTGGTGGGTGTGGCTTGGTGGGTGTGACTTGGTGGCTGTGGCAGGGGAAGGATACTGCAAAATCTCCATTCCCACCCCACTCCTGAAGAAAGGATACTGCAAAATCTCCAGTCCCATCCCACTCTGGGGCCAGGCAGAGGTGATATTTGCCGGTTCTCCGAACTGCTCAAAATTTCCGCTACCGGTTCTCCAGAACCTGTTGGAATCTGCTGGATTTCACCCCTGATAAAGGGGCCATAGTTCCCCATCTCTGCTTTAAAGAATGGTTGCCAACCTTTTGGCTTGCCTGGGCCACACTGAGTGAAGAAGAAATGTCTTGGGATCCACATAAAATATATAATATAGTTAATGGTGGGATTCAAGTAATTTAACAACCGGTTCTCTGCCCTAATAATTTTTCCCAACAACCAGTTTGCCAGACTGCTCAGAAAGTTAACAACCAGTTCTCCCGAAGTGGTGCGAACTGGCTGAATCCCACCACTGGTTAATGTTTATAAATTATATAATGTTAGAAGTTTGCGACCTTGTGGAGCCGCATTATTAGCTGTCCAGGGCTGCAGGTTGGGCACAGCTGCTTTAAAGGTTAACAGGGAGCTACTACTTTCATGCTCTCACATACTGATTATCTTTTCTGGATTATCTCCGAAGCACCACACAACCCTAGCACCTGATCCGTCATTCTCTCTCCTGTGACACAAACCCAAGCATGGCATAATTCTTCCTTTTCTAAAGACAAGAACCGCAACTCTGACTGGGATAAGAGTTTATATCCAAAGCAAATGTACCATCCATCGTTCCTTTCCTTAAATATATATCCAGTGAGCAATTCAGCAGTTAAGAGATCAGTTATATAAACTACGGAGAAACATCTCAGGAAGCCGACATCCATGCTTTCCAAACACAGTACTGAAAATACCCCTTCAAAAGATGATTACGCTAATGGATCAACAAATACAGTCGTGTGATTGTGGAGCTGCAAGCTATAGAGGTAGACCCACAAACCATTCCAAATCATTCTGCAACTTAAAAAAAAAAAAAAAAAAAACCCAGAGTTCTTGGATTATGCTTGAGAGCCAATCTGCTACCACACTAGCTAGGTAACCTCTTTGTGTTGTTTCTCCTTGCAGGAGGTTGTTACATTATCACTCTTTCCATCCCAACCTATACATTTAACCATCTGTCCAACAGGCAAAAGGAATACAGTTTCATTCCTGATTTTTCTGGAGTTTCAGCTGGGCCGGAATCCCCTACCTGTAAACAAGCGAATCATCATATGTTCCATTATACTGAATTTGGAACATACGTATCCCAGGTATATTCCTTTGGAAATTAAATTTAAGCAGGGCAGTGGATGATGTGGCTTCTGCTATCACCACCTTCTTGTCCTGGCTAACTTTTGTTTCCCCGTTGCTACTGCTTGCATTTGAGCCAGATTTGGTCGAAGTTGATATATCCGAGGAGCCGGGATCTGGCTCATGGATGTGGTTTGTGCTGTTTACTATGTGAGGCAGTTTGATTATGTGAAGATCTACAGACTGGGTGTCTTCCCCCGCTGGGTTGGAAGCAATACAGGTGAAAGACCCCGTATCCTTCATGGTTGTAATATGAATGTCAAGAGTTCCGTTGTCGTACACCAGAGACCTGGTTGCATTAGAAATCAGCTTGCCTTCTGGGGAAATCCAATGTATAGCAGGCTCTGGGTCACCACGGGCTTTACATCTCAGGATGGCTCTTTGGCCCTCTAGCACTCTGAGCTCATGCGTGTGCCTAGTAATGAGGGGGGGTTCACACAGGAACTCCTCCTCGGGGACCGACCAGAAATAGCGGCCAGACAGAACAGAAGGTGAAGCACACGTCTCCAGGTCATCCTCCCTGGAAAGGCGTCTCAGCCACAAAAGTTCACAATTGCAATGAAGAGGGTTCCCTCCAAAGCTCAGTGCAAATGTGGATGGGCTGATGATTCCTGAGGTGGCTAAAACCTGAGCTCGCTGGAAGAGAGGGTCAGGCGGCAGTTTATGCAGTTTGTTGGACGTGACGTCCAGCCGGGTCATCTTGTGGAGGTGGGAGAAGGTCCCCTTGGGAATGTTGATGATCATGTTGTGGTCCAAACTGAGGGTGTGCAAGCTGACCATCTTCTCAACAGCATCCCAGGGAATGGTCTCCAGGTTGTTGTAGGACAAATCCAGCTCCTCAAGAGCCAAGACATCGTCAAAAGCGGTGGAAGAGATCATAGTCAGCTGGTTATTGTTCAATATCAAATGATGCAGATTGGAAAGCCCACTTAGCATATCATGGGTGATTTTAGTCAATCGGTTACTGTTCAAGTGCAAAGCCCTCAGGTTGCGCAGGTCAGCAAATGCATGAGGGGTGATGAAACTAATTGTATTCCTAGACAGCGTCAGGTCCACCAGGCTGGTCATGTTGGCGAAATCTTTCCGCTTGATACTTGTAACAAAGTTGTCTGCCAGTCGCAATTCTACTGTCTTCCTATCAATGTCAGGTGGGACAAACAATAGCCCTTTCTTTGCACAAAGTGTAGCAAGATTGGGAGACCAGATCTGGCATACGCAGCGCTTGGGACAAGTCTCGGCCTTCAGCACTAAGCCAATGAAGAACAGATATAGAAGCAGTTTTTCCATTGTAGAACAGGGTCAGGATCCTGGGGGAAAAAAGAAAAGAGAATACACTGCATTAGAGGAGAGCATGTCAAGGGCAGGGAAATCAAGAAGTCCAGGCAGTTCAAAATAATATAGAAGTTGATTGTACACCTATGCTCTCTACAAGAATCTGAACTACTAATAGTCAAAGCAAATTGATGGTAGATACCAATCAATAGACATCAAGGTAAGCTGGATTTAAATCTCTTGTGAGTGCGAAGGGATTCGAGACGATGACTCTCTTGACACCCCCCCCACCCCAACCCCGTTCAGGTTTCAGCCTGATCATCTCCTACCGAGCAATTCTACAGAGAAAACAAGAACTCAGAAGCATATATGGAAGAAATCAGTGAGTACTTCACCAGGGGAAGTACTTCACTATATTCCAGCTCACAGGAGAATTAAGTGGACAGAGCTATCTAAGAATTCAGTGCATCATTTCAACCAATACATGACTGCAAAATATATGTCTTTTGATAGGCCTTTCAGGTACATTAGGTGTCTGGGAATTCTGAGAATTCCAATTCATGTGTGAAAGGCAAATAACTTTATTTCCTTCAATAGTAAATGAGCCACGGTGACTTAATCCTCTTAGTAACTGAAGATTAACATTACATCCACCATTAGAAGAAAACACAACAATAGACTCTTGTAGCCTTATTTTGCATTTTTATTCAAATAAGCTTGCTAGATCGGGCTGGTAAAAGTTACTTGCTCATGAGAATCTGGGATATTTCATTCAGCTTTGCCTGCAAGCTTATGATGCTGAATTCTTGCCAAAAATGGGCTCCCTCCTGCATACAATCAACCAAAACTGATGGTCTGGAGGATGCAGACATTTGTTTTACTACATGCTTCCTGGGAAATTCACCTCCAGGTATTTTATAGAAAAATACTGGAGCGTGTCGTAAAATCACAAGGTGACACACAGCTGAATTTCAGAAACAAGTGGAAGGTGGAGTGGAGATTACCAAATCACAATCCAAGTCATCCAGCAATAGAATAACAGAGTTGGAAGGGACTTTGGAGGGTCTTCTAATCCAAGCCCCTGCTCAAGCAGGAGACCTTATATCATGTTTCAGACAAATGGTTGTCCAATCGCTTCTTTAAAACCTCCAGTGACAACAGAAGTACTTGCCCTTTTTTAAAGACCTCCATTAGATAATTTACCACTCTCAATCTCAGGTTTTATTGCTTTAGGAAACATTGCCTCAGTCAAATCCTGTTCCCTCGTTAATTTCTGACGCAACATAAGTTTCTTACATCACCCACAGGTAGCAAAACATTTGGGCCTGGGGGACTGTCCGAATGGGAATTACATCTTTATTCAATGAGAACCACTGGGCTCATCTGAAAACTTAAGTTTTGAATAGGTTCTCACAACATGTATGGTACACCACAGATATTCATATTGTAATTAAGAACTCCTAAAGTATATAGATGGGGGCACAGTGGCCTATGGGGATATAGTGGCCTAGCAATTAAGACACTGGGCTTGTCAACCGAAGATTGGCAGTGTGAGACCCAAATATTACGATGTGTCAGTTGAGCTTCCGTTCCTGCCCCAGCTACTTGCAAATGGAAGTAGATAAATAGGTACCACTTCGATGGGAAGATAACAGTGTTCTGTGTATCTTGGCATACAGTACAGCCATGCCAGCCACATGACTAGGGAAGTATCTTCGTATAATGCTGGCTCTCTCTACTAGGAAACGGAGATGACACCACCCCCTAGAGTCAGACACACCTGAGCAGGGGAAACTTTATCTTTAAAGTATATAGGGTTCCTATGCTTTCACATCAATACATAACTGATCCACCCTCTGGAAGTGCCCAAGCTACTAGCAGAGGTGGGATTCAGCTGGTTCTGTCTGGTTCGGGAGAACCGGTAGTGGCGACCACGGGAGGCTCGGCCCACCCGCCCAGATGTAATATGCGAGCAAAGAGCATGCACGGAAGGCCATGCGCATGTGCGTGCTCACATTTGCAAACCGGTAGGGAAGGTAAGTGAATCCTACCTCTGGCTACTAGCAATTGTGCCAGCAAAATCCTGGTATTATTAAGAGCAGACAAAAATTGGAGAAACATTTAAAAATAGAGATATTAGAATGGAGATTGGTTTGGGTCCAAGATAAGCATGACTGACTGAGGACAAAGACGTGATAATGTGCAAGTTATTTATTCCACACATTGTCTAAGATGACACACGTCTTTAGTTAGATGGCACTGTTCAGCAACACTAACTGAAAAATATGCAAATGTCTGGTAAAACTGATACAACTTTTGTTGTAGAATCTGAAGACCGTCTGCCAAGAAGCCGCAGTAGCTCACTGTTCTCTCCTCCTACACTTTGGCATCTTGCACATACCCAAAAGAAAAAAAAATTACCAAGATTAGGGTCACCTGATATTTCAAGTCACAGATTCAATGCCTGGAAAGCTGCTGCCATTTGATCATTAAATCTCTTCACAATTGAACCATCTTGTAATTAAAAACTACCTCCAGTTCACTCTTCTTTTCCATAAAGGGCATATAGAGGGTGAGCTCATAGAAGGAATGTATAGATCGGTCTGCAGTTGAGCCATATACATAACACATGCATGTTCAATTATTAATATATTCTACTGATTGTCCGTATTATCGTAATTTCTTTTATACACCCAAGAGAACCCTGCTTTACATTTTCTCAGGTCACTTTCACAGATTTGCATTTTGTCTGCGTCTGGAACACATTTTTCATTAATAAACACATTTTTGCATACATACATTTATTTTCCTGATTTCCCAAATAGATGTGTTTATTTCACACTTTTTTGTGCTGAGCTACATTTCAAGACAGATGTTGACAGCCTCAGTGAATTACCTGCTTGTTTATAGTGGAACAGATTTTGTTTTAGCACTTAGACGATTCTGCATGGAAATGAATCCATTAACATTTTTCTGGCACCCCTAGTTCAGCAATTCCCAATTCAAACTTTCACCTCCAGGAACCCGAGACAAGCTATGACTCTCACAGCTTTGACAAAATGAAAATCATGTATATCCACACTTTTATAAGCTGCTTCTCAAAGCTATTTATTGTAAAATGAAAAGAAGGGTTTAAGAGATTAAAAGGGAAAAGCAGAAACAAAAATTTACATTTCAATAGGAAAACCACAACAACCCGCAACAGCCTAATAATATCAGCAGGTTTCCGTTAAAACATGCTAAGTCTGAGTAAAATAAAAAGAGGTTTGCTTTATTATTTATTTATTTCATTATTTATATCCTGTCTTTATTATTTTTACAAATAATTGGCAAACTTATCCAACCCACCTTCCTCCTCCTATTTTCCCCACAACACCACCAGTAAGGTGGGGTGGGTTGGGTTTAAGAGAGAGTGACACAGATATTTGCACAATTTCTTAACTGTGCGGAGGTCCAGATATGAATTTCTGCTGGGAATTAAATGGGGAAAAAACCCTTACTAGTCACAGTTCTGGAAAATTTATGAAATTGTTCTATCGATTCCCAATTAGAAATAGTAATTTAAATCAAAAACGGATTTTAAAAAATCAGACCAGTTTTCTCAACATCAGCTTATTATTCCATGTAACATTTTTCCCCCTTTGCTGCAGTTTTAAAAAAATCATTTCAGGGATGAAGATATGAACTTTCCAGATATTCTGAAGGCACCAAAAACCTGATTCTGTTGTTCAGAGAAAAATATTACCCATTACAGATGTAATTCACTTTGCTAATTTAAGAAGATACAATACCATGCGTAAAATGTGGCTTATTTGCATAATTTTTAGTTTGCTAAACTTATTACTAGTAAAACTATAATTTAGTTGTATAATAATTATGTTTGCCAGTTGAATTTATTTTAAAATGTTATTTACTGATTGCTTTTGCACTCCTTTGTCCTCTGAAGCGAAGGACAAAGAGGAGATCCCTTGATCTCTGGATAAAAAGTCAGCAATAGATAAACCCAGGTGCAAATTAGTATGAATTTCATTTTCACTAAAGAAGAAAAGAGAAAGACCAACAGAAATAGGGGGGAATCCATTTTGAACATTGGCTGGGGAATTCTGGGAATTGAAGTCCACACACCATAAAATTGCTCAGGTTGAGAAACACTGCTCTAGATAAGAGACTTCTATATTCTGTATTCAGAGCATTTGGAAGGAAAAGAGACAAGCAACATATGAGCACTTTTTTGTTGTGTTTTGTTGTTGTTTTTCATAAACTTTCTGTTCAAGAGCAGCTGCTGTGACATTTCCAAGAGCAATAGCTCCATTCCCTCTACCAGTAACGATAGCTGGTACACCACCAGAAGCTAATGAAAGATGCTTTTGTGCCAGCAAACTACTTGACTTCTCAAACATAAAAACAGAGCCAATGGCATGAACCAATTAAAAACACGATCCATTCAAAGTATAGTCTCTCTATAAATTTTATAGACTAAATAATTTATTCCAAAACTAGCTTCTGTGGATTGAAGTTCATGTATGCTACAATAACTGTCTTTCTCTATGGCACAACACTCTGTGGTTTTGAAGTCAAATGCTATCAAATCAATTTAGATCATCCAACAAAACAATCTGCAGAGTATCAGGATGAGTTTTGGTCTGTCTGTTGCTATTTGTTTAGGCAAGTATTATTCCCAGTTACCAATTAAAGGAGAAGCTCTTTAAAAGTTCCCAGAAACTGTAATGGATACAAAATGCAGCAGCTAGGCTGATAATCACTGAAGTAATGATGCTACTATTGAAAATCTGCACAGCGCACCAACTGCTTACCAGGCACATTTTAAGGTGGATTTACTCATAAAGCCTAAATGTACAGTGGTATCCAGTATTCATCATTAATTGGTTCCAGGAGTGAAAGTAATGAATACCAAAAAAGCAATGAGTACCAAACAAATTTTTCCCATGAAAAATAATGTAATGAGGCACAAGGGCTGACAATGATAAGTTTTGCTTGTGCATTGAGTATCAAACAAATTGTTGAGTACCAGGCAGTGATGCGATTCAAAAAAAATTTACTACCGGTTCTGTGGCTGTGGCGTGGTGGACATGGCGTGGTGGGCGTGGCTTGGTGGGCGTGGCAGGGGAAGGATACTATAAAATCTCCATTCCCTCCCCACTCCAGGGGAAGGTTACTGCAAAATCCTCATTTCCTCCGGATCAGCTGGGACTTGGGAAGCAGAGAATAGATGGGAGCAGAGCCAGTCAGAGGTGGTATTTACCGGTTCTCCGAACTATTCAAAATTTCCGCTACCAGTTCTCCTGAACTGGTCAGAACCTGCTGAATACCCCCTCTGGTACCGGGACAACATTGTCGCATCAAAATGTATTGAATACCAAATCTGATGAATTTCAAAGCAGTTGAGTATCAAGGTACCACTGTACATAGAGGAAAGAGCCATATTTCCTCCTTTGGTTGTTAAGTAAATCAGAAGCATTTCTGTTGAAGATGCCTCCAACAGGATTATTTTTCTGGGGCATAGGAGAGGGCCCTCCCTGTGTTGCTCGCTGCAATGCAGTATATTTTATTGGGAGTATTGATTCATCCTCACTCTCTCAGCATTTAGAAAATCTCTAAGGACACATGGCTTTCACCAGGTGTTTAATTGTTAAATTATTTTTAGTAACAAGTTTGTTCTTTGAGGGAAATGGGCAGTTCTGAAGTATGAAAAAAAAATAAACACGCAAACAAATAAAAAAAATATAGTTAATTTTAATCTGACTCGTCAACTTTTTATATGCTGTTCTGCTTTTCGATTTGATTCAACCATGTTGAGTATTCACAAGGAACAGAACAGTGGGGTAAAGTCATGAAGATATTGCTCCTGCCAAAAGCAATATTCAGATGTTAATGCCAGCATGCAAAATAGACATACTAAATTATGGGAAGTAACCATCCAAATGGGATTTTGAAAGGGGTTGAAATTTGCCCAATTACTTTATTTGAAAAAAAACAAATAAACTCCATGACCAGGTTTGTGATTCCTTCCAAACCCATAGAAGGGCCTAGGGATATATTTATTAGATATTAGATTCATTCAGCAATGTTTTCTGAAGAAGATGCTTTGGACCGAGTCAAGAATGCAGAAGGCAGACATCTAGGATGCTTCTGGTTGCTTCACAGCTGAGCATGAAACTTGCATGCACATTGAAAGTCACCTGAATTTTTCTGTGCAAATTCTTCTGCTCTCTCCACTCTCTTCTGCAGTACAATAACATCAGCATTTTCCTCTACCAAGCTCAGGGAATTCTCAAACTTGCAGTCCCAACACCAGTTTAATAGAAGGCTATTCTATGAAAGTTGTACAATTTCAATATCCAGGGTCAGCTTAGAATAACTGTCAGCAAAAATGCCACCTTCTCAAAAAAAAGGGGGGGGGGGCATAATCTCTACTATCATATTTGCTTGCTTGTTTCATTTGGGGCAAACTTCTTTTGCTAGGTAAAGACAACCAATTTAGATTTTTTTTTTTTTTTACTTTCTAGGATTCTTCCTGCAAATGCAAAATCTGCTCTCTCTCTCTCTCTCTCTCTCTCTCTCTCTCTCTCTCTCTCTCTCTCTCTCTCTCTCTCTCTCTCTCTCTCTCTCTCTCTCTCTCTTTGGACCAACTGAGTATTGCAACACAAATTGTCTCAATCAGCTTGTCACCCAAGCTTGATGTGTTGGGCTAAGTGAGAATGACTGGCCCAAAATCATCCAGCTGGCTACCATTCCTAAGGAAGGACTAGAAATCACAGTTCCCGATTCCTAGCTTGGTGCCTTAATCACTGGAACGATTCTTACCATAGCTTAATTATTTGTATTTCTCCCCTGACTGCTTTACACTAGCCTTCCTGCAGACTTTATTGAGGACAAAGCCAATATAGCTGTAAGTATAGGCTGGCTTTTATTAACTTTCTGTTTCACATCTATCACTTGGGTTTAGCTCTCCCTACCCCTTTAAATATTTCTCCATCTGTAGCAAACATACAGTGGAGTAATTTGCTATGAAAAATGTGTTGTTTTCACGTCTCCGCACCTCGCCCTCTAGAAAATTTCAGCTACTTGTGTCAGACTTTAGGGGCTGGGAGAAGCAGCTAATGACTCTCTTGCCAGCTCCATCATAAATGCTGAGGGAATCGGTGTTCAGTGGTTTTAATGGAAAGTCACATAACAACAAATTCATTTTTTACAGGCAGCTGAGAGGGTAATCTCTTCTCTGCAGAATCCAATATTGCTCCAATTTATACATTCAGTTAAAAAGAAAGCTACTGGGCTCCATCATCGAGAACTAGACAGCTCAGGACTATAAATGGAGCAATTAAATTTGCTTCCTTTTGTGCCAGCCTCAATTCAAGGGAGAAAGATTGTTCTGACATGTTTTTTTTTTTTAATCTCTCTGCTGAAAATGAATGAACAAACACTTGTGCATTATTTCTAACAACAAGCAAATTTTAAGGGTGATGTTTAAGCGCATCATTTCAGGGTTAGGTGTTATGCCTTTTGAGGCCACCCATGTGTGACACCCCTGGAAACAGTGGATTTATGTGAACCAGAGATTCAACAGTTGGAATTTGTAGAGACTGATCCTTGATATTTAGTAATGGACAGCTTAAAGGCCGATTGTACGGTATCATGAATCTCTTAGGCTTAGTAATAGAAAATACCACCTATGGAGAACAGTACAGAAAAGATCAATCCTCATATTAGTCAACAAAAGCCAAACTTGTAAGGTTAAGGGATTTTCTTTTGCTGAGCAGATTGGCATTTGGCTGCTGACTTCCATATACTTCATATTACACTTTGTGAGATTTTTCTTACTTTCTTTTGATGTGCTAGAACCCAACCTGAAAGGCATTCCCTATGAACTTTAGGTTCTAAAATTCATAAACCACAGGTAGTCCTCAATCACAACTGAACCCAAAATTTCTGTTTTTAGGTGAGACATTTGCTAAGGGAGTGTTGCCCCATTTTACGACCTCTCTTGCCACAGTTGTTAAGTGAATCACTCTGGTTGATAAGTTAGTAACACGGTTGTTAAGCGAATCTGGCTTCCCCACTAACTTTGCTTGTCATGACTCTGGGACATAGAAAGGTCATAAGTATGAACCAATTGCCAAGCATCTGAATTTTAATCACATGAGCAAAGTATTGTACTTTGTAATGTATGTACCATGTAATGGTACAAAGCTCATGTGAAAAATGGTCACTTTTTTCAGTGCCCCTGTAACTTTGAACGGTCATTAAATGAACTGTTGTAAATCGAGGACTACTTGGACCAGAGAAATTAATAAAGTTTTCCAGAAACACTATTTCCACCCACCAATTCTTTGAAAAGGATGACCATAAAAAAGGCATTTGCGAGTCTTAGAATATATAGAGCTGTATGCTGCCCAGATAAACTGCAGAGTTCTCTCTGCCTAAAATGTGAAGAGGAGGCAAGAATATTTGAAGCGGTTTTCTAATGAGTGGATAATCTGTCCATCTAGCTATTCTGGTCTACTGTGATAGGCCACAGCTCTCCAGATAGACAAGCACCAGTGGTGGTATTCAACTGGTTCATATCGGTTTGGGCAAACCGGTAGTGGCAATTTGACCTGGGTCGCCGAACAGGTAGCGACTTCTGGCTGGCCACGCCCCCCACCTGGTCGCTGCTTGCTTGCCCCTTCCAGGTGCCCGATGCTCACTCGCCCCTTCCAGCCACTCAACGCTCATCTGCTGCTATGAAAGATTCCAGGGATGCCAGAAAATATATTTTCTGTCACTAACAACTGCAATGATTCTCTTAACAGTTGTGGCACAAAAGATCATAAAACGGGGGCAAAATTCACTTAACAAATGTTTCCCTTAGCAAGAAAAATGTTGGGCTCAAATGTGGCAATAAGTCAAAGACTACATGTACTGTCAACTCATTTTATCATTCCAACAAAATCACCATAGTCACTACAAATAGAGAGAGAGTTCATTTCCTAACATTTCCAAAATCATTGAGCCAGATGTCTTTGGAAGAGATAAGGGGCACTTTTGATTTACAATCAGTCTTTTTGCTTCCAAATCTAATTCAGAATTGCAGCTTGACACAGTGCAGAGGCTCCAGCGATTCCTTTAAGGCTGAGAGTCTGCCTATTTCTACACAACCATACAGCTTTTAAACAACTGTCCAAAATTAAAGAGGCAAATGTGGGGATTATTTTCAGATCACACTTCAAGAAAGGGCAGGGGGGAATTAGAATTTTTCTTTCAGTCTTTCCAACAGCTACAGAAGAAGAATCCTCCAGCACTTGAAATGATAACTGCAATTCCAGTTAAACAGCTCTTGCGCATTAAATGCAAATGACTATGAAATGGATTCCTCTCCAGCGTGCTATTCAGCACTCCAAGCTTCTTCCACCTGTGCAGGATGAAGATTGAATTGCAGCCATACAAAGAAGTAAGCCTCATCATCGGTTATCAGACCAAAAATAAACAAAAATGGCAGAACTGCCCCGAGTATCCAGTGCTAATTAGCTAACTTCAGCAATTTGCAGGGACAGATGGATGCAAGTAACCTTTGATGGCCTATTGTTGAAACATATGGAATCCCTTCCAGGTTAAAGTTGCCCTACCTGCTTCAGCCACAGGCCAGCTATACAGTGCCAAAATAAGCACACTGTGATAGAAAAGAAGAATCTGGAAGACCTGGAGATAAAGGGCTGCTGGCATGCTCCTGAAATATTTAATCAGCAAGTGTTCAGCTGGTGCTAAGAAAGCAGCTCCCTCGCACATCAATATGGACTTCCCAGGTATAACAATCACAATGTTATCCAAACAGTAATATGATCAACCTTGATTAAATTCCCATAACTAAATAAAGTGTTCTTTGAGTTAAGCCTGACATCTGGTGACTGCATGGATATGCCTGCATAGTTTTCTTGACAACAATACAGAATACATGCCTTTTCTTTCTTTCTTTCTTTCTTTCTCTTTCTTTCTTCTTTCTTTCTTTCTTTCTTTCTCTTTCTTTCTTTTCTTTCTTTCCTTCCTTCCTTTCCTTTCTTATCTGGATGGATGGATGGATGATTGATAAATAAATTTTCCAGTCTAAACTACAGCCTGGGATTTCAGCCAAGGTCAGCCAGGTGCAGCCAAAAACAGTTGCTTCTGTATAGGGATGTTTGTGTTAAAGGCTCAATTATTTTGTAAGCAGGTTTCAGCCAAGATTGATCTGAGAAACCAATTCCCTTTCCCCTTCTCACTTCTGCACAAGGTTCTATCGATTGGTCTTATGTTTATTATTTTGTGTTTAGAGATGTAGCTCCAGAAACAACATCTTCTCTTCCATCTTGTATCCTACGGATAGAAGAGATAGTAGGAATAAGAAGGAAGGGATAGACTTGTCTCTTGAATTTGCTTCCTCCATGAAGAATACAGTATTTCCTTTCTACAGCTGCTTTTTCCTACCATGAAAGCTGAAAAATGCAAATTATTAGAGTGTATACCTGTCTTAAACTTTACTTGCTTTGAGGGATTCTAAGCATGTCTCTAGGTCAGCGTTTCTCGACTTTAGCAAGGCTGGCTGGGGAATTCTAGGAATTGAAGTCTACATATCTTAAAGCTGCCAAGTTTCAGAAACATTGCCCTATATGCTCCCAAATAAATACACTGGAAGTTTTCCAACAAGGTTACCCTTAAGTTTTCCCTCCAGTTTCTACATGCAATGGAAAACCATGTTTGGTCAATTAGGTTATAATAGTAGAGAGTGAAATGAAAGCAAATGGAAACATGGAATAAATGTCCATAAGTTAGAAAAAAATCTTCTTTGTGGGCAAAACAGAGGAGTGCTGATTTTCCTATATAAAAGCCCCTATATTTTTATTTGCAGTGAATGTATTTATCAAAGTAAGTGCATTACAAACAGAATAAAATAGTGGTACAACTTACTAGAATCAATATGAAATCACAATATAAATAATAAGACCAAAAGTGCTTATAACTTCTAATAATATTAACATCTATGGAATAAATAAAAGCAAAACTTAACTGTCAGGTACAGAAGAAAAACAAACAGTTTATTATTTTATTATTTTATTTTAGATTTAAGAGATCTGGTGGGAGTCGATTCCAAAGAATCAGAGCCAGAAGATAAAAAGCTCTCAACTATGACATGACTGTTCTAGTATGTGGAAGAATCATTTGACTGTGACTAGTGGTGAGATTCAGCCGGTTTGGGCAAACCGGCAGTTAAATTGCTGGCTGGCCCCGCCCCTTCCTGGAGTCCCCATTTTGCCTCCCAGATAAGTGCAGGGAGGCCTCCTAGGCCCAAAACGGGGTGCGGGGGGGCAGCACGTCCCCCCGTGGCCCATTTTTGCTCCCATGGGGGTGCAGGAGGCCAAGTGCTGCCTATCATACCCCCTGACCACACCCATCAAGCCACGCCCACAGAACCAGTAGTAAAAAATTTTGAATCCTACCACTGACTTTGGCCCAATAATCCAATCAAACAGATAAGATCATGAATTAGAGGTAACTATATAATCAGCAATGAAGTTAATCAGTCAAGGTGAAGTCTACTTCTTACTAAGAACAAAAACTAAATATTTTGACTTTCGTTAAAATCAAGCAGGATTCAAGTAGGTTTTTTTTTTTACTCATTTTGCAGAAGTCCACCCTTACATGAGCAATATATGGCTGTACTTTTAGTTGGGCTATACAGATAGTCCTCCAACTTACAACAGTTCGCTCAGTGACCGTTCACAGTTAAAACAGCACTGAAAAAAGTGACTTATGACCAGTGATGAAATGTAAAATTTGTTACTACCAGTTCTGTGGGCGTGGCTTGGTGGGGGGTAATGTGTCTGAGTGGGCGTGGTCAACTTTTTTTTTTTTAACTTTTAAAAGCATTTTTTCTACAACCTCTTTGGCCCAAAGAGGTTGAAGAAAAAATGCTTTTAAAAGCCTCTGACGATCCCAGCTGAATTGTCTGATTGTCAAAAAAAAAACAAAAAAAAAAACATTTGGCTGAAGAGATAAAAAAAAATGCTTTTAAAAGCCTCTGACGATCCCAGCTGAGCCGTGCAATCATCAGAGGCTTTTTTTTTTTTACTTTTAAAAGCATTTTTTCGGTTGAAGAGGTTGTAGAAAAAATGCTTTTAAAAATAATTTTAAAAAGCCTCTGATAATCATATGGCTCAGCTGGGCATGGGGGGGGGGGCAGGGATTTTTGCTACCGGTTCTCCAAACCACCCGCCACCATTGCTACCGGATCGGGCAATCCGGTCCAAACCGGGATCATTTCACCCCTGCTTATGATCATTTTTGCACTTATGACTGTTGCAGCATCCCCATGGTCACATGATTTACATTCGTATGCTTGACAACTGGTTCATATTTAAACCGTCATATTTATGATGGTTGCAATGTCCTGGGGTATTTGTGATCACCATTTGTGACCTTCTCACAAGCAAAGTCAATGGGGAAGCCAGATTCCCTTAACAACCATGTTACTAATTTAACAACTGCAATGATTCACTTAGCAAATGTGGCAGAAAAAGTCGTAAAATTGGGCAAAACTCACTTAACAAATTTTCCCCTTAACAACTTAAATTTTGGGCTCAATTGTGCTGGTAAAGCCAAGGACTACCTGTACAATATCCAATACTAAGCCTTTGTGGCACTTGGATAATCACCCATTAAATTGCTGTAGTGGTTTATCTTCACTTATTACTGAGTTGAGCTGAGTTTTGCAACTAAAGCTCAAGCAACAAGCAACAAAAATATATATCCACTATGTCCCTCCAAAGCTAAATTTGCTATGCTTTTCCCAGGTCCAATTATAAGATGTAACCAGGAAAGCTGCTAAGCAGTACAAGATAGTCATTAAAGGTTATCTCTGCCCATCTATCCAAGTTAACATAAAGAATGGCACATTAAAATCTGTATTTTTTACATGGTCAGACATCCAAGGAGACAGCGGGAAAGGCTTGCAATGGCTAGACTGATATAGGAGATTATGCTGAAGTTGAAACCGAATTAGAGTAACTCTTGCTATCAGTGAATAAAGTCATTAAAGGAGAGGTTTCATTTGTTTGAACTACAGGTATGTCCGAATAATATGACTGCTTATGGTGCAGATTGGATGACCCAGGAATAAGCCTTTCCATTAGTAGCTCCCTGACTTAAGAATGCCATTGCGACTGAGACACGCTTCATGCCGTCTTTATTATCTATATTCCCCCCAGACCATTTAACGTTGTGATATTTTTAACATTTGGTTACTGTTTTTACTCTCTATTATTGGTTGTTGGTTTTTTTTTGGGGGGGGGGTGGGTTTGCATATTTTATTGTCTATTCTTCCTATATAGTCCAAGGAAGGAGAAAAACATAAGCAAGAGACTCCAAAGAAATTCCACCTCAGTTACATTTGATTCTGTGACACTGCCCTGCTAGCAATAAAGATCATTTCTGAAATACAAGAGGTGATTGTTTCCTGAATTGTCCAGCTTCAAAAAGGCTTGATACCTGTCCATGTTTCCCCAAAATTAAGACCCTGTCTTATATTTTTTTTTGCCACCAAAAAAGGCACCAGGTCTTATTTTCGGGGGAGGGGGGGAGATGTCATCCATTGACTCACCTCACTTGTAGGCGTCGCCCCAGGCCTGAGGTTTTGCTGACAGAGGCCTTCAGAAATGTCTTCATCCAGCAAGGACAGCAAGGCTTTCCTGAAGGCCTCTGCAGCTGATAACAGCACTCCGGATCAATCCGGAGCGCTGTTATCAGCTACAGAGCCTTCAGAAAAGCCTTGCTGGCTGCAGAAGAAATGGGCTGAGGTGTGCAAGCCTTGGCTGCAACTATCCGAAGGTAAGTAGTAGGGCAGCTCCACACACCCCACCCCCACCCTAGCTTAATTTTTCCCAGTGCACCCTGGATATAGGTCTTAATTAGGGCTTATTTGGGATAGGGCTTATATTAGGGTCACGTGTAAAATCAAGGTAGGACTTACTTTCTGAGTAGGTCGTATTTTTGGGGAAACACAGTATTACAAGTAGTCCTCGACTTACAACAGTTCATTTAGTGACCATTTGAAGTTACAACGGCACCGGAAAAAGTGACTTATGATCATTTTTCATACTTACATCCATTGCAGCATCCCCATGGTCACGTGATCAAAATTCAGGCATTTGGCAACTGACTCATATTTATGACGGTTGTAGTGTCCCGGGCTCATGTGATCCCCTTTTGCAATCTTCTGACAAACAAAGTCAATGGAGGAACCAGATTCACTTAACAACCGTGTTATGAACGTAACAACTGCAGTGATTCCCTTAATAAATGTGGCAAGGTCGCAAGATAGGACAAAACTCACTTAAAATTTTTTCACTTAGTAACAGAAATTTTGGGCTGAATTGTGGCCGTAAGTTGAGGACTGCCTGTGTTTTCTGAAGAAATTTGGGGGATGGTGCCCGACTTTATTTATTTAGTCAGTTTATATAACTGCTCATCTTGGCAGGTGACTCTTGGCAATTGTAATTAAAACAATTGTAATTGCTTTATTGTAATTAAAGCAATTACAATAAAAACAATAAAACATTTAACAATACATAGCACCCTTCATACATTTGGGGGATCCAAGTCTTGGCATAGGGTACTCCTTGACTTGTCACTGTAAATCATGACATTTGTAAGTCAAAGCACCCACATGACTGACCCAATTTTACAATCTTAAGTGAACCCTGTGGTCATAATGCAGATGCCACAGATGGAGAGCATGTCCATTCATTCCTACAGGCATCTTGCCAGAAACCAACTGAGAAGGCCAGAAACTGGCAAGAAACATTATAAATCATGGTTAAGCAAGGACTAATATATAAAGTGTATTGAGTCTTTAATCCACTACCGGTTGATTGAGGAAGGCACTAGTCCGTTATTTTTCATTTTAATGAATCTTCCATAATAAAATATTAAATGATACTGGATAGATTCTTATGAAAAAAAAATGAAGAAATTTATCATTTTTATCTTTAAAAAATTTCTATAACCTAATTTCTCAGCATACTCAATAATAACAAAGAGATGTCATGAAGCTGGTGATATGCTATCAGAAAGATCCTAGAAAGGAAAAAAATATTTTGTTTATTTTCCACCACCACCGCCTGAAAAATTGGGAATCTTTAGCCTCTTTTTATTTTTGTATTCTTGGAAAGACTTTACTCACTGAAAGGAAACTCATCTTTCCTGCAAAGGAAATCCCTCTCTATCTGTAGTTATCTGTAGTTTAATTATTATCTGTAGTTTAATTATTTCCCAAAATTATTTTTAAAAATGAGACTGGCAGGGCTTATTGTCCATACAGGCTTTATCACAGTTGTGAGTGTAGATAGAATTCTGGGAGTCCCAGCTACTCTATCCTCTGCAAAAGCTGACAGCAAAAACATCAATTTCTGCAGTTTACCCACTGAGACAGCTATCCGGAGTACAAATGAGTTATCTCATGATTTCCCTTTCATCCAGGGTGATTTTGCTGGCCAACATCTGCCCTTTGGCTAACATGCTCACCTGCAGTGTCTCTCAGCTCCTACAGAGATATCAGCCCAACATAATTCCTCACTGAAAGCTTTCAGTACTTCCAGTTTTTAAACTCTACTTAATGGAACTGAAACAACTAACATTTAGAATCTAACCATTTCATTCAACTGAGGCGTGGTGGCGTGGTGGTTAGAGTGCAGTATTGCAGGCTACTTCTGCTGACTGCCAGTTGACTGCAATTTGGCAGTTCAAATCTCACCAAGCTCAAGGTTAACTCAGTTTTCCATCCTTCTGAGGTAGGTAAAATGACCCAAACAGTTGGGGGCAATATGCTGACTCTGTAAACTACTTAGAGAGGACTGTAAAGTAGCATATAAGTCTAAGTGCTATTGCTATTCCAACGTCCCCTTACTGACTAGATTAACATTACATTGTAATGCTCCTTAGCTGGGTTTGGGGCAGTGTGATGTGTAATCTATAAATCATGGATTAGTGTGATATGTGAATCCAACTGCCGTTCCTGTAAAACAAATGGTATAATACAGTACATTCTTTGTATTCACAGATGACAAAAAGCTTGAGGCATACTCTAAATGTTATGTAAATAGGTTTGTTTGGCGGGAAGTTCGAATTAACTGACCTTCAGCTGATTGGCTGACCACTACAGCTGCAAGGTATATAAAGGGAGCTGGCTCCCTGGGTTAGTTGCTGGATTCTCACTATACAATAAAGAGCTGTTGTCACTCACTACTCTGGCTTACTGCATCCTCATTCACCCAACTTAACATTGGCGACGAGGGTGGGATTTTGAGGCCAGAAGCAGAGGAGAGCTGAAGCCACACTCGAGAGAAAAGAGCTGAAGCCACGTTCAGAGAGGGGACCGGAGACCGCATCCTGAATCCAGCCAGGCGAGCGAGCGGAGCACAGGAGAATCCCGAAATGATGTCTGCCTACACCCCGCCAGCGCCTTTCGACCCCAAGGAGGAGAAGTGGGGATCCTACATGTCCCGGTTCGAGTGCTTCATGGTGGCAAACGACATGCAAGGGCTACCGGACGTTCGAAAGAAAGCCCTGTTCCTGAGCCACTGTGGACCACGGGTCTTCGACACAGCCGAAGCATTGTCGGAGCCGAATTTGGTCCACAACATTTCCTGGTCGACGCTACAGACCCTGCTGAAAGACCACTATGCACCAACGCCATCGAAGTACGTCCAGCGGTATGATTTCCGCAAAGGCTCCAGCAGGAGGGCGAGTCGATCAGCGAGTATGTTGCTGCCCTGAGTAAGGCCGCAACCCAGTGTGAGTACCAAGACCTGGATGAAATGCTCCTAGAGCAACTAATTTCCGGAGTGAGGGACAACCGGCTCCAGAGAAGACTACTCGCGAGATCAAACCTGACCCTACACATCGCCCTGGACGAGGCAAGAGCGCAGGAATTGTCAGTAAAGGCTGCAGAGAAACTGAAAAGCTCCCACCTAACCCGAACAACGCAGAAGACGGCACCCGTGCACCGAGAGGCCGTAAGCACCGCGAGCGAGGGGGAGTTTGAAGAGGAAGTCTACTGCACCGAGCAGTCCCACACAGCCCGGAGGGAACCCAGAGATGGATGCGCCAGCTGCGGAGGGCCCCACTCCCGACAAAACTGTAAGTTCAGGGACGCCATTTGCCGTTCCTGCAAGAAAAGGGGCCACATCGCTCGAGTCTGCAGATCCAAAACACACCAGAGCTACAAACCACGTGGCCAAACCTTCCAATCCGAGCCAGCGCCACACCGGAGGCCTAACAAAGATGGTGGCAGCCGGAAGGGCACAAAATTCGAAGACGCTGGGGCCTATACCATACGCATCGAGCAGACCTGTACCTCGCCCGGAGAGAAGACCTACACCACGGTCGAAATCGAGGGACGGGAGTGCCAGATGGAGATCGACACGGGATCGCCAATATCCATCATGTCATGGGACAACCTGAAGAAAGCCATCCCCAGCGTACACAAGCGACAGCTCCAGCCACAGCGACGCAGGCTGAAAGACTACCAAGGGAACCGCATCCCCGTTGAAGGAAGAGGCGAGTTCCAAGTACAGTATGGGGAGTTTACCGAGAAACTACCCCTCACCATCGTCAGCGACAACTTCCCAAGCCTCCTGGGCATGGACTGGTTTAGAGCCCTGGGCATGGGATTCACCGGAGTAAGGAACGTTTGAAGCACCCTGAAAGACGACCTGATGCAGGAGTTCCAGGACGTGTTTGACGAACAGCTTGGCAAGTATGTGGGGACTCCGATTTCGTTTAATATCAACCCCAATATTGCACCCATTCGTTTAAAGCCTAGGCGGGTACCGTTCGCCCTGAAGCCCAAAATTGACATTGAACTGGACAAATTAATCAAGCAAGGGGTGCTCGTTCCAGTCGACCACGCCAAATGGGAGACCCCAATTGTGACACCGGTAAAGCTGGACGGATCAGTGCACATATGCGTTGATTATAAATGCACAATTAATAAGGCCCTGCAGCAGAGCGCCTACCCAGTGCCCATCGTCCACCACTTATTGCATTCCCTGGGCCCCGGCAAGATCTTCGCAAAACTCGATCTTGCGCAGGCGTACCAGCAACTGCCGGTAGATGGCGCTACCGCAGAGGCACAGACTATCGTGACCCACAGAGTGTCGAGTGTCAGCCATTCCCTCGACACATGATCCCAGGGACTGTGACAGCCAGAAGAACAGAGACACGGTGAAGGGGGGTGTTGTAGCGTTTAGCAGAGCATGGTGATATCAGGTGGTGGACGGGATAGGGAATCTGGGGGCAGGGTCAATAAAACGATGTCAAAGGAAACAAACGCCCTTCAATGCGAGGGACAGCGCGATCCGGAAGTAACTGAAGGATTAAATAGCGCGGTCACTTTAAATGCACAACTGAGCAAGGGAGGGGCGCTTGGGGGCGTTCTATAAAGCCAGTTAAGTGGAGGAATCGGGCGTCTCCGACTTTGTTTTTCATCAGAAAACTTCAGCGCTTACTGTATGACCACCGTGTAAGCTACGATTAAACCGGATAGCTCCACCTTTGAGTGTGTGTGTGTGGTGTTTGTTCGGCGGAGCACAGGTGGTTCCAGAGGAGGCTGACACAGAGGGGCCTTCAAGTGCACCCGCCTGCAATTCGGAGTAAGCATAGCCCCCGGACTGTTCCAAAGCACCATGGAGCGGCTACTACAGGAAATCCCCGGGGTGGTGCCCTACTTTGACGACGTGCTCGTTACTGCCAACAATGAGCAACAGCTAGGGGAAAGGCTGAGGGAGGTCCTAAGGAAATTCAGGGACGCGGGACTCAGAGTAAAAAGAAACAAATGCATGATCGCAGTCCCCTCAGTCGAATTCCTAGGGTACAGGGTAGATGGCACCAGCATACACCCCACAGAGAGCAAGATTAGGGCAATCAAAGAAGCTCCCACCTCCAAGGATAAAGAATTACAGGCCTTTCTGGGACTATTAAATTTTTACGCCATTTTCCTTAAAGACAAGGCGACAGTGGCTGAACCCTTACATAGACTGTTAGCTAAAAAGGCCATTTGGGAATGGGGGAAGGCCGAAGACAGGGCATTCGCCGGCATTAAAAAACTGCTATCAGCTGAGAGTTTTCTAATCCAGTACAACGCAATGCTTCCCCTTGTTCTAGCATGTGACGCGTCTCCGTTCGGGGTGGGAGCCATCCTGAGCCATAGACTCCAGAATGGCCTAGAGGCGCCCATCGCATACTACTCCCGAACTCTGTCAAGCGCCGAGAGAAATTATAGTCAGCTCGACAAGGAGGCCCTCGCCGCCGTTTCGGGACTAAAGAAATTCCACGAGTATTTGTTCGGGAGAGACTTTGACCTAATCACCGACCATCGACCGCTCCTGGGCCTCCTCGCGGGAGATCGGCCAACACCAGCAGCACTATCACCCAGGATGACACTCTGGGCCATCTTCCTCACAGCATACTCCTATCGCCTGGTACACCGACCAGGGGCGGACATGGGCAATGCGGATGCACTCAGCCGATGCCCACTACCCGACAGCCTAGAAGACCCCACACCCGGCATCCCCATCTTGCTGATAGACGTATTGGACTCCGGGCCCATAACATCAGCCGAGGTTGCAAGAGCCTCAACCAAAGACCACGTGATCCGGACAGTCGCAAGTTGGGTCATGAGGGGGTGGCCGGAAAAGATTGGGAGTGGGGAATTTAAACAGTTCGCAGGAAAACGGGACGAGTTAACAATGCAAGGGGGTTGTTTGCTATGGGGCGATCGGGTTGTTATCCCCTTGCGCCTACGGGAAAAAGTTCTCACGTTGTTGCATGAGGGGCACCCTGGGATTGTAAGAATGAAGGGGCTAGCCAGGAGCTACGTCTGGTGGCCCAGCATGGATACAGACATTACCGAGTGGGTGGGGAGATGCCAGCCCTGCCAAGAGTCCAGAACAGATCCATCAACGGCACCCATAAGGGAGTGGGAAAGACCCCAGGGACCCTGGTCTAGAATACACATTGACTTTGCTGGCCCTTTTCACGGACAGACCTTCATGGTCGTTGTAGATGCGTTTTCCAAATGGTTGGAAATTAAACTAATGAAGGCCACTACCACCGACGCAACCATCAGGGAACTCAGACAGTTATTCGCCACCCATGGGTTACCGGACATCCTAGTGTCAGATAACGGGCCACAATTCACCGCGACACAATTCGAGGGGTACTTAGGGGGGCTAGGGATCAGACATGTCCTTTCGGCCCCATTTCATCCGACTAGTAACGGTCAGGCTGAGAGATTTGTGAGGTCAGCAAAGAGGCCCTTTCAAGCTTAAGCCCCGGAGACTGGCAGGAAAGGGTAGACAAATTCCTAATAGCACAGCACTCCACACCCTGTACAGCCACAGGCCAAAGCCTGGCAGAGTTATTAATGGGGCGGAAACTCCGAGGAGTACTAGACAGGCTTAATCCCAATTACTCCCCAGAAGCTTTCAAGGGGGGGGGGGACAGGAAGCTTAGAGAGTTCACCAAAGGAATGCCGGTACATGCCAGAAACTACGGACAGGGCCCACTCTGGGAGTCAGGGACCATTACAGAAATCACGGGGCCCAAATCATACAGGGTAGACATGGGGGATGGGAGAGTTTGGCATAGACACATTGACCAACTGAGAAAACGAGTAACCGCAGACACCGACGACAGATTCGACGAACCAATCCCTGACCATGACTACCAACCAGAAACACAAACTACAAGCCCGGGTAGAGCGGAGGACTTAGCTGAGGATTCTGGTATCCAGCGCCGCCCCATCGAGGTAGTCCAGGCCGCCGGAGAAGTCGCCGCCCACAAGGAAGTCCCGGAGGCCTCATTGGCGGAGCACGGAGAAACAGAGAGTCCCTCCAACCTGCTCGACGCCACCCCTGCAACTGAACTGCACAGGTCAACTAGGACTCGCACACGCCCTAGTCACCTGAGAGACTTTGTATGTAAATAACACCCCAAGTGACTTCTGGGAGGGGAGGAGTGTTATGTAAATAGGTTTGTTTGGCGGGAAGTTCGAATTAACTGACCTTCAGCTGATTGGCTGACCACTACAGCTGCAAGGTATATAAAGGGAGCTGGCTCCCTGGGTTAGTTGCTGGATTCTCACTATACAATAAAGAGCTGTTGTCACTCACTACTCTGGCTTACTGCGTCCTCATTCACCAAACATAACACTAAAGATCTTAGAAAAACAGAATTAGTTCCAGGTCATTTGATTTTCAGAGCTTGCCAAGGTGGCACAACAATGGGTGTTAGGAAATTGTTATTGCCCAACTGGTTGGTCAGGAAATATATAAACCAACATTGTGTGTTTGTATCTATAAGTATTATGTAGCTTTAAAAACTGTGTTGCATCATCCTACATCCTGATTGGCTGAGCTCTGTAGCCAATGTACTTAAGGAGAGCTGAATTATGGTTTGTGTGGACACTACACCATTTTACCTGCTGATATGCTGTAACTCTATATTTGATCTCTGTGCATGATCCTTGCTTGATCATGGCTATTTATTGCTTTTCTAATATTTATTGACTGTTTTTATATTGATTTGTGCTCCTGAATGAAACTAAAGAAGATCTGTTTTATTGTATTTTTCTACAACTGGTAAGAAGACTTTATATTGGAAAATATCCCTGGACTGATCTTTATCTCACTTTATATGTGTATGACTTGGAATGTTTTTGGACTATGATTTTGTTCTTTCCCTAAAAGTAAAATATTATCAAAACCTAGTTTGTTTGTATGTTAACTGTTATTATCCACAATCATTCTCAGTCGCTTTCGTGCATAAACTCAAAGGGTACTCTGCTCAATAACCCACAACATCGGTTATGAGACAAGAATATCCTTAACAATGGATACAACAATGGTAGCTTACTTTCGACCAGATTCCTGTGTCCTCACAATCTACATTCAAGCAGATGGTGATCACTTGAGCCAAGAGATTCTAATCATTTATTTATTTATTTAATTTATTTATTTAATTATTTATTTATTAGTTTGATTTATATGCCGCCCTTTTCCGGAGACTCAGGGCAGCTTACAATGCTTTTAAGCAACAGCCTTCATACTTTTGTATGTATCTGCTTAGTAGGGCTTTTGGGGGCCCCCTAAGCGGTGTTCTATTTTATACAAAGTCAGCTTATTGCCCCCACAAACCGGGTCCTCATTTTACCTACCTCGGAAGGATGGAAGGCTGAGTCAACCTTGAGCCTGGTGAGAATTGAACTCGCAGTAATTGCAGGCAGCTGGTAGCTAAATACTACTTTAATAGTAGTTCAGTCCACTGCTCCACCAGGCTCTTGATATGTTAATCATATCAACAATAAACCTGCCAAGTGAAATTTCTCCTCTCAAAATGTTAACCTTTTAAAAATAATTAAAATGTTAAGTAGCTGGTCATACTTGTTGCTATAATTATTGTCACCCTGAAAAGACTATGTGCCAATGGAAAGCTCTCCATGGGCCTGCCTTTCAAGGGACATGAGCCGGGAGCAAAGGTTAGAATGGAAATGAGTCAGAAAGAATGATGGGTTCCAGACTTATTTCTTTTTGGAAAAGATTGGGTTGCAAAGCTGACCTTATCCTTGCTTCCCTTAGTCTGAGCAACAAATTGAGGTCCTGAAACAAGAAATGGAAACTACTCTTTGAAATTAATCCCTTAGGGATATTGAGCTTAAAAAATATTTCAGAAGTTGTGTATTTCTTTTTAAAGTGTTTGCAAGGTGCTATACAGCCCTACTGATGAGAGGTTTTTCTGGGGAAATTAAACTATTCTTCCAAGCGATTAAAAAGCATCAGCTCTGATGTAAGTTTTTTGTTTCTGATATTGAAAAGAAAAATTGGAACCAAAAAGCGGGGGGGGGGGGGGAATCAAAAGGCTTTTATGGAAAGACATTAATCAAAATGCAAATGAAAAAGAAATTAAAACCCACAAAGAACCACTTGCATTCTAATAGCGTTTGAGAGGGAAAATGTATTTGTAACAAGGTAGGTAATCTATAGAATACAACTAGGATACAAACTTTTTAAACAGGCACAGATTCTGGTCCTGCTTACTGTTTTGAGGGAAGGGATGGCTACCATAGGAGGGACTGATAATAAGGACAAGCATACACATGTTCTTTCCACAGTGGGAACAGCTGCAGATGTGGCCCTACCACTGAACAAACTAAGGCAGTTCGCTTCAAGTAATAAAGATCTTGACCTTGTTTTGAACAGCTGGCACCTACTGAATATAGTCAGGGCAGATGAGTGAAAATTTTATTGGGACTCCCTTTTAAGAGCTTACACAATATGCATATTCTTTTGCAAATGGAACAAAAGGAATGAAACAAAAGGAATGTGGGAGAAGCCCAGTTAACAATTATGGGCATTAAGTCAAAAGGTTGTGCCCCATGTAGCTTAGAATCTCTTTGGAGAGAGGTCAGGTCCTAAAAAACTTAATCTCAGTGGCAGAACACATGGCTTCCCATGATACAAAACTATTTAGCTCATGTCTAATGTGAATTTCTATATTTTGAAGGCGGCCAGTGAAAAAGAAGGGACCTAACAGAAAGAAACCCATTTTTGATTGCATGCCATTTTAGTCATATGCAACATTTTCAGAAGAAGCTATTTTTGATGTACAATAGAGTTAAACTGGAACAGGGCCCTAATATCTTTCAAATTTCTGAAGATTTTTTTCATATTTTTTTAAAAGAGAGAAAAACACATTTCTCAAACTGTACCATTAAAGGCATCACCTCTCAGAGTCACTGGTTGGAGGTGGGTGGCTATACAATTTTTTTTTTAATTTGATTTATATGCCGCCCTTCTCCGGAGACTCAGGGCGGCTTACAATGCATTAAGCAATAGCCTTCATACTTTTGTATATTTTTACAAAGTCAGCTTATTGCCCCCACAAACTGGGTCCTCAATTTACCTACCTTAGAAAGGATGGAATGCTGAGTCAACCTTGAGCCTGGCAAGATTCGAACTTACTAATTGCAGACACCTGGAGTTAAATTACAATGCATTAGTCTGCTGAGCTATCCAGGCTCTTTTGATTGATTGAATAAAATAAATAAATTAGCCTATTCCTTCCCCAATTAGCCTGTCTTAACAAGGTGGCCTTGAGCACAATACAGCTCTTAAGAAGAGCACAGCCCTGTCCGCTCCTCCTGTTTTATATAATGAGAGACAAATTAAGAAGTATGGATTATAGCACATGTTGAGTGTTTAAGGGAGGGGCTGGAGCAGAAAACTGCTGTCAAGACAGCATTTAAAAAAAAAAACACCTCACCACTCCCACCTACAAATAGGGTTGAGTTCCTGACATCTTGCTTCTCTTTTAATGGATGCAGAGAGGGAGTCTTCTCGGAGCCACAGTAGTAGACACTGAATAATTGATGGGGGAAATGGTGTGCACTGAATGTGCAGCACGTAGAGACCCTTCCTTCTCTGCAGCCATTCTGCAGCCATCCAACCCTGTCCTCCCCCATCCAGCTCCCCGAACTGTGTTCTTGCTGGCAGATGCACCACAGGCCGGTCCTTCGCTGTTTCCAGGGTGGCCCTGTGGGCCAGACTTCAATATGATGCCCCCGATCTGTAGGATTAACTGAAGGACCAGCTCACCACTATAATTCTGAGGAAAATGAGATGTGAAAAAGGAAAATTAGCAGTAAACTCAAGGGCATCAAACACAAGGAACTTCTACCATGTGGGAAGAAAATATAGCATCCTTCTTACTAACAGGTTTATTTTTTTAGATTTTTTAAATCCCATCTTTATTATTTTTATAAATAACCCAAGGTGGCAAACATACCTAATTCTCCTTCCTTCTCCTATTTTCCCTACAACAACAACCCTGTGAGGTGAATTGGGAGATAGTGATTGGTCCAAGGTCACCTAGCCAGCTTTTATTCTCATTCTAGACCAGAATTCCCAGTCTCCTGCTTTTTAGCCTTGTACTTTAAACTGACTAGACCAAACTGGCTCTCTTGCTTGAATTATTATACTAAAATCAAATGCCAGAGCAGATATACTTCTCCAAATCTATATATATAAAAGCGAAAACTACTTGCACATTAATCACGAAATCTCCAGAACTGTAAATCCTACAAACTTGAAATTTGCCATGTATGTTCCTCTTGGCTTCTAGGTGCTCACCGAGAAAGGATTTTTTTAAATGACCATCAGAGCATTAGTATTCCCTATTTTATTATAACACGCTCTGATGCTAATTAGTTAGACGTTCTACCCTCCCTCCCAACTTGAAAATAACTTTGGAAAGAATGGGATAGCATAGGACAGGCTTCTGTGGGGCAAGCCTCATGGAGAGAAGGGACTAGAAAGCCTGAGGGAGAGAAGAGGATAGGATAGGAGACGTTTCTGTGGGGCAAGGCTGAGGGAGAGAAGGAGATAGGATAGGGGAGGATTCAAGCTGTAAGTGTTGATTTATCACGCCTGATCACATAGTTTCGTAGCGAAGCACGGGGATCCAGCTAGTTAAAAATAATGGAAACAAAATGTGACAAGCAAAGATTAATTTTATCTGGCCACTAACATTTCATTTCCTTTCATGTTGGAGGAATTCTAGTCCAGATATCTGGAGTTGCAAGGTAAATAGTCTAGGTAAAAAAACCCAAAAAACATGTTCCCAATATACCATTATGGAGCACAGCTATTTAATAACAATATTCTTCTGAACTGGCATCAATCTTCCCAAGGCTTAGTGGCATTCAGCTGATGGGGAATTGCTCTACCCTAGAAGAGTGACCTGAAATTGTTCAGCCTCATGCAAATAAAATCTTTTATGGCATACCAGGAAAATGTCAAATGTCTCGTAACTTGGGTATGGAGCGAAAGTGCAACTTGGTGCAATTCAATAATATGTCCACCGCTGTTGTGAGGAACAGAATACTAATAAGTAGAAATGGGTCTTAAAAAACAGCACAATGAAGCAGGAGAAGATAAGGCTCTTAGTATACAGGGAAGTGTTTAGCCTAATTATGTCACTGGATCCCCCATAGCTCTTTTGGCATTTTTAGTTCTGTGAAGCCAAAGTTCAACTGCAATTCAGAAGCCACCACAATTCTAATAAGCAAGCAGGACACTCTATAATCAAGCTGAAGTGTATATAGTAGCAGCATCATGGTCCACAGCTGCTATATATATAGTCTTTAAGCTTTTTTTATAGCTCCTGGAATCCATGGAGATTCTGCTGAGTGCATAATGTGGCTCTAACTATTGATATGAAACAGTGGGAACTTCAGTGAAAGACTAATATTAAGTTTATTGCAAATGTCATAACTAGAGATGTGATTTCCCATCACTGTATTAAAAGCAAAGGAACAGGTATTATAAGCTGAAGGTAGGTTTAGTACAGACCTTTATTTAAAGGGTATTTTTAAAAACCTAACCAACCTGGAAATAAGGAAAGCAATAATACCATTGCTGTTTTCTTCAATTTTGCCCCTATTTTTCCTTTCCACAAGACAGAGTCTTAATTCATAAGACATATTTAAAACATGTAAAGATCTAACCAGCATATAACTTTTTCCTTCTTTGTAGTCAGGGAAAAAAAGCACCAACAGAAACATTTCAGCCCATAATAAAACACACTTTTCTCCTGGTTTTGTTTAACCTTCTCTTTCTTCAAGGTGAACAAGCATAGCTTGGTCTTCCTTTTGCTTCTATTTTGTTCCTGTAACATTCGATTCTACAGAGCCTAGCAGAATAACAAGCTGCCCCATTTCAGTTTAAGTGTTCATACAACAAAGAAAGAATTGTTAATATTACCCAGCACTGGCTCTTTGTTGCAATGATGAAGTTCAACTTTGTCTGAAAGATGCAAAAATCCAAATCTACTTTCTATATGCAAAATTATTGCTTGATTATTTTCACCGAGGTTAAAGAGAGGTGAGACTCCCCCTCCACTTCTCCCTCTCCCTCTCCCAATCCCTTGCACTTTTTTTAAAATATTTTATTGATTTTCAACAATTAAAATACAAAAAGGAAATTTGTGCATAACTGTGACCATTTTATTATTATTATTATTATTATTATTATTATTATTATTATTATTATTATTTAAATTTCTATACCGCCCTTCTCCAGAATAGGACTCAGGGCGGTGAACAGCCAAAGTAAAAAACAATATATACAAAATTTAAAAGCAGTTTAAAATAATTAAATATTTGGCCGAAAATTAAAAGAACCCCAATTTAAAAACGATTTAAAATTCACTCAAGCCAGCCCAGCTAGTTGAAATAAATGGGTTTTCAGGGCCCGACGAAAAATCCGGAGGTCTGTTATTGTACGTATCTCTGGGGGGAGGTTGTTCCAGAGGGTAGGCGCTGCCACAGAGAAGGCTCTCCCCCTGGGGGTCGCCAGCCGACATTGTCTGGTGGACGGCACCCTGAGGAGGCCCACTCTGTGCGAGCGTACTGGCCGGTGGGAGGCTATTGGTGGCAGAAGGCAGTCTCGTAAGTACCCCGGCCCTGAGCCATGGAGCGCTTTAAAGGTGGTTACCAACACCTTGAAGCGCACCCGGAAGACCACCGGGAGCCAGTGCAGCTCGCGCAGGAGAGGTGTTACATGGGAGCGCCTCATCGCCCCCATAATCCCCCACGCGGCCGCGTTCTGGACCAGCTGGAGCCTCCGGGTGCACCCCAGGGGGAGCCCCATGTAGAGATGACATATTCCTATATTTCACTTATACTCTATACATTTTAAATTCAATCCTACTTTATCTAATTTTTTCCCTATTCTCAATCCATTTATACCACTTCTCCCATATTATACCTATAATATTCCAAATCCATCAATCCTTTCAGCTCAAGTGTCATCTTATCCATTTCAGCACAGTCCAAGACTTTTTTAATTATTAAGTCTTCCAAGGGTATATTTGTGTTTTTCCAACACTGTGCAAAGGCTAGTCTTGCCTCCGTTATTATATGTAGACTAATGTACATTGTTTTTTGGTCGTATTTCTTTTTCGTTATCCTCAGAAGAAACACTTCTGGAATGTATTCTATTTGGATGCTAGTTAATTCCTGTAACCAGTTTTGTATTTTTTTCCAATATTTTTTCGATTCTGGGCATAATCACCATGCAGGAAAGAAGGTACCCTGCTTTTGTCCACATTTCCAACAATTTGGGGTTAAATTTGGATATATCTTTGCCAATCTTGAAGGTGCCAAATATGAGCGATAAAACATTTTGTATTGATTTTCTTTATATTTTGCTGATTTTGTTATTTTATAATTTCTGTTCCAAATCATTTCCCAATCCTCTAATTCAATGTTATGTCCTACAATTTTTGCCTAAGCTATCATTGCTTCCTTCACTATGTCCTCAGCTCTGTAAAATTCTAATAAATAATTATAAAATTTAGTTATCAATTTTTCATCCAGGACAATCAATAATTTGTCTAATTGTTGTGGGACCAATTCAATTCCATATTCTTCTTTATCTTTTAAGGATCTTTTAAGTATCATGTCTTTAATTGCAAATAAGGCCACCTACTTTTTAAATTTCCTTGACAATCTAAAATTTCTTTGTATTTGGCCATTTTATTTATATCCATGGTGTTGAGATGTCTCATCGCCTCCATTGTCGACACCCATCCAGGCATTTTCATATAATGTTTTTTCTTGATTTCTTGCCATTTTTGCATTAATGCTTCTCATACCTTATGATGAAAAAAATATGAATGTGTTTTATTTTCATTATCCTATAGGAAGGCATGCCATCCTTTTTGTAAATCATGTCCTTCCAATGTGAGTAATCTTTTATTTCTCAAATTAATCCACTCCTTAACCCAGGCTAAGATTGCTGCTTTACAGTAGAGTCGCCAATCTGGAAGCCCAAGGCCACCTCTGCTTCTGCTATCCTGAAGGTCTGTTAGTTTTATTCTCGCTTTTTTGCCCGTCCATATAAATTTTGTTGTAATTTGGTTCAAATCTGTGAAAAATTTCTTATCTAGTTTTCCCTTGCACTTTTCATTAGAGTAGAAACAGGTTCTTCTAGAACAAGGGTGTCACATCATGTGACGGTGATGTCACATGACATATCGGGACTTCCCCCACCACCACCTTTGTTAAACCAGGCATGGCCCTGGCCAGAACATGACACATCCAGTTCACGGGCCGGGAGTTTGAGAACCCTGTTCTAGAGTCTAGAAGAACAGCTTCTCCTTGCTATTTGCTACGTTTCTATGCATGATATTTAACAGAACCACAGAACAGAATAACAGATTTGGAAGGGACATTAAAGGTCTTCTAGTCCAACTCCTATTCAACCAGGAGACCTTATACCATTTCAGACAAATGTTGCCCAATTTCTTCTTAAAATCCTCCAGTATTGGAGCACCCAAAGCTTTTGGAGGCAAGTTGTTCTCACTGTCAGTATGTTTCTCCTTAGTTCTAGGTTGGTTCTTTCTTGATTAGTTTCCATCCATTGTTCCTTGTCTTATCTTCAGGTGCTTTGGAGAAGAGGTTGATCTCCTCTTTTTTGTGATAGCCCCCTAGATATTGGAATACTGCTATCATTTCACCCCTAGTCCTTCTTTCATTAAACTAGAGATACCCAATTACTACCCAATTTAGAGTATGGTTTCTAATAAGAGCCGCAGGGGCGCAGTGGTTGGAGTGCAGTACTGCAGGCTACTTCTGTTGACTGCCGACTGCCTGCAATTTGGCAGTTCAAATTTCATCAGACTCAAGGTTGACTCAGCCTTCCATCCTTCTGAGGTGGGTAAAATGAGGACCCAGATTGTTGGGGGCAATATACTGACTCTGTAAACCGCTTAGAGGGCTATAAAGCACTGTAAAGCGGTATACAAGTCTAAGTGATATTGCTAAGTCAGTCTTTCCTAACCAGGTAACCAAGGCCAGAGAAGATGATAAAATTAGGATTATATTTAGGAACATGAAAGATGTAATCCATCCATGATGGATAAGTGACAGATTGTTAAGTGACAGATACTGAGGTTAGAGGAGTGGATTTATGTGAAATATGGACTACATGAGAAAGAAAAATTTATGAGTAAATATTTTGATGGTTATATAACCAATACTATAATGGAAGATAGTATACTTTTCAATAACAATTGATACTATCGCATATATGTTTATGTATATATGATTATAATGATTATGATGATGAAGTTTATATGTTAACACTTTTGGACACTTAGAAAACACACTGTTCAACATAGAAATGGAATATGTGATATAAAACAATAAAAAATATTTAACAAAAAAAAAAAAGAAAGAAAAATGTAATCCGTCATATCTACAGGACACTCCAAATGGAGAAACCTGCCATAATTCATTCATCTTTAAATTTGTAATTTGTAATATATTTACTTGAGGGTAGATGTTGTGCTTATTTTTTTCATGAGGCCAATTGATTTGCTTTGTTTGCAACCGTCACATCATTTGGGGACCTGGAATAAATAACAGTGACAACAGTTTGGCAGGGATGGGATACAATTTTGAGAAGTAGTTTACAGAACAACTTGATGGAAATACCACCCTTAACCAAGGAACCTCTCAGCAGGGAAGAGCTATTAGAATAGATTGCCTTCAATGAAGAAAATTTGAGAATCTAATTTCTTGCAGCTCATCCTAAACTTGTGCACTTGATTGGCCTCATTTCACAGACTGAAATAAATTAAAAAGACAAAACAAAAAAAAATCAATGGACAAAGAATAAGAAGTACCTGGCTAGGTAATATTATGTAAAAAAAAAAAAAAAAAAGATCTTGAACTGTAGTAATCACACGCTGAATATAAATCATTAGTGTGATTAGGCTGCAAAAAAGGCAAACATAGTTTTAGGGTATATCAATAGTATTGAATACAAATTTTACAACAGCAGAAAGCAGGTTTTTTGGTAACAATCTGAAACTATTTTTTTTTTGTCCCAGATTAAAGAGTATAAATTAGGCTTTGGTGTTGTATTAATTGACAAATATGTGTTCTAGAGCAGACATGGTATAAATCACTAAGAGAACTGAGTATGTTTAGCCTTGAGAAAAGAAAATTGCATTAAATCTGAAGCTCTGCCCTCAAAAATAAAGCCGTATTCATTTTCTAACATCCCTAAGTACAAAATGTGAACAATGGTCTTACGTTTTTAGAAGACAGATCCTTGCTGCAAGTTAGGCAAAACTTCCTAATGGTAAAAATAGTTAAATCAGTATTAATTATTTCCTAAAATCATATTCTGAAGATACGTTTAAAGAGGATTTGAAATAACTGTTCATCATGATTGCTTTTATTTAGATTGAAGTTTATAAATCTACAGCATGTTTGATGTTGTGGAAAAGTAGGGCAATGTTAATTGCCTGCTAAATCCATTAAAGCCTAGGCAATTAAACCAACATTTACAGATCTATCCATTATATTTTCATTCCAACCTTTTGAGAGAACGGAATTCAAGGTATCATTCCATTTACAGGCAGGTTCCCAGCCAAACACCTACCTGCTCAGTTTTAGCCAGGTATTTCATCACTTATCTCGACTAAGCTGGTACAGGTAGTCCTCAATGTACAACCACAACTGAACTCAAAATTTCTGTTGCTTTAGCGAGACAATTGTTAAGTATGTTTTGCCTCATTTTCTGACCTTTCTTGCCACAGTTCTTAAGTGAATCATTGCAGTTGTTAAATTAGTAAAAGAGTTGTTAAGGGAATCTGCCTTCCCCATTGGCTTTGCTTGTCAGAAGGTCACAAAAGGTGATCACGTGATCCCAGGATACAAAAGGTGATCACGTGACCCCCGTCATAAATATGAGTCAGTTGTCAAGCATCTGAAGTTTGATCAGATAACCATGGGGTTGCTACAACAGTTATTTAGTGTGAAAAACGGTCATTTCAGTGCCGTTGCAACTTTGAACAGTCACTAAACAAATGATTGTAATTCAAAGATGATGTGTAATTCATCTCTTAATCATCTTTTTTACAGTTCTGCATTCTAATTAGATCTGGAGAGGGAAACTGAGAAATTAACAGATTTCCTATTTGCTTCTCTGTGGGTGAAAATGTTTCTGAGCTTGCTCACCAGTATTTCTCAAGCTTGGTTGCCCTCAAACCCATTCACAACCCTGTCTCAGTTTACAAAATATATAAGTCTTCTCCACTGTACTTCTATACCTCAGTCTAAAGAAAAATTATGTTACAATGTTCACACAAAATGGAAGGCATGGTTTATCAACTGTTCTTCTGAAGGGCAAGGAACAAGTTCATGTGCTTGAAGACTAAATATTCAGAATCTTAGAGAAACAGGGAATGATTGATAGACAACATACAGTTTGTTTTTACAAAAGGCAGATAGTAAATATCCATGCTTTTTGGCAACCATAAAATTGGGTTATTTTTATTGGCTTGGCATTGTTTAATTTCCAAAGGATTTCCAGATGGGCTAACAAAAGCTAAAAAAGAAAAGTAAATGCCCATAAACAATATAATTAACTATGTAAAGAAGCTAGAAATCTTAGCATTAAAACATTCAAGACATAAATTTGGAGACTTGAAAGCAGTGAGTAATTTAAAGGAGAAATCAAAATCTTATGATTCTGCATCAGAAAAACATCTTTTGGAAGGCTTCACCACAATTCAAACATCCTATTTTGAGGGCATGTAGTTTTAAATTAAATAAGGGGTTATCTTTTTACATTAACCCTTCATTTAAAACTAAATTGATACAGAGATTAGGTTACTAGAGAGACCAATACAATGTCCAGGCACAAATGCCCCTTTCCTGACTCAATTAGGAAAATGAAATCAACTCCCATTTTCCAAATTGGTTCAAATTATTAACTCAGATTGGATTATTGATCTGATTAGACAATACAAATCAGATCAGGACCATTTTCATAGCACTACTTTACATGCTAAAGATGGGGAAAGTGGATTACAAAACCCAGAAAGCTATTGTTAATCAAGTATCCATAACCCCTAACCAGATTTGTGCTTAACCAGTAGATTTCTATATAAATGATCAAAAATTGATCCCATGAGACTTTTTGCTTTCTAGTAAAGAGTGATGAATATCACAATACCTTTACATTCTCACCTGATTTGTTGTTGGTTAGTTTAGTTCACGAGTGTCAAACTCACGGCGTCACATTGCCATCATGTGATGTATCGCAACATTTTTCCCTTTGCGGAGCAGGGTTGGGTGTGACCTGCACATGACACATCTAATCTGCCAGTTCGACACCCCTGGTTTAGTCAAACATTAATTAATAGGGTGAATGGCCATCATTGTCTCACTCTTCCAAAAATTAGTAAAAACTCAGCTTTTCTGGAAGCCTTAAGGTGTGGATATAGAGCTCTAAGTGCCTCTTTGTTTGTGTGTGTGCATGTGTGTGAATTTTTCTCATTATTTATTAAAAATTATACTTTCTCTATTGTAATTTACAGTGCAATATTATTTTATTGCTATTTTCATATCTGTGAACCACCTAGAATCTATGAGGACATGGGGAATAAGTAGATTGTACTAAAATATAAATATATATGTGGACTTAGATTCATTCTGACGTATCAAAGAGAAAAATGAAATCCTTGGCCCCCATTCTCCAATTCTAGGAGTTCTATGTAGCAAAGATTTTTTTTTCTCAGTTCTGAAGACCAGTGACAGACTTTTTTAAAAATGTATATAAAAATGGGGCAACCATCTTGACAAAGTTTTGTTTAAAAAGAAGACAAGGAAACAGGAAACCAACTAATCAAACCTTAAACCACTTCAGATGCAGATTTAAGCATGACCTTGTTCAATAGCTGGGGTTCAGCATAACCAAGTAATCTCCGTTTTAGGCAAAAGGTGTTCTTATATTCAGAATCCAGGTAGCCAACCCAATCATCCAATTTTTTTCTCTGCAATTCCTAGAGTTCCCCAATCTTGTTCAAAAACTTTAAAATAAATAGCTGTATTAATCCCTCCAAATTGAAATAAACCCCTCCAAAGGCTGCAACAACTGTGTCTTTTTTGGGGGGGTAGTGTCAATCATACTTTCTGGAACTGTTGGCTTCTGGGAGGAAGTGATTTAAAAATCAATTACAAAACAGTTGTCCCATTGGATGTAATAATCTGTAGCTATCAGGCACAAGAAAGAAGGAACTAGGGCTGTTCAAATGAGTACAAGTTTATTCCATGCTACCTCTCTACAAGAATCTGAACTACTAATGATCAAGGCAAATAGACAGTACATAAGAGTCAAGGAATTCAAGGGGGGCTTGACTTAGATCTCTTGTGGGTGTAATGGGACTCCAAACTGATGACATGCTTGATCCTTGGGCTCAGTCTGGTCATCTCCTACAGTAATCAGTAAATAGATTAGAGTAGAGTAGAGTAGAGTAGAGTAGAGTAGAGTAGAGTAGAGTAGAATAGAATAGAATAGAATAGAATAGAATAGAATAGAATAGAATAGAATAGAATAGAATAGAATTTTATTGGCCAAGTGTGATTGGACACACAAGGAATTTGATTTGGTGCATATGCTCTCAGTGTACATAAAAGAAAAGATACGTTCACTAAGAATCATAAGGTACAACACTTAGTAAAACAATGTTCTCTGGAAGCCAAAATTTTTTGAGAGGGTGCAAATGTTTTACATGCAGATAGATTTCTTTCCTAAAAGTAGTCATCTTGATATGTGAGAGAGCTCAGTAGGTTGAATGGTGCTGAGAACAATGCTGTCGGGAATGTGAGTGCTATAAGGATAACCTTGATATCAAAATCAAAGGGGGAGGGGGTGCTACCAAGGGATCGACCATGATTAGGATGAGAGTCAGTGGGACTTCGCAGGTAAGGGGAAGCTAACAATCTAAGAAGTGCAACTCCAAAATCATATTCAGAAGGCATACTGTTAATGTTACCAAGAAAGCTATGGATCTAACTGAAATACAGAGACTAATTTGTGTGAGAGATAATGAGTTTCCCCAGATCAAAAGGCACTTTCGAGTGACTGGAGAAAATGCTAAATACTGATGGTGTGGCCAGGCTGAAGTTGCATGAATTTTAATCACTGATGATTCTAATACAAAAAGAGGAGTACCTTGTTTTACACAGAGAAATATAATTGGAACTGGAATAGGGGTAGTTTGAGCCAAGGAATACTTAAAATTATCAAAGTGAAATGAAGTGTATTAAATTGGAATCTGAGAGCATCTGGAAGCAATGGTGCAGGAGGTAAGCTGATAAAGAGTTTTGCAAAGAAATTTTTTATTGCTAATACCTGCTTCAAGCAACATAAAGTCAGACTCTTTATGGGAGTCTGGATATTACCAGATGGGCAACATCAAAATAAAAACAAAATTAAAAAGATGGAAAAGAATAATCCAGCCAACCAGGATATTCCCAGTACAGATTGTGAACAGACCATAAATTATTGATTTCTTATTGATTAACATAAGAAAAAAACTTAACAGGTAAGTTGTACCAGCAAGATGTGATCTGGAGACATACCATTAATATTGAAGATCAATAAGGTATACATTCAGTAATCTTAGCTTGATGTAGGAGGAGAGAAAGAATTTGGAAAAAAAACTATGGAAAAAATAAAGACACTACAAAAAGCAAGCATCAAAAATCCCAACATTTTAAAAAGGAAAAGATCCAATTAACTTGCAAAATAAGCTATTTTGAAGGCCTGGAAAGACACAGGATGAAAGTTGGGCAAGAAAAAAAGAAACACCAATTACAGACTTTCAGCATCAAGCAAGAAACAAAAAAAGAAATTCAGCTCAGGCAATAATGCCAACAAATAGAGGAAAATAACTAGAAAAGAGAAATGAGAGATTTCTTTAAAAAAGATAAGATCAGAAAAATCACAAAAAAAAATAAATATGTAGGACTATTCAAGAATATCCAAGGAACAGAGCTAGTTGTCAGCGTTCCAGAAAAACCCCAACTCCAAGTAAAAACGCGGAAGCAAACATTTTCCAAAGTTCTCTTTACTAGAATAGGCAAACTGGCACATCTGGGAAAACCCGAATCTGAAAAGCCCGGGTTTTCTTTCAGTAAGTCAAAGCTCCCAAAACCATCCTCTTCCCCCCAGTCGGTCACATGCTCCAATCAACGTCTGCTCCATCTCAATCCAGCCCCTGACCATTCCTTCTCCAGATGCTTGACCTTGACTGACAGGAAGAATGCTATTATGTCTACTAACAACCCCTCTCCTTAATCCCCCCTCCTACTTTCCCACACATGAGAAGGTGGCAGCATTGGAGCTTCTGGCCTAATATGGCTTCCAAAGGTGACACTAGTAGAGGCAAGTGAGATTAAAAGAAAATGGAAAGATTATACTAAACAATGCATATGACAGAAATCTTTGTAAAGGAAGGGAGAGAACTAACCAAGCCTTAAAAACTGTAGTATGAGAAGCAATAAACCAGCTGTCAAATAGCAAACCACCAGGTGCAGATGAAACACCCACTGAACTGTTTAAAGCTGCAGGAGCAGAAGCAGTTAAAATAATAACATCCAACAAATCTGGAACAAGACTGTATGAACTGGAGAGCTGAAAAGAATGGTCTTATAAAACTATGCCAAAGAAGAGAGTACAGGAGAAAGTGCAAATTTCGGAGTGACTGTATTAATTTCTCAGACAAGCAAAGTTTTAAGTTCTTATACTGAATAAAGACATACATGGAGAGAGAAATTCCAAATAAATAGGCAGGTTTCAGGGGGACCCAAGATAAGATAACTAACATAAGATAACTAATGAAGACAGCAAGAGAATTTAAGAAGTTTATCTTTGCTGTATAAATGCAGAGATCAATTTAGAGTGTGACATATTAAAGCTCATGGATATATCAAAACACCTGATTATTATTCTTAGAAATTTGTACAATGAAAAAGAATCTACTGTAAGAACATTTGAAGAAATAGTTTCAAAAAAAAAAAAGGTATAAGCCTTTGATGTGTATTATCCCCAGATCTGTTTAACTTATTTAGCATATAAATTATAAGAATGGCACAGTTGGAAGATATGACAGCCAAATCAAAAGTGGTGGCTAAAACATTATTAGTCTGAGATATGTAGATGATACCACTCTGTAATTTGAAAATAAAGACTTAGAAAATACCATGGAGAATGTAAAAATAGAAAGTGAGAAATGCCTTAGTTTCTTGGGCTAAGAGAGTGGAAGTAAAAATTAAATCTAGAGGGGGTAGCAGTGAAAAATTAGACAACCATTCAATACAAGGGCATGTCTACAAAGTTCTGAATAGTTAGAGCAGTGGTTTTCATTGTAAAGCTAGAAATAGTGACAGAAAACTGACAAATTATGGACTCTGAGAGAATTTCTGGGACTATCATGGATGCAAGAAGAATGAGTCAACCTTGAAGAAAATAGTGAATGCTGTTTTCTTGATGCAAAGATCCTGAAGCAGAAACTCTCATTCTTTCATTATATCATGCAAGAGGATGACGGGCCATAAAACATGACTACGCATGAAAAGCTGAGGGAAACAGAATTGGAAGACAAAGGATGATAAAGTGGAATAAAGGAATAAAGGCAAATAAACATGTCCCAGGATAATGTTGTAGGATCCAATCTGGGTCAGTTATAGGGACCAAAGGTTTAGTCTTTCGGTCTCATGCTGGAGCCCATTTTCAGGGAACTTCTCTCTCACCACAATATGTGAGGGAGAATTCTGACAGAGAGAAGTTCCTTGAGGATGGGCTCCAGCACCAGTCTGAAAGCTCAGAAGACTAAACCTCTGGTTCTAGTGACCAACCCAGATTCGATCCTGAATGGATAGGATCAAGATCAGCTAAAACAGGGGTGTCAAACTCGATTTCATTGAGGGCCACATCAGGGTTGTTTTTGATCTCGGGGGTGGTGGTGTGTGTGTGGCCAGGGTGGGCATGGCCAGCTCGACGTCACTCATTAAGATTCTGGTTTTGGTCATGATGGCCTATTACAACCCTCTGCCAGCAAAAAGGAGCTCAAGAAGGCAGCGTGTGGCCCACCCGGGCTCCATTTTCACTGGCAGAGGGCCACAGGAGGTTGTGTTTGACCTCAGGGGGATGGCCAGGGTGGGCATGGCCAGCTCGACGTCACTCATCAAGACTCCGTGATGCCTACTGCAGCCCTCGCCAGCGAAAATGGAGCCCGGGCAGGCTGCACATGGCCCTCCCAAGCTCTGTTTTTGCTGGCAGAGGCACCATGGGTTGGTCCTTTGCTGTTTCCAGGATGGGCCTATGGGACAGATCTAAGCACCCTACGGGCAGTATCCGGGCCCCGGGACTTGAGTTTGACACCCCTGAGCCAAAATGTCCTTAGAAGATGCACATATTCTGTAGTAAATAAAGCCCCCCTCATTTGTGATCTTGTTCAGGAGGGGGGAGCGGACCTGGCGGGTATTACGGAGACCTGGTTGGGCCCGGAGGGAGGAGTCCCTCTGGTAGAAATGTGCCCACCAGGCTTCCACGCATTCCATCAGCCGAGGTCACAGGGGAGGGGCGGGGGAGTAGCGGTTATTATTAGAGAAGGCCTTAGGCCGAGAGAGACCACTGTTCCTCAGACGGCCGGCTGTGAGTCCCTCCTTGTGAAGTGGGGCCATGGGGTTCAGATGGGTTTGCTGATCACGTACCTGGCTCCCTGACACAAGGCTACAGCCCTGCCCAAGCTACTCAACGTTATCGCCGTGGTGGCGGTTGATACCCCCAGACTTATGGTCATCGGGGACTTTAACCTGCTGTCCGTGGGTGAGGCATCTGAGGTGGCTCGGGAGTTCATGGATTCCATGACGGCCATGGACCTGACCCAGCTAATTCATGGCCCTATGCACATGGGGGAAAACACACTGGACCTGGTTTTTGTCTCTGGACAGTGGTTGAGTGATCTTGAGATAGGGGACATAGTCATTGAGCCCTTGTCATGGTCGGATCACTCTCTCCTTCGCCTTGACCTTCAAACTGCAGTACCCCGCCGCAGGAAGGCGGAACCAGTAAGATGGTACCGCCCCAGGCGCCTGATGGAACCTGATAGGTTCCAGATGGAGCTTGGGTCAATCCCCGAGGATCTTGCACACGCCTCGACTGGAGACCTAGAGGCCGCCTGGGATAGGGCGGCCGCTGGAGCTCTGGATCGAGTCGTGCCTTTGCGGCCTCTGACCCAGCGCCGATCTCACCTGGCTCCTTGGTTCACCAAGGAGCTGAGGGAGATGAAGCGCCGGAAAAGATGCCTAGAGAGTAGTTGGAGGGCTAGTCTTTCTGAATCGGACTGGACACTGGTAAGATCTCATATTAAGAATTACCTAGTGGCGATAAAAGCAGCAAAATGTACCCATTTTGCTGCTCTTATTGCGTCATCAGATAATCGCCTGGCCGCCCTGTTTAAGGTGACCCGCTCCCTGCTCCACCAGGAAGTGCGGGAGGACCCCTTGGAGGGAAGAGCCGAGGATTTTGTTCAATATCTGCATGACAAAATCACTCAGATTCGGGAAGGTCTGGACTCCGACTGGGTAGGTCCAGCGAGGGTGACGGAGGCAGGTCTTGAGAATGTTATCTGGGATGAGTTTGATCCTGTGACCCCAGATGACGTGGATAGGATTCTGGGTAGATTGAACGCGACCACATGTTTGTTGGACCCGTGTCCCTCCTGGTTAATGCTGGCTTCCCGGGAGGTGATGCGAGGCTGGCTCCAGGGGATTATAAATGCTTCATTGGGTGAGGATGCTTTCCCTGCCACCTTGAAGGAGGCGGTGACGAGGCCTCTTCTCAAGAAGCCTTCCCTGGACCCGGCAGTATTGGCTAATTATCGTCCAGTTTCCAACCTTTGCTTTGTTGCAAAGGTTGTTGAGAGTGTGGTTGTGCGACAGCTTCCCCAGTACCTGGATGAAATGTTGTATCTAGATCCGTTCCAGTCGGGTTTCAGGCCTTGGTACAGCACGGAAACGGCATTGGTCGTGTTGGTTGATGATCTCTGGAGGGTTCGGGACAGGGGTTGCTCCTCTGTCCTGGTCCTGTTAGATCTCTCAGCAGCTTTTGATACCATCGACCATGGTATCATGCTGCACCGGTTGGAAGAGTTGGGGGTGGGAGGCACCGTACTACGGTGTTTCTCCTCCTTTCTCTCTGACCGGTCGCAGTCTGTGTTGACAGGGGGGCAGAGGTCGACCCCGAGGCCCCTCATATGTGGGGTGCCTCAGGGATCGGTCCTCTCGCCCCTTTTGTTCAACATTTATGTAAAGCCGCTGGGCGAGATCATCCGTGGTTTCGGGGTGAAGTACCATCAGTACGCTGACGACACCCGGCTGTACATCTCCACCCTGGACCACCCCAACGATGCCCTTGAAGTGATGTCCCGGTGCCTAGAGGCCATACGGATCTGGATGGGGAGGAACAGGCTCAGGCTCAACCCATCCAAGACTGAGTGGCTGTGGTTTCCGACGTCCCGATAGTCAGCTGGCGCCATTGCTGACTATTGGGGGTGAATCATTGGCCCCCATGGAAAGGGCTCGCAACTTGGGCGTCCTCCTGGATTCACGGCTGTCTTTAGAAGAGCACTTGACGGCCGTGACCAGGAGGATTTTTCATCAGGTTCACCTGATCCGCCAGTTGCATCCCTTTCTAGATCGGGACTCACTACACACAGTCACTCATGCCCTTGTCACCTCTTGTCTGGACTATTGTAATGCTCTCTACATGGGGCTCCCCTTGAGGTGCACTCGGAGGCTCCAACTGGTGCAGAGTGCAGCCGTGCGGGTGGTTATGGGAGCAACGTGGAGTTTCCATGTAACACCTCTCCTGCGCGAGCTGCACTGGCTCCCGGTGGTCTTCCGAGTGCGCTTCAAGGTTCTGGTTATCACCTTTAAAGCGCTCCATGGCTTAGGACCTGGTTATCTATGGGACCGCCTGCTACCACCAATAGTCTCCCACCGGCCAGTATGCTCCCATAGAGAGAGGCTCCTCCGGGTGCTGTCGGCCAAACAATGTCGACTGGCGGCCCCTAGGAGGAGAGCCTTCTCTGTGGGGGCACCTACGATCTGGAACGAGCTCCCCCCGGAGATACGGAGGATCCCAGATCTGCACACCTTCCGTCGCGCGCTTAAGACTTTTTTATTTCATCAAGCTGGCCTGGCCTAAATCTTCTCCTCTTTTAAATATAAATTTTAATTTGTTTTAAATTATGCGGTATTTTAAATTCAGCTAAATTATTTAATTCGTTTTTAATCTATTTTAAATTTTTGTATTTAGTGTTTTATCTTGTGGCTGTTCACCGCCCTGAGTCCTTCGGGAGAAGGGTGGTATAGAAATTTAATAAAATTTAAAATATTACTGCCAGTGATTGGTCAAGATTGAGAACATTTGTCCATCCAGTTGTTATGAATTAAGTCTAGATAGGTTCTAGGAAGGTTCTTCCATACAATATGCTAAGATCTCCCCTCCCTCTCTCCTCTTTTACTTATTCCCTCTACATAAGCAGATTCACTGTTATAACCTACACACTGGATCATTTAGTTCATCAGTAGCCTACATTGGGACTGGGTGTTAGGCCTTCCAGGTATTCCTAGTCTGCAAAACACAATGATATTTCTCACTACCAGATTATCTATGTCTGATGAGAATATGCATTCACTGAGCTCTGAAGGAGCATAGTTTGCCAACAGCAATTTAGATCTCCTAGATACGCAACAGGTGTCTTCCCCGTCTCCTTTCTTCCTACAAATGCCAGAAATGGCACCTGGGACTCACTGCATGTGCCCTGCAATGGAGCTATATAAACTGAGATTTTTAAGGGAAAAAATCTATTTTTCCAAGTTAACAGCCTCATAAAATTAATTAGTGAAACTAATTAGTAATGAATATTAGCCAAATCTATTCCAAGTCTGTAATTAGCTTTCTCTGAATGACCCTAAGAAGAGAAGTAGAATCTGCAAGATATCACTATTAATTTAAATATAGAAGTATACACAGGCATCTACATTTACACTTGAACATGTACATACCACAGTTGGTTTAGGCATGTGAATGTGTCAATAGTTTTCAATGTCTTCCTTCTTCAATGTTAAAATATGAATAACGTAATGAAAAGATATTCCACCAATTTATCATGACTTTGGAAACAATCGTACTATCCCTAAGGTATCAGCTAAAGAAAACTATATTAGCTCCCCACTTGTAATATTGACTGCCACCTCTCCCTTTTAAGTCCTTAGACTGGCTCTTTCTGAAGTAGGAAATGGCTACAGCAAAAGTGTGATGGACCAATCATAGAGTAGGCCAAGAATGGAGCTAGACATAGAACAGGAAGATTGATGGATCCTCAACCTTCCAGCCTGGAAAGCAAAAATACAAACCAACTGCTTGCAAGCATTCCAATCCATTTTTAAATACAGTAATAAATTAAATGGGAGAAGACATTTGAAAGGATCCACATCTTGTGGTTAAATAGACAAAGCTCCAGAAATAGGTTTACAATTGTCTTTATTTTTTCTTTCCAAAAGCAGATAGAAGAAATGTCAGAACACTCTGACTGAAGAAAAGCTTAGAATACTCTAGTTACTCTACCCAAATCTGTCCAACTAGTTACAAGTGGAACAGCTTGCCTTCGGAAGTTGTGGGAGCTTCATCACTTGAGACTTTCAAGGAGACATTGGACTGCATTTGTCAGAAATGGTAGAGGGCTGTGATGGCAAACCTATGGTACACGTGCCACAGCTGGCAAGCAAACCTTATCTGTGGGCATACGAGCTGTCGCCCAGCTCAGCTCCACTGTGCATGTGCGCGCCTCCTGCTGACCAGCTGATTTTTGGGATGCAGAGGGGGGTGGGGCACATGCAGGAGATGCATGCGCATGTGTGGGGAGCCGCATGTTCATGTGCAGGGGGGCAGGAGTCATGCATGCATGCACAGAGGCAGGGGAATGCATTTTTGGGCCCAGGAGACTCCCAGGAGGCTCCACGCGGCCATTTTGAATGCCAGGTAAGTGCAGGGCCCGCGCAGAGCCTGGGAAGGGTGAAAAATGGGCCTACTGGAAGTCCGGAAATAGGCCCATTTTCAGCCTCTGGAGTGCCTCTGGAACCCAGGGGGGGGAGGTTGTTTTCGCCCTCCCGGAGGCTCGAGGAAAGCCTCTGGAGTCTGGGGAGGGTGAAAAATGGGCCTCCCGGAAGTTCCGAAAGTCCAGAAATGGGCCCATTTCCAGTCTCAGGAGGGCCTTTGGAGTCCGAGGGAGGCCGTTTTCGCCCTTCCGGAGGCTCAAAGACAGCCTCCAGAGCCTGGGGGGCCAAAACGTCCTCCTACCATGGTTCAGGAGGCCGATTAGGCCACAACCAGCATGGCCATGCCCACCCAGCAACTGGGCAGAAAACTGGTTGCTAAAATTTTTGCATCCCACCCCTCACATGTGCTTGCGCAGGGGGCTGGAAGAGCATGGTGGGTCGCACGCGCATGCGCAGGGGCCATGGGAGCCATATGCACATGCTGGGGGGTGCATTGCATTATGGATGCCGGCACACACACACACTGTTGCACACATGCACACGCTTTTGGCACACAAAGAGAAAAAGGTTAGCCATCACTGGTGTAGGGTCTCCTGCTTGGGTGGGGGGTTGGACTAGATGACATACAAGATCCCTTCCAACTCTGTTAATCTGTAAGTAAAACTGCCAGTAAAAGCTCTGGACAACTTTCCCATAACATTATTCAATGTTATGGCTAGCTATTCAAATATGTTATGGCTAGCTATTCAAATATTTTTGCATCTGTGCCTGTGTTTGTTCTATGGATAAGCAACCTTTTTGGGGGGAATAATAGACACATCTGAAATTTTGAGATTCTCTTCTGGGTACTGTTGATAAACTGCTCCTAGGGCCGTGATGGTGAACCTATGGCATACGTGTCACAGGTGGCATGCAGAGCCATATCAGTGGGCACACGAGCTCAGCTCCGACGCACCAGAAGTAGGGAAACAAGCTGTTTCCTGCCTCCGGAGGGCCTGGTGGGGGAGGCTCATTTTTTGCTCTCATCAGGCTCCAGAGTCTCTCTAGGAGTCTGGGGAGGGCAAAAACAGCCTTCCCCACCCCACCGAAAGTTGGCAAAAGGACCGTTTCCAGCCTCAGGCTGTTTTCACCCTCCCCAGGCTCCTAGAGAGGCTCTGGAGCCTGAGGAGAGCAAGAAACAGGCCTACCAGGCCCACCATGCCATCACGGACCAAAAGCGAGGGGAGTACAGGGGGGGGGTCGCATGTGCATGTATGGGGCGCATATAATTATGGGTTTGGGCACGTACACGTGCGACATACACGCACACACACACACACACACTCCCCCCACTTTTGGCACACAATGGCATCACCGTCCTAGGGGTATAGAACATTGTAAAAAACGTTTTATCAGGAAGTAGTTCAATGAGGTTGCTTCCCACCATCTATTTAACACTCAGATGTCTACCTATTTTTGGCTGTTTTTTTTAATCAACACTTCTCAACAAAACAATGGATGAAACAATGAATCACTCTCTTGTTTTATATCTTTTTAATGCCCATGGCTCCTTTTTAAGGCCTAGAGATATAAAACAACAGATATGCTTAAATTCCTTTGGGAAATGCTACTTCAGCACATTCAAGGCATGTTTTTAGGAGTTACTTTCAAAGCAACCTCTATCACAAAGGATGAGTAAGGAACATCTATGTTCTAGTCTATTAAATCTGAAAAATGTTGTCAAAAAGAACTTCTGGGGGAAAGGAGGATGGAATGAAGAATGCAGATCTGATCAAAAAATTGCATGAAATGAGTCCAGTTTAGGCCATCTCTGCTCTACCGGTGAGCCTCAACTTAGACAGACACCAAAAAAAATACTTGTGACTGTCCCAAAGGTGCTTTTTCAAGAGGCAACTGGACTTTCTTGTTTTTCTTTGAAGACGTTTCGCTTCTCATCCAAGAAGCTTCTTCAGCTCTTGTTTTGAAGTTCTGATGGTCAGGAGCACCCCACTATCATATGATCACATTTTGGACACTTAGCAACCAGCCATTTACAGCTGTTTGCAGAGTCCCGCCATCATGTGATTGCAATTTATGACATGTTTTGCTGGACACCAGCATTTGCTTGTGATTTTTGGCAAAAAGCACCCATTGTCCACATGGGTTTGCTTAATGACTGCAGCATTCACTTAATAATCTCATTGTTCGCTTCACAACAACTGCATTACTTAACAACCACCAATAAAGAAGGTTGTAAAATCGGATTCAGTCATGTGATGACCCACTTAATGGCCAGCATGACACACAACTATAATAATTCCAGGCTCAATTACAGTCATAAGTCAAGGACCATCTGTATGCAGAACAGATGTATAGGGAAGTCAGTTATACTGAATACAGGACTGACCTCTGGATCAATGTTAGCATGCCTTTATCTCCTGAATCAAATCTTTCAGTTCCACCTAGAATTTCTTAGTTTCATTTCTATTTCTATTTCTTCAACTGAATCTTAAGAAGATGCAGCATTTGTGCTCCCACTATCCAATTATGAGATTTATAGCACGAGATTTATAGCACAGGGGTTTAAACCAGGACTGCATCGCTGTGCAATTAATCACTTCAGCAAAGTTAAGCAGTGTAGTACAATAGATATTAATAAGAGAACAATCCTAGTTATAGACTTGTAAATCAGATGTCTTAGTGGTAAGATACACAGTGCACAAAGAATCAGGCTGTGAGAACTGTCCATGGTATCAGTTACATAGCAAATTTAGCCCTTTTATCCTCGATTCCTTAATCCAAATTCTTATGTCACATCCTGACAACTTAGACTTTTTTAAACCTTTGACCAGCTCTGTATGTAACCTGTACTACATGAAGAAGCATTATGACTGACTGTTCTAATTAAAATTCACAATGCCTCAAGTGTCTGGAATCCTACAGTGAATCCCATAATAAGGCATTGAACACCTTCATCTTTCTAAAGGAATAGGAAATAGGAATAAATAGGAATGCAACAGCTTAACTGGAATGAACAATGGAACTCCTACTTTTCCTAGGAATGCATGGTTGACATAATAGAAAATAAATTGTTCCTTTAAAAGTGTTGCAGATAACTGATACATTTGTGCCATCACACACTCCACCTTTCTGGAATTGAATCCAAAGCATTGCACGGCCTTAATATTCGATGCACCAAGAATTTATTTATCTTTTTAAGCTGGAATGCAATAGTAGCACTTGACATCCATTTTCCTACAGATATAAAAAAGAATGCCTGGATGAGGAAACTCCATTAACATTCCAAACAAGGAGATCAGATTTACACACTGCACTCATCTGCGGCCTGCTTAACCCTGCTCTAATGAACAACTCATAACAGGAAGAGTTCACACAACATATTCAGCAATAAACCATGGATTAAAAACTGCCGTGACTGCAGTGATACCCAAGACACCAAGAGGAAAAATCAGACGAGTCACAACACTTCTTAATGCGATGCATAAAAGCATTAAAATCTCTGAAGCAGTTCCTTAAAACCGGAAAGCCATTCTCCATATACTCTATATACATGGAACTAAAAAGGACTTCCATGAACTGTAAAAATTAGTAGAGGCAACTGAGTCCCTTCAGTCTAATCTCCTGCTCAGTGTAGGAATCCAAATTAAAGCGTTGCAGAGAGTAGGTTGTCTGGTCTCCCTCTGAACACATCCAAGTGAAGAGAAGACCACCATCCCTCTGATTAATTGGTTGTTTAGGGAACTGCTTTATTAGGCTGGTTTTTCTAGCATTCCATCAGAATTTGAATTTTCTGAATTATGAGTTATTCCACAGCCTCCATGTGGCAATGCAAGATGGTGAAATTGTCAATGTAACAACTATTCAGGTATGCTCTACCATATCTCTTCTCATTTCTCCAGGCTAAACATACCATCTCTTTGAAACTTTTTCATAGGCTTAGTTCAGCAGATTATCTTCACAGCCATTCTCTGAATTTTCCCAAGTAAAGTACCCAAAGCTGAAACACAGCACCAAGGGGGAATCTGACCAGAGAATAGAATGGAATCATTACTTCCCATTGTTTGGAAATTATTCTGCTGTTGATGCACTCCAAAATTTGCATTTTGTAGCCAGATCACACTGCTGGATTACATTTGTCTACTATTATAGCAATAACATTTAGATTTATATACCAGATCATGGTGTTTTACAACACTCTCCCTAAACGGTTTACAGAGTCAGCATATTGTCCCCAACAATCTGACTCCTCATTTTACTGACTTCGGAAGGATGGAAGGCCAAGTCAACCTTGAGTCCCATCAAAATCAAACTTCAGGCTGTGGGCAGTTTACCTGCAATACTGTATTCAAATCACTGCACCACCAGGGCTCCTAAAATGGCTATCCCAAAATGTTTTTCACAATCATATTACTAAGCTTAGTATCCCATGTCCTATACCTCTGCATTTGATTTTTTAAGTGAGGAACTTTGCACTTGTATCTGTTAAAATTCATTCTTTTCTCTTTAAATATACCTAAATCCCCTTTCTTTTATGCTTAGCACATTCTAAGCTTTCCTCACACAGCTTCACAAGTCTGAGCTACCTGTCTGTACTTTTGAAATCTGTCCCTTCTCTTGGCCTTTCCATTTCTCCTTCCATTTCCCTTCCTTTCTTCCTGATTCTTACTATTTGTTTTGTAAAACCATATTGCCTTCTTTTTCTTGTTTTTTTTAATTTGTGTTGTTACTGGAGTTGTTTACAGCCACGCTTTTAATATCACTGTCGTTAAAATTAGGATTTTCCCATTAACTTTTCTTCCTGCAAGAGCCTATCTAGCCTTAGCTAGCTAGTTTATTAAAAGTTGATGTTTGAAATAGAAGTAAATAAAGTATGTGCCTAGGTTCCAATTCTATTTTCCCTGAAGTCAAGAACTCCAGTATTACCTGGTCACTTCCACCAATCTTCCTGCCATTTCCACTTCCTCAACTGAGCCTCACATTGGTCAGCCACTTCCATCTACTACTCCCGTAATGGCGAACCTATGGCACGCGTGCCGCAGGTGGCACACAGTGCCCTCTCTTTCTGTTGGCATGGAAGCCATCACCCCAGTTCAGCTCCACTGCACATGTGCACACGCCTCCCGCCGGCCAGCTGGTCAGTGGATCTCTGCTGCGCATGCACGGGGGCTGGGTACGTGTAGGGGGTCGTGGGCGCATGCACGGGGGCTGTGCATGAATTGCATTTGGGGAGTTCGAATGTGCGTGTGAGCATTCATGCATGCGTGCTTTGGGCACTCGGTCCAGAAAAGGTTAGCTATCACTGTACTACTCCATCTGGATTGTCCAGATTGACAAGCATTATTTAGTTATTTAAAACGTGCTGTAATTTAAAATATTTTTATCTCACATTTGCATCTCACATAAAGCACAGATGCTAAATGTCCACACCATGCCTAAAGCTAGTTCTCATAATTGCACCTCATTTAGCCTTCCACTGAAGCATTCATATCTTACCAGAAATATGAAGCAATGAAAAGAGGGCCATTTTTAATTGGGACACCCTGACAGCAGACATTGCTGTGCCCAAAGGCAACTTACCTGGCACCCAAATTGTTTTTCTCTATAGAAAGGGGGGGGGGGGGTACTCGCTTTGTTTATTTTATTTATTTATTTTATCAGTAATATTTCTATGCCGTCCACTCTCCGAGGACTCTGGGTGGCTTACACCAAAGACAGTATACTAAATAGCATATTGCCCCCAACAATCTGGGTCCTCATTTTACCTACCTCAGAAGGATGGAAGGCTGAGTCAACCTTGAGCCGGTGAGATTTGATCCGCTGATCTGCTGAACTAGCAGTCAGCTGAAGTAGCTGCAGTACTGCACTCTAACCACTGCGCCACCTTGGCTCAATTGCACCACTCCTGCTATTTTATCTTCCATGTTTATTTCTTACCTTTATATAGGAATGCTCTAATTTATAACTGCTTCTCTCCTAGCATACTGGTTTCTTTTCTAGGAACAGGATGGGGAAAAGAGGGTTTTTTTAAAAAAAAAAGAACATGAGTGGACAAGGGACTTGAGGGAAATGACCTTAGCAACTAGTCCTGTTGTCATGCCTTCTCTCAAACCAGCATCCTTTAAGCAGGTCTGAAATGAGAATTCACTGCCTGGCTACAGTTGAATTCTCCACAAAAGGAGGAGAATCTCCTCTCCAAATCTGCCATTGAACAGATCCATTGTTGAAAGCATTTATGTATTTATATCAATACCCACCTTACAACTGGACATTGCCTAGGAAAGGCAAGCTAATTAATTAATGCACTCCCAGCATTTTGAAGTGGAAACACACATGGGGGGGAAACAGACTGAGAAAGCTGTAATACCCCCCCAAAAATGTAGCTTTTTTTAGTCCTACCTTTATTATTTTTAATAATAAATTAATACTACTTCACCCTCCCATTTTCCCCACGGTAATAACCCTCTGAGGTGAGTTGGACTGAGATTATATGAACTGGCCCAAGGTCACCCAGCTGACTTTCATGCCTAAAGTGGGATTAGAACTCACAGTCGCCTGATTTCTAGGCCACCACCTTCACTACTATAGCAAACTGGCTTCCCATCACTTCCTTTACAGTTTGTCATCCCAACTAATCACTAGCAGCAGAGCTGTCCTGGCTAATGCACCATATTTTCAGCAAGTATTTTGTTCAGGAAAGAGCTCTCAGCATACTTTCTAGCCTGGTCTCTTAACCATTAAACCAATAGCAATAGCACTTAAGACTTATATACCGCTTCACAGTGCTTTTACAACCCCCTCCAAGCAATTTACAGAGTCAGCATATTGCCTCCAACCATCTGGGTCCTCATTTTACCCACCTTGGAAGGATGGAAGGCTGAGTCAACCTTGAGCCGGTGAAATTTGAACTGCCGAACTGCAGCTAGCAGTCAGCTGAAGTAGCCTGCAGTACTGCACTCTAACCACTGTGCCACTCTTCGTCTACTTGTCTTTTACTTTGCCTATTCCTGTTTCCAGAGACTACTTGCATATACCAGATGGAACCACTGCTAGGTGGTATACTTATATTTGTGCAGACCCAGCTCCAATTAAATTGTTAGTTTTGTTTAATGGAGAAGTTGGGATATCAAACAAATTCAGGTATCAGTTTAAAGCTTTACAAGACTGCAATATTCATTCTTGGGCTAAAACTGTGTTCATCCTATATGAAGGAAGGTGGAACCAATATGGATTAGGAAGATAATAATTGGGAAAAGCACATAAAACTCAACCACAGCTTAGTATGTATAAATCCATTAAATCATCCCTAAGAGGTGGCCATCCAGCTCATTTGAAAACTTCCAGTGAGGAGAATTCCCTCACTGTTCTGTGCAAACTGTTCCAGTGCTTCAACAATTTTACCAGCTAGAAATTACTTGTAATATTCACCCTAAATCAATATATGACCTCTTAGATTTTCTAAAGCAATGGCTCCCTGGGGTCCTTCTGCTAAGTTCCCCTGCTTAGCCAGCTGTACTGGGTATGCATCTGTAGATCTTTCCCAGAGCAAAGAAATGGCCAACAGGCAGAATATCACTGTGCAAGAGAGCTTGGCCTTGACTGCAGAACTGCGAACTTCAACTGCATAAAAATAGAGAACACATATTCAAGCCCAGCAGGCAAGACCAATGACATTAAAGAAGCCTCATCCAATCTGTGCCACTGTTAAGACATGAGTCAATTCCAGGGAAGCCACATCAATGCTGCACAGTATGCAGAGACAACGCAGGAATCTTGGCAGCATTTGGGGAATGTAAGTCACTAACACAGTGATGGTGAACCTGGTGGCATGCTAGGCCATTTTTGGTGACACACCCAACCACAGCCTGAGGAATCTGAAAATTGTTCGAGCATGATTTTCTGAGGCTCCAGAGGTGACAGGGAAGCAGGGCCCTTTCACACGATTTCTAGAGTCCAGAGATAAGGACTGGAGAGGGCTCTTTTGTGAGTGGGTCATGCCTGCAAGAGTCAAGGCATTTTCTGAATTTTTGACAGGCCAAGCCCAAAAGGTTTACCATCCCTGCACTAACAGCACAATGTAAATCATGCTAGAGACTACACAGGGTTATTTGTAGGAAGCAAGCTCAAGAATAATATATATAGTGCCTGGAGGCTGTGCGGATCTGGATGGGGAGGAACAGGCTCAAGCTCAACCCTTCCAAGACTGAGTGGCTGTGGCTCCCGGCATCCCGATAGTCAGTTGACTCCATCACTGACTATTGGGGGCGAGTCTTTGGCCCCCACTGAAAGGGCTCGCAATCTGGGAGTCCTCCTGGATAGGCAGCTGTCTTTGGAGGAACATCTGACGGCTGTTACCAGGGGGACCTTTTATCAGGTTCGCCTGATTCGCCAGTTGCGGCCCTTTCTCGATCGGGATTCCTTGTGCACAGTCACTCATGCCCTCATCACCTCTCGCCTTGACTACTGCAACGCTCTCCACATGGGGCTCCCCTTGAAGAGCACCCGGAGGCTCCAGCTGGTCCAGAATGCAGCAGCGCAGGTAGTGATGGGAGCAACATGGCGCTCCCATGTAACACCGCTCCTGCGCGAGCTGCACTGGCTCCCGGTGGTCTTCCGGGTGCGCTTCAAGGTGTTGGTTATCACCTTTAAAGCGCTCCATGGTATAGGGCCTAGCTATCTGCGAGACCGCCTGCTGCTACCGACGACCTCCCATCGACCCGTGCGCTCCCACAGAGAGGGCCTCCTCAGGGTGCCATCAGCCAAACAATGTAGGCTGGTGGCCCCCAGGGGGAGGGCCTTCTCTGTGGGGGCTCCCACCCTCTGGAATCAGTTGCCCCCGGAGATAAGGAGAATCCATGACCTCAATGCCTTCCGTCGTTCCCTGAAAACCCATCTTTTTCAGCAAGCCGGGTTGGCTTAAGAAGAAATTTTTAAATTCTTTTAATTAGTCTGTGATTTTTAGCTTTCGGGCCAAAATTTATATATATTTTTAAATGTTTTAATATTTGTATTCTATGTTTTTTATCTTGGCTGTACACCGCCCTGAGTCCTCAGGGAGAAGGGCGGTATATAAATTGGAAATTAAATTAAATTAAATTAAATTAAATATAGCACAAGTGTGTATGCCAGAAATAAACAGAGGAAGGATATTTATTTTTCCCTCTCAGAAACTCGAGGACTGAAGGGAAATGTTTTGCAGGCAACACATATGTCTTAATTAAACCAAGCAAGATTGACGTCTCTGCTTTACAATACTAGGAACTGAGAGGATCAAAGGGCAGCCCTCCCAGTTCTGCTTCCCCTTCCCAAATCTGTGTCTATGACAACGCTTCTCCTCCTCCTCTCATTCATCAAGCAGGGATGCTGAGAAAAGCTACATTAGTAGCAGCAGCCGATGGACTGCCTGAGCGCCATTTTGAGTGGAAAAACAGGATGTGTTTATCATTAAGAAACAGAATTCACTTTGGAGCTCTACCTCCCAGCTGAGCCTTTCTTTTTTACTCTTCCATTTGTATTATGGGAGCAATAGGAGCCAATCTCCCAGAACTGCAGCAAACTAACCAGAGATGGAAATGGGGTTTTTTGATCTCACATTTCATGCTGAATAGTGGTTGGCAAGGAGCACATACAACGCACACTTGAGAGAGAACAGCTATAAAGACCAGAGAGTAAACTAATCTTCCCCCTCCTCTCTAGCAATCAGTACAGTACCATGATTGCCCCACTGCTAATAACATTCCTCCCCTCCTATCCAAGTTGCCAATCATTTTGCCGAACTACAGCTGTTAACAAGTCACTTGTGCCATGATGGAGCCTAGAGCCCTCTTATAAGACTCCCTAACCTTCAAGGGGCCAGAGCGGCAGTTTTAGAAGCAGCTTTAAGAGGGCTCTATGATTAATCATAGAGTCCACTGACAGCTGTTGCCAGAGCAGCAGCTACCCTTCTCAAGGCCTGAGTGATCCTATTAGCGCCTGCATTGTAATGCCCATCCCTGAATCAAGGGAACTCTATGATAGATGGAAGCTTCCTTGAAAGCTGCAGGATTTAAATTTACAAAGAAAATGACACAGAGAGAAAGGGGGGGGGAACCTGCTGGAATGATGCTCCTCATCCTTCAAAACAGCATTTTCATTGCATTTTTATTGGAATAAGCAAATAAAAAGAAAAGAACAAAAGACAAAAGACAACAGAAAACATTTTTTTCATCGCTCCCCTCATCTATAGACATAGCAAGGCCTTCTGTAAAATGCAGAAGGAAGCTACTATTATAGTCTCTGGATGTGTTTAAAATTGCAGGTTTTAGACCATCTGATTTAAAATGCTATTAATCTCTCTAAGCTTTCATGTTGTCTCATTTGAATTCAGATAAGCAATTAGTATAATTGTGTTAATTTCAGATACTAGCACACGCCACTGATTTGATATTAATTTCATGAATTTGTAATGTATTTTCATCCCACACCCATTTTAATTGCTACGGTGCAGAACAGGATCAGGTGTACAATACAGAATGTCATAAATTGGAGAGTGGGAAGGACCCCTGCTGCGAAAATGTTCCACACAAATGGAAAAAAATCAGCTTTGGGCAAAAGAACTACCAAATCTTGTGCTTATACCTAATATTAATCTGGAGACCACACACACACACACACACACACACACACACAGTCAAGTATAAATTTAATTCAAAGTAACAAATAAATACAAATCTGTAAGATTATACAGGTAATCCTTGGCCCCCACGGAGAGGGCTCGCAATTTGGGCGTCCTCCTGGATACACAGCTGTCCTTGGAGGAACATCTGACAGCTATAGCCAGGGAGACCTTTTATCAGGTTCGCCTGATCCGCCAGTTGCGGCCCTTCCTAGATCGAGATTCCTTGTGCACAGTCACTCATGCCCTCGTCACCTCTCGCCTGGACTACGGCAATGCTCTCTACATGGGGCTCCCCTTGAAGAGCACCCAGAGACTCCAGCTGATCCAGAATGCAGCTGCGCAGGTAGTTACGGGAGCTGCATGGCGCTCCCACATAACACCTCTCCTGCGTGAGCTGCACTGGCTCCCAGTGGTTTTCCGGGTGCGCTTCAAGTTGTTGGTCATCATCTTTAAAGCGCTCCATGGCATAGGACCTGGATATCTTCGAGACCGCATGCTGCCACCAATGGCCTCCCACCGACCTGTGCGCTCCCACAGAGAGGGCCTCCTCAGGGTGCCATTGGCCAAGCAATGTAGACTGGTGGCCGCCAGGGGGAGGGTCTTCTCTGTGGGGAAACCTGCCCTCTGGAATCAACTGCCCCCAGAGATACGAAGAATTCAAGACCTCGGTGCCTTCCACTGTGCCCTGAAGACCTTTCTTTTTCAGCAAGCCGGGCTGGCTTAACACTTTTTTAAATGTTTTTTAATAGGTTTGTTATTGGTTTTTTTTTAAAAAATTATGGGCCAAACGTATATATATATCTTTTTAAATTGTTTTTAATGTTTGTATCTATGGTTTTTTTACTTTGGTTGTACATCGCTCTGAGTCCTTCGGGAGAAGGGCGGTATATAAATTTGATAATTAATTAATTAATTAAATAAATAAAAAAAATCCTCGCTTGACCATGCTAGCTGGAAGGAAATACTGTAAGTTTTAAAAACCATGTGGAGCATGCCACTTAGTGATAGCAGTTCCAGAAGTCCCAATTACCATCATTACACAAGGGCCATGAAGGTCATTAAGTGAGGACCTCACCTGAACACGACTTGTTTCTCTGACTTTGTCAGAAGCTGGCAAAGAAGATTTCAAATTGCAATCACTTGACCCTATGGGACGGCCACAATTATGAGGACCTTCCATAACTATCACTTAGTTCAGCACTATTGTAAGTCCAAATGGTCAGTGAACAAGCAATCATTAAAAAGGACCAGGTTTATCTTATTCTGGGTACTACTTCTTTCAGTACCCATACAACAAAAAGATTGTTTGGAATTGTAAGCTGTTCAGAGTCACTGGGTTGGTTGAGTTAGGTGGCTATAGAAATTGAATTAATGAATGAATGATGCATGGAAGTGTCCACATGAAGCTACTAGACCTTGTTTCACTTTTAAAAAGATGAATGTATTACATGCATAGCCATCAGCCTTTTATAATGCAACATTTATATTTGAGAAGTAAATACAGTTCTTGCACATTTCATGTGTCCTTCTGTCTATCTCTCTCCTTGTACACAGAGGAATCTTAAAAGAAACATAAGAATGGCAGTCAGAAAGTGTTATCAGTCTAGTCACATGATGATTGGGTCACCAGAATGATCCAATGAGACTTTATCTCAAGTAAATCTACTAAAGGAACTGCAAAACCAAGTCTGTAGAAATGTGGATGTATAATTTTGCAAAATTGATGTACCTTGAATTATTCTGATAATTTCATGAATTCTTGATAGAATCATTATTTCTGGCCAGCTCTCAACAACTCTTCCTCCTTCTCTTGAAACCCTTGCATCCAAAATACAGAGAGAAAAATATAATACAGAAGAAGAAAAAAACCTTCGGAATCAACTGCTGTTATAAAGGACACTGTCGGGGAGTGTCTGGCTTACATTTTAGCAATTGTTTCCTAAATGTCAAATAAACGGAGGGAATTAGGATCAGAGCTTCTTGGGAGATATATGATTTACCCTGAATCGCAAAAGGAAACATTTCCACTCTCACTTTCCTTAATGACTCTGTGCACTACTATTCAAGACAACCCAAGAGTGCCACATAATCCTTTTCTGCTGTTGCAATTCAAAAAAAAGGAAACTACTAAAATTATACTGAAGAAGAGCATTTTTAAAAGACAACATGAAAACTTGCATCTGCAGTCTGGCACTTCTAATGGACAATTTTGGCTAATGGCTCGTGACTTGCCCAACTGGGTGAAAACCGGGGTCCATCTTGCTTAGCAATCTGTCTTCCACAAAAATCAGCCAGTCTCCAGAGGAAATCACCAGCAAGTCAGGAAAATAATCTTATATTCACTCACCCTGAACCAGCAGCAGTCTTAAGGACTGCCCTATTTAGCGATCATTCAAAGTGATGATAGTACTGAAAAAGTAACTTGATGGCTAGACCTCGCACTTACAACTGCTGCAGCATCCCTGTGGTCACGTGACTTCACAACCAGTGGGTATTTATGACCATCACCTGTGATGGCGAACCTATGGCACGCGTGCCACAGATGGCACCCATAGCCACATCAGTGGGCACGCAAGCTTAGCTCCTTCCGGCATTGGAAGTTGTCAAACGGGCCATTTTCGGCCTCCAGAGGACCTCCGGGGGGTGGGGAAGGACGTTTTTTACCCTCTCCAGACTCCTAGAGAGGCCCTGGAGGCTGAGGACTGCAAAAAATGGACGTTCTGGTCCCAACGGAAGTTGTTAAATGGGCAGTTTTTGGCCTCCGGAGGACCTCTGGGGGGGTTGGGGAAGGCTGTTTTTGCTCTCCCCAGACTCCTAGAGAGGCCATGGAGCCAGGTGAAAAAGAAAAACTGTCCTACCAGGCCACTGCATGCCAGGAGCGGGGGGAGGGGGGGTCGTGCACGCATGCGCGGGGTGGTGCGTATAGAATTATGGGTGTGGGCACGCGTGACCCCTTGCCCCCCCTCTCCATCCTGGCACACGATGGCAAAAAGGTTAGCCATCACTGACCATCACTGTATCCCATGGGATTGCCATTTGCAGACTTCTCAATTGATTTCCGACAAGCAGAGTGTCAACCCTGAAGCTGGCCTAACTGAGGCCATTTTGAGACTTCAGTGCTACCACACTGGAGCTGAGGGATATGGAGGGGGGATTAGAGATAGCTGGGGTTGTGTAGTCAAAATAAAATACTTACTCTTGGGAACCAAGGACGCTCTCACACCTGGCCGGAGGAAGGAGTTAGGAGTGATGTCACCAGAGCAGCCAGGGTGGATAAAAATGGATGAAATTTAAAAAAAAAAATCAGATTTTTTTAATTTAAATTGGATTTTTTTTTATCAAATTTATTTTAATAAAATGCTTTTGGAGTTAAAAATCTATCTAAAAATAATTTTGTATTTAAGATGCATTAATAATTTAGTTTATTCAGCATGAAATGGAGCTTAGTTATGTAGCATGATGCTGTATTTTCTGCAATATTTACATTTTTGGTAAACTCATTCAATGAATCCAAGCTCTGCAAGCTAAATAGCAAACCTTCATTTTGGTTGCAGATAATAATATTAACGATTCTAACTACCAGCAAGAATGAGTCCTTACATTTAAAGAGCACCTGTCATCTCAGATCCATCATGGCTGCGCCAGTTAGCAGGCATCCACTCACCTGTTGCCTGCCACGTCCCTCACTTTGTTGTGTCACTACCACATTAAAAGTCCCATTAAAGTGAATGGCACTGTCGGTGAGTCAACAGCGGGTCAGAGGAACAGCCACTGCAGGACAGAGATGACAGTTGCTATTTAAAAATTATGATATAACTCGAGTTGATTTAAATCGGACGTTGCTTACCTGAACGTCCCTTCTCGACGCGCAGCTGGAGAATCCAAAGCTTCGGGTAGTTCAGTAGTCGGGTAGCCTACACTGAGTGTGCTCCTTTAAGAGATTTCTCTTCAGACACGCCCACTTGCTCAACAGAGTCCCAGTTTTGTTCACGAAGTAAGGAGCAGTAGAGCGTAAGAAGAAAGGTTCAGCAGCCAAGTTGGGTGGGTTGGATTCTCCAGCTGCGCGTCGAGAAGGGACGTTCAGGTAAGCAACGTCCGTTCTCCAACGCGCAGCTTGGAGAATCCAAAGCTTCGGGATTTACCCAAGCAAGTCTACACAGGGAGGGTGAGTGGCTGCTGCGCATCGTCTGAAGAGTTGCATACAGCTTGGAGCACCCGGCGGCCAAAGGATGCCTCCGCCGAGGCAAAGGAGTCCACCTTGTAGTGCCGGATGAAGGGATTCAAGGATGACCAGGTGGCCGCTCTGCAGATGTCAGAGATGGAGGCATTTGTGGCCCAGGCGGCCGTCGTGGCGGCACTCCTGGTAGAATGTGGAAGAATCCTCTGCGGAATTGGTCTGTTCCGAGCTGAATAAGCCTTGGAGATGCAGGACTTAATCCACCTCCCAATTGTTGTGGAAGATACCTTCCGGCCCATGGAGGAGGGCAGAAAGGAAATGAAGAGCGATTCTGATTTCCGGAAATGTTGTGTTCGTTTAATATACCTGCGCAGGGCCCGTCGGACATCTAAGAGGTGCCAGTCTGCTTCCCGAGGATGTCGAGGATCGGGGCAGAAGTCCGGAAGGATCAATTCCTGGGCTCGATGGAATGTGGAATTTACTTTAGGCAGGAAGGAGGGGTCTAGTCTCAGTACCACGCGATTTGTGTGGAAGACACAGAGGTCGCTTCTCACGGACAGAGCAGCTAGTTCGGATATACGGCGAGCCGAAGTAATCGCGACCAGAAACGCCACCTTAAGTGTTAGAAAACGGAGGCCGATGGAAGCGAGCGGCTCAAATGGAGGGTGCATGAGGGCTTGAAGGACCAGAGTCAAATCCCAGGTCGGGTATCGATGTATAACAGGAGGGCGCAGGTTGGATGCCCCCCGCAGAAAGTCGCGAATCGTAGGGTCTTGGGAGAGAGGAAGCGTTGCAGAAGCCGAAAGCACCGTACTCAGTGCAGCAACCTGGCGACGAAGAGTGTTAGGCGCAAGGTGCTTGTCCATGCCCTGCTGAAGGAATCCCAGCACTTCGGGGACAGAAGCAGATGTCGGATCCAGGTGGGATTTAGCACACCAGGAGCAGAAAGAGATCCAGGTTGCATTATAAATGCGGCATGTTGATGGCCGTCTCGACGCCTGAATCGTGGGGATCGCATTGCTAGGAACGTTGGCTCTCCTTAGCAAGATCCGTTCAAGCGCCAGGCGGTCAACTGCAACCACTGCGGGTCTGGGTGCAGAATGACCCCCTGGCTGAGGATGATCCTGTCCCCTGGAATCCTCCACGGTCGTGCCACCAACAGGTCCATCAGATCCGCAAACCAAGGCCTCCGAGGCCAGTGGGGTGCGACCAGAACGACGTCTGCCCTGTCTGCTACTATTCGGCGTATCAGACGAGGAAGGAGCGGTAGAGGGGGAAAGGCATAGAGGAGACCCCTGGGCCAGGGAGAGACGAGGGCGTCGACTCCCTCTGCCTGAGGGCACCGGTACCGGGTGAAGAATCTGGGGAGGTGCGTGTTGTCGCGGCTGGCAAATAGGTCGACTAGAGGCGTGCCGAATCTGCGGACGATCTCGGCGAACAGATCTGGGTGAAGTCGCCACTCGGCGTGGTCCAAGTGTTGTCTGCTGAGCCAGTCCGCTGTGATGTTCGTGGTCCCGGCGATGTGCTCCGCCACAAGGGACAGGACGTGCGTCTCCGCCCAGATCAGCAGTAGGGTCGTTTCCTCCATCAATGGACCCGAGCGAGTCCCCCCCTGGCGGTTCACGTGCGCCTTTGCTGTTACATTGTCCGTGCGTATCAGGACATGGTGCCCCGATACCAGCTGCTGGAACCGTTGGAGGGAGAGGCGGATCGCACGGAGTTCCAACCAGTTGATCCCGTTGTGACTCTCCTCTGTTGACCACGTTCCCTGGGCAACGTGGGATAGAAGATGACCACCCCATCCCGTCAGGCTGGCGTCCGTTGTCACTACCAGGCGCTGTAGATTCTGGAAGTAGCTGCCCTGATGAAGGCTCTGGGAGGACCACCAGAGGAGAGACCTTGAGACTTCTGGCGGAAGGGAAACTTGTGCGGAAGAGGTGCTCCTCCTGGCTCTCTGAAAGGGGAGGAGGAACCATTGAAGCTGGCGGGAATGGAATCTCGCCCAAGGGACGACAGACAGGCAGGAAATCATTTTGCCGAGCAGGCGGGACAGGAGTAGCAAGGTCACCTTCCGAGAGGAGAGGACCTGGGATGTTAATGACTGGAGACTGGAACACCGGTCCGTTGACAGGAACACCTGGCCCCTTATGGAATCTATTATTGTCCCTAGGTGAAGGATGCGAGTAGTGGGCTGCAGTTGGCTCTTCGGAATGTTGAGGGAGAAGCCATGATGATGAAGGCAGCGACACACCACTTCTAGGTCCTGGGATGCCCGGGCCGGAGAAGGGGAGAGCAGGAGGATATCGTCCAGGTAGCAGTGGAGCCGGACAGGATGTTGGCGTAGATGGGCCGCCACTGCTGCCAGGAGCTTTGTAAAGGTCCTTGGGGCGGAGGAGAGGCCGAAGGGCATTGCTCTGTATTGGTAATGCCTGTTGTTGTATGCGAAGCGTAGAAAACGACGATGGGACAGCCGTATGGGTACGTGGAGGTACGCTTCTTTCAAATCGATAGAGGTCATCCAGTCCGTTGGCCGAATGGAAGCCAGAATCGAACGGAGGGACTCCATCTTGAACCGATGGTATACTATAAATTCGTTCAGCCTCTTGAGGTCCAAAATGCCCCTGTGGCCCCCGGACGCCTTGGGGACCAGGAAGAAAATTGAATAGAAACCGGTCCCTCGTTGATGGTGGGGAACCGGTTCGATGGCTTGAATTTGAAGCAGGTGATGGATTTCTGCCTCCATTAGCTGGCGCTTGTCCAGGTTGGGGGAAATAGGGCATTGTACGAAGTGAGAGGGAGGTCTTGAACGAAACTCCAGAGTAAGTCCCAGACGAATTGTCTGGAGCACCCAGGCGTCCGACGTCGAGATCTCCCACTGGGGAAGAAAATGAGTCAGACGGCCGCCAATGGGGAGAAGGATGTAGTCACTTCCCTCTTCGAAAGGTACGGGAGCCCGTACCTCGAAATGGCCGTTTGGGTGCTGGGGCCTTTCGACCGCGGTCCCTGAAGGAGGATCTATCGAGGGAACGGTCGAAACCTTGAGAATAGGGCCTTGAGGAGAAGGATCCCGAAGGACCGGAGTCGTTCCGAAAGGGCTGTCTGGTGAAGTAAGACGATGGTCTACGATCTGCCCTCTTATACGAGGATGGCATCACCTTCCGTTTATCCTTGTCCTCGACAAGGATGGGGTCTAAGGCTTCTCCAAAAAGGCGGGAACCCTTATACGGAGTCGAGGCAAGCCGCCACCTAGACTTGGCATCAGCTCTCCAATTTTTAAGCCATAATAGACGGCGGGATGTGACGGACGACACCAGGGCGCGTGAAGCGAACTTCGCGGCGTTGAGCGAAGCATCTGCCGTATATTCAGTAGCCGCCACCAGTTTGTTGACATCCTGGCGGAGGCGTGAATCCGCAGGAGGAAGACGCTCCTGAAGTTGGCGGAGCCAGATTAAGCAGGCACGGCTGAAGAAGGAAGCCGAGGTAGCTGCCCTAACTGCCCAGGCGGCCGCGTTGTGAGTGCGCCGGAAGTTAAACTCGGCTTTCCGGTCCTCAGAGCGCAAACCGTCGGCGACGTCGTTGGAAATTACAGAGGATGCCGTCAGATTGGCCACTGGCGCGTCTACAGTTGGTAACTGAAGAAGATCTTGGAGACTAGGCGCCGAACAATAAAGTTTCTTGTCTAGACCCGAAGGGGCGGGTAAGGAGGAAGGCGTGGACCAGGATCGCTGGACCACCTCGGAAAAAAGCTGTGGACACGGAATAAAGTCCGCTTCCGCCTTAGGTGCCGTAAACAAGGCCTCATGTTGTTGAGAGGTACCAGGCTGATCGACCTGAGGGACTGGGTCAGCCATATTCGTGGCCAACTTGGCCTTGCGCAGGAGTGATTTGAACAACGAGGGTTTGAAGAGCCCTGAGAAGGCTGGCTTCTCGGGTGGCATATCGGCGTCATCAGATAAGTCCATATCCGAGGGGTCGCACTCGCCCTCCTCCGAAGATGACTCCTCGTGGTGACCATGGTCCAGATAGGGATCGGACCCATGCGCCATAGCCTGATACTGGATAGGGGCCTGTTGAGAGTCCCGGGCCCGAGGAGGAGGAGGAGGAAGAAAACGTGACTGAGGCCAAGCCCCATATGGTGCAGCATGTTGAGAAGTTGCTGCCAGTGTCCTGGTAACCGTGTCAGAGATGATCTGCTGGATATCATACTGAAACGGTGGAGGGGCTGTCTCCGAGGCGCGCAAACCCGCAGCCGTGGGAGTAAAAGTTGCTTCCGGTTGAGATCGCCGAGGGAGAATGGCATTGCACGAGAGGTCCACCGGTTCCAAGCAGTGTGTCGACATCGGCTCAGGGAAAACTTCCATGTTTGGCGTTTGATACAACGGTTGCAGAGGAGCCTGATGGACGGGCTGGACCGTAGCTGCGACAACGGGCGAGAGCGGAGCTGGTAAGTGTGCGCAGGCAGCTTGTGTTGACTGGCTGCGTGCTTTCTCAAACTGACGCTCCAGGGCCTTGTGTCTCCTGGAGGCGTCCTTGTCTGCCGCTGATGAGTGCTTTGTCTTTTTAGAGCGTGGAGCAGCCGACGAAGACAAATGTGGAGCGCGTTTACGGGACCGTTTACGTTGCTCGGTCTGGTCGTGAATGCGCTCGGGAGAGCTGTTGTTGTCCTCCAGGTCGGATGAGAGAGCACGTTCTGCCATGTTGTGACCTTTGTCACCCCCTTATAGATATATATATTTCAATGGAAAGGAGAAAGATGAAGACTCAGTAAATATTCAATTGATGTGGTTATGCAGATAGGTACAGAGGAATAGCTACTGATTATTATTATTATTATTTTTACAGGAAGCTGTTGAAGATCCACGGATTAAATGAACATAGCCAAGGGCTAGCAGGTAAGTCCAGGAATAGAGGGTTGGGGGGGGGTATAGAAGTGGTGCAACTAGCCGATTGCTCCAAAGAGACAGGCTAGTTAGGTCACCCAATTGCAGAAAACTAGAAGATCGGCCTCTACGAATCACTGCGCATGCGTGAGGCTGTCACCAGGCAGAATTTGACAGCCGTTGGAAGTCTTTTCCCCTTCAGGCCCAGAAATGGCGCCGAGCAGGGCTGCAGAGCGAGGGCGACAGTGAAGGATAGGAGGGCTGCTCCCCCTTTAAAAGGACCTTGAGCGGGCGATTGACTCAGGCAGACCAGAGTCCCAGCGGCAAGGAGAGAACTTGTGGGGGGAGGAGGAAAGCCGAGGAGCGCGAGCTGCGCTGATCGCAGCTCCCAGCGCTGAGGCGAGCAGAAAAAAAGGCGCGCGCTTTGAAAGGCAGTTCCAGCGTCGCCGCCTAGAGTCCCTAGCAAACTGGAACACCGAGGGAGAATAGCCGAAGGCTCAGAAGCGCTTCCCCGGCTGCCTAGATCGATGGAGAGCGCTCTGGCAAATAAGGGCGCACGAGGGGCGCTCCGGCGCTCGAGGATCACTCCTGTGATGAGGGCGTCCGTGGGGGAGGAGGCTGTAACGATCCCTGCGAGGGCGATGGTGTGCGATCACTCAAAAGTGATCCGGACGCCAGGAAGCTCTCAAGGCAATTAGGGGGAGAGGGAGAGAGAGACGCCGCTGAGCGCAGGGCGTCAATCTCAAGCCGCCAAGGTGAGATACAGTCCAGATGGTCAGAGCGGCAGTGTGGGCAAGGCTGATTCTACCACACACGCCTGCGGCTGTTTAAAGAGGGAAGTCCATAGGTCAGGCTTCAGTAAGATGGGAAGACACTGACAGCTTGCCAGAAGCAGCAGGCAGACTCACCCCCCGGCCAAAATTATCGAAGGAAAGAGGACTGGAGTTGGAGAATCCAAAGTTTCTGGAATAGTCCAGTAGAAGTCAGAGAAATTTTCAGACAGTGTCACAGGCTCAACTGAGTGAACTAAACTGGGACTCTGTTGAGCAAGTGGGCGTGTCTGAAGAGAAATCTCTTAAAGGAGCACACTCAGTGTAGGCTACCCGACTACTGAACTACCCGAAGCTTTGGATTCTCCAAGCTGCGCGTTGGAGAACAAGCCTTTTTACTAGTGATTTAAATCGTGATTTAAATCGTGATTTAAATTGACTTGATTTAAATCAAATCCACTCTGAGACCAGCAGACGCTGCCTTGATTGGGCCATATGACTGATTGTTTGGGGTTAGAGGAAAAGCTTTTACTTTTAATTAGGTGAAAACCAAGAGGCCCCTCAGAGTTGGTTTTCACCAGATATGTGCTAGTTTGATATTTTCAATTAAGCTATACTTCGAGGAATCCACCTGCCTCAGAGTTTTTGCTTGCAGTGGATCTATTACTTAGAACCCTGACACAGAGTCAATGGAGAAGCCAGCGGTAAAATCTAACTAGAGGTCAAATCATGTCTCATGTCATGACTGTGGGTGATTTGGTTAACAACTGCCAACGGGACATCATAAGTCTGGCATAATCATGGGATGCTTCACTTAACAGCCGTGTCAATTAGCAATGAAGTTGTTGTCAAGAGGACTCCCTGTACCAAAGTCACACACTTCTGCTTTGCTGCTAGACCCACATTCTAATAAAATACAGTTATTTTAAAGTAAGTTTCATCTGCACTTTGTACAGAAAAGAAAAATTGTGTCCTTATTACATGTTGTATCTAGAACATTCATTTTTCAGGAGAGAACTTTTATATTTTGTCCTACTACAACTTGCAATGGCATTAGAAATCACAATCTGTATGAAATATTCACCCCCATGTTCATTATAGGATCGAATTTGATGGGACGGTTAAAGATTAGAACTATACAGTGTTTCAGATCTGATGCCAAATGTTGCTTTGGACCTGTGGGAGTGCAAATGCATCATGTCAGGGACTAATTAAAGCAGCTGCACCTGTTTCCAGAACTGTGAGGCTGCAGCAAGATCTGCTGAAATAACACAAGAGCACAAAAATCTCTCTTAAAGCTAAAGGACCAAGCTTTTTCTTCATCTAGAACAGTGTTTCTCAACCTTGGTAGCTTGAAGATGGGTGGGGGATTCTGGGAGTTGAAGTCCACCCATCTTCAAGCTACCAAGGTTGAGAAACACTGCTCTAGAAAGTCAATTTGGTTTAGCAGTTAAGGCACCAGGCTAGAAATCAGGGCATTGTGAGTTCTAGGCATGAAAGCCAGCTGGGTGATCTTGGGCCAGTCACTCCCTCTCAGCTCAACCCACCTCACAGAATTATTGTTGTGGAGAAAATAGGAAAGAGAAAGAAGTATTTTGCTGCTTTGACGTACGTATTTAAAAATATAATAAAGGTGGAATAAAAATAACAAATCAAAGATCAAGCTGGGCCTCCTTTCACATTAAAATGTGGGCTCAGAATTTCTCCCTTTAAAAAAAGAGAGTGAATAGATCTGGGAGCCAGTTTGTGTTTACAATAGATATTAATAGAGCAAAAGCTCCCAGCTTCAGGCAGGCAGGCATCGCAACCTAAACATCAAGGTCCCCAGAAATCCATACAACACATAGCTAGGAACTGAATTTTTATTCTAATGGTAGAATACATTACAAGCAACTGTCATTCACTGATTAAAGCAAGGAGTTAACTCAGAGTTTATGTCTTCTACTAATTCAAATCCGGCACCCTCTTTTTCCAACAGATTTCTTGAACCTTTCCTTTCCCATACTTAGTCACTAATGGCAGTTGTCTGTCCATCCATCGTCTATCATATTTGTAAGCCATCTCATGTAAAACTGGTTTTCAGCAGCATATATTTACACTGCTTGCATTTCTGAGAAGGTTTGCCACTAGCAAATTCTGACCCAGATGCTTTGAAGACAGCTGCAAGTTAGAACAGAAAGAAATATATCCTTATTGTCTGTACCCACACAATATGACTAACCTGATTACAGAATTAACCCATCTTCTGGGTTCATGCACTACAAAGTAACCAAACATGCTACAGGGAGTTCTTGGTTACAACAATAGAGATCGGCAACTCCATCACTAAACAACATGGATATAAAGCACATCATGTGACCACAGCAACTTACAATGGCAGTTCCAGCAGTTCCAGTTGGAGTCATTAGATAAATCCTATATGATAATTACCTATCACATAACATGATTGCCATTTGCAATCTTCTATCATCTTCCCCATTGACTTTTCTTGTAGGCAACTTGAAGGTCACAAATGACGATCATTATGACTGCAGGATGCTGCAAGAGTTGTAACTGCAGTTGTAATTGCAAATTGATTGCCAAGTGCCCAAATCAGAATTACATGACCAAAGAGACCCTGTGATTGCCACAGCTTCAAAGATTGGCCATAAGTCTTCAGCACCACCATAACACTGTTGAACAAATGCTATCTAACCAAAAATAATCTGTACTTTCATGTAACACATGAAGCCATAAAAAAAATTAACCAAATTAATACTTACCAAATTCAGAATGTTGTAGAAACACCATTGCTAAACCTTTAAGTGACATGATCAAACATGATGCATGAAAGCAACTACTTAGTCTAAGAAAACTATTTTTTTAAAAAAAATATTTACCATTTACATAACAACTAAGAAAACTTCTTATAGTTTATCTCTGCAGAAAATTACACAACTCCCTATGCTACCCAAACACATCTCCCCTTTGAAAATGCAATTTCCAACCTATTTTATCACAACTTCACACTAGCAGCGACAGCCTTATTTTCTAACAGTGAAGGGTCCATTTATTTATTACTTCAATTAATGCCATTCCATTTCTAAAAGCTCTGAGGACCATGCAATTAACAACATAAAATTAAAACACAGAAAGTCAATATTTAACCATAATAGAAGGAAAGTCCCAATGCATCACCATTTGGATAGCAAAATCTTCAGGCATCCTCAAGTACTCTCTGAAGAGCCATGTTTTTGTTACTGTTCAAAAATATAATGTTAGAAGAAAATGAAGTTCAGTTCTGAGCTGGAATCGCATAAGAATAACACAAGACGGAGAGAGGAGGTAGGACTGAGAAGGTGCTGCTAAGAGGAGGGAGTTTATTCAAGAGCACAGGAAGCATAGAAGTCAAAGGTAGCTACAATTTGGCATTTTGAGGTTGGTAATAGTTATAGGAAACGTGGTCCTTTATATGTGAATGTGCCCTTCGAAGTTTGTTTATTTTGGTAGATGTGCAGCTCCAGTTGGGGGAATGAATTTATCTAACCTTGCTGAGTGCAACATCTTTTCCTTTCATATGGGCCTATGTGCTGATTTTGAAGCAACTCTCTTTGTGTGCTCAGGAAAACTCTGCAGTCTGGAAGATTTTCTGCCTGTTTGTTGTTCTTTGCGAGGGGTGCAGTTTAATCACTTTTTCGCCTGTCAATTGAGGGCTGAAAGTTTAAACAATCTTCCCTACATTGCATTATCGTTGTTTGCAACATAGAGGTTGACTTATCACCACAGTTGAACTCAAAACTGTGTGTTGTAATCAAAACAGTGGTTAAGTCGTTTTATGACCCTTCTTGCCACAGTTGTCAAGTGAATCACTGAAGTTGTTGAGTTAGTAACGCAGTTATTTAGTGAATCTGGCTTCCCCATTGACTTTGCTTGTCAGAAGGTCACTAAAGGTGATCACATGGCAGTCAGCTGCCAAGTATCTGAATTTTCATCACATGACCATCGGGATGCCGCAACGGTGGTAATGTGAAAAATGTTCATAAGTCACCATTTTCAATACCGTTATTGATTGCTAATGTTCACCAAATTAACAGTTGTAAATCGAGAACTATCTGTAGTTTCTCTCTGCTACTGGCAGGTTATGTTCATAATTGAAAGAGTTTAAACGGAGTACATGAAGAAAATTATTCCTGAATCTAAATTTCTTCCACCAATAACAAGGAGTGGATTGTCTGAATATTTGGGTTTAATTGCTCTGGAAACAGAAATATTCACTAAGAAGGTTCAAGCTTGTGTAGATCAGTGTTTCTCAACCTTGGTAGCTTGAAGATGGGTGGACTTCAACTCCCAGAATCCTCCAGCCAGCACTGCTGGCTGGGGGATTCTGGGAGTTGAAGTCCACCCATCTTCAAGCCACCAAGGTTGAGAAACACTGATGTAGATGATATTTCCTTACACGTAGTACTGTTAGCAAGTCCTCTTTAGCCGTTTTCATCTTTGGTTTTTACATCCAGAACATCCCCCACTCCTCTGAACGAAGGGAAAAAAAACACTCAGAGATATGGTTTTCAAATTTGTAGGAAGTAAATTAGTCACGCAAAAATATGCTTCTTTTATCCAAATGCAAAGATTGAAGCAATAACGCTAAAACAATACACCGCCATGGTAACCGAGTTCACATTCTGTTCTCTTATCAGTTTTAGAGAACTTAAAACAACTCTGCACAGAGATCTCTGTTAAATTTGCAGATAATGCAGTGCAGCCTTTCCCGCTGTTGCTTCACGGATGAAATGAGCTTCAGATTTCTTAATTCCAAATCATTTTGGCCTCGAATAATGGGAATTGGTCCACCACATCTAGAAGAGGGCTGATTAGCTGGTGGCACTGAGTAACTACACCGAGATGGAGGAGTCAGAAGGTAAATGTGTTTAATGAGCTGCTATGCTGTGGTTCACTGTCTTCCTGGCCCTTTGTATGTGTTCTAGGAGGTCTTCCAGGTAGATACGTGCATATAGTGCAATTGTCACTAAGCTAGAAATATACATTGGTTCAGATTTCTTCAGGTGGAAGAAATGGAGGATTTATTAACAGGTATGGCAGCTAAGTGGAACTTCCAATATAATTGTGAAGTTTCTGAAAGATGCTCTAATTAATTCATGAGCCACGAGCCAAACTTCAAAAGAAATACAGTCATTTATTAGGAACACCATTTTGGCAATATTCAGATGCAGTTAGAACTAATCCCACGTCGATTTACGTTCCCCTATGACCCTGTTGCTCCCCTCCTCCCTGGCCATGTCATAAATCACATTCTCCAATTAACCATTTTGGCTGGCTGTGAAACTCAAAACTCTCCTACTGATTGCGGTAAGAAAGCATCTGTGGAATGTAGTTTCAGTTAGGGAAATCAATCAGCTCCATCAGTTCTCCCTCCCTCCTGTTCATGGCAACTTGAAAGCTTTGCAAATTGACAATAATCCTAATTACAGGTTCTCGAGGGGGGAAAAATAGGAGGATACAGCTTTTCTGATTAGCTGTGATCTTCTGTTTGGAAACTGGATACTGGACACAATAGAATGTTTGTCCATCATAAAAGCAAAATTCATTCCATACTTCATATCCTGTATCAATTTTTTTTTTAAAGAAGCAATGAAAATTGCTTCCAACATACATACAGGTAGTCCTCCATTTTACAACAGTTCATTTAGTGACCATTCAAAATTACAACAGCACTGAAATAAAAGAGATTTATGACCATTTTTCACACTTATACCCATTGTAGCATCCTCATGGTCACATGATCAAAATTCAGATGCTTGGCAACTGGTTCATATTTATGATGGTTGCAATGTCCTGGGGTCATGTGATCACCTTTTGATACCTTCTGACAAGTAAAGTCAATGGGGAAGCCAGATTCAATTAACTACCATGTTACTAACTTAACAAATGCAATGATTCACTTAACAACTGTGGCAAGAAAAGTCGTAAAATGGAGCAAAACTCACTTAACAAATGTTTGATGTTTAGCAACATCAATTTTGGGCTCAATTATGGTCATAACTTGAGAACTAACTGTATTCCTACTATAGAACATACATTTTAAGGGTGCTAATTGGCATTATAAACACAGCACAAATATTAAAGAAAGATGGGCTGAAGCTAATGGTTCTGCTTATGGAAGGCAGGGGTTATTTATATTTCAGTTCAAATTGTTCAATGTTTCTTCTGAAATTGATTTAAAACCTGAATGGGCTGATATAACCTGAGCTGCAAATCTTAAGAGCTCCTCAGAAATATAATTTCAGTTTGCAGCAAGATGGAGGGCAAATAAATTTAATAAATAAATGAACAATAAATAAATAATTTCAACCTTAATTCAAGTGACCAAATTACATTCTGAAATAATCTCAGTTTTAAAATATTTATTTTTTAATACTTCAGATCAGTTTGCTGGTAAACAATTTTAAAACTGTTTCATTTATTGGAAGAATAATTTGAACTTCTTAAAATTACAAAACAATGGTATGTGCAATTAATGTGCAATTCTTCGTTTCATAATTCCATTGTTTCACTATGATGGATATTAGTTCTTTGCAGAAATAAATGTTTGGGCAATATCTCATATTAACAAATCAATAACCGAAGTGTTTTTTTAAAAATTATATTATTCTCTAAAACTCATCAATATTCAGTTTAGATTAAGGACAGATTTCTATGAAGGAAATCTATCTGTGGTTGCTAAGAGCTGACACCAACCAATTACTTAATCAATTTCTTCTAAAAAGCATCAATTTGCTCGGACCCTCCAGATAAATTTCAAAAGGATTGACTGCCAACCTTATCTTTGAAGAGTAAAATGGGTGTGAGGGGAATGTATGTGCTTGTTTGGCTTTTATATAGAACAGAATAAAATTCTTCATTGGACACATAAGGAATTTGTCTCTGGTGGATAAGCTCTCTATGTACATACAAGCAACAAGTGATAAATCATGATCATAATCATCATAAAAATACATTCATCATAAATCATAAGATAGTCCGCAGATACTAAATAAGCAATGAACACAAATCATACTAGGATACTAAATAAAACAATTAATATAAATCGTAAAATATAAGCAACTAAGTTATACTCGTAAGAAGATAAGGAAATAAGTGATAGGAAACATAAGAAGAATAATAGTAGAACAGGTAGTTTGACAGTGTTGTGGGAATTAGTTGTTTAGCAGAGTGATAGCCTGGCAGAAAAAACTGTCCTTGTGTCTAGTTGCTTTGGAGTGCAATGCCCTATTTGTTTACATGCTATTACAAAGATACTATAGGTAAAGGTAAAGGTTCCCCTTGCACATATGTGCTAGTCGTTCCTGACTCTAGGGGGTGCTGCTCATCTCCATTTCAAAGCCGAAGAGCCAGCGCTGTCTGAAGACGTCTCCGTGGTCATGTGGCTGGCATGACTAAACACCAAAGGTGCATGAAACACTGTTACCTTCCCACCAAAGATGGTCCCTATTTTTTTACTTGCATTTTTTACATGCTTTCAAAGTGCTAAATTGGCAGAAGCTGGGACAAGTAATGGGAGCTCACACCATTATGTGGCACTAGAGATTTGAACCACTGAACTGCCGACCTTTTTCTTTTTTCCAAATTTTTTTTTATTTTATTTTTTAAAACATAAAAACATAAAATACATCTTTTTAGAGCAAGGGTTTGATCCGGCATAAAATGAGTACAATTATTCACATTCCCTCAATCAATTTTGTTCCAAATTTTATCCATTTACATCTTTAAAAAAAAAGAAAAAAGAAAAAAAATCTTATTCTAAACATTTATCATTCTACTATTACACCCAAAATCCTAAACAATAAACACCGTTCTAAATCTTTATCATTTTAACAATCAATATTTCATATATATTCCTCAGAATATAACTGCCAACCTTTTGATTGACAAGCTCAGCATCTTAGCCACTGAGCCACCGCATCCCTAATAAAAAGATACTATAGATTAGCTCTATACTACACATGGCCCACTGATTTGTTTGTTTTTTTAAATAGCCAATCTGCTGTCACCAATCCCTCCCATTACTGTTACCTAGATTTTCATAGCCACTTCAACCCCAAAAAGAAGCTTTTATTGCTTTCAGGCCTATCAAACACTGCCAACTCCATTGCAAACCACCAAGCAGCTGACTTATACACCAGCTATTCCTTTATTTATTTATAAAGTATTAATCTGGCTCTTTCCCCTCTACCACTTATGTAAGTCTACTAAAAATTAAGAAGGTAATGCACTTTTGAATTGCAGGTAGTCCTTGTATACCGACTACCTGTTTTAGCAAGCATTCAAAGTTACTATGGTGTAAAAAAAATAACTTTGCAACCAATGCAAAGGGATGTTGCAATGTGCTTCACAATCAATGTGTAACAAGTATAGCTAATACAGAATGCAGAAGTAAAATCGGAAATCGCAGGTCATGTGATTTATTTTTTATTTTTTTTTTGCTTTGTAACTGAGTTGCCTATCTCCATTGTAGTCGCTAAACAAGACCTACTGTATCTGCACATTATAAAATCACTCAATCAGGTATGATGGATTTATTGAGCATATGTGCACACATACACACACTCAATAAATCCATAATATATGCTTATCTTTCAGTATTTGAAAGACTCAAGGTTTACAATCTTGGATCACTAATAAGAATTCACTTTCTGCTTTTTGCATCAGACCAATAAAAAGTGAAGGAGCTGAACAGAAACCTGACTAGATGAATTCTATGGGATTTCTTTCGAAAATGAGCATGCTCATAGAGGTGTGCAACCATTTTCAGATCAATGGCTACACTTTGTTTTTCAAACCTTATGTGTGTGGCCAAAGAGAGAAAAATAATTGTTACAGCAAGCTTAAAATAAATCAAATACTTTCTAAAGTTTCAGTTTCTTAAAATCTTGTGACCCATGTATGTCTGGCTTGTTTGCACAACAAGAAAGTGTGGTTGTGAAGTAGGGAATAATTGCAGCAAATTATAATTAAAACATGTATAGTTGGGATTGCTTTTAAATTATTATTGATATAAACTCATTTGTTTTATTTTTGCCATGCAGTTTTGTGCTTTGTAGTTTTAAACATTAACCTATATGTCAATCTCCGACTTTCCGCTTTGGCTTCCATAAGAAATGGGGGAGGGAAGCAAGCTGGTGGATTGAAGAAACGAAACCTAAGCACCGAAGTGGCTATCGGGTCAACCGTCATCGCGTTCCTAATTGATGACGATGCCAGACGTGTGTCCATCTGACCTCTGGGAGACCTTTGGATTGAGTGATTGATGATGAACAGTGGGAGGGGATGTTTTCTATATGCAACTTTCGCGCTATTGCTTTAGTTTCAGCTTTCCTTGATTGCGTTCATTTCATTTTCCAGTAAAAGTACATTACTCTATAAAATATGGAGTTTGGCTCATTCTTTCCTGGACTTTGAAGGAAGCAAGCCTGACACTATATCTGAGAGCTTTTGGACAAAACACACTATATCTATCTATCCAGTGGTGAAATCCAATTTTTTTTACTACCGGTTCTATGGGCATGGCTTGATGGGCGTGGCAAGGAAAGGATACTGCAAATCTCCATTCCCATACCACTCCAGGGGAAGGATACTGCAAAATCCCCATTCCCTCCCCACTCCTGGGGGAAGGATATTGCAAAATCTCCATTCCCACCCCACTCTGGGGCCAGCCAGAGGTGGTATTTGCCGCTTCAACCAACTACTCAAAATTTCCACTACCGGTTCTCCAGAACCTGTCAGAACCTGCTGGATTTCACCCCTCTATCTATCTATCTATCTATCTATCTATCTATCTAATCTAGTTAGTTATCTTACATAACTAATCACTTCTAAAGGCTACAAAAGCGTGTTATCACAGCATAGTGGAGCAACTGAATCGACAAAAACATGCAATATTTCAAGGACAGAATAATTGAGAGCTTATCCAGGTGAATATGTATGCCAGATTAGAATAGGATTTGGTAATTGGAAACTGTTACAATCCAATTTAGCATACTAGTGAACCAAGGCATCACATTAAGCCATAATGCAATTTATTTATTTGATATAGCACATTGTATGAAGACTGGAACTGTGAACCCAGATTAGTACCGTGTTTCCCCGAAAATAAGACCCTGTCTTATATTTTTTTGAACCCTGAAATAAGCGCTTGGCCTTATTGCCATGCACTCAAAAACCCGATTGGGCTTATTATCAGGGGATGTCTTATTTTGGAGGAAACCGGGTACACTGTACTGTGTGAACTCACTAATATTTATGTTTCCATTGAGTAAGAAGCTGAATCCTTTTGATAGTCTTGTAAACCTTTGCAAATATGCTACATTTCTCAAAATTACAATGTATTATTAAAACTTGTAGTTCTCCTGGCACTATTTAAAGCCATATGCAATTCATAAAATGGGGGGAATAAGAAATAAACCATTTAAGTTTGCAAAAATAATGCTTTCCAAAATCGATATCATCATCTTTCCAGAAATGACTCAGATTTTCACGTTTTGAGCATGAAGAATGCCTGAATAGGAACAATGCAGAGTAAGTGAAAAACAGCAACCATTAGTAACTGCAGCTGGGCACCTGCTTGGCTCAGGAAGAGAGAATGCAAATGAGGTTCATTTCACACCCACAAATGCCATTTAAGCCATTTGCCAACTGTTCTGTGCACCTCGCTTAGCGGAAAACAGCATTCAGCAATCAGCAAATTTTGTGCTCTCTATTCATTATCCGTGGGGTCATATTCCAACGGAAGATTACTTTTCTTCCCAAGATGGTCTCACCTTAATCAAGATGCCATCCTTCCTATCTTCAGTCAATATCTCTCTGCTCGTTTGGAGGGCACGTTTCATACTTTAAGACATTATTAGGCCACTTGCATTTTATACCCATGCAGTAGAAAAAGCAGCTTTTCAGAAGGATTCTTGCCTCTTTCTGTGTCATCTTGGGTCACAGAGAGGCAGGCAAGTATGAAAAGAGCATCTCTATTCAAGTTGACCTTCATGACTACACAATGCTCTTATGAACTGACTGGCCAGCCGTGCCCAGAAATTAGTACAAATCAGTTTACCTGTGATATCCCTGTGGCAGCTCTCTGAATTTCTCTGAATTTCACAGATTAGTTACGCAGGTGCAATAATTGGCATTGTGGGTTTTTATGGGAAGCATTTATTGCTATTACCCCCTTCTTCCTATGGCTGAGACAAAGGGACTAGCCCAAAATTTACTCAACTAGTTTCATGCCTAAGGCAGGACTAAAATTCACACTCTAACCCAGGATCACAACTCAACAGGACAAATCCTGTGTTATGTTTTCATCTTAATGGAGTTTCCAGTTTAGAATATAATGCTAAATAAACCATAGGCTACCAATTCTTAAAGTCCTTCATACTCAGCCACTCAAACTAATATGAGAAACCCAACCTAAAAAGTGCAGGAGCAGAAAACCATCCGCTTCATCATATATTCAAGATTATTAATTTCAACCTGTGAATGAAAACCAATTGCAGAGTGAACTGGCCTGAGTAAATAGCAATAGCACTTATACTTATATACCACTCCATAGTGTTTTTCATCACTCTCTCAGTGGTTTACAAATGTAAGCATTGCCCTCAACAATCTGTGTCCTCATTTTACAGATCTCAGAAGGATGGAAGACCGAGCCAACCTTGAGCCCATCAGGATCGAACTCCTGTCTATCAGCAGAATTAGTCTGCAATGCTGCATTCTAACCACTGCACCATCGTGGCGCCAGTGAAAATTTGGGCTCACCACTTTTTCACTGGTTTAAAATTAAGACCTGTTTTAGCATATTCATCTGACTTAATTATGGTTTAAAATAAAGCTATGTTACACTAACTATATGCAATATAAAAATACCTGCACTATATTTACTACCTGAAAAGAAGTGTTTTTCCTTCTGTTAATGTAAGTTTTCCTCCCATTTGGTACATTGTCCCCTGGAGCTTTAAGACAAGAGAGAACTACACCTATACTGCAGAGAAATAAAAGAGAAAGGCTGAAGGCACAGGGAGTGTGCTCTGGGGGTAGGGACAATAGGTGAGCCCCCACATACACACAAACACATACACTGCAGCAGGATCTAAAAGCTAGAAGGCAGAGAAAAATATAGATAGGCCTCAATTTACGACCACAATTGAGCCCAGAATTTAAGTTAAGTGAGAAATCTGTTAAGTGGGTTTTAGCCCCATTTTATGACTTTTCTTTCCACATTTGTTAACTAAATCACTGTAGCTGTTAAATAAGTAACACCACTGTTAAGTGAATCTGGCTTTCCCCATTGACTTTGCTTGTCAGATGGTTGCAAAAGGGGATCACATGACCCTGGAACACTGCCCACCATTGTAAATGTGAATCAGTTGTCAAGCATCTGAATGTAAATCATGTGACCATGAGGATGCTGCAATGGTCGTAGGTGTGAAAAATGGTTCCAAGTCACTTTTTTCCAGTGCCATTATAACTTTGAACAGTCACTAAATGAACTGTTGTAAGTCGAGGACTACCTGTATAGGGTCAACTGTAAACAACTTAAAGACCATTAAGCTGGATTAACATTAATAGGATTCTCAGTCTCCAAAGGAGAAGGATACAGAAAGAGCTGTGTATAAGTAGTCCTTGATTTACAACCAATGACTTAGCTGTTTGCAGCATCCTACGGTCATGTGACCATGATTTACATTTTTTTGCCAGAAAATGGCATTTATTTCCGGTTTCCCGTGGAAAGTCACATCATCACAAAGAGTGAGTTTGCTTAACAATTGCAGTGTTTGCTTAATAACCACCACCAAAAGAGATTGTGAAATTGGTTGGTCACATGATGAGCCACTTTACAACATCACAATTTGCAACCATAATGGCCAGACTCGTCTGTTGAGGATTACAACTGTAAATTGAGGACTACCTGTAACTATTTTATTGTTAAGAAAGATAAGCAAAATATGAACACAATGACAAAGGACATTTGTAACCTTGCTAAGTGCTCTACACCAGGGGTGGGCCAATATGGCCCCTTTATGACCTGTGGACTTAAACTCCCAGAATTCCTGAGCCAGCTTGGCTATCTCAGGAATTCTGGGAGTTGAAGTCCACAAGTTGTAAAAGGGCCACATTTGCCCACCCCTGCACTACACAATATCCTCGTCAGTTATAAATACTATTAAATGTCCATAGGTAGTCTATGGAGATTCTCAGTCATGGTTATCCAGGTCATGATTATCCCAAAGGTGCTTTTTTTCAAGAGCCAACTGGACTTTATGTTTTTTTTTTCTTTGAAGACATTTCACTTCTCATCCAAGAAGCTTCTTCAGCTCTGACTGGATGGTGGTGAAGGATTTATACTCCTTGCAGACAGCTGGTCATTTATATTCTTTTAGCATTGTTTTGAAGACAGCAAAGTCCACATTTTGGACACAGAGGACCGCTGGTTTGAAAGAGGGGCCAAAGAGGCCATCTGTGTCAAAACTGAACAGCCCTCTCTCAACAGAGGGGGAGGGATACGACATCATCTATCTCCAGTCTACCACACAGTCCTTTCAACAGTTCCAAGAAGGCTCCACACCCATTTGCACCACTCAGGTGACCCTGAGGATACAGATAAACCTCCAGGTGGCCTTAACAGCTCTCTAAAAGAATGCAAATGGCCAGCTGTCTGCAAGGAGTATAAATCCTTCCATTCCCCACCATCCAGTCAGAGCTGAAGAAGCTTCTTGGATGAAAAGCTAAACGTCTTCAAAGAAAAACCAGGAAGTCCAGTTGCCTCTTGAAAAAGCACCTTTGGGATATCAATAGGCAGATATTTTTGTATATTACGCTTAAGATACTAGGAGAGCATTGTCTGTGTAATAAATTTACTTCTTGTAAATACAAGAGGAGAAATATTCAGGCTACACTTCATACCATATTTTAAGTACAACGTTGCCAGAAGGTAGAAGAAACTGAAATATTTGATTAAAAGGTGGGGAGTGAAGTCAGCTTTATTTAGTTTGATTTAGAAGTTATGTTGAAAGAACTTCAGTGTTTTTCTTAGAAATTATTTTTACTGCCATACTTGTAAATATTTTAAGACACAATAGCTCAACAGGGTCCACTTCTCTTACATTATTTAGATTTATGAAGGAGAGGTAGGATAGAATGAAGGCAGGGGGAACTCTTAGCGTACTAATTTTAGCATGTCTGAAAAGCCGTGTACATAAATATATATCTAGGCAGAATTTCGTTTTACTGTTAAATATGTTCAAGTATTGAAACACAGCAAAAAAGTGAAAGAATGAATAATTAATTAGGCTCTCCTATTCTGGCCTTTAATATTTTGTGTGTGGTTGTATCTAAGATGTAGTTCGGGAGTTGCTTCTATTTTTATTTGGTTTACTTATTTAGAAAATCTGCATGGCCTTCCAACTCACAGCAACCTTGGGCAGCTTAATTTCTATCACAGGCTAAAAGTTTATGCACAAAATAAATGTACCTCTTCTAGTTCTTATGAACAGGGATTTATCTGCAACATTCCCATCCATAATCCTGGCAAAAAGGAGCTATTCCAGAATGTTCTGGGATGCAGCAATGCCAGGCATTGTTTTGGAAGAGGGGGAATGTGATTTAGGTCCTTCAGATATAAAATATTCATATGACTGTAAGGAATGTTCACAACTAAAGAATAAAAATAGTCAGCCAGATGTTCAGACTGGATTTGGCATTTTTATCCACCTATTGTGTTCTTCCCAAGGACCTGGGATAGGCAGATGTGGATGACCCAAAGGCAGAACGGGACATAATGAACTCACTGTGGCCACCTCACCACAGCCAACTTGCTATAGGACAACTCGCCATGGCCAACTCATTGTGGGACAACTCGTCGGACAATTTATCAATTCAATTTAATTATTTAAAATAAATAAACAATTATTTAAATGTTTGACATTCAGATTTCATTTTGTCCCTCCTTTTGCATCCTTTCTTCAATTATTCTATTCCACCATTTCTTTGATATCAGTGTAACTCTTGTCCTGCAGTGAGTTGTCCTGAAGCAAGTTGGCTATGGTGAATTGGCTATGGCAAGTTGACCATGATCAGTTGGCCTTGGTTAGTTGGCTGCAGCGAACTGTCATAGACCCCCTAAAGGTGCTTTTTCAAAAGGCAACTGGACTTCCTTTCTTTGTTTTTCCTTGAAGTTGTTTCGCTTCTCACCCAAGAAGTAAATTGGAGCTGAAGGAACTGAAGAAGCATCTTAGATGAGAAATGAAATGTCTTCAAGAAAAAACGAAGAAAATCCCATTTCCTTTTGAAGAAGCATCTTTACGACAACCTTGACCTGGATGACTGAGAATCTTCATAGACAAGTAGATGTGGGTATCTGATGGTTGGGTTTTTTGTTTGTTTTTTTAATTTGATTTATATGCCGCCCTTCTCCGGAGACTCAGGGCGGCTTACAATGCATTAAGCAATAGCCTTCATACTTTTGTATATTTATACAAAGTCAGCTTATTGCCCCCACAAACTGGGTCCTCAATTTACCCACCTTAGAAAGGATGGAAGGCTGAGTCAACCTTGAGCCTGGGGAGAATTGAACTCGCAGTAATTGCAGGCGACTGGATGTTAAATGCTGCCTTAGGAGGCATTAGCCTCCTACGCCACTCAGGTTTTAGAGGTATCGTAGCAGAATGTAAGCTATTCCCAGTAAAGCTCCCTTTTGCAATTGATTGATGGCGAGTCTGTCAACGCCAATGGTGTTCAAGTGGTGTTCCAGTTGTTTTGGGATTTCTATTATTCTGCAGAAGCCAAGACTTGATAAATGATTCATTTCAATTTATTTGAGGAGCTTTATTCAATTCATCCCAGTGACATAAAAATTAATAAGCAACACAGGGCATCTTTAATAAGCGTATTTTAGGGCCAGATGACATTCATAGAGAGAAGAGTTATATCAGAGATCATTTCAGGATAGTTGTCACCTAGTGTGTCCATAAAACTCTGGCATACCTCATTTGCAGTTCTCAGCAACCAACACATCCGAAATTACTTTTGTTTGCAGATGAGAAATGTCCAGCTTTATCAGATGGGATGCTTGCATCAGATGAACAGATGTCTCTGTCAAGCTCATATGTAGAACATGAGATTGAGAATTTACACCCATTTTTTCCCTCACCATCTAGTCCTCAATATTTTATTTATACTAGGATGTTCAACTTGGTGCTCTTTAGTTATGTAGAATTTCAGTTCCCAAATATTCCAGTTAGTGCGATTTGTAGCTGAGAATTGTGATAGGATTAAACATAGCATCTCTGGAACATGTAGAGCTTTGGATCCTCTATGTGTTCCTAATACACTTGCCAACAGACCCAATGGTGATGAATGCTGGACAAATTCAGTGGAATCTTAGCAGCAGGTTCCATGGCCCTCCTTCCCATAAAAAGAGTCACAAAATGATATATGTTGGGGAAAACCAAGAGAAAATCTTCCTCTTGCACAATACTTCAGTTCTGCCATCCAGAAAACCTGCCAAGTTACAAATGAAGAACTGACATTCCTCTTTATCCCATGAATAATTAACTTGTAGAAATCACTACTATTAAAGTGGTGTTTTCAAAGAGATGTGGAATATAGAAGAGACACTATACTAGTCAGGATACCCAAGACGAGACCAGATAAAAACAGAAAATGTTCTCAGGTTATTTTGACAAAATGATAGCCAAACTTTCAATATGAGTTGGAGGGGAGAAAAATAATTAAATTATAAAGCTCTGGAAGATATGGGAAGAAAAAAAAATGGAAAGATGAGGAAAGTCACAAATATCCTGAGCGAGGAAGAACATTCAAATCCAAAGAGGAAAGAGTACTGTCTCCCCCAAAATAAGATGTCCCCTGATAATAAGCCCAATCAGGCTTTTGAATGCATGGCAATAAGGCCAAGCGCTTATTTCAGGGTTTAAAAAAATATAGGACAGGGTCTTATTTTCGGAGAAACATGATAGCAAAATCACAGGTATCCCAAGATCATTCACAGATAGTCCTCAATTTACAACCACTAATTTAGCAACTGTTCAAAGTTACAATGGCATTGCAAAAAAATGACCTATGACACTCCTTGCACTTATGATTGTGACAGCATTCTCATGGTCCTATGATCAAAATTTGGGTGTTTGGCAACCAGCACGTATTTGCAACATCCTGGTGTCATATGATCACTTTCCCAGACAGCTTCTGACAAGCAAACATAATAGGGGAAGATGGATTCGCATAATGACCATGTGATTCACTTAACAATTGCTGCAATTTGATTAACAACTGGGGCAAAAAAAAAAAGTTCACGAAATAGGCTATGACACTCTGGAAATTCTGGTTCCAAATGTGGGGGTAAGTGAAGCATATCCTGCTTAATACAGGATATGCTAAAGCATTTCAGACAGATGGTTATTCAGGGATCTCAAGTGAAGAGAAACATGCCACTTCATGAGGTAACCTATTTAATTGTTACTATTAGGAAATTCCTCTTCATATTTGACTTAAATCTACTTCCCAGTTGTTTCAATCCACAGGTCCTGGTCCAGAGTAATAGAGAACAAATTCACTTTCTCCTATCTGTAGGAGAATATATCTGTAAATATATACAACTTATATATTTACCCTTTTCTTTGCTACCTCCTCTTGTGGCTCAAGGCTGATATATTCTCTTCTTCAGGATAAGCATAACTAGTTCTTTTTTAGTTGCTCCTCTTAGGACTTGGCTTCCAGTTCCTCACACCATCTTAGCAGCCTTCTTCTGAATTTTTTCCGATTTGTTAATGTCTTTTTTGTTAGAGTTTGCAGCAACATAACCAGCACACAAATAAATAATTCAGCAGGATTCATTTATATAAGAAACTTCATAATATACAATACCATACAGCAGAAGGCAGAACCAGAACTCAGAATCCAGAAGCACAGAATCAATAATCACAGAAACTATATAATACAGAGGCACTCATCTATATACAGATCAGTGAACCTATGCCACGCCCAGGCTCCGAGCCATCTGGGTCACCAAACAGTCCCCATTGGCTGACCTGTTACAATGTCTATCCCAATTTATGAACTCTCACACACTGACATTTTTCAAACTATAACACCCTGAGATGAAAATGTTTAAAGATAAATCAGCTAAATGTTGGAAATGTCATCAGCTAGGATCTTATTATCATATGTAGTGGACATGTCCAGAAGCACAAAATTATTGGAATAAAATTAAAACATGGTTGGAAGAGATGTTATAGTTACGTATTGAATTTAAACCAGAGCTGTTCCTATTGGATATTCTTCCAGAAAAGACTAGTAAGGAAAATACTTATTTGATTATACATGTAATAACAGCTGCAAGAATTGTTTATGCTCAAAATTGGAAAGCAGAGAAAATACCTTTGGAAGATGAGGTGATAAAAAAAAATTATGGACTGTGCAGAAATGAATAGACTGACTTTAAGGATTAAAGATAGGGAAGAGATAGAATATTATAGAATATGGAACTGTTTCTATTATTGGTTGGAAAAGAGATATAAAAGATAAAAGCTTTATGGTTATATTTAAAAACTTGACAGGCAGAATTTTGTTTTAGTAAGGAGATATTTAAATGGTTTGTATAAAGATCAAGATAGAAGAAAGTTCCTTTTTTGGAAGAAGAAAAACGACCGAAGATAACACCGAGATGTCACAGGGAGGGGGTGACAGATGTACTAAATGTTTGTTCGCTTTTATAAAAAATAATAAAGTTATATACAAAAAAAACACACCCTGAGATAGACATAGCATCCTAAAGGAGGCCTTTAAAAAATCAGAATGGAGGGGACAATTACCACTCCCTGTGATCTAATTCTGTGCCCGTTAATACATTCGAAAATAGCATTTGCCTTTTAGCAACTGCATCACACTGTTAGGTTCATATTCAAAACAAAAACCTACAAATCTGTAAAGAAGGTATCTGAAATGCAGGGAGGTGGACACAACACAGGAATGGTGATATATTAACCTGCCCTACATTTAGAAGCTCCAAGGCTGAGATATTTCAAGCATCATCTCACGCAGATCTCTTGAGAGCAGTGGGGTTTGAGGAAATGCTGTTTATTTGAGCCTGCTGTTCTAGGTGAAGATTCTGACTCAGTGTCGAAGTACATCACAAACATTAGCCATAATAAGACTAATTTAATTTTGCCTTAATATAGTGCATGAATGAAGTCGTTAAATTTGTAAACTATGGTTTATTCATTTGTGTGATACAGCACAGTGTGTTAATCGGGCCATAAATATTGTTAAGCCATATTTAGTTTCAATAGAAGAGGTTGAATTGTGGGGCCCTTGGTTTTCTGAGCTTGGTTGTTTCTTGCAGACATTTCATTACCCAGCTAGATAATACCATCAGTTCTACAAGGGGATGGGATTTGCTCTCTGTTTATCTGAAAGTAGCTTGCCCTGTCATTTTTGGCTGGAGTTATATTTTCTTCTTAGTAGTTCCTTGTGGATAATGTTTACTGTTTGATTGTTGATGTGGTATTAATCCTGATGTTTATTTCTGCTTATTTGGGTATTGATTAGTTGACCTATTAGGGCATAGCAGCCTTATTCAAATCTAGTCACTGTGATTTGTAAATGTGATATATGGTTTTGTATAAACACAACCAACTTGGGTATAGACAACACAGAACAATTACATAAACCATGGTTTTATGGAAAACACATACTGAACGTAAAAGGTATACAAGACACTTCCATTTGTTTGAAAAGCTTTTCTATGTTGGCATCCCCAGATGTACTGTACTAGGAATATAGAGCCCCAAAATCTAAGCTAACATGTCCCAAATTTATCTGGCACCAGCCCAGGGAACATTGCATTCATGATATTAAAGGGAGGAACTAGAGCAGAAGAATGAAGCTGTCCCTATACATTATCTTCTCTTTCTTCTCCCTGTTAATTTATCATGCTAACCACAACAGTTTGGTCCAAAGGTGCTTTTTCAGGAGGCAACTGGGCATTCTTGATTTTGTCTTTTAAACATGTTTTGCTTCTCATCCAAGAAACTTCTTCAGCTCTGACAGGATAGTGAGATATCCTGTCAGAGCTAAGGAAGCTTCTTGGATGAGAAGTGAAATGTCTTTACGACTGCATCACTTAGCAACGATATCCTAGTCCCAATTGCCATCATAACCCGAGGACTATCTCTAGGCAAAGAGCGTAGCCCGGCTTGGTCTGCATTACCTTCAGGGATTGGAGGTGATAACATCTCAGCTAAACATATTCAATTACATTTTTAAAAATTATGATTTGATTCATTTTAATTAATTTCAGAACTCTGAAGACTAATCTCTATTTATGCTTTTCAGAAAAGGCAGATCAAGCATTTTGCCACAAATTCCAGAATAGACTTCTGGTAATTATCCTTTTTTTTTTTTTTTTTTTAATTCAACTAGGCAGAAACAAAGACAATGGAAAGACCTGGTCTTGGACCACAAAACCCTTCAGGCTGGTTTTCAAAGGCCCCTTTCATGGAAATTAATTACTGTACTTCAAGGAGACTGGATAGCTGCCCTCCCCCATCCAGACTCACTGTATTATATGAAGGAGACAAATCAGACTCTGCCTAGAGCTACAAACCAAACTGCCTTCAGGGGTTCCAGCAACCTTTTTCTCTCTGCAGCAACAACCTTTATGGGTCTCTTGATTCCAATGTTCTTATCTCAGCATTCTGTTTCTGAACCTTTTAGATAAGAGAGAGACACTTATAGTATTGGCACAGTAAAGTCAACCCCCCACCCCCCACCCCATTTGAACTGCTCTATAAAAAATTGATCAGGGATGAAGTTGATTGCAAAGACCTGCTATAAAACAACTCTGAGCCTAGATTCTCTTTGGCATAAAACAGTATTTGGTGAAAAAAAGTATATATATATATTTTTTTTCCTTCTAGGGCAATATAGGACAGAGGAGATTGTGAAAAGACTATTCAATTTTGCAAATGTAACGATTTGCTAAACTATGTCTAGGAGGGAATATTATCCTTCCATCCTGAGAAGCCAAAAGCCAACTCTGAGGGCCAATCCTTTGCAGCACTGCATAGAATTCAAAATTCTTAACCCTCATAAACTGTCGGATTTTCTCAATCTAGCTGTCAGTGGGCAGTAAGGGAAAATATACAGTAATAGCTTTTGGGAATCTGACTCAGAACACTCAAGGCATCCTCCCCTCCCTCTCGCCCATTCCTCCCATCTCCCATTTCTGAAAGAGGCAGAATGTTTTCAGCTATAGGATGGTTAATGGAATGAACTTATTGTCTACTTAGGATAAGGGATAGGAATATGTCCCACCCCCGATATTGCTTAACTGTGATTCCCAGCATCCTTCACTGTTAGCATGGCATTGCTGGAGGTTATTGATTTATTGAATTTGCATCTGGTCTCTTATTTAAGAGCTCAGGATGACTTAAATGAAAGAGACAACCCTCCTGCTGCTATATCTATAAGCAACCATTTAAAGCAGATTGAATTGAAAGAGGATGCCTGTCCCCATACATGAGCTCCGCTGTGGACACTTGATCATGGATCATTTTGGTCCATGTCAAGCACTTTAAACATTACACTCCAACATCTGGGTCTCAGTAGCATCTGGAGGATCACTGTCATGCCCCGATTGGAGCCTGAATCTGTGGAGGAGGATGAGCCAGAGCTGGGGCCAATGGAGATTGAGGGGGCGGCTTCATTGGCTTCAGAAGAATGCGGAGAGAAGCAGGACAAGGGAGCCCCAGGCCCTTCAGGCTTGGGACAGCTTGCTAGCAGGGAGGAAGGAAGAGAGTGGAGATAAGGAGCGCCGGAGCTCAGGTGATGAGCAAGGACCACCTCCTCCTGATCCCAGAGCACGGAGAGGAGAGAGGAGACAGGAACAGTGCAGCCGATCTGACAACTTGGCCTTATTCCTTTGTTTTAGTGGACTCATTGCATTGTTTCTTTGCCTCGCTGGACTTCTTGCTTTGAAGCCATTGTGTTAACAGCATTTTGCTGGACTATTCGCAGTCAGAGGCTGCTGTGTGTGTGAGAGAGAGAGCACTTTGCTCCGGGACTTGCCATAAATGTGGGAGCATTTGGGGAAAAGTTGGAGCAATAAAGAGGAGTTTGTACTATCAGCTGGCCGTGTTGCCTCCGTGACTTGGTCATCACAATCATGTGATTCCTGGAAAGCTTAAAACAGAGACTGACTCATGCCATAAAGCAAGTCTGCAGTCACTTTGGGGGAGAGCTTCTAAGATCGCCTCCTCCTATCCAGAGAGAGAAGCAGTATAGTGGCATTACTCCAGATCTTCATCTTCAGTCACATGCATCTCAGATAGTACAACCAGACAGCTGCTCCCACTATTCTGTGAATTGCATATGCAAAAGTACTGTAACAATATCAAAAGTACTGTGACAACATGTATCTGACCTAGATACATTCAAGAAAATGAGGTCAGAGATTCCATTATGCTATGTTGCTCAGGTATCTTCATTTCTGAACTTTCAGGGTTCAGAAACCCTAAGCAGTTTCAACACAGTATGTGTTGGTGATCTTTAGCACTGATGGTGCTTGTAGAAACTACAGCCAATCTAAGCTGTGTCTATATTCCCCAAGGTTGGTCAACAGGAATACAACTCAGAACGATGCACTTCTCTCTTCTGGCTCATTTTCTTGAACAGATGGTTTAGCAGTGTGTTGGTGGGTGGCTCGATTTCTGTATTTACCTAGGCAACTTACACAATTTTAATTTTAGCCTAGGGCTAAAAGTAGGCATTAAGTAGATGGCCCACAACATATGCTACCATACCTTATGCATCATCCCGTAAGTCTGGCAGCTGCCCACTATACTATTTGTTTACACCATTGTCCTATCATGATCTGATTTTCATCAAAAGCTTCACTCAGGCAATGGAAAGCCTTGTTGAAAGCCACTCAGAGTGAGTCTGCAACCCTAATTGCCAGCAGGAGCTTCAGAGCCCATGATGAACAACTTGCAATACTACATCACAACAGATGTTTCTGATCACGAGTGAGCTAAAGTAGGAACCACAAGCATGGAGCAAGCTGGGGAAATGTGAAATGTGAGGATCTGCCTGATGTGCCAGTCTTATTCTAAATGCTATTTTTTTTTCTTAAATATGCACCAAATAGAATTTACACCAAATTTTTCGGAGTAAAGATGCACTCCCCCCCCCCCCAAAAAAAGAGGGTGGAAATGTTGGTGCATCTTATACACCGAATTTATACAGCCATTTTTGGCCTCCCAAAGCCCTGCCCCACGTGTCACATTTTTGCAAAAAAATGGACCCATTTTTCACAAAAACAGGATGTGCAGAGGCTTTGGGAGGCCTGCAGAGTGCTCCTGGGGGCTGGGGAGGGCAAAACCGGAGCATGAGAAGGCTTTGGGAGGCCTGCAGAGTGCTCCTGTGGGCTGGGGAAGGCAAAAATGGGGTGTGCAAAGGCTTTGGGAGGCCTGCAGAATGCTCCTGGGGGCTGGGGAGGGCAAAAGCAGAGTGCCTAGAGATTTTGGGAGGGCTGCAGTGCTCCTGGGGGCTGGGGAGGGCAAAACCGGAGCATGCAAAGGCTTTGGGAGGCCTGCAGAGTGCTCCTGGGGGCTGGGGAGGGCAAAAACGCCGTTTTTGCAAAAAATGGACCATTTTTGGCCTCCCAAACCTCCAACGCATCGCATTTTCGCCCTCCCCGGCCCACAGGAGCACTCTGCAGGCCTCCCAAAGAGGGAGGCCTGCAGAGTGCTCCTGTGGGTCGGGGAGGGCAAAACCTTTTTTTTCTTGCTTACCTCTTCAAAATCATGGTTCATCTTATACACCGGTGCATCTTATTGTCCAAAAAAATATGGTAGTTACAAAAGGCCATAGATATCCTTTCTCACCTATCCCATTTTTCATAAACGTAACCAATAGGAAACTCTTAATGGGCATACTTGCAACAAAGCAACAACTCCTCCATAGACACAAAAGACACCCAGCCAGAAAGAAGTTATTGGTTCAAGTTATTGAGAAGTGGCCAATTTTCTCTAAGAACTCAAGGCTTTCTTTTAAGCAGATATAGCTACTGTATATATGGATACTGATACCAGTTATGAAATCTGACACGATCCCAATGATCTTATAGGCACCAATTTGCCTGTGAAAAAGTATTCTGGTGTCCACCAATGCCTCTGGTTCATCTATTTCATTTTGATTACCTTTTATTTAATAAAAAATGAAAAATGATTTCCAGTTGCTTTTGTTCTTCAGATACACTGACTAAATAAACAAGCAAACAAAGAAACAAGCTTAGCTGTAGTAAAATGAACTATAACAGGTATCAGAGCATATGAACATGCATAATAATGCATATTCTGGATGACTGTTCCATGCAAATGCAACCATTGATTCTAGAAGTCCTCATTCATAGAAGTAAATGGACAAGACCCAACTTCATGTTGCTTTGTTTGAGGAAGTGAAAGGAAGATGACAGAACTGTTGGCAATAGCCTTTTTTCATAGCAAAAAAGAGTACAGCAACAAAATTAGCCATTCAGTAGTTGTAGTGCTTGAAGGAAACACACGGGATCCCAGACCCCGTTTCTACTTATTATTCATATTTATATGGCCATCCATCTCATAGGGGGTGACTCTGGATGGCATACAACTATCTGATAAAACAATAAATACAGAATAGTCGTAACTCAAAACCATTATAAATTATTAAGAAACACTGCAAATGATAAAAGCAGAACTAAACAAGATAAGGAAAGTAAACAATTAACTCTGTGAGGGGATTGAATTTAGTAACTGATGGTCAAAGCAGAGATTTGAATAGGTGAAAAAAAACAGGTCAACGCCAGCAAATTTGATCACTATTCATTTTTACAGGGATTACCTAATCATGGTGTCGTGATAATTTCTCTTACCCCTCCCCAATCCCAAGGTAAACTAACTATATTTTCATTCAGCTCTTGTATTAATCCAAAAAGCTAAATCACCATCACTTTCCCAAAAACTATCTTTCAATTTTATCAGACCTTAATTGAGGTGTCCTGCAGTCAGGGGCCTTTAAGAATAGCAGAAAGAACTGGAAAATCTTGATTCTTGGCTGGGGATATTTCTCAAGAGGGAAATATGTCAGCCAGGCTCTTTCCTATAATGGTGCTGTCCAAGGTGCTAACATGATTTGCAATTTTCATCTTGAATTCCACTTTGTAATACAGGCCATCCAGTGAGTGTCCATGCCAGCCTTACACAACCAGATGCCCAACCAGATGCCCTACTCATATTTGGATCCAGGGGGTTTCTACATATCCACAAATTATAATTTCGAGTAGTCAGGCACTTCCTTTAGTATGTTACTATAGACTTCCAGCAATAATATAATACATCAGTATTGGTTATTCATAATTTCCTTTAGCAGGATTCAGGAGACAGTCCAGCTACCAATTATGTTGTTGTGTTAAACCATGTTGTGTTAAACCATGGAGACATCTATGGCAGATGGATTTGGGAATATGCAAGAATATCGGAACACTGAATGTTTTCTTTGTACAGATCTGATGTGGGAGCAGACAACTGAACTACAGTTAGTTCTACATTAGCAAAAACCCTCTTCAGCAAGCATTCAGACTTATGATGGTGTTGAACAAGTCATGCTTATCACTGGTACTCAACTTCTGGCGATCCCAGAACTCCCATAGTCACTTTATTGAAATCTGGGCACTTTGTAGCCAGCACACATTGAAGACATTTTCAGTGTTTTACAGTCATGTGATTGTCATTGGCAACTGTTCCTATTGGCTTTGCACATGCAAAGCCATGGGGGAAGCCAGCAGGGAAGGTTGCAAGTTGCTCAGGTAAGTCCTCTCCCGGCCCATTCAAGTCACACCTTGCAGGCCAACAGCACACCCTTCATACACTTCCCACCACCTGGCAACAGTCACTTACCTGCCAGCCAGCCTGCTTGCAAACTGCCTGGGCTTGCAATTTCCTGCCAGCTTCTCCATGGACTTTGATTGATGGAAACCAGTGTGAAGTTGCAAGGAGATTCTTGTTTAATGACCTATGATCCTTGCTTAACAACAGTAATGGAGACTGAAGGGATTGTTATCACTAAGCAATGAGGTCATGTGACATTACACTTTACAATCCTATCACTCAGAGATGGAAATTACAGTCCCAATTTCCATCCTAACTCAAGGATTATCTATATAATGTTTAAATTATCTGCTTAGAAACATAGTATATGCAAGTTCCAGGATATGCAATGGTTCCTCTTTATTTATGTTCTAAAATGTATTTAAAAAAATTTAAATGTATTTGGCGTAAGGACATCAAAAACTTATAAGAGATTTGAATATTTTCATTAAAAATCATAATCTTTATTCAGACCTTTACAAATTTCTATTGTGGAATAACAAATACTATTTAAGTACCTATTATAGAAAGCTGTATTTATCTTCAGAAAAAGAAAGAAATGAAAAAGGGATTGGTTGGTTCAATCTGACTTTTTAGCATCATCCTCATGGTTCAGAAATTAATAAAGGAACTCCTTTGTCCAAATTATAGATGCTTTAAAAATGCCACGGCAAAGGCTCAAATCCCTGGTTGAAAAAAATAATTCTATTGTCACAATAGAACTAGAGTTGGGACACATATAACCACAATCCTCTCACTTTATAGCACATCTTCTAAGCTTATGTTCTCTCGCTTTATCTTCTCCAGATAACTGCAGAGTGCCCCCATCTATAATATACTCAGCAAAGATCTGTTAGCTTCTCATATGCATGATCTAATTAGCTCAAAAATACACCTTTCTTACAGGTAAAGGCCACAGACTTCACACAACTCACAATTCTTCCCTAAGCTAAGCAACTTAATAGCAATAGGTTGCTATTAACAATTTCAAGTTATCTGTCAATCCACCTGGCTAATTTGTGCTTGTTTGTTCAGCAAAGGAGGCAGTGACTATTATTCTCACACAAATAACAACAAAGGTGTTGCTGACAAACTGGAAGAACATTTTGACCAGAAGAGTCATAGGATTATTTGTGTGCTTCATTAGAATTAGTACCTGTAACTATGCCAGTAGGTAAGAGAGCCAGAAGCTTCAACAGTCTTAGTTTAAACTGCATTCAAGTTTCATTTTTTATTTTAATGATGTAGAAGGGACCTCAAAAGAAAACAAGTGTGCAACACCACCCGTATTTACATGTGATCTCTCATGCATGGAATTTGTCATGTGCATGTAATCACCTACAGAGATTCTGGGAATCTACAGCATTTTGCAGGCTACATTCATATGCAGTGAAAGACATACAGGCTTCCAACTTTCTCTGGAGAAAACAATCCCAAATTGGACAGCTACACAGTAGGGAAGCAGGGAAATGCATAATTACTAGAAAAATGGGCTTCTTCCAGTGGTGGAAATTGCTAAAGAAAGCAAGCAAGCTTCCAATTATTTTGTCATAGTTGGAAGTTTTGAAATGTTGGAGATAGGGATGTGAGATACTTGAAGCAATGCCTTCTGAAATGAGTTGACAGAATCACATCTTAACATAGTCTTAACTAAACACAATTGAACTCAAGTCTCTCATTTCACAAATCTGTGAGTATCCACTAGTAGGCTTGTCTTTCAAGCCAACTTCTCCATCATTGCACAAGTACCTTATCCCTTCTCTGGAACTCAACTACTGGTATGAAATTGCTTATGTCATTAGAGTCCTGTCTTTTGGAGTGGTGCAGTGACCTAGAGGTAGAGTTCTCGCCTCACGATCAGGAGGCTATGAGTTTGATCCTAGGTAGAGGCAGATATTTCTCTCTCTGGGCACAATGAGAATATATATGCTAAACAAACTCATTGCTGACAGGAAGGGAATACGGCCAGTAAACACTCTGCTAGCTCCATTCAGTTGCCCAGATTCCACCCTGCAAGGGATTATGAGGTTGTTAAAAGATGATGATGGTGATCAGAGTCCTATCTTTTGACAGCCAGTTTGGTCCAGTGGTTAAGACATCAGGATTGAAACCAGGGGACTGTGAGTTCTAGTCCTGGCTTAGACCCGAGAACCAGCTGGGTGATTTGGGTCAGTAACTCTCTCTCAGTCCTTGATGTCAGGCTTAGGTGACAAACCAGTTGTTAATTCCTATTGCAACCAATGGATCAACATTTAGTTGATACGAAAAAGGACATTCTGCATTTGCAGGAAAAATGCTAGGAAGAAAAAAAAGTTAAGAGTCCTGCCTTTTGAATTAACAAATAGGCTCTTCTTTGGGCTTACTTGAAGACTCAAAAGCAGATTCTTATACTTCAAAAGTACCAAAGAAATTCATACTTTAAAGGCTCATTACTCCAAAAAAATGCCTAGGAACAATAGCTTTTTCTGCAAAAAGATGACTCAATCAGCCTGCATTCAACTTTTCTGTGCTCAAAAATATTTGTCAACTTCTACTTAAATAAGCAAAATGTTGCCCATGTATGACAGTCTCTCTTTTAAGTATATACTGCAGGTGTTTTGATATGAAACTATGATGATTCTTGAATTAAGGATCAGATGCACCATTAGACTTCCTCACCATCATCTCTCTTTAATTGACAATGAGTGTTATCTGTCAGCATATTTAAGTGGTCCAAGTTTTCCCCTCCCTGCAAGTAGCCATTGAAGCATTCATGTCCAATATATAGAAAACAATGCTCTGGGAACTAATAACCATAAACAGAACAAAAAACATTTTATTAAAATTATTTCATTCCAAAAAATTATGTTGCTATCCATCTCATCTTAGAAATTCTATGTGGCTTACAGAAAATTGAAACCTGAAAAAAAAACACATACTCTGGGTACAATTCAACCAGACTGAACATAGAACATAGAGCCCAGAATAATAGAGTTGGAAGCAGGGTGGATTTGATTTAAATCAAGTTGATTTAAATCACAATTTAAATCATGATTTAAATCACTAGTAAAAAGGCTTGATTTAAATCAACTCGATTTAAATCATAATTTTTAAGAGCAACTGTCATCTCTGCTACTCCTTTGACCCACTGTTGACTCACCGATAGTCCCAGTGTTGCAGAATATACAGCCTCATGCTACATAACTAAGCTCCATTTCATGCTGAATAAACTAAATTATTTATGTATCTTAAATAGAAAACTACCTTAAGATAGATTTTTACCCCAAAAGTTTTTTATTAAAATAAATTTGATAAAAATCAAAAAAATCTGATTTTTTTGATTTTTTTAAAAAAATCATTGATTTTTATCCACCCTGGTTGGAAGGGACCTCGGAGGTCTTCTAGACAACTCTCTGCTACAGCAGGAGAGAAAAATAGTTGTCCAGTCTCTTTTTGAAAGTCTCTAGTGATAGAGCATCCACAATTTCTGAAGGTAAGGTTGATTGTTATACTGGTTGTTGTTCTCACCATTAGGAAATTTCTCGTTAGTTCTAGGCTGCTTCTCTCCTTGGTTAGTTTCCACCCTGCAAGCCTGAAGCTCCTCTTGCATTTATTTTGTTGAGACTCCCCTTCTTAATCTTCTTCATCCCTATGCAGCTTGGCCCCCAACATTCCACTGAAAGACATGTCTTAGCCCAACAAATTTGCACAGCACTTACTTAGGATAATGATGCAATCTGCCTGCCACTTAGTTGCTAGGAAAAGAGATGATGCTTTGAGACTACTGATATTCAGCCCTGCCCAAGAAGAGGCAGGCTTCATTGGAATTCTAAGAATTCTCTCTTAGTTATTCGCAAACAAAGAGACACTCTATGAAATTAACTCAGTGCTGCTTTCCTTATCTCACCAAATAAGTGTTAACCAATCATTCCAAAGCAACTATCTGTCCCAGAATGCTCAAGGGAAGTCATCATTACAATTAATTTCATGCTACAGTCTCAGCAGGCATTGGCATTTTAGACATACTATCTTGCAGCAATCTGATTTTTATCCAAAGACAATACTTTTTAATGGAGCTGAACATCTGTCGGTGCCAAACTTTTCAAAATAACATTCAGGCTGAGGATGGAAGACAAAGAAAGCAACTAGAAGACTGTGGAATTTTCCAGTTTCTCTTCTGAAATTCCAGGAAAGATTATCCAGCCAATTTCTCCCCTGATGTAAAAGTTCTTTTTTAATTCAAAATCAATTTAAATGCAAAGTAACTGAGACAGCTCTTTCAGTATCTATCCGGTATTTTACTATTTGCTGAGAAACACTGGCTCTGCATTCAGTCCTCTACCAGAGGGGTCTCCAGCCTTAGCAACTTTAAGACTTGTGGACTTTAACTCTTCAGCTTTGCTGGCTGAAGAACTCTGGGAGTTGAAGCCCACAAGTCTTAAAGTTGCCAAGGTTGGAGACCCTTGCTCTACCAGGCCAATCTTGAGATTGACTGTAAATGTCTGGATGAACTACCTAGCTAAATTTTGGGATTTTCTCATTTACACTCTATTCCTGTTTTCATAACATCTTGCTACACAAAAAGAAAGTAAAACATTACTCAAAGCTCTATTTATAGTTTCATCTTAATTTTTTTTCCCTTCCACTTCACACCATCTCTGCCTTTTTCCAAAATGTAGCAGTAATTTTAAAAACACTGAGGGATGTTCGGCAGACCCATATGCAGTTTTTTTTAATGTAACACAATAGTATAATATTTAAAATCCCAGTCTTAAAATATATACAGCTTTTCTAAATTAAGAAACATATATAGGGTTCCTTGAATTCTGAAAACTGTGAGAAAAAAGAACCAGACACACACTGATATACAAAACAGTATAGGAAATTCTAAAGCAATAATTAAAAAAAAAGTGTACAAGTGTTGTTGGAAGAAATGTCCATTTGGGTTCAGTTCCAAGTGGGGAAAAAGACACTGGATTCATGGAAGTTGCTTGGAAAGAAGGTTTATTGATGAACAGGATCACATGGCTTGAGTTCCTGAACAGAGAAAAGGGCAGAGATGCTGAGAGTGCCTTGGTTTTATGCCCACTGTTGGACTTTGAATTTGAGCTTGTATTCTGATTGGTTGCCAGACTCCCATGGGGCCATGCAGAGGCAACTCTGTAGGCTGTCCTGAGTTCCAAGCTTGGTTGAGCCTTGCTGGATAATGCAATCTTCCCAGGTGCCATGTGGTGAGTTCTGTAGCTAGATGGGTAGAGGCAGAGGTGAAATCTACTTACCTTCCCAACTGTTTTGGAAGTGCACGTGCTGCGTGTCACTTACGCGCTTGGATCCTCTGCGCATGCGCACAGGATAAAAAACAGGTTACTTCTTGGTTAAAACCAGGAAGTAACGACAACCGGGTGGGTGGGTGGAGCCTCGTGCTGCCATCGCTACTGGTCCTCCAACCCACCAACCACCATGGCTACCTGTTTGGCTACCATTTCAGCCCTGGGTAGAGGGCTAATCCTACCTTTGTTGGATTTTGGGTTAGGGCATTTGCCTATGAATAGACCTAGCTATCTCTTTATCTCTTAAGTGTGGCCATCTGCTGTGGGCTATTGAGGATGGTGGGGGCTATTAAGAGTGAGTCTGTTTCCTGCCTAAAAACATGTTTCTCCATTTCTCATCCAGGGAAATATAATATTCTGTCTTTTTAATATTTCTTAGAATATTTCATTTTCCTAGGAGAGAGTGGATGCTAACTTTCCTACAGTGTAAAGTGCTTTTATGCATGTTCACAATTTGACTTTTCAGGGGAAGAAAACAGAAGGATACAAATAAATAATAACAAACTATTACCGGTATCTCTAATATCTGTCAACAAAGCACTAAAAATCATCTACATTCAACATTTGAGGTTCCTTCTCTGGGCTTTCTGACTAAATAATTTGTTCCTACTGACCAAAAATTGGTCAAAAAATGATTTTAAAAAAATCATAACTCAGTTTCTCATAAAACCACCTTAACAAAAATGTGCTTAAATATGTGAAATGCTGCATGTGGAACTACCCACAATGTAGAGCTACAGCTACAATGATTCCACTTTCTTTCCTGAATTGACAACACGTCCAATGATCAGAAACCATGGCCAAATCTAAGACTTTGCAATGAGTATTTAACAAGATCTCAGTATGAGCTATTTGGACTGATGTATCTGAAAGGAGATCCTTCAGAGGAGCTGAGCCATGTTAAAAAGTGCTTTACTTTAGCAATCTCTCCTCTGTTTGGCTCCCAGCAATTTATCTTAGCTGGCAACAGTCAAACATATGAAGTTACAGTGAAGGAGACTCAGAACAGAGAGATCAGTTTTCAAGGTTGGTGGAAGAGTAACCTTTAAAAAGGAAAAAACAATTTAAACAGGCTGAGAAGAATAAAAACAAAGAAGGGAAAGCAAGACAGACAATGGCTTACAAGATTTTTCTCAACTGATTTAACAACTTTGGCCAGAGGAATATGTATTTTCTTCTGGGTAATGTTATTTCATTACCCAGAAGATGTGTTTCTATTTCCCACTCATGTGGTATCTGTTTGTGTTTGTATATATGTACTGGTAAGCACAGAGCAAACTAAGTAGGCAGGCAGGCAGGCAAGAAGGAAGGAAGGAAGGAAGGGAGCGAGGGAGCGAGCCTGACAAAAAGCTGCTCATCTCTCTCCTAGAGCTAAAGACATGTATTTTATTTATTTTATTTCTTTATTTTATTCATGAATAAATCTAGACTGGATCCTACATTAGGCACTATAGGCAAAAACCAAGTTCCGAAAAGAAGGCACTAATGGAAGGAAAAATGGAAGCAAAGACAGTAAGAGGCAACCAGCAGTAAAGGAGAATGAATTCAGTTGCAGTGGCAATGGGCACACTGGGGACACCTGAAATTAGGGACAGATTGTCATGGAGAAAATCTGTCTACATGTTTGCTAAGAATGGACAGTGACTATAATCAAAGACCCAGAGAGCTTTTCTCAACTGGCTGTGACTCACTTCCTCATCAGGACAGCCAGAAGTGAACAGCATGTTAAGATGATACCAGATTTCAGTGCCATCACTCATCTTGGACTTTCAGCAAAGGAATGTGGGCACTTAAGGAGTGTGTGTGTGTGTGTGTGTTAACAAAACATGAAGTATTCCATAACTCAAGCATATTCACTTTATCATCCATGTTGCCTAAATCATTGTAGCCCATTGCAATCTCTTTCTACAATCCCAGAAAGAGAGGTGTGCATTAAAGACTCTAGAAAGACTACGGAGAAGAGCAACAAAGATGACTTAGGAGGCTGGAGGCTAAAATTTATGAAGAACGTCGGCAGGAATTGGGTTTGTTTAGTGTAGTGAAAAGAAGGACTAGGGATGACATGATAGCAGTATTCCAATATTTGAGGGACAGCCACAAAGAAGAGGGGGATCAACCTATTTTCCAAAGCACCAGAAGGCAAGACAAGAAGCAATGGATGGGAACTAATCAAAGAGAGAAGCAGCCTAGAACTAAGGAGAAATTTCCTAAAGGTGAGAACAATTAACCAGTGGAGCAGCTTGCCTTCAGCAGTTTTGGGTGCTCCATCACTGGAAGCTTTTAAGAAGAGACTGGACAGCTATTTGTGTAGTGGTAGTGGATCTCCTGCTAGAGCAGGGATTTTGACTAGAACACTTCCGAAGTCCCTTCCAACTCTGATGATGTTCTATGTTCTAAATGTGATCCCAGATGCTAATGCTTTGCAACAGGGTAGCTTCCCATTTAAAGTATATGTTATTAAAAGAATACTTCCAAAAAATGAAATCTAGTAGGCACAAAAAGAGATGTTTAGAGCCCATTGGCTTCTATGGAATACCCTATTTCCTACTCTGCTCTCAATTTTCTGGGCAATGTGAAACACAGGCTATAATATGTCTTTTTTTCCCTAAGACTCTTAATGTGAGTATCAAAACTTATGGAAACCACCACCACAGACCTCTGCTCTTGAGTTATATGACTTGGCCACACATGACTTTAGATAGCCTGTATCATCCACTTAAGAACCAAAATCATGGATGACAGAACCGCTTGAAAAAAAATTACCTGAATCAATAAATTATGCCTTCAAATATGACATGCTTCCAATTTAGTTTAACACTTCTCCATAATCTCAACTGCAAGAAATGTAAAACACGGGGAATGAGAATCCAATTAATCTATTTCAAGTTATTAAAGGCCTTGTGAAGCATGCAAGCTGGCCCTTCAGTTTTAAAAAACCAGGCTGATATTTCAAGCTAAATTAAGTACAATTTTATACCACTGTACTCCTTTGTGGCATCTATCAGAATCTTATGTCTCCTGGCTAGGTCTGCACTTAAGACTCTCTCCCATTACTAATGACTGACTGAGCAAGATCTAGCATTGATAACAGATTAATCATCCAGCCCCAGAAAGAAGCTTCACATTAGCTATAATGTCTAGCAGGCTGAAACTGCAAATCTAACAACTGCTGATTATAACTGATTATGAAAATGCAATTTTAAAAAAGCCCCAGTTTAGGAATCTACAATTATTTATTAATTAAAATATTTGCAAATGCAAGTACAGTTAGTCCTCGGCTTACAACCATACACTTAGTGACCATCTGAAGTTACAAGGGCACTGAAAAAGTGACTTATGACCATTTTTCACACTTACAACCATTGCAGCATCCCCATAGTCACCTGATCAAAATTTGGACATTTGCAACTGGTATGTATTCATGACAGTTGCAATGTCTCAGGGGTCATGTGATCACCTTTTGTGACTTTCTGACAAGCAAAATCAATAGGGAAGCTGGATTCAATTAACAGCAGTGTAAATGATTTAACTGAACTGCCGTGAATCAATTAACAATTTTGGCAAGGAAGGATGTAAAATGGGCAAAACGTCACTGAACAACTGTCTTGCATAGCATAGCAATGGAAATTTTGAGTTCAGTGTGGTCATAAGTTGAGGTCTACCCGTAACGCATATTTAGTGTCAACAGGCAATGCAGATGGATGGATGGATGGATGGATGGATGGATGGAAGGATGGATTCAGAGTTACAGTGAATAATGTAAAGTGTGTTTCAAATTCAGGTTGACTTCTAGTAACTTCATGGATAAGTCTATGCTAATTTCATGTCAACACTATGGAAAAGTTTGACCACTGCCCCCCCCCAAGTTTTTTCAAATTCCCAATGTAATATATTATACTGTATCAAACTGATAAGATGGCTCAATAAATTATATGTCTAGATTTAATACTATATTAAAGGACTGATCTAGTTCTATGTTAATATTTTGTAGATAACATATATTTTTAGTTTATACAAATGTCACTCATTTATTTACTATTCTGTACATTTATTCATTTTTTCTTATTTTATTAGTACTCTTATACTGTATTCTTGTTGTATTTCATCACATCCTTTAGTTATTTACTTACCAATAAAAGATAGATTTCACAAATGGTTTGCCATAGCCTGCTTCCTAGGGATGACTGGCCCAAGGTCTCCCAGTTTCTAGCCTGGTGCTTTAGCCACCACACCAAACCTGTTTAGCTCTATTTTATTACTCCCCAGGCTCTATTTTATTTGTTTTTCATGAAATTAAAAGGCAAATGCTTGAGCAAGGCAAACAATGGAGGTGAACACACAGTGAAGTACAAATAGAAAGTGCATGTGTTCATTCTCAACTACTGTTAATCTCAGATTTCTGAAGTTCTGCTAGGCTTCATTTCCTGATCAAGGCTCTTATATCCTGACCAAAAAGGCTCCGAATATGGAATTGACTATCCTTCTCTTGGCAATTCTTCAGCTGTCAGTTACTAAAAGGTACTGAAGGTCATGCCAGATGCAAATATTCTGTTTGGCCAAGTCTATATGCACTTCTGGATTCTGCCTTCATCAAAGTCAATTCCAATTTGATTAACTGTTGAAAGAACAAGGCAGTACGAAATAGGGAGTGTGGAGGACTGTAGGGTTTTTTTTTTAATAAAAAGACAGGCAGAGCAAATCTTCTGATAGCTTAGGTATGTCCAAATTGGCTATTAGATAAATGCCATGAGTAAACAGTTTTCTGTATCTTTTTGTTGCCATCTACCAATCTTCTGGATTTTTTTACAGCCCATATGAGATGGCCTTAAGATAGCCAAAAAAACAAACAAACAAAAATTAAATGGCTCAACTCCTTTGACTCTGTTCTGATGCTCAAAACAATCTCAGACAGAATGATTCTTTGTCTCCATCTCATTGCAGAAAATATAGCACAGATGTCTGTGCCTGAACTATTATTTTCAGGATGAAAGACTCAGAAACTGCAGTAAGACATAAAGTTGGAGACCTCAACAATAAAACGAATGTACAAAATGAACAAACCATCAGGTCAGAGAACACCCATTTGAAGGTTCCTGAAGGACTGAAATGTGAAATTGTTTATCTTTACTTACTTTAACAAAAGCAAGTGCCCTTGAATTAGGCTCTGTAACCTAAGAATGGATACTAATCAGTCTATTGGTCTGGTCAAGGATGAAAATTACATATAACCAGTACAATCTTTTTTAAAAAAAGAGAGATAGAGAAACAAACCTAAGAAGAATCCAGGACATTGCTGATGGGCTGTATGCTAAAATAAAGCCAGGTCATGGAACACACTTGAAAGTAAATCAGGAAGACTGTAATTGTGGAGGGTGTCTGACAAGAACAAAGAATGCTTATCTACAGGAAATATGCATGTGTAAATCTTGTAACAATGCTGGGTAGTTAGAAAGCTGATAAAAGTAACAAGAGTTAGACAACTTGCAGGCCTCAGCTAAAAATTAGGAATACAGATGGCCTACAGCCAATAAAATGTGCATTAGATAACTCCTGGGGCATTTATTAGCCGAGGTTTAGGAATAGGGACAGCCAAAGACCAATAGAACAAATTGTAGAATTATTACTAAAATGTTTATTAGATGATATTTCTTATTATCTCGCCTTGTCCCGCCTTCCCTTTTAGTGAAAATGTATAAAGCTTACTTAATCCTTTGTTCTTGGTTCTTGGCATTTTGGACAGGAGCTCTTTTCCTTGGAGTACTCCAATAAAAAGCAATCAGAAAACCTGCACCTCGTGTCTGGCATCCATCATTGGCTTCGGCACCAGGCTCAGACCCGAATTGGGGACAACATTGTAAACTGACAACTTTTAAATCTCTTCTTCACCAAATGGCAGCGAAAGGTTTTCGTTTTTACCTTATTAAAGGTAAATTTGTCAATACTTTCTGGATTTTTTTGAAATTGTCAACACATAGGTGGATAGGGATGAGTAGATACTATTTTCAAAAGACTTTGTCAAACCTAACCATCATGTGATCATAAGAGAGTTGAGTTACAAATACAGGGAATAGGAATAAACAATTTTATAAAGATCAGAACTAAGAACTACACTGGGGCTTTTTTGTCAATCTACAACAATAAGATCTTAATGAATGGCCCGTAGATGAACAAACAGAGAGATGACCAAGTTTGTTGATAACACAAAATTATTTAAGGGTCTAAAATAGAAAAAGATTATAACTGTTTAGCTGCTTACAAAATCATAGTTCTACAATAAAATTAGAAAAGGGATCAAAGATAAAATTGCTAATGTCATTATGCTTTGAAATAAATGTAGGACACAATCACACTTGGAATAACTTTGTAATTTTTATCATCACATCTCAAACAGCCAGAAAAAGAAAAAAGATTACCAAATGATCAAAGGACTAGAATAAATCTCCTACGAGGAAATGTTATTTTGGGGGCATTTCAACTTGGGAGCGGAAAGCTAGAAAAGGAAAACAGAACAGAATAGTTTTTTTTTCATTTCAATAATAATAATAATAATAATAATAATAATAATAATAATAATAATAATAATAATACAAGGGCGTATGTGTCATCCATGAAGTAGAATGTTGGGAGCTTCAAAACAGATAGCAGGAGGAACTCAGTAGGCCAGGGGTGGGCAAATGTGGCCCTTTTACAACCTGTGGACTTCAACTTCCAGAATTCCTGAGATAGCTTGGCTGGCTCCCAATTCTGGGAGTTGAAATCTATAGGTTGTAAAAGGGCCACATTTGCCCACCCCTGCAATAGGCTATATAGTTAAATTGCTAACAAAATTGTTTGCTACTGAAGACAAAATGGCAGTCGCCAATTTAGACTTCTTAATAAGTAGATTAGATTGACAGGAATCTAATCTAGTCTAAATTGACAGAAAATACTACTCGAGAAGATGTCAATGAAGAAACTTAAGTCATCCAGGTAGAGTTGTCTGGAAGATGAGATCATGGCAAGTAGACTTTTTTTTTCTTTTTGGTTTGAAATGTTTCACTGCTCATCCAAGTCTCTTCTTCCAGTTGCCATGATTCTCTTTGACAAGATTTTATTTATTTTATTTTTATTTATTTATTTAATTTATTTATTTGTCAAGCATATATAAAATAATAGATAAAAGTATAAATATGATTTGAATACATGAAAAGGATATGAGTAAAAAGGAACATTAGGACAGGGACCGTAGACACAATGGTGTGCTTATGCACGCCCCTTACAGACCTCTTAGGAATGGGGTGAGGTCAACAGTAGACAGCCTAAAGTTAAAGTTTTGAGGGTTTTGGGAAGAAACCACAGAGTCAGGTGGTGCACTCTAGGCATTGATGACTCTGTTGCCAAAATCATATTTTCTGCAATTGAGTTTGGAGTGGTTCAGAGTTGGTATTCAGCAGGTTCTGACCAGTTCTGGAGAACTAGTAGCGGAAATTTTGAGTAGTTTGGAGAACCGGTAAATACCACCTCTGACTGGCCCCGTACCCATCTATTCTCTGCCTCCCAAGCCCCAACTGATAGGGAGGAAATGGGGATTTTGCAGTATCCTTCCCCTGGAGTGGAATGGAATGGAGATTTTACAGTATCCTTCCCCTGCCACACCCACTAAGCAATGCCCACCAAGCCACGCCCACAGAACCAGTAGTAAAAAAATTTGAATCCCACCACTGGAATGGTTTACCTTGTGTTGGTATCTACTGTTTGCTCTTATATTGTTGTGGTTGAAGCTGAAGATGGCCAATGTTTTACCCCCATTATAATAGACAAGATACTGCTAAATGCCAGATTAAACAATATCATCTAGCAGTACTCCAGAAGCAGCCCTTCTCTGCAGCAGTTCCTTCACTCTGGAATGAGATTCTCCTTGAGATCCAGATAGCCGTCACTGTGCTGTTGGTTAGAAAGCTTTGAAGTTTTCGTTCTTCATCTCTAAGCCTTTGGTAAAGGAGAGTGAAATGCCTTCCATCATTCCCATCTAGTCTGTCATTCTTGCCAACTCTTACCTTTCTTCCTTTTAGAGGATTTTATTGGAAATTCCCTTCTCTTGATTTTATTGAGATTTTATTGAAATGGCTGTGAACCACCAGAGTCACAGAGGGTCATACAGTATACAAGTTCAATAGAAAAATAAATATAAATAAGTATGCTTTCAAAAAAAAAAAAGCAGGCAGGAGAATGCTACAATAGCCAGTCTTTCCATCATAGACTTCATGTTGATCACTCTAGAAATAGACTCTTAGGCAATCAATTAGCCTGATCGGTGGGACTCCTTTATATTTCATAAGATGATTCAAGCATTTGCTGCACAAATTGCCTCATAATTCTATTTAAGCATTAAAAGTCAAATCAGTATGGTTACAGAATGATTCATGCCCCCCCCCCAAAGCTCAGACATTTCTAATGTAATATGATCAATATTCCATAGTTTTGAACACCCATTCACGGGTGTGCCCTTCCATCTTCACCCCAACCAACCTTTAATTCTAGCAGGCAACTGCGATACCAATATAAGTGGCTTAACAATCATTGATACAATGCTTGGTTGTACACTTTAAACTTCCAATTCTAGCAATCAACCTTCTGCACAGTTCAGCTATTGTTACAAAGCATTTATACATAATGTAATGTGGGCACAAATTATTATAGTGATAACATCCCATTTTCTCTATTTATAAATGTTAAGTATAACGTATTTTAGAGTTCTAAAATTTAGATGAAATCAATTTATCTAAAACCCAAATCAATGGGAGCTAGGAAAGGGGAGAGATGTTCTCCTGAAATTTCTCAGTGGCAACGAAGTCTTTCTAACCATTCACCAGTAGGGGAGGAGATATCATCTTTGAGAGGAGAATCTGTAGAATCCCACACGCTATACAGGTAGTCCTCCACTTACAACAGTTTGTTTAGTGACTGTTTGAAGATACAACAGTACTGAAAAGAGTGACTTATGACCATTTTTCACACTTACCAACATTGCAGCATGCCACATGATCAAAATTCAGACGCTTGGCAACTGACTCATATTTATGACGGTTGCAGTATCCCAGGGTCATGTGATCCTCTTTTGCGACCTTCATACAAGCAAAATCAATGGAGAAGCCAGATTCACTTAACAACCCCATTACTAATTTAACAACTAATTTAACAGATTCTTTGGCAAGAAAGGTTGTAAAATGAGGCAACTCATTTTTGTCTCGCTTAGCAACAGAAATTTTGGGCTCAATTCTGGTCGTAAGTCAAGGACTATTTGTATCAATATTTGCCCCGTCTCCATTTTTTTTCTCCTTCTCCACGTCTTCCTTCAACTTGTCCAAAGCAATTTGACAGTGAAAGGTGCTGTTGTCCTCAAACACAGAAAATAGCATAATAGAATCATAGGGCTGGAAGGTACCTTGGAGGTCTTCTAGTCCAACCCTCTACTCAAGACAACACAGTTTTTTGGTTGCCCAGTCTGTTTTTGAAAACCTCCAGTATACATATAAGCAAAATGTTCACTTCCCCCTTGCTATTGTTGCAGCTCCAGCACTCATTAGAAAATCTGCATAGAAAAGAAAGCACCGTATTATATTGACAATAATATGGAAAGGACAAAAGAGAAAGACAAGATAGACTTTGAATGCAACAACACTAAATGAAAAGGACTTCCAACGGTTTATGGAAAAAGAATTAGAGTTCTTTTTCAAAACAAATAAAAATGGAGATACATCACTTCAGAACGTATGGGGATACGATGAAAGCCTATATTAGGAGTCTTTGCAATAACATATTTGGGAAAAAAGAATAAAAGGAAAAGACAAAAACAGAAAGAATTGGAAGAGGACTATAAAAGTCTAGAAAAGGAGTTCCAAAAAGATATCCAAAATAAAACAATTAAGAAAAAAGCACCACTTTTGGGAGCCTAGTGCACGGGTGTCAAACTTGGGAGTCACGTTGTCATCACGTGATGCATTGTGACTTTTTTCCCCTTCGCTAAACCAGGGGTGGACATGCCCAGCGTGTGACACATCCAGCCCACACACTGCGAGTTTGACACCTCGGCTTAATGGTACCAAAACTCTGAATCTCTTTTGACTGATCCTCCTCAAGGCTCATCACCACCATCTTTGACAGCAATTAGTGAAAGTTGCTGGCATAATTGCATCTGTTATGTTGAGACTGATACCACTGAAATGGTAACGGGAGCCATAATATAGTCTTAGAATAGAATTGTAGCAATAGCAATAAGCACAGATTTATATACTGCTTCTCAGTGCTTTACATGCCTCTCTAAGTAGTTTACAGAGTCACAGAAAGGAGAGGGATCAACCTATTTTCCAAAGTACCTGAAGGCCAGATAAGGAACAATGGATGGAAACTGATCAAGGAGAGATTCAACCTAGAAATAAGGAAAAAATTTCTGACAATGAGAACAATCAACCAATTGCACAGCTTGCCTTAAAAAGTTGTGAGAGCTTCATCACTGGAGGCTTTCAAGAAGAGACTGGACTGCCATCTGTCAGTCAGCATATTGCCCCCAACAATCTGAGTCCTCATTTAACCGACTTCAGAAGGATGGAAGGCTGACTCAACTTTGAACCTATCAAATTGAACTCCTGGCAGTGGATAGAGTCCGCCTGTAATATTGCATACTAACCACTGCGCCACCATGGCTCTTATGTACACACATAGCTCATCCATACAAGTAGTTACAATCATAATGGAGCCTAAAATGATGGTCCTAAGTCATGGCGGTTGTTAAATGCGTCACCACATGACCATGTCCAACTTTGCAACCTTTTTATGGCAGCTGTATTAAGCAAATGCCACAGTCATTAAGCAAACCCATTTTCAACTAAGGGCATTTTTTTATCAAACAAAATACTAGAAACTGTCAATGAAGACCAAAAATCATGGTCCTGTGACTGCAGGTCACTGAAAATGGCCATAAATGGAAGCCAGTTGCAAACACCCCAAATATGATCATGTGACTGCAGGGGGTGCAGCTGTCAGAACTTTGAATGGTTGCTTAGCAAAGATTACCTGTATGAATGAAGTGGTCCCGCTCATTTGACCAATCCTCTTTTAAATTCAACTGTGACCTTCTCAGCCAGATAGATAGATAGATAGATAGATCTCAGTATATCTCCATATCTATATCTATCTATCTATCTATCTATCTATCTATCTATCTATCTATCCATCCATCCATCCATACATACATACATACATACATACACACACACACACACATATAAAACAATCAATAAGCAACACATGGGTACCTGGAGGAAAATCAATATGCAAGCACAAAATGTGGAAATACAGGCAGTCCTCAACAAGAGTCCCCAGGGAGTTGGACAGCATAGAAATGCAATAAATAAATAAATAAATAAATAAACAAACAAACAAACTTACAACTGATTGGGAGCAGAATTTCCATTGTTAAGCAAGGCGGCTGTTAAGTGAGTAACACCTGATTTTACAACCTTTTCTGGCCAGGGTTTTTAAGCAAATCATTGCAGTTATTATATAAATGGTCATATGGTCATTAAGCGAATCTGGTTTCCCCCATTGACTTTGATTGTTGGAAGCTGGCTGGGAAGGTCGCAAATGGTGATCACATGACCCTGGGGGGCTGCAACTATTGTCAATTCATGCCAGTTGCCAAGCGCCTGAATTTTGATCACGTGACTGTGGGGGATGCTGCAACACTGATAAGTGGAAAGACCAATCATATGTCCCTTTTATCATGTAACTTTGAACTGTCACTGTTAAGTCAAAGATTACCTGCATCCTTCCCAGCCACTATCTTGACTTCAGAACTGCCATAAATTCAGGATAGCATCAGTGAAATACAGAAGCTACCTCTTTTCTCTTGAATGAACGATGGCTTGTTCCTGGAATAAATGCCTCCTTCTATATCACAAATCTCAGAGATCCATCAACCAACAGAGCACCATTAAATGGGACACCTGCTTGGTCCCACTAGGTTCTTTCTTAATTACTCTCAAGAATTTCCCTGCTTTCATTTGTAAAAAAGAAAATATTGGCTGAGTGCCAGCTGTCTTGCCAGCTGCATCACTGTCCATTTTGGACAGTTTTCAAGCAACCATGTTACCCATGATTATAACTATGTCTGACAAGATTTTAATCCTTCAAAATCTGTGCAGATTTAAACTGCGGGATATTTTTCCGTTCCATACCATTATCTATTTCCACCTGCTAACATCACAGTTGAATTTCCCTGAAACATTCTTCCCACAAATGCCAAGTAGATTTGGCTCAAAAATATTTAGGAAATCTTCCAGCTAATAATGCATCGTGCTTCCCTCCCCACTCCATCCCAGAAATTGTTTCTCAGAGCTTCATTCTTTTCAGAAAATTATGGGGTGGATGGGGAATGAACCCTCTCACATTTCTGCTACAGATGAAAAACTAAATAACGTTTAATCTCAGAACTGTCCAAGTTGCCCAATATTGTATTTGAAGTTAGTGTTCATTTTTTATTCTATCTATAATAAATTCATGAACTGGAACATTTTCTGATTAGAAATAAGCATTAGAAAAAGGGGGGGGGGTGAAGTAGCATTCCATTTCTAAACAGTGGATTGACCTGGATAATCAGGTCTTCTGCCGTATGCAAAAGCTCTTGCTTTGGAAATCAGGTATCTCACTGAGGCAGAGAAATACATTTCACACAAAGCACATCTAGGCATAGGCCCATTTCTGAAAGATAACACCCCTCCTCATAACAGATTCCAGACAACCTACAAACATCAAGGATAAGCCAGACCGTGACATTCATTCATAATACAGCTTATTTCTTTGGTCACAGCATGTTATGTGAGCAGAGGAGCCATGTTTTCTTAAACCAGGCTTAGAACTAAGCATGTTATAGGAATCCAGGCATTTAATTTCAACCATTCTCTACCAAGGCTACAGAGAAAAGGGGCTTGCAAACCAGGCAAGAATTTGAATTAGCCCAAGATTCTCTAGCACTTCCTGGGGAATGCAAACTCTGAAGAGGAAAATACCCAATGCCTGAATATCTCTTGTCCAATTCCCATGTCCATATCCAGCACAGTCTTGTTAACAAAGGAAAGCAAGGATGGGTGTGTATGGAAGGGTTGAAGAAACATCTTCAAGCTATAGAGGTTTTCAGAGGTTGAAGTTAAATGGCAGGTGACAATACCTAGCAAAAGCTAGGGTTCAACACCCTATCAGAAAATCCCAAGGGTGAAGATAGATTAATAGATAGATGGATGGATGGATGGATGCATGCCAGAAGGTCACACTGGCAAACCACTTCCAGAGTGTGGCCTTCAAAAACCCAACATGACTGTCACATGGTCTCAAGGAACCAAGCTGCACTTCAATGAGGCTTTAATTTAAATCAACTTGCCTTTAGTATTTGTCAGAAGGATGCAGGGGAAAAAAAATCTCTGTTGGTGGAGTATCATTTCTCTTCCCAATCTATCAAATTGGGCACTACAATTGCTCATGTGTGACTCAAATTGCAAGAGAGAAAATCAGAAGTTTAGAAAATTGCCTACTTTCAATTATGCATGCACACAATCTCTCTCTCTCTCTCTCTCTCTCTCACACACACACACACACACACTCACACTTCATTTTGTCACATCTTGCCTAAATTCTTTTGTTCTTGTATTTGAGGCTTTTACAGTTAGGCCGCCTATTGCAATTGCAGAGGCAAGAGGCAAGTCCTACCTTGTAAATTCTGTTGCTTCCATCTAAAATGTTACCTAATTCAGGCCCAAGGGCATCTAAGTCATAAGAAGCACAGGCTGCAAAAAATGGTCCTTATTCTAACCCACAGTACCTTGAGACAAATCACTTGTTGGAAGTCAACTCCTTTCCCATGCTTTTCTAAAAGAAAGGGAACACTTTTTCCAATAAGATCCTCATATTCAGGAGTAAAATCAATATGTTTCCTTGGAAAATGGCAGTATTTTCAGCAGGAATTAGTAATTAATTTCAGACCTTATTGAAAACAAAGGCAATAAGCTGTCTTCACCCCCAAATATTTCCAAGCAACTAAACCCAGGACAGATTTGCAACCTCAATCATTCTTTCCTTTGCGATTGAAGCAAGTCAGAGGTGGGTCACCTTGAAAAGCCTGGCTTGCAACAACCTGCTCATTTCTGTCACATCTGAGCCAAAGGCCTTCCATGCAGTGGAATGTGAACCCTCAAATACAGGTAGTCCTCGACTTACGACCATAATCGGGCCCAAAATTTCTGCTGTTAAGCGAATTTGGCCCCAATTAATGACCTTTCTTGCCACAACTGTTCAGTGAATCGCAGCAATGGCTAAGTTAGTAACACGGTTGTTAAGTGAACCTGCTTTCCCCGCTGACTTTGCTTGTCGGAAGTTTGCAAAAGGTGATTGCATGATCCCAGGAGCCTGCAACCATCATAAATACGAACCAGTTGCCAAGCGCCCGAATTTTGATCATGTGACCATGGGGATGGTGCAAGGGTCATAAGTGTGAAAAACAATCATAAGTCATTTTTTTCAGTGCTGTTCTAACTTCAAATGGTCACTAAACAAACTGTTGTAAGTCAAGGACTACCTTTGCCACTAGCGAGGCTGTGCAGTTCACTGACCATCCCTGCATCCTTGGCTCAGGCCCAACATGGCCTTCTAATCACAAAGCTCTACTAATCATTTTCAGAGCAGAATATCTACTGTGATCCCATCCCAAAGATGTTCCTATAAAAGCAGCCCTATTACCAAATCTTCAGACAGAATAAATATTGATCTCCAGAGAAGAGAGCTATTATATCTATAAAGGTCACTACGGCCCTGTGTCTCATCTATAAAAATGAACATACAGACTCCTCTTTTGAAGTTTTCTTTGGTTATACAAGATTTTACATTTTTTCTTTTGCAGCTACTTGGAACCTCCTCAAATAAAAACAGCTGTAAGGTGTGTACCATCTACTATATCACCCGTATTCAATACAGCCTTATAAGAAAAGCCAACATGTTTATGACAATTCTGCAAATGGAAAGAAAGATAACCAGGGTTCACAGAAATGTTATTCAGTTTATGACAGAGGTAGTCATTGAACGAAACTCTTTCCTGATCTACCCAGTTTGAGCAAAGCTACCCCTTTATATTTACATTAGCAAAGCCATGCCAAAACTTGAATCTGCTGGAGGATGAAATCTTAGAAAGGGAGGTGCCTGACACAGGACAAGCTGAATAGAGACCAATATCAGAAAGAAAGCAGGGTCAAACAATGCACCTTCCCCTCCAAGATGAACTAGAATGGAGCAGGCTGTTTTCAAAGTTGAGCATAATGTCCAAAGTCACAAAGAACCAACAGTAGTACCAATCAAAGCCAAAGATGTTTCACTTAGCTTGGAAAAAGCTCCAACTTGCCCTCTGCTTCCTTCCACATCTCAATCCCATTAAAGCAGCCCTCTCCAAAGGAAGCGGATCCCATCTCAGCCTTCCGCTCTGGAGAGATCCCCACAATCATTCTTGCCCACCCTGCCTAGTCTGCCCCTTTCATTTCCCAGCTGCACATACCAAAGGCCCAGAATCCAAGTGAGTGGATAATTTAAAAAAAAAAAAATACTCCCTACACAAGGGAAATCCTGAAGTATCTTAAAGAATAACCTAGAATATTATGAAAAACAGGAGAAAAGCACTTTAATAAAACCCCCAGGTCACAGATGGACATGCAGGGCTGCAGTAAAAATATTGTTCAAAGGTGGCCCAAACTGAAAGATCAAACACCCCAATGGACTGCAACTTCCTACTGGACTTTCCTCTTTTTTCTCTGGGCCCAAAAGGCAGATTTACCCTTCCCCTCTCCTTTCAGGGCCACCCCCATTCCTTGTCCCTCCACTTTGGCTCTTGGCCTCCCAGATGTCCTGCCTGGATCAGAGTCTACACCACTTTCCTGCTCTCCCACCTGGGGATCCACTTGCCTTCCTCGCCAGGTCTTTCATTGGGCTTTTCCTCCGGGGAATCCATCCAAACTGGTCCCCTCGAGAACTTTCTGCTGCCAAAGCTTTGCAAAAGCATGGGGGGGGGGAGTGGGGAGGGACCCGAGGGAGCCTAGGCTAACCGAACCCCAGGAGAGTTGAAGGGCCGAGGGGACAGCCATCCAAAAGCGAGGCTCTATACACCCACACCCATGCTGGCTGGGGGAAAAAAATCTACGCAGGCAAAAAAGGAAAGCGAGGCGGGGTCCCCACGAAAAGGGGGTGGTGAAGTGACCCGGGGGTCATCCGACAAAACCCCCATGCAGCAGCTCCGACTCCCTGGCAAAACGGTTACACACACACAGGCGAATCCAAAGGCCTTCGTGCCCCGGATTTGCGCGCTAGAGGCAGGGAGAGAGTGAGCAAAAAAAAAAAAATAATAAAATAAAAATAAAAGCGGGTTTTACGTGCTTGCCCTCCGTGGGGACTCCCCGTCTAAAGCGCCGGCACAGCCATCCACTCCAAAGCCGGCCCTGGAGCTCCCCCAGTCTGCCAAAGCCGACGTAGCAAGAAAACTCCGGAACCGTTTAAAGAGGGGGGGGAGGAGAGAGGGGGGGTGCGGGACCTTCCCGCCCCCCCTCCCCACCTCCATGTAGACGGCGCGGGGAGGGGTTTGTCCACCAAAGGCTCCCTTCGCCTCTTTTACCGGGCCAAGAAATAACAGGGCAAGACGGCTGAATGTCGGCGATGGCGACACTTTCTCAAAGCCCGTTTTTTCTGCCGGCGGCCCGGTAGGGAAAAACCGCTTAAGACGCAGCGGCCACACCTGGCGGGGCCGGGGACGCCTCTTGCTCCCCCGACGCGTCTTGGGAGGACGGGATGGAAAACCGCCTCGCTTCCTTTCTCACCTCCACTCCCATCGCGCCAAAAAAAAAGACGCCACCTTGGAAGATCCCCTCCCGGGAGCCTTTCCGCACCTCTCGCCGCTCCGCCGACCCAACCCAATCCAACCCAGCCCAGCCCTCCCGCCGGCAGTTGCGCGGGGGCTGCAATGCAGAAAGCAAAACGAAGCCTTCGCCGGCACTTACCTGCTGCCTCCCGGGGAATCCGACCGCCCGGGGAGCTCCTTCTCCCACGGCCGCCTTCCACGTCCCTGCTCCAGTGCTTCGCTTAGCAGCAGCAACCGCCGCATCCTAGAGGTAAGAGGCGCCGGTCAGCAATGTTCGGGTCGGGCCCGAAGCGCCCGGCTCGGTTCGAGCGCTCAAACCGCGTCGCCGGCCCCATGGAAAGCTTCGGGGGCGGCGGCGGCGGGAAGTGAATCTGGCCGGGCGTGACCTTGCCCCACACCCGTCGGTGCTTTCTCCGCTCGCCCGGTTGCATCCAATCCCGCCGCGCTCACACACGAACACGGTGCCCGCCCGCCCGCTCTCTCCCCCCCCGGCCGCCGATCGGAGCTCCGCCGCGGAGTTCGAGCGCCTCCACCACCTCCCTCCTAGCTGCCGCCGTTCACATCGCCGTCACGAGCGGCACAGGAGGAGCGCGATGGAGTCGGAGCCTCGGCCAGGCGCTGCTTTAACGAAGGCGGAGGCAGCAGCGGCGGCAGTAACGCAGCAACGCCCGGACGCTCCCCGACCGTGTCTGGGCTTCTCCGACGCCCCTCGGTTGAGGTTCGCAGCCCGCCGCAGCCAGCTCCATCCCCGGCTTTGCGGCCGCTGGTGCGAGAGCCAGAAAAGAAGGCTGCCGCTGCCGCCTGACCGAAAGCCGCTCGCCTCGCTGCCGCATGAAGCTTTCCCGCGGCGGCGCCGGCGCCGGCGACTCCTCCGCAGTCAGAAGCGCGCTCGAGTGGCGGAGACTGGAAGCGTCCAGCGCCGCCCGCCGGGGAAGGGCGGGATATCGAGGGGCGGGCAGGCGGAGGAGCGCCCGCCTGTTTGGGCCGGCCCTCGCTCCGCCTGGCTTCAAATAAAAACACCCGTGCCGGGCAGACGCGCCGCCACTTGGCGACAAGCGCCTTAGCTGGACGCGCCGAAGCGGCGCCCGGACACCAATGACGCCGGTGGGTGGGTGGGTGGCGGGGGGGGGGATGAGGAAGGGGGGGAGAGAATGAGGAGGAGGAGGGTGGTGATGATGGTGGCGGCAAGTAACCGGCCGGCTCGCGCTCCTACTTTCCTCTTCCGTCTCTGCCAGGCCGCTTCAGGGAAACTTTGCCTCACGTCCGCCCGGGAAGAGACCGCGTGAAACATTCCTGCGCTTGCCGGCTCGCTTTGAGGCTGCTTCGAATGGGACCGCCGCTTGACGTTTGGGGCTCGAGAAAGGGAACTCACGAGAGGAAAGCGCGCCTGCTTCGGAGGGAGGGAGGGGAGGGGAAGGAGCGACTTCTGCTGGGACGCTGCTGCTGGAGAGTCAGGCCCCTCAGCGTTGATTCGGCCTGGAATCGTTTTCCCTCCTTCTTCAGCCGTAGGACGGAAGAAGCTTGCTGCCCTTCCCCCCACGAGCTCGAAGGCCGCCGGGGATACGAGCTCCGCTTTTCCCAAGCCTCGCTCGCGCTGCCCGGGGACGGGCAGGTGGAAGCGCCCAGCGGCACGTCGAAGTTTCCGCGGGCAAAAGTGCGGAGAAGGCGGCGGCAGCCTGTCCGGGTCGGCCGCCAATTTATTGGTTGTTTTCTCCCATTAGGGATAGAGAGAGAAAGTGACAGTTTTATATGCAAAGGGAGGGGAGGGGAGAAAAACTACCAAATAACACTCTTTTGACTGTGGCTTTGTTGGCTTTGCAGCTCTGCCGGCCTGAAATGAGATGGGACTTCTGGTTTGATGGACAGGAGACCCTGCAAGGAGGTGAAGGATCCTGGGTCCCAATTGAAAAATCCATTCCTGTACAAATCCAGTGGCGGCCTAGCTACTTCTTGTCTTCCACCTGCATATAAGGATATAACAAAGCATTACCTATCCTGAAGAGCAATACTACTTTTTACTTAATGTTGAAATTCTTATGTTGAACTTATGAAATTCACCTGGTAGAAGATTGAATTCTTGCAGGAAGGATTCTTGTGGTCTCTTCCAGCTTGAGATGCTTTGAAGGCTCTTTAATCACTATAAAAGCGCCAAGGTCACTTTGCCACTTGCATTCCTCAGTATAGCTGTAACCAAAAACAGAAGAAGCAAACAGAATGAAGGGGGGGAATCAAAAAGACAGGATTGTGGGCTTCTCTTGGGGCCAGTTTGTGGATTAAGCCACCTGGTTTGAAGTGGCTGCCAGTTTCTCTGCAAGAAATTAAAAGGATCCTCTTCTTAGCAAAAGAGGCTGGCAGCTTTTCTTCTGATAGTCTGTCCCTGTTCCACAAGGTCAGGTCTTTTTGTGCTGATGGCTGTGAAACATTTAGGAGTTGAAGATTGATTAGAGGGCACCAGCGTGAACTATAAATCCCCGCACACCGGCTGGCAGGCCATCATTGCAATTAAATCAATAGCTTCTTATTCAACACTACCCATTTGCGGTGATTTTTGTGCTGGTTTTGCTAATGCAGATGATAGCCTAGTTGGCACGGTTGGTCATGTGAGTAATCTCTGGGAAGTAGAGTTGTTCCAAACTGAATTAAGAGTCAGGCTGACATCTCTGCAAAAAGCAAACATGAGTTTTGGCTGCCTCAGTAGAATTATAATTCCACCTTGCTCTGCAATGGTCAGAAAGGAGCCTATAAATATTACACTGTCAAGACAATCGGGCCACTGAGGACAATCAGAGAACTGGAAACAAAGGCCTGTGCCAGGAATAGGCTAAGTAAGTCCCCGGCTCCTTTTATTAGAGTTTCCACATTGACAACAAATTTTGAAAATTGACAGCAATGTATAACACAATAATATAAAGCCTAATGTTGGCTTAATGCAGAGGTCTTCAAACTTGGCAGCTTTAAGACTTGGGGACTTCAGTTGGGAGTTGGAGGTCCACAAGTCTTAAAGTTGCCAAGTTTGAAGACCTCTGGCTTAATGTCATTTTAAAATACAGAGGGAGAAAAACCTAATTCCAGAGAAGAGAAACAAAAATTCTTGATCCTTCACAAAGAATGGCATGTCCAATCTACTATGTCCTCTACCTTGGTTCTCCAAAAGCTTACACATAGGCATCAAAATGTCAAAAGAACTAGAAGAGATCTTTTGAGTTCACCTAATCTAATTTTTTTTTCTCGGTATAGAATCCATAATGGCTTCTCTGGTAGATGACAATCCTTTGTTGTTTGAAGTTTTCTAGTGAAAAGAACACATGACATCGTTGCACTGGAGGACAACTCGAATGTGTCCAGCTTTTAGTTTTAATCCAGTGGTTCTACACTTCGGGGCAATAAAGAATTAAATATATTCATTCTTCTGTGTTGAAGTCTTAAAAACCACAACCATATCTCCTATCTGTCTATGGAGATTCTCAATCATCCAGGTCGTGGTTGTCCCAAAGGTGCTTTTTCAAGAGGCAACTCATCCAAGAAGCTTCTTCAGCTCTGACTAAATCCTTCCATTCCCCACCATCCAGTCAGAGCTTGGATGAGAAGTGAAACATCTTCAAAAGAAAACCAGAAAGTCCAGTAGCCTCTTGAAAAAGCATCTTTGGGACATATCTCCTATCGGTTCTCCCTTCGGTAGGTTAAACATACCCTGACTCTTTAGGTGGTCCTCCTGAGGCTTGGTCGCCAGACTCTCTCCCATCTTAGCGGCTCTTCTTTGAATTTGCTATTATTTGTCAGTGTACATTTTTAACATTGGTTGTCAGAAATGGATATAATATTTCTAATTGATTCTGACAAGGGCAGAGTAAAGTAGAATAATTAGCAATTCCTATGATCTGGAGTCTAATGCTTTTGTTAGTGCATTCCAATAATGTATGTGTGTGTGTGAATATATATCTACTGTGCTTTTTTGTTGTTAGCTGTGAAGTCATGTCCGACCCTTCACGACCCCATGGATAATGTTCCTCCAGGCCTTCCTGTCCTCTTCCATCCTCTGGAGTCCATTTAAGCTCACTCTGACTGCTTCAGTGACTCCATCCAGCCACCTCATTCTCTGTCATCCCGTTCTTCTTTTGCCCTCAATCTTCCCCAGCATTAGGCTCTTCTCCAGTGAGTCCTTCCTTCTCCTTAGGTAGCCAAAGTATTTGAGTTTCATCTTCAGGATGAAACTCTGCTTTTAGATCTTACAAATTCACACTGTCCTGTTTAATTTCTCTCAATTTCCTTTTTTTGTGTGGATTGTTTGTAACTGTGCCTTCAGTATCTCCTTTCATTGGATTTTTCATCCTTCAAGAATGTTTTTCTGCTTCAGGATTTGAAGCTAATGGAGCCAAGTCCAGTCTACCGTCTGTTGGAATTCTTCAGGATCTACTCTTCTCAATTGCTCCTCCTCTGGATATCACACTTCTGAGGATAACATTGGGTGGGTTTTTATTGGTACTTGCTTTTTTGGGTTTGATGATTTCTTGAACACCACCCAGAAGGCATGCTCTCTGTGTTGGGCAGCCAAATAAAGGCTCTAAATTAATATAAATAAATAGCCACCATCACTTTTCCCCAAGGTGCCAGTCACCCTCATTTCTTCAATCAATTCCTCGTGATGATTAGGTCCAGGCTAGCAGAACCCCTTGTCCTTTCTTCCACCTTCCTACAAATGAAGTTGTCAGTAAGAACAGGCAAGATTTATTTGTACTCTGTCTCAAAATTTCTAGCTGATATCAAGGTAATTGAAATTCTCCATTATCACTATTGTGTGTGTCTCTTAAGTTTTGGTCATGTGATTCAAGAAAACCTCATCAGTACCTTTTGCCCACTGGGTAATCTATAATAAACTCCCACAATGGTATCACTTTTGTATCTCTTTTTATTCTTACCCAAATACTTCCGACAGGTTTTCCAAGTTCTAAGGAGGTATTAATAGAATAGGGTACATATATCTTGTAGAAAAGATGAGAAAAGGGAAACGATATGACCTATATTGCAGTGTTTACCAATCTTGACAACTTTTAAATGGGTGGACTCTGGTGAAATCCAAATTTTTTTACTACCGGTTCTGTGGGCATGGCATGGGAAGGATACTGCAAAATCTCCATTCCCACCCCACTCCAGGAGAAGGATACTGCAAAATCCCCATTTCCTCCTCACTCCTAGGGGAAGGATATTGCAAAATCTCCATTCCCACCCCACTCGGGGGCCAGCCAGAGGTGGTATTTGCTGGTTCTCAGAACTGCTCAAAATTTCCGCTACCGGTTCTCCACAACCTGCTGGATTTCACCACTGGGTGGACTTTAACCCCCAGAATTCTGCCTGGGAAGAATTGAACTACACTGACGTATTGAGTCTCCTAAACTGGGCTCAGCAATGGTCTCCCAATGCTTCACACTTAGCAGAAGACTCTTAGACAGGAGTCACATAAACTGCAGATAAGACTGAAGCCACATGCACAAGATTTGATCGTTGAACAGAATGCCAAGGTATCAGGGACTTTTATTCACAAGCCTTACCCATGCAAACTTGTGTAACAGCCACATGTTGGACAAACATGGTGCAGCAAACGGCCTGTTTAAAGTGAGCCGTCACCTAAATTCATTTAGTTTTGACCTCTGATACCATGAGAATCATATTGCTCTGCTGTGAATACAGTCGTCTTCTACTGTACAGGATTGTTGGAAGGGCTGAAGCTCTTTGAACAGCTGAAAACAGTGCATTAGGATTGTGCAGAGATTTGGATTCAAATTACAAAATGCATTCCTGAGTTTGCATTGATAGAGACATTGTTAGAAAGCTGAATACTAACATTCCTGACACTGTGGGTCAATGCAGGGATAATTGCTTGAGCTCAGGAAACGTTGCAGCTGCTTTAAGGAGTTCCTAGAGGCTGCTGCATGCACTCTCTGAATCACATTTTCTCCTTTGGTTCTCTATAAAGCCCACAGTTTAGAAAAATGACTAGCTACTATATGAAATGTCTGTGAAATTAGCCTTCTATTCTTTATTATTAATTAAATATAAATTTAATGGATTTATTAAATTTATATGCTGCCCAACTCTTTATGGCCATAACTGCTGATGGCTAAAGTTATCTTTCATAAGTAGTCTGCTCTTCAATCCTCAGAGAACATGAGAAAGTAACCAGCATCACACACAGCCAGGTTAGGATGGTAGACTAGGTTGATAGATTACTAGATTGGACACTCTCAGCCATACAAGTTCACTGATTTCAAACTAGTCTATCTTTAGTCCAACATACTTCACAGAGTAGTTGTACAGGAAAAAATGGAAAAGAGAGTGTTGTCCTAAGCTCAGCAAGCCAAAGCAAGAGATAAATATAATAGTGAATGAAAAAACAAGAAAAAAAGAAAAAGATTTTTTCAAAGAAAAAACAAAATCCAGTTGCCTCCTGAAAAAGCACCTTTAGGACAATCATGACCTGGATGACTGAGAATCTCTACAGACTTTTAGCTATACAATTTGGGATGAACATCCTTTGAATGGTGTGGGAGTAGGAATGGATTTCCAGAGGGGGAAAAATGCAGACCACATGAACCAGGAGCACTACTCAGGTGACCCTGAAGACACAGATAAACCTCTAAGTGCTTCAATGACCCTCTAAAGGATGCAAATGACCAGCTATCTTCAACGAATATAAATCCTTCCATTCTCCACTATCCTGTCAGAGCTGAAGAAGCTTCTTTGATGAGAAGCAAAACGTCTTCAAAGAAAAAACAAAAAAGTCCAGTTGCTTACTGAAAAAGCACTTTTGGGACAACACTGACCTGGATGACTGAGAATCTCTACAGACTTTTATAATAGTGAATGAAAAGCAGCTGTTTACAAGGTCACAGAAATGAAACAGGGTGGAAGGATTGAGCAGGCAGGATTTCTCTCTTACCTGAATGTCCCAAATGCTGTGAACCTCTGGAGAGGCAGAAACAGTGAATAGCATTCACTTAGATGGGTATTTAAAATCCAGATGAGGTGGTTTACAATTGCACATTGAAAGCTAATATGAACTAATCGAAGAAGCACTTTCTTTTTTGAGCTGACAAAAATCTCTCCCTGCTTACATGAGATCATAACCCAAGGTTTGCAGTCGAAAACAATGGAGAACTGCCAGTCTAGGGGATTCTTTAAGCAAATCATGACATGTGCAGAAATGCTAGCAATTCTAGTTTTGTGAAAAGGGAAAGAGACATGTATTTAGGAATGGACCAAAAGCAGCAGGTTGAGGCACTCAGTTACAGGCCAGTTAAGCAAGTCTTGAGTGCTTAACATTTATCTATGCTCAGCTGTTAACTAGAGAGGGCTTATACTGATTGACTGGTAGTTCCTTGCAAGCATTGTAGACTGGCAGACAGATAAACCTAAACGTGCTTATAATAACGTTCAAATAGACCTGGAAAAGTTTAGCCAGTCCAGATCAATCCTAGATGTGTTTTCAACTTGATTAAGAAAGGTTGGCAAACAGAAAAGCTGGTTGTCTGAAAATGCCCTGTGCAGTGATAGGAAAGTAATCTTCTTCCTGTCTTTAATTTGGTAGCAGAGTTGTCAACCGTCCCATTTGGCACATTCAACAAAAGTAGCTCCCGGCTCTTTGACCAAGAGTGTAGCTTTATTGAAAAATCAATCTAGGCACAGCAGAAGCAAAGTCAGTTCTGAGGTTTTCCCGTTTTCCCTTTTCCCCTCTGGGCCACCCACAACTCATAGTTCACCAATTGAGTTCAGTTCTTTTGCTTTGTAAAAAACTGTCTTTGCCAGTCAAACATTCTTCATAACTTGACCTTGGTAGATAATGTTTCTCCAGCAACAGAAGGTTCTCTTGCATTCCATAGTCTTCCTCCGACCCTTAGAAAATCACCACTCTCCTCCTGTCACTTTGGCAAAAGCAGCATGGGAGTCGAGTCATGTTTGGCAAGGGTATACTCAAGCAAATCAATTTGTAGAAACCATTGTGCATTATAACCTTGGACATCCACTAGCTTCTTTTATGGGCTTGATAGACCCCAACACATTTGGAGAGCATCAGCTGGGGTAGGGTACTCTTAAATTCTATGCCACAAAGAAGGCTTGTTAATTTGTGAGTACAAATAGTCCTAGATTTACAACAGTTCATTTATTGACCGTTCGAAGTTACAACGGCACTGAAAAAAAATGACTTCCTGTATGACCGTTTTTCACACGACCATTGCAGCATCCCCATTTATGACAGTTGCAGTGTCCCAGTGTCATGTGATCAACTTTTGCAGCCTTCTGAAAAGCAAGGTCAATGAGAAAGTCAGATTCAGTTAACAGCCGTGTTACTAACGTAACAACAGCAGTGATTCACTTTACAGCTGTGGCGAGTAAAGTTGTAAAATGGGTCAAAATTCACTTAACAACCGTCTCACGTAGCAAAGAAATTTTGGGCTCAATTCTGGTCGTATGTCAAGGACTACCTGTATGAGAAAAACAGGATAGAGCTATGCTTCATAATATGGTAGTGGCTGGGGAATGAGTCTCCCATGGTAATTTTTATACTCTTCCCTATCTAGCAGCTAAGTAATACCTAAGTCAATTACTAATGCAGAGATTCTCTTAATTAAAGAGCCCAGTTTCAGCATAAGCTCTGGTGAATACCAGTAACCCAGGGGTGAAATCCAGCAGGTCCTGACAGGTTCTGGAGAACCGGGAGCAGAAATTTTGAGTAGTTCGGAGAACCGGCAAATACCACCTCTGGCTGGCCCCAGAATGGGGTGGAAATGGAGATTTTACAATATCCTTCTCCCAGGAGTGGGGAGGAAATGGGGATTTTGCAGTATCCTTCCCCTGCCACGCCCACCAAGTCACACTCACCAAGTCAAACCATGCCCACCAAGCCACGCCCACAGAACCGGTAGTAAAAAAAAATTGGATTTCACCACCGCAGTAACCCCTTTACTGGGATTCAAGAACAATCATTGCAATTGAAATTGACTAAATAGATTTAACTCAGGCCATTTGGGAACAGGGAGCACAGGTAGACCTTGACTTATAACCATTCATTTAGTGACCTGTCTAAATTACAACAGCACTAAAAAAAATGACTTATGACCAGTCCTTGCAGTTATGAGCATTATAGCTTCCCCATAGTTATGTGATAAAAATTTGTTATTTGTGTTCGGTAACCGGCATATGTTTACAATGGTTGCAGAGTCCCGGGATCACATGATCACCATTTGTGATCCCATTTGTGATGGGTTGTGGTACTCCCAGTGTGATCAGGAAAAGGACTGAAAGAGCCCTCTTATCGGGTGGGTTCTAAAAATGTTTACTACCGGTTCTGTGGGCATGGCTTATTTGGTGGGCATGGCTTTATGGTCATGTGACAGTGGGTGTGGCTTGATGATCATATGACTGGGTAGGCATAGTCAACTCAATGTCACTCACATCAAGGGGAGCCATAGTTTTTGACCACACCCCTTGTTCCTTCCTCTCAGGCCTAGTTTCGACTCAGTCGGCCTGAGAGAAACATCTCTAGCAGATCTGGCTTTCAGCCATTGTCTGTTCGATTATCTCAGAGTCACTGTGAGTTTTTTGACCAAACAATTCTTTAGGATTTAGCAGAGGTACTGGTCTACCAGGCTTTTAACTGCTGGCAGAGCTGTACTGGTCTACCCATTTGTTTTTGGAGCGCACTGGTCTACCACCACACTGCTTTTTATTGCTGATCAGCTGTAGGGCGGCCCTTTGAAGTGCCACGGCAAGAGTTTAAACAGTTTTTTGCCACTCTGCCACCACCGAGAGCATCAGAAACCACTTTCAGGCAGCTTGGCCTCAATTGCCAATCTACCACCTTCAAGCAGTTTACAAGGAGTGGATCAGTTCTAGCCGATCAGTTGGGAGGCTTCTTGGCTTCTCAATTTAAAGCTACCTGTCTTGGGATTTTTTTCTCTTCTTTGTCAAGTGAGCCCTGATTTTTTCTTTCTAGCCGATCAGCTGGGACTCAGGAGGCAGCGAATAGATTGGGGGTGGGGCTAGGCAGAGGTGGTATTTACTGGTTCTCCAAACTACTCAAAATTTCCACTACTGGTTCGCAAGAACCGGGGAGAACTGTTAGCAACCCACTATTGCCTCTTATGTATGTATATGAAAGCAAAGCATTTCCAATGATGCTTTGTGCTTCACACTGTGTGAAATTTATACATATTGTATTCTACATGTTGTACAATATCAAATTATAACTTTATGGTTCAGGTTGAGCATGTTGTGTAAACTAGACCGAAATATAGCACCTTCTGTATGCTTATCTAAAATAAAGTAAGATTCCGTCTTCGTCATTCTTCAGAATTTATTTTTGGAACAAGCATTTATGGCTTAGCATGAAATGTGAACACGGCTTATTATAGCTTGTTCAATAAACTGTATTAAACAGTGCAGGGTGCAACGTTTTAAAGCCAAGCTTATGCAAAAATTTCAAATTGCATAGAGAAAGATGAGAAAAATACTGCTGATTTCATGGTAATCATAAGACAAGGAACTGTTTTCTGGTGAACCTGACTCACGCAAGCACAATGTGTTTAACTCTGTTGTTGTTTTATTGGGTTTATGTTACATTAAGCTCAGAGTCATGATTAACAAACCGTAATGGCTAGGTTTGAATTACAAATGATGAGTTGAAAATGATCTTGCAGATCACCTATACTCCCTACCCAGTGTACGAATCCACCACTGCAGCCTCCCTAACAGATAACCATCCTATTTCAATTTAAGAACTTCCAGCAAAGAACATTCCAACCTTTCCTGAGGCAGTTTGTTCCAGCTCATACCGAAATCTGCTTTCCGATAATTGAATGTATTCTGGAGGAAATGTGAGCCCCTGCCTCTGCTTATTATGGTCTGCCTGGCCTCCCCATCCCACTCGAAAAACCAAGCAGAGCAGAAGGATTAGCAGTTTGCATCTATTGTTATATATCTCACTAGAACGGCAGTTTTTAATTTAACTTCTCCAACATGTAAGCTGGGGGAGCTGTTGCATTAGAGAAAAGGACACAGAGAAGGTGCCACTTTCCCTTTTTCTTGCAAGATCTATCATCCATATTTTATTTTATTTTTGCATCGTCTGGTGTGGGTGGGATCCTTTTCTGTACCAAACGTCCTAGAACTAAACAATCAGAAGGGGCACATTCAGACACACTCTAAGTAAACTTTGTGTCCTGGACAAAAGTGATGAAGTGTGAAACTCACCCCTGATATATTTGCATGGGATGAGCAAGTGGGAAAGCAAAGGACTGAGCTTGCAGTGCAGCATTGCAATGTGTTATGATGTAAAAATAATCAAAGCTGCACACTTTTCCCTAAAATCTCTTCCCCTCCCACTTTTTTCTTGCCTCTCCTTCCCCCGCCTCCCCCCACCTGTCCCGGTGCAATTTCTTTCCCTATCATGCTCACACTCTTCCGAAAGGCCAGGAGAGGGGAACCTGCCTCATCACTGGGAAGAATATTCTAAAGCAGGGGTCTCCAACCTTGGCAACTTTAAGACTTGTGGACTTCAACTCCCAGAGGAACTCTGGGAGTTGAAGTCCACAAGTCTTAAAGTTGCCAAGGTTGGAGACCCCTCTTCTAAAGGGTGGGGCAGAGAAGGCTCTCTTCCTGGACCCCGCCAATCAAAATTCTTTAGTTAACAGAGTCTGTAGCATACCTTTTCTGCCTAACCAGACTGCATGCACTGATGTAATGGGGAGAAGACAATTCCACAGGTAGCCTGGCCCCATGTCATATAGTTTACACTAAACTGGCTCTCTTAGAAACACAAATATATATTTCTCCAAAATGACCTGTCCCCAGTCTGATCCTTCAGGTTTCCATCGGTAAAACCATCATTGCACTAATTGAGTCCATTCACCTTGCTGCTAGTTGTTCTCTCCTTGTCTTTCCTTCTACTTTCTCAGGTTTATGGACTTCTCAAGAGAACTAGATCTTTACATAATGCATCCAAAATATGGACGTAAACCTCCTCATTTGTATCCTGACTGAGAACTCTGGATTGATATATTTAAAATCAATGTGTTTGTTTACTTGCCTATCCATGATATATTCATTACTCCAGAGAATAGCATGGATAGCCAAAAAAGCAAACAATGACGGACCGAGAATTCTAACTTGAAGTACAAATGACCAGGCATAAATTTTAGTTCAGAAACATCTGTATTCTTTCTCTCCTGCTTTTTCAAAGTCCAATCTTTGCTCCCATGAAGTGTCAGAGGAGTAACCGTTGCCTCAACAATTCTGATATTTGTAGAGGTAGACTTGTCACAGCATCTGAACACAGTATAAACCTTAATTGCTATCTCCTAGGAGCTGATTAAAAACAAGTGTGTTTAGAGGTTGGGAATCAAAAAGAGTGTGTCCTGTTTGATTCATAGTCTGCTTCAATGATCTGGAAAGTAACCCAATACAGCTTGAGCTTCTTTATAGGTCCAACTCAGAATCTTGTTGAGAAAATCCAGGGTTGATGCCTCCCCACTGACTACAACTCGGTAATCAACAAATGGCTGCAACACACTTTTTATCAGAATGGGATGAAATTGCAGACTGAGAGTAGCTCTTTTCTGAGAGCAGAAGGCTACCAAATCTCACATATGTGTGGTGATTTGATTTGAAAGCAGTCTTTACTATTTTTTTTTATAAATTTTTTTTATTTTATTTTGATTCAAACATCATCTTCCATTAAACGGTGTGTCGTCTGGGTACAAGTATTTTGTGCAAATATTTTATACAATAACAATTACAATTGTACTGTAATAGAAACTAAGTTGGTTTTGAATTTAATAACAGCTGCCAGGTTACTGGTGGCACAGTATTGGAAGAAGGAAGATCCACCTACTATTGAGGAATGGACACTAAAAGTTGTGCATTTGGTAGAGATGGCAAAAATTTCAGCATATCTTAAAGACCATTCAAACGAAAGATACATAACGGAATGGAGAAGATGGATTGACTATATTCAAAACAAGTATCAGACTAAGAAGATTCATATAGCTTATGAGTGAAACATTTTTAACTTTTAGCTTATGTTTATAGTGTTTTGAGTTATAAGGAGCTAAAGACCTAGAAAGAATTTGAAGTCAACAATTTGTTAGCATATTTTAGTTTTATGTTTGTGGATGCTATTCCCTGTGCTTGTTCTGGGAAGTCAAGGGAGGGGGGTGGGGGGAAGGGCTGAGGGGGAAAGGGCAGGGGGGAGAAAATGTTTGTATTTCTTATAAAACTTTTCAATAAAAAAAAACAATTACAATTTACAGCCATATTTATTATTTTATCTATTTTTAGTATTAGTACTAATACTAATTTATACCACACCTAATACTATAACAATCCTCTTCTTAACTTATTTAACTTTGTTAAAACATTTTCTCCATTTCACTCATCTGCTCTTTTCCACTTTTCATATTTATTCTCTAACCATTGATATTATTATGTTATAATAATCGGATTGTTCCTTTTCTTTAATTTCAAGTGTTAACCTATTCATTTCTGCACATATTTTCCTAATCACATTCTCATCCATAGGAATCTCTTCATTTTTTCCAAAAGCAGTCTTTACTCTTTGAGATTACTTTAAAATCATAAAAAGCATCTGTTTATCCCATCTCTATTGTTGCTTTGTTTCAGTTGGAGTGAAAAAAATCCATTCAATTTCAGAATGATAGGTTCAGAATAACACAACCATATGTGGGCCTACTAAGAAATGTGATTATCTATTATGTATTGAGACTGTGCCCAAATAAAGGATACAGGATTGAATCTTTAAAGATATTGGAAAAGACTCACAAGGTAATGGTTAGCTCTCTTTATGTTTTGTGGGCAATGTTTTGCAATGAATGAGAGGAGGCATTATACATAATATTGTAAAAATTCTAAGTGGTTGTACTGAATAAAACACAAATGGAAGAACTGAATTAATGTTTAATAACAACTCTTCCCCACACTCTTTATAGGACACTCTCTATATTTGTGTCTATATGTGTAACACTCTATATATACTCACCATAAAGAATGCAGAGTCAGACAGAAAATAAAATATAATGAAGGTTAGAGTCTGGAGACATATGAAACCAAAACAGAAAACACTCAGCTTAAAAGAAAATCAAAGCTATACATCTCGAGCCAAAATTGAGATAAGAGAGGTAGAGATATGGAAGATGGCATTGCCTATATATAACCATTAACTATCAACACTCATGTACTGTTGGAGAAACTCAAACAGCACTAAAAATAAATTCAAATATTGTGAATTGGGTTTTAAAATGGAAATGAATTAAGAAGGAAAGAGTAAAGAAGGGGACCGATATACAATAGGGTAGATATCCACTTACGACCACTCGTTTAAAGACCACTTGAAGTAATGATGGTGCTGAAAAATGACTAGTCCTCATACTTATCACTGTCTCAGCATCCTCACAGTCATGTACTCATGATTTTGGCACCTAGCAATTGTTGCACATTTACCACAATCACAGTATCCCGCAGTCATATGATTGTCATTTCTGACCTTCCTGGCCATCTTCCAACAAACAAAGCCATTAGGAAATCAGCAAGGCAAGTCATGGTCATGTTGGAAGGAAAAATCCATCAGGTTCAGTTCCAAGCTGAGAGAAAGACACTGGAAACAACATGGAGGCTGATTGGAAAGAAAGGTTTAATGATGAACAGCAGTTCTGGGTCAGCTGAACAAATGGTTTAATGAGTGGATGGATCTTTATAGGTTTCTGTGACTTTGAAGTTTGAACTGTTCTGGGAGTGGTGCAATGACGGGTGTTGGGCAATTCCTATTATGGCTAATTTAATTTAATTTAATTTAATTTAATTTAATTTAATTAATTAAATTTATATGCTGCCCTTCTTCGAAGACTCAGGGTGGCTCACAATACATTTAAAAAATCATTATAAAAAGACATTGAAAAATTAAAAAAAACATTAAAAACTCATTCACACCATTCATGACCGGATCTCGTCAGATCACAAGAGCGAGATCAACGGCCCCAGGCCTGCCGGAAAAGCCAGGTCTTCACTGCTTTTCGGAAGGCCAATAGGGTGGGGATGGTCCGGACCTCAGCAGGTAACTGGTTCCAGAGAGCTGGGGCAGCCACAGAGAAGGCCCTCCCCTGTGGGCCCGCCAGCCGACATTGTTTAGCTGACGGGACCTGGAGGAGACCAACTCTGTGGGATCTTACCGGTCGCTGGGAGCTATGCGGCTAATGGCTTTCATTCTGTGTTTGTTCTGTATATTGTTTTAATGTTTTGCCATGAGAACAATGACAGCTCAAAACAAGCTTTATGTTCTTTTTTTTCCTTCCTTTCTTTCTTTTTATTTTTTTCTTTCTTTTCTTTTCTTTTCTTTTTTTGCATTCTTAAATTCACAGAAAAGAAGAGATGATAGTCTGTGCTACTTTTTTTAAAAAAATTATTGAGGTCAGTTGTAAATGAGCATTTCATTTTCTGCTTTGAGGAGTTTTCAAATGCTTTAGTTTCTTTTTTAAAAAAAATCCCATGGATCAATATTTCCACAATTTGGGTGGGAAATAGCAGTCAGACTGAATTTGCACCTTCTTCTGTGGTTTTAGGAGGAGGAAGTAAAGAGAGAGACGCTGAAGAAGCTTCTTGGATGAGAAGTGAAACGTCTTCAATGAAAAAAGCACTTTTGAAAAAAGCACCTTTGGGACAACCATGACCTGAATGACTGAGAATCTCTATAGACATTTAAAGAGAGACACAGAGACTTTTCTCCAGTTCCTACTATTCCCTGTGGCAGAACATTTTAATTTTTCCTCACTGATGGGACGTTCCACATGTTGGAACTGGATGTTGCAACATTCTGATGGAACGCGCCACATGAGCTGTTCTGTTCTATGTTTGGAACAAATGGGTTTCTTTCATTCATTCATGCCTCTAGCATACGTTCCTGTTAGCTATCAATTTTGTAAGGAATGGTTCAGTCTTACTGTTGGCATCTGCAACTGAAGCGTTTAGTATTCCTGAGACAGATGTTTTATTTCAGTAATGGCAAGCCTCTCTATAAGCGCTAGTATGAGCATGTGTGGGTGGGAGGGTGATACATGCTGGTTTCTCCTCCTTCTCCTCCTCTCAGGGATGCCTCCTCTCTGTCTTCCCCTGATATTAACACTGAAGCGAAATTATGTTCTAAAGCAGAGATCTTCCTTCCTAGATTAAATGGTAATGTTCTAGGAGTGACACTCATTAATTAGAGGAAAGGGAGTTATTCAACAATTAATGGGAATCGTGGCACCTCCTTTGAGTTAATTTCATGTAAACGGCTCACGTAATTATCTCTATTTTGAATAATTAAGAATGAGTTAATGTAACTGTTTAACCTTTGGACATCGATTGTTGAATAAAAGCCACACATACAAAAATCCAGTAGTCACATCTGTGGTTGTCTAGCAGAAAGACATTGAGCCAAAGCATGACCATCTTTTCTGACCTCATCCTTCCCGCTGGGCTCTTCAGACCAGCCACCCAGAAGATGGCAACTCACCCCAGGGGTGAAATCCAGCAGGTTCTGACAGGTTCTGGAGAACCGGTAGTGGAAAATTTGAGCAGTTCGGAGAACCGGCAAATACCACTTCTGGCTGGCTCCAGAATGGGGTGGGAATGGAGATTTTGCAATATCCTTCCCCCAGAAGTGGGGTGGGATTGGAGATTTTGCAGTATCCTTCCCCTGCCACGTTCACCAAGCCACATCGTGCCCACCAAGCCACGCCCACAGAACCGGTAGTTTAAAAAAATGGATTTCACCACTGACTCAGTCCCTTCTGAGTTCAACCTTCTTTCTCAGAGTTTCTCTCTTGAAAAGTAATGACCTCTGTTAAAACTCAAAGACAGTTTCCTGCAAGTAGGCAAATTAGGGCTCTCTTCAGAAAACCAATGGCAGAAGACAAAAATAAGCAACAGGCAAAAACATTCTTTCATTGATATGTGCCTGCACTCCCCCATTTATATTCCCATTTTTATGTTTTCAGTCCACTTGCCCATAAATATGGTTCTCCATGACCAGTCATCCAGAAACAAGGCTTTTGTATAATACTTTTGTCAGGTTTCCAAGAAACACCCCCAATGAAAGAAGACTCCGAGGCTTGAAGTTCCTCAAAGTTCCAATTAGAGATGTCATATTGGCACATCGGGGAAAACCCGAATCTGAAAGTTTCTAGGTTTTCCCCACCCAAAGAAAAGTCCAAGTTCCTGCCCACCACCCATAAGTCCATCACATGGCCCAATCAAAGCACCGTCCCAACTGGAGAGGCCTCCCAGTTCCAATCCTCCAGGTGCAGGGCAAGATGTCCTTGACTCTCTGAGAAAAGAATGTTATTATGACTATATATAACCCATGCTCCATACAATTCCCCCTCCCAGTTTCCCACAGTAGGAAATGTGGCAGGCCTGAAGGCCCAATGCAAAAGATGGCTTCCAGGCCTGACAACTTTTTAGTCAGGTAAAGAAAGCATAACCTTAGTACCAGCTTTAGTCTTACCTATGCCACATTCAGCATTTTCTGTTAACATTACAGGTAGTCTTTGACTGACAACCACAACTGAATCTATCTGGAGCTCTGTTATCGGCTGCAGAGGGCTTTCCAGAAGGACCTCTGATGGTGAAACGGAGGCCAGAAGACCCACATGAATCAATCTGGACCTTGTTTCTTGTCTGCAGAGGCCTTTCCAGAAAGCCTCTGACAGTGAAATGAGGCCAGGGGGTGGCATGCGCAGCAATCCAGAGCCCGTTTCTCAGCTGCAGAGGTCTTTCCTGAAGGCCTCTGACAGTGAAACAGAGGGCAGGGGTGACACATGCAAACGGCAGCAAGTGGCCGCAGAAGAAGTGGGCCAGCAAGGCAAGGCAGGTGTCGGGGTGTGCGAGGCCTGGTAAATAGGGAAGCTCTACCCACCCATCCCCACCCTAGTTTAATTTTTACCCGTGTACCTCCAGTCTAAGGTTAGACTGTAGCCGCACCCCCTGCACCCAGGGTCTTAATTAGGGCTTATTTTGTGGGTAGGGTTTATATTGGGCGCACATGTAAAAATCAAGCTAGGGCTTACTTTCAGGGTAGGTTGTATTTTCAGGGAAACACAGTAGCTTCCTTAAATTTGCTTGTTAGAAGACAGCTGGGAAGATTATAAATGGTGGTCAAATGATTCCTGAACACTGCAATTGTCATAGTAAATACATGCCAGTTGCCAAGCACCTGGATTTTGATCACTTGACCAGGGGATGCTGCAGTGGTTGTAACTGTGAAAAATGGTTATAAGTCATTTTTTTCAGTGCCGTTGTAAGTTTGGTTGGTCACTAAATGAATGGCTGCAAGTTGAGGATTTCCTGTAACACCAGAAACCTGGTCAATTCTGGCTGTTTTTATGGCCATTATGCAGAGGTGGGTTTCAGCAGGTTCTGACCTGGAGAACTGGTAGCAGAAATTTTGCATAGTTTGGAGAACCAGTAGTAAAAATTCTGACTGGCCCTGCCCCCATCTATTCTCTGCCTCCCAAGTCCCTGCTGATCGGGAAGAAATGGGGATTTTGCAGTAACCTTCTCCTGGAGTGGAGTGGGAATGGAGATTTTACAGTATCCTTCCCCTGCCACGCCCACCAAGCCACACCCACCAAGCCATGCCACGCCCACCAAGCCACACCCACAGAACCGGTAGTAAAAAAATTTGAAACCCACCACTGCCAGTATGCCACAAATGCTTACTTATATCCCAAACCTGCTCACACTATTTTGTGCAAGCTAGGATTTCTAATCCTAAAGTTTGCCTTGCAAGCCAACATGCACATCCCCACTAACACAATATATTAGCACACTCAGGTTATACATCAAACTCTTGTTCTTAATTTTTTGTTTACCACTTGTTCTTTTTCTGCACCCTGTATAAAGTTGTTCACCGTAAAAAGGAATAGCATTGTGGGTGTCAACACGTCAAGATGCACTTATCCTAGTGCTGACATGAGAAGGAGAACGCAAGTGTCTGCAACGGGACGGTTGCCTTTCATCTACTTATTTTAGCTGGAGATAATGTCCCCTTGGAGATGGACGGGAGGGGGGAAATTCTTTGAATTGGAGCAGTAAATAAGGGGTGAATGATTGGGAAGATGGCCAATGAATGCAGAGGAGTGGGGAAGGAAGAGGAGGGATTTTGGGGCAGCACGGCAGTGCTGGCTGCATGGAGTCAGGGTAAAAGTTGCCATGCTAAATAAAATGGAAGCTTGTTTCAAAAAAGACTTTGTTTGAGAGGCAATTTATTTGAAGACAGCCTGAAAATCTGACAGTGGGGTTGTATATAAGAAGCCGAACTGCCTTCCCTGTGTTCAATTTCTTCTAGTAATGTGATAGCAGCTGTGGAAGGAATCTTTTACTGTTTAATCTATGGTAGAGAGCACTGATTAGTGTCAAAGCACCTGCTTTGCAAGCAGAAAATAGTAGATAATACTCCAAGCAAAGTGTCCACTTAAAGAAACCAAATGGAGGATATTGGTAAATATTCCTCCTTTCTCTTCTTTACCCAAAGAATTATGGATTTGGGGATCAATGGTTAATAGCCTTGATGGCTATCTGCTGGGAGGCCTGTGAGTTTCCTAGTACAGTTGGTTGGTCACTGAGAGAACAGATTGATGGACTAGATGGGCCAGGGATGTAAACCAGCAGCTCACTGCTAATAGTCGGTAGAGATTCTCAGTCATCCAGGTCATGGTTGTCTCAAAGGTGCTTTTTCAGGAGGCAACTGGACTTTCTTGTTTTTTCTTGAAGATGTTTTTCTCCTCATCCAAGAAGCTTCTTCAGCTCTGACAGGGCAGTGGGGAATAGAAAGATTTATATTCCTTGCAGACAGCTGGTCATTTGCATCCTTTTAGAAGGTTGTTGAAGGGATGCGGTGGCTCAGTGGCTAAGACACTGAGCTTGTCGATCGAAAGTTCGGCAGTTTAGTAGTTCGAATCCTTAGTGCCGTTTAACGGGGTGAGCTCCCGTTACTTGTCTCAGCTTCTGCCAACCTAGCAGCTCGAAAGCATGTAAAACTGCAAGTAAAAAAATAGGGCCCCCGGGGGTGGGGAATGCCTTTTTTTGTTCTCCCCAGGTTCCAGAGCCTTTCTAGGAGCCTGGGGAGGGCGAAAACAGCCTTCCCCCCCAGAGGCCGGAAACGGCCCGTTTGCCGCTTCCGGTCCCACCGGTAGTCGGTAAACGGGCCATTTCTGGCCTCCGGAGGGCCTCCAGCGGGGTGGGGAAGGCCATTTTCACCCTCCCCAGGTTCCTAGAAAGGCTCTGGAGCCTGGGGAGAACAAAAAAAGGCATTCCCCACCCCCCGGAGGCCCTCTGGAGGCCAGAAACAGCCTTTTTCCTGATTTCTGGTGGCCTAGAATGCCCGAAAATCAGCTGGTGGAGCTGAGCTTGCGTGCCCACTGATATGGCTCTGCGTGCCACCTGTGGCACATGTGCCATAGGTTCACCATCACAGTTATAGGTCATCTAGTCCAACCCCCGCTCAAGCAGGAGACCCTACACCATTTCTGACAAATGGCAGTCCAATCTTTTCTTGAAAGTCTCAAGTGATGAAGCTCCCACAACTTCCAAAAGCAAGCTGTTCCATTGGTTGATTGTATGAAGGGCAGTCGACTTCATAAAAAGAAGAACAAAAATACAAAGAGATCACCACTCACTATTAAGTTAAAGTGAAATGGGATATGAAATTTGATTAGATTGTAACTGAGTGCTCTGAACGGAGTAAGGAAGACAGGGGAAGGGGGGAGATAAATCCAGCTTTGGTAGATGCCTATTAGTAACTACCACACCGAGTGATATTTGCTGTCACAAATAATATTTAAATTAGTTTTTAAAATATAGATGGGACTTCTTTGGTCCAAATATCAGCTCCTAACAGTCCTGTTAACCTGGCCAAAGGGAAAAAAAAAAAAGGAGGTTCAGCAAATTCTAGAGAACAACAGATTCTACAACTCTGAGCACATCAATGTTAATGTGTTTTCCTGGGAATGGAATCTTTTTTTTAAAAAAAAAAAGTTCTAGTCATAAAAATATAGTTTTGGTTTTCTAATGACAGAACTCGAGAAAAAATGTGACTTCCAACCAGTGGTGAAATTCAATTTTTTTTTACTACTGGTTCTGTGGGTGTGACTTGGTGGCCATGGTGTGGCTTGGTGGGCGTGGCATGGGAAGGATACTGAAAAATCCCCATTCCCTCCCCACTCCTGGTGGAAGGATATTGCAAAGTCTCCATTCCACCTCACTCTGGGGCCAGCCAGAGGTGGTATTTGCCGGTTCTCCAAACTACTCAAAATTTCCACTACCAGAACTCTAGAACCTGTCAGAACCTGCTGAATAGCACCCCTGCTTCCAACCCACTAATGAACAATTACTCCTTATGCATATTGAGGGAGGGAGGCTGCCATACAAGAACTGCAGAACCTTTTACATTATGCCCAAAGGGAATTTTGACTTTCTGGTAGACCTGAGGTCAATCTTCTATGAAGTTGATATTCACACGACTGATACACCAAGGAAGAAAAAAAAAGAGGCTAACCCATTGAGATATCAAATACCCCTAGCAAATACAGAAAACTAGGTGCCAACCATATCCACTGGATGGATGTGAGAGAAGAATCCTGCAACAGATCATTGGAGCTTAGCAGATCAATTGGAGCTCAGCAGACTCCCAACTTCCCCAAAATAACTCCACTAGGCAGTCTAGGCCAGGGGTCTCCAACCTTGGCAACTTTAAGACTTGTGGACTACAACTCCAAGAATTGACAGAGGATGCATAACAACAGTTTCATACCTTAGCTTCATGAATTCATGAAGTAGAAGCTCCCTTATGAGGCATGTCACATCTCTCAATAAATGGTTAGTGGAGCATCTTTACACCACGGCAAAGCAACATTCCAGCAGAAGCTATTTCCAGGAAGGTATATATTTTAATGCCCAGACGGCAACATGTATGTGTGTGTATTTAAAAAGGTTTTGATTGGAAGTGCAATGAACTGTGTCATTGAAGCCTCTGAAACAAAAATCTCATTCCTGCATTTTATGTATGTGTGTGTGTGTCTGTGTATTTATTCAATTTATAATCCCCAAAGGAACAGTCCTGTAGAAACAGAAAGTGTATTGCCAAAACAAATGATGAATAAAGCAGTGAATTTAAGTTATAAAAAGACAATATTACACTGTTTTATTGGCATAGCTAATATTAGAGTATTCCAAGCAGGAAATTCCTAGGCTGTAATATGTTGCGCTGAGAAAAACTTGGGCTGTTAAATGTAGCAACAAATTCACATATTGCACTCCTAAAAGAATGACAAGCCACAGAAGGAGGATCAGTCAAGGTTCTAACCAAGCTATGCCAGCAAACTGGGGAACTGATTGGAAGAAACCAATCTACATATCCTGTACTAAAAAAGGACACTTAACAAAATGTGGAAACTATCACATAATATCCTTAATTTGGCATGCCAGAAAAATAATGCTTAGGATCATCCAATGCAGATTAGAACCTCCTTGGAAAAAGAGATGCCAGAGTTGAAGCCAGTTTTAGAAAAAGCCACAACATGAAACAATAACAACGTTGGTGTATGCTGGATAATTGAGAAAGCCAAAGAATATTTTTAAAAAGTCACTATGGGCTTCATCAATGATAGAAAGGCTTTCAATTGTGTCAATCAAATCAAGCTGTAGAAAGAAAAATGGGAATCCCAGAACATTTCATTGTTTTCATGACAAATTCATATTCAGGTCAGGAAGCCACAGGACAGAAAGAATATAGCGAAACCAACTGGGTCCAGGCTGGCAAAGGAGTGAGACAAGGCTGTATACTCTTCTATATATATTTAGGGAAGCTGGACTGGAGGAAAATGAGCATAGTTTTAAAATTGGAGGAATAAACATCAACCACCTGTGCCAAGTTGATGATACTACCCTGATAGCTGAAAATGCAAATTATCTGCATACCTTAATATTTAAAAAAATAGGAATAAAATTAGAGTCAGAATGTCATAGAGAAAATCCATCTATGTGGTTTCTGAGTCAAGAACAACTTGATGTCACCTAAGCAATCAAATCAACCTTAAAAAGAAAAGGCAAGTCTTCTTGCATCACTTTGACAGATATTCAGAATCAGATTTTGATCATCTCCAAAAGAGATTATATTACAGAATTGAATGAAGTAACTATTCTACTTAGACTGATCTCAAAAAGCTAAGCATGGTCAGAGGAGGAAGTTCCACAACTGCAGGCTGGTCTGGGAAGTCAAAGAAACACCACAGAAAGCAGCAGTAGCAAACTAGATTCCACAATAAATTTCACAGTTTTGTGCAATATTACAACCTTTCTGTTCAGTTTACTTCTCTTGTTGGAAAAGTGGCTTTGCACGTATCTGAATCACTAAGAATCAGGTATGCTATTCAGCAGGTTCTGACAGATTCTGGGGAACCGGTAGCGGAAATTTTGAGTAGTTCGGAGAACCGGCAAATACCACCTCTGGCTGGTCCCAGAAGTGGGGAGGGAATGGAGATTTTGCAGTATCCTTTCCCTGCCATGCCCACCAAGCCACGGCAACCAAGCCACACCATGGCCACCAAGCCATGCCCACAGAACCAGTAGTAAGAAAATTTGAATTCCACCACTGGTAAGAATCTGTGGCTATTGCTGTGTGTCTGTATTAAACTGAGAGGGGAGGGGGATTATTCTGCAGCTTTGTACACTTGCAACGAAGCATCCAAAACAAGCTTGTCAACTTCAGGAAACATAAGAAGGGAGGGAGGGAGGGCAACCTTCCCAATTTGACATGTTGCTATTAATTACAGGCATCTTAATGAAATCATGGTATTTGTCTCTGCGCAACTCAGCAGTCAAATTTCCCTTCTCTTCTCCTTAGCTAAGATTTTCACCACCTAGAGTGGCGGGGGGAGGGAGGGGTGTTGTCAAACTTTGGTGACTTTAAGATCTGGGGATTTCAACTCCCAGAATTCCCAAGTCAGCCATGCTGGGGATAATTCTGCATTGATTTCCTTGAACGTTTGTTCAAGCGTTTGTTCATTGTCAATGAACATTTGAAAACAAACATTGCTTTGCTTAGTTGTCTGCAGTATCTCAGGAGCTTTATTCAGCACCAGAAGAACACCAATGATACCTATCCTGCTTCTTCCAAGAGGAGTGGTGGCACAGTGCTTAAAATGCAGTATTACCATTGACTGCCAGCAGTTCAATTCTCACTGGCTCAAGGTTGACTCATCCTTCCAAGGTCAGTAAAATGAGGACCCAGATTGTTGGGGCAATATGCTGACTCTGTATACTGCTTAGAGAGGTCTGTAAAGCACTAAGAAGTGGTATATAAATTTAAGTTTGTATTGTTATTGCTAGTCCAAGTTTCACTGCCATAAAATATTACAGGGAATACAGATTTGCCCCAGAGAGAACTGTAAATTCTACACTTCAGTCTTATCACCATAACTCTTAAAGGGATGTAAATATATTTAAAGTGTTCTCTAACACATTCACAGCTTTATGTTTTTTCTTTAAAAAAAAATCTCTGAGGCACAGAATTCTAGACCAAATTTGTTTGATATCTAATGTGTCTAAACCCCAAGCCTTAATTGATAGGTTGATTGATATTGGCATGGTTAGTCAATGTTTCTTGTGTGTTTAGGGCCACAGTACATTACAGTACAGTCTTTGACCTCTGCAACAATACTACTGGCTTATATTTATTTATTTATTTTATTATATTTCTATACCGCCCTTCTCCTGCGGGACTCAGGGCGGTGAACAGCCAGGATAAAACATAGCGTATAAAATTTAAAAACATTTTAAAAAACAATTAAATAATTTTGGGCCGAATTTAAAACAACCCAATTAAAACCGAAATTCGATTAAAAAACTGAAAGGATGGTATCAAGCCAGCCCAGCTAGATGGAACAAGTGTGTCTTCAGGGCCCAATGAAAAGTCCAGAGGTCTGATATCGTGCATATCTCAGGGGACAGGTCATTCCAGAGGGCAGGTGCTGCCACAGAGAAGGCTCTCCCCCTGGGGGTCGCCAGCCGGCACTGCCTGGCTGATGACACCCTGAGGAGGCCCTCTCTGTGTGAGAGAACCGGTCGGTGGGAGGCTATCGGCGGCAGAAGGCGGTCTCACAAATACCCTGGCCCTAAGCCATGGAGCACTTTAAAGGTGGTCACCAACACCTTGAAGCGCACCCGGAAGACCACAGGAAGCCAGTGCAGCTCGCACAGGAGAGGTGTTATATGTGAGCGCCCCGTCGCTCCCATAATCCCCTGCGCAGCCGTGTTCTGGACCAACTGCAGCCTCCGGGTGCACCCCAAGGGGAGCCCCATGTAGTACTAGATATAGTTCTTAGTGTGAAAGACACAAATAAAAATGGAAACAATTATGCATAGAAAGGAGAAGTCAAAACATTTCTCTCATCTGAGTAGAATAGAGCAGAGCAGAGCTATTGGCCAAGTATCATTGGACATGCAAGGAAGTTGTGTCTGATGCATAAGCTCTCAGTGTACATATAAAGAACAAGATAATATAATCATAAGATACCAATAGTAGAAGGTAGTAGAATAATGGAATAGTAAAATAGGAGAAGATAGCTAGAAAAAAATAAACCAGAATTGAGCAGTCAAAGGAGATAAAAGGAAAACAAGTTGCAGGATCACTCATGAACAAGCAAGAAATACTGGGGGGCGGGGGTTCTCCTCTCTGCATCACTCTGCCCCAATAGTTTCACTCCTTGCATTTAACAGGGAAGAAGAGCACTTGGCCGTGAAAAGAAATCGGTTGGCAATGCTCAGCCAAAAATAGAGAGAGAGGCTGGGTAAGTTTTTACCAGCAAAGCCATCATTCGGTGAATCAACTGGGGAATGGTTACCGTTTAAAAAACCAGAAGGAGAAACAGATTGGGTCAAATGGGGAAGAGTGGAACTGATCTGATCCAGAAGGAGGAATCAAGCTGCCAAATAGAAAAGAGTGAAAAAGCTCTTATATATCCTTGTTGTTGTTTTGAATATTTTGCAAGATAAACGGGGGGAGATTGATATGTACTGAACTTTTAAGGAGACTGCTCAGCCTGTTATGTAAATGGGAGAAGAGGAGGAAGAATTGCTAATTTCTAAGCAAGATTCTCTATACAAATCAGCAACAGGGGGTTATTTATTTATTTTTCTTGTATTCTCTATGTCTGTATGGTGGTTATTTTTCTAAAACAAGTACAGGCAGTCCTCAACTTACAACGATTCATTAAGTGTCCATTTGACATTACAATAACATGAAGTGTTAGTACCACTTTATAATGCCTTGGTAAGGCCACACTTGGAATATTGCATTCAGTTTTGGTCGCCACGATGTAAGAAAGATGTTGAGACTCTAGAAAGAGTGCAGAGAAGAGCAACAAAGATGATTAGGGGACTGGAGGCTAAAATGTATGAAGAACGGTTGCAGGAACTGGGTATGTCTAGTTTGATGAAGAGAAGGACTATGGGAGACATGATAGCAGTATTCCAGTATCTCAGGGGCTGCCACAAAGAAGAGGGAGTCAAACTATTCTTCAAAGCACCTGAGGGTAGAACAAGAAGCAATGGGTGGAAACTAATCAAGGAGAGAAGCAATTTTGAACTAAGGAGAAGTTTCCTGACAGTTAGAAGAATTCATAAGTGGAACAACTTGCCTGCAGAAGTTGTGAATGCCCCAACACTGGAAATTTTTAAGAAGATGTTGGATAACCATTTGTCTGAAGTGGAGTAGGGTTTCCTGCCTGGTCAGGGGGTTGGACTAGAAGACCTCCAAGGTCCCTTCCAACTCTGTTCTTCTATTCTATTCTATTCTATTCTATTCTATTCTATTCTATTCTATTCTATTCTATTCTATTCTATTCTATCACTGAAAAAAGTGACTTATGACTGTTTTTCAAACTCATGACCTTCACAGCTTCCCCGTGCTCACATGATCAAAATTCGGATGCTTGGCAACTGGCATTTATTTATGACAGTGGCAGTGTCCCAGGGTTATGCGATTACTTTTTGTGATCTTCCGACAAGCAAAGTCAATGGGGAAGCCAACTTCACTTAACAATGGTGTTGCTAATTTACAGCTGCAGTGATTCACTTAATTGTGGCAAGAGAAGTTGCTAAAATTAACAATTAATTGTAAAATTAGGACAATTAACCAGTGGAACAACTTGCCTTCAGAAGTTGTAGGTGCTCCATCACTGGAGGTTTTTAAGAAGGGACTGGACAACCACCTATCTGAAATGGTATAGGGCAGTGTTGGTGAACCTTTTCGGCATTGAGTGCCGAAATAGGAGCATGCGCAGGAAGGAAGCACAGAAAACCCGAAGAGCAGCTTCCTGGTACGCACATGTGGGAAAGCTGGAAACCGGCGCCGGAAGAGCAGTTTCCCAGTGTGCGTGCACGCCAGGAAGCTGAGCTTCCAGTTTCCAGCATGCACATGCGCGCCAGTCACCTGGTCTTACGGTTTCTGGCACATGTCTATGTGCAAAGACCAGCTGGCTAGCATGCATGTCTGTGCTGGAACCCGGAAGAGCAATGGGCAGTGGCTGGCATGCCCAGAGAGATGGCTCTGCGTGCCACTTCTGGCACGCGAGCCATAGGTTTGCCATCACGGGTATAGGGTCTCCTGCTTGAGCAGGGAATTGGATTAGAAGACCTCCAAGGTCCCTTCCAGCTCTATTCTGATTGAAAATGGGAAAAAACCACTTAACATTAGTCCTGCTTAGCAATGGAAATTTGGGGCTCAATTATGCTCGAGGTTGAGGACTATCTAATAATGTTTTTGTTTGTTCTTAATTAGAATTCTGTTTACTGAATTTGCAATGGAAGGGAGGAGTGAATTCACCTCGTATAACACCCACCCCCACCCTCAAATCTGGTGGAAGACTTGGCCCCGCTGAGAAAGAGGTTGGAGTCAATGGCGTAAGTGACTCTTTCCAACTTTAAGTCAATGAGAAGTGAGATGGGATAGGGGTGGGTTTTAAGCCTCGCTCTTAATTATAAATCTAAGGGTTAACCAGTGAAATTGAAATATGGGAAATTCCAGTCAAAAGAGAAGAAATACCTCTTCACACCGTACAAAATTTATCTATGAAATTCTCTAGCAGAAAATGTCATGTCAACCTGAACAGTTTTGAAAAAGGGTTACGCAGATTTATGGATGATAAGATTATATACCATACGAATGGCTATCACATTGTGATAGCTATATATTAAATCCAATATCAGACCCAAGATGACCCTCAATACCAGATGCAGAATATATAAGTGGAAAAAAATGAAGTTGCATCTATGACCTGCTAGTACAAGTAGTCCTCAGTTTATCACCATTCAACTAGTGATCATTCAGTGTTACAATGGCACTGAAAAAGTAATTTATAACCATTTTTCATACTTATAACCATTGCAGCATTCCCATGGTCACATGATCAAAATTCAGACACTTGCTAACTGATTCGTCTTTTTGACAGTTTCAGTGTCCCAGGGTCATGTGATCTTTCGCGACCTTCCAACAAGCAAATGGGGTAGCCAGATTCACTTAACAATGGTTGTTACTAACTTAACCCCAGTGATTCACTTAGCAATTGTTGGAAGAAAGGTTGTAAAAAAAAATTCACTTAAAAACTGTCTCTCTAAGAGCTGTGGTTGGCGCTGTGGTTAGAATGTAGTATTGCAGGCTGACTCTCCGCTCTGCCAAGCAGTGGTGGGTTGCCCCCGGTTTGGACCGGTTCGCAAGAACTGGTAGTAAAACCGGTGGGAGGCCCCATCCACCGCCCCGGATGTCATCATCAGCGATCTGGGCATGCGCAGAAGCAGTGCACGTGAGTGAGTGAAGCAAATGCGTGCGCGCAATCCTGTTGCGAACTGGTAGTAAAGGTAAGTAGAACCCACCCCTGCTGTCAAGAATTTGATCCTGACCGGTTCAAGGTGGGTAAAATGAGGACCCAGATTGTTGGGGGGCAATATGCTGACTCTGTAAATCGCTTAGAGAGGGCTATGAAGCACTATGAAGCAATATATAAGCCTAAGTGCTATTGCTACTTAGCAAAAGAAATTTTGGGCTCAATTTTGTTCATAAGTCATGGAAGTCAAGGAATGTAGTCTTCTAAGGCTGCCTGACTGGTCATTACCTGAGCGGTGTTGGTGGCCACATCTGGGCTTTAGCTTGATCTAGCAAGTAACCTTTTTGCCCTTGGATTAACCCGTTGAAAAAGTCTCCCAGATGATACTGTTCCATATGAAGAAACCCTGAAGCTCCTGCAGGATGTCTACTCCAGGGACATTGTCATTCTCACCACAGATCACTGCAAAAGCTTTTCTCTTCATGGCTAGTTATTCTGCAGTCCACCAACAGGTAACACTGCCAAGCGTATTTTATATTCTGCTCAGGTGTCCAATTAACGTTATAGAAATAGTGACAGTCACATCAGGCAACCAGCCCAGCACCTGTGAAATGTGAGATAGGGCCGGCTGCTTCAGTGACATCCAGCCTGAGCCTCTCCTGTCTCCATTTGCAAAGGTTTTTCAAGCTTATTTGAAGTTGCCAGGTCACTCCCACAATAGGCAGTTAGTTTTCCTAACTGAGGCTCACTATGTAAAATGCCTTATTTAAAAAAAGTGTTAGACCAGAGTCTGTGCAAATAGAAAACTAAAGGCATTGCACAAATTGAAAAAAAACCTGCAAATAACAACAACAACAACAACAACAACACCACAAACTGATTACAAAGCTAGACACAACCGAGTTCCTAAATTAATCCACTGGTCATTATGGAAAAATACGACTTACCTGTATCCAAAAAGTCATGGGAACATAAAGTGGAAAATGTTATAGAAAATGAGAAGGTGAAGATCTTGTGGGACTTTCGAATACAGACGGATCGTCACTTGGAACACAACACGCCAGATATCACAGTTGTCGAAAACCAAAACGTACAATTTATTGACATCGCGGTACCAGGAGATGCCAGAGTCGAAGAAAAAGAACTGGGGAAAATCATAAAATATCGCAACCTGGCCATCGAAGCTACACGGCTATGGATGAAACATGTATCAGTGATACCCATTGTCATTGGGGCACTTGGTACCATGTCCAAGAATTTTATAAGATACATCAACAAATTGCAGCTTCCTGCAATAACACCAGCGGAACTGCAAAAAACTGTGCTACTTGGAACATCGTACATCTTAAGAAGGTACTTGATTGATACCTAGGACAGCAACCCATATTAATCATTAGCACCAGTCAATGGTATTTGTGATGCATTTTTGAAAGTTCAGTTGACTGAGTTTCATGTTTAATGAATAAAGTAAATAATAATAATACCTCAAAAAGAAGTTCTATCAAAACAATTGTTGAATTCTATGGCAAAGAGAACAAATGGTACAATTTCACATTGTATTATTCTGTTTCTTGGGTCCTTGATAGTCTCTGAGCTTCAGTGGTTTTCTTGCAGATGTTTCATTACCCAAATTGGTTACATCATTGGTGCTAGCACTGATGATTTTACCTAGTTGGGTAATAAAATGTCTGCAAGAAAATCACCAAGCTCAGAGAGCACCAAGGACCCCACAGTTCATTCCTGAGCTACAAATATTCTCTTCTATTTATACTATTCTGTTTTCTTGATATTGCTCAGGAAGTGTTCTGCCCCAGCTACGGACCCCAAAGAATGTAGCACACACAAAGTCTGTTCAAACCTTAGTTTACTAAATAAACCAGTTTCTTACAACAACGGCTGTTAATTAACTGCATTAATAGCTGCCAAGAATTCAAAGAATAATACTGAAAGCTTACTGTGGTTGGCAGAATGCCCAGAAGCAATTTGCAGGAAGCTGATAATATAAGCAAGACAAAATACGAAAGTATGTGAACAGAGTTGTTCCCTGCAAATTGCTTCAGTCAGCGTTCCTCCTTAAATAGGGTAAGGGAGTGGCCAATTAGCCCCAAGCCTTACTCTCAAGGAGACCTCCTCCTGAGGAGCCATTCCTGCCTTTTGGCAGCTCTGCGCACCCGTGCATAGAGAAGAGGCTCCTCCTCTTCTTCCTCTTCACTTAAGGGAGCTTCTGGAGGTTCTGAAGGCCCTGGCTGAATCCCCGCCTCTGGCACCACACCTTCTCCAGCCTCCTCATTGTCTGACTCAAGTGCCAGCTGCACAGGCTGCTGGCGCAGCACCACACCAGCCTCCTCGCTGTCAGAATCAGCCACCAGCTGCACTGGCCACTGACGGGCCACAACAGGAAGATTTAAGGAGCAGTTAGGACCATTTTTGGAATTTATACAATAATAGATCACTTATTGGCATAGTAGGCCGAGCATGTTTTTAATATCTTTCTTTATTGTTAAGATTTCCTAAACTATGAAGGATATAATTGCAAGGCAGTAACATCACTGAAGCTGCCTAAACTGAAGGGGTAGAATAGCAATGCAGTGATATCTCTGAAAGGGTGGGGAAAAATTGTTCACATGTATTTTGAGATTGAAGAGGGAGCAAAATAGCTCAAACAATGTTTATACTTTTCTGCTAAAATTTGGTGCAGTGATCATGGAGGATTTCCAGAGCTGCGAAAAATGGATGAAGAACTACACGCAACCGAGTTGCCCTGGTTGTCATTTCCTGCTCTGTAAGCATGAACCTGATCTAAGCAAGTAATTGAATGGAGAATTGAATTTCAACACTTTTTTTTTCCAGTTCTTGCTGCCAAAAAAGACATCCCCCCTCCTGAAAGTGGCTAAGTCTAAATTTTTCAGACTGTTGTGTTGTTTGTTTGTTGGAAGAGAAGTTAAAGGGAAAACATGCCATAAGACTTGCAGGACTGAAGGTGCCCATTATGTTTCTTATTAAATCATCTGGTCCACGATGGGGATCCAATGGCTGCCTTAAGACTCTGAAGGTGAAGACATCCATTTTGTCCCTTAGACAGGAATTTAAAAAGTCAGAATGAATGGGCCAGGTTCGTATCATACAGCAGTTGAAAATGGGGTCCCTCAGCCAGGGCTGAGTTCAATACATTTTGAGTTGTTCATACTTTCAGCATATAATGTATGGCATTAGGAATGGAAAGGGAAGCTGACCTTGAGAGAGATAGGCCAGATTCTTAGCAAAGCAACAAGAAGAAAAACATGGCTGAAGTTCAAAACGAGCAGAAAATGTGCATAACGGCTCAGAAAGAAATCTCCCTAATTTTACATAGGTATAAGAAACGGAGGAGCACAGCATAATCAGACTTGCAAGGTTATATTATTGTAGCCACTTTTAATAAAAGTAGTCTTAACGTTACTGTGGAGTTGATTCTTGGTCCAGCCTACTTGATATCAGGCTGACATCAAGTTTGTCAATCATACCAGATTGTTCAGTATAACACAGTTTTTAAACGGATTATGAAGATTATGAGATTATAAAAAAATCAAAGTTCATACACACACACACACACACACACACGTGTGTGTGTGTGTGTGTGTGTGTGTGTAGTTAATATTTCGGGTTTCTTCCCGTGTAATTGTGGATATATCCCTAAAAGGGTAGAAGCAATGTTTCGACAGAATCCCATCTGCCATCATCAGGCTTATGTCAGCAGTCATTTTATACTAACTGCCATTGGTATTTCAAATCTGGTGCTGGTATTCTGGGATGGCTCCACCTTTTCATTCTGATTGGTTGGGAGTCCCAGTATGTGTTTATTGGCTTGGCTTCGGGTGTATGGTCGGTTTTTCTCCATATTTTGCACAGATAGAAAGATATCGTCCATTCTGAGAAACCCCAAAGACAAAATAGAATTAGAAGATCAAGGCATATACGAAATCCCGTGTGCTTCCTGCCCATCAACATACATTGGACAGACCAACAGAAGAATGAGTGTGCACATCGAGGAACACAAAAACTCAATACAAAAACAAGAACACACATCATCATTAGTTCAACATATAAATACAACAGGACACAACATTAATTTTAATAAAACAAAAACAGTTGCAAAAATAGAACATCTCAATGGCAGGATAATCAGAGAAGCAATAGAAATAGAAAAAAGACCATATTGCATGAATAAACGGGATGACACTTCATGTCTGCCTACTATTTGGAAACCTGCTCTCATAGATAGATGAATCTTAACACCATATATAAAACATAGACCAAACATTAATCAAAAAAATAATCCCAACCAAATCATATTCAAACCAGCCACAAAGATGAAGTCCTGCCACCTAGTGGAGAAAAACCGACCATACACCCGAAGCCAAGCCAATAAACACATACTGGGACTCCCAACCAATCAGAATGAAAAGGTGGAGCCATCCCAGAATACCAGCACCAGATTTGAAATACCAATGGCAGTTAGTACAAAATGACTGCTGACATAAGCCTGATGATGGCAGATGGGATTCTGTCGAAACGTCGCTTCTACCCTTTTAGGGATATATCCACAATTACACGGGAAGAAACCCAAAATATTAACTATACACACATATATACCCGTGAAAACTTACATTATATATATATATATATATATATATATATATATATATATATATATATATATATATATATATATATATATATATATATATATTCATACACACACACCAGAGGTGGGTTTAAGCAGGTTCTGAACAGTTCTGGAGAACCGGTAGTGAAAATTTTGAGTAGTTCGGAGAACCGGTAGTAAAAATTCTGACTGGCCCCGCCCCCATCTATTCTCTGCCTCCCAAGTCACAGCTGATCGGGAGGAAATGGGGATTTCGCAGTAACCTTCCTCTGGATTGGGAAGGGAATGGAGATTTTACAGTATCCTTCCCCTGTCATGCCCACCATGCCATGCCCACCAAGCCATGCCATGTCTACCAAGCCACATCCACAGAACCGGTAGTAAAAAAATTTGAAACCCACCACTGACACACACACACATACATACATGCATATATACATACATATATACATACATGTGAGATCACAGTAGTCACTGATCAGGAAAGGGATATTAGATCAGATGGAAAATTTGATGAATATATCAAATTAATGCCATAAAAAGGTGAATTTCATGCTTGTAATTTTTAAGATATGAATTTAAGCTAAAATACCCAACACAGTTACATCTTTATATGGATTTGTGATGAAACTGCAATTGGAATATTATGCATAGCACAAATCACTATGCTTGAAAAAGGATATTACAGAACTAGAAAAGATGCAAAAAGCAGCAATCAAAAGTTAGGGAACTAAATCCCGTATGATGAAATCTTATAGCACCTGAAGTTTTATACCCTGGAGAAAACCCTGAAAAAGTTTTTAAAAATACTGTGCCCGTAGAATGGATAATGTTGAAGATTATCTACTTAGACTTATATACCGCTTCACAGTGCTTTACAGCCCTCTCTAAGCGGTTTACAGAGTCAGCATATTGCTCCCAACAATCTGGGTCCTGATTTTATCGACCTTGGAAGGATGGAAGGCTGAGTCAACCTTGAGCCTGGTGAGATTCGATCTGCCAATTTGCAGTCAGCTGGCAATCAGCAGAAGTAGCCTACAGTACTGCATTCTAACCACTGCACCACCACAGCTCTTAGTTAAAACCTAAGTTCACATGGGGAGGGTGTGGGCAGAGGGGGGGGAGGTGGGATCTGTTATTACTTGATCAATCACTTCCGCTGAGCTGTTCCCCCTTTGGAGTCCCAAGTCAATTGGCAAAGCCAGGTCTTTAGGCCCTTACAAAAGGATAGGAGGATTGGGGCCAACCTCACACTAGGGGCAAGATCAGTGGTGGTATTCAGCTGGTTATATCTGGTTCGGGCAAACTGGTAGCGGTGGCTGCGGGAGGTTCCACCCACCCACCCGGATAGCATCACATCCCGTTATTGACCCTCTGTGCATGCACGGAAGGCTCACGCACCCACATTTGCGAACCAGTAGTGAAGGTAAGCGAATACCACCCCTGGGCAAGATGTTCCTGAGGGCAGGAGCAACAGCAGAGAAGGGTCTTTTCCTGGACCCCACCAGCCGGAATAATCATTTTTCCCAGCTGTTATGCAAGTTCCTCTCCAAAAGTACATTGTCTGTCATTGTCTTTCAAGAAGACTTATTGCTCTGTCAACCTTGGCTTGTTTTCCAAGTGCATCACACAAACCAGATTAGGGGTCCCATGGCCACTACCTTCCCTGCAATGTCAAGGAGAAGATTCTTCCCATCAGCATGGGAAGAAAGCTGTTGCCACCCACCAAAGAGTCGTTGTAATTTTCTGCTAAGTGATAAGTTGTCAATCCACTCCAAGTTTATAGCCCACTCCATCTTCATAAGGAATGTAATTTGCCATGTTTTCTTTATTTAATCTTGACAGAGATTGAAGGGGCTTCTGTCTTTCTCTCACATTTCACACATGTTCTTCGCCCATTCAGGAGGCACAATAGCCCATACCGTTGTTTTCCCAATGTATGTGCCGTTCCTCCGGCCCTTTTTAACAATGCAGAATTAACATAACTAAACCATCCTTTCCCCGTTTCAGTCAGAATGAAGGTCTGTGGGTTTTTTTCCCCTCTCCATATGCAACCGCATGCTTGTTATCAGTCCTTGGAGGCAGGCCAGGTCAGGAAAAAGAGACCACAAACACTACTGGAACTCTATTTTAATGTTATAAGCAGAAGTAGGCTTCACATACTGTAGCAACCAGACCGCCCAGCACTGGAAATGTGAGCACATGCCATTTGCACATGATTGCGATGTCAAACAACATGGCAATTCGCTCGTGCACGCCATCCACAAATACATACGGCGTCAAAAACACAACAATATAGGATGGGATTGCACCCAGGCAAGTCGCCACTACCAGTTCAGTGGTGGGTTGCCCCCGGTTCGGACCGGTTCTATAGAACCGGTAGTAAAACCAGCGGGAGGCTCCGCCAACTGACCCTGATGTCATTAGAAGCGATCTGTGCATGCGCAGAAGTAAGACATATGCATGAGCGAAGCGAGCACGCGTGTGCGATCCCGTTGTGAACCACTAGTAAAGGTTAATAGAACCCACCCCTGTACCAATTCATCTGAACCAATCTGAACAGACTGAATACTACCTCTGGTTATAAGGTAGTATATAAGCAAACTCTTAAAAGTCCTAGAGAGTTTATCTCTCTTATACCAAAGAGAATTCAAATAGGAGCAATCCTGAGTTTCTCTCTCAATCTCTTCAGTCTTTCCAAGCTAAGCTGATGTTTTCATAAAGGCCGTCACTTTCCAGAAAGTTATTTTATTTTATTTTATTTTATTATTTTATTTATCAATCAAACGTATTCACTTTTGTTCATATTCTTCTATATCTGCCTTTATTTCAAGCTAACTACACATGTCTCTACCATTTTTCCACTTTTGAATGTGACACATATATCCAGTGCCCAACTTTATGATCTACAGGTAGTCCTTGACTTACAACAGGTCACTTAGCGACCGTTTGAAGTTATGACAGACCTCTCCAGAGCTACTTACAAACTGGATTCGAAGTTCCAATAGTCACATACACGCACTGCAATCACATGATCACATTTTGAGCACTTGGCAGCTGGCTCACATTTACAGCATCCTGAAGGCACGTGACCGTGATATAAAATCTTTTTTTTTTTTGCCAGAAACTAGCATTAAATTATTTGGATAAAATGCAGTTAAGCCCCCTACCTGATAAAGGCTAATTGCATTGTTTAATTGAGACTGAAAAGCACCACAGTAAATTTTTCATTAAACAGGTACTTTGCTAAAACCATGCAAAAAATTAACAGAGATTTATAGGATGTGTTGATATCCTATTTTGGGGGGGCGGGGGGAACCCACTCATGTTTAGAAAATGTGCAGCTACTCAGCAGAGCTAGAATGGGTAAGTGGGTAAAGAGATAGTAAGTGGTCCTGACCAATTTAAGCTTCAAACTACCCATCAACTGATAGGTGGTTTCCAACAAAGAAATGGAGCCTTCCACAACAACAACAGATGTTGCTTGTCCCTGATTGAAAGAGATACCTGAAGAGATTTATACAGAAGTCTCCAGCTCAAAATAATGTAATCAGTACCAGCGATTCTTTGAAGGAAAAGCACTTCCCTGGTTACAGGTGGGGTTAAGGAACCTCCTTATCTAGTTAACAATATGACATTTGTGTTTAACAGTCTTCATTGCATCTGAAAGATCAGTTCATTCAAGGAATTAATCACCAAGTATCATGAGGCTAATTTATAGATTACACACCTAAAGACTATAGCATAAAATCAACTGAGTTAAAAAATCTAAACCAAAAAGACATACTTTCAGCTTCCATTTAAGAAACCAAAACACATTAAGTTTGCTCCCTGGATTTCAGGTAAAGTAGTTGGAGGATCAGAAGCAGGAGATGCAAATCTCCAGAACCAATGATCTCCAGAACTAATGAAGCTTCTTAGATGAGAAGCAAAACATCTTCATCTTCGTCAAGGAAGAACAGTCCAGTCACCTTTTGAAAAAGCAACTTGGGATCTCAAGAGAAGTTGCTGTATTTTTTCCCCCCAAAAAATTAAGATCAATGACTTTGGAGGCCAGTAACCAAGGCTTTTGAAGACAGGCCAAATGACCTCCTGTCATTTTTCTTTTCCAGGAAGAATCCAGAGATGATTGGTGCTTATGCAAGAAATCAATAAGCCTCAAGTCTGTATTGAAGTTTAAAGCCAGAGGAGAATATTTGTCTGATGAGTCTCTGGTAATAATTGTTTTATGAGTCTGCTTATACCCTCAGGAAAAGGGACGTGGTGGCTCAGTGGCTAAGACGCTGAGCTTGTTGATCAAAAGGTCGGCAGTCAAGCGGCTCGAATCCCTAGTGCCTCGTAACGAGCTGAGCTTCCATTACTTGTCCCAGCTTCTGCCAACCTAGCAGTTCGAAAGCATGTAAAAAATGCAAATAGAAAAAATAGAGACCACCTTTGGTGGGAAGGTAACAGTGTTCTGTGCACCGTTGACGTTTAGTCATGCCAGCCACATGACCACGGAAATGTCTTTGGACAGCGCTGGCTCCTCAGCTTAGAAACGGAAATGAGCACTGCCCCCTAGAGTCGGGAACGACTAGCACATAGGTGCGAGATGAACCTTTACCTTTACTTTATACCCTCAGGACTGACTGCTACTGACTCCATTCTGCTCCTCAAAACATAAGAAGCACCATGCCTGAAGAAACAGGAAGTTCTTCCAAGTCAATGCTTGGGAAGCTATCAGTAGAACAAAAACACAATAGTGTCTTCACAACTGGCATTCAAACTGGCACACTACTTCTGACAGAGAAGTCGAATGGCACAATACCGTGCAGGCACGGAATGAGATGTCCCAGAATCACGGAACAAAGCAGCAAATGGTTTTTAGTCTTACAGACATTGACAATGGGGATATCTCCAGCCTTCATGTTTGCAAGATAGCATAAAATGCCAGATCCCATGTTCTGTGTTTCAGATATAGATATTGCCCCACAGTCATATTGTTCATAAAAGTCACCCATACTTAAACTTTATTTTAAAGCGGGAAAGAGAGTCTGTAGAGGGGCAAATTTTATACATTTATCCATTCTGTTCCTTTTTCCTTCCCCAGCACACATATCGCCTAAAGGGCTACTGTATATCCAACGGAGCAAATAATAGCAATTTGAGTTAAAGCAATGCCTGCCTCTAAGGAGCATGTAGGGAGTTAACAAAAGAACCTCTCAGACACCAGTCCACCGAAATTCTTAAGAAGTTTCTTTTGCCTGTCAATTTATGTTTTATGGATTATCCGGTGATCATTCGGTACAGTTGTACGCCCTGAATACATTAATTAAATTCCAGCCTGCTTCAAGGTGAACAAGCTATTCATCCACATAAAACAGTCTTACATCCTGGTAAACGTTGAAAAGAAAGTAATTGATGCTTCAAATCTTTGTGAGCTTTTTCTACCTGGCGTCAGCAAGTTGAGCTTCCAATTGGATTGCTTGCAATCAGCTCGAAATGTGACTTTTTCTCTTGTTCTTCTTGTTTCCTTCCTTGTTTTTTTTTTCTCTCTCTATCCCATTTTTTTGTCATGCCTTGTTTTGTGTTTATCATCCCACAAAATTAAAACGAATGAAGTTGCTGCTTGAACTCAAGCAAGATGCACTGATTTCTCCTTCTTTGATTGAGTTCTAAATCCTGGTGCCTTATTTTGTCTTCTCCTAAGCTTCCCTCCAAAGAAGAAAAGACCTTGTCCACCCTAACATATTTACAAACAATTCATGTGGAAAGGAGGAGGAGGAGGACTGAAGCCACCTCATTTTGACTATTCACAAGATTTCAACTATGGGTAGTCCTCGACTTATGGCCGCAACTGGGATCAGAATTTATCTTACTAAGCAAAGTGACTGTTACATGAATCACACCCGATTTTGCAACTTTTTTTTTGCCATGGTTAAATGAAGCACTTCAATTGTTAAGTGAATCACATGGTTGTTAAGTGAATCTGGCTCTCCTCCCCCCCCCCCAATTGGTTTTGCTTGTCAGAAGTCATCTGGGAAGATGAGAAATGGTGATCACATCACTCTGGGATGCTGCAACCATTGTAAACACATACTGGTGCGAGAGCCCAAGAGCTGCAGTGGCACAGCAGTTAGAAGGCAGTACTGCAGGCTACTTCTGCTGATCACCAGCTGCCAGCAATTTGGCAGTTCGGGTCTTACCAGGTCAATGTTGGCTCAGCCTTCCATCCTTCTGAGGTTGGTAAAATGAGGACCCCAATGGTTGGGGGCAATATGCTGGCTGTCAGGCTTCCAACGGATGCCCTAATTAATTCATTAGCCTTGAGCCAAGTTTCAAAAGAAATCCAGTTATTTATTAGGAGCAACATGTCAGCAAGTATCCAAGTGGAGTCAGCTCTGCCCCACATAATGTATGGCCCCACTATGACCCTGTTTCCCCCCTCCTCCCTGGGCGTGTCATAAATCACATTCTCCAACGGAGCACTTTTGTGGGTTGTAGAAAACACACCTTTCCAGCTGGCTCTGGTAACCTGGGATACAATCTGGGGAAAGGTATGCGTGGAATGTGCTTTTGATCATGGCAGCCAGCTGCTCCATCAGTTCTCCCCCCTCCTGTCTATGGCAACTCGAGAGCAGGCCTGGAATGCTTTATGAGTTGACACTGACTCTGTAAACTGCTTAGAGAGGTCTGGAAAGCACCGTATATAAGTCTAAGTGCTATTCCTATTTTGATCATGTGACCATGGAATGGGTCAAAAATGTGAGGACTGGTCATAAGTCACTTTTTACAATGCCATTGTGACTTTAAATGGTTGCTAAATGAGTGGTTGTAAGTTGAGGACAATCTGTATGCCTGATTTTTCATTTTCAGGGAATAATACAATTTGACTGGACTAGGATCTGCTTCTTCACTTTTTATGACTCCTCTGTGACAGAGCTCCAATATCCCTAAGCACATTTTCTTCTTGAATTCACAGCCTAGTAATTCATTAAAAGTGCTACTTTGAAGGTGAGATGAGGAGCAATGGGAAGCATTGACAAGAGACCAATCTTACACCTTTATTCCTGTCCCTAATAAGTATCACTAAAAGATCACAAATTGGTGATAGGCAACCTATTAAGGTATACATACACTTCCTTTCTCCTCATAGAGGAGAGGTAATAATAATCAAGGCATGGATCAGCTCTCTCCTGGTCTTGTTTCCTCTTATTTTTCCCCTCACATTAAAGTTGTCTTTGCACAGTGGATTAGTCACACACTGTAGCTACCAGGTTGCTAGCCAGTATGAGCCACAGATTAGCTCCTGAAGAGCAATGCAGCTTCTGTGTTCAAAGCTCCCAACAGAATTCTTCTCCATTTTGTATGGGGCTGAATCTCAAACTGGAACAAATTGATGTGGATATTTTGAAATAAGATTCCTGTAAAATGAATCAAAGCAGAATCTGATGAGGCATCACTACTAATCTGAGAACACTGATATTTTATTTGCTACTGAGATTTACATGCCTCTCTACTCACAACAACTCCAAGTTACAGTTGGAGTTTCAGCTTCAAATGAAGGCAGAGAGGCATATAGGCTGATGTTTTCAAAAAAATAAATCGCAACATCAGAATACATTTCTAAAAAATATGTTCAATATAAGGCAATGTGTAGCACCAAACTATTGCCACCACTCCAACCTCTCTTCTCCAGGAAGGACCCACACAGATAATTCCTAAAATCATCTCTTTAAAAAACAAGTCTTAATGGCATTCTGAAATTCTATCAGCATCAAGGGAATTCTGTTCCAGAGAAAGAAGTTAGCCATAAAGAAGGTTTGCCTCCATAGTCTTGATGGCAACACTCCAAGAGGGTTGAGACCCAGAATAAGTCCTCTCTTTCTGATTTTAATGGATGGGGAGATGCTACTGGAAGTAGACAGTCTCTAAAATGGACATATGCTAAACCATGTAGGATTTAAAGATGGAAAACAGCAACTTGAATTGCATTCAGAAGCTTAGTAGTTCCAAAAGAACTGGTCCCTATGATTGAAATGAGTCACACCCATATCTACTCAAGCCATTGCATTCTAAAGCAACTGTAACTTCTGAGTGGTCTTCACAGACTATAATTTAGAACACATTACTATAGTTCAGCTGACGGGTGTCCAAGAATTTATCTTCAAATTCTTAACAGAATAATTTCTATCAGGCTCCAGGTGTGCGAAATTCAACTTTCAGAATTCTCACCCTTTTCAATTTCTGAAAAGTTAAGTAATACATAAGTTAGAAACCAACAAATTTGCTTGCTGGTGGGGGAACAATTTTGTCCCTGCATGAACTAGGGGCTCAAATATAGGGGTTTGGTCTGTTTCACACATCCTTCTAAAGTTCCCACTGTACTCTCATTGGCAATCAGAACTAACCCCACAGTGTTTTACCTTTCCAGGGTTGTTCCTTCTGTTGAGGGGGGCAGCCTGTCAAGCCTGAATTTGATTGGGGTGTGGGGTTGTTTGTATCCTTGGACATCCTAGCGCGAATTAAGCTTGACACAGTTTGGAACTGGAGGGGGATGGGGTCTTCAGTCAAAACTTCATTCCTAACTGATGAGTCAACCACATTCCACTGTCTGGCTGACTGGAGAAGAAGGAGGAGAGATGTTGCTGAGCAACCAGCTCCCATCCTGGTTGGACAATGCAATCAATGTTTTGGAAACTTGAGAAACTGAAAACTTATATTGAAGTGAAAAGCCTGGGAATGTTAGTACTGGCTTTTCATCAGTTAGTGCCAATATGATGTATCTAAATACTTTGAAAAACAGGAATGCCTCAGAGTTCAATTTACAATGGATGCATTATTTGGAACCTGACAACACCTTCTTCAGAAGACTCCACTCATTTAGAAGAAGATTGAGATATCCTTACTAAATGACTAAATTTCTGGTTGTTTTGAAGACAGTAGCAACATTTGTATTTATACTTTTAGCTTATAGAAATTGTTTGGTGCCTCCAATGAATTGCTACTTTTTTTTCCTCTTATATATGTCCATATTATCATGCAATATGCCAGTAATGGCTAACCTTTTTGCCGTCATGTGCCAAAAGTGGGGAGAGTGCGTGAGGTCACATGTGTGTGTGCTCACACCCATAATTCAATGTGCCCTGCCCCCCCCCCCCACCAGCATGACCCCCTGCTCTCCCCCCACTTTTGGCACGTGATGGCACAATGGGCCTGGTAGGCCGGTTTTTCGCCCTCCCCAGGCTCCAGAGGCTTTCTTGGAGCCTGGGGAGGGTGAAAACAGCCTTCCCCACCCCACCCCCAGAAGCCCTCTGGAGGCCAGAAACGGCCTGTTTGCCGACTTCCGGTGGGCCAGAAGGCCCAAAAATAAGATGGCCGGCGTGCACATGTGTGCTGCAGCTGAGCTAGGGCAACGCTCGTGTGCCCACCGATATGGCTACGCATGCCACTTGTGGTACGCGTGCCATAGGTTCACCATCATGGCAATATGCATTATTACATATGTAAGCATTAAAGAGGCATGATGGCTCAATGGTTAAAGACGCTGAGCTTGACAGCTGACAGCCCAAGTTTGAGACCCATGCACCGCCCAACAGGGTGAGCTCCTGTTTCTTGCCCCAGCTCCTGCCCACCTAGCAGTTCAAAAGCATGCCGATGCAAGTAGATTAATAGGTACCACTTCAGTGGGAAGGAAACAGTGTTTTGTGTGCCTTTGATGTATAACCATGCTGGCCAGATGACCACGGACAACACTGGCTCCCTCGCCTAAGAATCGGAGATGAGCACTGTGCCCTAGAATTGGACACAATTGGACAAGGAAACCTTTACCTTTTTAAACATTAATAGACCATTGTACCTTAAGTTTTGTGACTTGATCTTGGACTATAAATAAATAAGGAGTGCTGGTATAAGACCTCCAAGATGATTCAGGGAAGAGATGTGAAGTATTTATATTGGACTTTTCAATCAAAATAGTTTATAGCAGTGGTTCCCAACCTCAGCAAGTTGAAGATGCGCGGATTTCTGCTTTATAGGAAGGATGTTAAACTCTGCTAACGAGAAGCTGCAAATATTTGTGGGGGTGGGGGTGGGGTTCCCTAGGAGTCTTAGAAATTGAAACAAATAAGGTGACAATCAGGATTGTCACCATAATGCCCGGTTGTTAAACTGAAAGTAAATAAAAGCCTGGCTCTCGATAGCATTCAATAAGTTCTAGAGAAGATGGTGGTGAAAGGTGACACTGTGAGTATTCCCAACAAAAATATATGATGCCTCTAATATTGATCCTTCATCACAGGACCAATGAATGGCTGGTATGATGCCAATTTCAAAACAAGGATCTGTGGACATCCAGGAAATCACAAGTCAGGCCACAAGTTAGCTTAACATCTGTTCCAATAATGTTGGAACAAAGCTGCATTAAAAGTAAACACAGCAAGCATACTAAAGGGACATGACTTGCTGAATCAAAATCAACTTGACGTCTGCAAAAGTAAATACTTTCTCGGTAACCTTTTAGAATTCGTGTCATAAAGCATATGGAAATGTGTTTTCTTTTACTCCTTGTTTCCTTGGCTTTTCCAAAGATATTTTTTTTTACAAAGCTCCCTTATCAAAGCTCCCCAAGCAAAGTTGGACCACACAGAATCAATAGAGAATTCCCTTTTATGGGTTAGCAGCTGGCAGAAGAACTGGGAGCGATTGGTAGAAAGAAATAAGACAGATTTTTGCGACAGAGATAAATAAACATTGGAGTCCTCCCTTACCTAATATTCACTTTCTTAATTTAAAAGGGGGGAGGGAACTTTCCTGAATATGTTTTGAAAGTTTTGTTTTGTTTTAAATCACTGAACTGATGTTAACGTCATCTTTGATTATTTATTGCATATGTGTATGTGGCTGTCAGTTCTGCTATTTTGATTATGCTGGTGCTGCTTTTTATATCCAGAAATGCTGGCACTGCTGACACAGTATTTGATTATCTTGATTATTATAATTTTGAGAGTTATAATTGATTCAAGTTATTACTTTGACACCCCTTTTGATCATCCAGAAATAATGCATGCCAAAAGGTTGTTAGCACTCCTCAGGGTTGTCATAATGTCTGCATGTTTTGATTGATGATGTTTTCAGTTTACACTGGCACCATTCTCATTTTTATAAACTTCTTCAACGGCCTGAATCTTACTTGTATAATGAGGCACTGGCAATAATGGTGGGTTTTCTTTGGGAAGAGTCACTTAGGTGAGATGGGGAAGGAAGGGAGGGAGGAGAAGGGAAAGGAAGGGAAGGGAAGGGAAGGGAAGGGAAGGGAAGGGAAGGGGAAGGAAGGAAGGAAGGAAGGAAGGAAGGAAGGAAGGAAGGAAGGAAGGAAGGAAGGAAGGAAGGAAGGAAGGAAGGAAGGAAGGAAAAAATAACATTAAGTTGGATAGATCAATAGAAGGTACACAGTCACCAGTATGTTTTCATGCCAACCTGGTTGGCTACAATTAGCATTGTTTGATGGATGAATAATTAAGCATAATTTTGTCCCAGAGATGCTCGAATTTCATTCTGACTTACTGTCATTCTTGCTCTGGGTAATCAATGGTTTGTGAGGGCTGGATCTCCTGCTCGGAATAGCAAATTGTTTTAATGAGGGATGCTAACTGCCTGCCACTTTTGGCTCCCAGTGATGGATTGAAGAATCAGTCCAGCAAAAAAGCAATCAAGACACCACAGAGTCATTTGGCTGAAAAGGATGAAATAAGAATTTTGCAGTGCATGATTTTTAGAAGCTCCACATACTGCTTTTATTTACTTGCTTGCACCCCAATGGGACATTTGCAGGGTCAAAAACTATTTTGCCTCTTCACAAAGAAATGGTCCCCCTTGCTTTCCATCGACCATTATCATCAGCATATAGTTTGCTAGAAACCTGATCTCCCATTTAGCAGAGCAGATTTCTGCGCTGGAGAATTTATGTCCGGCAGATTTATGTGTGTATTCTAATTAGAATAATTTAAATATAAATCCAATCTTCCAGTTAAGGGCAAAAGGGATTTTATTTACATTTGAAAATATACACAGTCGTGGGACTTTCGTTATTCTTCTTCTCACAGAATAAACAACCCATTCACTCTCATCAGCGCAGGACTTTCCTAAGAAGTTGCTTATTCTTTATAGCACATCCTGGAATGACCCATGGTGAAATAAGAAATAAATCACAACCATAACCAATAAAGTTATTATTCTATTCTATTCTATTCTATTCTATTCTATTCTATTCTATTCTATTCTACTCTACTCTACTCTACTCTACTCTACTCTACTCTATGCTTATACTTGGCACAAACCTTAAATATCGCATAGATTCATGTCATTCAGAGTAGTCTTTAACTCTTTTAAGAAAGGACTAATGTCTATAATTTGTTTTGTCCACAAACCAGATTCTCGGTGAAGCCCAGCCTCCAAAAGCTTTACTCCACACCAAGAGGAAACTGAAAGAAACAAGTCACCATTTTGGGAGAGTGTGTGAAAGGTGTGGGAGTGTTTTTGCATGAAAAGCTCTTATTCAATGGGGAGTGTGGGAATCAGTGTGACAGGTTTTCCTTCAAATTGGAATGACCTTGTAATCAGACAACCATCAGGATTCTTATAGAGTCTTCCTTGCACGGGTGAGGAGAGGATAAGTGAGAAAAATTCTTAGTTTAATCACTGGTTCATATCATTGTTCCCTATGCCATTGTTAGAAGCAGTTAGAAAAAGGTTTAGAGGTTATCTTATCTTCCTGACTGACCTAGGAGCTGTATTTTCTTTTATAGGAAGAATCTTGAGGATTCTTTTCTTTCCTGTAATGGTCATCCTATTATGATTATTCATAAAGATGCATTCACTAACAGATGTTTGTTTACTTCTTAGATCATATTTCTTATTCTAACTAAGGAAATTTCTCCTTAGTTCTAAGTTGCTTCTCTCCTTGATTAGAAGAATAGAATAGAATAGAATAGAATAGAATAGAATAGAATAGAATAGAATAGAATAGAATAGAATAGAATGGAATAACAGAGTTGGAAGGGACCTTGGAGGTCTCCAAGGTTGGCTAGAAAGTAGTAGCCAACCCACTTTTTCCCTCTTCTCAACTCTTACCCAGGTAAGAGGGTGCCCAATTAAAATTATTGGCACCAGCATATTAATATGTGTATTCTCTAACAGAATAACAGATTTGGAAGGGACCTTGGAGGTCTTCTAGTCCAACCCTCTGCTTAGGCAGGAAATCCTAGACCTGCCTTCAGACAAATGGTTATCCAACATCTTCTTAAAAACTTCCAGTGTTGGAGCATTCACAACTTCTGGAGGCAAGTTGTTCCACTGATGAATTGTTCTAACTGTCAGGAAATTTCTCCTTAGTTCTAAGTTGCTTCTCTCCTTGATTAGTTTCCACCCATTGCTTCTTGTCCTACCCTCAGGTGCTTTGGAGAATAACTTGACTCCCTCTTCTTTGTGGCAACTCTTGAGATATTGGAACACTGCTATCATGTCACTCCTAGTCCTTCTTTTCATTAAACTAGGTATATCCAATTCCAACAACTGTTCTTTATATGTTTTAGCCTCCAGTGCCCTAATCATCTTTGTTTATCTTCTCTGCACACTTTCTAGAGTCTCAACATCTTTTTTACATTGTGGCAAACAAAACTGGATGCATTATTCCAAGTGTGGCCTTACCAAGGCATTATAAAGTGGTATTAACACTTCATGTGATCTTGATTCTATCCCTCTGTTTATGCAGCCTAGAACTGTGTTGGCTTTTTTGGCAGCTGCTGGCCACTGCTGGCTCATATTTAAATGGTTGTCCACTAGGGCTCCAAGATCCCTCTCACAGTTACTACTATTGAGCCAGGTACCACCTATACTATGTCTCTGCATTTGGTTTTTCTTGCCTAACTGTAGAACCTTACTTTTTTCACCATTGAATTTCATTTTGTTATATAGCACCCAATGTTCAAGTCTGTCAAGATCCTTCTGTATATTAAGCCTATGATTATAGTAAATCATGGGAAAGAGGGGTTTTTTTTCTGATTTATTGACCATCTTCCAAACCAATATTTGGCAAATTAGGATATTTCTTGAGTGGAACATCAGATCACAAAGATCTTTGTGGATTGGAATATTTTCATACCCCAAATGGATGTGGAAATTTGGTTGGAAGGTTGGGATATTTCCACATTCAAAACATCTAATTAAAAATCACCTGACTTAGACTTGTGAGGTAAGCCAGACAAGAAGTCCAGTCAAATAAGCCAATCATACTTTATTTTAAGGTTATGTTGATAGACTCTGGCAAATGTAAAAGTATATGTCTCCCTCCTCCCCTTTACAGCCCAAGAAACTAGAGAGAGTCCACTGTGAGTCATTCACCCTGTTCACATTCCTGCTGCGGGCTACGTTGCCTTTTATCTGACTGTTCCCTTGACTGCATCTTTTCTTCCTGTCTCTCAAGGTCATTCCCATATGCCATTTTATCTGGGCAGGCTCTTGCACAATCCTATTTATAAAACCTGATTAGCCTTTAGCATATTGTATCAATCAGAAAGAGACATATCGACTCAAAAGCACAGTTCTGCTCAGGGTTTGGGCTTGCCATTGCGATGTTTCCTTCTGCGATTACGAGCCAGACTTACAAATAGTGGGGAAATGGGGGTAACCATGGCAATTTATGGCAAGCAAGAAACTTTCATCAAGGTTCTCCCATTGCCTTGAGGTCTCTTTACAGCTCCGTCCAATGAGCAGCAACCACTCACACTAAGCTAATTAAAGACCTGTTTCACACTAGAGAGAGCAAATGTTACTGAGGATTAATTGATTTCCCATCCACTTCTCCCTCTGCCTGGACAAAGCAGAGCAAACGTTCCACCTCTCTTCGCTCCATCTAAGTCAAGTGCCACCTTTTACATACAATTAATTTCACTTCTTCATTAGCAACCAACTCTGGAACAGGATGAAGTGCCTCTGGTGCTATTCCTTGAATATCCTCGGCTTCCTTAGATGATGAAAAAGGCATTTGCTGTTCTAAAAAAAATGTCCCTTTGCTTCCTATGGGCTAAATCCTTTGCTATTATACCTTTCTTCCCCATCTTTTCTTCTCTGGCACTTCTACCGTCATATATTTTATATTGCTTTAATTACACTGCACATTTTAAAACTTAATCTTGTATTTTTTAAAAAAAAAAACCCATCAGTCAGCTCCCAAACGTGATTGGTAAATAATAACTATTATTTTTCTGGATATAATTTCATTTCACACATAGGTAAAAAGATTGGATAATTTTGCTACTTTCCTCTCCAAATCTTAAGCTTGTTCAGCAATCTTGAGAAGACCTGCTTGCTGGTGTGGCTGAACCAACTACAGAGATTTGTTGAAACAAGCAAGTTCCTTCCCTCTGGGGGAAAAAATGAAGAGAAGTCTAATGAAGAGAGGGACTAGGGCTGACATGATAGCAGCCTTCCAATAATTGAAAGGCTGTCACAAAGAAGAGTGGATCAACCCATCTTCCAAAACACCTGAAGGCAAGGCAAAAAGTAATGGGTGAAAACTTATCCAAGAGTGATCCAGCCTAGAATTAAGGAGAAATTTCCTGTGAGAACAATTAATCAGTGGAATGGCTTGCCTTCCGGAGTTGTGGGTGTTCAATCACTAGAGGTTTTTAAGAAGAGATTGAATGGCAATTAGTCCGCCAAAATGTCAAGAGCAAGCCCTGTTTATTTATTGCTAGTTCAAGCATGGCCTTTCATTCTGGAGATAGTAACCGCTGATGGTCCTATTGTTTGTAGATTTGTTCGATCTTCTAGTAAACGGCAGCAAATCCCATAATTTGATTATGTAGTAAAAAAAAATATTTTTAGCAATCCTACATTTCTTCCAGTGTTGGAGCATTCACAACTTCTGGAGGCAAGTTGTTCCACTGATTAATTGTTCTAACTGTCAGGAAATTTCTCCTTAGTTCTAAGTTGCTTCTCTCCTTGATTAGTTTCCACCCATTGCTTCTTCTCCTGCCCTCAGGTGCTTTGGGGAATAGTTTGACTCCTTCTTTGCAGCAGCCCTTCAGATATTGGAATACTGTTATCATGTCTCCCTTAGTCCTTCTTTTCATTAAAATAGACATACCCAGTTCCTGCAACCATTCTTTATATGTTTTAGCCTTCAGTCCCTTAAGCATCTTTGTTGCTCTTCTCTGCACTCTTTCTAGAGTCTCCACATCTTTTTTACATCGTGGTGACCAAAATTGGATGCAGTATTCCAAGTGTGGCCTTACCAAGGCATTATAAAGTGGTATTAACACTTCAAGTGATCTTGATTCTATTCCTCTGTTTATGCAGCCTAGAAATGTGCTGGCTTTTTTGGCAGCCGCTGCACACTGCTGGCCGATATTTAAATGGTTGTCCACCATTTGGTTGACCATTTCTTCAGATTTAGTTTCCATTCAAATAGCCTCTTTAGACTCTAACCCTAAAGGCTTTCCTTCTCTGAACCACTCTGAAGGACTTGAGTATTAACAATGGGACATTTTAAAAAATCAATGATCAAACATCAATGTTCAACATCAGTTATGATCCTGAGCAGTGGTGGGTTCCTCCCGGTTCGGTCCGGTTCGGCCTAGCCGGTAGCGGTGACGATATGACATCACCAAATCGGTTCTCCCCCCCCTGCCCTCCCCCCCCACCCCCCATGTTATTCTTACCTTTTATTTGGTCCCACCCCCAATCTATTGCTGTCTCCTGAGTCCCAGCTGATGACTAGAGGGAAAAAAACTGTTTAAACTCTTGCCGTGGGGCTTCAAAGGGCCGTCCTACAGCTGATCAGTGTTAAAAGCAAACAAATGAGTCGGGTCGTAAGTGCAAGGACTGGTCGTAAGTGCAAGGACCTTCCAGAAATGACTCTGACCAGCTAGCCACACCTACCTAGTCACATGACCTCCAAGCCACACCCACAAAATAAGCCACGCCCACAGAACCGGTAGTAAAAAAAATTTAGAACCCACCCCTGATCCTGAGCCACAAGAGTTAAAGGTTGTGTTGCCCACAAAGATGCAGCCAGACTGGCCCCAAGCTCCCTCAGATCGTCTCCTTTAAACTGAGAAGGATAATCCATTCAGGTTCTCGGTTTTCCTGGGTGGCTCTGAGTGCCAGCTCATTTTTATAGGCCCTCTCGGCCCTTCTTGCACACAAGAGCATAATAATAACGTTGAACTACAATCGACACGCAGGAAACATTTCGCTGTGGGGGGTTCAATTACACAGCAGACAGGATCCTGCCTGGGTTTCCCTGGCTGCAAAGTACACCGTGACAGATGGCACACGCTGCCTGCAAATCAGGAAGGAGAAACACACTGTGATTAGTGGGTCCTTTTGAAATGACCTTTTGACAGAAATCACAGGGTATTGTGCTAAACAATCAGCCTAACTGGAAAACAAGGCAGCCTTCGCAAGTGGGGAGAAGACAAGGATTTTTTTAAAAAATCCTATTAACATGTGAATACAGACAGGCCTTGACTTACAACTATTTGTTTAGTGACAGTTCAGTAAAGTGACCATTTTTCACACTACCATTGCAGCATCCCCATGCTCACGTGATCAGAATTCAGACACTTGGCAACAGGTTCACATTTATGACAGGTGCACACACGCATACACGGTGGAGCTCAGATGGGGCGACGGCTCGCATGACATCAGAGAGGGTGCTGCATGCCACCTCAGGTATGCATGCCATAGATTCGCCATCATGGCACTAGAGTAAAAGTCTCAAGTTTTACATTATAGGTAGTCCTCAGCCTACAACTGTAATGCAGAGTGCCCATTACAATCAAAAGTCATGTGGTCATATTATGATCTTTTTTGCAGTGGCCTTTAAGTGAACGTGTTGGTTGTAAGTGTGAATACCATAGCCATTAAGTGTATGCCCCAGTCGGTAAATGAAACCATTGTTTGGTATGCCAAAACATGTTTTGTTTGCCAAAAACTGGATGTAAAACTGTGTCACATGACTATGGGACACTGAAAATGCCCATAAATGTGGCCATGTTGCCCAGCAGCTGAAGTTCAATCATATGATTGCCAAGGGATCCCCCAACCATCAGAACCTCAAATCCAGGTAAGTAGCCCAAATAATAGATTCATTGTAACTTCAAGCTATCATAACTCAAGGACTACCTGTATCGTTTTAGGTTCATTTATATTGAGAATTAAGAATCTGTGGCTCTCAAGGAGTTCCTGGAAAGCAACTTCAAGCATCCTTCACCATTAATCAATTAGTTCTTGCTGGGGGTTCAGAAAGTTTCTATTTCCCCATTTGTTATTTCTATTTTTTTCCCCAAGGAGTTGTAAGTAATGTGTCAGCATTCCAGAATGACCCAACTCCAATTATGACTTTCCACTCAAAATTATCTTCATAAAAATCCTTGGAGTTAAACTATGGGAAAACAAAAGTTACCCAAAGAGCTTCACAACTGGATAAAATTGTTTTTCACTTAATTATTTTATTTTACTTTATATATAAGATTTATATAGCTACCCAACTCAGAGAAATGTAATTTTGAGCGGCTTACATCAATAAGAAAACAAAAAACAAAAAATACAAATCATAATTATGGTAAAATCACAACAAATGCAGTTTGTAGGCAATTGTGAACCTAGAATATACATTGCACCTGCCTGGTAGGAATTCCTATTTTGTGGCCCCACCACCCATGGGAAAAATCAATTTTTTAAAGCTTTTCTAAAGATAGTCTTGGTTAAGACCAATCAAATGTAAAGAGAGATCATTCCAGAGGATAGGAATCTTGGGTTCAAATCTTTTGAAATCCAAGGTTTCACAATCTTATTTTCTATTCACTGTGATGGTTCTTGCCATACTTCTCTTTGTAGACAGACTGTGTGATGTTTTTGTCAGCATGAAAACATGCAAGTGTCTATGGAGATTCTCAGTCATCCAAGTCATGGTTGTCCCCAAGGTGCTTTTTCAAGAGGCAACTGGACTTTCTTGTTTTTCTTTGAATATGTTTCGCCTCTCATCCAAGAAGCTTCTTCAGGTCTGACTGGATGGTGGGAGGATTTATACTCCTTGTAGATAGCTAGTCAAAAAAGAATGCAAATGACCAACTGTCCACAAGGGGTATAAATCTTTCTATTCCCCACCATCCAGTCAGAGCTGAAGAAGCTTCTTGGATAAGAAGTGAAACATCTTCAAAGAAAAATAAGAGAGTCCAGTTGCCTCTTGAAAAAAGCACCTTTGGGAAAACATACATGATTGAAAATATTTTATATTATGCTTCTTGAACATCCTTTATAACTATCTGAAGCACCCATATATTTAGTCAGACTACTAATGAGTTGCCCAGATGTTTCTGTTTGGCAAATCTAACCTGGTCTCCGAGACAGATGTTCCCATGTTCTGCCAATTGATATCCATGTAAACACAGATGTTGAAAACCAACAATTTGTCTTTTTTCTTTTTCTTTTTTTACTTTACTTCTCAATTCCCTTTGGTTGCCTTAGAGGACCAGAGAGATTTGTTAAGTCTCCTTTGGAACCCTTATTTTGACTTCTTCTGTTTGAAGATAAAGTGAACAAAGTTTCCCGGATCAGAAACTCCAGTTTTGTCTTCTGACCTTCCAAGAATCACAGAAGTCCATTTGTTCATGTAACAATATCACCTGAAAGAGTAGGACTGCAAATTAGAATTTTAGAAAAAATACCTAAATTTATGAATACAACAAATATTGAAAGTTGTGAATACAGTTGTTGGTATATTTTTAATTCTCATTTGTAATTTGAACTTTCACTTGAAATGGCCTGGAGTCTTAAGTTCTGAGTATAGTTGTTGGAATATTTCTAATGCTCATTTGTAACTTGAAACTTAACTTGAAATGGCCTGGAGTCTTATTCATTAAATTATTTACTTACCTACTTCTTTTCATTTGTAGCTTTTAAGGACATTAATAAAACATTTCTTTCTTTTTTTTTTTAAGTGAGAGCTTTGGAAGTGTTCTGCTCTTATTTGTAGTGATGGGTTTAAACAGAAGAAATATGAAGGTTACCACATGCCAGTGCAACTCTGCTGTCATCATTCCAATAAAAGCTGTATACATCCGCAGATGTCTACAATCAATCCCAGAAGTCCATTGTTATCTTTTTAAGGATTAAAAGGTAGATTTCAAGGGAATTTGCCTCCCAGTAACGTCTTACTACCATCCCCACCCTTAATTCTGAAGAACAAAAATGGGGGGGGGGGTTTGACCCCACATCTAGCCAAAATTCAACCAGTTTTCATGTTTGGTCTTTGTCCACTTTTCAGCAATTCTGAGTCCTTTTATTACTATAAGCACAATGTGAGTTGCATTAATTGACTTAGCAGAGAGAGTTTTAGATGCCAGATAATGGAACAGGACCTCAATGGGAAGGTATTTTCTCTATCCAGAAGAGAAGTGAGGGTAGGAGAAGAAGAGGCAGAGCCTGGGGGTGAAGTCAAGAGAGGACTTCAGCCTAGAATCATTACATATTCACAAACACTCCAAGTCCAGCCCCCTTTTAAATCTGTTGACTCTTTTCTAGCACCAATTTAGTACTGACAGTTAATTGAGCAGATCCTTGTGTATAGGCTTGGAGCAATAAATCTTCTTAACTGGAATTTAAGATATAGTTCTGATTCCTCACACCTGACAGTGAGTGAAATATACATGTTCCTTCAGAGTAGCAAAACAATTTGGGGAAGTTTGGAGATATTTTGTGGAACTGTTTCTATCTCCTTTTTAGTCACCTGACTGGCAGGCCTCATTCCATTCAGCAAGCCCCTTCGCACTATGTATTTCCAAAGTAAGAAATGTACAAATAAGGCAAACATCAACATACAGGAAGGGGAAACCAAAATCCAAACAATTGATTGGTGTGGATCTCTTATTTGCTTTGCGGGGGTTTCTCCAGCAGTAGCTCAACTTTTGGGGTTAATAACCTTTTCAAGAAAAAGTCTATTTTTTTTAATAAAAATTTGGATTTTAATTAAAGATTTTCAATTATGTAAAAAATCTCTGGCACCAAGTTAAGATTAACTGCTCTGGGAACATGTCAGTCTGCTCAGTATGATCTCTGGTGAGTTTAATACAGAGCTTTCCCACCTTTATTAGAGGATTATTCTCGGAACAATTTTAAGGAGCAGCAAGCATGTGCATTTTCAGCTTGTTTCTTTAGAAGAGCAGAATGAAATTTTACTAGCTCTGCCGGCAGTGTCATATTGAAATTTTGTCCTGCGTTTTTCTAATTATTCCCCTTCAATTTAAAGGAATGAGATGGCTTTTAATTAATTTTCCAAAGGGTATCACTTCTGTAAAATGTTCTGCCCTTTTCTTAGGGATGAGATGGCCAAGCATTGAACATAAATGCTCTGTCTTTCATGGGAGAATCTTCTCTTCATATATTCTGCCTCCCTGACTTTTAATCATTAGCGTTTTTATTTGGTATGTGCATGTATTTTAGTGCAGTCAAAGTCGCAGGGTGTCAGGCAGCTAATAAATTTAATAAATATGGTTGGTCACAGAGTCCACCAGACGTTTAGACCAGAATTGGTATGAAATGTCTTTAAATATTAGTGTTCGGACCTAGGCTCCCTTAAAAAGCAGGAAGCAGAGTGTTGGTCCTGGCAAAACCCCTTTTATTTACATGACTGTGAATTCCTTTCATTCACAGTCATCAAGGCCTGGCAAACAGTCTTTCAGAGGAATATTTATCAACACAGACTTTATCTCGCTTGGAAAGCTGCCAGGTAACTAGTTTCCAAATGCAGTGCAAGGAAAAACTTGACACAGTGTCACGGACAGATTTTGTTTGTCTGGGGGAGCACTGGCCTTTAAATATCTTTCTGAGTCCTGGTCTGATTTTGGATTCTGTGATTGGCTGGCTGTAGTTGCTGAGTCATAGTCCTTGGTTTTAAGTGCCATCTGTGTGAGGTAAATTAGTGCTGGTGTTGTTGTTTGGATATCTTCTGATGATATCATGGTCTGGTTTTGGGTTGATTTGATCGGCTGCATGTGATGTGGTCCGATTTCTTATGATCTATCACTTTGTTTGCAGCATGGCTGTTCATTAGTCTTTAAATGCTGCCTTCGGTATCTTGGTTGATGTTGTTCTTTCGTTCTAAGTGGTTGGTAGATTGGGTTGATATCAATGTTTATTGATTTATTGGTGGAAAACCAGGCTTCCAGGTGAAGTCAAGGAGAGAAAGGGAATTCCTGGAAGCCTGGTTTACCACCAATGTATGTTGGAGCAGATCAGGGGTGAAATCCAGCAGATTCTGACAGGTTCTGGAGAACTGGTAATGGAAATTTTGAGCAGTTTGGAGAACTGGTAGTGGAAATTTTGAGTATATATACCACCTCTGAGAAATTGAGAAATGCCACCTTTGGAATGGGAATGGAGATTTTGCAATATCCTTCCCACAGAAGTGGGGTGGGAATGGAGATTTTGCAGTATCCTTCCCCTGCCACACCTACTAAGCCATGCCCACCAAGCCATGCCCATAGAACCGGTAGTAAAAAAAAAATGGATTTCACCACTGGAGCAGGTTCTTTACTGAGACAGAATTAGCCACTATTTGGAAACTTGAAAAAATAGAAAATACTGAGGAAAAGACCTGGTCAAGAACTTCCCTACTCATTAAGATGGGTTACTCTGCTCAGCCATGGACAAGCAATACATGAAATCACTCAATAGTATCTTCAGCATCCACAAGAAGGACAGCTTCAGCTGGCCCCATGAGCATCAAGTTCTTCCAGGAGGTTGCTCTTTTCTGGAACACAAAGCACACTGAGCTCCTACAGCTCCAGTAGTTTGTCCTATAGCAATAGCACTTAGACTTATATGCCACTTCACAGTGCTTTACAGCCCTTTCTAAGCGGTTTTACAGTGTCAGCATATTGCCCACAACAGTTGGGGTCCTCATTTTTCCGACCTCAGAAGGATGGAAGGCTGAGTCAACCTTGAGCCTGGTGGGATGTGAACTATCAAATTGCAGGCAGCCAGCAGGCAGCAGAAGTAGCCTGCAGTACTGCACTCTAACCACTGTGCCACCAAGGTCCTATAGATATCTCTTGCAGTACGTCTTTCAAGCCAGTTTAAGAACATCTGAAGCATGTAGAGAAAGCAGCAGTACCACGAAGGGGAGATCTGGGAATTGATGACAAAAGCCTGCTGGTAGCCTGGAACGTAATCATGTTAACAGGACTGGCAGGGTTTACAGGGTGGACTCCCTCTTTTCTGGTTTCCAGAATCTGCGTTATGCTTAAATAACTCAAAACATCCATCCATTTGGAAGATAAATATGAGCAGCCTGTAATGTGGATCAGTGCTTTAAACTGTAGAAGAAAATGAAAAGCGTGAAGCAAGGAAAGATTTGCATACAGAGTGGCTATACTTTCTTTTGGGATTCCTAGGTCTTCTGTTTCTGGATAATTTAGCATGTAAAAGTGCTATTTTGAGGCCAAAGCGGCCCTGTAGTCATACCGATGAATGCAGAAGAGAGGGAAGAAATGCAGAAAAAGAAGTGGGTTTTCAGTAATCAGGGCAGACAGCTAGAAACACACAGCAGGTTGCCTGGATACGAGTTACCATGTGCCATGCTTTGGAGCTCTGGAATAAGCTGCCAGGAAAGAGCATATTGGAGAGATATTGTTATTCTGCTCCAGAGAATCATGGCTTGGAGTCTTTAAAACAGTATTGTCATCACCCAGCTTCATAGAGGAATGAAATTACAGGTCATCGTCAACTTACGACCACAACTGAGCCAGACAGTTAATTTTGCCCCACTTTATGGCCTTTCTCACCACAGTCATTAAGTGAATCATTGCCTTTGTTAAGTTAGTAAGATGATCGTTAAATGAATCCGGCTTCTCCGTTGACTTTGCTTGTCAGAAGGTCGCAAAAGCTGATCAGGACACTGCAACCGTCATAAATGTGAGTTTATGAATTTTAATCATTTGGCCAAGGGGATGCTGCAACAGTCATAAGTGTGAAAAATGGTCATAAGTCACCTTTTTCAGTGCTGTTGTAGTTTTGAACAGTCGTAAACAAACTGTTGTAAATCGAAGACTAGTTGTATTTCCTGATCCCTCTTAGGCAATACCTTACCCTGAATTCTATAACTCATCCCAAAAACTATAGTGGGTACCTTTATAGTGGACTTTGGTGGACATCATATTCAACTAAAGCCCAATCTTCAGTTATTCATCAAGATTCCCAGCCATGAGACTTTTACCTATACATATACAGTTAGAACTAGAGATTATATAACAAATAGCCTTGAGTTTTGCCTTATCTTTTTTTTTCTCAGTCCTGATAAAAGATATGAGAATGTATATCTACCAAAGAATTCAGTTGACTACACTATAAATTTTGTCAATAGCTCCAGATAGGGATGGAGATAATTTTTACTTTGATTGCAAGTTTGCTATCCTTGGTCCTGAAACTGTTTCTAACACCTTTCCAGGGTCCTGAATGTGTTTTCACATACTTTTTCTAACCAGGACATTGTTCTCTTCTGAGTTATAACCTGTTTGGACAGTGATAGCTGCAATGGAGAAGGTTAAAACTGTTTGAAAAACTGATTTCTTTAGAGCACTGATGTGACACATCAATGCTCTATGCTGGTTGCCTTCCAAATTAATTTTCTTTTCACTGTATGCAAAATGTTGCTAATAAAAGCTTGTTTAATACATTGAACTAATCCCCATTGTCCAGGATTTACCTTGAAACTTTTAGAGAAGGAATTTTATTAATACAATATTCCTATATTTCTTAAAATATTGATTGACTGTGTGCCATCAAGTCAGTTCAACTCTTAGCAAATTCATAGAGGGATTTTCTCAGGGGTGAAATGCTCCCAGTTCGGACCGGATTACCCGATCTGGTAGCGATGGCAGCGGGTGGTTTGGAGAACTGGTAGCAAAAATCCCTGCCCCCCACCCCCCATGCCCAGCTGAGCCGCACGATCATCAGAGGCTTTTTCTTTTACTTTTAAAAGCACTTTTTCTTCTGCTGAAAAAATGCTTTTAAAAGTTTTTTTAAAAAAAGCCTCTGATGATCGCGCGGCTCAGCTGGGATCATCAGAGCCTTTTAAAAGCATTTTTTTTACAATCTCTCCAGCCGAAGAGGTTATAGAAAAAAATGCTTTTAAAAGTAAAAAAAAAAAAAGTTGGCCATGCCCACCCAGTCACATTACCCCCCCCACCAAGCCACGCCCACAGAACCGGTAGTAACAAATTTTACATTTAACCACTGGATTTCCTCCACAAAAATCTGCCCTTTATTTGGTACTTCAGGATTTCCAACAATGCACCCTTCCTCACTGTAAATATCCCCTTTGCTTCTTCTCTCTTCTTCTACCTCTCCCAGCCTTAAAGGCTCTTCTAGGTATTTATGTACTGGGTTCAAAGTAGGATAATTGAGCCCGGTAATTTGTGTTTTGAATAAGAACTCTGGATTGATTGATTGATTGATTTGTTTGATGATCCATTTGTTTCTTTTCTTGGATGTCCATGGTTTTCTCAGAAGCATTTTACCAACACCAAGTTCAAAAGCATCAATACTCTTTCAGAAGCACTTTCGGAAATTGCTTGTTAATTGCTTTTCAACTATTAAGAACCTTTGGCTTGATATGTTTTGAAGCATTGGACGATTTTTTGTCAAACCTTAATGAAAGGGGTTTTAACTATACGTTTAAGAACTTTTAAAAACGGGGAGAGAATAAGTGTTTTTTTTAAATGTTTTTTTTTAAGTCAATGGACTTCTGCTGACATCAGGATTGACATGATATTGCTTTGTGAATTTGTTTATAGATAAGAGATAGGACAGGAAAAAAAAGAGAGTATTTTAAGAGGTGATATGTTACAAAAATTGCTGATATTTGTGATGAAAATGGGAAGTCACTATGTTTCTTTTTCCCCGTTCTTATTTTTTTTCTTCCCAATTCTCTTTTCCCTTTTTTCTTTCTTTTCTGCACCTTCTATTCTCTCTTTTTTTTTTTTTTTTTGAGATTGTACTAGCTTTTACTGTTGTAATTATAATCTTTAATAAAATCACTGTTTAAAATATAGTTCCATCAAGCACGGTGAGGATTATAGATGTTCTTAAAAGATTAAAGAATAGATCTCAATCAATCAGCAATAGAATGCAGTTGGTATGCAGCCAGGTTATTCATGGGACTGCCTGTACCTGATTGTTTATACATGTTCGAATGACAGGTCGTGCTCCATTAAAGGCAGAACCCAGACAGAAATCTTTTCTGTCTCAGCACCTGGTCTTTGGTATACCATCTCCCTGAGGTTAGGCTGGCCCCAGCCTTGTCGGCTTTTCATAATGACAATTGTGAGGTTAACTGAAGTCCTTGAAATGTTATTATTTTACCATTGGATGGATTTCGTTCTTGGTTGCCAGCATTATGCTGTTGCTTATATTGTATATATTTGTTCATTTTTATGTGGTCTTAGCCACCCAGAGGCATTATGGCAAGATAGACAGCCATACAAATTGAATAAATGAATAAATCATCCCAAGGCTTTGTTAAGTGACCTTAAATCACCTCTACTTTCTGTTTAAAAAAATCTTCCACCAGAAGCTTTAGATAAGCACTTATGGCTCACCATTCCATAATGAAATTGTAGTTTATAATTCTGGCCTCTTTTTTTTTTCCCACAAAGGAAAGAGGGAGAGGGGAGATTAAGAAAAGAGAAAGAAGGTGGGGCAGTTCATCAGATTTAAAAAGAGGGAAGGAAAAAGAGATAGACCAGCATTCTGTAATGGAGGAGTTTTGCTGAGCTAGCTTTTTTTTTAAGAGAAGCAACTTGCTATTGTTTCATTTGGTTTTAATTGTTCGTTGTAAATAGTTCATTTATTACTGGTTCCTGAGTAAATGAGAGGCAGAATACAATGCTTCCTTCCCATGACTAAAAATTATAGTAAAGGTAAAGGTTCCCCTTGTATATATGGAAGAATAGGCCCAGAGCAACATGGAATGAACTGGTATTTATTTATTTAAAACGTTTATATAGCCATGAATGAAGGCAAATATGTTTATCCCAAGATAATGTTACAGGATCCAATCTGGGTCGGTCACCGGGGCCAGAGTTTTAGTCTTCCAAGCTTTTGGACTTGTGTAGAGTTTTAGTCTTCCAAGCTTTTGGACTTGTGCAGAGTTTTAGTCTTCCAAGCTTTTGGACTTGTGTAGAGTTCTAGTCTTCCAAGCTTTTGGACTCGTGCTGGAGCCCAACCTCATGGAACTTCTCTCTCACCAGAAAGTGTTATATAGCCACCCATCTTATAACTAACTCTGGCTATGAGTTTGCTAGGCATCCAAAAGATAAACTTTCTGAGATTTATTATTGGGAGTTAAATCCTAGCTGGCTAGGTCTACAAAATGACTAAATCCACCCCTTGAATAGTTCTCTGGCATGAGTTTGAACCCATAACTGTTTAAAAAAAGTGGACTGGATTGTTCCATAAGGCTGGGACAGCCACAGAAAAGGCCTGTTCTGAGGTCCCATTAGATGGCACCATTTCAAAGAAGGAACTGGAGCTGGTAACATATACCAACATGTTGCTCAGAGTCAATTGTGAGCTCATAAAGATCAATTAAAATGTCAAAGTAAGTTAAAGTCAGAATAAAACACCTTTGAAAATAGTTGGTATCCTGCTTCGGTTTACATGGATTTTATTTTCCCTGTAAACTCCAATCAGTTAATTCTGAAGCTGTGGGAAAACGTTAAATTCCACTGGATTCCTCCTCAATTCAACAGGTTCTCTTCTGTTTCCTCCTTCCTGTTCTTTTCAAAGAATTTATTATCTTCTCAACTCCAGCGAATGGGAGCTACAGTGTCTCTTTCTATACCTACATGATAGAAAACATCTTCTGAATGGTGACGAAACTTAGATGTTAGCTTGTGTCAGAGAATGTAGAGAATGTACAGTGATCAGGATCTCAGAACCTCAACTGCAGTGGTGGTATTCAACCGGTTCTATCCAGTTCGGGCAAACTGGTAGTGGCGGCTGTGGATGTGATTACATCCGCCCACCCACCCGGATGTAATCACATCCCATTTATCCATGTTTTTGACATTCTGCGCATGCACGGAAGGCCCTGCACATGCGCACACTCACATTTGCAAGCTGGTAGTGAAGGTAAGTGAATACCATTCCTGTTCAACTGCCTGTTTCAAGGCAGACATGTTGTGATCAGGTTATCTGAGGGACCATCTCTTGCCGGTCACATCTACCTGACCCACTAGAGCAGGGAGGCAAGGAATGTTGTGGGTCCCATCCCCTAGTGAGATACATCTGGTGGGACCTAGAAGGGCCTTCTCCATGGTGGCTCTCTCTCTTTGGAACATTATCCCCCTGGAGATTAGACTGTGGCTCACTCTAGCACTCTTTTGGTAGGCCCTGAAGACATGGTTCTATCAGTGGGCCTGGGGAACCCAGAGCGGGATGGAGCCCATTAAATGGCTAGTATGAATGTGTGTTGTCACTGGGGTGGGGGTGGGGGGGAGAGTTATTATTTTATTATTTTTTATTATTTTTATATTGTGTTTTTATGTCCTTGTAAGAGGCCTTGAGTCGCCAAGTGCAAGTAGACAGCAATATAAATTTTCTAAATAAATAAATAAATGTTGGCTATCAGCACAAACTCACACAAACATCTTCTTTTGTACATTTTCAGGCTTTTTGATTCAAAAATTAGCTAGCTTTTAAAAATATAATTTTACGAAAACCAAAATAAATCCATTATAAATTTGACTTATTACAAAGCAAATGCCATCTCTATTATTACCTTCATCTACAGAATTCTTCAAAATCATAGAACAGAATCCCATCTCCATCCTGGCTACAAATTGGATCATTTAGTTTATCAAGTCCATTTAGTTTATCAAGTCCACCCCACCTACACCTTTGTACAGGGATCCAAATATTATCCGGCTGTCTAGTCTCAGCTTAAACTCTTCCAGTAAAGAACCCGCCATTTCTCCAGGGAATGGTTCTATTGTTGATCTGCTGTTACTGTTAGAAACTTTCTTCTAACATTTGGTAAGAATCTGCCTTGTTGCACTAAACACATTATCCTGGGACTTGCATGCCAGAAGAAATGAGGAAAAAAATATTCTATCCCATATCTTTTCAGGGATTTAAAGAGACTTGTCATCATACTTTCCCTCAGTTCTTATTTTTGATGGCTAAATGTGCCCAGGACCTTCAATCTTTTTTTGTAGGCTTCATTTTCAGTCCCCATGTCTTCCTCACTGGCCTTCCCTGAATCTATTCCAATTTCTCTGGAACTTTCTGTGGTGCACAGAATTCTCATCCCAATGGGATTGGTCCACCCTAATCATTCTGGTAGAAAGTGCCTGTTCCAGATCCCACCCAAGGAATTGCAGCTGGAAGAATCCAGTTGAAGAGCGTTTTCTGCCATGGCTTCCACTCTTTGGAACATCATGCCATTTTGAGCTGAGTTCACCCACACCACGGGTGGGATTCTACCAGTTCAGACCAGTTCAGGTGAACCGGTAGCTCCGAGAATCAGCTGGGAGTGAACCGGTCAGCTGGGCTGCCCCATCCGCTCTGCGCTTTACTTACCTATATCTTTACAGCTGATTAGCACAGCAGAGTGGATTGCCATGCCTCAGCTGCTTTAATTCCCTAGCACTAACGTGGAAGGTGATTTTTCGTTCAATTGCACATGCACGCATAGCACACGTCTGGCACGGGATCAAAGTGCACGATCTCCGAACTGGTTGTTAAACTGGTAGGATCCCATCACTGACCACACCCTCTTGACTAAGGCAATTAACATATCCAACACAGTTTCCTCCTGTTATTTTCCCCACAACAACCACCCTTTGAGTTGAGTTGGGCTGAGAGAGAATGACTGTCCCGAGGTCACCAGTTGGCTTTCATGGCTAAGGTGGGACTTGAATTTAGTGTCTTCTACTTTCTAGCCTGGTGCCTTAACCACTAGACAAAACTGCTTCTTTTTTTAAAACCACTGGCTACCAAACTGGCTCTTTTCCCCCATTCTCCCATCCTTTGGAATCCTTACCTCGGTTCTGGGCTAATTAGCAAGGGAAAAATCAATGTTTGCATTTACACTCATCAGAAAGGAAGAGAGTAAAGCAAGCACCCAATGGGGAATACACATTGAAAGGAATGGCACGACTATTTGCTTAATGCGTTCCTGACCACTTAGGATACAAAAGGAAGCCTTTAGGGTGAAATTGATTAGGATCCTGCCAATTTCAGATAGCAGCAGAGATGCTAATTAACTAATCAGGACAAAGAAAAGCAGTTTAGGAAAAGATAGCTTGTCCAAACAATCTCTCCCCTCTGCAAGGGAGGAAATTCTATGAAGGGGAAGAGAAGACAATACAATTAAAAAAAAAAGCGACTTGGGCAGTCAGCACAGGACAAACAGTTTTTTTAAAAAAATAGAAGAGTTAAAAAAGGAGGGAGGAACAGCCCTAAGATTGTGTGGCACTCTTGAACCCATAGTCCAGTTTGTAGAACCAGGTCCAGAAGCCCCTCCAGGAGGCCAGAAGGGGGTTTTTGCCTCACCTCCAGAGGAAAGATTGCTATAGGGTGCAATAGGGAGTAACAGCAGAGAAGTCAAAATTCTTTAACCAATGGGCTCTACAACATACTCTCCCTGTTTAACTGGATGGAATGGGTCAATGAAATAGGGACAAGAGGAGTCCTCAGCTAACTTGATCCCTTGCCACAAAGGACTATGAAGGTAATAAAACATGTTGAATTGGACCCAGAAGCAAACTGTCACTCAGTGAAGCTCATGCAGCAGAGGTGCTTTATATGCAACCCCACAACTGCTTATGCCACCCTATTCTGCACCAACTACAGCTTCTGGATAGACTTCAAGAGTAGCCCCTTGTAGAGTGCATTGCAGTACTCCATATGGGCATGTGTGGCAGAAATAGGAATAGGAATAGGAATAGGAATAGGAATAGGAATAGGAATAGGAATAGGAATAGGAATAGGAATAGAATAGAATAGAATAGAATAGAATAGAATAGAATAGAATAGAACAGAACAGAACAGAACAGAACAGAATAGAATGGACCTTGGAGGTCTTCTAGTCCATCCAAAAGCCCACCCTAAGTTTCCCCCAACTCTGGCCTTTCTGCTTTCCTTGTTATAGATCCTTCCACCTACTCTGATGTTGCAGAAATTCTACTAATGGACTATGGGTAACTGTGAGCCTTTCAGTGTTTCAGCCCTCCTTCTCAGCACTATTGCAGTGATCTTGGAACCCAGTAAAATCTGTCACTACCTCCATTTCTTCCCCATCTGTTTGCCAGGAATTGAGAGGGCCGGATCCCATGATCTTAGCTGCCTACATACTAATAAGATTACACCTAAGATTGAGCCTACCAAAGTAATCTTTTGCTTTGGTGTTCCTCAATATACTAGTGAGTACAATTACCTGTGCATTGAATGCTTCACCGATGGAACATTATTCTCACGAAGGTTGCCTGCCACTGAGAACTATTTGAATGCACAAGGAACAACGTGTTAGCTTTCCTTGAGTTAACAGCGAATCTGACTCAAAAACCCCATCTGGACCTAAAGTCAAGCAGTCTTTCTTCTTCTCCTCCCCTCATTTATTCCTCCCAGGTGATAGAAATGCTAGTCAGACATTCAGAGAGGCATTGAAGGTTAGAAACTTTGTTTTGTTCCAATGGAAGATTTCCTCTCCCAGATGAATCTCAGTAGTAATTACATTAGAAAGCTCTCCCAGCTTGTCTTGTTGTAACTGGGACAATATTTTTAAAAGATTTATTATTTCAAAGCTCTTCAATTTCCACCGAAGCAGAGAAACTTTAGAGTCCCATATTGATTAGAAAAGGGGATTGTGTTGCAAGGTAGAGCAAGTCCTAGAGACCTTTCCTTGCCTGCTCTTTGCTGGAAAATTGCATCTAACAGCTGCATCCTCCCACTGCCCAAAACCTTGGTGAATTATATGAATCTAGGCACTATTTCCCATTATTCATCCATATGCAGGTGTTGATAACCCTTACATGGAGGGGAGGGAAGATAGTCTCCCTGCACAAGAAAATGAATTTAGGAAATGTTGGAGGGAAGCCTTGGGGAAAAGGAACTAAAAATTATCAAAAGGAAAAATACTGTATCAATAGCAATAGCTCTTAGACTTCTATACCACTTCACAGTGCTTTTACAGCAGGGGTGAAATCTAAATTTTTTTGCTACCGGTTCTGTGGGCGTGGCTTAATTAGTGGGCAGGGCTTGGTGGTGAGGTGACTGGGAGGGCATGGCTCGTTGGTCAGGTGGGCGTGGCCAAGTCAATGTCACTTCTTTGCCCTTTTTTAACTTACAAAACACAACACAACTGGCTCACCCACAATATAAAAGCAGCTGTGCTAGACCCAAAATGGCCCCTGCAACAAGCAGGAACCTCACACAGCCACAAAAAGCCCAAAAATCCAACTTTCACACTTTACACACACACAACACAACACACCACAGCTGCCTCACCCACAATGTAAAAGCAGCTGTGCTAGACCCAAAATGGCCCCTGCAACAAGCAGGAACCTCACATCGCCACAAAAAGCCCAAAAAAACCAACTTTCACACTTTACACACACAAAATTCCACATACAGCTTTGTGAGATTTTGTGTGATTGTGTAGTTAGAGTGAAACACTACAGAAACACACTAAATCTCAGAAAGCTGCACAAATATTATTTTAATTTATTTTTATTTTTATATAAAAGCAGCTAAATTTAAAACTTCCTAAACTTTAAATGGCTAGGTCTAAAAAAAGAACAACTAAAAAAACCCCAATTAACTATTTTTTTAAAGCTCCCAAAGGGGAAAAAACTTACCCAATTGAACAGGGGTCTCCAACCTTGGCAACTTTAAGACTTGTAGACTTCAACTCCCAGAATTCCTCAGCCAGCTTTGCTTTGCTGGCTGAGGAATTCTGGGAGTTGAAGTCCACAACTCCCTGCCTGCTTGATTGCAGGCAGGGAGATTCAGTTGCTTGCTGATGCAATGGATGTAGGGATTACAGCAAGGCGTTGCGACCAGCAGCTAAGGTAAGCAAGCTGAGGGGGGGGAGAGGGAGGGATTTTTGCTACCGATTAGCAGACAGAACCATTTAAAAGGAAAAAAGTTTTTTTTCTTTTACATGGCTCTGGCGATCCAAGCTGAGTTGCCTGATTAGCAGGCAACTCAGCTGGGATCATCAGAGCTTGGCTGGTCAGAGCCATTTAAAAGAAAAAAAAAGGCTCTGATGATCGCGCAGCTCAGCTGGGCATGGGGGGCAGGGGCAAGGATTTTTGCTACCAGTTCTCTGAACTGCCCGCCATTGCTACATACTCGCCCAAGCCGGTCTGAACCGGGAGCATTTCACCCCTGTTTTACAGCCCTCTCTAAGCGGTTTACAGAGTCAAAATATTGCCCCCAACAATCTGGGTCCTCATTTTACCAACCTCGGAAGGATGGAAGGTTGAGTCAGTCTTGAGCCTGGTGAGATTCGATCTGCCAAAAGCTCTGTTATCAACCATTTAACATTAGCAACATATGTATATATACAAAGATATATATATAGCAAAGAAGTGTTCTGTCCCCCCACCTCACATAGGCAGACACACGAGCAAAAGATGTCTATCAGTAATTTATTTTTACAAGCCGACCTGAATCCCTTTGGCAGATAAAAATTCTGGCAGCTACTTTCTGAATGTCTGCCAAGTTTCTTATCACCTCTAGAAACAGGAGTCCGCATATCTGTAGTCCGTTGCTGGGGCAACTAAGAGTTCAAAGAGTAGTCAGAAGTCATTCACAAAGTCCAAGTCTTAATTCCGAACAATATCCCATCTGAAGCTCACGATATGCAGTTTTTGTCCGTCACAGAGCCTGCAGAGCAACCCCACCCACTTTTATCCCCTGTGGGGCATGGCTCAGTGACTCAGCAATCTCTGGCCCTTCCCCACCTCTTCCTTTGCTGCGCACGCCTCTCCCTCCGACGCTGCCTGGGATCAATCCAAGATTGATCTTCATCACTTCCTATTAGTGGGTGCCCCAACATGCTTTCCTCCTGGCCTTCAGCTGGAACCTGAGGCGTTGCCAGAAAGGAGGGTCCTGGAGAGGGAGGCCTTGTCAGTTCCTCCCCATCACTTTCAGAGTCATCTTCCTCTGTGAGGACAGGCTCGGGAGCCGGAGTCACAACAAGAAGTTTCTTACCCACCGTATGAAATATTTCATTCATTTAATTTATTTATTTACTTATGTCTCATATTTCTCATCCCCCTAAAGGATAGTGTCCTGATATTATTAGAAGAAGAAGGGGCTTGCATAAGTTTTCTTATCATTCCTATAAGGTGCAATCCAAAACGTTATAGGATTCTCATGGCACAATAAGATATAGGTAGTTCCCGACTTACAACTACAATTGGGACCAGAATTTCCATGGCTAAGCAATGTGGTTGATAAGAGAGCTGAGCCTGATTTTATTACCTTTTTGGCAACAGTTGTTAAGTGAATTGCTGCAGTTATTAAGTGAATCACATGGTTGTTGAATGAACATGGCTTCTCCCATTGACTTTGTTTGGTGGAAACTGGTTGGGAAGGTCACAAATGGCAATCACATCACCTCAGGATGTTGCAACCATCATAAATAAGGAGCCGTGGTGGCGCAGTGGTTAGAATGCAGTACTGCAGGCTACTTCTGCTGACTGCTGGCTACCAGCAGTTCGGCAGTTCAATTCTGACCGGCTCAAGGTTGACTCAGCCTTCCATCCTTCCGAGGTGGGTAAAATGAGGACCCAGATTGTTGGGGGCAATAAGATGACTCTATAAACTACTTAGAGAGAGCTGTAAAGCTCTGTGAAGTGGTATATGAGTCTAAGTGCCATTGCTATTGCTATAAATAGATGCTGGTTGCCAAGCACCGGAATTTTGATTATGTGACTGTGGGGATGCTGAAACAGTCATACATGTGAGGACCAGTTGTAAGTCACCTTTTTCTGTGTCATTGTAACTTTGAACAGTCACTAAACAAATACTGCTAAATAGAGTGCTACCTGTAAGCAACAAAGGAAAGGTATTGCTACTTTAGACACATAATGAGTGATTATTAATTTGAGCATTCATAGACCACCAAGTATGGAAGGTTTTTAAGAAAGACACACAACATCCCAAGAATACAATAAATGGTCAAAAGCCATCAAACATGGGTTTCAATCTAGTATTTCCAGAGATTTCAGAACTCACTGACAGCTACCAGAAATAATTAGCCAAAGATCATCACTAGATAGCTGAAAACAGGATACTTATGCTGATTTTAATAATCATTGAGAACAATATATAAGTAAACATGTTCATAGATAACTTGAACCTAAACTATTAAGGCCCTGATAGGAAATTTCTAGTACTTCGGATTTCATCTTGAACATTGTAATTTAAGGTTGTTTGGGAAATTACCAACTACCACATCAACTTGTGAATTCTTTTTTTTTAAAGCTCTACATGCAAATGTGCATGCATACTCTTCTAATGAATATATTTGGTATGTACACTAGTTTTCCTGTCTCTGAGGCTGAATGTGTTGCAGATTTGCCATGATTGCAGATTTCTATAGATTGGAATGTGTCAGCATTTTGATGGCAGGGCTAAAAATAATACCGTTCCAAGCTAAATAAATAAATAATAAAAAAAAAAACAGTGTCAAGACTTGAATCACTGGCCTGGGCAGAGATACTATCAGCTCTTTATTAAATTGTAAGAGTAGAAGTCCCACCATAAAAAATAGAGAATTGTTGACTCTGGACACATCCAGGGTCTCTCCTGCAAAAAATATCTGTTGAAGATCTATGGAAACAGACAATAAATCATTTTGAATCAAAGTTTCAAAGGCTTTATACATCATCATAAGGTCGTAAGGACATGAAATTTTACCTGGGAAACATCTCATATCTAAAGCTTACTGAAGATATTGGCTACTTCATAGTATAACGGGCTTTTCACCCAAGGAGTGTGAACTACATTTTATTATAATTTTTTAAGATACATCTGAATGCCAGAAATATATTTTCTGAACTGCACAAGCAATGGTTTGGATTACATAAACCATTATAGATATATAATCTTCTTAGATATTTTCCATGGATACCAGTACTTGATTAGGTCAATTAGCAAGGATGTCACATTAATTCTGCATTAATAAGGATGTATGGTGGGAAACCAAAGGTTGAGATTATGTGGCCCTGCATCCAAATGACTTCAACTCTTGGGCTAAATGAGGGTCCTGTACCAAGACATCACAAGGCGCTAAATAGGGACATGAATTAAGGATCTCCAGCTGCTCCTTTGCAAACATTGGATGGAATTCAGGACCAATTAAAAGCCCATTAGGAAACACTACATTAGGACCACCCTATGAATATCTTCCACAAAATTTTCTGCAACCAGGACAAAAAGGGGGGATGAGAGATTATTTGTTCTAGCCTTCAGTTTTATACTGCATTCAGTTATTTTCTTTTCTACAACTAGGCAGTTATGTCTCGGGGAGTGCTGTGACAGAGAAAATATGCTTCTGAGATCCCATCAGATGACACTCCTTAGTGGACAGAATCTGGAGTACTGGAGTTGAAAGTGCATTCCTTTAAAAAATTATTCAAATTGCAAATTGGAAGGTGACACCGAGTACAACTCAATGGTGGATTGCTCCCGGTTTGCACGGTTCGGGAGAACCGGTAGTAAAAATTTGTCATCGGTCACAGAACCGGTAGTAATTGCTGGCTGGCCACGCCCCCGAACTGGTTCTGAAGCTGCCAGGTTTGCAGCCCCCCCCACCCCCGCCACTTGGAGTTTCTCCGGGACACCCTCCAATCCGGAGCACCACCCCCACTTGCTTTCTTCCTTCTGCCGCAGCAGAGCAGCAGTCTCGGCTCCAGCTCGGCCTCTCCCCCTTTGCATCAGTGCCGGTCAGCTGTTGAGAGCCCAGCCTGCAGATCCAGAGGAGATGGCAGACATCTGGCATGTCCCTGTTTCCCCCACCCCCACCCCCAGGTGATGACAAGGATTTAATACTACTTCTAATATTTATAACATAAAACCCTAACCGTAACAATAAGATTATTCAAAGCCAAAGTATTAAGACTTTTGCTGAATGGGACATAATATACTGCAATAGGGAATGAGAGAGGAGGGGAGGGAGGGAGCTGGGAATGAGATGGAAGGATGGATGGAAGGAAGGAGATGGGAATGAGAGGGGAGGGCAGGAAGGAAGGAAGAATTGCATGTGGCCCCAAAAAACTTTTAGGAAGGAAGGGAGGGAGGGAGAGAGAAAGGAAATATTCTAATACATTATTACTAATATGTTTATTAAGAAGATACTGTACATTCAAATATTAAGAACTGGACACCTTTCTTTCTTTTCTTCCTTCCTTCCTTCCTTTCTTTCTCTACTATATTGTTTTGCTTATTTCCCCATTCTTAAAAAAAACCCCTAAATTCTCTAAAATTTATAGCCAAGTTAACGAATCTGAACTAAAGTTTTTGTCATGGAGTACAATCAGTTTTGAACAAGACTTCTAGAGGTCCTTTAGATGTGATTTCTAAAACATGAGAGAGAGAGAGAGAGAAGAAAGAGAGAGACACAAGAAAGAAAGAAAGAAAGAAAGAAAGAAAGAAAGAAAGAAAGAAAGAAAGAAAGAAAGAAAGAAGAAAGAAGAAGGAAGGAAGGGAGAGAGAGAAAGAAGAGGAAGGAAGGACCACAAACCCTGGCACTAGACATGGCTTCAGAAGACGCTTTGAAACAGGACAGCAATCTAGGGCTGGAAAGGACCTTGGAGGCCATCTAGTCCAACCCCCTGCTCCAGCAGGAAACCTTATATCGTCTGGATTATTTTGGTGCCTCTAATAGAGAGGAAAATTGCCAGAAAGGAGAAGGAGTTTACTAGAATAAGGCTGCCATGCAGAGGAAGGCAGAGATAATCCTTGACTTACGACCACAATTGAACCAAGTTGGCCAGACCCACCCAGTCACATGACCACCCAGCTACACCCACCCAGTCACATGACCACCAAGCCATGACCACCCAGTCACATGATCACCAAGCCATGACCACCCAGTCACATGACCACCAAGCCACACCCACCAAACAAGCCACGCCCACAGAACCGGTAGTAAAAAAAAATGGAACCCATCCCTGGTACAACTCCTTATTCTCAGTGCAGGAATCCAGTCCTCTTTCCAGCCTTTACTTAAAGACATCCAATGAAAGGGAATCCACATTTCTCGGTATAATTGATTCTGTTCTTGAACTCCTCGTACTGTTAAGAAGTGAAGAAAACAGCAGCCTTTGCAACTGAGAAATACATAATCTCATATGCCTATCTATGTAAACTTGGATCCAACGTCTAAACTCTAAAGGCTGCATGATCATTCCTACCACATATAGGCAAAAAGGATAAAAGAGAGGTGCTCTGTGAACAAACTGTTACCATGCACTTCAAGGAGAAAAACTCAGGGAGCAGTTTGTTCTCTGTTTTTTGTTTTTTGCATCTCTCTGTCTCTCTCTTTTGAAGAGTTTTAGGTGACTTGCTGGCTGTCAGAAACTCTGAGCCCATGTTTCTGTGTGATGCACACTGCCTCCCAAAAGTGAAAATGTGAGAAATACTGTAAGCATTGGACAGTCATTTATTTAGTAGATTTATATCCCACTTTTCACTCAGATGATATTCTTAGTCCTATATGCCCCACAACAATCACCCTGTGAATAAGTTGACCTAAGAGAGAAAGACTGACTTAAATTCTCTTCCCACCCACCCATCCCCCAGCTAAGAATCTAAATCTTCCTTTCCTAGATGGACACCTTCACTGATATGTCAGCACTCTGTCTCCTTACTCTCCTTCAACAGCTAGATATTTTTATTAATACCTTGAAGCCCAAGGTATCTATTTTGCCTCTGAGGAATAATGAGAGAGAGATTACAATTGCCCAAAACCCATTTAAAACAACAGGTTTGCACTAAAGCATACACCACCACCACCACCACCACCCCACCCACACAAACAGTAGAAAAGAATAATGAAATGCCGGCTTTAGGATTTTTATGTGGTTTTCCTCCCAGGGGAAACAAGCATTTGAGGGGGAAAAAACTGTTTAAATTAAATACTCTTAAATTTGTTGCCTTCTACTTTTGTCCTGCAGCTTTCCCGTCTTCAGATTAAGTGGAGAGAAAGGCCTCTTCCAGAGCTGAAAGGATAAACCAGACCTTGCAAGAGTAAGCAAAGAATTTATATAGCCGTTTGTAGTCTATCATTCTGAGTGGCTTAAAAACTGCCACTCCTCTAGCCCCAAAACCATTTGTTTTCTTTGTTTTCTTTACTACTGTGGTGGTTCGGGAATAACGAGAGGCACAAGCAAGCAAGTGACAACAGCTCTTTAATATACAGTGAGACTTCAGCAAAAACTCTGTGGCTACAGCCCTCCTTATATACAATCCTGGAGAGGCTGTCAGCCAATCAGCAACTAAGGCAGGTTTGAAACTCCCGCTGAAATGTATCAATACATAACACCCCTCCCTTCCCAGAAGGCACTAACATTCAAAAATTTACATAAGTACACACAAAATCTCGCAGGTGACCTGGGCGAGTTCTCGTTCTGGTCGACCTGCGCAGTTCAGTGTTTGGTGGGGCGTCGAGCTGGTCGGAGGGACTCTCTGTCTCTCCCGGCTCCGCCAATGGAACCTCCTGGATTTTATCCGGGGCGTGGTTATCCCCGGCTGGGAGTGGCGACTCGCTGGGGCAACGCTGGAACCAGGGCTTGTCAGCTAAGTATTCCCTCGAACCCGGGCTTGAGTTAGCTGTTTTGAGAAAGTTGTTGTAGTTAGGTTCGGAGATTTCTAAGTTGATGTTTGCCTCGCTGACTATTCTCTTCCTTAGTTGGTCTATGTGGCGTTTCCAGATTCTGTCTACCCCTACGTCTACCGTGTAAGATTTTGGGCCCGTTATGCCCACTATGGTTCCTGCGACCCATAGAGGTCCGCTAGCATAATTGCGAGCGAACACTGGGGACCCAACCTGGAACTGCCTTAGTCCGGTGGTCTCTCCCTTAAAGTTCTCATGTGAATAGTTAGGGTGAAGCCTGTCTAACACGCACCGAAGCTTCCTGCCCGTGAGGAGTTCGGCTGGGCTTCTCCCTGTGGCCGTGCATGGTGTGGCATGCTGGACTGCTAAAAATTGGTCAATCCTGGCCTGCCAGTCCCCGTTGTCTAGCCTGGACAATGCTTCTTTGGCCGTTCTTACGAAACGTTCAGCAAGGCCATTAGAAGCTGGATGGAAAGGGGCCGACATGGCATGGCGAATGCCCAGTCCGGCCAGGTAGCTCTCAAACAGAGTCGCTGTAAATTGAGGCCCATTATCAGATACAAGGGTATCCGGTAGGCCGTGAGTGGCAAATAGTTTCTGAAGAGTCTTAATGACTGCTTCGGCTGTGGTTGAAGACATGAGTATGATTTCGAGCCATTTTGAAAAGGCATCGACTACAATTAAAAATGTTTGCCCGTGGAAGGGCCCGGCAAAATCAATGTGGATCCTCCCCCATGGCCCCTTTGGTTTCTCCCACTCTCGGATGGGCGCTATCAAGGGATCGGGGTGAGATTCCTGGCAGGGCCTGCACTTCCCCGCCTGCACTTCCCCACCCACTCGGAGATGACTTGGTCCATGGTGGGCCACCAAACGTAACTGCGGGCTAAGCTTTTCATCCTAACTATTCCTGGGTGCCCCTCGTGCAGTAACTCCAAGACCCTTGTTCTCAGTTTCGTTGGTACCACCACCCTATCACCCCACAACAAGCAACCCCCTTGCATAAACAATTTGTTACGTTTGTTAACATAACCCTGGTATTCCCCACCGTCCACCTTGACAGGCCACCCCTTAAGGACCCACCCCATCACAGTGCGAATTACAGGGTCCCTAGCAGAGGCTTTAGCCACCTCGCAAGAGGAGATAGGTCCCAAAGTCATAGCGTCGATCAAAAGGACGGGGGCTTCCGGCGTGGGGTTGACAAGCAGTTCGGGAAGGGGGCAGCGGCTAAGGGGTCCGCGTGGCCCAAAGTTCGTCCGGGTCGATGGACGAGCTGGTACGAATAGGCCAACAGGAAGATGGCCCACCTGGTCAATCGTGGGGACAGGGCAGCGGGGGTGGGCTTGTTACCGGCCAAAAGTCCCAGCAAGGGCCAGTGGTCTGTCACAAGTTCGAATTGATGGCCATAGAGATATTCATGGAATTTTTTAACCCCCGCAATTGCAGCCAGAGCCTCTCTGTCCAATTGACTATAGTTGCGCTCTGCGCTGGACAGAGTGCGAGAGTAAAACGCAATAGGCGCCTCTAGGCCGTTTGGCAGTCTATGGCCTAGGACGGCACCAACTCTGAAGGGGGAGGCGTCACAAACCAATACAAGCGGTAGCGCTGAGTTGTATTGAATGAGGAAGCTGTCCTCAGATAAAAGTTTCTTTACAGCCTCAAATGCGGCTGCCTTTGCTTTGCCCCAAACCCACGGAACATTCTTCCCTAACAGTTTGTGCAGGGGATCTGCAACGGTAACCTTGTTTTTTAGAAACATCGAGTAAAAGTTGAGCAGTCCAAGGAAGGCTTGGAGCTCCGATTTGGATTTGGGGGCAGGTGCGCTCTTGATGGCTCTAACCTTGCTTTCGGTGGGGTGGATGCCTGTGCCATCCACCCTATACCCCAAAAAATCGACAGAGGGGACAGCGATCATGCACTTGTTCTTTTTAAGTTTGGTGCTTTGAAATAGGCCAGGTGCGACGCTCACCCCAAACTGGAGCCTGGTGCATTTGAATGCACCCCTGTGAGTCACAATTGTTTGCGCCTCTGCCGTGGCGTCGTCAACGGGTAATTGTTGATATGCCTGTGCTAGGTCTAATTTGGCAAAAAAAATTCCTGGCCCCAGGGAATGTAGTAGATGATGCACGATCAGCACCGGATAGGCGCTCGGCTGCAAAGCCTTGTTGATCGTGCACTTGTAGTCGGCGCAAATTCTGATTGAGCCGTCAGATTTAACTGGGGTCACTATGTGGGTCTCCCATTTTGCATGCTCAACGGGGACTAACACCCCTTGTTTAATTAATTTGTCCAGTTCTGCATCGATCTTTGGATTCAATGTGAAAGGCACCCGTCTGGCTTTAAGTCTTATTTGGGCTATGTTGGGGTCTAAGTTTAGGGAGATAGGGGTCCCCACAAACTTGCCCAACGTGTCCCTGAAGACGTCCTGGAACTCGGTCAGGAGGCTGTCCTTCAGTGACGGCTCGGACATTTGGTGGATGCCGGTGAAGCCCATGCCGAGGGCTCGGAACCACCCCATGCCCAGAAGGCTGGGCAGCTGCTTTGTGACGATGGTTAGCGGCAGGTCTTTTTTGAAGTCTCCGTAGGTGATTCGGAACGTGCCCACTCCTTCGACGGGAACCCGGTTTCCCTGGTAGTCTAGGATGCGCAGTCTCTGTCTGGATAGCTGATCCTTCCGGAATGACAGCAGGGTGGTCTTCAGGGTCGCCCACGACATTATGGAGAGAGCTGATCCGGTGTCGATCTCCATTGAGCATGGTTTGCCATTGATTTCGACCACCGTGCTGACCTTGTCTTCGACTGCCGTGCTGGCCTGGTTGATGTGTATGCTGCGGCCATCTCGCGGTTCAAATTCGCGCCATTTTCTAGCACCGCTCTCTCTGATTGGATGCTTCTGGCGCATTGATTCTGGTTGGCTGCGGCGCTCACGTGGTTGGTGTTTTCTGGGCAGTATGGCTCTACAGACTCGCGCCAAGTGCCCTTTTTTCTCGCAACGCCTGCAAATAGCCTCTCTGTATTTGCAGGACAGTCTATCATGATTTCCGCCACAGCTGGGGCAATTGCGCCGGGGGCTGCCTGTGTCTTTTCTTTGGTGCTCGGTGCGGAAAACGTCCTCATCAGACTCGGACTCCGAGCTGGATCCGGCGTCTTCCCTATGCACTGGTGTAGACTTGGGATTGTCCTTGCTGGTCAGCGGGCGCTGCAGCGTTTCTGCGGCTTTTGTGGAGGCTTCATGAGCCCTGGCCTCGTCTAGGGCTCCAGCAAGCGTTAGATCAGGCTTAGCGAGTAGTCGCCTTTGCAGTCTTATATCTCGAATGCCACAGATTAGCTGCTCAAGCAGCGCATCGTCCAAGTCTCTATAGTCGCAATGTGTTGCGGTTTTATGCAGGCTCACCATGTAAGCGCTGACTGGTTCTCCCTCTCGTTGCATGCGCTGTCTGAGTTGGTATCGTTGCATGAACTTGGAGGGCACAGGAGTGTAGTGAGCCCGAAGAGTTGCCATCAGGGTGTCCCAGGAAACGGTCTGGACTGGTGTTGGCTCACACAGTGACTCCGCCATCTCGAACACATCCGGTCCGCAGTGGCTTAGAAAAAGGGCTCTCTTCCGATTAGCGGAGAGTCCCTGCATGTCGCTGGCTTCAAGCGAGCACTCAAACCTCGTTAGGTACGAGACCCATTTTTCGCAGGCTGGATCAAAAGGCTTGGGCGGAACGTAGGCAAACATGTTCGGTATGCCTCCTGTAGTTCGCCTCGCCTAGCTGAAGCTCGTGGTCTCACTGATTCGCTTCTTGTGGCCTCAATCCCACCTTCGTCGCCAATGTGGTGGTTCGGGAATAACGAGAGGCACAAGCAAGCAAGTGACAACAGCTCTTTAATATACAGTGAGACTTCAGCAAAAACTCTGTGGCTGCAGCCCTCCTTATATACAATCCTGGAGAGGCTGTCAGCCAATCAGCAACTAAGGCAGGTTTGAAACTCCTGCTGAAATGTATCAATACATAACAACTACATTTATATTGTGCCCTTTTTATATATAAAAAAATCTCAGGATAGTCATAAAAGTGTACATGCCAACTTGTGTCTCTGTGTTTAAAATAAATTTTGAGCAGATACATTGTGGCACTTTCTCATTTTTTTAAAAAAAACAAGGTTTAGCTTTATCAGTTGGGGAATTTAAATGTCACCTTGAGGCTGCAGAGAGGCCTGCTAGGCCCAAAACCTAAAATGGGGCACGGGGGGGTGCAGCATGCCCCCCCGTGGCCCATTTTTGGTTCCAGGAGGCTGGAGGGAGGCCTACTAGGCTCAAAACGGGGTGCGGGGGGGTGAAGCGTGCCCCCCATGGTCCGTTTTTGCTCCCAGGAGGCTGCAGAGAGGCTTACTAGGCCCAAAAGAGGTGCAGGGGGTGGCACGTTCCCCCCCCCGGCCCATTTTTGCTCCCAGGGGCCTGCAGGAGGCCAAATACTGCCTGTCACATCCCCTGGGTTTGCCCACCATGGCCATGCCTACCATGGCCACACCCACCCAGCCTGTCATTAGGGCAGAGAACCAATTGTTAAATTATCTGAATCCCATCACTGCTCCCATCCCATTGGGACTAGTGTGCCAGCAGAGGAGGCATGCTGCAGACATTGTCAGTCAGGGAATTTCAGTTGGCGGGGTCATAGTTTTCATAGAATAATACAATTGGAAGGGACCTTGGAGGTCTTCTAGTCCAGTCCCCTGCTCAAGCAGGAGACCCTATATCATGTCAGACAAACGGCTGCCCAGTCTCTTCTTAAAAGCCTCCAGTGATGTGGCATCCACAACTTCTGAAGACAAGCTGTTCCACCAGTTAATTGTTCTCACTTGTTAGGAAATTTCCCCTTAGTTCTTCTTTCCTTGATTAGTTCCATCCATTGCTTCTTGTCTTGGTGCCTTGGAAAATAAATTGACCCCCTCATCTTTGTGGTAGCCCCTCAAATACTGGAATATTGCTATTGTGACTCTCCTTGTCCTTCTTTTCACTAGACTAAACATACACAATTCCAGGAGAAGAGCTTTCTATACTTTGGCTCCTGCCCTTTGGAACATCTTGGCCCACATAATAAGATCTACTCTAACTCTCCTGACTTTCCATAAGAGCCTGAAGACATGGCACTGCCAATTGGTTTGGGCCCCAATGGGGTAGTTTCATGCTGGAGATGGTTGATGGACCAATAGCACATCCCACCTCCCCTCCTGCATATTCTGCTCCCTCATCTGTGTAAATATTTTTGTATTTTTATTAATATTAGATATACATGCTTGTAGGATTTTATTACTTTTAATGTTGTAATATGGGGGGGAGAGGGACAGACAGAGAGACACAGAGAGACAGAGACAGACAGACAGAGAGACAGACAGACAGACAGAGAGACAGAGAGAGAGAGAGAGGGAGGGAGGAAGGGAAGGGGAGGGAGATAGAGAGAGAGATGTTTTGGAAGGAGAGAAAAAGAGACAGTAAGAAAAGTTTCTTCATCTTTCCGCTTGCTATGAATCGCTTTCGGCCGAATTCATTGTTTAGTTATGAGCTGAAAGGAAAGCATTTGATCTATATTCCACTAGCACAACAGAAATAATCAGGTAACACAATCATCTTTTTATTATTGTGCAAAGCACTCAGGGGGAAAATTTAGGGCCAGGCCCTTGAACATTGCACCAAGTTTTAAAATTCATTACATGTGTGGATTTGCAGAGACAGAGAGAGAGTTTATCAGAATAATTTAGAACGACTCAGAGTTTCTCAGCTTCAGCAATTTAAAATTATGTAGGCCTCAACATGCTGGCTGGGGAATTCTGGGAGTTGTAGTTGACACATCTTAAACTTGCTGAGGATGAGAAATACTGGTCTAGAGGATTATTGCAAAGTATTGTTTTTCTGTGGGTACTTCCACGTTTTGCTTTAATTTGAAACAACTACAGACCAGAGGTGGGCTTCAGCAGGTTCTAACCAGTTCTGGAGAACTGGTAGCGGAAATTTTGAGTAGTTCAGAGAACCGGTAGTAAAAATTCTGTCTGGGCCCACCCCCATCTATTCTCTGCCTCCCAAGTCCCAGAGGATCGCCAGGAAATGGGGATTTTGCAGTAACCTTCCCCTGGATTGGGGTAGAAATGGACATTTTACAGTATCCTTCCCCTGCCTTGCCCACCAAGCCACACCCACCAAGCCATGCCATGCCCACCAAGCCACACCCACATAACTGGTAGTAAAAAATTTTGAAACCCAACACTGCTCCAGACCCAAGGGACTACATAATAACAGGCAGGAAGCATGAGAAAGGGACTTGCAGCAAGCAAGAGAGTTTGCCATCCTTCTGAAGTGAAGTGTCAGTTGGGGATTGAAAGATTAAGTCCACCTTCCCTCAATTCTGGGATGCTACAAGGCTCAGTACTTTGCCGTCTGCTAACCATTGGTGTAAAACCACTAAGCAAACTCATCTGTTGGTTTGGGTCAGGTTTCATCATTATCCTGATCATAGTCAACTGTATATCTCAACCTCTGGAAATGTTGTCAAAGTGCTGCTTGGAGGGGGTCTGATTCTGATGGGGAGGAAAAGATTAAGACTCAATCTCATCAAGATGGAGTGGCTGTGTGGGCTTCCGGTTTGGCTTCTGTCGCCATCAGACAGTCTTTTGAGACCGCCAGCCCCGCTGCCCGTAAAGAGCCGCCTTTAAAGCTGAAAGGCGGCTCGAAAAACTCCATTTCCTCAAGGAAATGCAAGATAGAGCAGGCAAGGGCAGGTAGAGCCCTCTGCGAAGTCCCCAGATTTTTTGTTTTACTCTTGGGGACGAAGCAGGATGAGGCTCCCTATTTCCACTCGCCGCTGCTCCAGGCTTCGGGAGAACTCTACCTTTTTGCAGAGCCAGGCGATGGGACCAGACCAATTAATGGAATTAACAGATTACCTGAACAAGTAGGAGGAAATCCGGATTTGGGATCTTAAACTGCAAGTATTTCTAACCCTAAGACTGATTCTAAAAGTAAAGGAGAATGAAAGGAGGAAAAAAGTGAGTTTAAAATGGCGACTGGCTGAGGCTTGTGAAGAACTGAAAGCGAAAGTCCTTCCGTTTGAGATGTTACAAAGTATCTAAAACAATAGCGCTGGCTAGGAGTGAAGAGAAAAATTCTTATTTTATGCCTCTTCCTTCTTAGAGACTTGATATTGATATTGTCTGGAGAGAAGTCTTTTTCTTTAAAAGGGCAAAAAAAAATCTGTTTGTGAGGCAGGATGGCATTAAAACTGACAAAGCCAGATAATCAAGCTGTGAGTGGGGGTTCCCTCATTTATGAATCACATGAACAAGTTGTGAGCTTGCAGATGCAGAAAAATGGCTTTACAGATCTAAGGGAATTTGTACTGGAGGAGATGGCAAGACATGATAAGATTGTGAATCAGAACCTTGAGAATTTTAGACAGGAAATTAAAGAGTTGGTTCAACAAAAGTATGATATCCTGAAGCAACATATGAAAAGTTTCTTAGATGTAATTATGAAGATGGATAATGAGTTCAATTTAGAAATAGAGTCTAAAATGAAGGAAGTTGATCATAAGATTTATAACTTGGACAATAAAATACAAAGAATTGAAAATGATTTAACAGTGATACAAGAAAAAAGCCCAGAAGCAGAGTTTAAAAAGTTTAAAAAAACAAAGGAAGCTGACTACAAGACTTACAATGTAGATAATATAAAACAAAGAATTGAAAATGAAGCCACAATGATGCAATTCAGATTCATGGAATTTGCGGTCAGAATAAGGGGAATACAGGAAGATAAAAGACAAGATTTGAGAAAGGTGTCTGCTGAAGTTCTGGCTGGGATTTTAAAGGTTAGTCCTGAAGAGGTATCCTGCAAGATTGATAAAGCTTACAGAGTTAATTCCTGGGTGGCAAAGCAAAGGCAGTTGCCTAGAGATGTGGTGATCTACTTTACTGATAAAGAAATAAGAAATGATATTGTGCAAAAGTCTTTTAATTCCACTCTTGAAATGCATGGAAGGAAGATTTGGATATTTAAAGAGCTGCCATCCAAGATGTTAAAAGACAGAAAGAATTTCGGCTTTTTGGTGACTGAGCTAAAGAATCAAAACATCCCATTTAGGTGGGATGTTCCAGTTGGTATAATATTCAGATATCAAGGAGAAAGATATCAACTAAATATTGTTGAAAAAGCGGAAAAATTTTACTATAAGGTTTTTAAAATGGGTTCAACATCTCCATGTATAACACACGAGAGGAATGAAGAAAAGCAAAATTAACAAGAGATTGAAATCCAGGCTAAGCAGATAGAGGTGGAGGTAATGGAAAAACAACAAGTTACAGAGGCCTTTGTGGATGAGTCGCTTTTGGATTCTCCTTCAGAGGTTACAGTTGGACTATCTATAAATACAAGAGAGGCAGCTCTGGATTCTAACGTGATGACTTATCAAAGTACAGACTAGCATGGAAATCAATCACTTGATATACAACTCATAGAAAGGCAACCAGGATGGAGATCTAAGCCACAAAAAGTTAAAAAAAGAAGAATCAGGTCTTACAAAATTTTTTTTTTTAGATTAAACAACAGTGTAATGCCAGTTACGTAAGAGACGATTGAATATATGAAAATATAGTTGAGGCAAAGTATTGGTTTATACTATTTTGATGAGAGTGACAGATCTCTGCAGTGCTGTACTTTTGGGATGTGGAAGATGGCCTTAAATTGAGTGGATTGGAACTTTCTATTTTGGACTCTTTGACAAATGGATTACGTTTATCTTGAGCTATAAGGCAAGAGAACTATGGGATTGGGACATGCAGAAGATCTGGCTGTTACCCCAACACAGTGGTTGGAATTAATAATCTAGATGGAAGACACTATAGACGACACTATATGGAATATAAATATAAAGTCACTCGGGTGGTTTTTTATATATGAAAACATTTACTATTGATGGGGGCAGATGGTAATTGAAGATACCGAACATACTGTTGGAATTAGGACCCTAACATGGGTAATGGAATTAACAATCCAGTTGAGAGACATTACAGAAGATATCATATGGATTATAAATTTAAAGTCATTTGAGGATTTTACATATATATGTAAATATTTTTTTTAGTGGTGTGGGCAGAAGAATAAAGATATTGAAAATATTATGTATGGTAGACCTGTAGGAAAGTGGGTGGAGATAGGTTAGTTTATTGATTGTTTAGTTTAGGAAAAGGGATGTTATGTTATATCAATATATGTAAAAGATTTGAATTAAGAGATACATGTATGGGGGAGGATGAGTTGAAATTGCTAAATTAGGATTTATTATATAATTTTACAGCTGAATGTTGCTTTGACATGTATAGTATAAGGGGGATATAATAATATTGTTAGAAGGGTGGAGAACTGATTATTTAGTTTAGGAAAAAGGATGTTATGCTATATTAATATACATAAAAGATTTGAATTAAGAGATATATGTATGGGGGAGGAGGAAATGGATAGATTATGAGCTGAATAGATGAAATTGCTAAATCAGGATTTATTATATAATTTTACAGTTGAATGTTGCTTTGAAATGTATAGTATAAGGGGGATATAATAATATTGTTAGAAAGAAAGGGTCAGTATATGTGGGGTGGAGTAAAAGGATGGTAAAGTATTATATAACCTGTTATTAACTTGGGTTTTATTTTGGAGAAGCGACAGGGGGAGGGGAGGGGGGAGGGGGGGGTTAGGGAGGAGGGGGAAAAAGTGGGGGGGAAATTTGTATTTGAAAAACTTTTTCAATAATAAAAAAAAAAGATGGAGTGGCTGTGGGCTCAAAGATCTACTGATTCCAGTGAAACTCCATCAAAAGCACTGAATGAGGTTAAACTCCCCTGAGGTAGCTTTGTTATGCAGATTGACAGGTGTGGCTCAGTAAAATAAAAGAGAGTCCAGGTTTGTACTGATAAGCCAAAATGTGTTTATTCAGCTGAATAAAGCCAGGCCCCTACTAAGAAGGAAGGAACCCTGAACACAGTGCAAGGCATATATTTATACATTTCTTTGCTTTCACTTTGTTACATAAGAGGCAAGTGGCACACTACAACTGTCATAAATATGAGGCAGTTACAAACTGCTTGAATTCTGATCACATGACCATGAGGATGTTGCAACGGTCGTAAGTGTGAAAACAGTCATTTTTTTCAGAGCTATTGTAACTTCGAATGGTGATTAAATGAACTGTTGTAAATCAAGGATTACCTGTATTTGAATTTTTCAACTGGTAGTCCAGTTTGATAACCTTTTCATCATAATGTTAATTCATTTTTTATATATTTCTAATGCATCAGAAATGGGCATTATGCTTTATTTCTGAAAACTACTGTTCAAATCCCCTTACTAACTTCTGGGTGTTTGTTTATTTTGTATTGTTTGGATTGTGACTTTTTTTGCCCCTATAATGAGATTACTCTATGCAAGTAATTGTAAACTACGGATAATAATTTCCCCATAATTAACATGATTAAAACAAGATTTTATCCAGTGTTTCAAATGTCTTAAAGTCTTTGGGATTATCTTCCCAGTTTTAAACTGCTGATCCTATTTGCATTCATGAAAATACCAAGCAATTGTCAGTAGCAAATTAAAATGCCCCAAGGAAGAAACAGGCATTTGAAATTAGTTTCACAATGACTCCCCTAGTCTTTCCTTCTGCTCCCCTGACAATGTGGGATGACACCTGAAGAAAGCTAGACAGCCTGCAACATGCTTTTGTCTAACCCAGATGCATAAAAGAAAAAGAAGGTGCTTCCATTACAATTTTCCTTCTCTAGATCATAACATTCTTTCTTGGAGGCAAAGGACATGGGGGCATGAAGGAAGACCTTCTGAGTGATGGCCCTAATATTATGGAATAATTTACTGTATTTATTGGACTTCCTCCCAGACATCTTTTTTTCATAAAGCTATACAGTCAGTCCTATTCAATCAGGCGTTGGAACTGCCAGTTCATTCTCTTTTGTTGACTTGTGTGGTGGAATCACCAGCTAAAGGAGAGCAGGGGAAGTTAAGAAACATTCAGGTATGGAATCACATTGGGAGAATGTCATGGACCAGACTAATGAAGCCTTATCTATCGGTTCCGAAGAGAATGTAGCTACCCTAGCAAGATTCTTGTAGTGTAGGTGATCAACAATAAAGAACTGTTTTGACCTATTCATGGAGTTGTTCAGTTCCTTGCACTTGACACTTGGAATTTTTTCTTTTGGTTTAGATGTTCTAGGTTACATGAAAAATAATCATTTTATTATTATATTCATAGACCAAAGCAATTTAAAATATTAAAATAGATAATCCAAGCATGAAAATAATATACCAAAGCACATACAATGTTAAAATGAAATAAATCAATACTCACACTTACCCAATCTGAAACAAACATTTTTTTAGGTCTATACCCAAATTTATTTAATTATTTGTCAAATGTATATGGCCACCCATCTCACGTGAAGTGAATTTGGGCAATGTGCAATAAAATTAACTATCCAAACACTCTACAATAAATATAAACAAGGTCATGAGAGGTCACACATCAAGATATTACATGTGATTCAGCCAGTGGACAGGCTCCCTATGACCATGGGACTCCCTGCCATATTGAAAATCCCATAATTTCATATTGTAGAAGTACACAAGTGTTGGGGCTAATCTCACCTTGGGGGAAAGGGAACAGTGTGCCATGGCATAAGAGGCTCATCTCCTAGGTCCTGTCAGATGAAACTCTTTAGCAGACAGAACCTGCAACATGTCTCTCCTGCCTGACCCAATGAGAGGGGTAGATTTAATTGGGGAGAAGCGGTATTTCAGATACCTACTATGCTATACACTAAACTATTACTTCATAATATAGGTAGTGTAGCGGATGAAATCCAGCAGGTTCTGACAGGTTCTGGAGAACCGGTAGCGGAAATTTTGAGCAGTTCAGAGAACCAGCAAATACCACCTCTGGCTGGCCCCAGAGTGGGGTGGGAATGGAGATTTTGCAGTATCCTTCCCCTGCCATGCCCACCAAGCCACACCCACCAAGTCACACCACACCCACCAAGCGATACCCACAGAACCGGTAGTAAAAAAAATTGGATTTCACCACTGCAGTATATAGAACATAGTACTGTATACCTGAAACCTCTATGTCCTGATCATTTGACAGGAGGCTAAAATAGCCCTTCTTTTTCATCTGTTATACATTTTGGACGAATTTAAAAAACAGGTAGTAGAAATAAGAAAACCAGGTACAAAATCATAATATGGATGGATAAACAACAAACCTAAAATATCACAAAACTAATAAGCTCCCACATATCATTAGAATTTATAGTATTGTGATATATATTTTACATACATTTTCCACTCAACCCCCCCCCCCCCATTTTCTTCTTAAGCTTTTGAGTCAAAAAGTACTTGGTTAACTTTGTTCAATTCAGTGAAAAAAACTATAAATAAGTAGTAAATAATGCATAGCACCAATTTCTGTCCGTATATTCTGGTGTAATTTGGGATAATTGGATTGTATAGATTTTATTTTATGAGCATGAAGAATTAATATGATATATTTTAATGCTTTTAATTGTGTTCTATCTCTGTGAACCACTTGGAGGATGCAACTAAGCCATGTGCACATTTTTGCAATTGATCACTCTCATTTTTCCACTTCAGTGAAGTGGGGATACCTGCAGAAATGAGAATTTTCTAGCATACCAGGAGATTTTGGACTACAAATCATTTTGGTTGTTAATGATTCAACAGTAAATTTTGGACATGCATGTTCTGACCCAGCCTTCACGAGCCCCACTCAACAGCCTACTCGTGAGGAGAAACCCCTTTTTTATTTAGAAAGACAGGAATACATGGCATTCACTGACAAAGCTCCAGATCACACATCCTTAGGTGCTTCACAAGCTGTAGCAGTCTCTGAGTTCCCTGCAAGGAACCTCAATTAGCACTTCAATCCCAACACAAAGAGTCCTGACCAACCTGGATTGTGACAAGGGAATCCCTTCCGCCGGAGGGAACTCTTATGGAACAGGAATGGTTGTCTCCAACAACCGTACCTCCCACACCCTTCCTCCTTATATCCCAGCCAGGGAGAGGCTTGTTAATGTCTCCTTCTTTTCCTGGATAGCTGGCCCTCAGTCCTGCGTTGCTGTCCTCTCCGTACTACTCTGCGCATACACGCATCTGGGCCAGGCCCCAGCTGTTCCCCCCCCTCACTCAGTTCAGGCCCTGAAAACAGCTGTCTCTCCGCCTGAGCGTGAGTAGATGGGCCCTGCTCTGCATTGGCTCTGAGACCTCCTGCTCCTCAGAGCCTTCCGCAGGCCCCAATGGTAACCCACCCACCCCCCTCCATCTCCTCTGACTCATCTGAACCACAACAACACAAGGAGAGTCCATGTCCAATAGCCAGCAGGAAAGTAGCTATTATAACATTATGAGGATGCATAAGTTGGGAGTCACTGGAATCTTCTCCCTAAATTCTAATTGGTAGGATATGTGTATATTCAATTATTTATTTATTAAATTTATAGGCCTCCCATCTCACTATTCAGATAAATGCAATATGTGAAACACCACCAATGAAAGACAGCAAACCACCTCTCCCAAATTGCTGCTAGAGTTAAGAAGTGTTCCTAATATTCAGTTGGAACCTGCTTTCCTGTAACTTTGTTATTCTGTGTCCAGCACTTTAGAATGATGGAGAATGGGTCTTAACTGTCTTCTGCCTGACCCTTCTTTTAGGTATACTTGAAGTGTCTTCTGTTTTCAAGATTAACTATGCCTTGAATATTCTCCTTCAATTACTCTTCACAGGATTTGTCCTTTTGGTTGCATTTAATTGCAGAGCTTTGTAATGTCCACATGCAGAATGATGTACTTGCCCCAAGAAAATTGGACACTTTCCAGCAGAGTTGCCAAATTAAAATTGCCCCTTGTAAGGAATACTTTGGAGTCCTGGAATCTTGGATTAACAGCTGTGCAAGGCACCATAGCCAAAGACCCAGCTGCTCTTTGAGCAAATGAATTACAAGATACAATTTGTCCACTCATCTGCAGACTCTTATAGCAATCTTGGCTTTCTTCTACAAACTGCAATCTCTTTGACGCATCCTGGGGAAAGGAAAAAAAAACCCAATCCACATTTGTTAAGATATGAGAAAGATCCATTGAGCCTTGCAAAATTCTCAGATGATTGGTATGGGCTTCCATTTTGTGATCAAGTACTTTAAGACATGGTTTGTTTGTTTGTTTGTTTGTAAAACTATAGAAGCCAGAAAAAGCGGCCACAAAATCATGTTGCTATTACTTCTGAGGGACTCCAGGTAAGGAAGGCTGACCTATATGATCATATCCATGGCTTCCATCTGGTTCTTCATTAGCATCTTGTCATTAAAACCAACATTTACAGGTACAGGTAGAAAGATCTTGTTAGCAAGCTGCCAGAACAGGTTCAATGCTTTCTTCCCTTACTACATTTTCTGGTTATACTCACTGTTCCACTTTGGCTATTCGGCTTTGGAGGAAACACCAATGACAATGAAATGTTTCTTTCTAGCGCTTACATAAATTAACAGAATAGCAGAGTTGGAAGGGACCTTGGAAGTCTTCTGGTCTAATTCCCCACTCAGGCAGGAAACCATATACCATTTCAGATAAATTATTGTCCAAGCTCATCTCAAAAAGCTTCTGGAGCCAAGTTGTTCACTGATCAATTGTTCCAGGGGCGGGTTTCAAAACCTGTCACTACCGGTTCACCCACTAGTGAACCGGTAGTGACAGGTTTTGAAACCCACCCCTGGAACAATTGATTAGTGAACAAGGCGGGTGGGCGGAGCATCCCACCGCCAGTATTACCTGTTCGCCCAATCCGGGGCAAACCAGTAGCAACCCACCACTGAATTGTTCTGTCAGGAAATTGTAGGATGTAAATATTATTAGGACTACAGATGATGAAAAAGTTGAATCCTCTGTTTTTTTATGATTCCTACGATGAAAAAGGAAATGCCACATGGCTATATTCATATAGCACACCAGACTAAATCTATTGTTGTTCTCAAGAAAATTTATACAGGGATCCAGCAGTAGACAACTGATGAAAACAGCAAATCAGTACAATAAGGTTGCATCGCATGGCAACATGTACCTGGCCTTGGGCCATCTTGAAAAAGCTAAGCAGGGTCAGGCCTGGTTAATGCAAGAATAAGAGCCTTTCCTCAAAATACCAGAACTGTAGGCTCACTGAGAAATTTAAAATAATAGAAAAAAGCAGTGCCAAACAAATTTTTTATTGCTAACCAAAACGCAAAGTCTACATGGTAGCATATACTCACTGCAGGCCAGGCAAATTCATAGGAAGTTTACTTTTTGGTGTGTGTCACCAGCTTCCTTAGATTTGGCAAATTTTTAGGAGAAGTGGTTTTCTTACATTTTAAAAATATCTGCTGTGCTTAATTAGGATCATTCCTATCACCTTTCTACCACTGCTACTTTCTTTCTCTTTCTTTCTCTCTTGCACAACCACATGGAGGAATGAAAAGTGAAAAACCATAAAAAAGAGTGCTTAGACCAGCCCAGTTTTGCAAAGCTACTCTAGCCTCCTGTCTTTATGATCAAAATTAACCCTGTCTTCTGGATTTGTCCAACAAAACTCAATTCATGATGAATAATCTATAATTGCCCCAAGATATTCTGGAATTACTTCGATTTGATTCTAACCAGGTTCTTGGATTCGTAGAAAATGCTGGGGTTTTAAATTCAGGTGAGCACATTATGTGAACATTTTCCACAAATAAAGATTCACCAGATGGTCAAATGCCTTCCTCGCCGATATTCCTACATTCCTACCAATCTCTATCCTCTCATTTTCCTGCTATTTCTCATTTCTCATTTCATCTCCTTTCTTCATGTAGGTCAGGAATATATTGTTTTGTTTTTCAAGTGCCTTTGAGAAAAGTTGAATGAAGGAATATTTGCACCAGATTTACAGTATTTACATCAAGACAGCACATGGCCGTCTCGTTTGCCTTTCCCTGTGGTTAATCTTTTCTAATATCTCCCTGTTATTAACTAGACTTAGACTTAGAATAACTTTATTGTCACTTTGAATCAGGGGTAAAATGCTACCGGTTCACACCAGTTTGGGCAAACCGGTATTAAAAAAATACTGAACCGGTATTTCCGACAATCAGCTGTGATTCTGTGTAGAAATCCTGCTTTCTAGCGAACCTGAATCGCCCAGCAAAGCTGTTCCCCCCCCTCCCCACCCTCGCTGTTCTACTTACCTTCAAATGCAGTGATGGGATTCAGCCAGTTCGTACCACTTCTGGAAAACCGGTTGTTAACTTTCTGAGCAGTTTGGCAAACTGGTTGTTGGTAGAAATCATTAGGGCAGAGAACCGGTTGTTCAATTACTTGAATCCCACCACTGTTCAAATGGCTCCTTTTTCCACGCGAAGTGCGCATTTCGCACGCACTGTGCATGCAGGGGCAGCGAACCGGTGGCAATCCACAGAGGATTTCACCACTGCTTTGAATGTACACTAATCAGCATATATTAAAATAAAATTTCATTGCATACAGCTCTCAAAGGGGTACCACCTCCAACATATACTACATAAACATGACAAAATACATACATACATACATACATACATAATTATGCATACACCCACATATAGATCTGGATAGAGTCCTGTAAATACCAGAGAACAAGCCTCTTTATTCTGTCTTCATTGACCTGACAAAGGCATTTGATATTATAAACAGGGAGGTTCTCTGGATCACCCTGAGATGTTATGGATGCCAGAGGAAATTTACAAAGCTGATTCAGCTATTCTACAATGGAATGACAGATTCTTTACAAGGTTTATACATCAGCTACATTTGCTATTTACAATAGGGCAAAGCAGGCTCGTTTGCTAATCCCAATCTGTTCTTCATTTACATGTTGTCACATCCTGTCTGGGATCTAAAGGAGAGAGTGTACATCAGGTGCCTATTGGTCAGCTCTCTCTTCGATCTTCACTGCTTGAAGGCATGAAGTGCCTCTATACAGTCATTCAAGAAACCCTCTTTTCCTGATGACTGTGTGCTTCTGTTGCACAAAGACAGCAATTTACAGTTGATGCTGAACAAATTCTCATCATCTTAAACTGTGGACTTTTGGACAAAGAAATTGATTCCAGCAGAGGTGGGTTTCACATATTGCTACCACTGGTTTGCCCCGTGCACGCATGCATTCCTTCACACATGCGCCCAGCCTTCCCCGCATCTACCCAGCCTTCCACGCATGCACTTTGTTCATGCATGCACCTGGTCTTCCACACATGTGCCCAGCCTTCCACGCAAGGACTTTGTTCATGCATGCACCTGGTCTTCCACACATGTGCCCAGCCTTCCACGCATGGACTTTGTTTGTGCGTGCACCTTCCGCACATGAGCCTGGCCTTTCACGCATGCACTTTGTTCGTGCGCGGGCCTTCAGCACATGCACCCAGCTTCGAAAATGTGGCTAAATAGGACAGCATAGCGCCGGGCAGGTGGGCAGGTGGGCAGGTGGGCGGGGGCGGGCGGGCCCACCCACGATCTCTGCTACCAGTTTGCCTGAACCAGTACAAACCGGCTGAATACCACCACTGTACTCCAGGATTAGCAAGGTCAGCCAGGTTGTGTACCAAAGTGCTAGAATCAACACAACTTTGTGCTAGTACAGGTAACCCTTGACTTACGACCACAACTGAGCCCAAAGATTTTAATGTCAAGTGAGACACTTGTTAAGTGAGTTTTGCCTCATTTTACGACCTTTCTTGCCACCGTTGTTAAGTGAATCTCTACAGTTGTTAAGTTAGTCACACAGTTGTTAAGTGAATCTGATTTCCCCGTTGATTTTGCTCGTCAGAAGGTCACAAAAGGGGATCACATGACCCCAGGACACTGCAACCGTCATAAATATGAGTCAGTTGCCAACTATCTGAATTTTGATCACATGACCATGTGGATGCGGCAATGGCTGTAAGTGTGAAAAATGGTCTTAAGTCACTTTTTTTCGGTGCTGTCGTAACTTTGAACAATCACTAAACAAACCATTTTAAGTCAAGGACTACCTTTTACTCCATGCTTCCAGACTGGGATTGTGAAGCTATTTCCTTGTCTACAGATGAGCTGCACAGAGTGTTTTCTTCAGACCCAAAGGACTTATCATATGTATCAAAGAAACTTTGCATAAAGATGAAACTAAAGTTAACCAACTTCCAGGCTTGTTTTGAAATTGATAGTCTAATGGTACTCAATAGGAGCCATGCTTTTCCTGCTGTTTGGATTAAAAATGTATTTAAAATTGCAGTTTGATCACTGTTTGTAATTGTTTTCATCTCTCCACCTTTTATCCATTTTGATGTTGCCACATCTGAAAAACACCCTGGCTGTGCTTAAGCCCCTTAAAAGCTTAAAATGCTTTTCATTTGTCAAAGAACAGGACTCGTGGAAGGAAAGCTCAGTGTACTCACCACGGATCTGAAGGGTCCAAGCAGGCTCTCCTCCAACCCACCCTGTTCTTCTCCCTGCCACTGTGAAATCAAATTCATGGGGACGTTTATTCTAATCGGTACCAAGTCCTGAAAGTATTAAACAGTGGCAATTGCAGGCAGTCGGGACACTTGGCTTCTTTGCTGTATTTACTGTAAATTGCTTATAAGCAGGGGTGACATTTGAAAATCTATTTTCGTAGGATGTTGACCTCTGTGGAAGAGAGACAGTCATTGAATGGGAATGGGAAAGTTATGGAGATAGAATCTGAGTGTCAAAAATCTGGTCAATTGCAAAGGGTCAAGTCTTGAGGATCTTCTGACCCCAGAAAGTAGCATGAGTGAATGAAATTGAAGATCTTTTAAGATAAAGTCACCCTTAATAATAATAATAATAATAATAATAATAATAATAATAATAATAATAATAATAATTTTATTTCTATACCGCCCTTCTCTCGAAGGACTCAGGGCGGTGTACAGCCTATTTAAAAACAGAATAGATATCAAATTAAAATAATTAAAAATATTAAATAATTGGCTTAATTTAAAACCCCAAAAATTTAAAACATCCAATTAAAAATTATGTTGCTAACCCAGCCTGGCGGAACAACAGGGTCTTCAATGCGCAGCGAAACACCCGGAGGTCGGAGATCTTACGAATTTCCGGGGGCAGTTCATTCCACAGGGCTGGGGCTCCCACAGAGAAGGCCCTCCCCCTGGGTGTCGCCAGCTGACATGACTTGGCCGATGGCACCCTGAGGAGACCCTCTCTGTGGGAGCGGACTGGCCTGTGGGAGGCTATTGGTGGCAGAAGACGGTCTTGAAGGTACCCGGGTCCTATGCCATGGAGCGCTTTAAAGGTGGTGACCAACACCTTGAATCGCACCCGGAAGACCACTGGGAGCCAGTGCAGCTCGCGCAGGAGGGGTGTCACGTGGGCGCAACGGGTTGCACCCATAACCACCCGTGCAGCCGCATTCTGGACCAGTTGGAGCCTCTGAGTGCTCTTCAAGGGGAGCCCCATGTAGAGAGCATTGCAATAGTCCAACCGGGAGGTGACAAGGGCGTGAGTGACTGTGCGCAGGGCATCCCGATACAGAAAGGGCTGCAACTGGCGAATCAGGCGGACCTGATAAAAGGCCCCCCTGGCCACGGCCGTCATATGTTCTTCTAAAGACAGCTGTGCGTCCAGGAGGACACCCAGATTGCGAGCCCTCTCTGTGGGGGGCAAAGATTCACCCCCAATAGTCAGCGATGGCACCTGCTGACTATATCGGGATGCCAGGAGCCACAGCCACTCGGTCTTGGAAGGGTTGAGTCTGAGCCTGTTCCTCCCCATCCAGACCCGCACGGCCTCCAGGCAGCGAGACATCACATCAAGGGCATCATTGGGGTGGTCTGGGGTGGAGATGTACAGCTGAGTGTCGTCAGCGTACAGGTGACACTTCACCCCAAAACCACGGATGATCTCACCCAGCGGCTTCACATAAATGTTGAACAGGAGGGGCAAGAGGACCGACCCTTGCGGCACTCCCCATGTGAGATGCCTCGAGGTCGACCTCTGTCCCCCTGCCAACACAAACTGCGAGCGGTCGGAGAGGAAGGAGGAGAACCACCGCAGAACAGTGCCCCCTATTCCTAACCCCCTCAACCGCCGCAGCATGATACCATGGTCGATGGTATCAAAAGCCGCTGAGAGATCTAATAGGACTAGGACAGAGGAACAACCCCTGTCCCGAGCCCTCCAGAGATCATCCACCAACGCGACCAATGCCGTTTCTGTGCTGTGCCCCTGCCTGAAGCCCGACTGGCACGGGTCCAGATAGATAGCTTCATCCAGGTGTCGGGGAAGCTGTTGTGCCACCACGCTCTCAACAACCTTCGCCACAAAACGAAGGTTGGAGACCGGACGATAGTTGGCTAATTCAGCCGGGTCCAGGGAAGGCTTCTTGAGGAGGGGCCTCACTACCGCCTCTTTCAAGGCAGCAGGAAAGGCACCCTCACTCAAAGAAGCAGTTATAATCCCCTGGAGCCAGCCTCGTGTAACCTCCCGGGAGGCCAGTACCAACCAGGAGGGACACGGGTCCAATAAACACGTGGCGGCACTAATCTTACCCAGAACCCTGTCCACATCCTCGGGAGCCACAGGATCAAACTCCTCCCAGATAACATTCTCAAGACCTGCCCTTGTCTCCTCCCGTGGACTCATCCAATCGGAGTCCAAGCCATCCCAAATCCGAGCGACTTTATCGTGCAGGAATTGCACAAAATCCTCAGCACGACCCTGCAAGGGATCTTCCCGCACTCCCCCCTGAAGAAGAGAGTGGGTCACCCTAAACAGGGCGGCTGGGCGGTTCTCTGCAGGTGTGATAAGAGCGGAAAAATGGTTAGATTTTGCCGCTTTTATCGCCACTAGGTAAGTCTTGATATAAGACCTCACCTGTGTCCGGTCGGAATCGGATTGACTAGTCCTCCAAATGCTCTCTAGGCGTCTTTTCCGATGCTTCATCTCTCTCAGCTCCTCAGAGAACCAAGGAGCCAATTGAGATCGGCATTGGGTCAGAGGCCGCAAAGGCACGACGCGGTCCAAAGCTCCAGCGGCCGCCCTTTCCCAGGCGGCCACCAGCTCTTCAGTCGAGTCGTGTGTCAGAGTCTCAGGAAACGGCCCAAGCTCCGTCAGGAACCTTTCGGGGTCCATCAGGCGCAAGGGACGGAACCATCTGGTCGGTTCCGTCTCCCTGCGGTGGGGGGAAGCGGTAAGAAAGTCCAGGTGAAGGAGCGAATGATCTGTCCATGACAAGGGTTTAATGTCTAGATACCCTCTACCAAGATCATTCAACCACTGACCAGAGATAAAAATCAAGTCCAGAGTCTGTCCCCCTATGTGAGTGGGGCCTTGAACTACCTGGGTCAGGTCCATGGCCGTCATGGAAGCCATGAACTCCCGAGCCACCTCTGACGTCTCACCCACAGATGGAAGGTTGAAATCCCCCATGACAATAAGTCTGGGGGTATCAACCGCCACCCTGGCAATGACGTCGAGTAGCTCGTCGCTGCCACATGGCAGGGAGCCAGGTACGTGGCCAGCAAACCCATCTGCACCCCACGGCCCCACTTCACACAAAGGGACTCACATCCGGCTATCTGAGGAACAGTGGTCTCCCTTGGACAAAGACTTTCCCTAATAATCACCGCCACTCCCCCACCCCTCCCCTGGGCCCTTGGCTGATGAAATGCACGGAAACCTGGCGGGCACATTTCGACGAGGGGGACCCCCCCTCTTGGCCCAACCAGGTCTCCGTAATACCTGCCAGGTCCGCACCCTCCTCCGAAATAAGATCACAAATGAGGGGGGCTTTATTAACCACCGACCTGGCATTACATAACATCAGCCGCAGACCCTGGGCCTGAAACTCTGCGCAACCCAGGACACGAGTTGCGCATTGGGGGCCGGAGTGTGCAATCGCTCGGAGACAGCGCATGCGCACCCCCGACACTTGATGTGACCCCCTGCGTCCGCCATACCTGCCCCTCCCACTTATCACATTGATGGAATTGCCCTTTTTTTCGCCACCCGGAGCCCCGGTTAGGTTACCCTTCTCGTCTCCTCCGCTGCGCCCAACCAACCCACCACCCCGCACAGTAGCTATATGGAACCCCCCCCGGTCCATCTCTATAACCCCCTCCCCCCTTCCCGGGTCCCCTTAAAAACGCCTCCCCCCTCCCAGACCCTTTTAAAATACAAAATGAAAATTTGACTAAGAAACCCCACAACCTCCTCCTCGCTGCATGCCACCTCTCAGGATTCCAAGACCCTTCATCGACCCTTAACGGATAACGGAAAGAATTTAGGAGCCGCGGTGGCACAGTGGTTAGAATGCAGTATTGCAGGCTGACTCTGCTCACTGCCAGGAGTTCGATCCTGACCAGCTCAAAGTTGACGCAGCCAAGACCTCCTTCCAAGGTTGGTAAAATGAGGATCCAGATTGTTGGGCAAGATGCTGACTCTGTAAATCACTTAGTGAGGGCTGTAAAGCACCATGAAGCAGTATATAAGTCTAAGTGTTATTGCTATTGCTATTTAGTCGTGGATTTGAGGAGGTGGGAAAGATGGAACATTTGTTCTTCACTGGGAATATAGAAAGTGTGTGAAGGAGACTCAGACCAACCCTGCCTTGCACCAATCATTCTTAAAAGAGGACAGCGAAGGCCCGGAACAGGTTTTCACATTTCTTTAATATATCTTACATCAGTAAAATAACAGTCCTGGAATCTCAGGAGATCTGTCTCCTGTGCTAAAAAGTAGAGAGATTTCTGAACTTAATTGTTGAGCTTTCCAAAATGTTCCTTTAAAATTAAAGTACAACTGTTTTATAGACCCAGAAGCAGTGGTGGGATTCAATTTTTTTTACTACCGGTTCTGTGGGCGTGGCAGGGGAAGGATACTGTAAAATCTCCATTCCCTCACCTCTCCAGAGGAAGGATACTGTAAAATCCCCATTTCCTTCCGATCAGCTGGGACTCAGGAGGCAGAGAATAGATTGGGGCAGGGCCAGTCAGAGGTGGTATTTACCGGTTCTCAGAACTACTCAAAATTTCCGCTACTGGTTCTCCGGAACTGGTCAGAACCTGTTGAATACCACCTCTGCCCACAAGTCAAATTCACACATACACAGAGAGGGAGGGAGGAAGAGAGAGACAAATCACTGAAGTCCTTTTCACACATTTACATTTTTCATTATTTTACATTTACATACATATACATATACATACACACTAAAATGTAAATGTGTGAAAAATATATAAGGAAAAGAAAAGAAAAAGAAAGAAATGAAAGAGAAAAGATAAAAATGCAAGAATGAGGGGGGAAAGTAAAAGGAAGATAGAAAAGAAAGAGAAAAGATTCAAAGAATTAACTTTTGGTCTGCTTTACAGTTGTTATAAGTACAATTATAAATTTATTCCTTCCTCAATGGTTACAACATAACTTTCTTCTTCCTGTAATCTATCCTATCGAATCAAGAAAACCATAAAACATAAGTTCATTTTTTTCTGCACCACATAAAAAGTCTATAAGGGGTTTCCAGTCAGAAATAAACATAAATATTGTCTTTTCTCTGTTCAAACAAGTCAATTTAGCCATCTCAACTAGTTCCATCATCTTCACCAACCATTCCCCATTGTGGGTAATGCCAAATCTTTCCATTCTGGTAAATATAATAATCTTTCTGCAGTTATCTTGTACAAAAACAAAGCTCCATAACTTTTGTCCAACTGTTTGTTCATCAATCCTAAAAGAAAATATTCTGATCTCAATTGTATATTAAACTCCTGTGTGTGTTTTTCAATCGAAAATTTCTCTCTCTCTTTCTCTCTCTCTCTCTCTCTCTCTCTCTCTCTCTCTCTCTCTCTCCATCTATCATCAGATAGATAGATAGATAGATAGATAGATAGATAGATAGATAGATAGATAGATAGATAGATAGATAATAGATAGATAGATGATAGATGATAGATAGATAGATAGATAGATAGATAGATAGATAGATAGATGATAGATAGATGATAGATAGATATGATCTATCTATCAAATTTATGTAGCTGTTCATCTCACTGGAAGCAATGCTTGGCGGTGAACAAGAATCAAACAAAAACAACAAATACAAGCAAAAATATAAAACTTGTATTAAGAAATATCATTAAAGCTAGAAATACAAGGCTTTTTACTTTCATGTCCACCAAGCATGATAAAATGTTGCTCACGTTTCCAAAATAAATTGGAAGACCCTTTAGAAATTCTAGACAATTTCTCTTGTGACATGTAAACTAATGGTATATCATTTTATAAAAATTCTCTTTAAGATTATAACAGAGAGTAAATTTCAACCACTTATTTTCCAATTTTCCAATTCTGTATATTACAACCAAAGGTTTGGCCCACTATATCATATAATCTTTCACTTCTTCTTCTTTTTCAAATTTCAGTAAAAGTTCATAACTTCTAGCATTTACATTTTCATCATTTTCATTTGTACATAGTTCTATTTCAAACTCATATGCTCAACGTTCAAAACCATAATTATTTTGTTCACATTAAATCTTTCTAATAATTGCAAATAAGAAAGCCATTGATAATTATATTTCTATGCCACCAGTTCTTCTCTTGATTTTACTTTACCTTCTGCTTAACAGAAATCCAATGTCCCATGATGTTAGCCATTTACGATTGCTCATTATTTCTCGTCTATACAATGCTTCTTGTGCTGAGAGCCACAAAGTGTTTCTTGTCTTTCTTTGGGTATAGATAGGAGAAGAGAAGGCAGAGATGGTGGGCAGAGTTAAATGTGTTATCAGTTTTGAATCCTTACATTGCCACAAATGGTCTGAGTCCTACCTTCTTGAATTCCGTTGACCGTTATCTGACACCAGTTTAGTATTGAACTTTAGTTGACTATATTCTTGTCTATAGGTTTGAATAAATTTGCTGTGCTGCAATTTAACATATAGTCCTGATCCTTTGCACCTGACAGTATCGCTATATTGCCTCTTTCCATCTCTCTGGGCTTATTTCTCCCTATAGGATAGATTTCATCAGCATTTGTAAAGATCACAAAAGTTCATCCTTAAAACATTTGTAATAAAAGCCTGACAATTCATCTGGCCTCAGCACCTTTTATGGTTTACTCTTTTTATAAACGCCAAATGAATTAGCTTCAGAAATTCCCCTTCATGTTATAGGTTCTTCATAATCTGCCTCTCCAGTAAATTTTGTTTCCTTAGATATCCATCTAGTTTCTCTAGAGATGTCACTTTCTTTATACAAATTGGAATAATGTTCATAAAATGCTTTATGTATGGTGGCATTGCCTGTAAATACATTGCCTCACTGTTGTAATTTCATTATAATTTTCTTTTCTTTGTGCAATTTATAGGATAGCTGCTTCCCTTGTTTATTTGCAAACTCAAAAGTTTTTTGCCTTACATAATTTACTTATATTTCCATTTCTCTTGCTCTTAATATATACACATATCATAAAAGCTTAATTTGCTCAGAAATACTTACCTGTTCTGAAAATGTCTTCTTTTCTCTCTATTCATCAAAAATAGCTTGTGTTTATCTTGACTCTTTGTTTTAAGTTTACTATTATGTTGTATAAAATAACATACAATGAAATCTTTTCTTGCATCCCATATTTATTTATTAAATTTATTTGCCACCCATCTCACCCATCTTAAATAAATCTTTCACCTAAATTATTATTTTTTCAATCTTTTAATATCTTTTTACAGTCCTTCACTATTGCTTCTTTCTGTAGCAATATTTTGTTTAGTTTCCATCTAAAGTAATTAGATTTTCTTTTAGAAACCATACTCACAGGATTATGGTCTGAGAAATGTCTTGGTAATATCTCTACTTTAGAAACTTTAGTAGCCCAGTTCTTTGAAATCCAAATTATGTCTATTCTTGGAAAGAATTCACGTCCTTCAGAAAAATAAGTATGTACTTTTGAATTGCCTTTTTTTTTTGGAGGTAGGGGGTTCTCGGTATAGCAACCCTAAATTGTCCATCAAATCAAAGAAAATTTGGGGTAATTTGTCTTGCATTATTTTAATATTTTTCTCAGAAGTTCTGTTCAGTGGGGGGCGATCACAACATTCTATTTTTCCATAAAACATAAATTTGCATAAGAGAAATCATAATCTTTCTATAAATAATTCATAAAATAATACTTTGTCCTCATTTGGTACATAGATACCCAGTATTAAAGTATTAGTCCCCTACGTATTAACTTCCATGCTCATCAGTCAATACAAATTCTGGCTTTAGTTGGAAATTAATATTTTTCTTTTTACTTTTTTTTTTTTGTTACTGTTGAAATTCATTGTTCACTCATATTTTTAATCAAATATTTTAAATCCTTTTTTTCTAGTAGTTTTGATATACTAAGTGTAATCATGTTATTTGAATATAGCTTGCATTTTGGACCGCAGGCTAGAAACCAGCAGACCATAGTTCTGGTCTCATGTTAGGCAAGAAAGATGACTAGATAACTTTGGGCCAATCATCAGGAGAATGGTTAGTTCTAGACATAAATGCTGATTGGGTCACTTTGCGCCAATCACTCACTCTCTCAGCCCAACTCACCTCACAGAGTTGTTGTTGTGGAGAAAATAGGAGGAGGAAGGAGCATTATTAGGTATGTTTACCACATTGAGTTACGTATAAAGTAATAAAGGCGGGATAAAAATCTAATACAATAAATAAATGATAAGGCTACTGACAAAAGCAATGTTGCCACTGACAAAACCATCAAAGAGGGCACTAGCCTTCAGTACATTCATCATTTTCACTAAAGCTTTTAGTCTTATAGATGCCTTTATCCGTCTGCCTGCTCATGAGCAATCTATCACACTTAAGAATTAAATACATAGTTATTGACCTAATAACGGCTAATACAGGTCATCCATGACTTACAGCAGTTCATTCAAAGTTACAACATCACTGAAAAAAGTAACGTACAACCGTTTTTCACACTTATGACCGTTACAGCATCCTCATGTTCATGTAACCTTCTTACAAGCAAAGTCAATGGGGGAGCTGAATTCACTTAACAGCCATGTTACTAAGTTAACAACTGCAGCCGTTCACTTAACAATCATGGCAAGAAAGGTCATAAACGGGGCAAAACTTACTTAACAAGTGACTCGCTTAGCAAAAGAATGTCAGAGTTGGAAACGACTTTGGAGCAGGGGTGAAATCCAGCAGGTTCTGTCAGGTTCTGGAAAACTGGTAGCGGAAAATTTTGAGTGGTTCAGAGAACCGGTAGCAGAAATTTTGAGTAGTTTGGAGAACCTGCAAATACCACCTTTGGCTGGTCCCAGAGTCGGGTGGGAATGGAGATTTTGCACTCCCCAGGAGTGGGGAGGGAATGGGGATTTTGCAGTATCCTTCCCCTGCCACGCCCTCCAAGCCTCACCACACCCACCAAGCCATGCCCACAGAACCAGTAGTAAAAAAAATTGGATTTCACCACTGCTTTGGAGGTCTTCTAGTGCAAACTACTTTAAGCTCTTGAAGGTAGGCTAGGATACAAATCTAATAAATTAATTAGGTTTTCAAAGTGGTAGATAGCTAAGGATTCCATCTTGTTGAATAGTCAAGTAGCTGGTGCAGGCAATATCTGGAGTTGCCAAAGAGCTTCATCTTGTATTTTTATCCATTTTGTGCTATCTAAAGGAATGGGTTGCTCTCTACAGAGTTGTGCACAAATTTGGGGAATTGTGGAAGCCATGTTACTAATTTAACTGCAGTGATTCACTTAACGACTGTGGCAAGAAAGGTTATAAAATGGGGCAAAACTCAATGAACAAATGTCTCGCTTAACAATAGAAGTGTGGAGCTCAATGTGTCATAAGTTGAGAACTATCTGAACTGCAAGGAATGCTTGTCTTAACCAAGAGCAACCTAATTAGAGTATCTTTCATTGATGCTTTGCTTGAATTGTCCTTCTGTAAATTTCCCTGTGTGGTACCTGCTCAAAATATGCAGAAAATGCTAGTTGCCATGGCAGCACAGTCAGGACTTGGCCCTCTAAAACACCTCCATTTTAAAAACTTATATCATGATTTATGAGCAAGGCTAAAGAGAAAGATGACATTTGTGCAGGAATGGTCTTGATACATGGTTCTCTATGAAATAAATAATTTCCACATCAGTATTTTCAGAAGGCAATTGTAAATCTCAACACATTTTTAAGGGCACTGTTGGATAAGGTTGAGCATGTAGAGAAAGACTTTAGGGCTGGGAAGCCTTCACGGAAGAAAAGAGTATGCCATGCAATGAATCCTTGACTAAGGAATCCATCTATTTGATTATCACAAATATTACAGCTTACTAATTTCAGGATCATAAAATCCATGATTTATAAATTTAGCAGAAACAGTTCCTATCTATGTCTATCTTTTAGTATGGCATCTGTTCCTGCTTGGAAATGCATTTTCTGTGTTCTGCAATCTTTGTCGTCTAAAAATATGCATTTCAGCATACATTTCCCCCCCACCCTTTTTTAAAAACACATTTTTAAAAATTATTTATGAAATCTGCAAAACTGGTTTGGAGCACACGTAAGGTTTTCTAAATTTCATTTTTTTCCCCAACCATCCATAACTGTAAGCAGATCATAACTTTACAGTAATTGAAATCTATCATTTGAAATCCAGAGTCTCATCCCCAGAAAGAGACTGCAAATTTTTCTTTAGTTATTTAGTATCATGGAAGACAAAAAAGAAGGCTTGATGTGTAATAAAAAAAAATAAACCAAAATTAACTGTGTGGCCATTTTATTAAGACAAACTGAAATGTCATAAGGAGATAAATAATGGTAAAACAAGATAAATAATGTACTGGATGTTGAAACGACGAAGTCTGCATTTATTAGAGAGAGCAATGGTTAGAATGCAATACTGCAGGCTACTTTGCTGACTACCGGCTGCCTGTAATTTGGCAGTTTGAATCTCACAAGACTCAAGGTTGACTCAGCTTTCCATCCTTCCAAGGTGGATAAAATGAGGACCCAGATTGTTGGGGGCAATAGGCTGACTCTGTAAACCGCTTAGAGAGGGCTGTAAAGCACTGTGAAGCGGTGTATATAAGTCTAAGTGCTATTGCTATTAACTAAGCTAAATAATTAAAAACCATTACAGATTTCATTATTATCCAGAAGTTATCTTCAGAGGTAGATATAATCAGATACTCCATACAATAAAAGCAGCCCAAAATAAATACAAGATACAATTTTTACCTGAGAGAGGTAAAAATTACATCTATTGACATATCGTTTGGACTGTACTGTTCTATTTTTGTTTTCAGTTCTAAAGTATTTGTTTGTTTGCTTGACTGCCTGATTGATTACATGTCATCAAGTCAGTGTCAACTCTTAGCAATTACATAGATAGACTTTCTCCAGTGTCATCTGCCCCTAAACTGGCCCTTCAGAATGTTTTACTCATCTACATTCTACTAAAACTCTCATCATCATGACCTTTAAATGGAGGAAACTATGGATCAAAGGCAACAATTTTTAAATCAAGGTATCACAAATGGGCTAACTTTTAAAATATGTCCAAAATCTGGGTCCCATGACTCCTAAAAAGAATGACATTTGGGAAAATTATGGTTGCTTCATTGCAACTGACTGCTACTGGGCTGCTATTGTGGTCCCTGTGATCTTCACCAGAAGTGGTATTCGGCAGGTTCTGACCAGTTCTGGAGAACTGGTAGCTGAAATTTTGAGTAGTTCGGAGAACCAATAAATACCACCTCTGACTGGCCCCACCCCCATCTATTCTCTGCCTCCCAAATCCCAGCTGATTGGGAGGAAATGGGGATTTTGCAGTAACCTTCCCCTGGAATGAGGAGGGAATGGAGATTTTACAGTACCCTTCCCCTGCCACACCCACCAAGCCATGCCCATCAAGCCATGCCATGCCCACCAAGCCACGCCCACAGAACCGGTAGTAAAAAAATTTGAATCCCATCACTGATCTTTACCAATGTTCTGGGAGAGTTTCAGAACCAGCCAGTTTCACAATCCTTTGCTCCCTCTCCCACTCAGCAGCAAGTTTTTATCTGTGGGATGGGATGGGATGGGATGGGATGGGATGGGATGGGATGGGATGGGATGGGATGCGATGGGATGGGATGGGATGGGATGGGATGGGATGGGATGGGATGGGATGGGATGGGATGGGATGGGATGGGATGGGATGGATGGGATGGGAAGTTAAAATGTTCCCTGCCAGATTCCCATAACTCAATGGGAAAGCTGGTGGGAATGGAGAAATTCCTCCTGTTCTCACTGCTTTTTGCATGAGTGTTCTCCAACAATAAATTCAAAAACCTCAATACTTTTTTCACCTGCTTCTTCAATTTTTCATTTCCATGGAGCATCACAGGCAAATCATCCAACAAAATTAATTAATATATATAAAAACAAAAATAAAAATTAATTAATTAATTAATTAAAAATAGCAATAGCACTTAGATTTATATACCGCTTCACAGTGCTTTTACAGCCCTCTCTAAGCAGTTTACAGAGTCAGCATATTGCCCCCAACTGTCTGGGTCCTCATTTTACCCACCTCGGAAGGATGAGTCAACCTTGAGCTGGTGAGATTTGAAGTGCCGAACTGCAACTAGCAGTCAGCTGAAGTAGCCTGGAGTGCTGCACTCTAACCCCTGTGCCACCTCAAAAGAAAGCAAAAACGAACAAACCCAGAGAGGCGGCTCAATGGACCAGTAGGCCTTTTTCTGCTGCCAGTTTTCTATGTTTCTATGTTTTCTGTTCCCTGTATGATTCTGATCTTTGTAGGTATAGACTTGTCACAGTATGTGAATATATGCATCTATTCACAATATTCACCATATGTGAATATGTTTTTGTTGTTATCCTACCAAATGCTACACTGTTGCATATTTGTCAACTGCTGGTTCCTTTAGAAACTATGCACCACTTCAATATTGTCATTGTCAGTTCTAGGGCTGGTTGCTGCAACTGTTATCATTAATTTAGTCTTTTTCATATTTAAGTTTAAGGTCATTTTCTTCCAGTGCTCCTTGAGTTTCATTACTAGAACTTTCGGATCATTTGCCTTTTCAACTGTCAGAGTCATGTCATCAGCCTAACATAGACTATTGATGTTTCTCCCACTGATTTTAAAATCACATTCATCTTCTTCCAGTCCAGTTTCTCTCAGTACATTCATCATATAGATTCAATGAATAATGGGAGAGGCTATACTTACTGATCTGGAGGCACTCTGTTTCACCATGTTGCACTCAGACTGAGGCTTCCTATGCTATATATAGATTTCATTTCAGGACAATATTTTCCAAGGCATCTGAAGGCCAGACAAGGAATAATGATTGGAAACTGATCAAGGAGAGATTCAGTCTAGAAATATGGAAAAAAATTTGTGACAGTGAAAACAATCAACCAATGGAATAGCTTGCCTTCAGAAGTTGTGGGAGCTTCATCACTGGAGGCTTTCAAGAACGGACAGGACTGCCATTTGTCAGAAATGGTGTAGGGTCTCCTGCTTGGGTGGGAGGTTGGACTACAAGGTCCCTTCCAACTCTGTTAATCTGTAAACTATAGGAATACGGTGGTTCAAGTGGTTGAAATCCTGGGCAGGAGGTTAGAAACCCCACGGTCAACACTTGAGAACTCTTGTCCTTCACTCCAGCTCCTGCCAGGGACATGAAAGGAGCCCCCAACTGGGCATCCCCAGGGCAACGGTGATGTCACCGGCTAATCCTCTCAACACAAGTGCAAAAAAAAAAAAATGTCAGGACAATGAGATATTCCAAGATTCCCATTTTCTAAGAACATTCCACAATTCAAAGGCCTTTCTATAATCAAAGAAGCACATTTGACTTCTTGATATATTTTTTTTGACTTAATCATTTATCTAATATTCAGCATTAATAATGTCTTGGGTTCCTCAGCTTTTTCTTTTAAAAAACTTCTTGAATATCTGGCATCTGCCTTTCCATTTAGGCTTTTAATATTATACACACACACAAACTTACTTCTTATTATTTGTGATGGCCTGCATCTCTAAGAGATGTATAATGTTCATACTTTTGCACAATTTCAGATAAAATTCACAAGCTGTAAAAAGACTGCTATGTTCAAATACATCAAACATATGAAGCATATTTTATTTTTCCTCCCAGAAACGAATCTTTCCAGGTGTGAGAGATTCCTTTTTCAATGACTGAACACAACATAGCTTAGATTAAACTACCTGATAGGTTATTATATCATGCACATTCCCCAATAATAGGCTGAGCAAAGATAGCTTCACTCCCTTAGTTCTTACGGTTGACTTAGCCATGTAAGCAAGTCTTTGGTGCTCTGTCCTTACAGATGTGAAAGTTCTTAAAGTGAAATGCAATCCATGTCTCTCACTAAAAGTTGTGCACTTGTTGACAATTATGTGCTGCCCCGCACAGTTGCTGTTTATTTAACTACAGTCGCACAGCAAAGCTGCTGCCAAGCTCCAGGCTAAACTCCAAGTTCTGCTGTAAGCAATGTTGCTCTTGAGCACTCAAGCTGAGTTCTCAAGCCAAGCTCCAGGCAGAGATCAAGCATAGTTGGCTGCTTATCATGGCTTGTGATCCTGGCAGCTATATTCAGCCATGTTCCTTGCTTTAGCTATTAGACTTGCCCAGACATTGCTTCTCACTCCTTCATCTCCTTCCCAGCTCTTCTTCTCCTGTTCTTCTGCTCACCTACACTCCTCCTTGGTTAACTGAAAGTATGGGTACAGTGTGGCTGTCTAACCAAGCTGTCTATGGACATATCACATTCTTCACAATGCCAGAGTGCAGCTAAACAAGCCAGCTATGGGTACTGGTCAGATACTAAGGTGTGACCAACTGGCTGACTGAGATGTTGATGTGGATGCCTATGAGGTGAGTCTAAGTCATGCAGTCTGCTACTCTCACAAGAGCTAAGGGGGAATTGAGCACTTCCTCCTTAAGTTTCCTGGTAGAGCCTGTAAAATTATTGTATGCCTCACGATTGGGGGATAAGCTGTGTCTAACTTTGGGAAAAGTGACAATGGCTGTTTTTTCCTAGTAGTCACTCCAATCAGCATTTTCAGCACAACTTTTCCCAAGCACTTTCAACTGTGCCCTTCTTTCCCTCCCAGCAGGATTACCCTCTTTTTTCCATCCAGACCATGATCTTAAAAAAAATCAAGCAGTGCAATCTTTCATTGAAGAGTTGACTTTCAAGCCCCATTGTGCAAAGCCTCTAATATCCAATGATCACTTTCAATAAACAAATGTGCCTAATCAATTTCTAACCTGTTCATAATTCCTCAACGTTGGATCTGGCAGCCACACCTGGATCAAGGATGACAGGAGGAGGGGGAGGGGAGGGGAGAGGAGGGGAGAGAAGAGGAGAAGAAGAAAAGAGAAGAGAAGAGAAGAGAAGAGAAGAGAAGAGAAGAGAAGAGAAGAGAAGAGGGGTAATTTATTTGTTCAAGTGTAGTTAGAGGAGGAATTCTACTTAATATAAACTCTTATGGCAAGAGATGACAAGACTGCAGAATGCTAGTGAAAACTTTCCTTGGGTGACTACTTTGACTGTAGCTTGATACTACAGTTAACATTTAGGAGGCATATTCTATGGCTGATGAACATTGGCAGGCAGTTATACAATGGATCTTGGCCTAAAGATCTCAAAATCTCAAAAGATTGAGAATCTTCATAATTATTGACAAATGGACCTTGGGTTTTAACCAACTCCATCTCTTTTCCTTGAAGGGCTAACTGCAAAGATCTTGGATAGTGCTCTGCAACAGACAAAGGGTTTGGGGTTCACAAAACATGGCTGGGAAGAGGAAAGCAATTGAAGTCATGGTTGCTTTGATGTAATTTTGAATTAAAATTGTCTCTATCCTGGCCATGTTTGGTTCATTTAGTTTATACAACCTGGTACTACTGTTATTACTGACCCAGTGAAACATATTGTGTGAATCTAGTTGGTAAGTCCCAATTAGGGGGTATCGACACCAAACAGGCCAGCCTCAGCACCTAAATCATCATGGAGCAGGTTAGTTAGGTGCCAAGTGAATCTGATTTTTGTCACAGCATCTGTTCTTTGTACTGATCTTTAAAAAACATTTTATTATCAAGCCAGCAGGGTATCCATATTCACGCTAGAAGGATTCATTGTATTATCTCATTACCAATCTATACTAACCGTTTGTTCAACAACAGAGTCCTTAGTCCTAACGACAAAACAGTAGGAGGCAGCTTTATTTTATTCCATAATCAGGATGGGGCTATAGAGGCAGGAGAGGGAGAGGAATATCAGTTGTCAATTACATGCTACACAATTGCAGAACTGAAGCATAACCCTCTAAAAATGTTCATTACGCCCATATCTAAATTGATTTAGCTGCCGTTATTGCTTTCATCCACTTTTCTCTGGCCTCTCAGTTTAGGGATATTATTGATATATTTCAGTAAGACTTAAAATTGGATGTAAGCAATCTTGGGGAACTTTGAACCAAGGAGTTCATAATTTCTCCAAAGAAGGAGGCTTCCACCAGGAATTTCTCCTTCAAGGGAAGAACACTGCTACTCAAAACAATCCACAGAGGAGTTGAATGGAGGCATGAAAAGCCAGTGAGGCTTCAAGCCTCTGGGGAACTGACTGTACAAGGAAAGAAGAAATTTTCACACGCTCGTTACTGCCTCCACTAAGTAAATAAGCACACACTACCCACGAGAGTGTCACAGAGTCCCTCACTCTTTCTACAGATATTTTCAAAGGCAGGTTGACTTTCATTCATTTGAAAGCAAACCTGGTTTTAAAAAATGCAGGAGACTTTCTCTGCTGGTTACTAGAGGACAGTGATTGCATAAAGAATGGCAGAGCTCCAGTCACCGAGAAGGGAGGTATAAGAAAGCCAAATCCAGAAGGGTTTTGATCTCAAATCACTCCGCTGCCTGGATAGCTGGCATAGCATTAGATTACCATCCTCTTGTTATAGCTTGAAGCTAAAGAGTCTGCTAAAGTAGAATGGATGGAGAAGACTCAAAATACTTGGGAGATGCTTTGGAAGAGCCCTGGCTGTGAAGACTAATTACATCCTTCATTGGTGTATGTGCCTACAAATAATGTGTCAAAATTCCCTCTGAATATTCCTGCTCTACATTAAACACCAAAGGGAAAGGAGAGAATTTGCCTCCTCAACTATCTGTCTCTCTCTCCTGACTATCTAGAGGAGAGGCATCACTTGAAGTATTCACCACCCCTTCTTATCTCTTCCTCTCTGAAGCCGTTTATTGTGAATTATGCATCCCAACCCTGCATGAAATATTCAGCTGGTGTCCTTTCATTCCTGCTCAGCCTCCCAAACAAAGCAATAAACTGTCAGCATGCCAAATGGTGGAGTCTGTAAGCAGGGAAGGCGCCACTGACTTCCTGCGGTTCAACTGAATCATCCAGCATGGCAGTGTAGCTCAGACATCAGATGGACACAGGTGAGGAAGCCTCTGGAGAAATAATAATCACACCTGGCACAAGCCGCACAATGACACTGCAATGCCATCACATGGCTTTCATCATTCAGACTCCCCTTGTTGGTCTACAGATTTTGCTGCTCTAAATCCAGTTTTGATTACCACACTATTAAAAAGATGTTGAGACTCTAGAAAAAGCACAGAGAAGAGCAACCAGGATGATTAGGGGACTGGAGGCTAAAACTTATGAAGAACGGTTACAGGAACTGGCCATGGCTAGTCTAGTGAAGGGAAAGACCAGGGGAGACATGATAGCAGTCTTCCAATATTTGAGGGGCTGCCACAGAGAAGAAGGGGTCAAGCTATTTTCCAAGGCACCCAGAGGCCAGACAAGGAATAATGGATGGAAATTGATCAAGGAGAGATTCAACCTGGAAATAAGGAGAAATTTTCTGACAGTGAGAACAATCAACCAATGGAACAGAAGTTGCCTTCGGAAATTGTGGGAGCTTCATCACTTGAGACTTTCAAGAAAAGATTGGACAGCCATTTGTCAGAAATGGTGTAGGGTCTCCTGCTTGGGTGGGGGGGTTGGACTAGAGGACCTACAAGGTTCCTTCCAACTCTGCTAATCTGTTAAATCTGCTAACCATAATCATATTGATCAGATAATGCTATGTTATCAGAATGTTGAGCTAGGGAGATCCACATTCAAATGTTCAATTCACACAATGCTCATTGTATGAATTTTAGGCCATTCACACTTTCTCAGATGACTTTATTTCATTGAATTCTTGTTCCGGAGATTAAAATGAGATTAAAATGAGATTTTTCTATGTAATCTGCCTTGAACTAACAAGGGGGGGGGGGGAAATCAGCATATGTATCCAAGAAACAAACTAATTCACATCAGTCCTAGGAGCATTAATGCATCTAAAAACATTTTCTTTAGCACCTGTCAAGCTCTCTCCCACCCACCCTAAGTTTGCACAACTAAGAAAATAAAAAAGACATGTCTTAAGTTTAAAAAGGAGTGGGAGGAGACTTGGCCCACTGGAAAGCAAAGCACCAATGTCTATGACCATCTTTATTTCCAAAAATTATTCAGGGCCTCAAGTGGGTCCCATTAAGCTTTCTTAGAAAATTAAAACAATTTGCAGCTGCAGTCCAGTGCTTCGTTTGGAAATCTGCTTGCCTGCCTAGAGAAAAGATCAAAGCAAACATATGTAGGCAGTAGCATATAGTGTGAGTACATGGAAACTAACATTCTTCTATACTCATATATGTATGCATATGTACCAGGGGTGAAATGCTCTCGGTTCAGACAGGATCCCCCGATCCGGTAGCAACGGTGGTGGGTGGTTTGGAGAACCGGTAACAAAAATCCCTGCCTGGCGGGACCAGTCAGAATTTTTACTACCAGTTCTCTGAACTACTCAAAATTTCCGCTACCAGTTCTCCAGAACTGGTCAGAACCTGCTGAAACCCACCTCTGACCCCACTGCATGCTTCCCTTTATGTAGATGTAGTTCCATTGAGTACAGTTGGTCAGCCAGTTATAAATATATTCTCCAGTTTTATGAATATATTGGTCCAGTTTTAAATCATGGATGAGCTCTGTTTCTCTGGTTGTATTAATACTGTAATTTGCACCATGGATAAGTTGTTATTTATAAACCACTGTGTGATTGCACCAGTATAGAAATCCAATTAAAATAAGTAAATATGTTCTCAAAATTCTCAAAAGATTGCAAACCTTAGGCACAAAGTATCCTTCCTGCCAACATCTAAGAATATTAGCTTTTCTTTATCACTGTAACAAGTGTGCTGCCAAAGGCTATTTTCAGAAAATACACTAAACCTAGATTTAAATACCTCACACATCTGTAAAGTGCACATAGCGTGCTATGTCTCAACTAATAAACCATGCTTAGGTTCAATGACCCCATTCATACAAAGTCCTAAGGCGATGTCTAAGTTCCCATGAAGACTGAACCACTCACTACCCAAATTCATTTTAGCTTAGTCTAGTATGTTATACAAAGTTATCTACCACATTTTCCACTCACTATAACTGGGTGCTCAATATTAAATTCTAAGTAAAGTCTAAACGCCTTGCAACTGAGCGTCATATCAATCTTACTCTATAGGTAGAATAAAACAGGAATAAATTTGGTGATAGTAAACAAGAACCATTAACAGATAAAAGAGACAAGTGAGCCTGAGAAAGAAATATATTGAGAATGATCCCATCTTGATTCTGTTTGGTATATGAGCAGGCAGAGGGAAAATGGCAGATTTTTAAGATTCTGTTATTTTATCGTATTAAAATAGATTTCCAATACAGTAGTCTTTGCTATGGGTACTTCTTGGCCTGGCCTATTTCAAAGGATGGATACTATATTTTTGAGGGTGTTTATTATTATTTCCTGAGCTTGCATTGGTATGATCTTCACACTATCATGGGGGGGGGGGGGCGGGGAGTGTTAAGGTGTTTCCAAAAGGTGTTATGTGCATACCAGTGGTGGGTTGCCCCCTGTTCACACTGGTTCTAGCGGATATAGACATAGAACCCTTGTCATGGACTGACCACTCACTCCTTCATCTGGATCTTCGAACCGCTGCCCCCCACTGCAGGGAGGCAGACCCAATTAGATGGATCCGCCCCAGGCGCCTGGTGGATCCTGATAGGTTCCAGATGAAGCTTGGGCCATTTCCTGAGGATCTAGCACATGACTTGGCCGAGGACCTGGTAGCCACCTGGGATCCGGCAGCTGGTGGGGCCTTGGACCGAGTCGTGCCTTTGCGGCCTCTGACCCGGTGCCGATCCCGGGCAGCTCCTTGGTTTACTGAGGAGCTGAGGGAAATGAAGTGCCGGAAAAGACGCCTGGAGAGCGGTTGGAGGGCCAGTCTCGCTGAATCTGATCGAACACTGGTAAGGTCTTATATTAAGGCCTACCTAGTGGCGATAAAGACGGCAAAGTTTAATTACTTTTCCGCCTCTATTGCATCATCAGGGAATCGTCCGGCCGGGCTGTTTAGGGTGACCCACTCCCTGCTCCATCCGGGAGTGCGGGAGGATCCCTTGGAAGGCAGGGCGGAGGATTTCAGACAATACCTGTATGACAAAATCGCTCAGATCCGGGGGGATTTGGACTCTGACTGAGTAGATCAGGGCAGGGTGACGAGGAATAGTCTTGAGAATGTTATCTGGGAGGAGTTTGATGCTGTGACTCCCGACGATGTGGACAGGATTTTGGGGAGACTTAGTGCGGCCACATGTTTACTGGACCCGTGTCCCTCCTGGTTGGTACTGGCTTCCCGGGAGGTTACACGAGGCTGGCTCCAAGGTGTTATCAACACTTCATTGAGTGAGGGTTACTTCCCCACTGCCTTGAAAGAGGCGGTGGTGAGGCCTCTCCTCAAGAAGCCGTCCCTGGATCCGGCAATATTGGCCAAGTATCGTCCTGTCTCCAACCTTCGCTTTATGGCGAAGGTTGTTGAGAGTGTGGTTGCGCGACAGATTCCACAATTCCTGGAGGAAACATCTTATCTAGATCCATTCCAGTCGGGTTTCAGGTCTGGGCACAGCACGGAAACGGCATTGGTCGCGTTGGTTGATGATCTCTGGAGGGCTCGGGACAGGGGTTGCTCCTCTGTTCTGGTCCTGTTAGATCTCGCAGTGGCTTTTGATACTATCGACCATGATATCATGCTGCACTGGCTGGAAGAGTTGGGGGTGGGAGGCACCGTGTTGCGGTGGTTCTCCTCCTTTCTCTCCGACCGGTCGCAGTTTGTGTTGGCAGGGGGGCAGAGGTCGATCTCGAGGCCTCTCATCTGTGGAGTGCCACAGGGATCGGTCCTCTTGCCCCTTCTATTCAACATTTATGTGAAGCCGCTGGGCGAGATCATCCGTGGCTTCGGGGTGAGATACCACCAGTACGCTGATGACACCCAGCTGTACATCTCCACCCCAGGCCACCCCAATGATGCCCTTGAAGTGATGTCCCAGTGCCTGGAGGCTGTGCGGATCTGGATGGGGAGGAACAGACTCAGGCTCAACCCTTCCAAGACTGAGTGGCTGTGGCTCCTGGCATCCCGATATAGTCAGTTGACTCCATCACTGACTATTGGGGGTGAGTCTTTGGCCCCCACAGAAAGGACTCACAATCTGGGTGTCCTCCTGGATATGCAGTTGTCCTTGGAGGAACATCTGACGGCTGTAACCAGGGAGACCTTTTGTCAGGTTCGCCTGATTCACCAGTTGCGGCCCTTTCTTGATCGGGATTCCCTGTGCACAGTCACTCACGCCCTCGTCACCTCTCGCCTTGACTACTGCAACGCTCTCTACATGGGGCTCCCCTTGAAGAGCACCCGGAGGCTCCAACTGGTCCAGAATGCAGCAGCGTGGGTAGTGACGGGAGCAGCATGGCGCTCCCATGTAACACCGCTCCTGCGTGAGCTGCACTGGCTCCCGGTGGTCTTCCGGGTGCGCTTCAAGGTGTTGGTCATCACCTTTAAAGTGCTCCATGGCATAGGGCCTAGCTATCTTCGAGACAGCCTGCTGCTACCGACGACCTCCCATCGACCCGTGCGCTCCCATAGAGAGGGCCTCCTCAGGGTGCCATCAGCCAAACAATGTAGGCTGGTGACCCCCAGGGGGAGGGCCTTCTCTGTGGGGGCACCTACCCTCTGGAATCAGTTGCCCCCAGAGATAAGGAGAATCCAAGACCTCAGTGCCTTCCGCCGTGCCCTTAAAACCTACTTTTTCCAGCAAGCCAGGCTGGCTTAAGAAGAAATTTTTAAATGTTTTAATTGGTTTGTGATTTTTAATTTTTGGGTGAAATTTATATATATATTAATTGTTTTTTAATATTTGTATTTCATATTCTTAATTCTGGCTGTATACCGCCCTCAGTCCTCAGGGAGAAGGGCGGTATATAAATTGGAAATAAAATAAAATAAAAAATAAAAACCAGTGGGAGGCTCTGCCCACCGACCCCGACATCATCATAACGCTTCTGCGCATGCGCAGAAACTTCTGCTCGTGCAAAGCGAGCACGTGTGCGCAGCCCTGCTGCAAACTAGTAGTAAAGGTAAGTAGAACCCACCCCGGTGCATACCACTCTGGCATGCTCCAAGATTACTTTCCCCTTTGAATGTGAAATACTTCATAGCCCTTAGGATCACTATCTAGTCCACATAAGACTGATGCCTAAACAAAATAAGAGAATTTAAAAAAACAAACCAGTTCCATCTGCTCATGTGATTTGTGAAATGGAAGAAGCCTGTTTAGAGTTCTCCAACAAATAAAAAATTATCCTTTTTCTATCTTCTCTGACATGTGATGGACAAACGTCCATCAGTGATTTAAATGCAAATTTTCTAAATAAAATCTACCTGTGTGATCTCCTCCCAGCTTCCTGATCTTAAATGGCTATTCTAAGTGTCCCTGTAATGGCTGGAACACTTCTAAATATTTATTTCTTAATGCCAGTTTGAGTAGCACTTTACTTTTTTTATTTTTTATTTTTAATTTTAAAGTATTCTTCTTACCACCCTGGGTAAGAAGGTTTTCAGCATCATGGAGTCCTATGTGCTCCTTTTATCATCACAAGCGTTCCTTTCATCATCACATTAAGCAAACAAGACTGAAGTGACATTCAGAGGCGAATACTTTTGCAGCGGCTTTCCACTCAGGATGCAAAATCACATTTGTGTCGTAAGAGAGATTTTAAATGAGTTTTATGGACTTGTTTCCAGGCTGATCACTTCCCTCCTACTCATGCCCGCTCTTTACATTCCTGAGGCACTAAAAAAAAAAAAAAATCACAGGATGGATCTGAAGACATAGCTCAGAGTAGAAGTAGGCGGTTTGTGTACCAAATTCCCTGGTTCCATATCAAGTTATTTCTAGCCACTGGAAAAAATAGTAATTAAAACTCTGGGAAGAATTGGAGTGAGTACATAAACCAATGTTCGGATTAACTATATTGATATAGGTATAGTTCTCCTTATCTCAATTCTCCAAATAAATCTGAAAATTGAAAAATTGAAGTTTCCCAGCGGTTCCCCTGGTTTCAAGGCACCCAGCATTCAAAGCCTCTTTCAAATATTGTAAGGGTGTTATCCTTCCTCCTTTTCTCAAGTTTAAACATGGTTTCTCAAGATTAAAGAGTGTCAGATCTGCCACTTCGCTTTTGCCTTCTCTTTGCCTCAGTGCCAGCCTGCCATAAACTCCAGGGGGGAAGGAACAGGGGTGGGTTCTAAAAATTTTTATTACTGGTTCTGTGGGCATGGCTTATTATGTGGGCGTGGCTTGATGGTCATGTGACAATTCTTTAGGATTTAGCAGAGGTACTGGTCTACCAGGCTTTTAACTGCTTGCAGAGCTGTACCGATCTACCCATTTATTTTTGCAGGTACTGGTCTACTCATGTATTTTTGCAGGCACTGGTCTACCCATTTATTTTTGCAGGCGCTGGTCTACCCATTTATTTCTGCAGGCACCGGTCTACCCATTTATTTTTGCAAGCACCGGTCTACTCATTTGTTTTCTTTTAACACTGATCAACTGTCGGGAGGCCCTTTGAAACCCCAGGGGAAGAGTTTAAACAGTTTTTTTCCCTCTAGCCATCAGCTGGGACTCAGGAGGCAGCAATAGATTGGGGGTGGGGCCAAATAAAAGGTAAGAATAACGCGGGGGTGGGGGCGGGCAGCAGAACCGGTTCGGTGACATAATATATTCACAGCTACCGGCTCAGTAGAACCGGGCCGAACTGGGAGGAACCCACCACTGGGAAGGAAGCAGTGGTGGGTTTCAAAATCCATTGCTACTGGTTTGCTCATGAGCACACGTGCGCTTGCACACGCATGCGATGCTTCTGCGCATGCGCAGAAGTGTCCAAGCGGGTGGGCGGAGCCTCCCACCACTGCCGCTACTGGTTCGCCCGATCTGGGATGAACAAGTAGCAACCCACCACTGGAAGGAACCCCTTTGGGAAGGAAGAAAGAGGGAACACAAAAGTACTTGGTACTGGTCAGAGACGACATCTCAAGGGCACCCGATCAAAAAGAAGACTGCAGCTGCATTCCAAAGATGGCCGCTTCGAAAACATCTGGTTTGAGTATGAACCAGCAGAAGGGCAGATGTGGGAACCAGGGGGATTTGACTAGGGGATTGGCACAGAAATCTCAGACCTGTCTTTGCTTTGCTGTTACTTCACTTGAGTTTAAACCAGGAATCTCCAACCTTGGCAACTTTAAGCCTGGAGGACTTCAACTCCCAGAGTTCCCCAGCCAGCTTTGCTGGGAGTTGAAGTCCACCACGCTTAAAGTTGCCAAAGATGGAGACCCCTGGTTTAAACTATATCTTACTCCAAAGATGGAGTCGTGGATCGTTCTTGCCTAGAGTTGAACAAGGCAGGGCTGACAGTTCTTTCAGTTTCAACTCACAGAACTTGATCTCAAATCCCCGATTATCTTCATTGTCCTTCTCACTCTTAGTTTATTCGAAATCTTCTTGAAATTGGGTGCAGAACTCAGGTGCAATTTGAACTCTTCCAAACGCTTTTCAGTCACCTGAAAGCTCGCATGTATCTTTTTAATATGAGGCTGTTATCTCCTCATCCCCCTTGTTACCACACAGTTTATTTTAAATTGTATACTTGGGGGAGCTGTCAATCTTACATGCTGTGAAGTGCCAAATAAAATAGTGTACTTCTCGTGGACGCTTCATGTCACTTGCTGAATTCAAGGCCACTTGCTTTATTAACATTTGACTCTGAGGTACAAATTATTTGGGGGTGGGATGGGGTTCCTACTTATATCAGGGATGGGGATCCACTTTGTCATCGGGAAAGGTAAAAGAGTTCCTTTTAATTAAAGCCAGTGGGTCATATGGACATTTGGCTCCTGGACCAATTAATCCTGCTTTGGGATCAAGGAAAGCCCTCATTTTGCAGAACAGTTCTAAAGATCAGTATTTTAAAAGAATGGAAACAAAAAAATGAAATATATATATACATGCATGCCGCCCTTCTCCGGAGACTCAGGGTGGCTTACAATGCATTAAGCAATAGCCTTCATACTTTTGTATATTTTATAAAAAGTCAGCTTATTGCCCCCACAAACCGGGTCCTCATTTTACCTACCTTAGAAAGGATGGAAGGCTGAGTCAACCTTGAGCCTGGTGAGAATTGAACTCGCAGTAATTGCAGGCAGCTGGAAGCTAAATACTACCTTTAACAGTAGCATTAGTCTGCTGCGCCACTCAGGCTCCTGATTTTGCAGTATCCTTCTCCTGGAGTGGGGTGGGAATGGAGATTTTGCAGTATCCTTCCCCTGGAGTGGGGTGGGAATGGAGATTTTGCAGTATCCTTCCCTGCCACACCCATCAAGCCACGCCCACCAAGCCACATCCACAGAACCAGTAGTAAAAAAAATTGAATTCCACCACTGTGTGACACCATATAAGTAAGCCAAAAGAAAGCTGTGTTTTCAATAGTTATTTAGAGTTCAGGCCAGACAGTTACCAAGCTGTTTCCATTTGCTAGTGAAAAACAAGCGGTCTAAATTGTGTTAATTTTGTGTTAATTTTAGTTTTCGGATGACGGGTTCAACCATTCATAGCTATTTCTTACACAGTAGAAAATATTAAGCTGTACCCCAGTGATTTGTGCATATCTTCTAAATAGGAGTGGGCAGGTAACAATGTCTGCAGGGATGGGAGAGGGTTCCAAAAAATCAATATGGCAGCTGTGACTGTGTGGTCTAAGTCCTGTGAAATTTTTAGTTGCATCTCATGTGTTTGACACAAGTAAAACAGGACTGGCTGCCAAATTTCAGCAAAAATGGGGTGTATGTGTCCAGAATTATATATTATACAATATCATGTTATATATTATATTGGGTGCTCATTCCTATATAAAAAGGCCAGACTGGAGACTGCAAGCAAGTTTTCCTATCATGCCCTGTGCCCAAAGGACTATTATGTTTCATTCGTACATGTGATGAACCAAGATTTGTTTAAAAATGGGATATAGTCCTTTTGCCTCTTCTCTTTTTATACCCTCCTCAGGCTCAGAGAAAGAAGAGGGTTGAATACATTTGTTTGTTCTTGTACAAATATCTCATTTTAATTTTTTTTCTTTTGTTTGCATTTACATAATCATATTTGCTTTGCTTTTTTTTTTTTTTTTTTGCATGATGATGAGTCAGTCAGCAGCTCCTCATTGTGGCAAAGAGAATGAATAAGTGGCTAAGAGAAACTGTTTCGGTCATTAACTGTAGAATTTGACCACTTCTGGCTCAAATAAGCATTTTTTACACACACACAAGCACACACACAAACCCAATGTTTATTTTTATCCCTCTCAACTAGCAATCACTTCAATATGTGATAGTTTAGCTTTGAAAACGATGGACAAAGAGAGTGGGAGAGCATACACCGATTATCTATTTTGTCATATCTGATACTGAGGACCAGCAACAAGGGAGCACAAGGATGTGTTGCTTATGAGCATCAAGAAACAGAAACTTCTGTGGACCTGGTCACATCAATCTTGTCAGTTCTTCCTTTAGAACAGGGGCGTCAAACTCAATTTCATTGAGGGCCGCATCAGGGTTGTGTTTCACCTCAGGGGGCCAGGGTGGGCGTGGCCAGGGTGGGCGTGGCCAGCTTGACATCACTCGTGTGGTAGCCTGAACACTCTGCCAGTGAAAATGGTCTCCCGAGCTCCGTTTTCGACTGGGACGGCCTCCTGCAATCCTCTGCCAGAGAAAATGGAGCTCGGCAGGGGGGTGGCACAAGTAGGCCTCGCAAGTTCTGTTTTTGGCTAGGACGGCCTCCTGCAACCCTCTGCCAGTGAAAACAGAGCATGTGGCCCTTCCAAGCTCTATTTTTGCTGGCAGACAAATAGGAGAACTGTGGCATTTGTGCTGTTTTCTTTGCACATTGTGGATACTAACTGGCAGTTGCTAAAAACAATGTGCTGGTTTAGGCAGTTTAATCCTACAGAGCTCTTTATGCAAAAGAAAAAAAAAGGCCTTCTTACTTTCTGATGCATATTATTTCATAAAACATAGAATCTTAGGGCTGGAAGGGATCTTGGAGGTCTTCTAGTCCAACCCCCTGATCAAGGCAGGAGTCTTATGTCATCCCAATCAATGATTTTCCAGTCTATTTTTGAAAACACTGGGAGGCAAGCTACTCCATTGAATAACTGTTATCAGTGTCAGAAAATTTCTCCTCACTTCTAGGTTTCTTTAACAAGCTTCCACCCATTACTTCTTGTCCTGCACTCTCTGCCCCTATCCTTCCACCAACAGCATAATATCTTAAAACTTCCAAATACTGAGGGGAAAATGCAGCTTCCCCCCCTTTCCCCCCATTCCATCATCCCTGAGCGTAGCTCTGAAATCTTTCTTTGCCAACAGCCGAGGAGATTCTTACTTAAGTTTAAAAATAATGTCAGTATTATTTTTTAGCTGTGTACAAATTCTGCACCGTTGGAAATCATTTAAACTCCTCATTCCACAGGCAAAGGACGAATGCAAAATTTCTGGCCATTGTAGCAAGAATCACTTTGCATAAGTTAAAGAGCAGGGCTGACAGTGAATGGCTGTATTCAATTCCATGCTTGAATAGGTATCTCTCTCTAGATAAAAAGCAGCTGGCAAAAATACAAGCCCAAGTGTTAACCTCTTTCCTCTTTGCTAAAAGTTTCTGAAATGCTGCTCTGCTTCTTCAATTTGAAGAGTATAATATGAAGCCAGATTCACCATTACCTTAATAGCATTTTCTTTCCAAGGTTCTGAATGATTGGTTTAAAAAAAAAATTACAGTCAATCATAAGGATATTTGCCTGTTGTTCTTTTTAGGGTAGATGCACAGATGATCATTTGCTTTATTAATCAATGAGTTTTCTGAAATAATTTGTTTCATAATAATTGTGCTAAACGTTGCCATTGACATAGAAAGAAAGACATCCCCCCCCCAGTGGTGGGAATCAAAATTTTTACTACCGGTTCTGTGGGCGTGGCTTAGTGGGCATGGCATGGCTTGGTGGGCGTGGCAGGGGAAGGATACTGTAAAATCTCCATTCCCTTCCAATCAGTTGGGACTCGGGAGGCAGAACATAGATGGGGCCGGAGCCAGTAAGAGGTGGTATTTACTGGTTCTCCGAAATACTCAAAATTTCTGCTACTGGTTCTCCAGAACTGGTCAGAACCTGCTGAATCCCAGCTCTGTCCCCCACCCCCACCCCCAGGAAGAAACAGATACATCATTCTCATTGGAATATTGCTGCTTCTCCAGCTATGACGGCTGTGGCCAGGGGGGCTTTTTATCAGGTTCACCTGATCCGCCAGTTGCGGCCCTTTCTGGACCGCGACGCCTTGTGCACAGTCACTCATGCCCTTGTCACCTCCCGACTGGACTACTGCAATGCTCTCTACATGGGACTCCCCTTGAAAAGCACCCAGAGGCTCCAGCTGGTCCAGAATGCGGCCGCGCGGGTGGTTATGGGCGCAACTCGTTGTGCCCACGTGACAGCCCTCCTGCGCGAGCTACACTGGCTCCCAGTGGTCTTCCGGGTGCGATTCAAGGTGTTGGTTACCACCTTTAAAGCGCTTCATGGCATTGGACCTGGATACCTTTGAGACCGTGTCTGCCACCAGTAGCCTCCCACCGGGCAGTTCGCTCCCACAGAGAGGGTCTCCTCAGGGTGCCATCGGCCAAATTATGTCAGCTGGTGACACCCAGGGGAAGGCCCTTCTCTGTGGGAGCCCCTGCCCTTTGGAATGATCTGCCCCCAGAAATTCGTAAAATCTCTGATCTCCGTGTGTTTCGCTGTGCCCTCAAAACCATATTGTTCCGCCAGGCTGGGCTATCAATGTAAAGATTTTTAATTGGTTTTAAATGGGATTTTAAATTTGGGGTTTTACAAATTGGGCCTATTATTTAATAATTTTAATTATTTTTAAATTTTGTCTGTCTTTGTGTTTTTAATTAGGCTGTACACCGCCCTGAGTCCTTCGGGAGAAGGGCGGTATAGAAATAAAATTAATAAAAAATAAATAAATAAATAAATAAATATGAAAACCAAACTTATGACAACCAGAAGATAAATATTTGCCTGCTTTAGAGTGGTACCCTTACTTTCACACAAGGGCAAAATGTTAGCTTTCAGTTGTTGTGTTTTGATTAGAGTTCAATTACATTTCATTTTGCACATGTATTTTTATGTATTTTTCAAATGGGAAAAAGATGCAGACTTGGAATTTATTCTTGCTGATATATTAGCTGGGATTCTGGGCTAGAATAGAGTTGTTTGGTTATTGGCTGTTTGGCTTGTTGCAGTGGTGGAATTCAATTTTTTTTACTACCAGTTCTGTGGGCGTGGTTTGATGGGCATGGTATGGCTTGGTGGGCATGGCTTGGTGGATGTGGCAGGGGAAGGATAGTGCAAAATCCCCATTCCCTCCCCACTCCAGGGGAAGGATACTGCAAAATCCCCATTCCCTTTCCACTCCTGGGGAAAGGATATTGCAAAATCTCCATTCCCACCCCACTCTGGAGCCAGCCAGAGGTGGTATTTGCTGGTTCTCTGAACTACTCAAAATTTCCGCTACCAGTTCTCCAGAACCTGTCAGAACCTGCTGAATAGCACCCCTGGCTTGTTGGGCTTTGGTTCTAGTTAGTTGCCTTCTTTTTTCTTCTTGATGGATTTTGTTTTCTTTTAACTTTTATCTGTAAGCTGCCTAGTGTGGCCATTGAGTCAGGTGGCCTTGTAATTGAATTAATAAATAAATATCAAGGGGACTATTGAAGGTATCACCATAATCTAAATGCACAGTGCTCAAGGCTGCTTCTTTTTTCCCGGTTTATTTATATATTTTCTCTTTACATACAATAAGTGCTTGGTGAACAGCGTACTGTCTGGGTCAGTTTATTTACATAATAATACTTTTTCCGTTCCTAGTTTCTACCTCTATTATCCAACCATTGATAAAACAAGTCCCAAGTTTGAAAATATTCTGTGTCATCTTTTTCTTTTATCTACAGTGTTAATCTATCCATTTCTGCACAGTCTATTTTTTTTATTATATCTTCTTCTGTTAAGTGTGTCCTTGTTTTTCCAGTATTGTGCAAATACAATTCTTGCTGCTGTCAAAACATGTAATATTAAATACTCAAGGCTTCTTTCAATCAAAGCAACACACAATGGACCTGCTCTGATGTTCCAATGGCCAAGTGACTTTCTACATTCACCAGACTAACAAATTCATAACTTTGTCTTCAGTTCAGTTCATCTCCTCTAGGGACCCTCAGAGAGCTAGAGGATGCACCCTTCAGATCCACCTATCAACAGCTACCTCTTGGACCCAATATAGGAAATCAACTGCCAAGCTCTGGCAGCTACTCTGAGATAGTCTTCAGTGCTGAAGAAGCTTCTTAGATGAGAAGCAAAACATCTTCAAAGAAAAAACAAGTAAGTCCAGTTGCCTCCTGAAAAAGCACCTTTGGGACTACTATGAGATAGCTCAAGTACAGATAGAATAGAATTCTTTATTGGCCAAGTGTGATTGGACACACACAAGGAATTTGTCTTTGGGGCATATGCTCTCAGTGTACATAAAAAGAAAAGATACATTCATCAAGAATCCTAAGGTACAACACTTAATGATAATCATAGGGTACAAATAAGCAATCAAAACATACTAGGAAACAATCAATATAAATCATAAGGATACAGCAATAAGTTACAGTCACACAGTCATAGGTGGGAGGAGATGGGTGATAGGAACGATGAATAGAATAGAATAGAATTCTTTATTGCCCAAGTGTGATTGGACACACAAGGAATTTGTCTTGGTGCATATGCTCTCGGAGTACATAAAAGAAAAGATATGTTCGTCAAGAATTATAAGGTATAACACTTAATGATAGTCATAGAATGATAGTCATAGAGAAACAGTCAGTATAAATCTTAAGGATACCAGCAATAAGGTTACAGTTATACAGTCATAAGTGGGAGAAGATGGGTGATAGGAACGATAAGAAGACTAATATTTATTTATTATTTATTTTATTAATTCAATTTGTATGCCGCCCCTCTCCGAAGACTCAGGGTGGCTCACAATGCATTTAAAATCATTATAAAAAACATTTAAAAATTAAAAACATTAAAACTCATTCACACATTCATGGCCGGATCTTGCTGGATCGCAAGAGCGAGATCAACGGCCCCAGGCCTGCTGGAAAAGCCAGGTCTTCACCGCTTTTCGGAAGGCCAATAGGGTTGGGATGGTCCAGACTTCAGGAGGTAACTGGTTCCAGAGAGCTGGGGCAGCCACAGAGAAGGCCCTTTCCTGCGGGCCCGCCAGCCGGCATTGTTTAGCTGACAGGACCCGGAGAAGACCAACTCTGTGGGATCTTACCGGTTGTTGGGAGTTATGTGGTAGAAGGCGGTCTTGAAGATACCCTGGCCCATTAGCCATTACTAGTAGTAATGCAGCCTTAGTGAATAGTTTGACAGTGTTGAGGGAATTATTTGTTTAGCAGAGTGATGGCATTTGGGAAAAAACTGTTCTTATGTCTAGTTGTTTTGGAAGATCATTTGTCACACTATAGACCCCCCACCAAGTCACCCTAGGAATATCAGCTCCCAGAATTCCCAGCAATAGCTAAGTTCCCTGAGGTTTTCTAGGAGTTGAAGTCCAATATGTGGATGATATCCAAACTGGAGAGGGCAAATCATTCCAGTAGAGCAGATGTACAGGACGTCCACCTTCAAAAAGCTATAGCTAATTGTTTAGCTCCAATGCTTAATACTCTCTAAGGCTTTGTACAAACTGAAATGGGCCAAACATCTCCTCATAACTTTGCTAAGCCTGGAACGATATTATATTAGAAAAATATTCCCATGAGAAGAATTGTATACAGAGGTGGGATTTACACGCTGTAGCAACCGGTTTGCCCAGCACTGGAAATGTGAGCGCACGTATGCGTGCGGCATCACAAAACACGGCAATTCGCTCATGCACGCCACCCACAGATGCGTGCGACATCAAACAACACAGCAATTTGCTTGTGCGCGCCGTCCGCACATGCGTGTGGCGTCAACAATACCCACCCGCAGGTTGCTACTACCAGTTCACCCAAACCATTCCAAACCATCTGAATACCACCTGCTTCAAAAAATTGTACTACCAGTTGTGTGGGCATGGCTTAGAGGGCATGGCATGGCTTGGTGGGCGTGGCTTGTGGGTGGGGCAGGGGAAGGATACTGCAAAATCTCCATTCCCACCCCACTCCAATGGAAGGTTACTGCAAAATCTCCATTCCCACCCCACTCCAATGGAAGGTTACTGCAATATCCACATTTCCTCCCAATCAGCTAGGACCTGGGAGGCAGAGAATAGATGGGGGTGGGACCAGTCAGAATTTTTAGTTCTGGTTCTCCAAACTACTCAAACTTTCCACTACTGGTTCTCCAGAACTGGTCAGAACTGCTGAAACCCACCTTTACTCTGTTTGTATACATTTTCATTACAGAGACTAGCATAATCAGTAATATAAAAGAAGAATGAGCAGGGAAGTCTATTCTTTGCAATACAATATTTTTAAAGCTAGGTAATGAATCAAGCTTTTATGATAAAAGTTGCATATTATCAAAATATTGAGAATTCTTCACGAATATTGGGGAGGGTATAGGTACTTGGAGATCTAAAACACACAATTTTTATCTGTTTGCATATATATGTTGCATACATCAAAGCTATTCTTATCTTGTGTCATTAGCTTAAGTTGCAGGAACACCATACTAAATTTTAAACTCCAGGTCTATTGATTTTCCAACCTTTTGGGGGTTTTTTGCAAAAAAACTTTTTTATTCAATCATTTTGTGGCTGTTCTTCTCAGATACTTACAGTCTGGCCTTGTTGCGGAGATGGGTACAAGTCTCTCTCTTAGTCAAAATGTTTTAAAATGTTAAAACTTCTTTTGGAGGGGGCAAACACTCAACAGCTTTATGAGAGCTGGGTTGATTTTAATAAGATTTTCCTGTGGCAAAACCCACAACAAAATAGAGGCCTTGTTCAAACAATATGTTAATCTATTTTATGAGATGTTTCCTTTCTGATTCTGGTGAACAAAACCTAAGAAAACTTTCTTTGGCCTTTGACCTCAGTTGCTGAAAATTGGTGGCATTTTGCAATGGTAAAGGCACACAAACCATGGTGGGGTTTTTTCCACATTCAAATATGTCTGACTCTCCAAAATTGCCTGGACACAGCTTTCTTGGGAAGGTTTTTCAGAAGTGATTCACCATTACCTCCTTCCTGGGGCTGAGAGAGAGCCACCGGCCCAAGGTCACCCAGTTGGCTTCCTTGCCTAAGGCAGGACTAGAACTCACTGTCTCCTGAGTTCTAGACTGACTCCTCATATATGCTTAATATAGTTTTGAAGGGACGCGGTGGCTCAGTAGCTAAGATGCTGAGCTTGTCGATCAAAAGATCGGCAGTTCAGCAGTTCGAATCCCTAGTGCCGCATAACGGGGTGAGTTCCCGTTATTTGTCCCAGCTTCTGCCAACCTAGCAGTTCGAAAGCATGTAAAAAATGCAAGTAGAAAAATAGGGACCACCTTTGGTGGGAAGGTAACAGCGTCCCGTTCGCCTTTGGTGTTTAGTCATGCTGGCCACATAACCATGGAGACGTCTTTGGACAGCGCTGGCTCTTTGGCTTTGAAACGGAGATGAGCACCATCCCCTAGAATCAAGAACGACTAGCACATATGTGCAAGGAGAACCTTTACCTTTATTTTTACCGTATAGTTTTGAAAACTAGGAAAAGGACTCAAAAGCAATGGGATTGCCTTAACCATGTCTATGATATAGTTCCATGCAATTTGCATCACTGTCCCTTCCACTGAACGCTTCATTGTATACCAAAATGATGCAGGTAACACAAAAAGATTTTCCACCTGGGTGCTTTTGGCTTTTGTTTTTCTTTTGTTAGTGTTGTTGTTGTTGTTGTTGTTGTTGTGTTTATCCTCCATGGTATAAACTCAAGAATCGTGATTTATAACTGTGCTTCACCATATTTATGACTCTGCATATTGTGTCAATGTAACCAAACATTGTTAACTGAATAAATGGTGTTTAGTTACATTCACACAACATGCAGAGCAAACCATTAGCTAGCATGGTATGAATCCTATCGGTTTTGTATAAGTAATTAAAGGGATGTGAAAGGTGCATAGGAATCTTCCATCATTTTCTTGTTACTATAGGTAGTCCTCAATTTATGACCACAATTGGGATTGGAATTTTAGTTGTAAGTCATGACAGTTCCTCCCCCATCAAGAGTCATCTGCTGGTAGGGAAACCATGAACTAATCCCCCCTGTGGGATGATTGGTCAGGATAAGAACTGATCCAGATCTGTATACATAAACACAGTAGATAAACAAAGGAAGTAAAGTCTGTAGAGATTCTCAGTCATTTTTCCATTCTCCACTATTCTCTACTATCCTGTCAAAACTGAAGAAGCTTCTTGGGTGAGAAGCGAAACGTCTTCAAAGAAAAAACAAGAAAGTCCAATTGCCTCCTGAAAAAGCACCTTTGGGACGAAGGAAGTAAAGGAGTCGCTGCGGATTTTACTATGCTAGTCATTGCTGACTCTAGGAGGCAGCACTCATCTCTTTTTTTTGAGGCCATGAGCCAGAGTTGTCCAAAGACATTTCCGCATTCATGTGGCCAGCATGATATCACAGAAGGCTGTCTCCTCCTCACTAAAATGGCACCTATTTATCTTCTTGCATTTGCATACTTTCGAACTACTAGGTGGGCAGGAGCTGGGATGAGGACAGGAGCTCACCCCATCCTGTGGTGCTTGGGTCTTGAACCCAGACTGTTGGCTTCCCAGCCCTCAAGCCCAACATCTTAACCACTAAACCACCATACTGCGCTGATAAGCAAATGAGTGATTATATTCTGGACAAAATGATACCTATACTAATGAAGTAATGTGATCTAGTAGAATGTACAAGTATTATTTGCAAAACCAGTCTGTTTTTCAATGCATATATAAAATAATAGAGGAAATCAAGCCTTAATCTAATTACTTTTCTCTTTCTCTCACTTTCTGTTTGTAACTTATTACAGATCCTTCTCCCCCTCCTTATCTCCAAAACTGGAATATCTCTGAGCTTTCCCCTCGCTGTCTTGCTGCCAGACAAAATCTTTTAACTCCTAAATTCCCATTCTCCAGCAGCTGATTCTTTGTACACAACCAGATCCAAGATGCTTCCCTTAGTGAATTCACCTGGTATTTCCCCATTTTCAAAACCTGCTTCAGGCTTTTCCTCTTAGTCTTCTACCATTTCCCAAGGCTGGGAGATGTAATGGGCTGGATTAAATCAACCTTTTGCACAGCACAGAGTAAGTGTCTCATAAAAATGATACATCTTTTTTTTTCTTCTTTAAATACAGGACTTTCAAAACAGCATCAAATCTATGTTTAAAATGAGCTCATGTAATCTGTTTCTTTTGCAGCTCAAGTCAAAAAAAAAAAAGAAAGGCCATGGACAAAAGATTCCAGTTGTCAAAAAAAAGTGCCTCCCCACAGAAAACCAAAAGGATCAGATAGATGAGTATATCTATAACTCAGGGTTGAACTGTAGAATTCTTGGTGCTCTTTGAACTTGGTTGTTTTCCTGCAGATATTTCATTACCCTACTAGGTGGTGCTAGTGAGTATGGGAGTTACTCCCTGATAATATATAGTTGCTTGCCCTATCAGTGCCGGTGTGGTCTTCTCCTTGGTAGGTCCTTGATCAGGGTATTGTTTTCTGATTGATATTTGTCTGGTGTTAATCTCTGCTTATCTGAATATTGGTTGCTGGGGACATCTGCAAGGAAGCAACTAAGCTCAGAAAGCAACAAGGATTCCACAAATATATTTATGCAGTTATGCGGATCCCTTCCCCACCCAACCCCCCACTCTTGTCAGAGGGCTACTTTGTGTAGGTACCCCAGTTTGAATCCTTTTATTAAAGCAGAAGACAACAAGAGGGCTCTCCAGGTCTCTGAACCACGAAGAAACTGATCCAGTGGACAGTATGACACACCTAACATTCCTGACTATCTTATCAACTGCATCACCAAATGAAATGTATTACATTGCATTCCCAGCAAAAACTGCATTGGGCAAAGAGAGAAATTATGTCTTTAAACCAGTGGTGAAATCCAAATTTTTTTACTACCAGTTCTGTGGATGTGGCTTGGTGGGCATGGTGTGGCTTGGTGGGCGTGGCTTGGTGGGCATGGCCAGGGAAGGATACTACAAAATCTCCATTCCCACCCCACTCTGAGGCCAGCTAGAGACAGTATTTGCCGGTTCTCTGAACTGCTCAAAATTTCTGCTACCAGTTCTCCAGAACCTGTCCGAACCTGCTGGATTTCACCCCTGCTTTAAACCAGTGGTGAAATCTGAACCGGTTTGCCACTGGTTCGCTGGCCGCACATGCGCAGTGCATGACAAATATGTGCCACATGTGCAGTGTGCACAAAAAGCACGCTGCGCACATGCAAGTGCAGTACGAGCTAAACGTGCAGAAAAAGGAGGCTTACGAAGGTAAGTATAACAGCGAGGAGGAAACAGCTGTCTGGCGTGATTTAGATTCACTAGAAAGCAGGATTTCCTGCTTTCTAGCCATTTTAAATCGCATGGCACAGCTGATCGTCGGAAATACCGGTTCGGAGGAACCGATAGGTTTTTTACTACCAGCTCACCTGAACTGGTAGTTTTTATCACTACCAGTTCACCCAAACCAGTGTGAACTGATAGGATTTCACTGCTGCTTTAAACTTGAATTACTAATGGCAGCTTTAAGCTGAGGATAAGAATGAAAGCAACAGAATGTGGTTGTGGCATTTTAAAAAAAGAGTACCAATTGATGTTGCCTTGAAGGGGGATATGAGGGAAAGACCTGAAAGTCTCTAGGCAGAATCCCATGAATATCTGGCTTTTTTTTTCCTGGTTTGCTTAAAGCATAATATGCTAAGAGCAAAAGAGCCTGAATTCTTTTATGTTCAGCACCAGGAAAGAAAATCAGCTGGAATTGTCTGAGAAAGCCATCTTGTTTACAAAAATATCTTTGACCTGAGCAACTAAGCAATTATTATGGGTTTTTAAAAAAAAAAATCAACTACCTATGCACCTAGTTGCCTCTATCTTTTGCTTAATTTGTAACCTCTTTTCACCGATGAAGAAGCTTCTAAACCAGTGAGAATAAACTTGTCAATGCCAATTGAAAACACAATTAAAACCACAAGACATCAATAAAATAAATAACACTCACGCAGCCAATAGGTTATACCCTAAATCTTTATCTGAATAAAATGTTTTGTTTGCTGGCAGGAAATAACAAAGAGAGAGCAAGCTAACTTGACCTCTATTAAAACAAGACCTCTAAGAAAAGATATTTTCCTACACCATCCCCAGACTTGCCTTCAAAGCTGGTAAAGCAGGAGCTGTGTTCCTTACCAGATCAGTTAAAGACACAACAGGTGAATTTACCCAACATCCTAAATTTAATAGTATTCACCTTGAATTACCTTTTGAGGCTCAGCATGTTGCCCAACAATAAAGATATCTTCTAAAGGTCTTTTTTTTTTTAATTGAAAAAGTTTTAAAACAAACACAATTTCCCCACAACCCTCCCTCCCAACCCCCCTCCCCCTCCCCGACTTCCCAGAGCAGAACACAAGGTGTTTCTATTGACCTTTAACAATAAACTAAATTGCATAACCAATCATCAAACTAACACCCCCTAAAAAAAAATTCTTAACCCCCATATATAAAATCTTATTTCTTAAACATAATACTTCTAATATCACTTATATAGCGCTTATACAAATAAAAGAAATCATTCATAAGCTATTTGATATTTTTTGGTCTGATACTTATTTTGTATATAATCAATCCGTCTTCTCCAGTCCTGTATATACCTTTCTTGTGTGTGATCCTTCAGATATGCTGAAATTTTAGCCATTTCAGCTAAATTAGTTACTTTCAATATCCAATCATCAATAGTAGGCAAAAAGTCCTTCTTCCAGTGTTGTGCTACCAACAATCTTGCTGCTGTTATCAAGTTCAAAATCAATTTAGTCTCTGCAACTGTACAGTCCGTAGTTATACCCATTAAGAACAACTGTGGAGTAAATTTCAGTCTCTTTTTAAAAATATTCTGCATCACCCACCAAATCTTTATCCAAAATGCTTTGATTTTTCTACAAGTCCACCATATATGATAATAAGTTGCATCATCACAGTCACATCTCCAACATTTAGCTTGCACATTAGGATACATACATGATAATTTTTTGGGGTCTAAGTGCCATCTATAGAACATTTTATAAAAATTTTCTCTTAAATTTTGTGCTTGTGTAAATTTCACATTTCTAATCCAAATCTTTTCCCAAGTCTCCATCATTACTGGCTCTTGAAAATTTTGTGCCCATTTAATCATACAGTCTTTAACCAATTCCGTCTCAGAATCTATTTCCAATAAAGCATTATACAACCTTTTAATATGCATTTGTTTTTGATCTCTAATTTGTTTTACCAAATTCTCCTCATTTTGCACAAAGCCAAAATCTTCCTTCCTTTGATCTTCCTTCCATCTAGCTTGAAGTTGACCGTACTGAAACCATGTATAAATTATACCTTCTTCTCTCAGTGTATCTAAAGATTTCAAATACATTACCCCCCTTTCCATAATAAGAAGCTCTTTATAGGTAATCACCTCCTGGTTTTGTTCTATACTTATATTTTCTATTGCATGTCTTCTAAAGGTCTTAAAGCTTGGGCAAACTCATAAGAGAAGATGTGATATTTTTCCCAATTTGCTGGTCCCGTGCCCTTAAGGACTTTATAAATAATGTCAGGAATTTGTATTAAATCTAGAAACAGACCTGGAACCAGTCATCCTGGTCAACAGTCTTTCTGGGTAACCGTAGAGGAGGTGGGTAAGTCTGATTGTACAAATCTCATTTGCAGACAGACAGATGATAGACAAATAGACATAGATGGATATAGATATAGACAGACAGACAGACAGACAGACAGACAGACAGACAGACAGACAGACAGACAGATGATAAATAGCACTAGCACTAGCACTTAGACTTATATACCGCTTCACAGTGCTTTACAGTCCTCTCCAAGCGGTTTACATAGTCAGCATATTGTCCCCAAATATGTGGGTCCTCATTTTACTGACCTTCAAGGATGGCAAGCTGAGTCAACCTTGAGCTGTTCATAATTGAACTCTTGGCAGTCGGCAAAAATAGCCTGCAATACTGCATTCTAACCACTGAACCACCACTCTGATCTTGTGATGATGCACCTGACATAACAATGTGATGATAGCAAGGTTTGCCCTTGATGCCTATAAGTCATATGACACTTTTTTTGGACTTGTTGAACTTGTATCGGTGGTGGCGCAGTGGTTAGAATGCAGGCTAACTCATTACACACTGCCAGGAGTTCAATCCTGACTGGCTCAAGGTTGACTCAGACTTCCATCCTCCTGAGGTCAGTAAAATGAGGACCCAGATTGTTGGGGGCAATATGCTGACTTGCTAAACTGCTTAGAGAGAGCTGTAAATCACTATGAAGCGGTGTATAAGTCTAAGAGCTAATGCTATTGCTATCTATCATCTCTCTGTCTGTCTATCTATTTGTCTGTCTATCTATATCTGTCTATGTCTGTCTGTCTGTCTATCTATCTATCTATCTATCTATCTATTATCTACCTTCCTGTCTGTCTGTCTATATACCTTCCTGTCTGTCTGTCTGTCTGTGTATCTGTCTGTCTATCTACCTTCCTGTCTGTCTGTCTGTCTGTCTATCTGATTTTCAAAGCCACCCAAACAAAAGACTCTGGGCAGTGAATAGTCATAAATCAACAGTCACAAATAAAAATAATTACAGTATGTATATACACATAGCCAGATCTTCAAGACCTTATGAAAGACCAACAGAGTTGGGTCATCATAATCTATGAAGGGAGAATGTTCCAGATGTCATGGGCTACATCAGAGTTGGGGAATCTCCTGGTCCCTACCAGCTGACATTCCTTGGCTGATGGGACTCATAACACAGCAAATCTGCCAGACCAAATTACAGAAATTCGAGACATAATTTGAAATCAGAGTTTGAAACAACTGGGTGAAAAGCAATTCCTCAGGTAACCTGATCCCAAGCCATGAATTTCCCCAACAATTTTCAAACGCAGTCTTATGTAAAGTAAATTACAATAGACTAGTTGAGGTGCTGCTACCTCCAGGCAAGAGCAAAAGCATTCTTGCCCTCAATTGAAAATTAGGAATCCTGATTCAAGGCAGAATGCAGAAATGTAAATAATTGCAACCCTCAGTTGGTACAGAGAAGAGGAATATGATCTTGTACACTAACAGCTGAAACTCTACTTATTCACTTTTATTTTATTTTTTTTGTGAATGGCCAGAATTTCTTGCTCTTGTCTGAATTAAGCATTAGTTTATTTTCCCTCATATAATCCAACACAAGCATCAGACCCATCTCTAATCTTAGTGTTGTAACCTAGGCTTACTGAGTCATTACAAGACACAATTAGTCCCAAACGAACCTATTTTATTGTAACAACTGAGAATTACGTTCATTCCCAGCTGAGTCCCAATTAGTTGCAAAACAAGTCCTTCGGAAGAAGTCCTTCGGGATAATCATCAACCTTTATCTTCTTTGATACCCTGCCAAAGGCTTACTTGGCAAAGCCCCATGAAGTTCAGAAATAAACAAGAGATGCCAACTGGAAACAGAGTTAGCAACATTGCTTTCCTGCAAAAAGGCCCAAGTGCCTTTGTTTCTCTTTTAAGCCTTATGGGAGGGGCCAATCATTTCCTGGCCTTACTCCTGAGTCATCCCTTTTGCTTTAGCTGCTCTTGCTTCTGGCAGCTCTGTGCATTCATGCACTAGGAACAGGCTTCTCCTGTTCCTCTGCCTCTCTGCTGTCCGACTCTGGAGGCTGCAGAGTCCGCACATCACTCCCAGATGGCCCTGGCCCCATCTCTGCCTCCGACGCAGAGCCCTCATCCGGGCCTTCCCCAGACTCCAGGACTGGCCAATGTTCCTCCCTAGCCTCCACACTATCCAACTCTGTTACCAGCTCTGCAGGCTGCTGGTGGATCACAACACTTAGTACAGCTTATAAAAAATTAATATCATGGAGAATTTGCTTTATTTAACCTTATGTTTAAAATTATGCTCATTAAAATACACATGCTTTATTTGGCCTAGGCATTTGCATTAAAGAGAGACTTTGCCTTTTTGACTTGTGTAACTCCAAAAATAATTTTAGCTGGGGAGTGAGTCATGATTAAAAAGCTTGCCATCTATGTTTGTTTTGCTGTAATATAATCAGCCAAAGAGATCTATAGCTGTTCTTCTTGCAAATCTGGGGAGACCTGGAATTAAAAATGCTTTTCTCTCTTCTTGATTATCGATGTGTTTCCGTGACATCACATGGAGCAAAGTTGATCTTTATTTGAGGCAAAGGAGGCAAAAATCCAAACATATTGGCAAAAAAATAAATAAAAAAAATACATTGCCTGTCAGCATAAGGTAGCCCTCTAGTAGGTATTCTGTTATTATCAGGATGCTGAGAAAGGAGGTGATTTTTCAGATCAAAGACAATACTCTTCTGCTGTAGAAGGAATGCAAAACATGCAAAGGCAGCTGGAAAAAGAAAGAGAAAAGTAGAAGTAGATTGTCCAGAGGAAAATGGGCAGATGTTGTTGAATTTGTATTGAGAGGTCTTTGCTATCCGAGTTGATCAGTTGTCTTAATCTGCTTGCAACAAAACTTAGTCCTTAGCCTGTGGTATGATTCCTTGAGATGGCAGCAGCCACTGACTTCAAAAACTGAAGAGTCTGACAACTACTTAAAATTCAGCAGCAGCAGTAGCATCTGCCCATATCAAATTGCAATGGAGTATCTAAGTCTAAGAGGGATGCGGTGGATCAGTGGCTAAGACGCTGAGCTTGTCAATCAAAAGGTCCGCAGTTCAGCAGTTTGAATCCCTAGTGCCGCGTAATGGGGTGAGCTCCCATTACTTGTCCCAGCTTCTGCCAACCTAGCAGTTCGAAAGCACGTAAAAAGTGCAAATAGAAAAATAGGGACCACCTTTGGTGGGAAGGTAACAGCTTTCCGTGCACCTTTGGTGTTTAGTCATGTCGGCCACATGACCACGGAGACATCTTCGGACAGCGCTGTCTCTTCGGCTTTGAAACGGAGATAAACAGCACCCCCTAGAGTCGGGAACGACTAGCACATATGTGAGAGGGCAGTGGTGGGTTGCCCCCGGTTCGCACCGGTTCTATAGAACTGGTAGTAAAATCGGCGGGAGACTCCGCCTACCAACTCCGATGTCATCAAAATGCTTCTGCGCATGTGCAGTAGAAATTACACTGAGATCTTGCAAAATGGATCCATAAAATGATAAAGTCATAGAACTGGAAGGGGATGTTTAGAACATTAAATCCAACCACAAAGCAGAAGTCCTAGTGATTTTGACAGCTGCAGTTTTTGCTTAAAAACAACCAATAGCAATAGCAATAGTGCTTAGACTTATATACCGCTTCACAGTGCTTTTTTTACAGCCCTCTCTAAGCAGTTTACAGAGTCAGCATATTTCCCCCAACAATCTGGGTCTTCATTTTACTCACCTCAGAAGGATGGAAGGCTGAGTCAACCTTCACTCGGTCAGGATTGAATTGCCAAATTGCAGGCAGCCAGCAGGCAGCAGAAGTAGCCTGCAGTACTGTATTCTAACTAGTGTACCACCATGGCTCTTGGAAGGGAATGAAGGGAAGATCATGTTTTCTCTGGGTAATTGGCAATTCTGTTGCTTAATCATTCTGACGTGTGGGATTTTCCCCCTAACATTCAATTAGACTTTATTTTCATAAATCTATAGAACTGCAAAGAGGGGGAGCACTTCAAGGATCATCTGGTGAAGTCCTCTTCATTGTGCAGCAAAACCATGCAAATTCTACAAAAGAAGTCCATTTAAAGACTTCCATCAGGGCACTTCCCCCCCCCCCCATATTTAAATGAAATCTAGGTAGCTTCAGGTATACTCATTGTTTCTAGGCCTGATTGTCATAGCTGAGAAAAAAGCTCTCAACCATTTTCCCTGACCTCTCTGTGCATCTAAACATGAATATCTTGTCTCCTATCAGTTTTCTTCAAATTGAACAAATCTCTTCAGCCTATCTTCCTGTGGGACATTTTCAGGTCCTCTTTTCATCTTCATTTCCTCCCTAAAATGTCCTTAACTTACCAATCTTGTTCTAGAAATGTGGTGCCCGGAACCATACACAAAACTTCAAATGTAGCCTCACTAATTCTTTCTGGATCAATAGAGAACAAGTCTTGATCTTCAGTGTGACATATTTCCAAATATTTGAATGGAACTATCATCTTTGCTTGTGTTCTCAGGATTAAACATATCATGTTCCCTCTATGTTTACATTAAAGTTTAATTTCCAATCCATAATTAACTTCATCATCCTTGACCGTGTTGGAGGTTCAGATCCAGTGGCACTGATTCTTCAATATCACCTCCTGACTAGATAGAGCAATGCAACACAGAGAGAGAGTTAAAGATTTAGTCCATGTCCCCTGTTGGTCACTACTTTGCTACTCTTTGTCTAAGAGATTTTTCATGTTCAATCACTTCCTTTTGCCTTTGTTCCTAGACACACTGACATTGGAGTACATATTTTCTGACTCTTCTCTCAGTAGGATGTCTTTTTCAAGAGGCAACTTTCTTTGGTTTTCCTTGAAGACGTTTTGCTTCTCATCCAAGAAGCTTCTTCAGCTCTAACCTGGATCCCTAACCTGGTTGACTGAGAAACTCCAGAAACTCTCAGTAGCATGTAGTTAGCTGGGTGCTAGGCAGTGCCTAACCATTAAATCAGAGGTGGTATTCAGCAGGTTCTGACCAGTTCTGGAGAACCGGTAGCAGAAATTTTGAATAGTTCGGAGAACCGGTAAATACCACCTTTGACAGGCCCCACCCCCATCTATTCTCCCAAGTCCCAGCTGATCGGGAGGGAATGGGGATTTTGCAGTATCCTTCCCCTGCCATGCCCATCAAGCCACGCCACAGAACAGGTAGTAAACAATTTTGAATCCCCCCACTTCATTGAATTTGTTTCCCATGAATAAATCTCATTTCTACAATAAATACAAAACTTGCTCAGAACAGATTCTCACACTCAAGAATCTCTTACGCAGAGAGACAGAGGTCTCAACCTGTAGTACTCTGTGCCTGCTCTAGTTTGCTTGGATTCTTCTCAGTCTGATGCCAGAAGTGGATACAGAAGCCAAGGTCAGCTCTGACCAATTCAAAGCAATGGGATTCCATCCAAATTTGTGTCATCTGTGAATCTGATAAGCATTCCCTCCAAGTTATTAAACACCGGTGTTGAAGAGAGCAGAGCCCAAGATTAAACTACGTGGCAGCCCCTTTGACATCTCCTGGCAAGGAACCATTGTTAGGTTTTTCAAGCCATCTGTCACTTCATAAATTGCACTGAAAGCAACATGGAATGGAACATGCTAAAGTCTATCTTTGGCTGACCAACACTCTTCATATGCCAGAAATGGTGAGAAATTAGCCAGAAAAAGAACATCTTTTGAAAAATTGCATTCGTTGTTTTTCAAAACAATAGTAAAAGCTTGCACTGGGGAAATTGTCATTTAGAAATTATGTCCTTTGGATAACACTGTACATAATGCTGACAAGGTTTCTGGGCCTCTCATATTCTTAGGTGTTCCATTTGTCCTTTCCTCAGTTTCACTCTTTCCTTCCCATTTTTCCATTCTCTTCTTAAAACTTGATGCTTTTTTTTCTGCAATCACCATACTGTATATCTCCTCATTCCCTGTCTCTCTCTGGGGTCAGTCCCTCATTAGCAAGTTATATTGTCTTCTAGCATCATCCAAGCACAATTGTGCTGATATAACAGAAATGAGGACGTGTTTTGTATCGCCTCAACAATGGCTGGCTGGTACTATGACTCCTCAGTAAGGAAGAGAACTAAAGAGCCATAAATTAAGAAAAGTTGTGAATTAAACTGCTTCCTTAAAGTCAAATTTAATGGCAGTGGGGTTTAAATTTATTTTTAAAGGACTATAGGCTAAGAAGTTGTTCAATTTCTAACACAGAACGAAAATGGAATAGATTTATATTGATCTGCACATCCCTTTAAAGTCATAGTCTCGCATGATGTGCACTGCCAACAGCCAGTAACAATTGTGGCGGCGGACATGAACTTTCTAGAAGTATTTATGTTATTAATCTCTGCTCGGCCCATCCCTATCATTTCTATTCATTTCAAATCCTTTATGGTTCTGCTGTTGGCTCCACATTCATCAGCTAGGAAAACTGCTAGGAAAACTATTTCATGGATCAATAATTTTAGATTAATTAATATTTTGCTCCATGAAAATGAACAAAATGTTAATGTTTTCCCCTAGTGGAGGCTGAAGAACATCTAGAGGGAGGATGGTAGCACATCTCAATACGGAGGTTTCTGCAATATTCAGCAAGCCCCAAGCATCCATTTTAATAACAGTTACTGTTTGTTCTGAACAGTAGGGGGGGGAAAACCCTTCTCTAATCAATATTCCCTTCTAGGAGTGAGATCATGCCTTGAGACAGCTTCAGCATGAAGAGAAATGTCATGTTTCTGGCTGTAGGAGCAGTTTGCAAGCAGAAAATAGGACATGAAAAAGAGACCCAAGAAGGCAGCCTGCCATATTGCCTAGAGGTAGCAAATTCTATTGCCTCCTATTAGTTCAGTTCCTGCTGAGAACCTGTAGAAGGTTGTGGAGGAAAGGATTATGTATGATTTTTGCCTAACATCTGTTTAACCCATTCTCCCAACCAACATGTCTCCTTTTTTCCCTTTTTACTTCTTCTAAACTATGTTTCTTCAGAGCATACTCCATTTGTTTATTTATTCACTCCATACTGTTCAATCAATAAAAACACCAGGTTTACACCAATCCATTAAGAACTTACAACCAATTAAAATGCCCAAGGCAAGCATAATTAAAATTTTTTAAAAATGTAAGAAGGAACAAATGATACAAAAGTAATAGTAATAGAGATAGCTCCTGATATAGCAATAGCAGTAGCACTTAGCCTTATATACTGCTTCACAGTGCTTTTACAGCCCTCTCTAAGCAGTTTACAAAGCCAGCATATTTTTGCCTCCAACAATCTGGGTCCACATTTTACCGACCTCAGAAGGCTGAGTCAACCTTGAGCCGGTGAGATTTGAACTGCTGAACTGCAGCTAGCAGTTCTGTGGGTGTGGCTTGGTGGGTGTGGCTTGGTGGGCGTGGCAGGGGAAGGATACTATAAAATCTCCATTCCCACCCCACTCCAGGGGAAGGTTACCCATTTCCTCCCAATCAGCTGGGACTTGGGAGGCAGAGAATAGATGGGGGCGGGGCCAGTCAGAATTTTTACTACCGGTTCTCCGAACCACTCAAAATTTCTACTACCGATTCTCCAGAACTGGTCAGAACCTGCCAAAACCCATCTCTGGTCCTCTCACAGACTACTATCCCACTATGGAGAGGTAGAGAACTACAGCCCCTTTATGACTTGTGGACTTCAGTTCCCAGAATTCCTGAGCCAGCCATGCTGTCTCAGGAATTATGGGAGTTGAATGACCACAGGTCATTAGAGGACCATAGTTCCCCACCCCTTCATTATACAGTAGTAAGGAGGTCTGTTTGCTTGTGTCAGGCCCCAAGAACCAAGAATGACACTTCTGAGTAGTTTCTTTATTGTTGTTCACCTATAACCATAATCTTGTCAAACTAAAACAACTATCTGCATATCTATAGATATATTTTGTGAGCTGCTAGGGAGGTGTCATCATAATTCTCTTCCTGCCTACCAGACTTTTCACACTTTACTTTTTTTTTTACTTTTATTTGATTTATATACCGCCCTACTCCCGAAGGATTCAGGGCGGTGAACAGCCAACAATAAAATACATACATACAAAATTTAAAAAGCAGAAATAAAATCAAATTAAATAGTTTGGCCCAGACAGATTAAAACCCCAATCAATTTAAAACAAATTTAAACTTTGAATATTAAAATACTACAAAAATATTAAAAATTGTTTAAAAAGAGGGAGAAAGTTAGGCCAGGCCCGACTGGTGAAATAAAAAGGTCTTTAGAGCGTGGCGGAAGGTACACAGATCCGGGATCCTCCGTATCTCCGAGGGGAGCTCGTTCCAGATAGTAGGTGCCCCCACAGAGAAGGCTCTTCCCCTGGGGGCCGCCAGTCGACATTGTTTGGCCGACGGCACCTGGAGGAGCCCCTCTCTAAGAAAGCATGCCGGCTGGTGGGAGGCTATTGGTAGTAGTAGGCGGTCCTGCAAGTACCCAGGTCCTGAGCCATGGAGCGCTGTGCTACCTCTTTGCCGGGGTGAAATCCAGCAGGTCCTGACAGGTTCTGGAGAACTGGTAGCGGAAATTTTGAGCAGTTCGGAGAACCAGCAAATACCTCCTCTGGCTGGCCCCAGAGTGGGGTGGGAATGGAGATTTTGCAATATCCTTCCCCCAGGAGTGGGGAGGGAATGGGGATTTTGCAGTATCCTTCCCCTGGAGTGGGGTGGGAATGGAGATTTTTTAGTATTCTTCCCCTGCCATGCCAACCAAGCCATGCCTACCAAGCCACACCACGTCCACCAAGCCATGCCCACAGAACCGGTAGTAAAAAAAATTGGATTTCACCATTGCTCTTTGCCCTGTGGGAAGCAAGTCCTCATTCCTGGGACTCCAAATTACATTCTGGACTGGACTACAGACTACATTCTAGACGACATACATTTAGTGATATCAGGATTATGCGGGTGGTAGCTTAACTATCACGAGTTTCAACCATATCAGACAGGTTTTGGTGAAGAGACCAAATAAAGTGACCCAAACCCATTCTCAAGGGTAAACACAAAAAAGAAAATTTCCATATCTGGCCTGTGATTGCCAGGACAACAAGAATAGTGTCTGGTGCCATGGTTTATTAGCATTAATCAACAAATGCTTTATTATTTATTAGCATTTAGATTTATTAGCATTAATCAGCAACTGCTCAGGTTCAGCTGCTCCTGCTAGGCAACTAGGACAACCGGCTGTAAAGCTATTAGTAGACCTAGCAGAGCAAAAAAAAAAAAATGATCAGGAGAAGAAAATCAAGCAAAAATCAAATCCTAAAGTCTACCTTGAATCAAATCCTAACTAAACTATTTCAATACAAAATGTTTGATGTTCATGAAATTATTCAGACTCAAGAAACTGATGAACAGCAATTAATGGATCAACAGAGATTTATTCTTGGAACAAAAGCTTTTATCAATATGAAATTGCAAAAATTGAGTTGAGTCACTGAGCCACACCCCACAAGGAAGGGCTGGCATGCATATTTCTGGGATACTGGGAAGAAGACAAAAACTTATTTTCATAGGCATAAAATAAGGGAGATCTTGATACAAATATGGGGAGAGATGAGACAGAAGCACTATAGGAAAATTCCGAGATGGCTTTCCACCATGGAGGCTATAATATATCCAAATATATTAGAAATGGGTAAAACGGTCAGATACAATGAATCATTAGATGGGGGAGGGAATCTTAAAACAAGGGAAGAATTGATGGAACAAGGTATTTCCATAGACTGGTGGCCATATAACCAAATTAAATCTAGATATAAAAAAGATAAGGAGGAATTTGGCATTGAAACGAGCATAAATGGATTTGACAAGATATGGATGGGTACGGATGACAAAATTCTGGCTAAATTATATAATTACTTATTGGAGTACGATATGGCAGAGGAAGTAGTTAAAGAACCGATGTTAGCATGGGCCAAAAATATAGGACAGAATATAAATCTGAACGAATGGGATTCAATATGGAATAATAATCTCAAAATGACAAAGGCGACGGTTTACAAGGAAAACCAATACAAGCTGTTTTATAGATGGCATATGGCCCCAGCTAGGATAGCGAAGATCTACCCCAATTCGAGCCCTAAATGTTGGAAATGTGACCATCAGCAGGGTACTTTCTATCATTGCTGGTGGACATGTAATCAGGGACAAAAATTCTGGAGGATGATACGGATGTGGATTAGTGAAATAATAAAAGAAAATTTTGATTTCGAACCAAAAGCCTTTCTCCTGGGAATTTTGAAAACTGAATATGCAAAAAAGAAAAAATATTTAATTATACATATTCTGACAGCCGCTAGAATTTCCTTTGCCCAGTATTGGAAAGAAAAACAAATACCACCTCAAGAACATGTTATTGGAAAAATATTGGAGTGCGCCGAAATGAACAAATTGACTTTAGAAATTAATGACAGAGAAGATTCGGAATTTTATAGCATGTGGGACATGTGGTACGAATGGATGGGGAAAAGAAATAAAGAAGGAAATAGAGATTAAATATTAATTAATTAACAAAATTCATATGAATAGTATTATATTTAGTCTTAGAGATTTGAGCACTATTATCCTTAAGTGTTTTGAAATTAAATCTAGCTTTAAGAAACAATATCAAATAAAAGACAAGTAATAATGTATGTAGATGTATATATGTATATAATTGCACCAATGAACCGAAAATGTACCGAATGTATCACTGTGTTATAATAAAAATTCAAATTAAAAAAAAAAAAAGAAAGAAAGAAATTGCAAAAATTGGGGGGGGGAAATGCTAATAATATTGATAACAGCAGAAAAGAAACTGAAGAGCATCAAATGAATGACATTTTTGAAGTGTAACACAAGTGGTTGAAATGTGTTTGAATATTAGTAGCTCAGGTTGGTAGTTAGGCTGTTGGTTTGAGCTCCGAGCTTGGCAAATTGGTTGCAAACATTTCGTCACCATTCAAGGAGACTTTGTCAGTGAGTTTTGAGTTCTGCTCGTCTGTCAGAACACAGGTAGACCTGTATTCTGACAGATGAGCACAACTCAAAACGCACTGATGATGTCTCCTCAAATGGTGATGAAATGTTTGCAACCAAATTGCAAGCTCAGAGCTCAAACCAACAGCCATGTAACGTAAGTTTTTATTAAATTCTGAAACAGATAACAGTGAGGATGAAAAATATGAAAATGTTGCACAAACACTGAATACCAGGTGTCTGGCAGGCATAGGGAAATGAAAGGAAAAATTACTGAACATAAAAAAGTCAATTCACAAGAAAAAGGTTTTGTCATTGAGAAGAACAAGTAAAAATGAACTATCAAAAATTATGACGATCAGATATAGTAACTGGAAATATTGAAAATAAACACATTGGCTAAAACTAATCAATGAATTTAGAGCATATCAGCAGTGGGAATAGCAGAGTGGGAATACAGAATTATCAAATAAAAGCAACAGCATTAATTCTCAAAATCTGAAATGTGATTGGAAAGAAAGATCATTAAATTACAAGCTAATATCAGCAATCTAAAGAAAATAAGCTATCTAAAGAAAATTGAAAACTAATAAGGCAAGAAAGTTTACAGAAGAAATATAATTTTGGCACCACTTTAAAAAGTTTCAAATTTTTTTTAAATGATTCATGGTCATTTCAAAGAAGATTGAACAATACAAAGCTAGAGTAATTAATTTTGATAAAATCAAAAATATTCAGCAAACCAGCATGGGTTTTATAAAGCATGGCTACAAAAAGTACTTCAGACTTAAATATTTACTCAGGTAAAGTTGACACAGTAAATTTTGAAGTGAGATCTGGGATAACTCAAAAGAATTCAATAAGGATGCAACATGGATAAAAGAAATCGAGGAGAGCATTGACTCATTCAAAATGGATGATACAGTCATAACTTAAAAAATAATAAAAATCAAGCAAAATATAGTTAAAGATTGGAATGCATCGAGAAAATATGAATTATAGAACTTTTATATTAAATATTTGACAACTTTCCATGAAAGCCTAATCAATTTAATAATGGTTTAGCTCTGCAGACTAAAGCACCGTAATTAACATCCAGCTGTCTGCAATTACACCAGTTCGAATCTCGCCAGGCTCAAGGTTGACTCAGCCTTCCATCCTTTCTAAGGTAGGTAAATTGAGGACCCAGTTTATGGGGGCAATAAGCTGACTTTGTATAAATATACAAAAGTATGAAGGCTATTGCTTAACACATTGTAAGCCGCCCTGAGTCTTCGGAGAAGGGCGGCATATAAATCAAATTTTTTAAAAAAAATATTACAAACTGGAAAAGTTGAAGAATGAATGACAATTGATGGAACTAATTTAAAAATAAACCACAAAGACAAAGTATAATTACATGCAATTTAGCAAGGGATTAATTTCTCATCCACATAGTTGCATATAAAAATGTTTGGAAATATTTGCCATTTTGAAAACATTCAGTACTTTGTAAAAGAAACTATGAAAAAGTGGAAAACAACTGTGATGGCAAAAGGATTAACTGTATCTTTTCCTTGCCATTTCTTGATGACATTCTTCATTCAAAGTTTTGAATAAACTAAAACTTCGATATGAACTGTTAAGACAAAGTGCAAAAATAGCTCCCCTGTTATACATGGATGATCTGAAGCTATTTAGAAAGTCAGAAACTGAATCTTTATTTAATGCTGCAAGAATATACAATGAGTATATCAAAATGGAATTCGGATTTGACAAATATACAATACCCAGCATAAACAATTAAACAAAATGAAAGCATACAACTGAAAAATGGAAATCTCATAAAATTTTTGCTCATAGAGGAAAGCTACAAATATCTAGGAATACTCATGAATGGGGAAGTTAAAAAGAACACTAATATTTTTTTAGAATAGAATACAGCTGAAAGAGACTTGGAGGTCTAGTCCAGCTTCCTGCTCAAGCAGGAGAACCTTTACTATTTCAGATAAGTGACTGTCTAGTCTCTTCTTAAAAACCTCCAGTGATGGGGCACCCATGATTTCTGAAGGCAAACTGTTCCACTGGTTAATTGTCCTCACTGTTAGGAAGTTTCTCCTTAATCCCAGGCTGCTTCTCTCTTTGATTAGTTTCCAACCATTATTTCTTGTCCTGCCTTTGGTGCTTTGGAGAATAATTTGACCTCCATCTTCTTTGTGGCAGCCATTCAAATACTGGAATACTGCTATCATGTTGCCCCTAATTCTTCTTTTTTTTAGACTAGCCAAACCCAAATCCTGCAGCTGTTCTTCATAAGTTTTAGTCTCCAGGTGTTTGATCATTTTAGCACCTGAGGGTAGGACAAGACCCAATGGGTGGAAACTAATCAAGGAGAGAAGCCACTTAGAACTAAGGAGAAATTTCCTGACAGTTAGAACAATTAATCAGTGGAACAACTTGCCCCCAGAAGTTGTGAATGCTCCAACACTGGAAGTTTTTAAGAACATGTTGGATAACCATTTGTCTGTAGCGGTGTAGGGTTTCCTGCCTAAGCAGGGGGTTGGACTAGAAGACCTCCAACTCTGTTATTCTATTCTATTCTATCCTATTCTATTCTATTCTATTCTATTCTATTCTATTCTATGCTATTCTATGCTATTCTATTCTGTCAGACAGGTATTCCTCCGTCTTCCTTTTGAGATAGGCCAGGTCAGGAAACAAACATCGCAAGATGTTCTAGAACCCTATAAGCTATAATAACAGAATCCTAAAAGCCAGACAATGTTTCCCCTTACTTCCATTTTATAGTATCTTTCTTTCTCACACTCTCCTATTTTTCCAAGATTAACTCATGTTTTACTAGTGGTCACCACATATTTCCTCCAAGGTCATTTTTGTGCTCCTTTATGTTCGCCTTGCTCACCTGTCTTCTTTCTTTGCATCTCATTAGTTGGATAGAAGCCACAGCCTATTTCATCCAAGAGGGAAAAACAGATTGGATGTTGGTTGGCCTTTCTTTAAGCCCAGCATACTTTTCTACTGCCTCCTGGCCTGGATAGAAGAACTTATCTTTGGAGAAGCCTCTATCATTCAAAATGTTGACTCAACAAATGGCAAGATCTTCCTTACTGTATGTTTGTTTTCAGACATGCTATTTGGCACATCTCCCAAGATCAAGATTGTCAGGCAGCCAAACGAATTACTTGCAAGATGTCCATTCTTCCTCACCCTGTATATTTACTAGACTTCTCAACTGCCTCCAAAAAAGATCCACAATCATTTGCTGACACTTCTTGATGTCCAAGCCATCCACCTGGAGTCAATAGCATTTTCATTAACCAGTGTACACATTAAATGGAAGTGATTAACATTAGTATGCAATACCCCTGAAATCACTCCATGACATAATTACACTCCCGTTCATTAGCGAGCATATTAGAGCCATAATTAAGTTCCAAGGCTCCTGTGAATTGCAGGCTAAATTAACTTATTTTCGAGTAGTAAGACTGCAAGAGAATGGATTGTTAATTGCAGAGATATGGGGCTCAGCTTTTAGTTTCAGAACTAACACCTTTCTAAAAAAGACTGTTTTACAGAGCAGGTGACTGAGAAACAGAGTGGGTGGTGAGCATGTGGCCCTAAGTGAATAAGAAACTCCCACGGTTTGATTTGCAAATGTAATCCAGATACTTTGAAATGTAGCAGCAAAATAACTAGCAGGAAAACATGAATTAAAATGGAATGGGAGGTATCCTCCTCCCAGCAGTTCAGTATTTTGGGTTTTCTGATTCATTTCCACTTACTAATTCATGGATTTCAGCGATCCAAGAATAATGGCAGGGAAAAATACATTGGACACCTGGATTTATAGTAATAAGCGTCTCTGGCAAGGAGAGATAGAACAAATTATTTTAGCTTTCTAGAATCTATTGAAAATTGAGTTGTTCCTGGGGGCTTCTGGTGAATAATAGATTGACCCAGATTGAGTTATGATTTAAGTTTGGTATGCCTGCTTAATGTTACCATAGATGATTTAATTCTGATTGTCTTGTTTTAGTCAGTGCTTTTAATTGCTGGAAATCGGGTGACAATCTGGTGATTAAAGCAGATATAAATTTGATAAATAAATCACCTTCTAGAGGGTGATCATATAACACCTGGTATAGTAATGCAATTTGGACCCTGATCTGACAAGCCCAAGGATACAAAACAACCAACTAAAAAAAACTGTAGGGTTTTTTTTAATGCATTTCCCAAGAGTTTATCTTTGCTTGACATTGATTTGATTTGATTTGATTTGATTTGATTTGATTTGATTTGATTTGATTTGATTTGATTTGCCATGGTCCAGGGTGCCATGTCGGCACAGTGCTCCACATTATTGATAATTGACACTTTATTGATAATTAGGACAAATGACTGCTTAGCATATTATTTGTATTCATCCTCCCTGTATCTTCTTTGCAGTTATTTAGTTATGTAGCATGCTTCTTAAGCATTCTTCAACCCTTATTCTCAGAGTTTCAAAATTTAAATCACAAAGCAGGACTTCCTCCTTCACAGCAAGCACCTAGTGGCAAAGCTTCAATTGGCTCAATTCACTGAGACAGCTTCCTTAGCTGTAAGTAGATTTGGATGAATAAATAAATGTATTCGTATTGCAAACATAACAACAGATGCAATACATTCTCCTGCCCTCCCGGCCCCATCTGCTGACTGTTTGGCAGGCTGAGCAAAAGCAAAGATTTGTATCTGATTTTCAGAAGAAAACTAAACCTCCACCAAATGAAGACGCTCCTTTGGGTGGTACTTCCAAAAGCCTCCCTAGACTGGCAGTTGCAAAGCCTTGATGTCCGGCATTCCTCTACTAAAGAGATGGATTCTCAAGCAACTTTAAGTTTGATAAGGCTTTCCTTATCTAAAAGTCTTCGAAAAAGGTCTTCTGCAGTCATGACATAAGCCTAAGATTGAAAATCAGGCTTGTCAGTTGTTAGATCTTTTCTATCCTGCTCTACGGAGTAGAGAGTTGGTCTCTGACAGAAAACCACTTGTAGAAACTTGAAGCATTTGAAATGTGGATTTACACGACTGTTACGTATAAACTGGGTTAACAAAATCACAAATGAGGAGGTGACAAGCCACCTGGGAAAGCAAAGGGAAATAATCAAAGCTATTAAAAAGCGAAAGTTAGAATATTTTGGACATGTGATGTGACACCCAGAAAAATATGGCATCCTTCACTTAATCCTCCAGGGAAAGATTGAAGGCAAACGAGGTCCAGGCAGAAGAAGAATATCATGGCTTCCAAATCTAAGGGATTGGTTTGGACAAAACTCTGCAGCACTTTTTCATACGGCTGTTGACAAAAATAGGATTGCCAACATGATCGCCAATGTCCGATGACGGATATGGCACAAGAAAAAAAAGAAGAAGGATTTCCTTGGAGTATTATGGGAAATGCAGAACCTAATTTTTCTTGCTCACATAGAAGAAACATATGATACCAGACAAATAGTGATGTATTCCACAAGCAGCGGTGGCAGTGGTGGGTTTCAAAAAATTTTTACTACCGGTTCTGTGGATATGGCTTGGTGGGCATGGCATGGCTTGGTGGGCATGGCTTGGTGGGTGTGGCAGGGGAAGGATACTATAAAATCTCCATTTCCTCCCGATCAGCTGGGACTTGGGAGGCAGAGAATAGATGGGGGCAGAGCCAGTCAGCATTTTTACTACCGGTTCTCTGAACTACTCATAATTTCCGCTACCGGTTCTCCAGAACTGGTCAGAACCTGCTGAAATCCACCTCTGAGCGGTGGGTTTCAGATTATGTTACTACTGGTTCACCCCGTGCATGCATGCTCGCTGGTTTGTGCACTCATCTGCCTTCTGTACATATGCTTTGCTTGCGTGTGCACCTTCTGCACATGTGCCTGACCTCAAAAACGTGCCTAAATAGGATGGCATAGAGCCGGGGCAGGCCCACCCACGATTTCCGCTACTGGTTTGAGTGAATCGGTCCAAACTGGCTGAATACCACCTCTGTCCACAAGGTCTATTTTTTGTGATATACAATGCAGATTTTTTTTAAAAAAAAAAAAAAGTATTAACTATGAAACTTCTGAATTGTCAACAGAATTCAAAAGCTTCATCTTAATCTTAATTCTTTTTTCCACCAGATTCATCTTCCTGGGAGTATTTAAATATCAGTGAAGAAGAGTGGTCAGCTAAAATCAAGAGAACCCAGTCAGAGACCAACCATTGTCTAGCAGCAGTTGCTATGGAGATTAGAACCGTAAGAACACAGTTGCAACCAGATGAACAGGTGCCTGGCAATAACAGGCAGCCGACAAGTATCAAACGGGCATCAAGCGTCTTTTGTGAAAGAGATATGGTTCTAAAAATTCCATGTTTTGGAGAGCATGCCATTTCCAGAGTAATGTCCGATAAAAGAGACAAATTTCCATGTTCCGTATTCACCTCCAATCCCCTAAACCGGTGTTTCTCAACCTTGGCAACTTTAAGGTACATAAACTTCAACTCCATTGCTGGCTGGGAAATTCGGGGAGTTGAAATCCACATAACTTAAAGTTGCCAAGGTTAAGAAATACTACCCTGTGCTGCAAAGCTCCAAATGGTCACCAAATGTCCACAGAGAGATTGTATTTTCTCTCTGAATCTGTTTGGATTTGTTGGCATAGGTAAAGGTAAAGGTTCCCCTCACACATATGTGCCAGTCGTTCCTGACTCTAGGGGATGGTGCTCATCTCCGTTTCAACCCCGAAGAGCCAGCGCTGTCTGAAGATATCTCCATGGTCATGTGGCCAGCATGACTAAATGGCAAAGGCGCACAGAGTGCTGTTACCTTTCCACCAAAGGTGGTCCCTATTTTTCTACTTGCATTTTTTATGTGCTTTCGAACTGCTAGGTTGGCAGAAGCTGGGACAAGTAATGGGCGCTCACCCCGTTATGCGGCACTAGGGATTCAAACTGCTGAACTGCTGACCTTGCAATCAACAAGCTCAGTGTCTTACCCACTGAGCCACTGCGTCCCTTGTTGACATACAAATGAAATAAAAGAATAGCTTCAGATTTTTGCAGTCCAGGTTTGGTAGCTGTACAAGAGCATAGGAACTTGTTTTAGATGGAGTGAAATCTTGGATTCTTCCAACTTTGTTGGAAACATCCCATCTTGCAGTTCGAGGCAACTCCGGGTGACTACCCATCCTTCCAACCCAATGCTATCATATTGATTCACCGAGTTCTTCAGGGTGTCATACAGGAGTCTGTGATTCTTTTGATAACCCTGGGAATCCAAAGTGCATGAAAATACTAAATGCTTCTCAGTTTTCTCACAGCACTGATAACAGGGCTACAGTCTAGGGGTGTCAAACTCAAGGCTTGTCATTCACTGCCTAGACAGCCTGCGTTGTCTATTGTGCTACCTGTATTGCACACTTTTAGGCTGTTGTTTTAAATGTACAAAGCGATTTGCATAAAAGTAAAATCCATGCTATAAAAAACTGAATACATATCTGAATAGCCTGTCAAGCAAAAGGTTGCATCAAAATAACACAATCATCCCTATTTTCTTTCCAGAGCGGCAGAATGTTAACAGATTATTCAGCATTCCAGATGCAACCCTACCGGCACTTTCAGAATACAAGATTTGCCATCAATTCAAACGTCTAATTTCACATCAGAAAGGGAGAATTTAAGAGAGCTGGTCTCACACAAAAAGTTAACCAATGCTACAGTCACCTTGAATATCAAGGGCTTTCAACAGTTCATTTAATGACCATTCAAAGTTATAACAGTACTGAAAAAAGTGACTTATGACCATTTTTGTTCTGCTCCAGCTACGGACCCCAAAGAACGCAGCACACATAAACTCTATACAAAGCTTATTTTACTCAAATAACTTAGTCTTTATCATTCAAAGGCTGCTAATGAACTGTCTTAACAGCCTACCAGAATTCTAAGATAAGGTAATCACATCTTACTAGAATTGCCAGAAAGCCCAGAAGCAATTTTGCAGACACGAAAGAGAGTGAACTAAAGTTGTTCTCTACAGCTTGTTGCAAGCAGTGTTCCTTCTTAAATAGGCTAAGGGAGTGGCCAATTAGCCCCAAGCCTTACTCTCAAGGAGACCTCCTCCTGAGGAGCAACTCCTGCCTTTTGGCAGCTCTGCACACCCATGCATTGAGAAGAGAGTCCTCCTCTTCGTCCTCTTCACTTAAGGGAGCTTCTGGGGGTTCTGAAGGCCCTGGCTGAATCCCTGCCTCTGGCACCACATCTTCTCCAGCCTCCTCATTGTCCGACTCGAGCGCCAGCTGCACAGGCTGCTGGCGCAGCACCACACCAGCCTCCTCGTTGTCGGAATCAGCTACAATCTGCACAGGCCGCTGACAGGCCACAACAATTTTTCACACTTATGACCATTGCAGCATCCCCATGGTCAAATGATCAAAATTCAGACCCTTGGCAACTGGTTCATATTTATGATGGTTGCTGTGTCCCGAGGTCGTGTGATCAGCTTTTGCAACCTTCTGACAAGCAAAGTCAATGTGGAAGCCAGAATCACTTAACAACCATGTTACTAACTTAACCATTGCAATGATTTTTCACTTAACAACAGTGACCAGAAAATAGGACAAAATTCAGGTAACAAATGTTGCACTTAGCAAACATAAAATTTTGGCTCAGTTCTGGTCGTAAGTCTAAGACTATCCTGTTCCCCAAAAATAAGACCCAACCGGAAAATAAGCCCTAGCATGATTTTTCAGGATGCTCATAATATAAGCCCTCCCCCAAAAATAAGCCCTAGTTAAGATCATCAGCAGACAGAGGCATTTAGTACCATATTTACCCCAAAATAAGACCTAACCGGAAAATAAGCCATAGTGCATCTTTTGGAGCAAAAATTAATATAAGACCCGGCCTTATTTTGGGGAAAACATGATACTTGTATTTTTTCCACCTTATTTGTAAATCAACTAATAATTTATTTTTTAAAAAAATGCCAAGTAATCCACTATATTGGTTTCCGTTTTTTACCAAATACTCATTTTATGTGCATTTTGAAATATGACTTTAGGATGTATATTTGTCTCTTAAATTTGTATGCTTCCTGATCCCCAGTGACTCTGGGAGATTCATCACAAGATTTAGAGAGAGCCAAAGGACAGTGATTGTTCTGACTCAAGTATTAGCCCAAGGAATGGGAAGCAGGTCAGTTTGGTGAAAAACACAGACTGGATGGAATCCTCTACAAAGGATTAGGTCATCTGAGAAGATTTTCAGCCAGTCTTCATTTTATGTGTGTCTCATCTGGAAACGCTGAACCTGGTACATTAAACTTTCAAGGGAAACAGAAAGCAACTTCCCAAAAAGATATCCAAGGACGACTAGAAGTTAATTGCCTTCTGCTCTACTCTGCAAATAGAATGGAAAACAACATTTATACACTCTCTGAGGAAAAGGGCTCTTATTACAGATCACACCCTATCATTTTCCTGGAGAAAAATTCAGAGGTAGTTCATTTTGTTTTATTCTCATTACCATGTGAGGAGTAATCTGGTTGCCGGCTTTGTGGCTGTGATACATCCACTTATAATAAATCTTGGCATAAAAACAGGGTGTAGGAAAGCTCAATGCATTAGGCACCAAATTGCAGGCCTCTCTCACACTGCGATAACCCACTATCACAGCTTTTTGTAATAACCAAACAAAGAGAAAGAAACTGTCATCAATTTTCAAGGCGGTACGGTCTAACATTTCGAGGAGCAGTTGGGAAAAGTTTTTTATCAACAACATGAGGGAGTTTAAGAAGGATAGGAGCAAGACAGAGCAGGCCCTGTCTGCCGATTTGAATCTACCTTGCCTGCCAAATGGCTCGACTGCAGATATACTCCCAAGAATGTCTCTTAACCAGAAAGCAATAGGTGATCCTCGCAGGTGTTGCTGAGTTGCTTAGCATCAGAGGCTGACTGATAAATAAAGCATCTCCTCACACATAAACACACCCAGTAAGTGTGAAGAAGATGGGAATCATAAAACCAAAGAACTGTGGAGCTGTATTGGACAACAAATATCATCTAGTTCAAACCTTCTGTAATCTGCAGAAAAGCAAATAAACCATCCATAAAAAATGGTGAAATCTGGCTAAATTAATTAATTGATAGGAATCATTCGTATCAATTCATAATTTCACTTAAAAGACACAAGAAAGTGTTGTAAGATGTCGAGAAATCATAGAAGAGATAGATAGATAGATAGATAGATAGATAGAGAGAGAGACAGACAGACAGATAGACAGACAGATAGACAGATAGACAGACAGACAGATTTATTTTTTAAAATTTTATTTTATATTTAAATTTATATACCGCCCTTCTCCCAAAGGACTAAGGATGGTGAACAGCCAAAGGTAAAAAACATAAAATACAAAAATTTAAAAGCAATTTAAAATATAGTAAACAATTTGGCCCAACAATTTAAATACCCCATTTAAAATTAAAATTAAAATTAAATAGTTGAAAAAGTTAGGCCAGTCCGGCTTGTTGAAATAAAAAAGTCTTGAGGGCCCGGCGGAAGATACGTAAATCCGGAATCGTCCGTATCTCCGGGGGGAGCTCGTTCCAGAGGGCAGGTGCTCCCACAGAGAAAGCTCTCTCCCTGGGGGCCACCAGTTGACATTGTTTGACCGACGGCACCCCGAGGAGCCCCTCTCTGTGAGAGCGTACTGGCCGGTGGGGGGCTCTCGGTGGCAGAAGGTGGTCTCGTAGATATCCAGGTCCTAAGCAATGGAGCACTCTAAAGGTGGTAACCAACACCTTGAATCGCACCAGAAGCCAGTGCAGCTCGCGCAGGAGAGGTGTTACATGGAAGCGCCATGACACTCCCATAATCACCCGCGTGGCCGCATTCTGGACCAGTTGGAGCCTCCGGATGCTCTTCAAGGGGAGCCCCATGTAGAGAGCATTACAGTAGTCCAGGCAGGAATGATGATAGATAGACAGATGATAGATAGATAGATAGATAGATAGATAGATAGATAGATAGATAGACAGACAGACAGACAGACAGACAGACAGACAGACATACATACATACATACATACATACATACATACATACATACATATATATATATATATATATATATATATATATATATATATATGTAGGTCTTTGGTTATTTGGGTTTTCTCCCGCGTAAAATTGGAATTCCAATTTTATGTGGGAGAAAACCCGAATAACCAAAGACCTACATACAAACACCCCCGAAAACCTCAGAAAACATATATATATATATATATATATATATATATATAGAGAGAGAGAGAGAGAGAGAGAGAGAGAGAGAGAGAGAGAGAGAGAGAGTTGATTGATAGATAGACAGACAGACAGAGACAACAGAGAGAGAGGGAGGGAGAGGGAGGGAGGGAGAGATCCACGCCCATTATTATTTTTTTCTATGCATGGCCTTGCTTGCTTTCTCCTATAATTAACAATACTAATGGAGAAGTCTTGTTATTTTGTCCTCAACAGAGCAAGACTATAATGAGACAGCATATGGTGCTCATTACGAGTATCACTCTCCTGTCCTCTTGGAAATCTTAGGCAATGGAGCAGAGCTGCCCACCCAGAAAAGAGAGCAACATTTTTTTTAGTGCCTTTGACAAGAACATTTTAAAAGGGAAGCTTGAGAATATTCTTTGCAAGGTCACTGCCTCAGAGTCACAGCTGAGTGATTCAAGAATTCAACTAAAACTGCTTTTCTGCCAGTAGCACACCTAAGAAACACTTTGGAAGAAAGTCACTAAGAAAAGGAAAAGAAAAAAGGGTGAGAGGGACCAACAAACTTTTCACTGCCTTCCAAGAGAGAGAGAGAGTGTGTGTTGCCACAAAATACCGTGTGCATGATGGTTGAAGGAAGCCATGGAGCTCAACTAAGGCAGTAAACTCACTTTGGGATGAGATAAAATTGCCTTTATAAAAAGCAAAAACTATCTGAACTAGGATGTGAATTATTAGTTGTGCTCATATTTGTCACTTCTCATTTTTTGTTTCCCAGTCTTCTTAGAATAACCGTTCCAAGAATTCAACTGAATTCAACTAAGGAGGAGGAGGAGGGGTGGGAGGGGGAGGAGGAGGAGGAGGAGGGGGAGGGGGAGGAGGATTTGCATTTATGTTCATAATATGAAAGATACATTTTGAGGACTTGAATGCTGAGATCATTGGGGGGAATCCATCATCAACACCTTTTCCAAGAAGCACAAATTAATTATGGTAACAAAGATGTGCTGGATACGCATTAGAGCTAAAATATACTGGAAAATTGTCATTAACATGGTTAATGAGCTTTTGTTTGTGCAATTATTTTCGGATACTCTGATTTGCCTCCTTAATTGTGAAAACAAGAGTGCCATTTTGCCTGGAAGAATAAGACATATAAGAGTAGCGCCTGGAGAAGAAGAGGGACAAAAGCAACATAATTGTAGGGAAATTATTATTACCTACCTTGTTGGGTTGGCAATATATAAACCATCAATATAGCTTTAAGATTGCTGTATTGCATCATACTGTGTCCTGATTGGTTAGCTCTGTAGACAATGTCCTTAAGAGGGAGCTAGAAACCTGATTTGTTTCTCTTTGCTGTTGTTACTCTCTGATATCTCTGTATGCTACTGTTTGCAAATCCAGAAGAACTGTTTATTGTGAGTGACTACGACGACTGGTAAGAAGACTTTGTTATTGGATTATCCCTGGACTGTCGTTTTGCTATCTCCTGCTTTATATGTATATGACCTGGACTGTTTATTGGACTGTGCCTTACTATTTCCTGAAAGTAAACACAACTCAGTGCATCTGTGTGTTGACTGTGTTTATTCATAATTACTCTCAATCGCTTTCATGTTCACATCCTTGCTACTCAAGAGTTACTCTGCAAATTCCTTAACAAGAATGGCTTTGAAAAAGGTAAGAAATGATAAACTAATCAAAGATTGCCAACAAAAACTAAATAGGGAGAATGGAGGAAGGCTGATTTTTGTTGTTTCTTCTTCTTCTTCTTCTTCTTCTTCTTCTTCTTCTTCTTCTTCTTCTTCTTCTTCTTCTTCTTCTTCTTCTTCAATTGATTGCTCTACTAATGTTTGAGTCTTGCAAATTCCTTTGATTTATTTTTTTCTGTACATAAAGTGGTACATGCATTTAGGAAAGTGAATCATCATTCTTTTATTCTCCCTGTCTTTTTCTGTGCAGCATTGGCCATTTCCTTCATTGGTTGTCTCTTCTGCAAATTATATGTCTGTTGCTTTATCACTCATCTCTTACTCCATTCACACAATTCCATTCAGATTAAAATGCATGATGCATTACTTTCTCTCAACTGTTAGCAGTCCCATGAGTTAGGTCAGCCACCAAACAGTGACTCAACCAACTAGTGCTTCGCATCCAAAGCCAGGAATTCAAAACCTGGATCTTTCACAGCCAAATCCATCAATAGCTAGGCCTATATAGAAGCTCTGAGATTATTCCTCTGAGGAACCAGAAAGGATGAATGGGTCTGCCTGCAAATCTAAAAAGCAAAGAATAACATTCTAATTACTCTTTTTTCAATAATGTTATTGAGATTGTAAGGTCCCAGAAGTTTCCCCAAGCCATTGAGATGCCAAAGAGAGTAAGACTCGAGACAAGGCTTGAAAAAAGAAGCAGATTTTATTTTTGGCCAAAACAAAATACTGGGTGAAACTATATCCAGAATTTACAGACACAATGCATGTAAGGAATAGCCACACCTTGGGGAAAGTATGCCGTCCTTTTATACCTTCAGACATCAGCTTAGTACCTAATTCTGGCCCCCTGGCCCATGCCTTCCTTGTAGCCATACATTGGCCATGCAGCAAGGAACAGGAAGGCTCAGTGCTTGGCAATAGTGTCAGCACTCCAAGCTATATTCACTCCAGTGCTGACATAAGGAAGAGAAGAGGATTTATTTGAGACGACATCATAACCTGACAAACAGAGGGGCTGGGTGCTTAGAAACACAGGTATTTGTCCAAACCATGACATACCCTGCTTCTTCTTCAGGCACGGAGTTGTACCAAAAAACAAGGTAACAGAAGTTAGATCACTGGTAGAAGCAAATGGCAGAGGCAATTCTCATTCTTACAGGAGCAAAGCAATTCTTACAGAAGTGAAATAGCAAGTTATTATTATGTCCTAGTAATTCTACCTATTCTACTATTATTATGTCCCTTCAAGATTTATATTAAACAGGTAAGCAGAAAAACCCAAACCTAATACAAAACTCATTTGAAATAGATAGAAGGTGCAGAACTGTCCCCACTCCACCCCCACCCCACCCCACCCAAAAAAAAGAAAGAGGAAAAGCAAGGAATTGGTCTATTTCAAAAACATATATAAAAGCCAAGACACTTTTTCAAAAGAAAGCAGGAAAGGCAGATCTATTGGGGGTTGTGTTGGGCTTAAATCCCTGTAAATCAAGTGAAACTAACTTTCTCCCTGCATATATTTATTCTTTCCATCTTTAAGCTCATATATTTGGGAGACAGATGCCTGTGACAAGGAAAGATTGTTCTTCCAAGGTTTTGGCCTGGGAACTAAATCCTTGTTTGTTTGCTTGTTTGTTTGTTTGTTTGTTTGTTTCCCACCTTTACAAATAAGGCATAACTCAAGGCAGCAAATATAGCCAACAAACCTTCCTCCTATTTTCCCCACAGCAACAACCCTGTGAGGTGGTTTGGGACAGGGGTGAAATCTAAAAATTTTCGCTACTGGTACTGTGGGTGGGACTTAATTGGTGGGCGGGGCTTGGTGGTAAGGTGACTGGGCGTGGCTTGGTGGTCAGGTGGGTGTGGCCAAGTCAACGTCACTTCTTTGACCTTTTTTAACCTACAAAACACAACATAACACAACTGGCTCACCCACAATGTAAAAGCAGCTCTGCTAGACCCAAAATGGCCCTTGCAACAAGCAGGAACCTCACACAGGCACAAAAAGCCCAAAAAACCAACTTTCACACTTTACACACACAACACAACACAACACAACTGGCTCACCCACAATGTAAAAGCAGGGGCAAAATGGCCCCTGCAACAAGCAGGGACTTCACCCAGCCACAAAAAGTCCAAAAAACCAACTTTCATACTTTACACACACAAAATCCACATACAGCTTTGTGAGATTTTGTGTGTTTGTGTAGTTAGAGTGAAACACTACAGAAATACACAAAATCTCAAAGCTGCAAAAATATTATTTTATTTTATTATATTATATTATAAAAGTAGCTAAATTTAAAACTTCCTAAACTTTAAATGGCTAGGTTTAAAAAAAGAACGACTAAAAAAAACTCTAAATAACTTTTTTTTTAAAAAACTCCCAAAGGGGGAAAAAACTTACAGGCAGGCAGAAAGAGCTGCTCACCGATGAGCTTGATTGCAGGCAGGGAGATTCAGTTGCTTGCTGATGCAATCGATTGCAGGGATTAAAGCAAGCGAAGCAAGGCAGGCGTGCGAAGGTAAGAAAGCTGGAGGCTGGGGTGGGAAGGGATTTTTGCTATCGGTTCTCTGAACTGCCCGCCGCCATCGCTACCTACTCGCCCGAGCTGGTCCGAACCGGCAGCATTTCATCCCTAGTTTGGGATGAGAGAGGGTGACTGGCAGCTGGCTCTCATGGCTAAGGCAGGACTAGAATTCACGATCTCCAGCTTTCTAGCCTGGTGCCTTAACCACTAGATCAAACTGGCTCTCTTGTGGGCGAAGAACAGACTCTCCTAAATAATTTGGACAGGGCAGCAGAAAAGATCAGGAGATAACTCATAATTCAGTTCTCTGCTGAACACAGTCCTCCTCTTCAATCATGACTGATTAATGAAGGTGGTAGAGAATTATTGCTGGGAAAGAATCTATCCTCTTGTAGATGCTGCTAAATTTCAGCTTCTCGGAGCCTGGGCAACAGGACATCAATGAGGTGTTCTAAGAGCTATAGTTCAGTAATATCTAGAAGATCTGACTCAGATCTCATCTCTGAATCAGAACAAATCCCCAAACAGTAATAGTGCATCTCCTGGACTTTTTGTGATCCATATTAGCAAGGTTTCTGTTGACTCAGCAATCATTTACTGAATATATTGTGGAAAAGTTCCACCGTGGCCATGAATTTACTAAGTGGCCTTTAACAAGACACTTTCAGTCTCAATTTTCCCATCATTAAAATGTGTGGTCCGGTATCTACTTTTTAGGGCTGTTCCAAAGACATCTGGGGAATTGGAAAAGGGATATATTTTCCAGTAGGAGTGGTCTAGGGCAGTGATGCCAAACCTTTTAGACACCGAGTGCCCAAATTGCTTGCGCACACATGCCCAAACTAAAAGGTGTGTGCAAGCGCACGAATGCGCACGCACAGCCATGCATGTGGACATGTGCACGCATGCGCAGCAGAGACCCGAAGACCAGGTGGCCGGTGGGAGGTGGGGCATCCCAACACCGGCAGTGCGGCAAGAAGTAAGATCTTTTTCTTTCATGAGCTTCTGTTTCATCATTTGCAGGGAAACAGGAGCTCACTAAAGAAATGCCACAGAGATCTGACCTGGGAAGACGGGGCACGTGCCAGCAGAGAGGGCTCTGTGTGCCAGAGGTTCACCATCACAGGTCTAGGGAAACAATAATTTTATTCGAAGCAACCAGCAAAAGACTTGAACCATAATTTCAAATTAGCCAAACACAGCCTTGGAATCGCCTTATTTCCCCCACTATTCTAAGATAGCTCTCTGTCAGTTACCTGGAACTTTTTTTGCACATCAGCATGGCAACAGTGTGAGATTTTTTTCTTTTCTCCAAAGGAGATATTCAGTACAACATTTTCTACAAAAGCAAGATAAAGACTCACAGAAGAGGAGTTTGGCAGGAGAGTTTAGCAGGAGAATGTATAGAGAGATTCCTATCAATTGCAAGGAAGACAGACAGCAAGGGAAGCTTTTGATGATCTGTAATGGTCAAGTTTCCCTCCAATAGGCCAGATTAGAACCAATTAAAAAGAAACACAATCTATTAAGGGAGCTGCATTACAGAAAATTGAAAAGCCAATTCTAGTGACTGCTATGTATCAAATGCAAGCCCCATTTATAGCAATCAATATTCAAATTCATTTTGTGTCTTTCTCCCTCTGGCTCTTTGTGAAGTGCTAGATGTGATTTGGGGTTTGGGGCAGGAAATATAGTTTCTATCTATTCTTTGTTTTGCTAATGACCCGATTTAACATTGTATTTTTATTTTTGACTATACATGTAATCCTCAAGTTATGACCACAGCTGAGTCCAAAATTTCTGTTGCTAAGCCAGACAGTTGTTAAGTGAGTTTTGCCCCATTTTACAACCTTTCCTTCAACAAATGTCCAGAGCTGAAGAAGCTTCTTGGATGAGAAGTGAAGCGCCTTCAAAGAAAAACCAGGAAGTCCAGTTGCCTCTTGAAAAGAACTGAAGAAGCTTCTTGGATGAGAAGTGAAATGTCTTCAAAGAAACTTTCCTTCAACAGTTGTTAAATGAAATGCTGCAGTTCAGTGGTGGATTTCAAAAAATTTTTACTACCGGTTCTGTGGGTGTGGCTTGGTGGGTGTGGCATGGTTTGGTGGGTGTGGCATGGTAGGCATGACAGGGGAAGGATACTGTAAAATCCCCATTTCCTCCCAATCAGCTGGGACTTGGGAGGCAGAGAATAGATGGGGGGGATCAGAATTTTTACTACCAGTTCTCTGAACTACTCAAAATTTCCACTACCGGTTCTCCAGAACTGATCAGAACCTGCTGAAACCCACCTCTGCTGCAGTTATTAAATTAGTAACATGGTTGTTAAGTGAATTTGGCTTTCCCATTGACTTTGCTCATCAGAAAGTCTCAAAAGGTGATCATGTGACCCCAGGACACTGCAACCAGCATAAATATGAACCAGTTGCCAAGCATCCAAATTTTGATCATATGACCATGGCAATGCTGCAACTGTCGTAGGTGTGGAAAATGGTCATAACTCACTTTTTTCAGTGCTGTTGTCACTTCGAACAGTCACTAAACAAATGGTTATTAAGTTGAGGACCACTTATATGAAAACTATATGCTAACTATGATTTTCCCTATAATCTCCTCCTCCTATATTTCTCCTTCCCTTTCCCTCATACCTAGAATAGCCTGATGCTTCTTTGCCTACTCTCTCCTAGTTTTTTTCATAGGTTTCCTAGAGCTGTTCTTCTCTTCCTTCTCTGTCTAGGAGAATCTGTCAGGGTTCCAAGCAGGGGTGAAATGCTACCGGTTCGGACTGGTTTGGACGAACCGGTAGCGATAGCGGCGGGTGGTTCGGAGAACCAGTAGCGACGGCAGCGCAAGACTCCTCCCACCTATCCGGTTGTCATTACTTCCTGGTTTTAAGTGCGTGCACTTCAGAATCGGTAGGGAAGATAAGTAGATTTCACTCCTGGTTCCAAATAACACAACCATAGCAGTCAAAATTCCGAGGCAGTTGGATTCCTCAAAGAATAGATTTATTTGAATCTGTCATATTGGCACGAGCTGGTGAAAACCAACTCTAAATGTTCCTGCAGTTTTCACCTAATTAAAAGTAAACGTTCCTTCACTTTCTCCAAACAATCAGTCACATGGTCCAATCAACCTGGTGGGAATGTCCTTGGTTCCCAAGAGAAAGTACTTTATTTTGGCTATAGCACCCCAGCTATCTCTACTGACCCCTCCCTTTCCCACAGCTCCAGTTGTGGCAGCACTGAAATCCGAAAATGGCCACAGCCAGGTTAGCTTCAGGGTTGACAGAATCTCTAAAAACAGTAATCACTTCTCTCTTAGGGGGAAGAAATCTCTATCTCCTCCAGAACAGTAACTGCAAGACAGCAGGTTCTCTTTTTTCTTTTTTTTTAAAGTTTTTTATTTTTATTTCTCATAAACATGTCTTAAACGTACAATCTCTTATCCATTGTTAATCATACATATTAGCTTTTGACTTTTATCTTAGTTCATTCTTCATCCTAAAAAAAATTGGGTATATTTGAGGTTGATCTTCTACCATTTCCTCTCCTTTATTATACAACAACCTTTCCTCTTCTTTTTCCCTCCCCTTCCTTCTTCTATCCCCTTCTACTTTCTTCTTTCCTCCTCTCCTTCCCCTTCTCTCCTTCCCCTTCCCTTCCCCCACTCCTCCCCTCTTCCTCCCTTCTAGCACTCTCTCCTACTCTTATTTCCCCTCTTTTTCTTCCTCTCCTTTTCCCTCTCTTCTATCACTCTCTCTCCTTTCCTCTCTTCTCCTCTCCTATCCGTCCCTCTACTCCTCTCTTCATTCCCACTCCATTGTTGTTTTTATTTTCAATTCAATATATTTCCAAAATGGTATTCAAGCAACCCCGATTTTCTATTCACATACATCTTCATAAAGCAGCAGGTTCTGATACCATATTCTTCTAATTGGACAAGTTGTCCAGATCAGAATTCACTCAACACAAGTTCTAATGACAGGCAGAGAAAAGGAAGATGGGAGAGTATTGATTAGAATTCGCACTAGAGACAGAGAGAAAAGGGATGATTTCAGGTCACTCATCTTCCATTGTCTGGAACTATATCCCTTGAAAGAACTTTCCCCCCCCCCCTTCTTTCTAGTAATTCCCTCAGAATTTGGTTAACAAGGAAGAAACCAATAATTCCTACTAGATATCTGAAGTAATTGATTTCTCGTGGAAGGTTTTGAAATTAGGCAGAAGGCCAAATGAAATTGCGCTGAGGATTGCATTGTAATTCTCTATGCTTTGCTTTTTTTTAGTCACTAATTTCCTTCCTGCAAACCCTTTCCTTCAAAAAATCTCAAAGAAAAAAGTGTGGTTTCACTTGCTTCTTTTAGCAATGGCTATATAGGAGATGACCTATATCTGAGGATGAGCCTGAGGAAGGACTCAAACGCATCATCAGTCTCGAATCCCTTCATGCCCACAAGAGATCTAAGTCCAGCTCAAATTAAAGTCCATTGACTCTTATCTACCATCAATTTGCTTTGACCATTAGTAGTAGTAGTAAAGAGTTTAAACTTGCAATAAACCTTTATATTCATTTGAATTGCCTGGAATTACTGATTTCTCTCGCGTGATACACTATATTTTGCTTTCCTTTGTTTCTCTCCTAATGTTCTTCTCCTCCCTACAGAATCACATTTATTTAGAGTGTGCAAAGAATGTGAAACTGCCTCAGCCCTTCTCAAAGATATTAGGCTTGCTCCTCACACCTTACCATCCCCTCAAAACAGGAGTTTGAAACCATTCAATCTAGTAAGAACTAATTTTTTTTCTTTTTACAACCCTGTAGTCCCTTAATACAGAGGTACGGTAACTGAGTGGAGCCGAGTGTTTATTGGCCGGATGCCCTTCCTGATGCCTACATGGCGTTCACAGCAGATTTTTTTCCCCTTAAGAGAGAAACATTTGCTGCTACCTGGGATTGAACTCTCAGCCTTCCGAGCAAGAGGTGAGTGTTTTCACCACCAGGCCACCACACCACTCTAATCTAGTAAGAACTATAACACTGCAAAATCAATGCACAGTTTAATCAGTAGAGAACATAAACTGCAGTTTATGCAGTTTATGAAGATCCATAATAAAAGCAATCTGAGGCTTGTTTGTTGTTTTAAGCCAGAATACTGGAAGAAAATGACATCAGGAGGATGGATTGGGAAGTGTGTTTTGTACTTCATAAGTGAGTCAGAAATCACCCTGATAGAATAAAATGCTTGTATAAATTGCCCACTGATGTAATATAAAGCTAACTTCATTCAACTCAGCTATTCAGCTGGGTGGGGGTTGGGGTGTTCCTTTGGAAACTATTCCATAAGGCTTTATATAAAACATTATTCATGTTATTATAAAATCTGAAAACTACAAGAAATTGAAAACGTGAAGTATTTTTAAATTTAATATTCTACTGTGCCATATTCAATATTAGATGCTGATAATATTTTTTAAAATGCTTTTTCCCTTATTTCTCCCTCCCTCCCTCCCTCTCTATCCACAAAGATTTCAATAAAAACAAAATGCTAATCATTAATTGAAATCACATATCGTTTTAAGGCTTTTCTTTTATATTCATAATTGGTTGCAATCTGAATGAGAATGGAACATTTTCATTTTTTCCCCCTCCTTTTTTCATAGTCATTCTGTAAAGAGAAAGTGTAGAGCAAAACCTACGGCTCGGAAGCAGAGTTTTGCACCAATATATTTTGCATACTGAATGAATTCTTGGGAGAAGATCCAAACTGTTCCTTGGAGAAACCCTTGTTCGTTGTTGCTTAATCCAATATGACCAAATATGCATCAGAAGTCACAAGGGAGCTGCATCTTTGTGATTCTTCCCATTAGGAATGAAAACCATAATTGTTGCTTTAAAAAATGATGAATAATAATGAAAAAAGAGAAACTATTGAAATAATAAGTGACAGGGAGTATAATTCCTTTTTTTTCTTCCTAGCTAGCTTTTATGGATCAACAAGCTTGGGAATCCAAGCAAACTCAGTTAAGAAAACTGAAAATTAATGAGCCAGTGAGATATACCGAGAATTCAATCCTTCTGAAGATTAAATCCATGAATCTCAGAGATTTATCTGTTGAGCATTCACTCAATCCAACCTACCACACTGTGTTGTTCTGAGGATAAAAAAGAAGTGAGAACTATATACTTTGCCTTGAGCTTTGGAAAGAAAAGTAGGGGATAATAGTTATAAATACCTAATTTTCAAACTCAAGGAAATCCTGAAACTTTTCTAGAAGAATCCTATGGCTGTGCCACAGCTCCCAGTGAAAAGTTTATATCTTCCCCATCTCAGTTCGACATCACTTTTTCCAGCTTACTGTTCTGTGAAGCCAAAAAAAAAAGGACTAAAATTAAATCTAACAACCAAAATAGTAGACAAGCGATAAAAGAACAAGCCTTAGAACTGGCAATGAAAAGAACTGAAGTGGTTAACTAGCTTCTGCCTTTTAGGATAAACCATCATCACTTAAGGGACAAAGGGTCAAGAAAGACTAGTACATGGTAGAGCACCAATGAAGGACCTGAAGAAGATATTCAAATGCCATGATGTGTCTATACCTACAAAGATCAGAACCATGCAAACCATGAATTTTGGGTTGATTTGTGAAAGTTAGACTTTTTGAACTCTAATAGTGTGCAGCAGCAGCCAAAAAAGCTAAACCAAATCCTTGGTTGTATAAACAGAGGCATAGAATCAAAATTACGTGAAGTATTAGTACTGCTTTATAAAACCTTAGTAAGACTACAGCTGGAAAATGCATCCAGTTTTGGCCACCAAGCTACAAACAAGATATTGAGAGACTTGTGAAAAAGTGCAGAGATGATAATTTAAGATGATCAAAGACCTGGAGACTAAAACATATGATGAACGGTTGCAGGATTTGGGTTTGGCTAGACTAGAGAAAAGAAGGACTGGGGGACGGACGGACGACATGATAGCAGTATTATCATGTTAGAAGACCTGAAAAATCAGGGATTATGGATAGATCATCATTGAGAATATCTGTGGTCACTAGCAATTGAAAGTGTGTTGATGGTATATAATCAATCAACAGGGGTCTTATTCTAAAAATCTAGGAGATGGAGGGAAGAACCAGAAGAAAAATGAAATTTAATTGAAAATCAATATTTTATTTATGTATTTATTTATTTATTTATTTTATTTTTATATGCCGCCCTTCTCCGGAGACTCAGGGCGGCTTACAATGCGTTAAGCAATAGCCTTCATACTTTTGTATATTTTATACAAAGTCAGCTTATTGCCCCCACAAACCAGGTCCTCATTTTACCCACCTTAGAAAGGATGGAAGGCTGAGTCGACCTTGAGCCTGGTGAGAATTGAACTCGCAGTGATTGCAGGCAGCTGGATGTTAAATGCTGCCTTAGTAGGAGGCATTAGCCTCCTACACCACTCAGGCTCCATATAATATAAATATATAATATAAAGGTGGCCTCAGGTCAAACTTGATTCTTGGTGACAACATGGATACAATCAATTAGAAGTGTATCACCATTGACTTCTGGGATGTTTGTAATAACTTCCTGGATTTCTTGATTTTTCCCAGGAAAGGATTCATAATCGAGATATTGACCCCCAACCAATGGTGGGCTGCCCCCAGTTCGGACCGGTTCTATAGAACCGATAGTAAAACCAGTGGGAGGGTCTGCCCACTGACCCTGACATCACCAGAAGCGATCTGCGCATGCGCAGAAGTAAGGCACGCATGCGAGCGAAGCAAGCATACACGCACGATCCCGTTGCAAACCGTTAGTAAAGGTATGTAGAGCCCACCCCTGGCCCCAACCTCCACCAGAAGACAAAAGTGGTCCTTTAAAGGTAAGAATCTGAAGAGAGATAACCTCTCTCAGCCTCTGAAGAGGAATTCAGTGGCAGCCCAGCAAATACAAGCACATACACACACAGGTGTACAGGTAATCCTCAGCATACAACTATTTGTTTAGTAACCATTCGCAGTTACAACCGCAGTGAAAAAAATTGACTTACAAATGGTCCTCGCACTTACAACCATCACAGTATCCTCATGAACAGGTGATCAACATTCAGGCATTTGGCAATAGGCATGTATTTACAACAGTTGCGAGACCTGGGCTCATGTTTTCACCATGCGCAACTTCTCAGCTAACTTCTGACAAGCAAAATCAAAGGAGGAAGCCAGATATACAACACCCACCTGAGTCATTTAACAACTAAAATGATTTGTTTAACAACCATGGCAAAAATGGTCACAAAATTAGGTGTGATTCACTTAATAATTGCCTTGCTTAGCAATGGAGATTTTGATCCCAATTGTGATCATAAATTGAAGACTATCTATATAGTGGTGGCACAGTGGTTAGAATGCAGTACTGAGGGCTATCCCAAAGGTGCTTTTTCAAGAGACAACTGGACTTTCTGGGTTTTCTTTGAAGACATTTCGCTTCTCATCCAAGAAGCTTCTTCAGCTCTCTTCTTCCGAGCTCTTGAAAAAGCACCTTTGGGACAACCATGACCTGGATGACTGAGAATCTCCATAGACATGTACCACCAGCTGCCTGCTGCCAGCAGTTTGGCAGTTTGGCAGTTTAATTCTCACTGTCTCAAAGTTAAAGGAGGAAGTCAAGCTGTTTTCCAAAGCACCTGAAGGCCAGACAAGGAATAATGGCTGGAAACTGACCAAGGAGAGATTCAACCTAGAAATGAGGAGGAACTTTCTGACAGTGAGAACAATCAACCAATGGAATCCCAAGTTGCCTTCGGACATCGTGGGAGCTTCATCACTTGAGACTTCAAGAAAAGATTGGACTTCCATTTGTCAGAAATGGTGTAGAGTCTCCTGCTTGAGCGGGGGGTTGGACTAGACGACCTATAAGGTCCCCTCCAACTCTGTTAATCTGTTAAACTCAGCCTTCCATCCTTCCGAGGTGGGTTAAATGAAGAACCAGATTGTTGGTGGCAATATGCTGACTCTGTAAACCACTTAGAACAGTGGTGGGTTGCCCCTGGTCCCCTGGTTCGGACCAGTTCACAAAAACCAGCAGTAAAATTGACAGGAGGCCCTGCCCACCACCCCAGATGTTGTCATCAGCAATCTGCGCATGCACAGAAGCTTCTGTGTATGCACAGAAGCAAGGCACATGCGTAAGAGAAGCAAGCGCGAGTGCACGATCCCATTGCAAACTGATAGTAAAGTAAGTAGAACCCACCTCTGACTTAGAGGGGGCTGTAAAGCACTGCAAAGCAGTATCTTAAGTCTAATAGCTATTGCTATTGCTAGTCCTTTGGAGTCTCAGTTAAGCATCTTTGCATTAAGACATTTTTCTCCCCTCTGTTTCCTCCTAATCCTTCTGAGGTGGTAAAGAAGAGCTGGTTCTGTTTCAGGAGCTACTTGTTGGGTAAATAATAACTCCCTGGGAAGTGAACTGAAGCCTCAGGCTGCAGATGTAAAGCACACTGTTCTGTCTGATGAAGCATGTAATCATTCATGTAACTGAATTATAGCAAGCAACAATTAAAAGGAAATTGGAAACAAGCGAATGCTACAAATAGATCAAGAACCCTTCTCCAAGAAAGCTGTTTGTGGGGCATCAAATTAATAATATTAATTTTTCATTTGCTGTTGGGCAACTAACAAACACAATTGTTTAATTATTTATCAACCAGGAGTTAATTCATCTTCTAAAAATCCCTTGTGGGGAGCAGGAAGGAGAAAATTTATTTGCACAATGCAAAGTATCGAGCAATTAACTAATTATTTTTCTAAAGAAGCCTTGCTTGGCTGCCACTGTCCGATCCATGCAAAAAACGTTTAAATTCTTACATACAATCTGCTCCTCCAAAACCTTTGTGTAATGACCCCAGTATCCATTCATAGAGTTACCACCAATCAGTCGTGGGATTCAGACAGTTTGCACCACTTCGGGAGAACCGGTTGTTAACTTTCTGAGCAGTTTGGTGAACTGATTGTTGGAAGAAATCATTAGGGCAGAGAAACAGTTGTTAAATTATTTGAATCCCACCACTGCCACCAATGTGATTTTAATAGAACATGATCACTCATTAAACACATGAAGAGCATTCTTACTAACTCCATGCTGTATTCATGAATTAAATTATATTAAATTAAATCATATATAAATATTGCCCTGCCCTGTTTAGTCCTCTATGCATTTATTTAACAGGATTTAGAATTCATACAATCCTCAAAAGAAAAATCCACAGAGTTCACTAAGTTGCAAGAGCCATTTATAGTTTATAGTTTGTTATCAGAGTATGCTGGATAGAGCTCCATCAATATTGTTTCATAAATGCCTAGAAAATGTTCAGAAATGCTCTATTATTAAGTGATTCTAACCATTTTGTTTTTGTTCATATTTTACTTAACCAAATAGATTTTTTTCCACTATCAGGAATTGTACGATTGCAGCAGCATAAATATCTAATGATATATACTCCTCAACTACAGTATGTATTCAGCAGAAAAATTATACATTGGCACGTGTATAAAATTTGAACGTTATCCATGAGGTGCCTTCTTTATATGTACCTTGCTTACTTTGCATGCATTTCACATGCTTTTTTCTAAATCTAACTCATTCATTATTCATTCAGTTATTTCTCTTCACTGTGGACTCCAGAACAACTGGACATCTCACTGAGGAAAAAGACAAATGCAGATACCAATAAGATAAATCAAAACTATAATGAGGGAAATAAACAAAAGAGCAATTCTGGACCACTAATATCAAAATATATGACTATGTGTCAAATGCACTTAACAAATGGTTCCATGCACCCTATCCAGAATGGGAATGGGCCAACTTGCCACAGCCAACTCGCTGTAGGACAACTTGTTGTGGGACAATTTAACAATTCTATTTAATTATTTAAAATAAATAAAAAATATTTTAATATTTGCCATTCACATTTCATTCTGTCCCTCCTTTTGCATATTTTCTTTAGTGATTCTATTCCACCATTTCTTTGATATTAGTTTAACTCTTGTCCCGCAGCAAGCTGTCCTGCAGCGAGTTAGCATGGCAAGTTGACTGTGGTGAGTTGGCTAAGGCAAGTTGGTTGTGGCAAATTGTCATAGACCCATCCAGAATGCCATCAGGACCCAGCCAGTTCTCAGTGACGACCTTATTCCAAAGACCAGAGACCATGACAGAAAAGGCATGTGGGGTCCTTGGTGTTCTCTAGGTGTCTGACCTGGAAGCCATCTTTTACCTTTGAGCCTTCAGGCCTGCCACAAATTCTACTGTGGGGAAATGGGAGAGGGAATTGTATGGAGTGAAGATGATACGTAGTCAAAATAACATTCTTTCCAGAAAGTCAAGGCTGTTGTGCCCTGCAGCTGTGCTGAGAAGAATGAGGAGGTATCTTCTGTTCTGGAGGGTACCTGATTGTTTCGTGTGATGGACATATGGGTGAAGGGCAAGGACTTGAACTTTCTTTTGGATGAGGAAAACCCAGAAATTCCTAGATTTGGGTTTTCCCAGATGTGCCAATATGACATCTCTAATAAAAATTAGTTTTGAGGAAATTTAAGCCTTGGAGTTTGATTTTGTTGGGGGTGTTACTTGAAACCTTGACATTAACCCGAATCCCCTTTTTAACTAAAGCAGCTCCCATGAATTTCAGAGTGCAGTCCTTAGCCCCAAGCATCAACCCGACATCAGGTGGCACAAAGACTCAGGGAAGATGACACTGAGCTTGGTTGTTTTCTTGCAGATGTTTCATTATCCAACTAGTTAACATCATTAGTGCTAGAAGGGAGTAGGGTTTGCTTTCTGTTTATAAACAAGTGGCTTGCCCTGTCTGTGTCAGTGGGAGTGTTCTTGGTGATTCCTTGATTAGGCTGTTGTTTACTGTTTGATTGTTTGTTTGAGTTGGTAGTTCCTTGATTGGGGTATTCTTTACTGCTTGATTGTTGATCTAGTATTAACCTTGGTGTTAATCTCTGCTTATATGGGTGATAATTGCTGATGAGGAGGGTCTCAAAAGAAAACATTACTCAATTGAGGGGAGCATGGTTACTCTGTCAATTCTTATTGACAGGACAGACACTAAGGGAGGGAGGGAATTCCTCAGTTAATCAGGCTTCATGTTGTGTAGGACTTCATAGGTGATAGCAGCACCTTGAACCCAGTGGTGAAATCCTCCGCAGATCGCCATCAGTTCACTGCCCATGCATGTGCAGTGCATGCCAAAGGTTCGACCGAACTGGTAGCTTCTTTTTTTACTACCGGTTCTCCTGAACCGGTAGTTTTCATCATTACCGGTTCTCCTGAACCGGAGCAAACAGGTAGCATTTCACTCCTGCTTGAATCCCACAAAATATGCATTGTTGATGTGTACATGCCTATGTGGGGTTTTTTTTTCTTTTTAAATTTGTGACTCAAGATGCTAAATTCAGGGTTTTCCCATTTATTATTACTCTAAAATTGTGATGGAACCATTTCTCATCCATTATCTGTTTTGTTAGAAAGGCAGGGATCAGATAAGAGAAAATTCTGAAAATCTTTATTTTTACAAGACAGAAGGGTTCTGGAAGTTAGTTTCCTTCATGAGTTGTTTGGATCTGCCTTGAAGAAAACTTCTTATAAATGTTGAGTTATTATTTTTATACACTTTCCTCCCACTCTTCCCTACCCCACAATCACTTTGCTACTTGGGCTTCTCCATTTTAATTTATTTTCTTTATGGAAACTACTATGCCCCAGATATTATTGTGAGACATGCACTTTATATGTAGATGTAGTAATAAATACATATGAAAAGCTCAAAGCAAAGACTTGCAAAGAGAGATTTATGTTGTGTTAAGGCTCAGGAATATTTTGAGTGTTTCAAGCCACTGCCTATGCTGGGTTACAAATCATTTTGCTTGGACTGATCCTTCTTCCTTTCTTTCTTTCTTTCTTTCTTTCTTTATTGCTTGGAATGGCTAATACGCCTAGAATAATTGAATTTAAGAGCTTAACTCCCACATACAGTATATGTTTATAAACATAAATGCTTTGCTCTTTCTGTATATAATAGCTCTGGTACTAAAATCCTTCTGAAAAAAAATATCACTTAATCTCTATTGCTTGTTGGTATTGTGATGCCTGTAAATGACCATCAATCTCTTTGAGATATTTATTTTGACATCTCAACATAATCAGCAACAGAGGGAGAAACATAAACACTAATTTGGTGGAAGATGTCTACATCTACGTGCAGAATAAACTCTGGTAATGATACACCTCTCTCTCTCTCCCTCTCCCTCTCCCCCCCATCTCTCTCTGTATGTCTGAATTCAATGAACATTCTTTCTAGATTATTTTCATCTAGTGTAATTTAAAGCAGAGATATTATTCAGAACCTGCAGGACACGTTCTTTGAAAATGGACCAAAAAGGAGATTTAGGCTGCAGAATAGTCTCAGTTAAACAATCATGAGAAACAGAGCTGAGAGTCTCTGAAACTCAGAGCTCAAACAATTCTTGTGAACTATTTTTATTGACCGTGCTGATTAGGCTTAATGGGAGCAGTTGATGGTCATAATATCTGGAGCAGTTCAAATTGATTGCTTGTGATTTAAAGCAGGGGTCTCCAACTTTGGCAACTTTAAGCCTGGAGGACTTCAACTCCCAGAATTCCCCAGCCAGCCGGGGAATTCTGGGAGTTGAAGTCCTCCAGGCTTAAAGTTGCCAAGGATGGAGACCCCTGATTTAAAGGCTTGGAGCCATGGTGGTTCAGTGGTTGGAATGTAGTATTACAGACTAACTCTGTCCACAACCAGGAGTTCGATCCTGACAGGGCTGGAGATTGACTCAGCCTTCCATCATTCCAAGGTCAGTAAAGTGAGGACCCAGATTTTTTTTGGGGGGGGGGCGTGTTTGATATGCTGGCATAGTAAACCACTCAGAGAGTGCTGTAAAGCACTATGGAGTGACATATAAGTCTAAGTACTATCACTATTGCTATTCAAGAGAAGGATCCTCTATTGCCTCTACTACCAGACTTCAATCAGCTTTCCACTTTTAAATGGCACAGATGTTCCAGTGTGCCTTCAAAGGGAGATCCCTTCTGTGCTCTGAAGAAGAATGCAGACTCAGTTTCCCCACACACAGAAACTGACCCTGCTGATGAATAAGATATGGGAAGATTTTAAAAAATAAATGTAAAATAATGGAACACATGCTTCAAAGTTTGATGACAAAACGAATGTTATTTCGTTTTGGAAAAGTGAACCAATGAACAGCCATAAATCTTTGACAGAGGTCATCTGTACACCTTCTCATGCATCTTTCTAAACTTTCATGTTTGCTACAATGCAATATATTCTGACTGCCCTCAAAAAATTAATATTTCTGAACGATGCTTGGCAAAGAAGCATGGATGGTGGTGATGATGATGATGATATGCATTCAGTCATGTCCAATTCTTGACAATTCTATGGGCTGGGCCTCTCCCCATCTCCCCATCTTGCACTATTCTTTGAGTTATTCTATGCTCTGGCTGGTTTTGTGATTATTTTTTTCACAGTATTTAGTATTGTTTCAGTGTATTTAGACTGCCAGATTTGTCTTGCTAGATATAGCTGGAAAACCATAAAGATTACATATACCTATGCCTCTTTGACTGGGAAGACTTGCAACTCCTGGGAACAAATTCAGCAGTTTATCCATATATAATTTTTTCCCAGGAATGGTGCTTTTCTTCAGAATAAAGGAGAAGTTCTATTTGGATTGGGATCCAGACTTAATTGCAAGATGCTCCCAATGAGCTGGCAACCCACAAAGGACTCCCTCTCCTTCATACCATTGCTTTGACCACTACCTATTCTATTCCTCTTCTCTGAACCAAATCCATACTACCTTCCAAACTTATAGAGAGCACCTGTGAGTTACAGATGGTTCTATTTTGCTTATTCCAAGGTAACAGTTGAACAGGCAAATGAAGCTGTGGACACTGAAATTGGGGACTTTCATGGGGAATGAGTGACAGGAGCTATCCAAAGTTTCTGATCTGGCTCTGACTTCTGGCACTTCTCCAAGTTTAATTAGATGTGTTCAGCTTCTGCAATCTAAGCCAAGAACTCAGTTGAAGCCATTGTTCTACATGAGAACCATAGGGACTCAAAAACGACTGGTTTCCTCTCCCTTAATTATTTCTTCTCAACTTTCTTTATGTTTATTTATTTATTTATTTATTTATTATTCAAATTTCTATACCGCCCTTCTCCTTTCGGACTCAGGGCGGTGAACAGCCAAGATAAAAACATCTATACATAACATCACAGTTAAAAATAAAGTTAAAATAATTTATAAATTTGGCCCATAATTTAAAACTTGTCAATTAAAATCAATATTAAAATTTTAAAACTAATCCTAAAATCAAGACAGACCGGCTAACTAAAAAAAATAAGTTTTTAGGGCCCGACGAAAAGTCCGGAGGTCGGAGATCACTCGTATCTCTGGGGGTAGATTGTTCCATAGGGTAGGTGCCACCACAGAGAAGGCTCTCCTCCTGGGGGTCGCCAGCCGGCATTGTCTGGCCGACGGCACCCTGAGGAGGTCCTCTCTGTGGGAGCGAACCAGCCGGTGGGAGGCTATTGGTGGCAGAAGGCGGTCCCGTAAGTACCCTGGCCCTAAGCCATGGAGCGCTTTAAAGCGCACCCGGAAGTCCACCGGAAGCCAATGCAGCTCGCGCAGGAGAGGAGTCACATGGGAGCGCCCCGTTGCTCCCATAATCCCCCGCGTGGCCGCATTCTGCACCAGTTGGAGCCTCCGGGTGAACCCCAAGGGGAGCCCCATGTAGAGAGTATTACAATAGTCCAGACGAGAAGTGACGATGTTACAGGTGAAAAGTGCTGCCTGCTTGGAATACCTTCCTCTACATTTGAATGTAACCTTAGTTGTTTCTGCTGCTACTGCTGGTGCTTGAGAGAGGGACACCCGCATGTTTGTGATGAACATTTCTACTAATTACTAAACCTATTCATAATAGCCATGTGTCAGGACTGATACACTAAATCAAGATCCAAAGCCAGGCTCATCCACTTATTCTAATAAGCCACTCAGCCTCTTCTGAATGCTGGGAATAATATATCAGTCCAAAGTGTATCATCATCCTAGAGCAGATGGCAGGCAAATGCAATTAATAATATCATGTAATTAAAAGCATAGATTAAGAATGAAAATAGGAGGAAGTGAGGAACTCAAACAACTCTACATGAAACCGCTGTACAGAGCAAGGAAAAGTGGTGCTGTCTTTGCCAGTGAGTTTGACCTAGCAGGCTCATTGATTTAGAAATAAAAGGTGCCAACAATGCAGGAAGTATTTGCTTTGGGAGAAGGAAAATGGTGGCGGGTGGGTGGGAGATGGAAAGACAGATGGCTGCCACTGGCCACCAGTGGCAAGAGAAGCAAAATTGTGAACAAAAAAAAAAACAGAAGACCACAGAGTTAAAAGAATAGGGAAAGCACCAATTATTGTGCCTTCTCCAAGAGCATCTATAAGGAGGTCAGAAGTCAAGATGATGGTCATGAGTATGTGATCAAAACCTTGCCCCTTCTAACATGCTTGTGACATATAACACATTTGTTTTTTAAAAAAGTGGTGGAGCTTTAGTTGCACAGTCGCAGCAGCTAACTACACATACATGTACACACACACACACACCTCATCCCCGTTTCAGACCTTCTAGCCTGTTTAAAAGCAGTACCAATCTCAAAAAAGTAAGATGATCATAACACTCTATGAGTCTGTATAAACTTGTGACTAGTATTACCATCAATCAAATCTTTCAACCTTTTTCAGTATTAGACAATAAATTTTCCTCTTTAGCTTTGCATACTTCTTTAATCACTGCTGTAAGGCAAAAACAATATAATTGAATTTTCCATAATGGATTATACTGAAGTTTACTATTATTTATTATATAGGTATAGGTAGTCCTCCTACAACAACTCTAAATTAGTGGAGCGGAGTGGAGCGGAGTGGAGTGGAGTAGAGTGGAATAGAGTATTCTTTATTGACCAAGTGTGACTGGACACACAAGGAATTTGTCTCCGGTGCATAAGCTCTCAGTATACATACAAACAACAAAGTAATATAATCATAAGATATTAATAATAGAAAGTAAAAGGAAAAATGAGAAGAAAAATATTAATATATCCCTACTACATGGGCAAGTATCCTTAGACATAAGACAGTGCTGTAGGGATTAAGTGTTCAATAGAGAGATGATGAGGGAAAAAAAACCTGTCGCTGTGTCTAGTTGTGAAGTGGTCACTGGCCAAGCATCACATGACTTCACTGCTTAGCAACTGCAATTCCAGTAGTCCTGGGACGAGGACCCCGCACTTCTGCTTTGCCGCATTTGCCTCAGCTTCAAGTTCCCATCTCCTGCCTATCTCCCCCTCCAACTCTGCCCACCATGCACTCTGCCACTGCCTACATCTGCCACCCACTGTCAACACCAACTGACTTTCACTGTCTTCTTCCTCCCATTGCTGATGAGACACGCCCAGCCAATTAATTCATCTGGCCATGGGTTGTTTTTTTTTTTTTGGTATTTATTTATTTATTTATTCAATTTATATGCCGCCCCCCTCCAAAGACCCAGGGCGGCTCACAATACACTCAAAAAATCACTATAAAAACACTTAAAACTTAAAAACATTAAAGATATTAAAACCCATTCACACCACTCATGGCCGGATCTCGTCAGATCACAAAGTGAGATCAATGGCCCCAGCCTGCCAGAAAAGCCAGGTCTTCACCGCTTTTTGGAAGGCCAATAGGGTGGGGATGATCCAGACCTCAGGAGGTAACTGGTTCCAGAGAGCTGGGGCAGCCCCAGAGAAGGCCCTCCCCCGTGAGCCCACTAGCCAGCATTGTTTAGCTGACAGGACCCAGAGGAGACCAACTCTGTGGGATCTTACCGGTCGCTGGGAGCTATGCGGTAGAAGGCGGTCTCGAAGATAACCTGGCCCTGAGCCATGTAGGGCTTTAAAGGTAATAACCAACACCTTGAATTGTGACCAGAGACCAATAGGTAGCGAGTGCAGCTCACGGAGAATTAGTGTAATGTGGGTGTACCTAGGTGCTCCCACGACAGCTCATGTGCCTGCGTTCTGGACCAACTGTAGTCTCTGAACACTTTTCAAGGGTAGCCCCATGTAAAGCACATTGCAATAATCTAACCGTGAGGTGGCAAGGGCATGAGTGACTGTGAGGAGAGCCTCCTGATCCAAGTAGGGTCGCAATTGGTGCACCAGGCGAACCTGTGCAAAGGCCCCCCTAGCCACAGCTGTCAGATGTTGCTCTAATCTTAGTTGTGAGTCTAGGAGGACACCCAAATTGTGAGCCCGTTCTGAGGGGGACAATTTCTCCCCCCCAGAACCAAGGATGGACAATCGACATTGTCTTTAGGAGGCAATACCCACAGCCACTCGGTCTTGTCTGGGTTAAGTCTGAGCCTGTTGACTCCCCTCCAGATCCTCACAGCCTCCAGGCACCGGCATCCACCGCATCACTGAATTGACACAGGGTAGAGATATACAGCTGGGTATCATCAGCGTATTGCTGATATCTCATCCCATATCATCGGATGATCTCACCCAGCGGCTTCATGTAGATGTTAAATAGGAGGGGAGAGAGGACTGAGCCCTGAGGCACCCCGCAAACGAGGGGCCTAGAGGTCGACCTCTGTCCTCCTACCAACACCGACTGTGACCAACCAGAGAGATAGGAGGAGAACCACCGTAACACAGTGCCTCCCACTCCCAGCTCCCTTAGTCATCCCAGAAGGATACCATGGTCAATGGTATCGAAAGCCGCTGAGAGGTCAAGTAGCACCAAGATGGAGGAATGACCCCCATCTTGGGCTCGCCAGAAATCATCCATCAGCATGACCAAAGCAGTTTCCGTGCTGTAGCCAGGCCTGAAGCCAGACTGAAAAGGGTGTAGATGTTTCCTCCAATGACCACAGGAGCTGAAGTGCCACCATTTTCTCTACAACCTTTCCCACAAAGGGTAGGTTGGAGACTGGACGAAAGTTCTTTAATTCTGCTGGATCCAGGGAAGGCTTCTTGAGGAGGGGCCTTACAACCGCTTCCTTTAACAGTTGCGGGAAGGCCCCTTCCCTCAAGGACGCATTAACTAAAGCCTGGAGCCAGCCTCGTGTCACCTCCCTGCTGGCCAAACCAGCTAGGAGGGGCACGGGTCCAACAAACAAGTGGAGGAATTTATCGCTCCTACAGCCTTGTCCACTTCCTCAGGAATCACAGGCTCAAACTCATCCCACACAATAGGACTAAGACCTGCCCCCGTCATCTCAGTCGGAATTGCCCAATCAGAGTCCAGGTCCATCTGAATCTGAGCGACTTTATCCGACAGAAACTGCACAAACTCCTCAGCTCTATCCTGCAAGGGCTCCTCCACTCCCTCTACATTAAGGGGGGAGCGAGTCACCCTAAATAGGGCATCTGGGCATGAATCAGCGGATGCAATAAGTGCAGAAAAATGCAAACATTTTGCCACCCGTATCGCCACTAAATAAGTCCTAATAAAGGCTCTTAAGAGTGTTCGGTCAGATTCGGAGTTACTGGTCCTCCAGCGTCGCTCTAGATGTCTCTTCTGGCGCTTCATCTCCCGGTGCTCCTCGGTAAACCAGGGAGCTTTCCTGGATCCACCGCCATGGAGAGGTCACAAAGGCGCAATCCGGTCCAGTGCCCCAGATGCCGCCCTATTCCAGGCAGCCGCCAGGGACTCAGCTGGACTGTGGACAAGGGAGTCAGGTATCTCCCCAAGCTCCTTCTGGAACCCTTCAGAGTCCATTAGGCACCTGGGGCGGAACCATTTAATCGGTCTTGGGGTAAATGTAATTAGGTTATATTTCCATTGTCTATGGAGATTCTCAATCATCTAAGCTGTGGTTGTCCCAAAGATGCTTTTTAAAAGGCAACTGGTTTTTCCTTGAAAATGTTTCGCTTCTCATCCAAGAAATGTCTTCAGTTCTGTTTCTATTCCATTTCCATTCCTTTCCTTATGTGTCTGCCTTCTCAACAAGAAGCCCACCCAGCATTACTGGCTCCATCTTTATTGAAGGTTATATTAAGAGAATATTGTAAGTCTGAAATTACATTGCGCCCCACCCCCCTTTTGCCTTTATAGCATAAGAAACTAGGGAGACATTAGTTATGACTTCATTCCTTCTGTGGGCTCACTATCCCTTATTTGACCATTGCCTAGTCTGAGGCTTTTCCTCTGGTCTCCAAAGCTATTACCATATATCATTACACTTTGCCATTTCTTTGACTACTTTGGCTTACAATGACTTACAATATCTTCATTTTGCATAACACTGTTTGCCACAGCAGACTGTGATGGGTACAGTAAGTATGTAAATAAAGGTAAAGATTCCCCTCAACATATGTGCTAGTCATTCCCTACTCTAGGGGGCAGTGCTCATCTCCGTTTCAAAGCTGAAGAGCCAGCGTTGTCCGAAGACATCTCCGTGGTCATGTGGCCAGCATGACTAAACCCCAAAGGCGCACGGAACACTGTTACTTTCCCACCAAAGGTGGTCTCTATTTTTCTACTTGCATTTTTTATGTGCTTTCAAACTGCTGGGTTGGCAGAAGCTGGGACAAGTTACGGGAGTTCACCCTGTTACGTGGCACTAGGAATTCGAACTGCTGAACTGCCGACCTTTAGATCGACAAGCTCAGCGACTTAGCAACTGAGCCACTGTATCCCTATTAAGTATGTAAATACATACAGTATGGCTTAAATGTAATACATTTTGCATTTATTATTAAGCCTATCAAGATATTTATTATAAAGCATGAGGGTATATTAATCTGATTTTAATCAATCAGAAATACAGTTTCACTTCAATACATTCCATTATATATGTTTGGACCATACTTGGCATTTGGAAATGACACCAATTTTTAATTACATCTCATGTGCTGGTGAAATAAATTGGACTGTAACTGTAAGGAAAAAAAATAGAAGCAACAGAGAAATATTGTAAATATTTCAATTTATGTCTTTTTAAAAAATAACTTATCTGATAAATTCCATATAGATAGATAGATAGAATTCTTTATTGGCCAAGTGTGATTGGACACACAAGGAATTTGTCTTGGTGCATACGCTCTCAGAGTACATAAAAGAAAAGATACATTTATCAAGAATCATAAGGTACAACACTTAATGTTAGTCATAGGGAAACAGTCAGTATAAATCTTAAGGATACCAGCAACAAGGTTACAGTCATACAGTCATAAGTGGGAGGAGATGGGTGATAGGAACAATGAGAAGATTAATAGTAGTGCAGACTTAATAAATAGTTTGACAGTGTTGAGGGAATTATTTGTTTAGCAGAGTGATGGCGTTTGGGAAAAAATTGTTCTTGTGTCTAGTTGTTCTGGTGTGCAGTGCTCTGTAGTGGTGTTATTTCTTAAGAGACAAGGCTTTAGTTCATTTTCTTATTAGCTGCATCTGGAATTTATCCTTTTCATTCCAAACTGTCTTCTTAGTGTGGGATAAGGGCAAAGTAAAAAAAAACACCTTTATATTTTGAATATTGCTTCTCTGCTCTGGTGACAGTCTGGCTACAGGACTGGCAGACAGGCCAGGTTTTCTTCAGGATGATCCCAAAAATCAAGATGGAACCCATAACTGCACAATCAAAGTCCTGCTTTTTCTTACATGCATTGCAAGAAAAAGGGCCAGGACTTCAATCATCATGCAGTTGAGATCAATATCTTGACGTTTTTATATACACACAACCTGCAGATGTCTATGGAGATTCTACATCTGGGGGATGGAAGTCACTCTTCTGAAGATAGCAGGGTTCTCATTCTGGTCAGAGAGGGCCACTGCTTTGGGGGAGGGTTCTATCTTAAAGTTGAACAGTCCTACCTCAACAGAAGGGACGCGGTGGCTCAGTGGCTAAGTTGCTGAGCTTGTCGACCGAAAGGTCGGCAGTTCAGCGGTTTGAATCCCTAGTGCCGCATAATGGGGTGAGCTCCCGTTACTTGTCCCAGCTTCTGCCAACCTAGCAGTTCGAAATGCGTGTAAAAAATGCAAGTAGAAAAATAGGGACCACCTTCGGTGGGAAGGTAACAGAGTTCCGTGAGCCTTTGACATTTAGTTATGCTGTCCACAAGACCATGGAGACGTCTTCGCACAGTGCTGACTCTTCGGCTTTGAAACAGAGATGAACACTGCCTTCTAGAGTTGGGAACGACTAGCACAAATGTGCGAGGGGAACCTTTACCTTTACCTCAACAGAAGGGGAGAGATATGACACCACCTATCTCCTGTTTAGAACACACCAGTCCCAAGAAGGTTCCATACCCATTTTCACTCTGAGGATAACAGGTAAAATCCCCAAGTGGCCTCAAAAACTCTCAGAGCAAATGACTGACTCTCAGAATGCTAACAACCTGCAAAGAATATAAATACTTCCCCACCAGCCAGTTAGAACTGAAGAAGCTTCTTGGATGAGAAGCAAAACATTTTCAAGGAAAAAAACCCAAGAAAGGCTTTTGGAAAAGCACTTTTGGGACAACCTGCAGGTGCCCTTCAAACAGGTGTGATATGACAGTATCTAGAGCCAAACCTGATCCCAATCCCACCTGCTCCTCCAGACCACTGAGGTTTAAGGCCCGTTTCCATATCACCAATATCTCCACTCACCAGTTCCTCACAGTCATTGGCCACAGTTGTCCCCCTCACCAGAGACAACAACTAGCACTTTCTCTAGCTGACCAGCATTAGCCTCCTGCCAGAACCATCCCATCCTTTCCCCTTGTTTGGGGGAGAAATAAACAACACTATTTTCTCATTGGCTGGATACCCCAAAATCCATTCCAAAGCCCCCAAGGCATCTGTCAGTTGTAAGATGTGCCAAAGAATCAGAAGATGGGGGTCACAGGAGTTGTTGCCAATAGGAAACTAGTCTACCCTAAAACTCAAGATGCTCCAGTGACTGAAATTACAAAGTGAAAGATTTGCAATTTGAGTTTTTTGGGCAATCGAGCAAAAAGATAATGAGCTTGGCTCCTCCGGAAAGATGCTAGCATGGATACCCAAGTGTATGGCATTTCTGTGCAAATGACACCAAGGCCATGAGTATCACTTAGTTTCAAGTGATACTGACAATTCTTTCACTCAATTCTACCTTGCTGAAATTTGCTAATGCATCAGGTGCCCATTTGTCAAGAAATCCAACATTAGAATTCTAAAATCCTGAAGATAGAAGCTGATCAAGCAAAAGATCATGGTTTGTCTGCTCTACCCAGCTCACAATATATGGATGGCTAAAGCAGAAAATAGGAAATAGAATAAAGTCTCCTGCATTTTTCTCATTTATTGAATACTACTTCAAGCAGAGTGAATGAAATACCATCATTCAATAGGGGGGGGGGGGGAAACCCCTATGTTTGCTTAAATTTGAAGTGCACTTAGTTGAAATGTTAGATGCCTGTTTGGTTTTTATAAGTCGGCTCTTACTTCCCTCCAAGGACGAAACGAATTATGTGAGATGCTATTTAACATCCCGCAGTCCTAAAAATCAGGCCTTCTGGAGAGTTTGCACTAAATTTAGTTTGTTAATCTATTGTAGGTGACATGAAGATTGAAGGGTAAAGATGGTCTGGCAAGAACAAAGAAAGAAAACAAAAGCTTGCGCGTGGAAATGTTTCCATTTGCTCTGCAGATGAAAAATAGTGGAGAAACATGCCTGCAGGGGAATTTAAAGCATAGGATGAAAAAAATATGTTTTTATGGTTCACCTAGATGAAGAAGGAGGTGGGCCCAGCACCCTTCAAGGTGGAACAAAGGAAGCCTCTCAATCATGGGATGAAGATTAGAAGTTTTGTGATGGTTCAAGAACCTAACTATTATTTAGAATTGAACAAAGGGCACAGACATGTTAATTCTCTAGATTTTATGAGCTGCGGTAGCGCAGTGGTTAGAGTGCAGTACTGCAGGCTACTTCTGACTGCCGGTTGCCTGCAATTTGGCAGTTCAAATCTCTCCAGACTCAGGGTTAACTCAGCCTTCCAATCTTCCAAGGTGGCTAAAATGAGGGCCCCAAATTGTTGGGGGCAATATGCTGACTCTGTAAACGGCTTAGAGAGGGCTGTAAAGCACTGTGAAGTGGTATAGCAATAGCAATAACACTTAGACTTATATACCGCTTCATAGTGCTTTACAGCCCTCTCTAAGCAGTATATAAGTCTAAGTGCTATTGCTAGTGCAGGGGGAATCGCCTGTACAAACACTAGTAGTCATGCTGGCTTTTTCACTCTTTTTTAATTCTTCTAGATAGCCATCAATCATATGGCCAATGGGGTCTCCTAGTAGACCCATTGGCACTCCAACTGAAGCACTTGAACAGTGAAAAAGTGAATGGTGCCAGGACTTCTCAACTATGGCATAGGGGTGTGATATAGCTGGGGGCAAGGTTGACTGGACATGGAGCTCCATATCTGGACTTGTGCAGTAACAGAACTGCTTAAATAGGGGTCTGTGTGTCATGGTAGAGCAGTCGCCAATTGATTTAACAGGGGAAGTAACTGAAAAGAGAGACCAGGGACTTTATCACAATTTAACCCATTGGCTGCTTATCCAGAGTCTCATTAAAAACGAATTGATAAATGGAAAATGGCACTGCAGTCTAGTCTCCTGTGCAGGATCAAAGTAACAGAGCCAATAGGAAGCATCAGTTCATTGGCTCAGAACACCTAAGAGATAACATAGCTTTTTAGAGCTTGCAATTGTTAACATGGTAGGAAGGCATCAAACTAGGGAAGATTGCAAAGGTATCAGGAGAAATTTGGCAATTAGCCAATATCTAAAAGAAAACATAATAATATATAGAGATACATTGAGATACATAATCACATAGACACATAGAGATAAACCACATTTACACACCATTCAAAAGAGACAAAAGCTAAGAAGGAAATGAAAAGGAAGGAATACACTTTCTCCAGCAACCCACACTCAGATAAACTGTGATTAACACCAGGCAAACAATCAAGCAGAAGACAATGTCCTAATCAAGGAACTACCAAGGAGAAAACCACTCCCCCATTAAAACTGGCAGGGCAACTTACTATATATAAATAGGGAACAAACCCCATACTCACTTGCACTGATGATGTTACCTAGTGGGGCAATGAAACATCTGCAAGCTAACAAGTAAGCTCAAAAAGCACCAAGGGCTTCAGAGTTCAGCCCTGAGTTACAGATATTGTCTCCTTTTGGGAAAACATAATCCGAATGTGTTGAGCTATAGAATCAGCTAAGTACAAGAAAGCCAGGAGTGATGAAGGAATAGCCCAAAGAGATTTGGCACCTAATGCAGGAAGAAGCTAATTCTTTCTGTCTTAATATACCCCCTGTCACTCTGAAGCAGGCTCCTTTCTGCACACCCATTGGTAAATGATAATATTCCTGCTATTCATCCTCTGAATTCTCGGTTGGTCCTCCACACTATAGATATCACTTTAAGAGGTCTGTGGAATGGCTGCTCTAATTGCCTATATGAGCATATATCAAAGCTGTTTCATCATATACATCTGAAAACCCCTTGCACTGGATCCCAATTCTCTCCCATTTTTTAAACCATTCCTTGAAACAAACAGCATGGCCAGAGCCATCCAGGCATTCCAGACCCAAACCTACCTAAGTCCAGATCTCCAAATGATTTTCCACATGATTCAGCCTTATGCTAAGTGGAACTGTCAGAATCTTCTAAAAAACACTGTTCAGATCTTCCAAAAATATTGATTAGGTGGTTTGGATTTCCATCCTTTGAAGTTATTCTGTCTCAGAGAACACCTGCTGGGTGAACTTGCTTGATCCTCAAGATGCTGATAGTCAGTTTACCAAGTGGACCAAACAGGAAACATGACCAGATAAGCTCATTTGGAGGGGGGGTGGGTATGGCTACATTAACACAATCTTGCAAGTTTTAAAATACAAATCTCCCCCATCTCTTTTACACCCTCAAAAATTAAGGAGGTTCTCTTAATCCCTGCCCACTATCCAGCTGCAGACAGTGCTGTCTTTTATCTGACTTCTCCCCAGGCAGAATCTCTGGGCCCAGCCTCCCAAAATTATTCCCACATACCATTATACAGATCCTATTGGGTGACCCAAAATAACGCTTTGTAAATATAAGATGAAATTTAATAAGTTTGGATAGCTAAGTACCTTAGTGCTTTAATTAAGAGCCTTAGGTTTTGTTCTAATTTAATTTACAACTGATTTACAATAAATTTACAATTTATTTTCTTCCTCTTTCCTGGATTCCTGAATAAATGTACTGAAACTGAACATTGCCGTTGATTGAGTCTTTATACCTAGTCTGGAGATTAGACTAATTGACATGGATGATTGTTTGGTGTACCTGCTTAATGGTTCTTCAGGAGAAAAAAGAAAAGCTCTGGAAAGGGGACTTGGAAGTACAGTCTATATGCCTGAAGAGTTTCATATGCAAAAGCTGAGGTTATAAACCACATAAGAAAGGGCAAGATATTTATCCTACCTTAGCATAGCAATATCATTTAGACTTACATATATGCCTCCCTGGAGCAGTTTACCGCACTCTCTGGGTGGTTTATATATAGCTCTCAACAATCTGGATCTTCATTTTACTGACCTCGGAAGGATGGAAGGCTGAGTCAATCTTGAGTCTGTCAGGTTTGATCTCCAGACTGGGGGCAGAGTTTGCCTGCAATACCACACTTTAACCACTGTGCCACCAGGACTCTGCCTTATGTCACTGAAGATTTTCAATCATCCAGATAGAGGTGTCTACAAGTACAGTCATGGCAACTGAACTTCTTTTGTTCATTTGAAAGAAGAAACCTTTCACTGCTTATCCAAGTAGTGTTTTCAGTCTGAACAAGTTGGTTAAGGGGATCCCCATATATGTCCTTCAGGCTGATTAGGTGAGAAATGAAACCAACCTGGTGGAGATACATGGGGTCCCCCAACCAACTTGCTCAGAATGAAGAAACTGGCTAAGCAACAAGACAATTCAAACCAACAAAAGAAAAGAAGTCCAGTTGCCATGACTCAGCTTCCAGATAAGTCTTATCTTGCAGGCTTGGAGACCTAGTGGTCTCAGTTTCTGGGTTGTCACACTTGTTCAAATCATTGCATTTGGGACAGGCAGCCAGTGAGACAGGCCAGTCAAAAAGCTGTGCGTCTTGAGTGAAAGGAAGTTCTTGCTTCAAACAATGGGCTAAATGGGCAAATGGTCCCATTTCAGTGCCTGGCATATTCTACTCCTTGAAGTGGCTGTTTCATCCAACACATGATTGCACCAGTCCTGGATGATAGGAAAACATGCAATTTGCTTTTCAGGCATACAGAATATAATTATAGGTGCAAACTCATCTTTGAAAAAAAGTTTGGTCCTCTTCTTGATGTAATTGATATAAATCATCTTGCAGGTAGGTTTATTTATTTATTATTAGAGATGAGATAGATAGATAGATAGATAGATAGATAGATAGATAGATAGATAGGTAGGTAGGTAGATACTTGCTGATCAGGGGTGAAATGCTACCAGTTCAGACCAGTTCGCCCAAACTGGTAGTAAAAAATGCTACCTGTTCGGGCAAACCGGTAGCAAAAAAAAATGCTACTGGTTCAGGCAAACCGGTATTTCCGACAATCAACTATGCCACGCAATTTATATTTACTAGAAAGCAGGAAATCCTGCTTTCTAGTGAATCTAAATTGCGCAGCACAGCTATTCCCCCCCCCTCGCTGTTCTACTTATCTTTGCAGACTCAGAAAAGGCTTCTTAATCCTCCTTTTTCAGCGCTGCACAGTAACGCCTGCAGTACGCATGCGTGCAAAGCGTGCGTTTGATGTGCGTCATGCACCATGCATGTGCACACAAAGTGAACCAGTAGAGAAGTGAACCAATAGCGAAGTGAACCGATAGCAGACTTCAGAGCATTTCACCCCTATTGCTGATGCTTTGGTCAAAATGCTCATATTTGTGTTTGAATGTATAATGTGTTTTATTAGTGTTTCATCTCAAGAATTACATGACCTCTGTAAATGCCATACTCTAACTAAAATAAATGCAGGGAGGTAAAGAGAAAGCTTCCCATGCTTACATAGGGCACTTGGGATTGATATCCATAGTTCCTTGGATACCAAGACCCATCTTTCCTGATGTCAGAGGTTGGTGGACTCTGCCAGGTGCAAAAACATTTCCAGCTTCTTATTGATCTTATCCGAAGCAGCCTGCAGCGCCTGAGTGCTTTTCACCGATTCATCAGCCTGCATGAATCTGCTCCAAAATTCTGTTTAAAGAAGACTGCAGAGGTGAAGGGGAACTCCGATCATGCTCATCTCTCTCATCAAAGGGAATCAAGAAATCTGAAGTCATTTCCTGCACCGTTTCCATGATGCTTAATAAAATGTTAGTTTAATAAGTGTTGGCAAGCCACTGAACTATATATTTTTTTTAATCTTGAGGCAACTTGATATGAGAAAAGAGGGTCTTTTACCTTTAAGGAGAGGCCTGCTTCTGCTTCTGCTTCTTTCAAGGAAGAGTAAGAAAGGTGATAGATAAAACAAATGCTTACAGTCGTTTAGAACTGCCAAGAGTAATCATGGATATTCAGATGCAAGAGACCTATTGCTCTCTCTTTCATTTTTGTGAGCCATTCTTTTGGAGGAGAGAAACTGCTATTGTTCTGATCACACTTGGAACATTGTATCCAGTTTTGGTTGCCGTAATATTAAAAAAAGATGTTCTCTGCACTTTAGAAAGATGATTAGGGCCCTGGAGGATAAAACGTATGAAGAACAGTTGCAGGAACTGGGTATGTCTAGTTTAATGAAAAGAAGGACTAGGGGAGACATGATAGCTGTGTTCCAATATTTGAGGGGCTGCCACTAAGAAGAGAGGGTCAGTCTACTTTCCGAAGCACCTGAAGGCAGGATAAGAAGCAATGAATGGAAACAAAGGAGAGAAGCAACCTGGAATTAAGGAGAAATTTCCTGGCAGTTAGAACAATTAATCAATGAAAAACTTGCCTCCAGAAGTTGTGGGTGCTCCATCACCGTATAATATTTTGCTGACCACTGAGGAAAACAAGTGAAAGAGATGGGCACTTGTGCTTATTCCTAAGGTTGGTTCTCCCTGTCAGACCTGCCCCAGGTAGGTCCCTTAGGAGTGAAAGACCACTGACTCCATTTGGTTGAAGTGACAGGTTCTTTTACTAAAAGACACTGGCTGCAGCAAAGTCAGGCTAGAATTAAGATTCCCATGTGAAAAAGATACAAAATGTTTCTCCTCATCCCAGCCCTCCCCACATGTCCAATTCATCTTTAGCCAATGAAGATTCACCTAGCTGTTTTGAGAACACTGAGATGTTTGGGGTAATCCACATTCTTTCTCAGGGTGCATGGCCTTGAGTGCTGGCACAAACTGTTTCTGAGCTTCTCTGTTCTTCATCAAGCTATCATTCTCCCCTTCCAGTGATGGAATTCAAATGTTTTTACTACCAGTTCTGTGGACGTGGCTTGGTGGGCGTAGCAGGGGAAGGATACTGCAAAATTCCCATTCTCTCCCCACTCCTGGGGGAAGGATATTGCAAAATCTCCACTCCCACCCCACTCTGGGGCCAGCCAGAGGTGGTATTTGCCGGTTCTCCGAACTACTCAAAATTTCCGCTACCGGTTCTCCAGAACCTGTCAGAACCTGCTGAATAGCACCCCTGCCCCCTTCCTATTTCCCCTCACATACTCATACAGGTTTATTGCCCATTTGTTCCCCTATACCCATCCCCTTCCCCCTTATCTTTGCTGGCAGGATGGCAGCGAGGCACCAATCTGAAGATGGCAGACCTGACACTCCCATTCATTTCTAAAATACATTGAAAGATTTGTGACACTGTTTGTGCACCATTATGGAGGACTTCAGTCAACAAGACACTTTTCAGAAGAATGTTAGAAAAAGCTTCTTAATATAGCAGTTCCACAGTAAACAATTACTCAGAGAAGTGGTGAGGTCTCTTTCATTGTAAAGAAATGAAAACAGAGACTGAATGGTTTAGATTTAGATTTCTGCATAGAACAAGGAGTCAGCCTTGTTGGCCAAAATGTCTCACCTTAAGTTTCTGTTCTTAATTTGGAAATTAAGATCTCTTCACCAGGGTAGTTTGTGGAATATAGCATTTAAATTTAAATTGTGAGAAGGAGATCTGAAGGTCTTAAAGCAGTGGTGGGATTCAGCCAGTTCGCACCACTTCAGGAGAACCGGTTATTAACTTTCTGAGCAATTTGGCAAACTGGTTGTTGGAAGAAATCATTAGGGCAGAGAACCGGTTGTTAAATTACTTAAATCCCACCACTGCCTTAAGGGTGGGTTAGAGAGTCCAACACCTCTATTTTAACCGCCATCTTCTCCCACTTGATAGGTAACCTTATATTTTTTTTAAAAAATACCCAGATGCTTTGAAATGCAAGTTTACATCTAATTCCATAATGCTATATTCCACTAATTACGGTTACCATAATATTTATTTGATCAATGACCAGCAACATTGAAAGGAATAAAAACAGAGCGAAGCAAATAGATACAATAATAGCAAAATAAATCACAAAAGAACATTTGCTTCTCTCCTACTATATCAATACAGTTCTTACCCAGGTAATATAAATCTAAAACAATAAGTATAAAATCTAATTGTAAAAAAGGTTTACAAATAGAAAAGAGAGCAGTTTCCTTCTTTGTTGCTCCACAGGGCAGAATGAGGTTTAATGAATGCAACTGATAGGGAAGCAGAGTTCAGCTAAACCTTAAAGGCTTCTTAATAATAATAAATGTTCCACAGTAAAGGAATGCCTACTGTTAGTTTCTTTTTGGCTAGAGACTTATCTATCAGGAAACTTTCAGTCCTTCTCATTGCAGAGTCTGAAAAGTTAGGCTGGTCCCAGCGGTGGGTTTCACATTATGTTACTACCGGTTTGCTGCATGCATGTGTACTCGTTTCATGCGTGTGCGCTCCGGCCTTCCACACATACACCCAGCCCAGGGGTGGGTTCTACTTACCTTTACTACCGGTTTGCAGCGGGGCCGTGCGCGTGTGCTCGCTTTGCTCGAGCAGAAGCTTCTACACATGCACAGAAGTATTTTGATGACGTCGGGGTCGGTAGGCGGAGCCTCCCACCGGTTTTACTACCAGTTCTATAGAACCGATACAAACGGTGGGCAACCCACCACTGACCCGGCCTCAAAAACGTGCCTAAATAGCATGGCATAGAACCGCTACCAGTTCGGGTGAACCGGTCTGAACCAGCTGAATATCACCTCTGGCTGATACCTATAGGTGGCATTCCATTGCAGCAAGGACCCCCCCCCCCCCAGCAAACCTTCTTCTGCAGTTCTCAACAAGTATGTTGATTCAGTCTGGAGAAGATGGTTTTGTAGCCTTCTCTGCCTTAAGTCATAGCTCTCTTTGCCATTAAATGACATCAGAGCTTCATGTGGTTCCCACTGAAAAATAAAAGGAGTTATTCAACATGCTAAGGGCTGATGTGACCAAGTCTTTTCCCCTTAGATTAAGTGAAGGCTGCACCATCTTTAGTTACAATTTCAGCTACATTTGAAAAAAAAAAAAAGAGGCTCTCTAGAGAGTATGGTGCCATTTCAATGAGCCCCGGTGGCGCAGTGGTTAGAATGCAGTATTGCAGGAAAACTCTGCCCATAGTGTAGAGTTCGATCCTGACGGGCTCAAAGTTGACTCCGTCTTCCGTCCTTCTAAAGTCAATAAGATGAGGACCCTGAAGATTCTGGGGGCAATATGTTAACATTCTGTAAAGCACAATGGAGCAATATATAGGTCTTAGTGGTATTGCTATTGCTAAATCCAGAAACCCATCACTATTCCATAATAATGATATACAGACCATTATCCCATAATCATGAAGAAGTTGTGCCTGCTTTTTTTCTAGCCAAGGGTTGCACATGGCCTTTGTGTCATATATGCGTTTCACTCCAAATTGTAAACTGAATCAAGGCAAAACAGGCAGAGGAACACTGGAAATTTTTAAGAAGATGTTGGATAACCATTTGTCTGAAGTGGTGTAGGGTTTTCTGCCTAAGCAGGGGGTTGGACTAGAAGACCTCCAAGGTCCCTTCCAACTCTGTTATTCTTTCTATTCTATTCTATTCTATTCTATTCTATTCTATTCTATTCTATTCTATTCTAAGGATTCAATGTTATTTAATTTAAAATTAACTAAAATGAAATTATCAGTGAAATATAGTTAATACAGTTAATCCCAATGTACTTAATTCTTTTTTCTTCAGTTACATTAAAATATACAGTTTGAGGGTAACTTTTACAGAGGTTATTTTACAGTTGCATTGAAGTGCATCCTTTGGGAGAAAGGTTGTAACTAATGTAACTCAAATAGCTTTGTTACAATTAAATTTATTCTGTAATGCATAGGGCAAACCTCAATAAGTGTGTTTTTATCTGAACCAAAGAATCTTCAGCTGTTGCCCTGCGGTTTTCAGAGAAAATCTTCCAGGAGCAAGATTCAGATTAATAAGGAGATTGGCTGTTCTGTTTTTAAACAGTTTTCTGATTGTAGACTTTGGTATAGTTTTGAGAATATGCTTATTGAGTTCTTTGATAATGCTTTTCCCAGAATATCAAAAGGGAATGAGTTATCTTGGATTCTGTATCATACAGTATAATCTCCAGCATTTAGTGCCGTAGTTGCTGCATTGTTATCAACAGGTTTCGTGACAATATAAAACTAAGGGCCCTTTCTCACACATTTTCTCCAGACTGAAAATGTTGCTTTCCTGCTGCTCCCATAATGTTGTTTTCCTGAGTGACTCCAGCTGTTTTCTTTAAGCTTGACCCATGTCTCTCAATCTTAGCAGCTATAAGATATACGGACTTCAATTTCTGGGAGTTGAAGTCCACATATCTTAAAGTCGCTTAAAGTTGCTAAGGTTGAGAAACACTGAACCTGTCTGTGTTGCAGATCCCAACAGCAAAAGTTGGGACCTGCAACCCAACAGCATCTTGAAACTTTTGCAAGAGTAAGAACTTCAGATAACCCAATAGAATAGAAGGGAAGGGAAGGGAAGGGAAGGGAAGGGGAGGGGAGGGGAGGGGAGGGGAGGGGAGGGGAGAGGAGAGGAGAGGAGAGGAGAGGAGAGGAGAGGAGAGGAGAGGAGAGGAGAAGAGAAGAGAAGAGAAGAGAAGAGAAGAGAAGAGAAGAGAAGAGAAGAGAAGAGAAGAGAAGAGAAGAGAAGAGAAGAGAAGAGTTGGATGGGACCTTCGAGGTCTTCTAGTCCAACCCCCTACTTAGGCAGGAAACCCTACACTACTTCAGACAAATGGTTATCCAACATCTTCTTAAAAACTTCCACTGTTGGAGTATTCACAACTTCTGCAGGCAAGTTGTTCCACTGATTAATTGTTCTAACTGTCAAGAAATTTCTCCTTAGTTCTAAGTTGCTTCTCTCCTTGATTAGTTTCCACCCATTGCTTCTTGTCCTACCCTCAGGTGCTTTGGAGAATAGTTTGACTCTCTCTTCTTTGTGGCAGCCCCTGAGATATTCGAACACTGCTATCAAGTCTCCCCTAGTCCTTCTTTTCATCAGACTAGACATACCTAATTCCAGCAACGGTTCTTTGTATGTTTTAGCCTCCAGTCCCCTAATCATCTTTGTTGCTCTTCTCTGCACTCTTTCTAGAGTCTCAACATCTTTTTTAAATCGTGACCAAAACTGGATGCAGTATTCCAAGTGTGGCCTTACCAAGGCATTATAAAATGGTATTAACACTTCACATGATCTTGATTCTATCCCCCTGTTTATGCAGCCTAGAACTGTGTTGGCTTTTTTGGCAGCTGCAGCACACTGCTGGCTCATATTTAAATGATTGTCCACTAGGACTCCAAGATCCCTCTCACAGTTACCACTATTGAGCAAGGTACCACATATACTGTACCTGTGCATTTTGTTTTTCTTCCCTAAATGTAGAACCTTACTTCTTTCACCGTTGTATTTCATTTTGTTAGATAGTGCCCAATGTTCAAGTCTGTCAAGATCCTTCTGTATCTGAAGCCTATCTTCTGGAGTGTTGGCTATTCCTGCCAGCTTGGTATCATCTGCAAATCTGATGAGTTCCCCATCTATCCCCTCTATCCCCTTTCCAGAAATCCTTTTGTGATCTCAGTCTTTCGCAGCATGGCTGGGAAATCCAGACATTGCAGTTCATCAGGTAAGAGGCAAGTTAGGGAAAGCTATATTCACCTATCTATCAAGTGTTCACTATAAACTCAGTGAACCAGGGCAATTCTCTCTCCCCTGCTTTGCACCAAATGATCCTGAGCACCACAGGCACAGCATAAAAGCTTTAAAGAGAGGCAGCCATGGAAGGAAACAGAACAAATATGAGATTATATGTGTCTATATATAAACACACATGTAAACTTTCTTCTTTTTATGTAGCAAATTGAACAATTTAATTTAATTTAATTTAATTTATTTCCAATTTATATACCGCCCTTCACCCTGAGGACTCAGGGCGGTGTACAGCCAAAATAAGAACATAGAATACAAATATTAAAAACAGTTAAAAATATATATAAATTTGGCCCAAAAATTAAGAAATCACAAACCGATTAAAACAATTTTAAAAATTTCTTCTTAAGCCAGCCCGGCTTGATGGAAAAGATGGGTTTTACAGGCACGACGGAAGGCACTGAGGTCATGGATTCTCCTTATCTTTGGGGGCAACTGATTCCAGAGGGTAGGAGCCCCCACAGAGAAGGCCCTTGCCATAACAAAAACACTAATATGTTAGTCCTTGTTCAGCGACCATTCAGTTATGATGGCACTGAACAAGAAGACTTATGTCCTTGTAATTGCAGTCATTGCAGAAGTCATGTGATTGTGATCCAGGTGTATTGCAAATGACTCACAATTACGATGATTGCAGAGTCCCACAGTTACATATGTCAGGGTTCCGACAGATGCCCTAATTAATTCATGAGCCTCAAGCCAGGTTTCAAAAAAAATTCAGTTATTTATTAGGAGCAACATGTCGGCACTTATCCAAGTGGAGTCAACTCTGCCTCACATAATTTATGGCCCCACTATGACCCTGTTTCCCCCCTCTGGGTGTGTCACAAATCACATTCTCCAATGGAGCACTTTCACGGGCTGTAGAAAACATGCCTCTCCTGCTGACTCCTGTAACCTGGGATACAATCTGGAGAAAGGTCTTCTGGTCATGGCAGCCAAGCTTCTCTGTCATTTTTTCCCCCTCTTGCTTATGGCAACTCAAGAGCAGGCCTGGAATGCTTTATGAGTTGACAACGTAACTGTCCTTTTCAACCTTCAGGACTGGCTTCCGGAAAGCAAAGTCAATGGAGAAACCATCAAGAGGTTATAAATGGAGATTACACAACATTGTGCCAAACAACCTTGTGGGACTAATGGCAACAACCAGAACTACCATGTCTACTGTCATAGGTCAGCATGGTCATGTGATGTTGTGCTTTAGGATTGCATCACTTAGCAGTGGAATTCCCAGTCCCAAGTTCCATTGTTTAGCAAAGTCTACCAATAAATATACTATGTGGCATAAGCATTTGAGGCATATGGTCTGCTATTACCTCAGATGTACTTGATATTATCCTAAGAGACAAATGTTCTACATCAGGGCTAGGCAAATCTTCAAAGCAATGCCTTTCAAAGCAAAGCACCCTTTCAAAGTTATTCTGTAAAGTCGCAATACTTCTAAGAAGTGAAACAGATGTGCTGAAGCTCCTTCCAGCTACTGGATCTGGTGGAGGAGGCTTCAGACCCAACAGGAATCACCTTGATGAGGCAAATATTGCCAGCATTATGCTCCAGGGATGGTAACGACATCACCTCACCGCTCAAAATATCAAGGGAAAATGTTTCTACCTCATAGAGTTCTAGGCACTTGAGAAGCAGGAGGGCGGAAAGGGAAAGAAACAACAATGCAGAAAATACATTTGCATTAGTGCTCTGACTTTGCGGTAAAACTGAACTCTGCTACCGTAGAGATCTTTTTATGTCAGAAACCCAGAGAAATGACATGTCAGAAAACGTGCACAATTTGTCCTAGCTGCAGGCATAGTGCCTGGTTGCTGATAGTAATATGCTAATCAGCTATTATTTCAATGGAACCTTAATTGAAATCCACATGGGAAGCATTTTCTAACTGGAGAAATCTGTCACCACAATTGGACGGCATTAAAGAGACAGCCTCAGTCAGACTATGGGGAATAACTTTTTTTTTGCATCTTTCTTCTTTGGAATTGACTTAACCCCCCCCCCCCCCCCCCCCCCCCCCCCCCGCTTTTCTCGAACACCAAGAGCAAAAATTTAAACCACACAAAATGCTTATATATACAAGTCACCTTTCCGGGCCCGTATCTATAATGATAAACCCTCTCATCTGTGCTATAAAGAGAACTGCATAAAACAGATGAATACCTTCACTTAAGGAATGCTGTGTGCTTCCCTCAATTATTCATGAACAGATTTGCCACATTTCATTCTGGAAATGGCATAAAGCCGCTATATGAGTCATCTGAACCTGAGCTTTTGAACTGTCACCTAAAGGGGGGGGCTAAGAGACTCCGAAATCTTAACAGCAACTTTCCATTGTAAGTTCACTATTCATAAGTGATGGCATGGTGGTTAGAATGTAGTATTGCAGGCTGACTCTCCTCAATGCCAGGAGTTCGATCCTGACCTGCTCAAGGTTGATTCAGCCTTCCATCCTTCTGAGGTCTGTAAAATGAGGACCCAGATCGTTGGGGGCAAGAGGCTTGAAGTGGTTCGGGAATAACGAGAGGCACAAGCAAGCAAGTGACAACAGCTCTTTAATATACAGTGAGACTTCAGCAAAAACTCAGAGGCTGCAGCCCTCCTTATATACAATCCTGGAGGGACTGTCAGCCAATCAGAAACTTAGGCAGGTTTGAAACTCCCACTGAAATGTATCAATACATAACACCCCTCCCCTCCCAGAAGGCACTAACACTCAAATATTTACATAATTACACACAAAATCTCGCAGGTGCCCTGGACGAGTTCTCGTTCTTGTTGACCTGCGTAGTTCAGTGTTTGGTGGGGCGTCGAGCTGGTCAGAGGGACTTTCTGTCTCTCCCGGCTCTGCCAATGCAACCTCCTGGATTTTGTCCGGGGCGTGGTAATCCCCGGTTGGGAGTGGAGACTCGCTGGGGCAGCGCTGGAACCAGGGCTTGTCAGCTAAGTATTCTCTCGAACCCGGGCTTGAGTTAGCTGTTTTGAGAAAGTTGTTGTAGTTAGGTTCGGAGATGTCTAAATTGATGTTTGCTTCACCGACTATCCTTTTTCTAAGTTGGTCTATGTGGCGCTTCCAGAGTCTATCTACCCCTACGTCTACCGTGTAAGATTTTGGGCCTGTTATGCCCACTATGGTTCCTGCAACCCATAGAGGTCCGCTAGCATAATTGCAAGTGAACACCGGGGACCCAACCTGGAACTGTCTTAGTCCGGTGGTCTCTCCCTTGAAATTTTCATGCGAGTAATTAGGGTGAAGCCTGTCTAACACGCACCGAAGCTTCCTGCCCATGAGGAGCTCGGCTGGGCTTCTCCCTGTGGCCGTGCATGGTGTGGCATGCTGGACAGCTAAGAATTGGTCTATCCTGGCCTGCCAGTCCCCATTATCTAGCCTGGACAATGCTTCTTTGGCCGTTCTTACGAAACGTTCGGCCAATCCGTTAGAAGCCGGATGGAAGGGGGCCGATAGGGCATGGCGGATGCCCAGTCCGGCCAAGTAGCCCTCAAACAGGGTTGCTGTGAATTGAGGGCTGTTGTCAGATACAAGAGTATCCGGTAGGCCATGGGTGGCAAATAGCTTCCTCATGACTTTGATGACTGCTTCGGCTGTGGTTGAAGGCATTAGAATTATTTCGAGCCATTTTGAAAAGGCATCGACTACAATTAAGAATGTTTGCCCGTGGAAGGGGCCGGCAAAATCAATGTGGATCCTCCCCCATGGCCCTTTTGGTTTCTCCCACTCTTGGATGGGCGCTACCGGGGGATCGGGGCGAGACTCCTGGCAGGGTCTGCACTTCCCCACCCACTCGGAGATGACTTGATCCATGTTGGGCCACCAAACATAACTGCGGGCTAAACTTTTCATTCTGACAATGCCTGGGTGCCCTTCGTGTAGTAATTCTAAGACCCTTGTTCTTAGTTTCGTTGCTACTACCACCCTGTCACCCCACAACAAGCAACCCCCTTGCATAAACAATTCGTTACGTTTGTTAACATAACCTAGGAACTCCCCACCGTCCACTTTGACCGGCCACCCCTTGAGGACCCAACCCATCACAGTACGAATAACAGGGTCTATAGCAGAGGCTTTTGCCACCTCACAAGAGGAGATAGGTCCCAAAGTCATAGCGTCCAGCAGAAGGACGGGGGCTTCTGGCGTGGGGTTGGCAAGTAGGTCGGGTAGGGGGCAGCGGCTGAGGGCGTCCATGTGGCCCAAAGTCCATCCGGGTCGATGGACAAGTTGGTACGAGTAGGCCGACAGGAAAATGGCCCACCTGGTCAAACGTGGGGACAGAGCAGCGGGGGTGGGCCTATCACCGGCCAAAAGTCCCAGCAAGGGCCGGTGGTCAGTCACAAATTCAAACTGATGGCCATAGAGGTATTCGTGGAACTTTTTAACCCCCGCAATTGCAGCCAGAGCCTCTCTGTCCAACTGACTATAGTTCCGCTCTGCACTTGACAGGGTGCGAGAGTAAAACGCAATGGGCGCCTCTAGGCCGTTTGGCAGTCTATGGCCTAGGACGGCACCAACTCCTACGGGGGAGGCATCACAAACCAATACAAGCGGTAGCGCTGAGTTGTATTGGATTAGGAAACTGTCTTCAGATAGAAGTCTCTTTACCGCCTCAAAAGCGGCTGTTTGTGGTTTCCCCCACACCCATGGTACATTCTTCCCCAATAGTTTGTGTAGGGGATCTGCGACGGTAGCCTTGTCCTTCAGGAACATCGAATAAAAATTGAGCAGTCCAAGGAAGGCTTGGAGCTCCGCTTTGGTTTTGGGGGCTGGTGCGCTCTTAATAGCTCTCACCTTGCTTTCGGTAGGGTGGATGCCTGTGTCATCCACCCTGTACCCCAGAAACTCCACAGAGGGGACAGCGATCATGCACTTATTTTTCTTTAATTTAAGTCCCGCTTCTCTAAATCGGGAAAGGACGTTCCTTATTCGGTCCCGTAGCTGACGTTCGTCCTGAGCGCTGACTAGAACGTCGTCGAAATAAGGCACCACCCCCGGGAGCCCTTGCAAAAGGTGCTCCATGGTGCTTTGTAATAGGCCGGGTGCGACGCTCACCCCAAACTGGAGCCTGGTGCATTTGAATGCACCCCTATGAGTTACAATTGTTTGCGCCTCTGCTGTGGCGTCGTCGACTGGTAATTGTTGATAGGCCTGAGCTAGGTCTAATTTGGCAAAAAACTTTCCGGGCCCCACGGAGTGTAGTAGATGATGCACGATTGGCACCGGATAGGCACTCGGCTGCAAAGCCTTGTTGATCATGCACTTGTAGTTGGCGCAAATCCTGATTGAGCCGTCAGACTTTACTGGGGTCACTATGGGGGTCTCCCATTTCGCATGGTTGACAGGGACTAACACCCCTTGTTTAATTAATTTGTCCAGTTCCGCATCGATCGTTGGTTTTAATGTGAAAGGCACCCGTCTGGCTTTAAGTCTTATTTGGGCTACGTTAAGATCTAAGTTTAGGGAGATAGGGGTCCCCACATACTTGCCCAACGTGTCCCCGAAGACGTCCTGGAACTCGTTCAGGAGGCTGTCCTTCAGTGATGGCTCGGACATTCGGTGGACGCCGGTGAAGCCCATGCCGAGGGCTCGGAACCATCCCATGCCTAGAAGGCTAGGCAGCTGCTTTGTGACAATGGTCAGCTGCAGGTCTTTTTTGTAGTCTCCGTAGGTGACTCGGAACGTGCCCACGCCTTCGAGGGGGACCCGGTTCCCCTGGTAGTCTAGGATGCACTGTCTTTGCTTGGATAGCTGGTCCTTCCGGAACGACAGCAGGATGGTCTTTAGGGTTGCCCACGACATTATGGAGTGAGCTGATCCGGTGTCGATCTCCATCGAGCATGGCTTGCCGTTGATTTCGACCACCGTGCTGACTTTGTCCTCGATCGCCGTGCTGGCCTGGTCTATGTGTATGCTGCGGCCATCTCGCGGTTCAAATTCGCGCCGTTTCTTCGCGCCTCCTTCTCTCATTGGATGCTTCTGGCGCGTCGATTCTGGTTGGCTGCGGCGCTCACATGGTTGGTGTTTTCTGAGCAGAATGGCTCTACAGACTCGCGCCAAGTGCCCTTTTTTCTCGCAACGCCTGCAAATAGCCTCTCTGTATTTGCAGGACAGTCTATCATGGTGTCCGCCACAGCTGGGGCAGTTTCGCCGGGGCCTGCCTGCGTCTTTTCTCTGGTGCTCTGTTCAGAAGACGTCCTCAATCCTGGAGGGACTGTCAGCCAATCAGAAACTTAAGCAGGTTTGAAACTCCCGCTGAAATGTATCAATACATAACAAGGCTGACTCTGTAAACCGCTTAGAGAGGGCTGTAAAAGCACTATGAAGTGGTATGTTAACTAAATGTTAATGCTCTAGTGCAGGGGTGGGCAAATGTGGCCCTTTTACAACCTGTGGACTTCAGCTCCCAGAATTCCTGAGGCAGCCAAGCTGGCTCAGGAATTCTGGGAGTTGAAGTCCACAGGTCATAAAGGGGCCATATTTGCCCACCCCTGCTGTAGTCTACTCAAAGGAATGGACAGAGGATAACACAGAGAGCACTAAACAAAAACCTGCAGGTTGGCTTTGCTGCTTCATGGTGTAAGTGTGTGTGTGTGTGTGTGTGTTTGGCAACTGAGAATTGGGATAGACTCTATGTTTCATTTTTGATAATCTGCCAAACTCTGCTTTTCTCAGGCTCCCCTTTTTGTATTGCCAATAGATAATTTTTTTTAAAGTGTGTATTCAAATGTGTACATAAATTGCTGCACGTTTCTCCAAACCTAAGCATTTTTGTTTTATAATTATGCTTTATGTATGCAAACAAGGAATTTTATTTGTTTGTTTGCTCGATTTGCCAAGCTGCCTAATCATCAAGTGATTCAAAGATAAGTTAAAACCACAATATAACAGTAGAAGAAAAGCACAATCACCGCCTAGGAAATACAAAAACTATTTAAAAAAATTAAAACTCACAGCAAGTTTACTGAAAAATTTAGTGTTCAGCTTCCATTCAAAAAATATGAAATTAGATAAGTTCCCATTCAAATGAGAATTGAGGGATTTCTCTTCCATCCCTGGGGTGAGAGAATATTTCTTCCAAATCCAAAGAATCCAGATAGGAGATGAAAACAAATCACGATGATGACTGGGACTATGCAATCAAAGCTCTGTCTCTATTTATCAGACATGCAATGTATGTAAACACTGGTCATATCTTGACTTTTTTGCAGGGGTGAAATCCAAAATTTTTCCCTACCGGTTCTGTGGGCGTGGCTTGGTGGGCATGGCAGGGGAAGGATATTGCAAAATCCCCATTCCCTCCCCTCCTGCGGGAAGGATACTGCAAAATCTCCATTCCCTCCCCTCCTGGGGGAAGGATATTGCAAAATCTCCATTCCCAGCCCATTCTGGGGCCAGCCAGAGGTGGTATTTGCCAGTTCTCCAAACTACACAAAATTTCCGCTATGGGTTCTCCAGAACCTGTTAGAACCTGCTGGATTTCACCCCTGCTTTTTTGGCAGCCTCCCCATCAGACACCTTTGTTTGAAATCACCTATATCAGGCAAATGTCTATGGAGATTCTCAGTCATCCAGGTCATGGTTGTCCCCAAAGGTGCTTTTTTGTTTTTCTTTTTGAATCAAGTTTTATTGATTTTTTTTCCCCCACATTCACCTACATATTTTATGAACAGGGTATTGGCCATATCATAACTTACACAATTTATCATATTCAGATACATTTTACTCAATTACAATTTTTGCCAAAATTTCCTTTTTCCATTTTTTAATCGTGTCTTCAAATTTCTATGCTTATTTGTATAAACAACATATTTATTCGCCCTCAAATTCTAATTTTTCTGTTTTAACTCATATTTATTCTCTTTTATTTTTTAATAACTCATTCTTTATCCTAGTACATTTATGCATGTTCGGAGTTGCCTTTCTTCCATTTCATCTTTTTTATTGTACAGCAATCTTTCTTCTCAATCTCTTCCATCTCCCTCCCTTCTTTCCTTTCTACTTTCTTCTTCTCTCTTCTCCTACTCTTTCTCTACTTCCCCTTCCTAAAAGTGTTTTTTCAAGAGGCAGCAGTCCAGTAGCCTCTTGAAAAAGTACTTTTAGGACAGGGATGAAATGTAAAATTTGTTACTACAGCTTCTGTGGGCGTGGCTTGGTGGGGGGGTAATGTGACTGGGTGGGCGTGGCCAACTTTTTTTAAAAAAAACTTTTCAAAGCATTTTTTCTAATGCTTTGAAAAGCCTCTGCCGATCAGGAAATTCAGCTGGGATCGTCAGAGACTTTTCAAAGCATTTTTTTTTACCACCTCTTCGGCCAAGAGGCTGCAGAAAAAAATGCTTTGAAAAGCCTCTGACTATCCCAGCTGAGCCACGCGATCATCAGAGGCTTTTTTTTTTTTTTTACTTTTAAAAGCATTTTTTCGTCGGAAGAGGTTGTAGAAAAAATGCTTTTAAAAGTTTTTTTAAAAAGCCTCTGATGATCCTGCGGCTCAGCTGGGCATGGGTGGGTGGGGCAGGGATTTTTGCTACTGGTTCCCTGAACCAGCCACCGCCATCGCTACCTGATCGGGCGATCCGGTCCAAACTGGGAGAATTTCACCCCTGCTTTGGGACAACCATGTCTTGGATGACTGAGAATCTCCATAGATGTAAAAGTAAAAAGTTGAGGCTGCAATGTTATCTTTTTGGTGCTAAAAAGTGCAGGAAATCAATGCCTTTTTCTTTCTTCCCTTGTACCTCATATTTTCTTTCCCCCTCTCTTTTTCCTTCCCTTAATTTCCTATTTTTTATTTTTATTTTATACATTGATAAAACAATAAAAGTCATGAGACATTAAGCTTCCATTGGTAGGATCCTAGAATCCATTGCTGGGAGATGAACACTGCCTCCTGGATCAGATGCAACTGGGCAGGGGAAACTTATACCTTTACCTTCATATGAAGGTTTCTTCAAATGTAAATCGAAACAAGACGAAAGGTTACGGTTCTATAAAGAAAATGCCTGGACAGGAGCTCTGATTTTATCTTTCCATGTAAAGTGAGACTATTTTACTGTCATTTGTATTGTGATTTTATGTTTTTAAGTAAGAAAGTTAATATACAAAGATGGCTTAATTGGACTGTTGATTGATGATCTACATCAAAGAAGCCCATAGAATGCAATATATTTCCTTCAGATCTTCCACTTTACCTGCCTAACAAACAGATGGCTTGGAGGCTGAGGAAAAGAAGGGGGAGGAACTCTTTAATCACTCTCTGCTCTATAGCCTAGTTTGACCCTTTTGCAATTGCTAAACATTTTCCCCCTCTAACTCTCTTTAAGAGTAGACTTAATGAAGCTATGGGGAATAATCCACCTTGATTTTCCTGACCAGCAAAGCAACATGGAGCTTTCTTTCATTCTTTCCTTTCCTTTCCTTTCCTTTCCTTTCCTTTCCTTTCCTTTCCTTTCCTTTCCTTTCCTTTCCTTTCCTTTCCTTTCCTTTCCTTTCCTTTCCCCCTTTCCTCCTTTCCTTTCCTTTCCTTTCCGTTTTTACTTATACCTTCCCTCAAGCAGTGAGACAAGAGTTCTGTTTTGAAAATCTTGTGTCTTAGTCAAATATAGCTTCCTAACTGTAATTTGTCAATGTTGCAAGAAAACCAGCAGAAGAGGAAGAAACCAACCCAGTGGATAGTTTAATCAGTCCTAACTTTAGCTAGCTGGTTTCTTCCATTAATTCCTGGTTAATTTACTGTTTTGCTTATCAGGTGTGCTAATTATGAGGAAGCAATTGCAACCTCCCAATCCAGGAAATGCTTGTATCCCAATCACTAGCTGCAAGGTATATTAAAAGCAATGCTAGCCCCTTTCTGCCTTGGTATTTGTAAACTTGCATTGTAAGAGGAATGTGGAATGTATGGATAAGTACAACTGCCATGCTTGCAGCTTTCATTTTCATAATTGTATACCGGTACTTTTTTTTTGCTTCTAAGGAAAGTTAATGATGTGTAATTGTGTGCAGAAAAGGGGGCTTGGGAGGGGGGGAAATGCCAGTTTTAGAATGAATGAAAAGGATGGTCGAGAAAGGATATAGGAAAGAAGGAAGGGAAACTTTAGACACTCTATGGTCAGTGATAAAGTTTAAGAAATGTAATTCAGAAGATTTGAAGCTAGCATGTGTTGTGTGGCAAAATATGTTTTTAAGTATTTTAGCCTGGACGTATCCTTAATAATGCATTTGGAACTGTAAAGGAGGAGATTAGTTGTTGCTAAATGTGTGTTAAAACTTGGTTTCTCTCTCCCTCTCTCTCTGCCCTAGGAAGAAAGCTCATTTTTGCTTTCCCAGCTGCTGTTACTATTCTGCTGTACTGCCTCCAAGACAAATTTGCATTTCACCTCTATCAGTAATCCCATCATCTGTTTTACAAAGAAACATTTCAGCATTGTTGGCTCAATGCAGGCCAATAAGAAAAAAAAATCCCAAGGTACGTAACTTTTTTAGCTTTTGCCTGAGTGTTTTACCTTTGAAAATCCTAAATGGATCATGAGAGCACATTGACTGGGTTTCGTCTTTGTCCCTTAATGTGGCATCCGTTATTGGGGTGAAAGAGGGCAGGAAAAACAATGATTGGCAATATTTGACAGAGCCTCCATGGACAGGAATAGTCTATCTGGAAAAAATTGCTTCTGACTCTTGGCTCTCGTAACTGAGCAATATAAGAAAAATACATTCTCATGTACCTTCCCAGCTTTGCAAAATCTCATTCTGGGTAATTATTAAGAAATGGGGAAAGTATTAAATACCTTTGCAGCTCAAGTAGTGGACAATCCAAAGTTCCAAACCTTGTTTTAAGGGTACAAAAGTAAAGTTTTCCCCTATCCAGTCATGTCCAATCTCAAGGGCAGTGCTCATCATTCAGCATTGTCTGAAATCATTTCCATGATGATGTGGCCAGCATGGCTATATGCCAAGGCGCACAGAACACAGTTACCTTCCCACCAAAGTGGTACCTATTTATTTACTTGCATTTGCATGTTTTTGAATTGCTGGGTGGGCAGGAGCTGGAGCAAGTAATTGGAGCTCACCCTGTCGTGCAGCACTTGGGTCTTGAACCTGGACTGTCTTGTCACAGTATGGGTGGCAACAGGGCTGAGGCCAGGAGACTCAGTAGATTTTGAGGTTGCAGTTATAGCACTCACTGTTTTTAAAGTTTTTTTTTAACAGCTAATCTGTGACCTGCTGACCATCAGTCATTAAAAGAATGAGAGCCGCTTTGAGATCAAGCCATCCTGAACTTCAACGTTGACGCTCACCCAGTCTAGGTCTAACAAGAGAACTTCCCCCAAGAAGTGTGAAAACAAGAACCTGCTTTTCTGCTGGTGGATGCAGCTGAGAGCTATTGAAAAATGCCCAATGAGATGGAAGCTGAATGGGCACTACTGAGTATAGATGTACGATGAGTGTTAATAGAACGCTGGCTGCCCCACAATAATGGCTAACAATTGTTTTTTAATTCAGTAGACTTCACTAGGAAGCAACTGCAGTCGCTTCAGAAAAGAGGTCTCTGGGCTATTGAAAACTTTGAACTTTGGTTAGCCTTCATCAACCAGATGGTCTTCCTGAATTTCTACTGCACCTCTTTCTGTCCACAGATGCCAAAACCAACCTACATTGCTGCCACTGAACAATTGACTGAATTCATACTAGGATTCGTGTTGTGTTAGGTTAAAGCAGAGGTCTTCAAACTTGTCAGCTTTAAGACTTGTGGACTTCAACTCCCAGAATTCTCCAGCCAGCTGGCTGGAGAATTCTGGGAGTTGAAGTCCACAAATCTTAAAGCTGACAAGTTTGAAGACCTCTGGATTAAAGGAACAAAAGGGATGGTGGGAAAAAAATAATTGGGTATTCATCTATGTCATTAATTGGCATGCTTTAGTATGTGTACTTATCAATGTATCACGTGTTACATACATGTGCAAACAAGACCTTAAGTGAACTCCCATCAAGTAAAACTCCAGGGAAAAGTTGCGGAAGACTGGGCATGGCAGTTTGTGAGAGTTGTAAGTTGTTGGGATGATTGGCCTTGTTACTGACCCTTTCAAATTATTTTCCTTCCAAAAGAATTTCTCATTTCCTTCTCAAGAATTCCCATAGAGCAGAGGATTGCATAGCTGGAAGCACGCCAGCCAAAACTGCACCGTTATTTTCTATCCCTATTGTATAGTGGTTGTTCTGTATTTTATTTTATTTTTTGCTCCCATACAAAGATCAGTTCCCTCTTTGCCAAGCAAGCACCTAGAACTAGCACATACACGCATCCACACCTCTCAAACACCACACCAAGGACAAGCTCCCCTATAATCCCACTGCACACCAGAACAACTAGACACAAGGACATTTTTTTCCCGAATGCCATCACTCTGCTAAACAAGTAATTCCCTCAACACTGTCAAACTAGTTACTAAGTCTGCATTACTATTACTATTAATCTTCTCATCGTTCATATCACCCATCTCCTCCCATTTATGACTGTATGACTGTAACCTTGTTGCTGGTATCCTTACTATTTATATTGACTGTTTCCCTATGACTATCATTAAGTGTTGTACCTTATGATTCTTGACGACTGTATCTTTTATATACACCGAGAGCGTATGCACCAAGACAAATTCCTTGTGTGTCCAATCACACTTGGCCAATAAAGAATTCTATCTATCTATAAAACCGCCCTTTAGTACCTCATTTTCTCTGCAGCTATAACCTCTTTCCTCTGGATTTCCTTTTGATTTGTTCTTGCACATCCCCAAGTCAAATTGGAACCCAGAATTATTATTCTGACATTACCATGTGTCCTCCTTTTGAAACATTCCTCCAGGATGGAGGTCTTGGCCCTTCTGGTCTTTAGGAAGGGTCTGAAGGTTTAGTAATGCCTCATGTCTTGAGGGGGTGGGGGTGCCTAGCAGAATACTGAGCCTGAGCAAAAGCTATATTGCATGGATGTATGATCTATCAAATTCTTAATTCTGGTTAGTGCTTCGTTATTTTAATTGTTTCGAGCTACCGAGAATCACATTTGTGAGATGGGCAACTATACAAATGTGTTAAATCAAGGGTGAAATCCAGCAGGTTCTGACAGGTTCTGAAGAACCAGTAGCGGAAATTTTGAGTAGTTCCGAGAACCGGCAAATACTACCTCTAGCTGGCCTCAGAGTGGGGTGGCAATGGAAATTCTGCAGTATCCTTTCAGTGGTGGGTTTCAAAAATTTTTACTACTGGTTCTGTGGGTGTGGCTTGGTGGGCATGGCATGGCTTGGTGGGCATGGCAGGGGAAGGAGCCTGTAAAATCTCCATTCCCTCCTCAATCCAGGGGAAGGTTACTGCAAAATCCCCATTTCCTCCCAATCAGCTGGGACCTGGGAGGCAGAGAATAGATGGGGGTGGGGCCAGTCAGAACTTTTACTACCGGTTCTCCGAACCACTCAAAAATTCGGCTACCAATTCTCCAGAACTGGTCAGAACCTGCTGAAACCCACCTCTGCATCCTTTCCCTGCCATGTACCAGTAGTAAACAAATTTGGATTTCACCACTGTGTTAAATAAATGTGCTAAGGCTTAATTTAAGTCAACAAAATACAGTTGCTCAGTTTGCACAACACAGCAGATACATGGTAATTAGACTTATCAAGGAACATGAATTTGGGGAAACTCTGGGAGATGGGGAGCTGGTGTGCTATGCTCCATGGGGTTGCAAACAGTCGGACACAGCGACGAGCAAAACAACAAAAAGACTTACCAAGAAGGGTTGCTTCTCATAATATGCTGGATCATGAGTGACTCGAACTTTTTTTTTTTTTAGCTTAGGCTAGTGTGTTGTACAAACCCAGGCAATATATCCTAGTAAGTTCTACGAAGCCAATGGGCCTGCTACTGTGTATGGCCAGCTATTAGCAATTTAATTTAAAGGAACCCTGAATTGAGCTGAATCCATCATTAGTCCATCTCCAAAAAGAATATTTCAATTGAACCAGCACATGCATGAATAATGATTCCCTTTTAAAAAAAGACTCTTTTGAACACACCAAGGCGCAGTGCTAGCTGGATCTCTCCAAAGAAGAGCTGTGCGAAACCGAAAGGTTTCCATGGCTTCTTCCATTGTACATAAAAGGCAAAATTGCATAAGTAAAGAAATCGCTGATTTTAGAAGGTCCTTTGAAGCATATGCAAACATTCCAGACTGAGAACATCTTTATGCCTTTGGGGCGGCAGGGGTGGGGGGGCGCTTTGTTTCAGTGTTCAGTGCTGGTGGTTCTCCTTTTGCTTTCCCTTTGTCCTTTCAGCATTAAGTGCTTGAAAATTGCATCTGGATGCCAACTTAATTGGTTTCTGCACACAGGCATATTTTATTTTGGAATGACAAGTTGTCCTCAACTTACATCAGTTTATTTAGTGACCTTTTAAAGCAGGGGTGAGTTTCACTTACCTTTACTACCGGTTCGCAACGGGAGCACACGTGCGTGCTTGCTTCATTCTCTCGCGCATGCACTTCTGCACATGCACAGAAGCTTCTGCACATGTGCAGATCATCAGTGATGACATCAGAGTGGGTGGGAGGAGCCTCCCACCACCATTACTACCGGTTCGCAAGAACCGGACTGAACCAGGAGCAACCCACCACTGGTTCAAAGTTACAATGGCACTGGAAAAAAAGTTACTTCTGACTGTTTTTCACACTTATGACTCTGGCAGCATCCCCATGGTCATGTGATTAAAATTTGGATGCTTGGTAACTGACACATGACGGTTGCAGTTCCCATGGTCATGTGATCAACTTTTTCAACCTTCTGACAGGCAAAGTCAATGAGGAATCCAGATTCACTTATCAACCATGTTATTAATTTATAACAACTACAGTGATTCACTTAACCACTGTGACAAGAAAAGTCGTAAAATGGGGCAAAATTCACTTAACAAATGTTGGGGCTCAATTGTTGTCAGGCGTTGACCACTACCTATATTGAAATAGGAACTTCTCTGTCTCCAAATCTATACAAAATAATCTCAGAAATCTTTGGAAATCTGATCCATTTCAACCATATTTTTTTTTCCCAAGGTTCTGGTAGGCAGTCCAGTTTTGTCATCGTTTTAGCTTTTCTAATTCATCTGCTGTGAAGACAGGAGTTCTAATATAAGGCACTCAAAGATTCTCAAAGGTAAAACTTACTCATTAACTCATTAACCACAAAGAACATATGATTGAGTGTACTTTCCTCTTAGCTCCTTTCTTCTCAGACTCCGTGCTTGCAAACCAAAGGTCCTGTTCGACCTTTAAAAAATTAAAAATGGTGTTTTGGGGAAGGTGTCTACAAGATCTGAAACTTTCATCAAAATCCAGAAAATAGTGAAAATCAGAAAAGCACTGAACCATCTCAATGCCAAGTCTGCCTCTTTTGCTCTCTCTCTGATGGCTTGATGCTTACATAAAAGGGATGGTGCGTTCATTATTTGCACTGACAAATGACAGTCCAATCTCTTCTTGAAAGCTTCCAGTGATGAAGCTCCCACAACTTCCAAAGGCGTTCCACTGGTTGATTGTTCTCACTGTCAGAAAAATTCTCTTTAATTCCAGGTTAAAGCTCTCCTTGTTCAGTTTCCACCCATTATTCCTTTTCTGGCCTTCAGGTGCTTTGGAGAATAGGTTGATCCCTTCCTCTGTGGCAACCCCTCAAATATTGGAAGACTGTTATCATATGTCCCTGGTCCCTCTCTTCACTGCTAGGACACTCTGTAGATATTTCAGAATCTGAATCAGAATACAACTTGGAGGTCTTCTAGTCCAGCCCCATGCTCAAGCAGGAGACCCTATACCAAGGAGACCATGTCCAGTCTCTTCTTAAAAACCTCCAGTGATGAAGCACCCACAACGTCTGAAGGCAAGCTGCTCCATTGGCCAACTGGTAGTATATTTCTGGTAGTCTAGCTTCCCACTATATTGAGGTGTGACACAGACAGAATAAGAGTGTTGCACCTAGAAGAGATTTAACATAATTTGAAGAAAAAATACTGTTTGGTCATGCTTTGCCCATATTTTCATTTCTGATATTGGATCATTCCATCATCTCCAGGCTCTAGGCATTTCACCATGCCAAGCCTGTCTTCAAGGAAGCCATTTAAGATGACTTAAGTATTCCCAGTAGGATCCTGGTGGAGGCAAATCTCTGACAGGAAGATAGCTGATCCTTCCAACTGCAAATCAGATTCTGCTTCAGGCTTCTCATCTTCATCATAAAGCATTTTAGACAGATGGCTATCCAAAAACTATTTGAAGACCTCCAATGAACAAGCTACTTTGTAATGAAATCTGTGCTGATGGCTGATGGCACAGAGCATCCTGGGAACAAAGAAGGAGTGGGGATTAAGCTACCTTCTTTGTTTTTTGGGCTAAGGGTTTTTTTTATAATTGGCCAGGCTGCTAATGGAAGCCATTTTGTGATATAACATCCTCTCAGCATTCAGATATGCCCAACAACATCCATAATCTCACAACTCAACTACTTGCTGTGCAATTAAATTACAACTGGCATCATTATGGGGAAAACATATTCATCATTCATATGGTCTGTCTTTTTTTTTTTGAATTCTAAGCATCCAGTGAAAAACAATGCAAAACACATCTTGAGGTTTTCTTTCCTCTCTTTTATTAAGACAAATAGCATCTACTTATGGTTTCAGCCACATTTTCTTTGCAAGATTATGCACAGCCAGATTCAGACCTGGGTTCACCCATCTTCTCCTGCCAGGTTTGTGAGCAGAGAAGGAACAAAGGCACAGCTTGTGATTTAAAATGCAATTTTGAAGGAACTTTCTTCCTTAGATGAACTTTATGCAGCTTAAATAATTCTGTAATGTCATATCCATGTGCTCTTGGGATGTTGATTTAATATGCAAGGACACTGTTCTGTTTCTAAGGGCTCAAACTCTTCCTCTTTAGAGTTAAGAAAAGGGCTAAAGGTTCAGATAGCTTTACCCATCCAACCAATCACTCTCTCAGCTTGACAAGTATATTTTCTTCTTATGATTACAGCCAACAAAAGTTATCTTCCTCTCTCTTTTGGCTATTCTAGGGCCGCCAATACTGGGTAGAATCTGTCCCACCCTAATTTCACTAATCTTCAGCACATTTCTCCAGGTTATGACCTCCTCTGCTTCAGGAGTCTTCATACAAGCCCCTCCCGAGTTCACATGAAGATAAAAGGAGGGAAGAGGAAAAAAGTGCATTCAGAATGCATTCATTGAAAGCCAGTTTGGTCTAGGTTAAGGCACCCAGCTAGAAAACAGGAGACCATGAGTTCAAGTCCCACCTTAGCCATGAAATCCCACAGGGTGACCTTGAATTCCATTGACTCTTATCTACCACCAATTTGCTCTGACCATTACTAGTTCAGATTGTTGTAGAGTGTCAGCCCTGGAGGCCATCTTTTTCTTTGGATCTTCAGGGCTGCCATACTTGGTGCTGTGGGAAACTGGGAGGGGAGATTGCATGGAGTTGTAGAGATATCTAGCCATAACAACATTCTTTTCTCAGGGAGTCAAGGATATTCAGCCTGCACCTGGAGTGGTGTGACTGGGAGGTTTGGATGGTGGATTGATTGGACCATGTGATGGACATGTGGGTGCAAGGGAAGGGACTTTGACTTTCCTTTAGGTGGGGAAAACCCGGAAGCTTTCAGATTCGGGTTTTCCCAGATGTGCCAATATGACATCTCTAATAAAGTGGAACTTTGAGGAACTTCTAGCCTCGGAGTCTTCATCGGTTGTGGGTGTTACTTGGAACCCTGACATTGAGCGTGTTAGCATGCAATAAACCTGTATTCATTTGAACTGCATTGATTCCTGATTTCCTGCACTTGATACTCAACAGGGTTGTTGTTGTGGAGAAAATAGGAGCAGGAAGGTATGTTGAAAATGTTCACCACCATGAGTTATTTATAAAAATTATAAAGGTGGGATATGAAGCAAATAAATAGATAAACACATCAAAATTAGTACGATTCTGTTTCTATAGTTTGACAATAAAATTAATACCAGCATACATGACATTGGTTTCCTAATCTAATCTATCTTGAAGGTTGCACATAGATGCCCAAAGTGACTTGACCTCCTGTAACCTAACCTCTTGTAGGAGTTGTCTCTCTTTAGTAAGGCTGCTCTGAGACTGTCAGCAATAGCAAACTAGCTCAATAGCCACTGCATTACCAGTGTTCTGTAAATTAAAATGGGTGAGAATGCAGTCAGAACTCTTCAGTAGATCTCTTGTTAGCTATAAAGTGCTGAATCGCAAGAAAATATTCAATAGGCTCCAATTATTCTGAGCTGCTGCTAAGGAAATCTGTTAAGTGAAAATAAATGTTCTAATAAGAGTGGGACAGAGGAAAAACTCAGTAAAGGATTGAATAATGCATCAAAGCAAGTCTACTTGTAGCTGCATGGAATATTACCAACAATTCCTCATGGCAGATGGAAACTAAATCTTCTCCCTACTTTATTACTTGGGGCCTTTGGGTAGATCTTTAGACCATTCTGAAGATGCCATAAAGTTTTAATGATCTGTCCTGCAAGATTAGAATCTCTTTTGTCTCTGACTTCCTTATAAAACCTTTGGCCAAGAAGGCCAACTCTAGAATCAATTGTCATGTCAGAGGGTGGGAATGAATAGGAGAGAAACATGCAGATCATGAATGAAGATTGAACTGTTTATTACTATAGTGCATGCAGACGTAGGGTAAAGTGTATTTCTAAGATTTTACATAGTGTTATCTATCTGTACCCTATACGTAGTATTTAGCTATGTATACTACTGTATTTATCTATCATAACCTAGAATAATATACTGACTTAATATTTAGAATTAGACTTAGTCTAATACTTTGCTTTTAATATAACTTGATTTAACTGCAATTTGGCAATTCAAATCTCACCAGGCTCAAGGTTGACTCAGCCTTCCATCCTTCCGAGGTCGGTAAAATGAGGACCCAAATTGTTGGGGTCAATATGCTGATTCTGTAAACCACTTAGAGAGGGTTGTGAAGCACTGTGAAGCGGTATATAAGTCTAAGTGCTATTGCTATTTGCTGCTAAGTCCTTCCTCCTCCCACACTATCTTAACTACAGGAATGCTAACAGCTTCTCCTTTTAACACTCTCTTGCCCAATTCTCCAGCAACTGGACCATCTGAAGTTCACTCTGGCCACTGTCTCCTTTTTGCTATTTTTTTTTCTGAAGCTTCTTTGGTTTCAGCTGCCTCAGACATCTTCTTGGTTCTTCTCCAGGGTTGTGGGTTCTGTGTCTTCTGGGTTTCCCAGTCATTCCTTCCTCTGCTCCATGCTTGTCACCTCTCAGTCCAGCCACCTCTGCTGCCAAACCTAGAAGAAGACATCCTCCGTTGATTATCTGCTCTGGCTTCTTTTATGCTTCTTTCTTTGGAATCCTAGATTCCAGCTTGAAGGTGTTCCTAAGGAGTTTCCTTTTCTTTCTCTGCAAATGCCTATGCACATAAGTTTAAAGCCGGTTCACTGCAGAGGGGGAAAAAAACCCTATGACCTGGATAATCACCTTTAGGGTTTTGTTTTGTTTTGCTTTTTCTGTTTTGGGGCAGGGTAAATCCACCTGGCTGCTTTGTGGTTGCTTCCATTCCTTGCCAGGATTTGCAAGATAGCCGTCTGCTCTGTCTTGCAACATACCCAACATACCTCCTTGTCAGGGGTGAAATCTACTTACCTTCCTTACCGGTTTAGAAGCGCATGCACCACGCACGCTCACTCACTCACACATGTCACATGTGCACGCACACCTTCTGCATATGTGCAGAAACACACACACCTTCTGCGCATGCGCAAAAAAACATTACTTCCTGGTTAAAACCAGGAAGTAATGACACCCGGGCGGTGATCACTACTGGATCATCGAACCACAGGGAAAAATTGCTACCGGATCAGGTGATCCGGTCCGATCCAGGAGCATTTCACCCCTGCTCCTTGTGATGTTGCTGTCCATACAAGTTCAATTCATGACAACCCAAGTATCATGATTAGGACTTCCAACCTGTCCTCTTCTGCCTCAAATGGTTCCTCCAGCTGGCATCTGGAACACTTTACATGCCAATATTTTTTTAAAAAAAATTTTTTTTAATTGTCTGGCTTGTGCTATTCTGTCTTCAAATGTATGGCCTGGAAGATTGCCACAGCAACGAGTAGACCCAACAACAAAAAAGTAAGCAATCCTTTGGGCCTTCCTGTTGTGTTCTCTGAAGAGCCACATCTATTTTGACAAACCAACAAGTGAGTTAAAAAAAATTAACAACTCTTGATCCATTAAAAAATTGCCATCCTTTTCACATGTATAAGGCAGATGTCCCCCATCCTGCAAACGTAACCCAGTCTTTTTTTTTTCTCTTATTTTGTACTTAAACAAAAAACCTGACATTTACTTTCATTTAATTTCATCTTCCTCCTGCCTGTCCAGGGAATCAAACTGCCCATCAACATGATTTTATGTCTTTCATGCCACAGTAGCCACAGGTTCATGAGTTGTATGTCATCATGTTCAGGCTGTAGGTTTTCATTCAAACCATGTAATGACCAGGAGAAAATCATCATGGTGGATGGCTTTTTCAGACTTTGAATGCTCAGTTCTCTTGGAAGCTCTCTTGAGGCTCTGTCAATGGAGCATTCCTCCATTAACCAATGAGAGCCACATGGAAGAATGTGCCCTGTTAATAACAAGGGTGATAGGATACTGCTGCCATTCCTTGCTTCAGAAAAGGTTCTTCCATCTCCATGTATACTAGGGGTATCAAACCTGATTTCAATGAGGGCCGCATCAGGGTTGTGTTTTGAGGGTCAGGGGGGCCAGGATGGGTGTGGCCAACTCAACATCACTTGTGTCAGGGATGCCTGTGGAGGCCTGAGCACTCTTCCAGGGAAAATGGGCTCCCGAGCTCAATTTTCAGCTGCAACAGCCTCCTGCAACCCTCTGCCAGCAAAAACAGAGCTCGGGAGGGCCTTCAACAGCCCTCCTGAGCTCCATTTTTGCTGGCAGAGGCATCATGGGCCAGTCCTTCACTGTTTCCAGGGCGGTCCCATGGGTCAGATCTAAGCATCCCACAGGCTGAATCCAGACCCCGGTCCTTGAGATTGACACCCCTGATGTATACCTTTCTTACAAACTTCACTAGCACAATGCCTGGCTACCACAATAGCACAATGCCTAACTGGAGAATGGAACTGTTTTGTGGTTGTTGTTTTTTTTTCATTTGAGAGTCAACAGATTGTGTATTAGTACTAAAAGATGCCCTTTGAAAGTCAGGGAGAAGCCATATGGTTGGCTAATCTGTGATATTATGTAACTGGGGTCATTTGTCAATAACTGAATGTTTAGTTCAGTCTCTTCCTCCTCCCTCATGCAAATACATTCCTTTCTGTTCTCTTCCGTTTAAATCCCAACCACCCCTTTGTAAAGGATTGCCTGGATTCTTTCTGAATTTTGCAGTTGCTGTATCTAATTGTTTCCTTTGCTATTCCATCCCAGAGTGATTTGATTTTTTTTTTTAATGAATTAACCACATGTGAGAAAGAGATGGCTCAGATCTCCTCTTTCAGCAGAAAAAGAGCCTATAAGCAAAGAAAGCAAGCATGTCATTTGCAGCATTTTCTCCCATCCAGCAGAGAAATTAAGATTGGTCCTCTTTAATTAAGGTTTGTGTTCAGTGAAGTTTGAACAAGCTTGTAATTCGTTCTCTTTTCTTCTGCCACTTCTGGTAACAGGAACTCCTTCTCAGATCCTTAAGCTCTTCCCCCCACACACACACACAATACACGGTCTGATTTTAGTCACAGAAGGATTCCTGCTTAAAACACTTATTAATTGGAGTTACAAATATAAAACCTTGAACTCTCTTTTTTTATATAATACATTTATTAAACATTCTAACCAGAAAGATAAAAACTAATACAGAAATAAACTAAAGAAATAAAAAAGAGAAAGTGCAAAAAAGAAAAACTAAGAACATATTAAATATATTTTTATAAATAAACGACTTGCTTCTTCTTCACAAAAAATATAAATCTTAATAAATTATCACCTTCTCGTATTATACAACAAATGATCTTTTCTTCCCATATTTCCTCTCTTATCTATAAATAAATTCTTTAAACCTCATCAGTCCTAGTTAGCAAAAGTCTACTAATGTTTACCAGAGATAACATATTGAACCTTGATCATATAAACCAACTTTATATTCCTTCCTTGTATTTTTAACAATCTTAATCTTTAATCCCTTCAAATTATATTCTAGAACTTGGTTTCATTTTTTTATGCTGAACTGGGAAATGTTTCTACTGGGGACTAGGGATGTTTCAACTGGGACTCTGTGAGCATCCTAGATGAAACTGGGTATGTCTAGTTTAATGAAAAGAAGGACTGGAGTGACATGATAGCAGTGTTCCAATATCTCAAGGGCTGCCACAAAGAAGAGGGAGTCAAGCTATTCTCCAAAGCACCTGAGGGTAGGACAAGAAGCAATGGGTGGAAACTAATCAAGGAGAGAAGAAACTTAGAACTAAGGAGAAATTTCCTGATAGTTACAACAATTAATCAGTGGAAAAACTTGCCTGCAGATGTTGTGAATGCTCCAACACTGGAAGTTTTTAAGAAGATGTTGGATAATCATTTGTCCGAAGTGGTGTAGGGTTTCCTGCCTAAGCAGGGGGTTGGACTAGAAGGCCTCCAAGATCCCTTACAACTCTGTTATTCTGTTTAAACTAAATCCAAAAGCACAAGAGTATTTCTGGAAGCCTGGTATGCAAACAAATCAGTTATCAGTAGGCATATAGCAATAACAATAACAATCGCACTTTAGACTTATATACCACTTCATAGCCCTCTCTAAGCGGTTTACAGAGTCAGCACATTGCCCCCAACAATCTAGGTCTTCATTTTACCCACCTCGGAAGGATGGAAGACTGAGTCAACCTTGAGTCAGAACTGGTGGCAGTCAGCAGAATTAGCCTGCAATACTGCATTCTAACCATTGTGACACCACGACATAAACAACATTTACATTCCATTCAAAAGAAACAATTAAAAAGCTAAAAATGAAACAAAAAGATGAAAAGGCCTCCTCGCCAGCAATCAACATCCAGATAAGATGGAATTAACATCAGTATTAATACCAGGCCAACAATCAAATGGTAAACAATACCAGATCAAGAAACAACCAACTCAGGCAAACAATCAAATAATAAACAACAGCCTAATCAAGGAACTACCACAAAGAAAACAACACTCCTTCCAACAACACTGTCAGAGCAAGCCACCATATATAAACAGAGAATATACTCCACTCTCTTCTATCATTGAAGGTGTTACCCAGTTGGGTAGTGAAATGTCTGCAAGAAAGCAACAAACTCAGCAGGGACCAAGGATTCTACTGCTCTAACTTTGTTTGGTTTGTTTTAAAGTTTGAAAACCAGGATCTGGTTTCTTAAAAGTAAATTTCCCTGATCCAAATTATACTGAGAATAAGTCATATTTAAATGTAACTGTAAGAAATATCTAAGATTTTTTGGGGGTGTTTCTGATATCTAAAAAATGAATATGTAGATAAACAGTTTTTTAAAATAAAGAACACTAATCATTTCCGTCTTACAAGACCGTCTGTGCCTTATTAAAATCAACATGAATGGATCTTGCAAATCCACTCACATAGGCAAGATTGGTTCCCACATTCCAGTCTGGTATATTCAGCTTTTCTGTGAGAGGAAATACAGAAACATAGATTATATATTCTATAGTACATTGGACAAGTTTTCTCCAATGATTTTGATCAGCTACAATAGCTTCTGTTTTTCCATGTGACCTCATTGCTTTCCAGTCTTCTGTAAATTGTACCTATATATGTATATATGCATTTTGTCATGTTTTGAAGAGTCTACCTCTTTTCCCCTTTCCTCTAAATCCGTGATGGGAAACCTATGGCACATGTGCCAGAGGTGGCATGCAGCGACCTTTCTGATGGCACGCGAGCCATCACCCCAGTTCAGCTCTGCCATGCATGTGTATGCGCCTCCCGCCAGCCAGCTGGTCTTTGGGTCTCTGCCATGCATGCATGGGAGTGGGGTGCAGGGGGTGCACGTACATGCGGGGGGGTGGAGGGGTGCGCATGCATGCAGGGAAGTGGGGCGCAGGGGGGGCGGGCATGTGCAGAGGTGGGGCACGTGCAGGGAGCACATGCATGTGCAGGGGTGGGGTGCATTGCATTTGGGGGGTTCAGGCATGCACACGCGCATCTACGCTTTGGGCACTCGGTCTGGAAAAGTTTATCCATCACTGCTGTACATGATATTTTACCCAAAGGGGAGCAGTGGTTAGAGTGCGGTACTGCAGGCTACTAATGGGCAGGCTCCATTATGGTTATAAGTTGAGCAGTATAAGTATAAGGGATGTTTGTTACAATGTCCATCACTGATGTAGACAAAATTACCGGTAGTTCAGTCAGGTAATATGGGGAAAAAAGTATGAGCCATGGTACCATGGTTAGAATGCAGTACTGCAGGCTACTTCTGCTCACGGCCGGCTGATTGTAGTGATTGGCTATCTACAAGACCACATTCTGCCACCGATTGCCTCCCACCGACCGGTACGCTCACACAGAGAGGGCCTCCTCAGGGTGCCATCAGCCAAACAATGTAGACTGGCGACCCCCAGGGGGAGAGCCTTCTCTGTGAGGGCCTCTGCCCTCTGGAATGAATTACCCCCGGACATACGAAGGATCCCTGACCTCCGCACCTTCCGTCGTGCAGTGAAGACACTGTTCTTCCAGCAAGCCGCTCTGATGGGATAAATGATTTTAATTTGGTTTTAATGGGGTTTTAAAATTGGTTTTAAAATGAGAGTTTTAAATTCGGCCTATGATTTAATTATTTTAATCTGCTTTTAAATTCTATTTTTGTACATTGTTTTTATTATGGCTGTTCACTGTCCTGAGTCCTTCGGGAGAAGGGCGGTATATAAATTAAATAAAATAAATAAATAAATAAATAAACAAACAAACAAATAAATAAATAAATAAATAAATAAATAAATAATAAATAATAAATAATAAATAATAAATAATAAATAATAAATAATAAATAATAAATAATAAATAATAAATAATAAATAATAAATAAATAAACAAACAAACAAACAAACAAACAAACAAATAAATAGTTTGGCAGTTCAATCCTGACCAGCTCAAGGTTGACTCAGCCTTCCATCCTTCCGAGGTCAGTAAAATGAGGACCCAGATTGTTGGGGGCAATAGGCTGACTCTGTAAATGGCTTAGAAGGGGCTGGAAAGCACTGTGAAGAGGTATATAAGTCTAAGTGCTATTGCTTTTGCTACGTGACACCATACAGAGCAAGGGACTTCAACATGATGGATGCCATAGATGAATTGGCTGAAAATAAAGAAACTTTTACATTCAGTATATCATCCGGAAAGTAGTTTTCCTGCTGGCTTCTTTGGGGATCTCAGAATTGCTAGGTTTTATTTGCTCGTGCCAAATTGGGTAATATAGTTGTTTTTCTATTCCTCTGGTAGGAATGGGAAAGATGCAGGTTCTCATTTATGCAATGTCTATTTGCAATTCCAGACCTCTGTTACTCTACCTCCTGGGGCTTCGTTCCAAACTGCAATACCCCAAATTTCAAAGGAAGCTCCACATGATAAAGATACTGCATTGTGAGGGGGGGAGGGAAATGCCTTTTTTTCTCTCAAGGAATGGAAGAGCAGCTCTACTGGATTAAACTAAAGGCCTTAGTTCAATATTTTATGTCCCACAGAGGTAGGTATATGCATCTGTAAAATGCCGAAGAAGGACATCAAAATCTTCTTCTGTCATCAATTGGTAGATAAGGCATGCTGTTTATTAGGTAATATATATCCATCAAGATTAATCACCATTGATATACATGTCTTCTGTGAATTTGTCTTGTTATCTTTTAAAATAATCTAAATTAATGGCCATCTCTCATTCTGGGGGCAGCAAATCCCATAGTGTAACCAACTTTGTGTAAATAAGGTACTTTCTTTTATTGGATCAGAGTCTTCTTACAGTTCGTTGAAGGACCCTAACCCTCTTCAGGACTTTTTCTGAACATGTGAAGTTTAAATTGCTTAAAGGAAGGACTCACAGTCTCATCCTCCCCTCTCTCTTATCCTCAAATGTCTGAAGGAATTTAGAGTAGAATAGAATGAGCTGGAAGGGACTTGGAGGTCTAGTCCAGCCTCCTGCTCAAGCAGGAGAACCTATGCCATTTCAGACAAGTGATTGTCTAGTGCCATGATGACAAACCTTTGGCACGTGTGCCACAGGTGGCACACGGAGCCATATCAGTGGGCACGCAAGCTCAGCACCAGCGCACATGTGCGCGCCGGCCAGCCAATTTTTGGGCCTTCTGGGCCCACTAGAAGTAGGGAAACAGGCCGTTTCTGGCCTCCGGAGGGCCTCCGGGGGGCGGTGGGGAAGGCCATTGTCACCCTGCCCAGGCTCCTAGAAAGCCTCTGGAGCCTGGGGAGGGCAAAAAAACGGGCCTACTGGGCCCACTGTGCCATCATGTGCCAAAAGGGGGGGGGGGAGTGCGGGTGGATCACATGTGCATGCATGGGGGGGTGGGGCGCATAGAATTATGGGTGTGGGCACGCACACGTGCGAACCCCCCCCCCGCGCGCACTCCCTCCGCTTTTGGCACATGATGGCAAAAAGGTTAGCCATCACTGATCTAGTGTCTAGTCTCTTCTTAAAAACCTCCAGTGATGGAGCGTCCACGTTTTCTGAAGGCAAGCAGTTCCACTGGTTAATTGTCCTCACTGTTAGGAAGTTTCTCCTCAATTCCAGATTGCTTCTCTCCTTGATTAGTTTCCATCCATTGTTTCTTGTCCTGCTCTCTGGTGCTTTGGAGAATAATTTGACCTCCTCTTCTTTGTGGCAGCTGCTCAAATACTGGAATATTGCTATCATGTCACCCCTAATTCTTCTTTTCTTTACATTAGCCAAACCCAAATCCTGCAGCTGTTCTTCATATGTTTTAGTCAGTGGTGAAATCCAAATTTTTTTACTACCAGTTCTGTGGGCGTGGCTTGGTGGGCATGGTGTGGCTTGGTGGGCGTGGCTTGGTGGGCGTGGCAGGGGAAGGATACTGGAAAATATCCATTCCCACCCCACTCTGGGGCCAGCCAGAAGTGGTATTTGCCGGTTCTCCGAACTACTCAAAATTTCCGCTACCGGTTCTCCAGAACTTGTCAGAACCTGCTGGATTTCACCCCTGGTTTTAGTCTCCAGGTCTTTGGTCATCTTAATTGCTCTTCTCTGAACTTTTTCCAAAATCTCAACATCTTTTTTGTAGTGTGGTGAACCAAAATTGGTTGCAGTATTCCAGGTGTGGTATACTTACTAGGGTTCTATAAAGTGGTACTAATAGTTCTCGTGATTTTCATTCTATGCCTCTATTTATACAACCCAGGATTGTATTCGCTTTTTTGGGTGCTGCTGCACACTGCTGCGCAGTGATCATTCACTAGGACTCCAAGGTATTTATTTATTTATTTATTGGTTCAATTTATATGCCGCCCTTTTCTGGAGACTCAAGGCGGCTTACAATGCGTTAAGCAATTGGTAACCTGTACTGCTAAAGTACCCTGTACTGTTGTGTGATCACACCCTAGATTTACATATAAACATTTATTATTGTTACTCCAATTACGTGGCTGCTCCCTAGACCAGGGATGGGCAAATGTGGCCCTTTTACAACCTGTGGACTTCAACTCCCAGAATTCCTGTCTCAGTTCTGTCTCCCAGTTCAATTCTGGGAGTTGAAGTCCACAGGTTGTAAAAGGGCCACATTTGCCCACCCCTGCCCTAGACCGATAGAATGATCTTTTTTCCAAAACAGGCTGAATATTTTTGCATGTTTCTCTCTTTTATTCACATACTATCTTTTCTCCCTCTCTCTTTGCCTCCCCCTCCACCCTCACCACCTAATGCCAAGTTTGTTTTATGCGGTTGGACAAGTGTGGGGTTTTAATTGCTCTTTTATGTTTATTGCCACCTCACTTTGGAAGAGTTGTACTGACATCTGTTTTCGGAAAGCTTTGCCACTATTGTCTTTGGCCACCTGGTTTAGGTGCTGGTGCAACCTTTACAAGGAAGCTCAACCCAGGCCTTGCAAATCTGTCAAGCCGCCAAAGGGTTGCGGGAGCATCTGGAACAAAACCGTGTGCAGCCTCAGGAACAGCTGCTCAGAGATAACACCATTTATACACCATTATAAAAGATAACATTTTTGAAAAATTGTTAACAGCAAGGCATGTACAGCTGACGATCCTCCCTCAAGAGATACTTTTGGAAATACAGGCAGTCCTTGACTTACCACAGTTCATTTAGTGACCATTTGAAGTTACAATGGCACTGAAAAAAGTGACGTATGACCATTTTTCACACTTAGAACCATTAAAGCATCCCCATGGTCACATGTTCAAAATTCAGATACTTGGCAACTGGCTCATATTTATGACGGTTGCAGTGCCTTGGGGTCATGTGATCAGCATACACACACACTAACATTCATAAGAATGATTGGCTGTTGCTTTTAAAAAAAATGGTTGACTCTCTCAAGTAGAGAAAGGTTACTACATGAAAACAGAGTGCGGCCGCGCAGGTGGTTATGGGAGCAACATGGCGCTCCCGTGTGACACCTCTCCTGTGCGAGCTGCACTGGCTCCCGGTGGTCTTCCGGGTGCGTTTCAAGGTTTTGGTTACCACCTTTAGAGCGCTCCATGGCTTAGGACCTGGCTACTTACGGGACCGCCTACTACCACAAACAGCCTCCCACCGGCTGGTACGCTCCCATAGAGAGGGCTCCTCCAGGTGCCATCAGCCAAACAATGTCGACTGGCGGCCCCTAGGGGGAGGGCCTTCTCTGTGGGGGCACCTACTATCTGGAACGAGCTCCCCCTGGAGATACGGAGGATGCACACTTTCCACCGTGCTTTGAAGACACTCCTATTCCAGCAGGCCGGCCTGGCCTAATTTCTCCCCTTCTTTTAAATTTTTAAATTGAAATTTTAATTCATTTTAAATTATTGGAAGTTTTAAATTGTCTCGGGCAAAAATTATTTAATTGGGTTTTAATTGTGTTTTAACTTTTGTATTTATGTGTTTTATTTTGTGCCTGTTCACCGCCCTGAGTCCTTCGGGAGTAGGGTGGTATACAAATTTAATAAAATGAAAAATGAAAATGAAAAAACTTTGAGGGGGGGGTTCCTTTAGACAACAATGGGTTTTTTGTTTTGTTTTGTTGTTTGTTTAGCACAAAAACCCTTAGCCTTTCACTTTTTCCTTGAAAACAAAAAAAACCAAAAAAATCATACATGCATTTTTCACTAGCCCATCTAACAACTGTTTCATTAGTTTGGGATTTGTTCTGGACACCAACATTATGACTCATATAAGAACTCCCCTTTCTTCAATTTCGTCTTTGAAGCCCAGAAAAAGATGCTCCAGCCTGACCTGCTTTATTCTTCTACTGTCATAGGCTGCGATCAAAGAACAAACTTAAGCAAATTGATTGAAGATCTAGAAGCTGCATTCACACAGCTTGCTCACTTTTTAGCATCTTGTTTGATACTCAACTATTGGATTAGCTTATGATTGAGTATACAGGTAGTCCTTGGTTTACATCCATTTCTTTAGTGACTGAGTTACAATAGCACTGAAAAAAGTGACATGTGACCATTGTTCACACTTACAATCATTACAGCATCCCCATGGTCACATGATCAAAATTTGGTTGCTTGGCAACTGGCAACGGGGTCACGTGATCACCTTGACCTTCTGACAAGCAAAGTCAATAGGGAAGACAGATTCACGCAAAAACTGTGTGACTAACTTAACCGCAATGAATCACTTAACAACTGTGGCAAGAAAGGCCATAAAATGGGACAAAATTCACTTAACAACCATCTTGCTTAGCAATGGAAATTTTGGGCTCAGTTGTGATTGTAAGTAGAGAACTTATTATGAAATATATGAACACCCATAAGGTGGGTTTGTTTGGTAAACAAATCAAGTACATTGAGTGAAGTCAGTGGCTAAGTCTTCTCCAGCAATGAGAGCTATGGTCCAAGGTCTATGCTCCTGTTTGGGATTATACTGAGCCTTGGTGGTGCAGTGGTTAGAGTGCAGTACTGCTGACTGCCTGCTGACTGCAATTTAGCAGTTCAAATCCCACCAGGCTCAAGGTTGACTCAGCCTTCCATCCTTCTGAGGTGGGTAAAATGAGGACCCAGATTATTGGGGGCAATATGCTGACTCTGTAAAACCACTTAGAGAGGGCTGTTAAGCACTGTGAAGCAATATATAAGTCTATGTGCTATTGCAATATCTTCCCTTTCTTGTCCTTCTTCCATAGGTGGCATCACCGCACATTTTGAGCCCTGGGTATCTCCCAAATAGCACATTACGTGACTTTTTGTGACTATGTTCTTCCAGACGGTTTCTCACAGAGCAGAGATTCTGGCAGAAGAGGAAAGAAAACGCATAGCCTTTTCATTCCTAGCTGAAAATTGCATCCTTTTAAGTTGTTTTACTTCCATGGGGATAAAGGATAGCTTTTCAATCTCTTTTTCCCTATAGAGGGAAAGCAGCTGCATTTGGATGATTTTTAGCAGAGAAGTGACATAAAAGAAAGGCTCGAGAGTCATCCCTACACCTGTTCTTCCAATTTACTTTGCTTGCTGATCTCATAAAGGTACTTTACAGAAGGAATAAACAAAGGAAAAATAGATCAGTGACAATTTATGTGGCGGCTGAGTGTGGTTTATGAGCCAAGATAGATTTTCATCCCGCAGCTCTTGTTTTTTTGCGACTTGCATAAATATCTTCCTATAAGAATCGATCCAGAGATGGTTCTGTCCTCCTCCCCCAAAAAATACAACATGAGATCAAAAGTGGAGAAATGGTTATTGCATACCACTGGCTTCTAACAAAATGTAATGATATTAGAACCCCCTATACATCTTCATCAGTGGTGGGATTCAAAAATTTTTACTACTGGTTCTGTGGGCATGGCTTGATGGGTGTGGCATGGCTTGGTGGGCATGGCAGGGGAAGGATACTGCAAAATCCCCATTTCCTCCCAATCAGCTGGGACTCGGGAGGCAGAGAATAGATGGGGGCGGGGCCAGTCAGAGGTGATATTTACCCATTCTCCAAACTACTCGCAATTTCTGCTACCGGTTCTCCAGAACTGGTCAGAACCTGCTGAATACCACCTCTGATCTTCATATACCTCAGAGTTTTAGAAAATGAAAGGAGCTGCAATCACAGTAAAGCAATTAAGGAAGCGATAGTGGGAATGCTTTTACCAAAGTTATACAACATTTGCACCAAACTATATGGGCTCTCCAGAACCTTGGGTGTGACCCCTAGAATGCCTCCTATAGTTGCTGCTAATTTGTAATTTTAAATGTTTTTTTTAAAGTCTGAGAAAATAGTTCAAACATGAGGAGTAACCATTCCAATGGTAATTGGATTAATTTAAGTTATGCATACATAATTTATGTACAGGTATACATAACTTTGAAATGACATTACTTAATATTTGATTTCATTTTTTTTGTCCTGATAGAAGAGTGACTCACACACACCCAACACACACACACACACACATCAAAGTCCATTCCCAAATCATTAATCTTTTCAAGCTGGGAGTGTGTCATATATACAATATTTGTACTCCTGTGTGATCGAACCCAGTTTGTTTGTCTATGGTCAGGAGACAGTTTCTCAGCTGCTCCCAGGCTGTTGCTTAAACTCAACCATTCCTTTTCTCAATTTGCTGGAGTTAAGTACCCTCAAAGCAAAACAACTATGCGAAAACAAGATGCCCCCACCTCAAATTAGTGCCATCAAACAAACTCTTACATTTTTAAAAAAGAAGAGGAAAAATCTAATTAAAATATTGGTTGTGCACACTGTTGCTGGAAAAAAGACTTCTTTGAGCCTTTCCAAATGACCATTTCAGTGGGTCCCACCAGAATGCTTCATCTGTACAAAATTTACTGACCATCTGGATGAAGCCAGTAACATTCAGCAAATAGCTTCATATTTGTTTGTTTTTCCCCTCTTTCTTTCTGTACCACCAAACAAATCTGGCTTTTCCATGCAGAAGAAAAAAGCTTGAAAATAGACAGAAGGACATTCATTGCTTCAACAATTTGGAGGACCGCCACAATTGCTGGTTGTTTTCCAGGATTCCCCACCCATAAAAAGGGAAGGGAAGGGAAGGGGAGGGAGGGAGGGAGGGAGGGAGGGAGGGAGGGAGGAAGGAAGGAAGGAAGGAAGGAAGGAAGGAAGGAAGGAAGGAAGGAAGGAAGGAAGGGAGAATACCATATTAAGGAAAACTATATGCAATGCAGGGGGAAGCGGTGGCTCCGTCGCTAAGATGCTGAGCTTGTTGATCAGAAAGGTCGGCAGTTCAGTGGTTCAAATCCTTAGCGCCACATAACAGTGTGAGTTCCCATTTCTTGCCCCAGCTTCTGCCAACTAGCAGTTTGAAAGCACGTAAAAATGGAAGTAGAAAAATAGGGACCCCCTTGATGGGAAGATAACAGCGTTCTGTGCACCTTTGGCATCTAGTCATGCCAGCCACATGACCACGGAATTTTCATCAGACAGCACTGGCTCTTCGGCTTAGAAACAAAGATGAGCACCGCCCCCTCGAGTCAGGAACGACTAGCACATATGTGCAAGGGGAACCTTTACCTTTACCTATATATGCAATGCAATACCAGTTTAGACACAAGTAAAATAATGGCACCTTCTTTGTTCAATCACTGGGAACTATATTCAGAAGGATTTTGGCATGCCATTCAGCTGTGCACATACACAGATCATGAGCAACATCTTCCAGGGACTGTATTGCCAAAACAGCTTCAAAGCAAAAGGATGCATACTCATCATTTCAATCTTAAAAAGTAGAGCTGTCCTGTTTCATTTGTATCTTCCATGGGGGAAAATTCACATATATCTTCATTGAAGCAAAGCATTCCTTTAGTTATTTACAGCCTTAGAAAATAGTTCACCAGTAACCAAGATCAGTTTTGTTGTGTAAATCCTGCTTATCTGTTCTTGGCTTCCCCCCCCCCCCCCCGCCCCAAATAATGCTGTCCATCCCAAAGTTCAACTGGGGATTCCTGGGGATCCAGTTGAACTTTGAATCTGTTCTGATGGCTCTTCTTTCCCAAGGTTTGCTTGGGCTAATTTTCTGGGTGCTTTCATCTTCCTGGCTTACATTTATTACTTATACATGTATATTTCACAGGTAAGGTTATTTTTTTTTTGTGATTTATTTATTTTTCTGACTTATTTTACGCAAAATGAGTCCTTTAATTCTATCCATCCAACATTATTTTGGCATGGAGGGAAAAAAAGCATTGCAAAGCTAAAGAGTTCTTGTTCAGTTGTGCTTTGCCTTAGTTCATCTAGAAAGAAAAATGCAAATTGTCTAAAATGTACCTGGAATATTTATTTATTTATTTATTTATTTATTTATTTATTTATTTATTTAGTCAAGAACGTATTTGGTAATAAGTATAAGCATGGACTGGATACATAAAATAGGTACAAATAGAAGAAACATTAGGACAGGGACGGTAGGCACGCTGGTGCTCTAATGCACACCCCTTACACCTCCTAAGACCTCTTAGGAATGGGGAGGGAGGAGCAAAGAAATTCAAGATGGCAGTAGATACAAAAGTACATTCAAAACCATCGTCTTGACTTTTTTGAACACACATACATACACACTCAACTTTTTCTAGTCCAAAGATTGAATTTGGCTTTTGAATGGCCTCTTAGGCAGCTAAGTAATAGGTACAGCCAACTGGATGCCATGTTTCTTTACATTTAAAATAAAACTTAATGTAGTTAACACACAAAGTACATCACTGGGTTATTGTTGTGGGAAATAAAATGAAGCAACATCTTCATATAAAGCCACCTTAACTTTCAGCAGAAAGCTCCGGTATAAGCCTAACAAATCAATAATTTTTTTTTAATTTATTTATTTTTATATGCCGCCCTTCTCCGGAGACTCAGGGTGGCTTACAATGCATATAATAATAAAATGCAAGCAGGGATTTAATCATTTCCCCTTTGGCTCACATTAAAATGAGAGTTGGGTTAAAATATTTGGAGGGAGTGCCATACCCCATGACTACCAGAAGCACATGATGCCCCCAAGGCTTCAGATTGTGCACCTCCATTTTACTGACTGCTGAGCACTCAGATAAGAACAATGTCATAGGACTACATTTTGCAAGAAACAGTGCATCTCCAGTGCTCTTGGATTTGAGGTCAACAATCTGGACTTCTTAGGATGCTTCAGACAGCACTTTCTATAATTCCTTTGCTGTTGGCACCAAGCTGCTACCTCTTTTACAGATCATATAGAAGCAATCGGTGCCTAAGACTGCAAGACATTGCACAGAAAATCCAGAACCATGTAATTTAACAGGTCAAGCTATGGAGGAATAAGAAGAATTTAAATGAGCCAGACCCAAAACAACATTCCACATGAACGTTATAAGCATGTGACTATGGAGTTTCTCAGTCATCCGGGTCATGGTTGTCCCAAAGTGCTTTTTCAAAAGGCAACCGCACTTCCTTTCTTTGTTTTTGTTTGGAGACATTTGGCTTCTCATCCAAGAAGCTTCTTCAGTTCAGTTCAGTTGGATGAGAAGAGAAATTGTCTCCAAGCAAAAACAAAGAAAGAAAGTGCAGTTGCCTTTTGAAAAATTAGCTCACATGCTAATACTTTGGGGTATTAGCATGTGAGTTTATACTGTACATCATAGGGATGCAGTGGCTCAGTGGCTAAGATGCTGAGCTTGTTGATCAAAAGGTCGGCAGTTCAGTGGTTCGAATCCCTAGTGAGCTCCCATTACGTGTCCCAGCTTCTGCCAACCTAGCAGTTCGAAAGCATGTAAAAAAATGCAAGTAGAAAAATAGGGACCACCTTTGGTGGGAAGGTAACAGGGTTCCGTGCACCTTTGGCGTTTAGTCATGCCTGCCACATGACCACAGAGGCGTCTTCGGACAGCGCTGGCTCTTCGGCTTTGAAACGAAGATGAGCACCGCCCCCTAGAGTCGGGAACAACTAGCACATATGTGCGAGGGGAACCTTTACCTTTACCTTATACATCATGCTAATGCAGGACATTTTTTAAATTGCAGTTTGTAAAAAAAAACATAGTGGTTGGGTGATTCACAATGCTATTCTAACAAACCTTAATGGCTATTTATAAAATTCACTAAGTCTAAATACAAAGATTGACCTAGCCTGGTTTTTACTGTGGTTTTCTGCATGAGTTATAGTAGAACCATACATGGTGCTATGGGATATACTGTGATAGCTACAATGACTGGATTTATACAAAACACACTCAGCCTCTACCAAATCCATTTTCTGCTTCAGTGCCATGTGTAAACTCAGTCAAGCAGCCGTCAAACTGAACAAACTAAGAGTCTTTGTCTTCAAGCTGAACAAACTAAGATGTTTGCAACGGCTCTTGGTGTCACAGACGGTCCGTGTGAAGCTACCGATCTTCTCCACATGCTCTCTGCATGCCGTTCTTAAGGAAATCATAACGAAGCGGCAGTTTGAGCAAGCAGATGTTGCTGTGAAATATGCTTTATGTCAGGACACAGGAGAATACACCTCCACGTGTGATTTTAAAATGATGGCTATCTTCTATCTCCGGTGCTTAGATTTAATAGTAATGCTGCATTGCTAATCGGTGGTGCGTAAGGACCGCTTGCTGTTAATTGAGATAGATCAGGAGGAAAGGAGTCCTCTGCCATCATGTCAAATGGAAATATGTCTTGCAACAGCTGGGGAAGCTTCCAAACTGCCACTTAACTGTACTATTTTTTGCTTTCACTCAGGAAATAATTCTCCGCAAGGTTCCTGAATTCTGAATAAATAGAACTAAGTAAAGAGAGGAAGAATTGTCTTTTCTTGATCTTCAGAACTTACCTTGCAGATGTCTTCTCTGCCTTTTTATTCCTCTTAACTCTGCTTGCCTAACACTGGGCAAAAGACAAATAGTTGAGGCTTTTCTGTCTCATAATAGCCGTAATCCATAAGGAAATGACTAATGGGCAAAAGTCTCATTTGCATATGAGTGAATGAATGTGTGAGAGAAAAAATTAATTGAATAAGGCTAGTCTCATTTTTGACACCAGTAGATGATGCTTTCTTGTTTTAATGCTTTCATTTCTAATTTTCCCAATCTTCTATGCATTTCTTCATGTTTGGTATCTGTTTACAACTAGAAAGACTTTCACAAAAAAAAATATGCGTGTCTGTGATCCTTTTAATGCTTGCTTTTTGGCATGTAACTCTTCCCCAAACATCCATTTTATACATATTTTATCTATAAATGTATTTTCCAAGGGATATTCACTAATAGTGGGAAAGAAATGTTATAAGGGGAGAGATTTTAATCTGGTCACAAACTCAATTATATTTTTTTATGTCCAACAAACCAGTAAAAATGGAAAAAGACTATGTAAGTTGATACTGCAGCTTCTGAATTGCCTCTCCAAAAGCAGGGTGATTGCAATCAGCCTTTATTAAACATTCTCTGAGGTGTCAAAAAAAAAATTCTGCTGGATTAGTTTAACGTTGAAATCAAAGAGAACTAATTTCACATTTTTAAAAAAGAAGCCTCCCACTGTTTGATAAGAATACAACAATTAACTACCATCATTTCAAAGGTCAGTCGCATCAATTGCATCTAATTTCTTCAATTTATTATGCAAATGAGTTACCAATTTAAGAACCACACAACTGAATTTTCCAACACTAATAAAGACAGAATTTCAAAAACAAAAAGGGGGTAAAATGGAGTGTAGGTAACAACAATATGTTCTTTCTCCAGTATCCAGACTCAAGGGATCCTGAAAATATCTTAGCTCCATGTAGTCTAGGTGGAAAAGTTGAAATAAACCTGATTTGAAAATCTCCAGTTTACTCTCTCTGCCTTTATTTAACAGAACATATATGCATGAGTAGAAATAAACCCATTATGAGACTCTAGAGCAGGGGTCTCCAACCTTGGCAACTTTAAGACTTGTGGACTTCAGCTCCCAGAATTCCCCAGCCAGTATGAGGAATGCCACTAAACAAAGCTTCAACTCTTCATGGCTGGGGAATTCTGGGAGTTGAAGTCCACATAGCCTTAAAGCTACGAAGGTTGAGAAACCCTGCTCTAGAGCACAGGTGTCAAACTCGTGGCGTCAAGTTTCCGTTACATGACATATCACGACTTTTACCTCCTGGGAGCTAGGGTGGGGGTGGCCTGCATCTAACACATCCGGCCCTCAGGCCGCCACTTTGACACCCCTGCTCTAGAGATAAATACCAAAGGACAAATAGGTCCGTCCCTCTGAGCTTTTCAGGCACCATCATGAGGATAGAAGAAGAAAGGCCTCTTTCTATTGCTCTTGTAGGAAACCAGCTGAAGAACAGAGCCCAGAAGTATCAATCTCCTAAATCATGGAAAAGAAAAAACAGAGCCAATGAGGAAGAAAGAAGGGTTTTCTTGCTTGTTCATTCTACTCATCAAATAGTCAATAGAATAAAAGGTACAAAAGGGTGATATTTCTGCAGCTGCCTGTGAGAGTTTATGAAAAGGCAAAGAAAGATACGGGAGGAATTCATAATCCACAGATGGAAGCGGAATTTGATAGTAGCTTATCTCATAAATGGTCCAGATTGTGAAACCTTGGAAAGAAGAAATTCAAAACATTCAAAGATACTCTGGGTTAGAAAAAAAATCCACCAATAAAAGAGAGCTGGGGATTCCTAACAAAGTTCCAAGATAATATATCCTTAATGGTTGCATTCATTCACCTCATTGAAGTTCATGTAATGGTTGTTCCTTTGATTGTGCATTGCTGTGAAGAGCTAGACATCGCATCCCCAACCTGCAGTATTAAATGATTTTTTTTTTCAACCTTCTGGCAGAACTTTTCTTCCACTTTCACTGTGCAATGAACATCCTTAATGGATATTTTATTTCTGTTGAAGAATGCTACCTGGCTATGGAGCAGACATGTACCACTGTTTTTCATCGCATGAGATTACACTTTGAAGTAGAAAATAAATATCCACAGAATATAAAGGCACTAAAGGCAACTATTAAACCATCTCATTCATCTCAAATGATTTTAAAAGGAAAAGCACATTTTATTGACTGTTAGAAATGTGCTTCTTCCATCTCTCTTTCTCTCTGTGTCTCTCTCTCTCTTGGTGTCTCTTGTTTATATTCTCTGCCCCATCCTAATAATACATCAATACTAGAGTCCTAAAAAGCAAATAAGACAACTATTGTTTCCTTCAAAATACAAGAAGATTGCAATAGAGTAGAGTTAGATCCAAATAAAAATTGGGAATGCTGCAAATCGCTTTCATGGCTCCATAAAAGTAGTGATGCAAAAGAATATATAGCCTACCACCTGGAGAACTATAACTTGCAAATATAACTTGCGAAAAAGTGTTTTATATTGATGGGCACACAATTTCTTGTTTATATGAGTACCATTATTATTTTAATTTATTTTTTGTGTGTATTTTAGACCATTAACAGAATAACAGAGTTGGAAGGGACTTTGGAGGTCTTCTAGTCCAACCCCCTTCTCAGGCAGGAAACCCTATACTATTTCAGACAAATGGTTGTCCAATCTCTTTTTTAAAAACCTCCAGTATTGGAAAATTATTCCACATAGGTTAGGGTAGCTTATACATTTTGTTAGATAAACAAATATTTCAGGTATTTAAATTTGGCTCATTAAAGCAACCATATCTTTTTTCAGGAATTTCTGAAAATCTCTGGGCCTGGTTTAAAGAGATGCTATGATTTGCCCTCCGACATGTTCTGAATTACACAGGACTATATGTAAGTGCAGCCGTTTTGTTGTTTGAGAGAAATTGCGTTTTTCTGAAATGGCACTGGTGCTAGAAAAAACCACTGACTCTTTGTTAACAAATAGTAGAAAGTCGATGGCATTAGATGCAGTAAGTATACTATAGAAAATCTGTTACAGTGTTGTTGTTTTTCAAACTTGCCAACTTTAAGATCAAAACCTGTATCAAAAATCAGAATGTGACAACTCACCACAGGCAACTCACTGCGGCCAACTTGCTATGGTAGAATTTAACAATTCAATTGAACTATTTAAAATAAATAATTCTTTTAATTTTTGTCATTCACATTTCATTTGGTCCCTCCTTTTGCATCCTCTCTTTAATGATTCTATTCCACCATTTCTTTGATATTAGTGTAACTCTTGTCTCGCAACGAATTGTCCCACAGCAAGTTGGCTGTGGCAAGTTGACCATGACAAGTTGGCCGTCATGAGTTGGCTACAGCAAATTGTCCTAGGCCCATCAAAAACAATATGCAAAACCATTGCTGAGATAGCCACCCTTTGGACACAGGAATAAGACTGCAGAGGAACAAAACCAATTATGATAAACTAATTTATCATCTCCAAATTCATTTATACAATACTAAAACACTCTTGTCTGTAACCTTTAACTGAGCAAAACAGTGCATGATAGGGCAAGGATTTTGGAACCAAGGGACCCCAAATGAACTAACTTACAGAATGCATCCAAAATCCAGAACCCATGACTCTTGTGGCATTGAACTTTGTGGTCACTTTAATGCTGATGTGCTGCTACACCACTGTTTGGAGGTTCAGTAGACTAATCCAATTCTATCCTTCCAGAGGCCAAGTAGACCAGCCTCTCCTTTGGCTGGTGGAGAGTGGTTAGTCATAAGCAAACCAGCAGTCAGAAGCCACTCCCATTCACACTGCTTTTTTGCTTAGCCACGGTCATTCTGTTTCTCTCTTTAGGTAAGGAAATATCTCTGAAACTACTCAACAGGCCACAGGTTGCTTAGTTTTCTAGTACTAAGAAGTAGGCTCTCTACTACTGAGAGCCTTGGTGGCACAGCAGACTAAAGTGCTGTTAAGTAACACCAGCGGCCTGCAATTACTGCAAGTTCAAATCTCACCAGGCTCAAGGTTGACTCAGCCTTCCATCCTTTCAAGATAGATAAAATGAGGACCCGGATTGTGGGGGCAATAAGGTGACTTTCTATAAAAAAGAACACCGCTGAGGGGGGCCAAAAGCCCTACTAAGCAGGTATATACAAAAGTATGAAGGCTATTGCTTAACGCATTGTAAGCCGCCCTGAGTCTCCGGAGAAGGACGGCATATAAATCGAATAAATAAATAAATAAATAAATAAATAAATAAATAAATAAATAAATACTGAAGCTTAAAGGTGATAATGAAAAAGATAGAATGGGAAGAACTTTTTAACTTTTTAACTAATGAGTCACAGTGGCGCAGTGGTTAGAGTGCAGTACTGCAGGCTTCTTCTGCTGACTGCAATTTGGCAGTTCAAATCTCACCGGGCTCAAGGTTGACTCAGCCTTCCATCCTTCTGAGATGGGTAAAATGAGGACCCAGAGTGTTTGGGGCAACAGGCTGACTCTGTAAACTGTATAGAGAGAGTTGTAAAGCAATGTAAAGTGGTATATAAGTCTAAATGCTATTGCTATTGCTAACTTCAATTGATAAAATGCCATTAAGCCAGTGTCCAGTCTTTTGAACCATATAGATATTCATCCATTTCCTGGATGAATCTTATTCCTCAATAAAATGCTTATTCTCTGGCTGATACCTAACTAAGTAACTGTAAACCAGAAAACATCCACAAAACCAATGATGAATTGTTTAAAAATGTATAAATCTTATACTGATAGAATATTTGTAGCTCAGGGTTGAACTGGAGGCCCTTGGGGCTCTCTGAACTTGGTGTTTTATTGCAGATATTCCATTACCAACTAGGTAACATCATGAGTATGGCATTGCAGTCTGATGATGTTACCTACTTTGGTAATGAAATGTTTGCAAGAAAATAACCAAGCTCAGAGAACACTGATTCCATATATAAATGTTATTACTCATCAGGAAGTCCTTTCTAAAATGGAATTCTTCATTCCCTTATTACACTTTTCAGTTTTTAGATGTTATATAGATTCTCTGTCATCTACCTATTTACCTACATACCTATTTATCAGAATGTATATCCTATCCATTCTTCCAGCATTACATGGATTACCATTTATGAGATAAAGCATTAATAAAATTACAACCCATCCCTAAAATCAATAAATAAACAAAATTATTGTTTATTACCTGACTCAATTAACCTGACTCTGCCATCAGGTGAATCTTAAAGAGTGTAATTTTTATCATCATTCAAAATATCTGAGTAAAGATCAGTGGTGGGTTGTTCCCGGTTTGGCCCGGTTCGGGTGAGCCGGTAGTGATGATGAAGTGACGTCAGCGAACTGGTTCTCTATGACTGTGAGCTGGGCCCTCCCGCCTGCCCCCACATTATACCTACCTTTATTTGTCGCTTTTTAGCCCAGCTGATTGTGGGTTTTTTAGCCTGTGATCACACACAAAGCATGTGTGCGAAGAGAACTGGTGGTAACACCAGTTGGAACCCACCACTGGTCCATATGTCTATGGAGATCCTCAGGCATCCAGGTCATAGTTATCCCAAAAGTGCTTTTTCAAGAGGCAACTGGACTTTCGGGGAGGGGGGTTGAAGACATTTCACTTCTCATCCAAGAAACTTCTTCAGCTCTATAAAGACATATTTAACCTAGGTGCGGGGCAGATTCTTCTAGAGCAGTGTTTCTCAACCTTGGGAAATTTAAGATGTGTGGACTTCAACACAGGGCCTTGTGGATCAGCAGATTAAAAGCATTGTGATTAACAGCAGCTGTCTACAATTACTGTAAGTTCGAATCTCGCCAGGCTCAAGGTTGACTCAGCCTTCCATCCTTTCTAAGGTAGGTAAATTGAGGACCCAGTTTGTGAGGGCAATAAGCTGACTTTGTATAAATATACAAAAGGATGAAGGCTATTGCTTAACGCATTGTAAGTCGCCCTGAGTCTCCGGAGAAGGGCGGCATATAAATCAATTTTTTTAAAAAAAAAAACTCCCAGAATTCCCCAGCCAGCCATGCTAGCTGGGGAAGGGGCTATTACTGAGAAATCAATTTATTTTATTTTTATTGCATTTATATTTCGTATTTCTAGACCATCCATCTCCCTCCAGAAGTTTAATCTTTGGGTTCCAGGTCCCCCTAACTGAAAGCCGAGTAAACCCTGATCAAAATTCTGTTTGGACCTCAATTTGGTGATAAAAGACATCTCCCAATTTATCTGAAACTGTTTGAGACTTCCCAGGTCCATTTGAGAACTAAATTCAAATCTCACTTTAGAAATCTGCAAGGCTCTGCTTCCAGTGGCTATCACCTTTCGTCATCAAATTGCTTTGCTCTGTTGTTAACAGAACTGTGTGCATTTTGTCGGCAAAATGGTTCTGTTGGCAGCTGTAATGCCTGTCATTGTCAGAGAAATAGAATGTGCCAGGAACCCAGACTTTTGATTGTCTTTTTACAAAGGACATGAAAATAAACGTCTTTGTTATTATTCCTCTGCCAAATACAGAATAATTTGCCAGAAAATTTGCTTCTCACAGGAAATCAGTCTCCACATTTCTGATGAATAGGTTCATGGGGATGTCAGAGCAAGCCATATGGTTAAAGATTTTTGCAATCTCCATTTCATTGTTCCTGCATTTTTTTCCTAACAACAATTCAAGTTCAGATTCAACCACTTCAAAGTAACCCCTTTTCAGGGTTTTTTTTTCAGTTCCAAGTTTTCCAAATCCATCAATTTATAACAGAATAAGGATAATGTAAACCCACAGGTATCAATAGAGATGACTGGTCTGAATTGGTTTGAGCTGCAACAAAACCTGTTTGTCAGGCACTAGAAATCAGGAGCCAGGATAGAGTTCAAAAGTTTATTCCATGCAACCTGTACCCAAGAATCTGATCTACTAAAAGTCAGAGAAAATTGGCTCCAGGTAAGAATCAATGGACTTCAAGAGGAACCCATCCTCAGGCTCAACTGGATCATCTCCTACACCAAGAGTGTCAAACTCAATTTCATTAAGGGCCACAACAGGGTTGTGTTTGACCTCGGGGGCCTGGGTGGGCATAGCCAGCTTGACATCATTCGTGTCAGAAGTGCCTGTGGTGGCCCAAGTGCTCTGCCAGCAAAAACAGGCTCCTGAGCTCCATTTTCAGCCATGATGCCCTCCTACAGCCCTCTGCCAGTGAAAATGGAGTTCAGGTGGGCTATGCATGCCTCCCCATGGGCCCCATTTTCAGCTGTGCTGGCCTCCTACAGCCAGAGATGGGTTTCAGCAGGTTCTGGCCAGTTCTGGAAAACCGGTAGCAGAATTTTGACTAGTTTGGAGACGTTCTGTTCCCGTCTCACACATGCACACCAGCAGTCGACCAAGAGTTAAAATAAACCAGCAGACAAGAATTTCCTTTGATAACAGAATTGGCAACAACCCAGTGGCTGCTTGCCAACAGTCTTTACTTACAAAGGGAGGTTTATCTCCTCTGACCGAAAGCATCGAAGTCCACAAAAGCCAAAGAATAGTCAAGTCCAGTCCAAAAAATCAGTCCAAGCAGAGCATATAACAAAGTTCCAGAAATGCAGAATGACTTGCTAGCTTTCAGTTTTTTCCATCACAAAGCCTGAATGGCCACCACATCCCCTTTTATCCCCTGTGGGGTGTGGTCCAGTGACTCAGCTTAATCTCTAGCACGCCTCCTTCTCTGCTGCGCACACTTGTCTTTCTGACGCTGTCAGGGATCCAGCCAAGACTTATCTCCGTCGCTGTCTAACTGCGGCTACTCAGAAATGCCTGGCTCCTGGCCTATCTCTTCTCCTTCGGAAGACACCTGAGGCAGTGCCAGAGAGGAGGGTCCTGGAGACGGAGGCTTTGCCAACTCCTCTCCTTCACTTTCGGAGTCTTCTCCCTCCGATAAAACGGGCTTGGGGGTCGGAGTCACAAGAGGAGAACCAGAAGTAAAAATTCTGACTGGCCCCGCCCCCATCTATTCTCTGCCTCCCAAGTCCCAGCTGATTGGGAGGAAATGGGGATTTTGCAGTAACCTTCCCCTGCCATGCCCACCAAGCCACGCCCACAGAACCAGTAGTAAAAATAATTGAAACCCACCACTGCCTACAGCCTTCTGCCAGCAAAAATTGAGCTCCATTTTCACTGACAGAGGGCTGTAGGAGGCCAGTGTGGCCAAAAACAGAGCCTGGGAGGGCTGCACGTGGCCCTTCTGAGCTCCTTTTTTGTTGGCAGAGACATGGCCCTTTGCTATTTCCAGGGTGGCCCCATGGGCCACATCTAATCACCCCGTGGGCTGGATCTGGCCCCCAGGCCCCTGGTCTTACACTGTTCTTTACACTAGGGGTCCTCAACTCCTGAATTGTGGCCCATTCAGAACCAGATTGCACAAGAAGCAAATGGGCAAGCATGCACAGCTCCACTTGCGGGAGTGGCAGACATGCAGATTCATGCATGAAGCTCCATTTGTGTGAGTGGCAGGCGCATGCAAATGCACTCACCTGCCACTTGCATGGAAGTCGCCTCCCCTCTCCCCCGCCCCACCACAACCACTGCCACTGCCAGTCTGCAAAGCCTGAAAACTTGGTTATCGCTGCTTTACACAGAAAACCTGTGTAAAGGCATGAATGTTTTCCACTCTATTTTAGACTCTTATGTATCTGAAACTATTCCTCCCAAAAAAACCGTCATAGCCTAAATTGATCATATTTTTTTTTAAAAAAATTACAAGTAGTTATTTTTACAATCTCACCGTTTTATAAAAAGCTAAATCAGATATATGCTAGATGGCATATATGGAGAAGTTACCCCATATTTTTCTTACAAGAACTCTGTGTAGTAAATTTGGTTAATATTCAAGGCCTGGTTAACCTATGAAATTCCTTTCTGAGATGTAATTAAGAGACCACTCATAAAGAGAGAGAGTTTGATGTAGTGATTAAGGTGGAGGACTAGAAACTGGGAATTTGTAAGTTCTAGTTCTCCCTTTAAAAGGGAAGCTGGTTGGGTGATCTGGGTCCCATCCTTCTCTCTCATCCCGATTCACGTCCTAGGTTTGTTATTGTGGGGAAAATAGGAAAAAGCATTATGTGTCCCACCATGAGTCATACAAAATAATTATTAAGTGTGCATTACTATTAATCTTCTCATCATTCATATCACCCATCTCCTCCCATTTATGACTATAACTTTGTTGCTGGTATCCTTACAATTTATATTGGCTGTTTCCTAATATGATTTGGTTGCTTATTTGTTCCCTATGACTATCATTAAGTGTTGTACCTTATGATTCTTAACAAATGTATCTTGTCTTTTTATGTACACTGAGAGCATATGCACCAAGACAAATTTCTTGTGTGTCCAATCACACTTGGCCAATAAAGAATTCTATTCTATTCTGTAAAGTTGGTATATCAATCTAATAAATAAATGACATGCAAGATTATTTTTTTTATTTGATTTTATATGGCGCCCTTCTCCGGAGACTCAGGGCGGCTTACAATGTGCTAAGCAATAGCCTTCATCTTTTTGTATATTTATACAAAGACAGCTTATTGCCCCCACAACTGGGTCCTCAATTTACCTACCTTAGAAAGGATGGAAGGCTGAGTCAACCTTGAGCCTGGTGAGATTCGAACCTGCAGTAATTGCAGGCAGCTGGTCTTAATAACAGGGTGCTTTAGACCACTGTACTACCAAGGCTCTTAATATATAACCTTTTTGTAATTGGAGGTCCATTCACTCTTCAAATGCCATGTTAGATCTAAAAGATAAAAATATCTCCAGACTAAACTCAATTTCTGGTGACCTGTCTCAACCACAGTACAGAAATATATTTGTTGTTGCCTTCTTCCAAGATTTCTTAATTTCTTAATTCTTATATTCCAATATAGTATTCCCTAGAAATCTCATACTGCAGTATGAAGTTAGCCTTACTTAGTTTAACTTCTAAATACACATCATCAGCTAAGCGATGCTGTCCATTGAACCACAAATGCTGAATTGGTGATATCAAAAAAGAATTATTAATAATATAAACGTCATTAGTTTATATTTAAATTAAGATGCATTGAATATGATTGCTTTCTATAAAGCTGGCAACTTTCCCTTACTGTCAAATTAAAAATTACAATTCAAGGAGGCTATACACCAAGTTTTGGGAACTGTTCATGATCTCCCACTCACCAGAATTTGAGCATAGCAGCCTCCTGTTGTGTACTATTCTTTACAGATTGAGAGATCCTGCATCTTATGAACACATATGGTTCTGTTAAACAAAAAAAAAAACAGTACTTGGGCCACTAATGTAGGTCATCAGAGCTTTAGGTGAGTCTTCCAATTCATAAGGCAGCATATGAATGTTTCCGGCCGCTCAGTAAAAGTACTTCTACTACCGCTGGGAGATGCCTGGTGCTGCCTTAGCCTCCACACCATAAGAAGCTTAGCAAAGAAGTCATTTGGCTGGCTTGGCAGCTTTTCAAACCATTGGTAATGGAAGGCTAATTAACAACTCAGAGAATTTTGGCAGCTGCAAAGAACTTGGGAGTTCCAATACGCTTCAAACAGGAGGCAAAACTGCCAGCTTCATTTAAGAAACTAGATGGGATCCTTTCTCTAGAAGCTGGGTTTGAAATAATAATTCTGAAACAAAATGGATGACATCTGTAACAAATCCTCCATTGCTCCTGGAGGCCTGCTTTGGATACTAAAAAGTAAAAACCCTATCACAAAAGTTGCAAAAGAACAGGGTGAACTAATTATTGGGGGTTGGACGACTCAGAAGCAAGGATGAATTAAATAATGGATTAAATAAAGGAGTCTAACAGATAGAGACCTTAGGGTGTATATCACACACACACACACACAAACACACACACACCTCAATAGTAGCCTCTTGCTAGAAGCTGTAGCTAAATTGTGACTTTTAATATTCCAGAAGCAAAAGTTATTAAATTCATGGGAAGTAATTATAGTTACTGAATTAAATTTAAATTAAATGTAGCTTTTCTTCTGGCCATCACTTTTTTGTTTGGACAGCAACCCTTAACTTACCACTCAAAGCCAACTTGGGAGCTCAAACCCCAAAATGTTGTATAGCTATTACTGGATGAAGAGCAGGGCTGGGTAGTAAAGGCTTCATAAGCAAGAATTTATGAACAATATCCTTAGCCCCAAAGACTTACTGCCAATCACTGTAGGCAACCCTGGCCCAACCAAGGGCTTTTCAGGGTGATGGATTTTCACTTCTATAATTCCTCAGCCAGCATGGCCTACAATTTATAGGTGTTGAAGTCAAATAGATATAAAAGATAGCATGGTAGAGAAAGAAACTTCTAAGATTAATCAACCAGTTCTCACTTGGTACACTGTATGTTTCTAATGTGGAAAAAGGTCTGGAAATAAAATACATGTCTTTTTTAAATGCCTGATACTATCTGTTGTATTTCAATCATCCTTAACACATACAACTGGAATTGCTCTGTGAGATTTTATCTACCAAGAGCAAATTGGAAAGCTTTCCCAGTCCTTCCCTTTGATTTCTACTTTTGTAAGATTTGAAAGTCTAGGGCTACCCCCATATGAGCTATAAAACCCAGAATAATCACTAAAATGGCAGCAAAAAAAAAAAAAAAAACAGTGGCAAATTCTCACCTTGCCCTCTACTGTAGTTGTCATAATGGAATTTTGCAAGCCAGATTTTCTAGTTCTGGACACGACTGGTCCATACCAGTTGCTCACACTGTTTTCAAAGGGCCAAACTGCCCCTAGAATTGTACCCCTATCAGATGCACATAGCTGCCTGATAGATCTACCCTCATTCCTCAGATCTACCCATCGATGAAGGGCCATTGGTTCCACAAAATTATACAAGGTTAGCAAAGATGTTCCAAAACATGTCCACTAAATGTTGGAAATGCAATCAGACACCGGGCTCTTACTATCATATGTGGTGGACATGTCCAATGGCAAAAAATGTTTGGATGCCAGTTCTAGAATTTTTCCTTGTCTGCAAGACAGCACTTTTGCTCTGGATGCCTTGACCGTAAGAAGATAGGTTGAAAACCAGACAAATTCACTCAGCAGCAAGACGGATGCTAATTACTAGTTATCATCCTCTCCCTGGGTAAAAATTATTCCGCAATCCTTGGACATCCTTCCTCTTACTCTGGAGTTACATTGAATTGAGCAGCCAAGCAGGCATCCCTAGGAGAGCCATAATTAGCCATGGTTTCATGAAAGACGGGTAGTCCTCCTACTGCAGTTGGAAAGCACTATTTACAATAATGAAGCACAGAGGTTAAATACCTTCGGTTGTTCCCGCATTATGGTGGGTTTTTGTTGTTGTTCTTAGGAGTCCAAATGCACAAATTTCAGATGGGTCGGCTAGTCAGAGTACATTTTCAAATTAAACCCTTTGATCTCTTTGGAACAATGCCTGTAATTATATTTCAAACTAAAACATTGAGGGCACCCTGTAGCTTTGGAGCTATCCAACCAAGAAACGTGTAAAAAACCCCCCAAAAAACCTCTCAACATTGAAAGCCAAGTTTCTTTAAGTCCCTTGCCTTCAAGCTTGCGTTTTTAGGCAACGAGAACATGTTCTTGGTTTTGTTGTGATCAGAAGAGCATGAGCCAAGGTTAATTCCAGCATTACCACTCATTCAAGAGAGTTTATGGAAGCCCCACAGCTTCCTGAATCTGAGCAGCCTGGTGTTAAAACTTCTGGAAAAAAATTGGCTTGTTAAATTCATCAGGTACCCTATGCTTTTGTAACACAAGGGATGACTTAGTCCATTCCGCTTCCAAAAGCTCCATGCTGTCTCTGTCCTAACCTTGGTCGTGTTGTGTGTAACAAGCAGCCTATTGCTCATTATTTGGCAGTCACTCAAGGATGCCCGCAGCATTATCTAATTAATTAAAGTGATTATCAGTCGCCTCTTCCAGGAATATGTAAACAAGCCAACACCATTTGTCTTTCTTTCTTTTTTTTTCTCAACAGGTGGGAATCTAGAGTGCTTTGTGATTCTCTGCACACTGCAGGGGACCAAACGCCAGAAGAAAGCACAGAAAGCAGAAGGAGCAGGACAATACATCACAAAATGCAATTTAGGCTGCTGTAGTTAGGATGCAGCACTACAAGAGTTGCTATAATTCCTATACTTGTAAGCCATTTCACCCAGATTTTCCAGCTCGTCCAAAAGGAAGGATGAAGTGAGCCTTGCTGGTTGCAGAAATTAAGCAAACATTAGATGGCAGCAATGAGCAACTGCTTTCTGTTCATCTGTGCTGTCACCATGTGGATATCTGGATTTAATGCAATCTTTGCACTCAAGAGCTGCCTTCTTTTGAGAAGTCTGGACTGACTAGAGCAGGGGTGTCAAACTCAATTTCATTGAGGGCCACATCAGGGTTGTGTTTGACCTCGGGGAGGCTGGAGGGGGGCATGGCCAGGATGAGCGTGGCCAGCTCGATGTCACTCGTGTCGGGTGCACCTGTGGTGGCCAAAGCGCTCTGCTAGCGAAAACAGGTTACTGAGCTCTGTTTTTGGCTGCGACGGCTTCCTGCAACTCTCTGCCAGTGTAAACAGAGGTTGGGAGGGCCGCATGTGGTCCTTGCAAACTCCATTTTCACGGGCAGAGGCTCCGCAGGCCAGTTCTTTGCTGTTTCCAGGGGAGCCCCGTCGGCCAAATCAAAGAGATAATTTTGACTACTTTTATAAAAGACTAGAAACCCCTTATATACTTTTTTTGCTGAAAATGAATAAAAATAAACTACTGGTTTTAGGATTTATTGATGACAAAGATTTGTTTATGGGAAGAGGAGAACTCGGATACGTAATATGAGAGGCTGGAGTTGGTAACTGCTCTAGCTGTAGCTTCCTCAAAGAAGATCAGAAGTCACTTGTATGAATATCTTTCTTTCTTTTTTTCTGCTCTTTTGTTATTCTTCCATTTTTTTTAACCTTTTGTAATCATTTTTATTTCTTCTATGTTTCTGTGTTTTTTAAAATCTTATTTAATGATTTTTTTATTATTATTTTAAAAAAACAAAAATTTGGAAATGTGAGTGAAAATAAGAACATCTTTTTAAAAAAACAGGATCTGGTTCAGAGGTGGGCTGCTGGGAGTTTGGAGGGGTTCGGGAGAACCTCTAGCTAAGATTCTGTGTAGTTTGGAGAATCCCCAAATCCCACTCCTGGCTGGCCCTGCCCACCCCACCCCTCCCTTCCCAGGAGTCTCCACGCGGCCCGTTTTGGATGCAGGTAAGTGCAGGGTGTGCACAGAGGCTCAGGGAGGGTGAAAAATGGGCCTCCAGAGCCTGGGGAGGCCATTTTCACCTTCCTGGAGGCTCGAGGAAAGCCTCCGGAGCCCGGGTAGGGCAAAAACACCCGCCGTGGTACAGGAGAGAGACTAGGCCATGCCCACCATGGCCACGCCCACCCAGCAACCAGGCAGAGAACCCCTTGCTAAAATTTTTGAAGCCCATCCCTGGTCTGTTTATATGGTTATATTAGTACTCAGTTCTGACACTAAATTTAACACAAAACAGAAGATGAACTTTCTTTAAGTGGAAGCTACATTCTTTTTGCAAAAATTCAGAACAGCATAGTTCTGAGTGGAAAAAAAAAACCTTTCTGGTTACTCAGAGGTGATCCTACCTGGGATTAGTAGGAAATAGCACTATAATGTAAAAGAAAGCGATCCAGCACTGCACTGATTTTTAAGGAACTGATTTGCAAGATCTGATACAAAGAACTCATCATACAGCATAGAACAGAATCAACCACCGTTCATCTTTTACTAGACAAAAGTTCGCATACAGAAACTTTTTGTCCATTCAAAAGTCCAGATGTGTTTGAAAACTGCACATAAAAAAGAGGTACTTAATTTTATAACAGGAGATGCAAACGCCTGCACTGGGAAAATGTATATAACAATGGACAACATTAGGAGATGGCATATATCTCCTTCTCCTCCTCCTCCTTCCTCCTTAGGGTGTCACTGAAGGAGTTGGCAGGTGGGAGAAGCATTTTCTGTTGGAAGGACTCCTGCAAAGAGCCTCAAGTGAATAGTACTAACTTAATGTATTACATTTATTAAATTTACTATAGCTGTCTGCTCCATTAGACTCTGGGGAGGCTTGCAAAATCTAGAAAACAATTAAAACAATTAAACACACATAAATAGGCAGCCCAAACTAAAACAGCAAGAACAATAAACCATACTAATGGATGTTTGTGGGTTTATTAGTTGGTTTAAAAGATCCCCATCTTCTGTGTTATAACTCTGGGCAGCACACAGCAGCAATGATAAGAACATAAAAAGCAGTAAACACCAACTTTCCCACCCACACACACAAAAAGCCTTTGTGGCCGAAACAACATTCTACAATACATTTTTTAAAAAATCACAAGCACCGAGCTTCAGACTGACCCTGTCCTAGTGTTGGAGTGGGGGGTGAGCCAACTTTTTAAGGCTCTCCAGAAGGCTAGAAGGATGGTACCTGCCAATCTCAGGTCCCGCTAGATGACAACCTTTAAGAAAAAGGGACCTGGAGCACAACCACCATCCAATGAAGTGGACATACATTCTCAGGGAAAGATGGTTTTACAGGTAACCTGTATTTGGCCATGCAGGACTTTAAAGGTGATAACCAGCACCTTGAATTACACCTGGGGGTATATTGGAGGTGGTTGCCCTTTGAGAGTTGTATGCAATGAAATCTCATTTTAATGTATGCTGTTTAATGTACATTTAAAGTGACAATAGTTATTATTCTACTCTACTCTACTCTTTGTATGTTCTTCTCCAAAGCTCCCTTGGAACAATGCAAAATAACAAATCCTTTGTTGAACCCCCTCCCTCCCGAAAAAAAAAGATTTATTTTCTTTACTATTTCTAGGGGGGAGCCCTTCATTTAATTCCTTCATGACCTGGGATAATAATACTTTTGTTCAGAAATGCTGTTAAACCTTTAGCCTCTGGGTGTAACACTCAAAGCAAGAGCTTAAAGAAACCTTTCTCACATTAACATCAGCTTAAATTATACTAAACACAGCAACTGGATTATATTGCAGCATATTTCTACAAAGAATAAAAACCAGCTTTTTTAAAAAAATATACAAAAAACCTATGCCATTCTTAAGTTACAGTATGTAAGGCCCTTCTCCAGCCATCCCAGGTTACTTGTAAAACAATTAGGTTTTGCAAAAGTGGCACTCATGAAGGAGGCAATATAAAAGAGTGTCATTCGATACTGAGAGGGCAGCATATAAAATAGATAGGTAGGTAGGTAGGTAGGTAGGTAGGTAGGTAGGTAGATAGATAGATAGATAGATAGATAGATAGATAGATAGACAGACAGACAGACAGAGACAGACAGACAGACAGACAGACAGGATAGATTATGATAGGATAAATTATGATAGATAGATTAGATAGTTGATGATAGAGAGATGGATGGATAGATAGATGATAGATAGATAGATAGATAGATAGATAGATAGATAGATAGATAGATAGATAGTCTCGGCTCCCCTAGGACCGTGTCCACGCCCAAAGAACACGCTCGAAGCCAAGTCGGTGTATCTCTGTTTAATCGTGGCAAACAGCTCTTACAGGAACCGGAATGTAAAACATTGAAAAGACGCAGCTATCACATAGCAGCAGTTGATTGCTTATATAGCTTCGTTCCTAATTGTCCTCAGCTGGACAGGGTTCGTTTCTTCCTCATTTCCTCATTTCCTCTGGGCCGTTCTGATGATGACTCCATCTGGAGCAGTCTCCGAGCATTAGGCTAAATCCCCGCGACCCCATAAAGCACCCGTGCTCATAAACGCCTAACCGGATATCTACCCCAACACCAGCACCTCTGTGAGTAAACCCATTCCCCTCTGCCGATCAGGTGTCCATATTCTGGTGTTGAATGGACAAGGTGTTGAGTGCTTCTTGACGCTCGACAGGCAGCTCCCCCCTACCAGGTGTCCGTCTAATAGGAGAAGACAAAGAAAGAGAGTGTTAACAGTCACGTAATGGTTTTTGGTTTATGGGAGTATGTCTTATGGAATCGTCTTAACAGTTTCGGGGCGTTTATATCTTTCGCAGGTACCCAGGATGCCTCACTATCAGGATACCCTGTCCACCGAACCAAATAATATACCTGGCCTCTACGTAGTTTTGAATCAATAATGTCTTTTATTTCATAGTAGGTGCCGGTTATCGGGCCAGGCGGTGATTTATGTGTGGTAGTGGGTTTGATGGCTGGTTTTAATAAGCTAGAGTGGAAAACCAGATGGGTCTTTCCCAATAAGGGGGGGTAGCCTTAACATGAATGTTACAGGATTTATTACTTTAATGATAGGAAACGGGCCTATGTACTTGGGGCCTAGTTTTTTACTAGGTAAGTGTAGCTTTAGGTATTTAGTTGACAAATACACTAGGTCTCCAATCTGAAAGGTCAGACAGGCAGCCCTCTTTTTGTCTGCCTGCAGTTTGTATTCATTGGTTGCTTGTGTCAAGGCGGCCTTCATGTGAGGCCATACTGTTGTCATGTTAGTACACCAGTCGGTAGGAGTCATACGTCTTGGGAGGGAGAGGTCTAATTCAGGGATAGCAGGAAATTCCCTCCCCATCACTACCTGAAACAGCGTAAAACCAGTACTTCTATGTATTGAATTATTATATGCCGTTTCAGCGAACAACAGATAATCCACCCAATCATTTTGTTGATAGGTAACATAGGAACGTAGATACCGTTCTACCATGGCATTAGTGCGTTCGGCAACACCATTCGTACTGGGGTGATAGGCTGAACTAAGGCCTTGGGATGATTCTATATCACGAAGGAAACCTCTCCAGAATTTGGCAGTGAACTGCACCCCTCTGTCTGATATAATCCTTTTAGGCACTCCCTGTAAACGGTAAATATGCTGTAGAAATAGATGTACTAAACGTCGAGCGGATGGTAAACCTTTGCATGGAATAAAATGGGCCTGTTTTGAGAAAAGATCGACTACTGTCCAGATGACAGTATATCCCTTACTATTGGGAAGGTCGATGATGAAATCCATGGCTATTTCATTCCATGGTCTGTTTGGCTCGGCTACCGTTTGTAGCAGACCTAGCGGCTTTCCTGGCCGCGGTTTGGCTATAGCGCAGGTGTGACATTCCCGAACGTATTGATCGATTTCTTTTCTCATTTTGGGCCACCAAAATTGTCTCCGCGTTAGGTGTAAAGTCTTAAGAAATCCGAAGTGACCGGCAGTTTTATTATCATGGCAACGACGTAACACTCGTTGTCGTAACTCTGCCGGGATATATAATCTATCACCCCACCATACCAGGCCGTCACGATGTGTTAAGGACGTTGCATTAGTTTGGGCCCATTGGTCTGTTTGGATAGCTTTTTGTAAGGTTGTTAACCAATCCTCGCTTTGTGGGGTTGTCAAGGCGTACACTGTTAGGGGTGGTATTATTGCTTGTAATACCTCATCTCGTTTACTGTGATACTGCGGCATCCTTGACAATGCATCCGCAAGAAACATTCCTCTAGCCGGCTTATACACAAGAGAAAATCGGAACCTCTGGAAATACTGGGCCCATCTCACCTGCTTTGGGGACAATTTTCGGGGTGTCTGGAGGGCTTGTAGGTTTTTGTGGTCCGTCCAGACCTCAAACGGAACGGGATTCCCTTCCAACAGGTGCCTCCATGTCTGTAATGCCCATTTTACGGCATAAGCCTCTTTCTCCCATACTGCCCAGTTCCTTTCTGCTGTGGAGAATTCCGCTGTGGTCACGTGCTGTAGCTGGCGGACCGGAAGGCCGTGGCGTTGACAATTGCGGGGACAATTGCGAGGGGGCAGTCCGCAGCCCTATGGCCCTCCTGGTTGCATCGAAAGCAACGGAACGGGCGCCTATCCACTCCAGAATTGGCGGATCCAAACGCCGGGGCCCCTCTAAACCCCCCACGACCTCCCGGACCTCGACGGGGCCGAGGCCGTGGTGCGCTACGAGGTCTGAATTCCCCTAGTCCAACATCGAGGCTCACTGCTGCCTTGTACCATTCAGACAAGTGCGGACCTAGACCCCGGTAGACACAGGCCTGTTTAATCTCCCTATCAAGTCCTGCCTGGAACTGGTGGATAAGTAGGCGCTCTGGCCAAGATGATAGATATGATAGATAGGATAAATTATGATAGATGGATAGATAGATAGATAGATAGATAGATAGATAGATAGATAGATAGACGGAAGGATGGACAGACAGACAGACAGACAGACAGACAGAAAATAATGACATGATAAATGAGTCCTCATAAGTCTTTACATTTCTCTAACAATATACTGAGAAATTCTAAAAGGTCACTTTTTATTAATGCTTTATGGAAGCCAGAAGGACCCAGTTCCAACCTGATGGGAGCAATCTGGCAAACATTAATTCATAATTAACTTGCATTTAAAGACAATGAGAAAGCTGATGGTTTGTAAGGGGGGAGCGGGGGTCAGAAATGAGCCTGTAAAGCAGAGATACCAGAAGGACGGAGATTGCTGAGAAGAATTACATCTTTCATTCACCTTTGCATCAAGATGTTAGAGAGATCCACACTCTTGTTACCACTTCTTTAGATTACTGCAGTGCACTCTACATAGAGCTGCCCTTGAAGAGCAATCTGGAAACCTCAGCTTTTGCAAAACTCAGCCGCATGGGCAGTAAATGGTGCCAAATACACACAGCACATGAAACATTACTACTGTGTGTTTTCAGAGGAATTTCAAGGCCTTTGTGGTCCTCTTTAAAGCTCTTCATGACTTGGGATTGGGTTACATGAGGGACCATTGTTTTCCACCCATCCCATTCAATCCAGCATATTTGGGTTGCTGCAGATCCTGCCTGATTTCCCCTCCCAAAAACTTGACATTATCCTGGATGACAGCAACAGCCAACCAAGCCCTCATAATCAGCACACAAAAAAAACACCACTTGATAAAAAAAAATGCATGCAATGATTCAGATCCAGTTAAAAAAAGGGATAGAGAAAGTAAAAACTGCAGGAATCTAATCTGAGTCACAGAGAGCCACCTCCTCTGTGATAAACCTTCTCAAAGGACTAAGTTCACACCGCTCACTAAGCCACAGCATGATTTTGTTCACTTTTGATGTAACACAATATGTGAATCCAACCATTGTGGATTGCAAATCAGGATTTGTGCCTTGGTGTGGTGGGGTTTTTTTGGTCCAAGTACTTGTGGTTTATACAATTAGGTCATACTTAAAGCAAATAGTGAGATTTGTAAATCCAGACTATCCATACGAACCTTTAAGATTTGAGGGGAGATAGCAACATATCGTTCAGAAGAGAGAATCATAATTTAGTTATTTCCTGATCAGGTAAGGCTGCATGCAAACAAAGCACTGGGCTACAATTACTTATGTATTGTTTTTCTAAGAATACCATATGTGGCCACAAAATCCTTCTTGGAAATAGGGAATAGGCTTGAGGTTGATGCACTTGATTCAGCACCTCACAACTTCTTGACTACAAGAGGGCAGTAAAGTGTAGGTAGAAAGCTACCATGATGATTTATTGTGCCCCCTCTTTATCCATCACTCTGCCTGCTCATTGTCAAACAGGTAGCTAATCTCAGATCATTCCTTTCCATCATTCTTCCCACGCATGGAGCACATGCTGGTGGATTATCCTGGTATCATGCAGCTAGGTAGATGTTAGGCTTTGCCTGTAGTGCATTAATAAATCTTTTTTTTTCTTTCAATTATGTCACCTGCTTCAGTCGTCTTTGCTCAAGTCAGATTTCCACTCTCAGAAACCCTCACTCACATATAAAGCAGCTCAGTCTCCAGGTTTGGAGACTGAAGAATTGGGTATGTCTAGTTTAATGAAATGAAGGACTGGGGGTGATATGATAGCACTCTTCCAACATCTAAGGGGCTGGCACAAAGAAGAGGAGGGGGCAACCTATTCTCCAAAGCGCCTGAAGGCAGAACAAGAAGCAATGGATGGAAACTAATCAAGGGGATTAATCAACCTCGAACTAAGGAGGAACTTCCCAACAGTGAAAACAATTAATCAGTGAAACTACTTGCTTCTAGAAGTTGTGGGTGCTCCAACATTAGAGGTTTTTAACAAGAAACTGGACAACCATTTGTCTGAAATGGTATAGTGCCATGATGGCGAACCTATGGCACACGTGCCACAGGTGGCACCCAAAACCCTCTCTGTAGGCACGCCAGCCGTCGCCCCAACCCAGCTCTATTGTGCATGTGCGAGCGCCTCCTGCTGGCCAGCTGGTCTTTGGGTCTCTGCCATGTATGTGTAGGGGTGAGGTGCATGCGGGGGATGTGTGCGTTCATGTACAGGGGGCACATGTGTGTGGGGTGCATGCAGGGGGGCTTGCATTGCATTTTGGGGGTTCGCGCCTGTGTCTCCCCCCCCCACCCCATTTTGGGCCTGGAATGCCTCTTGAACCAACCTGGAAGCCAAAATGGGGCACGGGGGAGGCAGGGCACATGCACGGGGGGGCACTCACGTTGCATTTTGGGTGTGCGCACACATGCGTTTTGGGCACTCGGCACCAAAAAGATTAACCATCACTGGTATAGTCTTTCCTGCTTGAGCAGGGGGTTGGACTAGAAGACCTCCAAAGTCCCTTCCAACTCTGTTATTCTGTTACAATGGGTTTCAGATTATATGGCAATGAGGTTTACTGTCATATACATTTGCATCATGTTCTAATTTGTCTTAAGAGCCTTTCCCTACTCTTGAGTTAAATTGCTATCCACCCTTCCTTGAGTTGGCACTGACAAAAAATGTACTGTGCCCATGATTGAACCCTATCCTGCCTCTATGGACTTTCTTCTGGCTGATTGCTGAAAGATGTGTTATATTTCCAAGCATCAGGAGATAGCCACCAGTCACCAGGACAACTTAGGGTCTGGTTCGGGTGAGGGGTGGGGCAGAGCTTGATGACATGCTCAGCAAAGCAGAAAGCAGGTCTATTCCCCAGTTTGAGGTTGCTGACAGCTTTCAAAACTTGGCAATTGTGTAAGTCCACCGTACTGAGGGGAGAGTATCTGGGGAACAGATGGAAGGAGATGAAGAGATGGTGGGAAGACTAGGAAATTATAGAACCAGAAACAAGACATCAAGAGATCGCAGATGAGTAAGCTGACAACTTATCTCCTATATGGCAACGTAGCTCAGATGGAAAGAACTTTGAGAAGGAGTATTTCAGATCACTCAGAGAGACTCCACCATTATTAACTTATTATATATGGGAAATTCCTCTTACAGTTTCCAAGTATTAAGATTGGCATTAAGCAAACATGAAGGAAATCTATGCAGTTCTTTATGAAGATTCACAGTCATCCAGGTCATGGTTGCCCCAAAGGTGCTTTTTTCAAAAGGCAACTGGACTTTGTTTTTCCTTGAAGATGTTTCGCTTCTCAGCCAAGAAACTTCTTCAGTTCTGAAGAAGAACTGAAGAAGCTTCTTGGATGAGAAGCAAAATGTCTTTAAGAAAAAACAAAATCCATTTGCCTTTTGAAAAAGCACCTTTGGGATGTGCAGTTCTTGCTTCTTTGAACTGGCCCAGGATGTGTGCCCCATCAGTCACAAGTGGCTAATAGATGCTGGCTTGATCTTCTCCCTTACATTATCACTTGATTAGGCCACTGAAGGCATGGGTGGTAAAACAAGTCAGCTTTGACAGACCTTGAATCTACCACTGGTTCCTCTCAGCTTAAGAAGAAAGTGTTATTTCAATACCAAGTGCCCTACAGATGATTTAAGACTACCTTGGGTATTCTGGGACAAGATGACAACAATGTCATGGATGCAGGGAAGATGTTGGGAATGCTTGTAATACAGTTAAGTGTGTGGGAAAGCCTTAAGTGCCTATGCCTTCAATAAGATTTATCTGGAAGTAAAAGAGCAGAAGCTATAGCCTTAGGCTACACTCCTCTACCAGCTTCAAATTGAGTTTGTCCAGGGGCTTACAAGGATTCATCTTTGCACCTTCCTTGAAAAAGGGTTGCCACTGCTGTCTTCTAGGATGTTATTGTGAGATTCTAATCTAACCTACTGCCCCGTCTTCCCTCTTTCCAATTATTCATCAGCGCTGACCCTGCTTCTGAGGTCAGGCAAGACCAGTTAAGTGCTGTTACCCAGCTTGACATACAATTTTAAATAGTAATAAAATCCAATTAATAAATTCCATTTCTTTTTTTTTTTTTATCATGGTAGCTGATGGCATACTGAATGCACATCCAGAATTATTGGAATGCAGTTAGAATGAGTGATGTGGTTGAGAGGTTGCTGTAAAACCTGACTGCATCTAACAATCACTGCACCGATAAAACTGCTACCTGGGTTGGAAACGGGGTGAAATCTACCAGGTTCACCAGGTCCTGGAGAACCGGTAGCGGAAATTTTGGGTAGTTCGGAAAACTGGCAAATACCACCTCTGGTTGGCCCCAGAGTGGGGTGGGAATGGAGATTTTGCAGTATCCTTCCCCCAGGAGTGGGGTGGGAATGGAGATTTTGCAGTATCCTTCTCCTGCCACGCCCACCAAGCTATGCCCACAGAACCGGTAGTAAAAAAAAGTTGGAAATCCCATTAACAGAACGGGGCAGTGAATTGGAAGCAAGGGTGGGATGAGTTTGGGAAGACAAATGGATGTATGAAAGGACAGAAAAACACTGACTATAACGAAGGGGTTTAAGACTGATGGCTAGACAGTTTGTAGCAGTGTTGAGAGTTGGAGTAGCAGTACTCAAGGTGAGAGAACATGGGTGAAAAAGGAAATTATTTGAAGCAAGGGTGTCAAACTCGATTTGATTGAGGGCCGCATCAGGGTTGTGTTTGACCTGGGGGGGCACCCATGTTGGGGGCCCCTGTGGCGGCCTGAGTGCTCTGCCAGCAAAAACAGGCTCCCAAGCTCTGTTTTTGGCTGCAATGGCCTCCTGCAACTCTCTGCCAGTGAAAACAGAGCTCGGAAGGGCCGCCTGTGGCCCTCCCTACCTCCATTTTCATTGGCAGAGGCACTGTGGGCCGGTCCTTTGCTGTTTCCAGGGCGGCCCCATTGGCCAGTTCTAAGCACCTCATGGGCTGGATCTGGCCCCTGGACCTTGAGTTTGACACCCCGGATTTGAAGGGATGGACATTGAAGAAGAGATGGGCTGGAATGAACTACAGAAGAGCTTTTTCCAAGCAAGCTATATTTGGCATATGTTTTATTCCCTGCAAAACCTGCACATTTTTGTATCATTTGCTAGGAATAAAAGCATATATTTAACCACTCTCAAGGGATGGGGAAGAAAAAGTAATTCTCACCTCTCCTAAGATATTGTGTTAACACAGGTGTCAAACTCACAGCATCACGTTGCCATCATGTGACATTTCGTGACATTTTCCCATTCCCGGAACTGAGGTGGGCATGCCCTGCGTGTGACGCATCCAGCCTGCAGGCCACCAATTTGACACCCCTGGTCTATTGTATAAAAAAATCAGAAGCACCTTTTCATAACAAATGATATTGAAAGACATAAGCTTTCATGAGTTGTTGCAACTTATTTCATTGCAACGTGGACATCTCATCCAATTTAAATACTGTATCAGTCTAGCCTCTCTGTGCATCTTAATGTGTTATCATATGCTTTCAAACTGCATGCTGGCTACTGAATTCTGGGAGTTGAAGTCCACCTATCTTAAAGTTGCCAAGGTTGAACAGTCCTGATTTACACTCCCATACTAGAGAATCCTAGCCACCTAGCAGTTTGAAAGCAAATGCAAGTAGATTAATAGGTACCACTTTGGTGGGAAGGTAACAGCATTCCATGGGCCTTTGGCATATAGGCATGTTGGCCACATGACCATGGAAACAAGGTGAGAAACATTGGTGTAAAAAAAAAAAACAGGAAAGAAAGATGTATCATTCCTAGCAGCACATATAATTTGTTTAATTATTCCCTTTGGCAGGAAGCGTTGATTGCATGGTGGCATATCCTTCTTTACATTTATAATTTATAGAAGGATAATTTGACTGATTATCATAGACTGATCATGACTGCCCACTAACCGATGAGCATATATTCTAGTAAATTTTATCTTGAATGAGCTGACCTTCCAAAAACCTTTAGAAAGACGTCCTGACTATAAATATTACACATATTTTTGTCCCCAGTGACCTCCAGTCCTTCATTGAAAAATTTCAATTGAAAAGCAAAAGCGCAAATGCATTTCTGTCATTAGTTCCAATAACTTTTCCATGTCCCCAAGGCCTCCTGATAGACACTTAGGAAACACCTGTTGGACTTAACATATAACAGACGAGACACCGTTGTCAGCATCAATTAAGATCAGCATCCCCCCAATGTAATTTTAGAGGCACCACACTGCATGTGTGAACTCCCTCCAGTGACACTCTTTCCGTTCTGATTAGCTCCTCTGCTTCTTCAAGCGCACAAATATTGACCAAATTCATTTATGAAAATTGCTTAGAAGACTGTTAAAGTCAACAGGAAGTCAGTCAGTCAGCAGGTTTCTGCATGAACGGCTAATGGTATGAGATAGTTCAAAATAGGAAGGCAAACATTATTCAAAGAATAATCTATCAGTGGCCACCCTGGGGAAGTTCAAAGATTTTTGCATGCTACATTTCAGCATGCAAATGCTTGAGTGAACAATCACATTGGATGTTGAAGACAGATTTCAAATGACTGGCTCAGATGAAATCTCCACAATTCTTCCTACCATTGATGACTGAAGTATTGCACATTCCACATTGTGAAAGCACTATCAGTTTCAGCATTTCAGGTTGTTTTTTTTCATGTCTGGGACACCTGGGCACATTGTGTTTAAGGAATCTCCTTAGAAGGGAAGTGAGTTCACATATCTGAAGAACGTTGCATAGCATGTTAATATATTTTCTGCAGGGGTGAAATGTAAAATTTGTTACTACCGGTTCTGTGGGCGTGGCTTGGTGGGGGGGGGATAATGTGACTGGGTGGGCATGGCCAACTTTTTTTTTTTTTTTTTTTTACTTTTCAAAGCATTTTTTCTAATGCTTTGAAAAGCCTCTGCCAATCAGGCAACTCAGCTGGAATCGTCAGAGAGGCTTTTTAAAAAATGCCTCTCTGCAGATCAGGCAACTCAGCTGGGATCGTCAGAGATTTTTCAAAGCACTTTTTTTACCACCTCTTCGGCCAAGAGGTTGCAGAAAAAAATGCTTTGAAAAGCCTCTGACACTCCCAGCTGAGCCGCACGATCATTTGAGGCTTTTTTTTTTTTTTACTTTTAAAAGCATTTTTTCATCGGAAGAGGTTGTAGAAAAAATGCTTTTAAAAGTAAAAAAAAAAAAGCCTCTGATGATCGTGCAGCTCAGCTGGGCATGGTGGGGGGGCACAGGGATTTTTGCTACTGCCATCGCTACTGGATCGGGTGATCCGATCCGAACCGGGAGCATTACACCCCTGATTTTCTGTCCCACTCATCCAAGCGTTTTGGGTTACTTGCCAACAAGGTAAAAGAAATGAACCTTCTCTCTTTAATTTATTTATTTATTTATTTATTTATTTATTCATTCATTCATTCATTCATTCAAATTTCTATACCACCCTTCTCCTTTCAGACTCAGGGCGGTGAATAGCCAGATAAAAAACATCTATACAAACATCACAGTTAAAAAATAAAGTTAAAATAATTTATAAATTTGGCCCATAATTTAAAACTTGTCAATTAAAATCAATATTAAAATTTTAAAACTAACCCTAAAATCAAGACAGACCGGCTAACTGAAAAAAATAAGTTTTTAGGGCCCGACGAAAAATCCGGAGGTCAGAGATCACTCGTATCTCTGGGGGTAGATTGTTCCATAGGGTAGGTGCCACCACAGAGAAGGCTCCCCTCCTGGGGGTCATCAGCTGGCATTGTCTGGCCGACGGCACCCTGAGGAGGCCCTCTCTGTGGGAGCGAACCGGCCGGTGAGAGGCTATTGGTGGCAGAAGGCGATCCCGTAAGTACCCTGGCCCTAAGCCATGGAGCGCTTTAAAGGTGATCACCAACACCTTGAAGCACACCCGGAAGTCCACCGGAAGCCAATGCAGCTCGCACAGGAGAGGAGTCACATGGGAGCGCCATGGAGAAAGAGAGAAAGTCAGTCGTGAGGACTAAAGAGTGCTTATTTTGGACTTTTTCTATAAACCATCCTGGGAAAAAATGACTTATGACTGTTTTTCACACTTACAACCATTGCATCATCCCCATGGTCACATGATCAAAATTCAGACTCTTGGCAATCTTCCATCCTTCCAAGATCGATAAATGAAGACCCAGATTGTTGGGGGCAATATGCTGACTCTGTAAACCACTTACAAAGAGCTGCAAAGCACTATGAAGCCGTATATAAGTCTGAGTGCTATTGCTTTTGATTCTGACCTTTGCCTAGGGGAGCCCCCTAGGCGGCCCCTAGGGGGAGGGCCTTCTCTGTGGGGGCACCTACTATCTGGAACGAGCTCCCCCCAGAGATACAGAGGATCCCGGATCTGCGCACTTTCCGCCGTGCTTTGAAGACACTCCTATTCCAGCAGACCGGCCTGGCCTAATTTCTCCCCTTCTTTTAAATTTTTAAATTGAAATTTTAATTCGTTTTAAATTATTGGGAGTTTTAAATTGTCTCGGGCAAAAATTATTTAATTGGGTTTTAATCATGTTTTAACTTTTGTATTTATGTGTTTTATTTTGTGCCTGTTCACCGCCCTGAGTCCTTCCTGAGTAGGGCGGTATACAAATTTAATAAAATGAAATGAAAAATGAAAATGATAACCAAAGGCAATTGGGAAGTCAGATTCATTTAACAACTGTGTTACTAACTTAACAATTGCAGTGATTCACTTAACAATTGTGACCAAAAAAAAGGTCATAAAATAGGGCAAATCTCATTAAACAACTGAATTGCTTGACAATGGAAAGTTTGGGTCTCAAATGTGGTCATAAATCAAGGATGACCCGCAGTCATCCTACTGCCTGGCCCTGTGGTCAAGTTGGCTGAGAACTCCGAACTCTAATCCAATATATCTCAAGCAACTGGATACACTTTCTCTACATGCCATAACAGGCCAGTCTAGCTTTTGTACAGCCACCTTTCTTCTCATGCAATTAAATCTGCGTCTGCAGAACTCTGTCAGACAGTTACCATTGGTAATAAATTTGGGCGATCGTGACAAGCTTTGAAATGGGTTAATTTTACCCACTACCAAATGAGAAAGTGCTGCAGTCCTCAGTGGAGCCCAAGCGGGATGTGTCTACGTTATATCTGTTTCAGAGCCATTAACATTAATTCTTGCCTAGTCTACCATATCATATAAAAGAGAAATTTGACAAATTCAGTCACATTAACATTGGAAATTGAATATGTGGTACGAATCTTAATATGTTGACTTGCAGGAAGATCGGAGCTCTTGCTTCGAGGCAAATATCTCCTGGCTCACAAATCTCAGTATGTTTAATGCAAGCCCAATTCATTAAGTGCCTATTTCTATTGCTAAAGTCCCCACATGAAACCTTTCTCAAAGCTCCCTTTTGTCGTTGTGGGATGTATGGGAAGTTGTAAGAACTGAAAGTTAGAAATATCAGTGCCAAAATCTTGCTGCGTTACACAAAGAGAAAGGACAAATTCTTTCTCATTCATTTATACTGTTCTTTACCGGTTTCCAAGGCTGAAGTTTTACCTCTCACTTTCAAGTACAGCTACACTTAGCATACAAAAAAAAAGAAAGAAATGGAAAGAAATACTGCCTGAGTTAGGCTTCAACAGAGGCTTAAATGATGCCCATTACTTCCAGGATCATTTTGATTCAGAGATGAAGGAAAAAAAGTTGCTTGTGCTTTAGAACAGTGTTATTTATTTATTTAGCAGGTGCCATACCATACATAGGCTAGCAATATATACAAACATTTTACCTAAATTTGTACAATAAAATGTAAATGTTAAAAGGATCTATGTTCAAATATTAATGTCAGAGTGTTTACAACGTGACTACTATTTTGAGACAACCCAGAAGCAAAATACAGTACATAGAGGTTTGTCTTACAAACAGTGGTTTATATACAAGACTTCTATATACAAATGTACACATGGTAGGCACATACCAGACAAGCAATCAGTCTTCTTCAACTCTACACGGAGAACTACAATGCAGATAAACGAGGAGAATGATACACGAGGAGGGAGATACACGAGGAGAGAGAGAAAGACGCCCTCTCATGGCCCCCCTTATATAGACAGCAGCAATAACCCTGCTGACCCATCCTCAGTCTTAAAAGGGCAATAACCTTGCCGACTCATCCTCAGTGGGCCACAACGGCTGGTCAGCATACAATGCAGTGGTGGGTTGCCCCCAGTTCGGAGCGGTTCGCAAGAACCGGTAGTAAAACTAGCAGGAGGCTCTGCCCACCACCCTGGATGTCATCATAGGCAATCTGCACATGTGTAGAAGCTTCTGTGCATGCGCAGAAGCTTGGCGTGCCTGCAAGCGAAGCGAGTACACGCGTGCGATCCCATTGCGAACCGGTAATAAAGGTAAGTAGGACCTACCCCTGATACAATGTTATGTACTCTGACAACTAATGTCTAGACCACGGGTGTCAAACTGACCTCTGACCTCTTGACCACAATAGGAACCAGAATTTCCATTGTTAAGTGATGTAGTCATTAAGTGAGTTGCACCTGATTTTATGACCATTTTTTACCATGGTCATTAAGTGAATGTAGCTTCCTCTACTATGACTTTGCTTGTAGGAAGTCATAAGTGGTGACCACATGACTTCAGGATTCTGTAACCATAGTTAATATGGGCCAATTTTGATCACATAGCCGTAGGACCATTGTCACAGTTGTAAGCGTGAGGACTGTAAGTCGTAAGTCACTTTTTTCAGTTGCATCGTGTATATATATATATATATATATATATATATATATATATATATATATATATATGGTCATGTCAATCTATTGCTATTTAGGAAAGCAGTAAAAAGAGCTCTTTCACAGAACTTTTAATTCAGAATTGAACTGGGACAATAGACACATGGTTAAGTAGATCATTTATGTTTTAACATTTACAATCAATGTTATGTAGAATTTTGTATTATTTATGTTTATAAATCACTAGGAATAAATAAATAATGGGGGGGGGGGAATATCTGTAAACCTCCAGAATTCGTTGAACTACAATTCCCAGCACACCTCAATATTTTATGTGCTGATAGGACTGATCAGAGCTGAAGTTCAATCTGTACAGAACATGAAATATATTGAAACTCATAGGAAATATATACAGGGAGTTCTTAATGTACAACCATTCATTTAATGACAGTTTGGAGTTACAACAGCACTGGGAAAAAACAACAACTACAGCAAGGAAGTTTGTAAAATGTGGCAAAACTCACTTAACAAATGTCTTGCTTAACAACATAAATTTGGGGCTGAATTGTGGTTATCAGTAGAGGACTACTGTATTTACAATCTCTATATCATATCTTTATACATAAAATATTTTCATTTTTTATTCTATTCTCTAGTTTCTTTCGTCTCTTTCTCTCTAAACCCTTCTATCGTGTCTATATATCTTTCTGTTGTGAGGTGACCAGAAAAGAAGAGCAAAAATTAGTCAAGAAAAAAGGGCTGGAGAATCCTAACTAAATCACCATTTAGTACCATTTAGGACTGATGAACGGAATTAGGCTAAACAAAACATCCATCTATCATGGCTGCAGGGTGGTACTACTAAACAAGTCTTTATTTCCTCAAGAAAGGAGCTGACACATCAAAATAAGAAGGAATATTATGAGGCCAAAACAAAGTATTAAAATTCATTGTGAGAATCAATACTAAACAGATATCTTGACGTCTGTGAAGTATAAATGATTGGAGGCACTGCAAAGCTGAGATTCACCCACAAAGAGTTTTTTAGGATTCAGTTTTTTAGAATATAAAACCATATAAACTGGGGGAAATCAGGCTTAATAGCAGTGACGGTGGGAGGGATCTTGGAGTCTTAGTGGACAATCAGCTAAATATGAGCCAGCAGAGTGCAGTGGTAGCTAAAGGGGCTAATGCAATCCTAAACTGCATTAACAGAGGGATACAATCAAGATCAAGTGAGGTACTAATATCATTCTATAAGGCCCTGGTGAGACCACACCTGGAGTACTGCATCCAGTTTTGGTCACCACACTATAAAAAAGATGTTGAGTCTCTAGAAAAAGTGCAGAGGAGAGCAACCAGGATGATTAGGGGACTGGAGACTAAAACATATGAAGAACGGTTACATGAACTGGGTATGGCTAGTCTAGTGAACAGAAGACCAGGGGAGACATGATAGCAGTGCTCCAATATCTGAGGGGCTGCCACAGACAGGAGGGGGTCAAGCTGTTTTCCAAACCACTTGAAGGCCAGACAAGGAATAATGGATGGAAACTGACCAAGGAGAGATTCAACCTAGAAATGAAGAGGAACCTTCTGACAGTGAGAACAATCAACCAATGGAACAGAAATTGCCTTCGGAAGTTATGGGAGCTTCATCACTTGAGACTTTCAAGAAAAGATTGGACTGCCATTTTTCAGAAATGGTATAGGGTCTCCTGCTTGAGCGGGGGGTTGGACTAGTTGACCTATAAAATACCTTCCAATTCTGTTAATCTGTTAAAATCTGTTAAGAAATGTGACGTTTCGATGGATTCTGCCAGAGGGGATGATCGTGTCATGGCAAGGAAGAAAAGTTAAAATCGATAGTCTATCTGAAGCACAAGACTTCCTAGAACAAATAAAAGGAGGAGAAGAAGAACAGACTAGTAAAGAAGAGCTCAATACAGTAAATATGGAAGAAGAGACCTCACAAGAGCAAACTACAAAAGAAGGTATAGAGGAGGAGAAGAAAAAAGAAGAAGCGGAAGGACAAGGAAAAAAGACCAGACCAGTAAGAGCGGTAACCCTAAAGACAAATAAAAACTAGAACCCGGATACAAAATAAGAAATGGATGGCCTAAAAATTATATCCTTAAATGTCAACGGCTTAAATGACCATAAAAAAAGAAAGATAATTCTATCAAAATTGACAAAACAGAATCCAGATATAATTTATCTACAGGAGGTCCACATAAAAGAAGATGAGGCAAGTTGCTTAGAATTTATTAAATTTGGTAAACTATTTGTGTCATTAGCGGAGAAAAGGAAAAGGGGTGTGGCGATTTATGTGAAAAAGGGAATCGAGGCAGAATTAAAACATAAAGATACTAAAGGGAGAATCTTAATGGTAGAAATTAGGAGAGCTAATGCAAAAATGCTGTTAGTGGGAGTATATGCTCCAAATGAGAAACAGGGACAATTTTATAAAAAACTACACGAACAATTAGGGAACTGGGCCCATCTGGAAATATGTATGCTAGGAGATTTTAATGGAATTGTTAATCCATTGAAAGATTATAAAAGTGGTGAGAGAAAAAGGAATAAAAGATTACCGCTCCCAAAAAGCTTCTTTGATCTTGTTGATGAACTCAATTTAATTGATATGTGGCATACTTTACATCCTCACGACTCTCAATATACCTTTTTCTCAAACCCACAGAATTCTTGGTCTAGAATTGACATGGTATGGACTACTAGAAAATTAGGTTTAGAAATTAAGAAAGCAGATATAAGTATAAATACTTGGACAGACCATAAACTTCTGGAAATACATTGGCACTACGTTAATAAGAGGAGACAAAAAAGATGGAGTCTAAGATCTAACCTCTTGAATGAAAAAGACTTTATAATAAAATTAAATGAAGAAATTAAGCGCTTTTTCATTGAGAACGGTAGGCAAGATACGGCGAAGGAAATTGTATGGGATACCATGAAGGCGTATTTGAGAGGAGTAGCGATTTCATATACAGCATTTAAAAATAAGGAAGAAAGAAAAGTTAGAGACGAATATAATAAGAATTTAGAAGAAGCAGATAACAAATTACAGCAAAACCCGGGAGATGAGATGGCCAAACAAAAATGGATGATGGCAAGACATAACTTTAACGTCCTGGATCAGAAAGAGTTGGCACAAAAAATCAAGAGGATAAAACACTATCACTTTGAAAACGCCAACAAGTCGGGAAGATGGCTAGCATATAGATTAAAAAAAGAACAGGAAAAAAATCAGATTCTTATATTAGAAGACATCAATTGGGACATTCTGACAAAAGAAATGGATAAGCTAGAAAGAGCGAGAAAATTTTATGAAGCCTTATATAAAGAGGAAGTGATTGACCCAGACAAAATTGCACAATACTTGATGGAAGCTAACTTGCCACAGATAGTAGAAGAAGAGAGAGAAATGTTAAATAATAAAATCACAATGGAAGAACTTAAATCTGCGCTTGCCAAAATAAAGAAAAATAAAACACCAGGTCCAGACGGACTCCTGGGGGAAATTTACGCAAAATTTGAGGAAGAACTACTATTAGAATTGTTGGACATATTCAATGAGGTACTAGTGGGTACAAGAATCCCAGACTCCTGGAAGGAAACCTATATTACCCTCATTTTGAAAGAAGGTGCTGACCCAAAACAGATAGCAAATTACAGGCCGATTTCTCTGTTAAATTCAGATTATAAATTATTTACTAGTATAATTGCGGAGAGACTAAAAAATTTTTTAAATGGCTGGATTCATAGCGATCAGAAAGGATTCCTCCCAGGGAGGCAAATGAGGGATAATGTGAGGACAATAATAGATGTTATAGAATTTTATGAACAACACCCGGAAAAACAGCTGGCGTTAGCGTTTTTGGACGCCCAAAAGGCGTTCGACAATTTAAATTGGAAATTCATGATTAACCAAATTGATTTGATGGGATTCGGCACAAATTTTAGAAAGATGATCGAAAATATATATAATAAACAGAAAGCAAGTATATTAATAAACGGAGATAAGACACGGACATTCTGGATACAAAAGGGAGTCAGACAGGGATGCCCCCTGTCCCCCTTACTCTTTATAATGGCGCTGGAAATTCTATTAAGAAAGATTAGAGACAACAAAGAAATTAAAGGATTACAAATTAAGAAAGAAATTTTTAAAATACAAGCCTTTGCGGATGACGTGGCCTTAATAATGGAAGATCCCTTAAAATCTGGTCCCAAGGTACTCCAGGAAATACAACAGTATGGTGAAGTCGCTGGTTTTAAACTTAACAAAACTAAAACCAAAATCTTAGTAAGAAATATGGAGGAGATGAACAAGAAGCGGTTAGAAAAGTCCCTGGAACTGCAAATAGCAAAGAAGATAAAATATTTGGGAATCTGGATCACTGTAAGGTATTCCTCCTTAAAAGAGGACAATTATAGTCCATTACTACAGAAAATAAAGCAGGACATAGATAGATGGAAGAAACTAAAACTATCCCTTACAGGTAAGATTTCAGCAATTAAAATGAATATTCTTCCCAAAATCATATTTCTGTTTCAAACCATTCCGGTGAACCTGGATAAAAAATATTTTCTAGATTTGGAAAGGAAGGTGTGAGATTTTTTGTGGGAAGGGAAGAAGGCAAGAATTGCATATAAAACGCTGCAAGGGAAAAGAAACATGGGCGGCTTCGGATTACCGGATTGGCAATTATATCAGAACGCGGCCAAATTAGTATGGATCAAAGATTGGGTCACATTACAAAATAAGAGAATTCTGACATTAGAAGGCCACGATCTACAGGCAGGCTGGCATGCTTATTTATGGGGCCCAAAGTACAAAAAGAAACTACATTTTCACAGACACAAATTAAGGGAGACTCTGATCCAAACATGGGAAGAAATTAGACAAAGATTTTATACCAAAATTCCGATTTGGCTCTCAATTATGGAGGCGCTGCTTGCTGCTAATAAAAGGGATATTGGAAAATTTGGCACGTACAAAGACATACTAGATGGAAATGGAACTCTTAGACCTCGAGAAACACTAAACAATCAAGGCTTTAATTTGGACTGGTGGAGTTACATGCAGATAAGCTCTAGATATCAAAAAGATAGGGATCAATTTGGGATAGAGACGAAGTACAACAATTTAGATAAAATTATGCTGGGGATTGAAAAGAAAATGCTAGCCAGATTCTATAACCTCTTATTAGGCGAAGACAGAGCAGAAGGGATAGCGAGGAACCAACTAAGCATTTGGGAAAAAAATATTGGCCACAGACTAAATTTTAATGATTGGGAGGAGGCTTGGAATAGAAATTATAATTTTACTAAATCAGCTACTTATAGGGAGAACCACTACAAAATATTTCACAGATGGTATCTAGCCCCAGCTAGACTAGCAAAAATATTTCCTAATGCCTCAGGAATTTGTTGGAAGTGTGGAAAGGAGATTGGCACCTTCTTTCATATGTGGTGGTCCTGCTCAGAGACAAAGAAGTTCTGGACAAAAATACGAACTTGGCTGCAGGAAATAGTGGAAGAAGATATAAAATTTACTCCAGAAATTTTCCTACTGGGAATGACGGGAGATGGGTTCTCTAAGGACAAGACTCAACTGATAATACATATCATAACAGCGGCCAGATTAACCTTCGCAAAATATTGGAAGGATAAACAAGTCCCTCCAGAGGTGACAATAATAAATAAAATTCTGGAATGTGCAGAAATGGCGAAATTAACCAGTATGCTTAAAGATGAGGAAAATTCAAAATTTAAGGCAGTATGGCAAAGGTGGTACATATGGTGGAATAATAGAATATGACTATAAGGATACACCTATTTTTAACAATGATTAATAATAATGAATGATTTGAAGATACTTGCTGTGTATATACTGTATATATGTAATCGCACGATACCTCAGATGTTACCTGAGATTTGATATTTTCTTTTTTTAAAAAAAAACCTTTTTTAAAACTCAATAAAGTATATTAATAAATAAATAAATAAATAAATAAAATCTGTTAAGAACTAAGGAGAAATTTTCTGACAGTCAGAATAATTAGTCAATGGAACAGTTTTCTTCCTGAAGTTGCGAGTGGTCCATTGCTGGAGGTTTTGTAGAAAACATCGTACAACTATTTGTCTGGGAGGGAAAAAGAATTCTGCCTTCTGCAGGGGTTGGACTAGAAGACCTCCAATGTTTTCTAGAGACAATGAGACTGTTCAAACAGAACACATTCAAAAACAGCTCTGGAAGAAAAGCAGAGAATCAAAAAGAAAGAATTCATTTTTTGAGAACTAGTTAAATGCTCCAGTCAGAAAGAACTTCTACACAATGAAAAGAAATCAAAAGCAACAAGAGCAATTGAGAAATCGGCATGCATATGCGATGTACCACAGCAACAACACTCCATAAACGGTAAATATGCTTTTTCCCCTTCCTTCCCATTTCCTTGTTTGTCTCATTTTTCTGTAATTCTCCAGAAACGTGCTCTTACTCTTTACAGTTTTTTAATACTTCCTTTTGATCATCCAGCCCCTCATTTCTACTTGACTGGCGCAATTTTATTGTACTTTTTCATTTGAACCCCCTTTTTAAAGATTTGTTTAATAAATAAAAAAGTATCTGTCTTTCCACACTTTTTACCTCTGACCAATATCATAATCTACTCACTGAGCTCTCAAAACAGTCGAGATAGGCCAGGGGTCTGCAACCTTAAATACTCAAAGAGCCATTTGGACCCGTTTCCCACAAAAAAGAAAACACCAGGAGCCACAAAACCTGGGTGGGCATGGCCAACTCGATGTCACTCACTTCCACAAGTCACATGACCCCTCCTAGCCATACCTACCCAGACGGTCATTAGGGTAGAGAACCAGTTGTTAAAAAATACCAGGAACCACAAAATCCTTTTGACATATCTCTGTCTCCCCTGCCTCCCTCCCTCCCTCTCTCCTCCCTCTCTCCCTCTCTCTCTGTATCTCTCTATGTCTCTCTCTCCCCCTCTCTCTGATCTGCCCTGGCCGCTTCTCCATCCCCCGCCGTCGCCCTTACCTTCTCAGGCCAGGCGAGGAGTGACTGGGAGGGGAGGGCCAGCCAGTGGTGGGATCACCTGACAGGGAGCCACAGCAGAGGGTCCAAAGAGCTGCATGCGGCTCCAGAGCCGCAGGTTGCTGACCCCTGAAATAGGCAAACAATTAGGAAAAAACCAAGGTTAATATATTAATCACTGAAGAATCACAATCTGTAATCAGACTGAATTCAAACTCTTCTCTTATTTCATGGCTAGAACCAATCTTGGCTCTCCAGAAAGCTAAGCAGGTATTTGGATGAGACATTACCAGGAAATTCCAGGATGGTAGATTGGAAAGCTACAAAATATGCCAGAAAAAAGCAGTTGCAAAATTCATCTGTACTGCTACCCAAAAAAACCCTATATTAACATATAGTGATCAGTCAGAGCTCAAGGAAACCTTTACTGAGTATGGGAATCCTTAAGAATAATAATGAGAAAATGCCATCTACCAGTCTATAGAAATTCTCAGTGATCCTAGTCATGGTTCCAAAGGTGCCTTTTCAAAAGGCTACTGGGTTTTGTTTTTTCCTTGAAGATGTTTCGCTTCTCATTCAAGAAGCTTCTTCAGTTCCGGTTCGCCCAGCACCGGAAATGTGAGCGTGCGCATGTGTGCGGCATAACAAAACACAGCAATTCACATGCGTGCACAGTCCATACGTGCATGCAATGTCAAACAACATGGCAATTCGCTCGTGCATGCCATCCACACATGTGTGCAGCATCAAAAACACAGCAATATAGAATGGGATTGTGCCCAGACGGCAGGTCACCATTACCGGTTCTCCCGAATCTATCCAAACCGGCTGAATACCACCTCTGAAGCTTCTTGAATAAGAAGCGAAACGTCTTCAAGGAATAAACAGTCCAGTTGCTTTTTGAAAAAGCATCTTTGGGACATGCCATCTATCAGTTGGTAGAGCATACAAGGCAGGGGTGAAATCCAAATTTTTTTACTACCAGTTCTGTGGGTGTGGCTTGGTGGGCATGGTGTGGCTTGGTGGGTGTGGTTTGATGGGTGTGGCAGAAGAAGGATACTGTAAAATCTCCATTCCCACCCCACTCCAGGAGAAGGATACTGCAAAATCCCCATTCCCACCCCACTCTGGGGCCAGGAAGAGGTGGTATTTGCCGGTTCTCCAAACTGCTCAAAATTTCCGCTACTGGTTCTCCAGTACCAGTCAGAACCTGCGGGATTTCACCCCTGGTATAAGGATAAAATACCAGATTAAAAGTACAAGTATCAAAGTATTAATTTGTTCCTTTTCTATTTTCCATCAATTAGAACAAAAACAGATAATCTCTTTCCGTTGTAGCTCTATCAGCTACAATTTCCACCTTATTGCCCCAGCAGCCAAGTTGGCTGGTAAAGTAGAGATCCTTGGCTTTTCTGGATTACTGAACATGGCTGGGATTAAAAACATGTAATGCTATCAGCAAATCACTGTCCATGACACAATGCAAAGCATTAACTGATCAAAATGCTACTACTCTCCATTAGACATTCCATCAGTAAAGAATACACATAACAATTCCACCCAACATGCGAGAAGATTTTTTCCATTTTCAATTCTCTTACAACAGCCATTTATTTTACTTGTCTCCTCCACTTGCTAGTTTATGAAAATTTCTTCAGAGTACTAAATTACTAGTACAGCAGCAGGACTAAGAAAATTAATCTATCTCCACAATGTTAGGAAGCCATTATGGAGTCCTTGGTGTTGTCTGAGCTTGGTTGTTTTATTTATTTATTTGTTTGTTTATTTTAATTTGATTTATATTCCGCCCTTCTCTGGAGACTCAGGGCGGCTTACAATGCGTTAAGCAATAGCCTTCATACTTTTGTACATTTATACAAAGTCAGCTTATTGCCCCCACAAACTGGGTCCTCACAGATGTTTTGTTAACACTAGTTACCAAGCTAGGAAATACCTGCAAAAAGCAATCAAACTCAGAAAGCACAAAGGACTTCACAGTTCAACCCCGAGCTACATATATTCTCTTCTATAAAAAAATGCTAGCTAATGCAGATGTTAGATTTAAAGACACCTATTAATTTCAGAGCACAGGATTTGAAAGGAAGGAGCACCAGCAGAGAATATCTGTCTCCTACAAATGTCATTTCAACTGTGAAAGACATTCTTAATACATTTGCACAGCTATTTTTGGCATATCAATTGCAGCCATTCCTAAATCAGTCATCTCTGGTAAAAGTTACCCTTGTCTTTATTACATGTCAGTTAGACTACCACAATGGGTTGCATGAGGGCTACCCCTGAAGGCAAACTATAAACATCAGTTGGAAATCCAGAGAATGTTTTATAAGGCCCATGAAGGGAGAAAAGTCATCCATTACGTGGCTGGCAAATATAAGTAGCACTCTTTAGTTGCTTTTTTAAGCTAGATGTGTTGTATTTTAGCTAACTGGCTATATGCAAAAATGCAGAATGAGCTGAAATAACAAATTAAGCAACTGGATGCCCCAGAGGTGCTATTCAGAAGGTTCTGACTGGTTGTGGAAAACCGGTAGCGGACATTTTGAGTAGTTCAGAGAACCGGCAAATACCACCTCTGGCTGGCCCCAGAGTTTTGTGGGAATGGAGATTTTGCAATATCCTTCCCCTAGGAGTGGGGAGGGAATGGGGATTTTGCAGTATCCTTCCCCTGGAATGGGGTGGGAATGGAGATTTTGCGGTATCCTTCCCCTGCCACGCCCAACAAGTCACGCCCAACAAGCCACGCTCACAGAACCGGTAGTAAAAAAAAATTGAATTCCACCATTGGGATGCCCCCTTATGATGCTTCAAATTGATTCTGACAGATTTAAAAATAAAGTGGGGAATACATAACTGAGGAAAGCAGTGATGAGACATCTCATTCCACAGGAAGTACAGGTAGCCCTCGGTTTTTGTTCGAGACATTTGTTAAGTGAATTTTGCCCCATTTTACAACCTTTCTTGCCACATTTGTTAAGTCAATCACTGAAATTGTTAAGTTGCTAACACAGTTGCTAAGTCAATCTGGCTTCCCCATTGACTTTGTGTCAGGCCTGGAAGCCATCTTTTGCATTGGACCTTCAGGCCTGCCACATTTAGTGCTGTGGGAAACTGGGAGGGGGAATTGTATGGAGCTGGGGAGATATATAGCCATAATAACATTCCTTTCTCTCGGAGTCAAGGACATCTTGCCCTGCATCTGGAGTGGTGTAACTGGGAGGCATCTCCAGTTGAGACAGTGCTTTGATTGGATTATGTGATGGACGTGTGGATGCTGGGCAGGGATTTGGATTTTCATTTGGGTAGGGAAAACCTGGAAGCTTTCAGATTTGGCTTTTTTTTTTTTATGTGATTTATATGCCGCCCTTCTCCGGAGACTCAGGGCGGCTTACAATGCGTTAAGCAGTAGCCTTCATACTTTTGTATATTTATACAAAGTCAGCTTATTGCCCCCACAAACTGGGTCCTCACAGATGTTTTGTTAACACTAGTTACCAAGCTAGGAAATACCTGCAAAAAGCAATCAAACTCAGAAAGCACAAAGGACTTCACAGTTCAACCCCGAGCTACATATATTCTCTTCTATAAAAAACGCTAGCTAATGCAGATGTTAGATTTAAAGACACCTATTAATTTCAGAGCACAGGATTTGAAAGGAAGGAGCACCAGCAGAGAATATCTGTCTCCTACAAATGTCATTTCAACTGTGAAAGACATTCTTAATACATTTGCACAGCTATTTTTGGCATATCAATTGCAGCCATTCCTAAATCAGTCATCTCTGGTAAAAGTTACCCTTGTCTTTATTACATGTCAGTTAGACTACCACAATGGGTTGCATGAGGGCTACCCCTGAAGGCAAACTATAAACATCAGTTGGAAAGTCAGCTTATTGCCCCCACAACTGGGTCCTCATTTCACCTACCTTAGAAAGGATGGAAGGCTGAGTCAACCTTGAGCCTTGGAGAGATTCGAACCAGCAGTAATTGCAGGCAGCTGTGTTAATAACAGGGTGCTTAGACCACTGTACTATCAAGGCTCTTCCCAGATGTGCCAATATGACAACTCTAAGAAAATGAACTTTGAGGAACATCAAGCCACAGACTCTTCTTTTGTTGTGGGTGTTACTTGGAACCTTGACACTTTGCTTGTCAGGAGGTTGAAAAGGGGGATCACATGACCCTGGGACACTGCAACCGTTGTAAGTATAAGTCAGTTGCCAAGCTCCTGAATTTTGATCACATGACCATGGGGATGCTCGTGCAGTCGTGTGAAAAACGGTCATAAGTCACTTTTTTCAGTGCCATTGTAACTGAACTGTCATTGCATGAACTGTTGTAAGTCAAGGACTGCCATTACTTATTTGGTGTACATTGATACCACTTTTCCTTTTTAAGAAAATGACAGTATAGTTTGCATAAAATAAACTATAATCCATAAACATCATTCATAATATACTTCATCCCAGTCATTAGGATACTGATTAAAAAAGAAAATGGGGTGATCGAGAGATATCCTAAGCCAGGGATGTCAAACTCACGTCGTCACGGCAGTGTCACATGACGTTTCGGGACTTTTTTCCCCTTTGCTAAACAGGGAATAGGTGTGACGCATCTGGCCTGCAGGCCACGAGTTTGACACCCGTGGCCCAGTGTTAAAATCCAAATTTTTTTACCACCGGTTCTGTGGGCGTGGTTTGTTGGGCATGGTGTGGCTTGGTGGGCGTGGCTTGGTGGGCGTGGCAGGGGAAGAATATTCCCATTCCCTCCTCACTCCTGGGGGAAGGATATTGCAAAATCTCCATTCCCACCCCACTCTGGGCCCAGCCAGAGGTGGTATTTGCCAGTTCTCCGAACTACTCAAAATTTCCGCTACCAGTTCTCCAGAATCTGTCAGAACCTGCTGGATTTCAACCCTGCCCTGGCCTAGGTCAAGAGTGGAGAATCAGGGACCTTTTATGACTTGAGAACTTGAACTCCTAGAATTTCTGAGCCAGCAGGAATTCTGGGAGTTGAAGTCAGACAAGTCATAAAAGAGACATGGTTCCATAGCCTGGCCTAGGAGAAGAGGTTTTTTTTTCCCCTTTCATTTTTAGCAACAAAAAAAAAACCGTCCTCAAAGACCTATCAAATATCCACTGGTATGTTTGTTTGACATGGAAGGTGCAGCTTCTGCTCCTGGTACCAAAAGCATGCTGTGGTTCCATCAGCAGGGCATCCTCATCAGAACCTAAAATCCAGGGGTGAAATGGTACCGGTTTGGGACGGTTCACCCAAACCAGTAGTGAAAATGATACTGGTTTGCCCGAACTGGTAGTAAAAAAATGCTTTAAAAAGTAAAAAAAAAAAAAAAAGTTCCTATGATCGCACAGCACAGCTGATTGTCTGAACTTTTTTTTTACTACCGGTTTGGGCAATAGGTAGTAAAAAATGCTAAAAAAAAGTTTTAAAAAAAGGTTCTGACAATCAGTTGTGACAATCAGCTGTGCCGTGCTATGTCAGAACTTTTTTTTTTTAATTTTTAAAGCATTTTTTTACTACCTATTGCCTGAACCGGTATTTTTATGTGAAGTGTGATAGTTGGTTTTTGAGCTCTCTGTGACTCTGTGAGGTTCCTGCTTGTTGCAGGGGCCATTTTGTGTGAAGTCCAGCTGCTTTTGCACTGTGTGTGAGTCAGTTGTGCAGCCAGTTGTGAGTCAGCTTGTGTTATGTTTGTGTAAAGTGCGATAGTTGGTTTTCCCGGTCACATGACCACCAAGCCAGACCCACCCAGTCACATGACCACCAAGCCACGCCCACAGAACTGGGAGGAAACATTTTTGCATTTCACCACTGCTAAAACTATGGTTGGAACCCTACTATTAAAGTTATCCAATCATCATTGTGCTGAATGTAATAAGGATAGGCTTTCTAACACTTCACTAATGGCTGGCTGATGCTTAGAAGATGCTGCAAATCAGTACTAAGGAAGCAGCTTGGATAAATCTGTAAGGAAACAGGTGTTTCTCAGGGAGTAAACAAGGTATCATCTTTCTTAAAAAGACTAGAGAAAGGGAAAAATCTGATTGCATCTTGCTCATTCTAGCACTAAGGCATCTGCCATGTCCCTCACACACAACACGACCTGGCATGTGAATGAAGCTCCACAGTTCCTCTCCATCAAGAATGATTCTGTCCTAAAACTTGCAACTGCAAAAACATTTACACCCCGGGAACGGAGGAAAAGATCTTCATTGAAAGGGATGTATAGTATTATGCCATCCAATTACTTCCCCTTCTACAGCCTTTTCCAAATGCTCCAAATTGTCACTTGTGGTTTGGCAAACATAATGGTAATGTACAATTAAGGGATCCAGATGTGACAGTGTTTCAGCAGGAGATGTAATTGGAAGATAGCAATGGCAATCAATGTGAATTTCTGCCCCATCGGTTTAATTTCTGCCAGTCCAGCAACTCAATCTGCTGTTGTCGGTGCTATCAGAATCAGTGGCTTTGCATATAAGCCCCATTAGGCTTTGCTCTGCCAAATAACTGAATCAAGCTGGAAGAGAAAGAATAAGGAAAAAAATGGGGTGGATAGGCAGTCCTATCTTCTCTCGCTCTTTATTCTGCAATTTGAAAACTCCTGCTTTGATTTTTTTTTTTAATCCAAAGACTATCAACAAGGAGAGGTGGGTCTCAAGACCATGAATACCATATAAAGGTAAAGGTAAAGGTTCTCCTCATACATATGTGCTAGTCGTTCCCGACTCTAGGGTGCGGTGCTCATCTCCATTTCAAAGTCAAAGAGCCAGTGCTGTCTGAAGATGTCTCCATGGTCATGTGGCCGGCATGACTAAACGCCAAAGGCACACAGAACGCTGTTACCTTCCCATCAAAGGTGGTCCCTATTTTTCTACTTGCATTTTTTACGTGCTTTCAAACTGCTAGGTTGGCAGAAGCTGGGACGAGAAACGGGAGCTCACCCCATTACACGACACTAGGGATTCAAACTGCTGAACTGCCAACCTTTCAATCAACAAGCTCAGTGTCTTAGCCCCTGAGCCATTGCATCCCTATGAATACCATATACACAGTAGCAATTGCATATTTCTTGTGCTACACATGTCTTAGCAATCTTCTAATTTCAGAACATTTTTTTTTCAGACTGCCACTTCTATAGAACATGTACACCAGCCTGGGTGTTAATCAGGCATAATCACTGTATAAGGACAGGGAACACTCCCAAGGTTCACCGAATGTCCCTTCGCATCCCCTCACTTGTGATTTTGCAAAGACCAGCCATCAGGTTTTGATAAACCTCTGGAGAAAGATATGTCAGTTTAGCTTGAATGCTTCAAGGTTAACTTTCAAAATGTCATTTCCAATCAACCGCCTCTCTCGAGACTAATCACAGGGAAATGATGCACTGTTAATCAACAGTTGGCCTCATTTGAACTCAGAGTATTTAAAAGGCTGTTCTATATATACAACTTGATTTATAGAAAAACCTACTTGCAGGTCCCTTAAGGAAGACATTTTCTGTCCTCTCTCAGATATTTATTGCCTTACTTTTTCCTTCATATAACAGAAGGGGATGATTTTCTTGAAACCTCATCCTTCTGACACTTCATTTCACTGTCCACATTTTTCTGGCTACATCGTATCTATATAGTAATAACAGGAAAGGTTTTGGAGATTACAGATCCACAAAAACTATCTACCATGCTAGACTTTATCACATCAGGACAATAAACTCTGTTGCATGCTGGCACGTTTTCCCATCACACACAGAGCCAGGGTATTTTTAATGCTCTAAATTTGAACATAGGATGTCCATTTGAGTCTCTACTTATTTTCCCACTTCCTGGATCAGTGAATTGTATTTTCTCCAATTTTTTGTTTTGTTTTGTTAGTTTGTCCACTGAACTCAATGACCCAGAAAAAAAGAAAGGATCTGGAAAACCTTAAAATATTGGAATCCCTTACTGACTTTCAGTGTAAAAGTCCATGTATAGTGTACTGACTTTCAATGTTTTCTCTTTTGGGGAAAAATGAGCCCATATAAGAGCCCACCAAATATGAACTTCAATCAGACATTTACGGTTAAAGGCATTCTTTGAAAACAGATCAATTAATCTTCCTTCCATATTACAAAAGATAAAGCAAAGATAATACTTTTAGATTTTAAAATAACAGCAAAGAGTTTAATGAAGATTTTGACTAAGAAAGTTATAAACAGTCAAAGGGGGGGTGTATAAATCAAAAAAATAAATACTTTGGTGAAAGTATTTTTGGCATTAATCTGAATTAAATAAATAGATTAGACTTTCCTGGGAATGACGACTTTTTGACAACAAACATAAAAGATAACTGGTGGAGGTTACAAAATAAGGAGATAAGTGTACTGTGAGATAGATTGTGTCATCTAAACTATGGAAAGACAGATTGACTAAAGCCTTAAAGGTATAGAGAAAGCAAAAGGGAAAAAAAGAGAAGCCTACTTTTTACCTTGATCTTTGTATGATCCAAAAGTAAGATCTTCAACTTACTTTTACTTTTAAATTAAAAATTAAAAATGACAATCACCGTAAGACGTACAAAGCAAGGGGAGGGAAGGGGAGGTTTATTAGACCACACAACAGATAAAGGAATTATCCCAGAAATACTACAGCAAACATTTGAAGAAATGGAAAAGAAGGTAGCTGAATCTGTTCAATCTGTCAAAAGTAAGCTGGTTATTTTTGAAGAGAGAATGGAAGAAAAGTTTATAGAAATGAAAGAAGTTACCAAATTAATTGAAGAAATCTATAGGGTATTTAATGGGAGAAGTTAAATTGATGACAAAGTGGAAAGTTGATAAATAGAAATTATGGAGAGATGGAAAAAGTTTCAGAAAATCTGGCATTATTTGAATCTTCTCAATGCTTAGAGTAAGAGAAGGGTTAACCTGCTCAGAATAAGAGAAGGTCAACAGCACTCAAGGAGAGTTTAACTTTAAGTAGCTTGTGGCTACTTAGGACTCTAGGCTGATTCCTCTTTTCACCCCGCCCCCAGGTTCTGCCAGTCCTTCTCTCACATCGATGCTGTGGATGCCCCTAGCCAAAAATATGGTTTTTAAACAAACACCCAAAGCATTTTAAAAGAAACAAAAAACAAAAAATGCGGGACATCATAGACAAGGCCCAATTACATATGGCCATCACTTTAATCCAGAGCCAGAAGTAGCATGGGGAGAAAGACAGGAGTGACAGGGGAAAGAGCAATATTTTCAGAGCCCTCTGATTGGATTGGAATTACCGTATTTTTCACTCCATAAGACACACCTGACCATAAGACGTACCTAGGTTTAGAGGAGGAAAACCAGAAAAAAAAATCAGGTGGAGCCTGAGAGGACCATAGATAGGTGTCTTCTCATGTGCCAGCTCCAGCTATTGACTCCTGCACTGCGGAAAAGAGACAGAAGTGGCCGGCAATGACAAAGCTAAAAGAGGTGGGGTTCAGCACTGTAAAAGGACCCTGCTGCCGCGGCCCACCTGCTATTCACCAAAGGACTGGAACCGTCCACCATTGGGGACCCCTGAGGTAATACACTTCATGGTCTGTGATGCAATATTCGCTCCATAAGACACACAGACATTTCCACCCACCTTGGGGGGGAAGGCACTCGAATTCTGTGGTAGGGGTTTCATGGCTTAATTGGAGGAGAGGTCCCCTAGATCATCTCTGTTGACATGTACTGTGCTCTCTTCCATCACAAAGTGATAAAGTTTTAAATGCCACACAGAATAACGTCATTCAAGGGACTCTACCTAACTAGGGAATTCAATTAGTTTTCTAAGCTGATAATATTATAGGCCAGAAAAGGAGCAGAAAAGAATGCACTCATATATGGATTTAGTCCTACCATAAAATCAACTTAAGATTCATGGTGATGGATTCATGGACAGAAGGACACTTTCTGCTTGGCCCCTTACCAATACAAGTTCTTCACTTCTTCTGAGTGCAGGAAAAGATTACTCTTTCTTCCATTCCCATCCATCATGAATGCACCCATCCATGTGTTTTTCTTATTTGACACAGCTGCTGTTTTCCAATCCAAGTGATCGTTCAGTTGCAACCAAGAGCGTGGCTATTTTATTCTATGAAATGCTACTACCAGCTCTTCCTTGCTATAAGATTTCCATGAACCTAGAGAGGATTATAGGGTTAAAACAATATCTAGTGCTATATTATTCTGGCAATAGAACTATAATGATATCATATGGGTAAAAATTTAAAAATAGAAAGGATACATGAGTGAGCAAGCACGCATGGCCGCCTGGGGTGTCCCTAGAGGTAACCTAGAAGTAAGGAGAAATTTTTCTGACAGTGAGAACAGTCAACCGATGGAACAGAAGTTGCCTTCAGAAGTTGTGGGAGCTTCATCCCTGGAAGCTGTCAAGAAGAGACTGGACTGCCACCTGTCAGAAATGGTGTAGGGCAGTGGTGAAATCTAAAATTTGTTACTACCGTTTCTGTGAACATGGCTTGGGGGGGGGGGGAAGTAATGTGACTGGGTGGGTGTGGCCAATTTTTTTTTTACTTTTAAAATCATTTTTTTTACATGTAAAACCATATAAAAAATGCTTTCAAAAGGCTCTGACGATCCCAGCTGAGTTGCCTGATCGTCAGAGGGTTTTTAAAAAACTCTCTGCCGATCAGGCAATTCAGCTGGGATTGTCAGAGCTTGGATCCTCAGAGCCATTTAAAAGAAAAAACTTTTTTTCTTTTAAATGGCTCTGACGATCCCAGCTGAGTTGCCTGATCGGCAGGCAACTCAGCTGGGATGGTCAGAGCTTGGATCGTCAGAACCATTTAAAAGAAAAAAAGCCTCTGATAATCGTGCGGCTCAGCTGGGCATGGGGGGCGGGGGCAGGGATTTTTGCTACCAGTTCTCCGAACTGCCCGCTGCCATTGCTATCTACTTGCCCGAGCCAGGAGCATTTCACCCCTGGAGTAGGGTCTCATGCTTGGGTGGCGGGGTTGGACTAGATGACCTACAGGGTCCCTTCCAATTGTTAATCTGTTAAATGTTAGTGTCAAAAAGGAAGAAGGGATAAAAGCTTCTGTGCATACAAATACCTGAGAAAGACATATAGAAGTATAATTCCTTAAAGAAAACGGCAGGTTCTAGAATGTTCTTTAAAGTCCTTCATGGATCAGGATCTGAACATCTTCAGAACCTCCTTCTCTCAATTGGCTCTGCCTGTTTGATAAGATCAGATAGAAGGAGCTCCCCTCTGAGTCCCTTCTTTCATGGAATGTCTTCTATGAGGACCTCTGGGGCTTTTCAGTTGATGGCCTATAGAGATTCAGGAAGATGACCTTGAGGGGAAAAGGCAAGAACAATCATACAAGCAAAAAGGGTTGAATCATTCCTTAAATTCTGGAAAGTAACATAGTATAGTATTTTTAAAAAAAACAAAAAACCCTCAGACAGTCTACTCCTGGACTCAATAGGATATCAGATGGAATGGAGATAAAGCACAATGAGGCTTGCAAGATTTAATTTAATTTAATTTAATTTAATTTCCAATTTATATACCGCCCTTCTCCCTGAGGACTCAGGGCGGTATACAGCCAAGATAAAAAACATAGAATACAAATATTAAAACATTTAAAAATATATATAAATTTGGGCCGAAAGTTAAGAATCACAAACTAATTAAAAAATTTAAAAATTTCTTCTAAGCCAACCCGGCTTGCTGGAAAAGATGGGTTTTCAGGGAACGACGGAAGGCATTGAGGTCATGGATTCTCCTTATCTCCGGGGGCAACTGATTCCAGAGGGTGGGAGCCCCCACAGAGAAGGCCCTCCCCCTGGGGGCCACCAGCCTACATTGTTTGGCTGATGGCACCCTGAGGAGGCCCTCTCTGTGGGAGCGCACGGGTCGATGGGAGGTCGTTGGTAGCAGCAGGCGGTCTCGGAGATAGCTAGGCCCTATGCCATGGAGCGCTTTAAAGGTGATAACCAACACCTTGAAGCGCACCCGGAAGACCACCGGGAGCCAGTGCAGCTCGCGCAGGAGCGGTGTTACATGGGAGCGCCATGTTGCTCCCATCACTACCCGCGCTGCTGCATTCTGGACCAGCTGGAGCCTCCGGGTGCTCTTCAAGGGGAGCCCCATGTAGAGAGCGTTGCAGTAGTCAAGGCGAGAGGTGACGAGGGCGTGAGTGACTGTGCACAAGGAATCCCGATCAAGAAAGGGCCGCAACTGGCGAATCAGGCGAACCTGATAAAAGGTCCCCCTGGTAACAGCCGTCAGATGTTCCTCCAAGGACAGCTGCCTATCCAGGAGGACTCCCAGATTGCGAGCCCCTTCAGTGGGGGCCAAAGACTCGCCCCCAATAGTCAGCGATGGAGTCAACTGACTATATCGGGATGCCGGGAGCCACAGCCACTCAGTCTTGGAAGGGTTGAGCTTGAGCCTGTTCCTCCCCATCCAGATCCGCACAGCCTCCAGGCACTGGGACATCACTTCAAGGGCATCGTTGGGGTGGCCTGGGGTGGAGATGTACAGCTGGGTGTCATCAGCGTACTGGTGGTATCTCACCCCAAAGCCACGGATGATCTCGCCCAATCTATCTCAATAAAGTATAATTCTGGCACTTGATAGGATAACAATGATGGCTTTGGAAAACATGTTCAAGTACTGTGGTGTGTCTATTTCAAACAAGTTCTGATCAAACAATCGAACAACTTTCAAACTATCTCATATTCTCGAACAATCCACATGGGGCAGTCATATTCCTTAATAAACTTGGTCCAGGATCTGAAGATGATGGAAGAGTGGACTCTAGTTATGGCAGGTTTCAGATCCCTAAATGGATTGATCATGTGATCTGGGCTTCTGATTGTTGCCTATAGTCTCTGTGCTTGCTGTTCTGAGTTGACATCAAAGCCACACCATAAATTATTTTAATTTTCAAAGATTTGTAGTAGACTAACAGTCTCAGTTTGGTTTACTTGTTATTCATACCTTGATTCTGCCATAACAATGTGGTTCCAACATCTTAGCTTAAACCTAAAGATTTATTCAGTATGTAGGAAACACCTCTGAGTTTATGCTGTATGCTAGAATGAACACTGATTTGTATTCATCTGAACAAAGCAAATGTTCAATATAATTAGTTTTACCTATTGTAATACACCATGGATTGCTTGTTCCATGCTTTCTTGAAAGAAATCTCAATTGGATAGATTCATACACGAGTTAAGTCATAAACTGTGCTTTACAAACCATAATGATTGACTATATGCAACACACCAACTCATAACTAAAGGAACCATTTGATAGCTCGATATGGTATATGAACCATGCCTACACACAGTTACAAAACCATGTGTGGAACAACATTCCTCAAAAATATAATAATAATAATAATAATAATAATAATAATAATAATAATAATAATAATAATAATTGAAGTTGAAATTAAACGAGGCATTTTCCAGGGCGATTCCCTTTCACCCCTACTTTTTATACTCTCAATGCTACCACTGATAATCATTTTGAAGAAGATGAACTGTGGATGCGAACTTGCAAAGAAAGGACTGAAAATCTCGCACTTGATGTACATGGATGATTTGAAGCTGTTTGGTAAAACAAAAGCTGAACTGAATTTATTAATTGAAAACACAAAAGAATTCAGCCAAGACATCAGTATGCACTTTGGAATTGACAAATGTGCAACAATAGCAACCAAAACAGGCAAGATCATAGAAGAGGATGGAATAGAATTAGAGAATGAAGAAATGATAAAGACAGTAAAATCAGAAGAAGGCTACAAGTACTTGGGGATTTTAGAAGCCTCTGACTTAATGCATAATAAAGTCAAGGAATTAACTTCAGCCAAGTACATTCGGCGAATTCGTAAGTTATTAATGTCCAAATTGAGTGGAGGAAACATCATAAAAGCCATAAATACCTGGGCTATACCTGTGATTAGATACTCTGCAGGAATAATTGACTGGACCCAGATGGAGTTAGACAATTTGGACAGAAAAACAAGGAAGCTTATGACAATAAATCATGCCTTGCACCCTAAAAGTGATATTGACCGATTATATTTACCAAGAGTAGAGGGTGGTCGAGGACTCCTACAAGTAAAGCAGCCTGTGGAAGAAGAAAAACACAGCTTGAATGATTACATCCAGAAAAATGAAGCACCAATGATTAAGGAAGTAAATAAAAGAGGCCTTTTAAAGACAACTAAAACAAAAGCAGAATATAAGAAAGAAGTAATTGAGCAGCGAGCTGAAAATTGGAAAAGCAAACCTCTGCATTGCCAATTCTTGAAAAGTATTGAAGGCAAAGCTGACCAGAAACTAACTTGGAACTGGTTAAGATCAGGAGTACTGAAAAAAGAAACAGAAAGCTTTATTTTGGCAGCTCAAGAACAAGCCCTAGCCACAAACTGCATGAAGGCAAAAATTCAACATGTTACCACCAATAGCAAATGCCACCTCTGCAATGAGAAAGATGAGACAGTCGACCACCTGATCAGTAGGTGCAGCAAAATTTCACAAACTGACTACCTACAATGCCATGACCATGTTGCTAAGATCATTCACTGGAAATTGTGACAGAAGTTTGGATTTGAATACAGCAAAAACCATTCGGAACATCAGGTTGAGAAAGTTTTAGAGAATGAGAAACTCAAGATCTTGTGGGACTTTAGGATTCAGACTGACAGGCACTTGGTCCACAACACACCTGACATAACAATAGTTGAAAAGAAAAAAGTATGGTTCATTGACATTGCAATACCTGGTGATGCACGGATTGAAGATAAGCAGCAAGAAAAAAATCACATAGTACCAGGACTTGCAAATTGAAGCTGAACGACTGTGGAAAAAGAAATCGTGTGTTGTCCCGATTATAATTGGAGCCCTTGGAGCAATACCCAAAGAGCTATCCCGCTATTTAGAAATTCTAAATTTGCCGGACTTGAACATTTTGACTCTACAAAAAACCACCTTACTCGGAACAGCTTACATCCTCCGACGATACCTTAACAGTTCCTAGGTCCTTGGTTAGGACTCAAGCTGCTGAGCTATTAACCAGCCTCAAAGGTTGTGAATCTCACTAAAGATTAAATAATAATAATAATAATAATAATAATAATAATAATAATTACATCCTCCGACGATACCTTAACAGTTCCTAGGTCCTTGCTTAGGATTTGAGCTGCTGAGCTATTAACCAGCCTCAAAGGCTGTGAATCTCACTAAAGATTAACCAATAATAATAATTATAATTATAATAATAATAATTTTATTTATATACCGCCCTCTTCCCAAAGGACTTGGGGTGGTGTACAGCCAAGATTAAAACATAAATATACAATATCATAGTTAAAATTAATTAAAATCATTAAATAGTTTTGGCCGAATTTTAAAACCCAATATTAAAACCCAATTTTAAATCATTCAGTTAGACAGCCCCGCCTGTCGGAACAGTAGAGTCTTGAGGGCACAGCGAAAGACCTGGAGGTCAGAGATGTTACGACTATCCGGGGGCAATTCATTCCAAAGTGCAGGAGCTCCGACAGAGAAGGCTCTCCTCCTGGGTGTCACCAGCCGACATAACTTGGCTGATGGTACCCTGAGGAGTCCCTCTCTGTCGGAGCAAACTGGTTGGTGGGAGGCTGTTGATGGCAGAAGGCAGTCCCATAATTACCCTGGTCCTATGCCATGGAGTGCTTTAAAGGTGGTGACCAACACCTTGAATTGCACTCGGAAGACCACTGGGAGCCAGTGCAGCTCGCGCAGGAAAGGTGTTACATGGGCGTAACGAGGTGCGCCCATAACCACCCGCGCGGCTGCATTCTGGACCAGTTGGAGCCTCCGAGTGCTCTTCAAGGGGAGCCCCATGTAGAGAGCATTACAGTAGTCCAGATGGGAGGTGACGAGGGCATAAGTGACCGTGCGCAAGGCGTCCCGGTCCAGAAAGGGACGCAACTGGAGGATCAGGCAAACCTGATAAAAAGGCCCCCTGGCTACGGCCTTCATATGCTCTTTTAAAGACAGCCGTGAGTCCAGGAGGACACCCAGATTGCGAGCCCTCTCTGTGGGGGGCAAAGATTCACCCCCAATAGTCAGCAATGGCACCAGCTGACTATACCAGGACACCGGGAGCTACAGCCACTCAGTATCCTCAATATTTAGGAAATTGTTGAAACATGAGTACTAGTCTGTTTAATGAGTGTTCAGGCAGGTATTCAGAAACTGAGATATTGAAGATATATTTACCAAAAATGTGGATGAAGATAGTGATGGGTGTGTGCTCCAGATGTAGCGTTAACTTAGAACAGCCTACGTACCGGTATATACCAGTAAATAAAATAAATCAGTACACATTATCCTTGGGTTACAGTCGTTCATTCAGTGACTATTCAAAGTTACAGTAGTGCTGAATGAGGGGGACTTAACATTAGGTCCTTAGAGTTCTGCCATCACAGAGTTATCACAGTCATATGTTCATGTTTTCCAACATTCCCTGCTGGTTTCCCATAAGCAAAATCAGTGGGGAAGCCATCAGGAGCTCTGCTGCACCTGCCTCCAGCACCCACATATCTGTGCTCCATTGTACCTGCAATATCCACCCAGCTGTAGCTCTCACCTGCAGCTCTCAGCTGCCAACATACTTGGCTGGGACTTCCACCTCTTCCGACCCACTTTGCCATCATGTGAGGTCCTTGCTTAACAATGTGAGTGGTCCTGGGGTTATGACACAACCAGGATTGCCAGGATTACTGTTCTTGCTAAGTGATGTGGCCATGTGACATTGGTAAAGTGTATCATTTAACAACAGTAGTCCGGGTCCCAATTGCCATGTTACCCAAAGACTACCTGTAAATCAATCAATACATTGTACATGGAGGTATCCCCATCTATTAATTTCACTGAAAAATTCTTACATTAATAAAGGAACTGCTTTCACTTTTATTTCTGGAAATCTGAAGTTTCTGAGAATGCGGGCTTCCAGCTGGCATTACTTCTTGCTTGGAAAGAAAAAAATGGCCGGTGAATTGCCAGATTCAGGCACTGTAGCTCCCCAAACCACAGTGTTTCTGAAACTATATTCATTGTCATCACATGGGTGAATGCAACTTACAACATGATTTTTTTTATTTATTTGTTTATTCAATTTGTACAGCAACCCAGTTTAATGATGATAAAACCTGTAGTATAACCTCTCTTCAGTACTAACTTTGGGATAATTAGTGTTTAGAATGACACTATGCCCGCTACATTAAACAGAAGCAAACAAACAGAGCTTTGCCATCTCTTTTAAAGCATTTCTCATTTACATTTCAGTTGTGTGGATTAATTGTCTACATTCTCTGCTGTGATCATGTAATCACTCCAATTATCAAGAGTCAGACTGCAATGTAAAACTGCAACACATACGCACATATTTTATGACAGATTGTGAATAATAGTCATGGCAAGCTGGTAAAATCTGACCCATGAAAGAACCCAACTGAATAACAGAACTGAAAGAAGTAGATAAAATAGAGATTACACAGCTCACAATCTGGGGTACATCCTCTTAATGGTATTTAATAAGATAGATAGATAGATAGATAGATAGATAGATAGATAGATAGATAGATAGATAGATAGACAGACAGACATATACATATATATATATATATAATTTGCCAATTAAATTAAATACTACTTTTGTTCTGCTCATCTATTTTTTTATCCTAGATGCCTTTTGATCCCCCAAAATTGTGAGTGCCTTTTTTAAAAACAGAAAAAAAGAGAGAAATAATTCAATCACAAATTGTCCATTATTTCAAGAAGAAATAGCTTTTTCTATGTTCCATTCCCCGACTTTTTCTCTGAATCATGTAATATGTCCTTCAATGTATTTGCTAATTAATTTCTGAACTTTCCCTCAAGTTACAGCACATAGACATATTTCTATTCATACAAATGGACTTCTGTAATGATTGGATATTAGAAATATCAATCAAAGTGTGACAGAGATATGTGCTATGTCAGGGAAAGCCAGGACTGACTTTTGGAATATTAAGGAAATCTGTTTACAAGCCATTTGTAAGTTGTTTAATAAATGTTAATTTGATCCCTAGGTGAAACAACAACAAAGTGACTATTCTCTATTTTCCTACAAGAGAGAGAGAAGATGAAGAATTTCCAAATCAAAAAAATGATTTGATGGTAGTAGCAAAACCAACAATCTTTAGAGATAGCCTCTGTGAATAGAAGTACTGTATATTTTAATTTGGAAGGAATTTAAGAAACAAAAAGACAAAAGAAAGGAAAACAGAAACAAGACGCAACAGCTTCCCTTTACTCTCCATACCTTTTAAGCATTTCAGAAATCAGCTTCAAAACCTCTCAGCCATCTTGAACAGATCTGAGAGAAGTACAGGTGGGATGGAGAGGGGGAGGGGAGAGCCTATTTTGCTGGTGGATTTTATTCTGCTGGTAGAACGATACTACTGGGTATAATCTGAATTTCCCTCATCTCCTGCACAGAAATGATAATCAAACATCTCTAGGGCTGCCTTTGAAGAAACCATTAGGGGAAGCAAGTATGCTTATTAAAATCTCCACCAGTAAGAAACGTTCTTCCTAGTTTTCCATGCCTTAGAACACACTTGACCTCAATAACATCCTGTGTAATTTTAATGAGCTTCAATTCAAAGCTCTTGAACTGACCGTATCCATCAGCTCACACCCGAAGTACCTATCCTTATTCAAAATCTGAAAGGTTCAGAGAAACTGAGCTTCATTATCCTACTTCATTCTCAACCACTTTTGAGAAAAGTAAAATGGTGGTTAGCAAAACAATATGGCTACACCCTAGAAAAAAATGCTTGAAATTGCTGGGAAAAAGCACTTTTCAAAATTAAGCCCAAAGATAGCCAATCATTACTGAAAAAGTTGAGAGGGCCCAAGAAAATCCCTTTGTTAAATTTCGTGCAGTCTATTTAGAGTTTGAGTGGTTATTATGGAAAGTAAAGTCCCATGTATATAGAGGGCATTGGCCAAAGGTACAGCAGTTTATGTAAAAAGTATAATGGTGCTGAGCTGAGAAATCAATTTTGCCTTCCCCCAGTTTCTGATGGCATCAGTTTTCATTTGTCCATTGGATGAAAAGAGAGAGAAAGAGAAAGACAGAGAGAGAACTGATAAAAGTTAAAAGATAGATGGAGAGAGAGAGAGAGAGATGATAGATGTTAGATATTTGAATGTGTGGCGTATGTGTGTATGTGTGGGAGAGAGAGAGAGAGAGAGAGAGAGAGAGAGAGAGAGAGAATGAGAGATAGATAAATGAGTGATAGGGAGAAAGATGAGAGATGATACATATATGAGAGATAAATGATGATAGACAGACAGACAGACAGATGTGTGGGTGTGTGAGAGAGAGACAGAGAGACAGAGAAGAAAGAGAGAGACAGAGACAGAGAGAGATGCCTGTCTAGATATATGTCTATGAGGAAGCGTTTCAGTGCATCAGAGTGTAGATTGAACACTCATACATTCATTTGTGCACAAATCTATTCAGGAGGAATTGGCTCAACACAAAATTTCAGGCTGTGGCACAGCATCCATATTTTCCACTCCATCAATTTCTTTCCGTGGTCAGTTCTGCTTGTTACAAATGTGATTAGTGTTTCTGAATAGGTTTTTTTCTATAACAGCAACTGCATGAAAATGTCAAAAAGCATTTCTGTCCCTGGGGATTGGATGCATGCGAAATCAAAGGTGAGTGAAAGGAAATTGCCTCTGGGCTCCCACCAGATGGAGCTGAACAGCCCTAGAGGCAAAAATATGGCTTGCTATTTCCTGGTCTTAATATCTGCAAAATGGATCTGTGCAGTTTACTACAGGATTGCTAGATAATTTCTTTGCCTTCTGCTGCTAGTCACTGAATTATCTGCAAAAACAAAGTGGTTCAGAAAAGTCCCAGGAAGAAGGCTTCCAATAAGAATGGGAGGGGGGGGTGCTAAGGGAAATTGTCTATGGGAAATCCAGCCAAGCATCCACCTAGTATAGCATCCTGTTGCCAAAAGGGCTAATCACTATTAAGACATGAAGGCAAATGATACCACAGATAACAATATTTGCCATCCATCTGGTAAACTTTCAAGATTCGTTTTTCTCGCCATGTACATGTATACATCTGTATACATGTATACATGTATACAACTAGACTTTGTTGTTTCTCTGTGTCATACAATATATGTGGGTATGTGCATATATTGTGATGACCCAGGACAAAGCCTTTTTGTATTTTTATTTATTTATTTTTCACATTTTTGAACTGCTCACCTCCCTCAGAAAAGGATTCTGAGTGGTGTACACTAAAATGTTAAAATATAAAAACAGCATATAAAAATTTAGAAATTAAAAGGAAGCACGTTTGATTAAATCCTGTTAAAAATTAGTTTAAAAAGAGAAAGGGGGGCTCTCAGGGCACCATCGAGCCCCATGGCTACATGCTCTTCTGGGTTCCCCATGTGAGGCCACAGAACTATTTTTTAACTACTTTCCAGAAGGCCAGGAGTGAGGGGGCCTGCCTCATCTCTGGGGGAGAATGTTCCACCGGGCAGGGGCAGAGAAGGTTTTCCCAGCAGTTGGAGTTATTTAACTAACAGGATCTGTAACATATCTCCCTTGCCTGACCTGGGTGGGACAGGCTGATATAATAGGATGAAGATAGTTCCGTAGGTATTGTCTTGTTGTCTATTCACTTAGTGCATTGAATCCCCATTTAAACTTCCCAAACTAATGATCAATAATATATCTTGCCAGAATAAAATATGTAGGATATGGTACTTGAATATCAAATCATTCCATACCACTTGTAACACTCGGTTATATTTTCCATCAATACTTTAGACTGGCCAATTCAGAAGTATCTTTGAAGGTTGCTCAACTATGATTATGTCTATACAATAAGTAAATATATAGAATAGAATAGAATAGAATAGAATAGAATAGAATAGAATAGAATAGAATAGAATAGAATAGAATAGAATAGAATAGAATAGAATAACAGAGTTGGAAGGGACCTTGGTGCATATGCTCTCAGTGTACATAAAAGGAAAAAAAGAAAAAAGAAAAATACATTCATCAAGAATCATACGATACCACACTTAATGATAGTCATAGGTTACTAATAAGCAATCAAATCATAGTAGGAAACAAACAGAACAATATAAATTGTAAAAATACAAGCAACATGGTTATAGTCATAGGTGGGAGGAGATAGGTAATAGGAAGGATGAGAAAAAGAATAGTAATACAGTCTTAGTAAATAGTTTGACAGTGTTGTGGGAATTAGTTGTTTAGCAGAGTGTTGACATTAGGGAAAAAACTGTTCTTGTGTCTAGTTGTTCTGGTGTGCAGTGCCCTATAACGTCGTTTTGAGGGTAGAAGTTGAAACAATTTATGTCCAGGATATGAGGGGTCTGTAGATATTTTCACAGCCTTCTTTTTGACTCATGCAGTATAGAGGTCCTCAATGGCAGGCAGGTTGGTAGCAATTATTTTTCTGCAGTTCTAATTATCCTCTGAAGTCTGTCTTATTTGGTTGCAGAACCAAACCAGACAGTTATAGAGGTGCAGATGACAGGGTCAATAATTCCTCCCTAGAACTGAATCAGCAGCTCTTTGGGCAGTTTGAGCTTCCTGAGTTGACACAAAAAGAACATTCTTTGTTGTGCTTTTTTGATGATGTTTTTGATGTTAGGTGTCCATTTTAAGTCTTGAGATATGATAGAACCTAGATATGATATGATAGAATCTAGAAATTTGAAGGTCTCTACTGTTGATGCTATGTTGTCTAGGGTTTCTCCTAAAATCTACCACCATTTTTATGGTTTTGAGTGTATTTAGTTCAAGATTGTTCTGGTTGCACCATAAGGCTAGTTGTTCAACTTCCCATCTGTATGCAGATTCATCATTGTCTTGAATGAGACCAATCACCGTTGTATCATCTGCAAACTTCGGTAGTTTAACAAAGGGATCTTTTGAGATGCAGTCATTGGTGTATAGAGAGAAGAGAAGTAGAGAGTGAGCACACAGCCCTGGGGGGCTCCTGTGCTAATTGTACATGTATCTGATGTGATTTTGCCTAGCTTCACCTGCTGCTTCCTGACTGTAAGGAAGTTTATGATCCATTTACAAGTGTGGTCAGGTACAGCTAGCTGATTTGGTTTAGTTAGAAGAATATCTGGAATAATGGTATTGAATTCTGAGCTGAAGTCTATAAAGAGGACCTTTGTATAGGTCTTTGGAGATTCAAGATGTTGTAGGATGTAGTGCAGAGTCATATTAACAGCGTCATCTGTCAATCTATTTGCTCAATCTATTTACTTGTTTAAATAAATATTATTTGAGTAATATTATTGAAAGTCACCAGTCTTTGTTTATGGTAGGGCATCATTAAGTTCATGTGAAGTGTTAGTACCACTTTATAACATCTTGGTAAGACCACACTTGGAATAATTGCATCCAGTTTTGGTCACCACAATATAAGAAAGGTGTTGAGACTCTGGTAAGAGTGCAGAGAAGAGCAACAAAGATGATTAAGTGGCTGGAGGCTAAAACATATGAGGAATGGTTGCAGGAATTGGGTATGTATAGTTTAATGAAAATAAGGAATAGGGGTGACATGATAACAGCATTCCAATATGTAATGGTCTGCCACAAAGAAGAGCAAGTCAACCTATTCTCCAAAGCACCTGAAGGCACAACAAGAAGCAATGAATGGAAACTAATCAAGGAGAGAACCAACTTAGAAATAAGGCAACATTTCTTAACAGTTAGAACAATTAATCAATGGAATGATGTGCCTCTAGAAGTTGTGGATGCTCCCACACTAGAATTTTTTAAGAGGTTGGACAACCATTTGTCTGAAATGATATAGGATCTCCTGCTTGAGCAGGGGGTTGGACTAGACGTTCTCCAAGGTCCCTTCCAATTCTGTTATTCTGTTATTCATCTCAACTCAAATAGAAGATATGTAGCCATTATTTCAATTGTATCAAAAGCATGTAGTATAGTAGAATCTGAGCAGGATCTTCGTCCTTCCACCATAAAACGTTTGGTTAGTCATCCTATCTCAGATCAATACCTGTTATATAAGCAAATTAAATGATGCCAATCAAATATCTGCACAGATACCATCACTATGGATAAACGTATTAGGATCAATCCCAATCAGAAGCCCTGGATGACCAAGGAAATCCAGCGTCTCTTGCATGACAGGACTAAGGCCTTTAGGTCTGGTGATGGGGCAAGTAAAGTGTTGCCAGAGCTAGTCTGAAGAATGGTATTCGGAAGGCCAAGACTGATTATAAGAGGAAGATTGAGGATAATTTTTATAGTAATTACATGAGGCAGGTGTGGTGAGGGATTCAATATATTACCAACCATCAACTGTTCTGCCCCAGCTATGGACGACAAAGAACGCAGCACACACAAAGTCTGTATAAACCTTAGTTTACTAAATTAAATCAGTCTTTTTCAAACAAAGGCTGTTAATTAACTTTCTTAACAGCCTACAAGAATCCAAAGAATAAATTATCGTAATCTTACTATGGTTGGCAGAAAGCCCAGAAGCAATTTACAGGTAACTGATAAAAGAACTAAGATCAATACACAAAGGAGAGTAAACTAGTTGTTCCCTGCAAATTGCCTCAGTTGTCGTCCATCCTTAAATAGGCTAAGGGAGTGGCCAATTAGCCCCAAGCCTTACTCTTGAGGAGACCTCCTCCTGAGGAGCCACTCCTGCCTTTTGGCAGCTCTGTGCACCTGTGCATTGAAAAGAGGCTCCTCCTCTTCTTCCTCTTCACTTATGGAAGTTTCTGGAGGTTCTGAAGGCCCTGGCTGAATCCCCGCCTCTGGCACCACATCTTCTCCAGCCTCATCATTGTCCGACTCGAGTGCCAGCTGCACAGGCTGCTGACACAGCACCACACCAGCCTCCTCGCTGTCAGAATCAGCTACTAGCTGCACAGGCTGCTGATGAGCCACAACATCAACTGACCAATGTCATCCCTGCTGAGAGGGATGCTTCGTTGGCAGAGGAATCATTTCTTTGTTCGCTTTGAAGTGGAGACATCAGAGACAGCTAAAATACATCCACCAGCCCATTGTAGCCCCCATCTCCTTGTGGAGGAACAGAAGGTGAGGAGAATTCTGAGGGCTTTGGACCCTAGAAAGGCTGCCGCTCCTGACAGTATCTCTGGCCGAGTGCTTAAAGTCTGTGCTGATCAGTTGGCTGAAGTCTTTACCAGAATCTTCAATCAGTCTTTTTCCCAGTCCACTATTCCATCTTGTATGAAGGCTTCCCCCATTGTTCCACTGCCAAAGAAGTTCCCTATCAATAACCTCAACGATTACAGACCAGTGGCAGTCACTCCTATCATCATGAATTGCTCTGGGAAATTGGTCTACCGGCACATCATTTCTGGTCTTCCTCATACATTTGATAAACACCAATTTGCATACAGAAGAAATAGATCTACAGAGGATGCTATAGCCATCACTCTTCACACTGCACTGACTCATTTGGAACAGCGGGGGAGGGGGCTATGTGAGGATGCTTTTTGTAGATTTTAGCTCTGCATTTAACACAATACTTCCACATAGACTAGTGTCTAAACTTATGAATCTTGGGCTTTCTTATTCAATCTGCTTTTGCATTATGGATTTCCTGTCTGGCCACTCTCAGAGGGTCAGATTAGGTAATCATATCTTTTCAGCCCTTATTCTTAACACTGGTACACCACAGGGTTGCATGTTGAGTCCCTTACTCTATACTCTTTATGTGCATGACTGCATTCCCATTCACTCTATAATACTATTACTAAATTTGCAGATGATACAACAGTAGTGGGACTCATCTCCGGGGAAGTGGGGGGAATGAGTCTGCCTATCGAGATGAGGTGGACGGGTTGCTTCTGTAGTGTGGAAACAATAACTTGGTCCTTAACACCAATAAGACTAAGGAGCTTATAGTGGACTATAGAAGGAATAGATCAGACATCCAGCCCTTGCTTATCAATAGAGACCGAGTGGAGCAAGTGGCCAGTTTTAAGTTTCTGGGTGTTATCATAAAAGAGGACCTGACCTGGGGCACCCACATTGCAGCACTGGTCAAAAGGGCCCAGCAGAGATTACACTACCTGAGACTTCTCAGGAAACAATAACTGAACGAAAAACTGCTGGTGACCTTCTACCACTGCACTATAGAGAGTTTTTTAACTTACTGCACCTGTGTATGGTTTGCCAATTGCACAGTGGCAGATAGGACAGCACTCCAGAGGGTTAATATCATTGCCCAGAGGATTATTGGTTGCCTTCTCCCCTCTTTAGAAGAGCTTTATAGCTCCCGCTGCCTTAAGAAAGTTCAAAGCATTCTTAAAGATCCATCTCATCCTGGGCACTCTTTTTTTTTTTTAACTATTACCATCTGGCAGACGGTACAGGATAATAAAAACAAGGACAAATAGGCTGAAAAACAGCTTCTATCCCAGGGCAGTAACTATACTGAATTCTACTGTATAGTGCAATATTAATGCAATATCAGTTTTCAATTCAATTGTATAGAATGTGAAGGATGTGTCTTTGTATTTTTATTTTTATAATTATAATGTAAACTGAAGATGGCATTTAATTTCGTTGTACGAGATGCAATGACAATAAAGTAAGTAAGTAAGTAAATCAAGCTGAAAGGACAGTGACACGACATCATCTGGGAGTAGGGTTATTTTTCTCTTCTGCAAAGAGACTTGGATGCATTATTATTTACCAACATTTGAATAATGCTGAATAATAAAGACATCAAGAGTGAAATGTCCTGTCAGCATTTTTTAAAGATGCAAGTTGAAAGTAATAAGCAAAGGGTTATCACAGACGATAGGAAGGTTCCACATATGTCACAACAGAGAACTTATCTTTATCTGCTCTTCATTCCACTGAAAGTGAACCAATATTAGGAATCAAGGACTTGCCTGAGATTACTTCAACATCCCAACAGGAGACCCTTAATTGCCTGTATATGAAATTAGTTTCACTGTCACTGGTACTATTTCCCTTCACCCTCCCTTGAATACAACAAATCAGCTTTTCCATGTAATATCACTGTAAGTACTCCTATTAGATAAAAGGCAATGACTTTCTCATCATCCAAGGTCAACCTTCATCGGAGTAAAAAACTGAAGACCCAGGGCCTTGTGCGGGTACTGAAATCTTTAAAATGGCCCACTATAAAATTTATTATCCACTTGTCATCTTAAGATGACAGGTGGCATAAATTAATTTTAAAGTAGGGAATGGTCATAATTCAATTTAAATTGTCATGATTTAAACGTATGTCATGTGCCAAGCATGTAATTTTTATATACTGTTGTTGCTCTCTAGCCCCATTTAATGGCGGGATGGACAAATAGGCCCCAACATACAATCTTTATATATTGTTGTTGTGCTCTAGCCCCATCTAGTGGCTGGAGAGAAAAATATCAAGTATATCGTTTGAAGCTGACCCTACCCCATTACCCATAAATTATTATTATTATTATTATTATTATTATTATTATTATTATTATTATTATTATTATTATTATTATTTTATTTCTATACCCGAAGGACTCAGGGCGGTGTACAGCCTATTTAAAAACACAGAAACAAAACAACAATTAAAATTTAAAATCATTAAATAATTAGGCTCCAATTAAAATCCCAGAAATTTAAAATACCCCAATTTAAAATCGTTATGTTAATAGCCCGGCCTGGCAGAACAACAGGGTCTTCAGAGCACAGCGAAACACCCGGAGGTCGGAGATCTTACGTATTTCCGGGGGCAGTTCATTCCACAGGGCTGGGGCTCCCACAGAGAAGGCCCTCCCCCTGGGTGTCGCCAGCCGACATAACTTGGCCGATGGCACCCTGAGGAGACCCTCTCTGTGGGAGCGGACTAGTCGGTGGGTATTTCCGGGGGCAGTTCATTCCACAGGGCTGGGGCTCCCACAGAGAAGGCCCTCCCCCTGGGTGTCGCCAGCCGACATAACTTGGCCGATGGCACCCTGAGGAGACCCTCTCTGTGGGAGCGGACTGGTCGGTGGGAGGCTATTGGTGGCAGAAGTCGGTCTCGAAGGTACCCGGGTCCTATGCCATGGAGCACTTTAAAGGTGGTAACCAACACCTTGAATTGCACCTGGAAGACCACTGGGAGCCAGTGCAGCTCGCGCAGGAGGGGTGTCATGTGGGCGCAACAAGTTGCACCCATAACCACCCGCGCGGCCGCATTCTGGACCAGTTGGAGCCTCCGAGTGCTCTTCAAGGGGAGCCCCATGTAGAGAGCATTACAATAGTCCAGCCAGGAGGTGACAAGGGCGTGAGTGACCGTGCGCAAGGCGTCCCGATCCAGAAAGGGCTGCAACTGGCGAATCAGGCGAACCTGATAAAAGGCCCCCCTGGCCACGGCCGTCATGTGCTCTTCTAAAGACAGCCGTGCGTCCAGGAGGACACCCAGATTGCGAGCCCTCTCTGTGGGGGGCAAAGATTCACCCCCAATAGTCAGCGATGGCACCTGCTGACTATATCGGGGCGCCGGAAGCCACAGCCACTCGGTTTTGGAGGGGTTGAGTCTGAGCCTGTTCCTCCCCATCAGCCGGCACTCTCAAAACAAGTGCACGTTGGGGAGCCTGACTCCGTTTCCTTTTGCATTTGGAAAAGGCAGAAGCACAAGAAGAATCCATCTTAATCTGTGGCACATGGTCATCCAAGGACAAACCCACAACCCACACACAGAGCATCGCTGGTGAGATTTAAATTGCTTGTATTTATTAATTGTTATGTTCAGCAGTAACTCAATACCGTCTACCTTGTATTTGGTTCTCATTGTATATATTCCTGTTTTCCCCAGTTTCACCATATCCTGTTCTTTCAATAAAGCATTCAGATCTACACACACAGTCTGTTTTATTGGAGAATAGGTGGGTTTAACCGCATGTCAAGCTGCACACAGACTAAGGTATAGTGAGGACAGAACATTGTACATTTAAATTGAATCAAGTTTAATGTTTACTTTGATTCTATCTTTCAACACATAAATACTAATTGTCCTTTGATCCAAGAAGACAGCTATGAAAGTAAAGGAAAAACTGCAACACAACACCAGAAGATCTACCAAGCAGCTGTGGTCTACAAGGGCTTCTATTACAAGCATCACAGAAGAATATTGAGAGTAAATTCCAAAACCCAATTCTACAACTGGCTGACTTGACAAACACACAAAAAGATATGCAGGTACAACCCAGAATGAGTAATTCCTCCAGGGCCCCAGCTGGCTTGTGAAACTGCCAGGCTCTCCATTTTCTCTTCCTGTCAGATAATTATTTGAAGATGACTTTAAAGAGTTCAGGGAATTAAATCTTGCCCTTTATTTTAAAGCTTCATTAACACTATCACTGTTAAGAGGCTTCCAATGTCCTCCCTATTGTTGCTTTTTTATTGTTGTCAGATAAATGACTCTGGACCTTGTTAGGGGATGAATGTGCTGCACAAGTGACAGAGCAATCTTGGGAAAGAAAGCGTGCCAGGAATTCTAAACAGGAGTAAATGCATGGCCTTTTATCCCAAATTATTATTCCTCCATTCCCAGGGGCATCTGAACAATGTGAACAGGAGAGGGGCCATCACTCAGTATCAGCATTAGTTTTGCATCCAGATTTGTTCCCCTGCATCTCTAGGAAGGACTGGAACAACTCAACTTGTGCCTGAAACCCTGGAGAGCTGCCGCCACTCACTGTCAACAATCCAACTAGATGGATCAAGGCTGGGCAGTTTTTTATATTCCTACATTCCTGATGCTAATGGCTGAGGAAGCTTCAGGTACCACTGCATAAAGAATCAGCAGAACTGAATAAATGCAACCTACACAGAATATGTGAAGCTGGAGGTTTCAGAGATGCAAGAGAACTATATGTGATTTTGGACCAGCTGCTTCATCCATAAGGAAGCCAGTTTAGCATAATGGTTAAGGCATCAGGCTAGAAACTGGGAACTGTGAGTTCTAGTGCCACTGTAGGCATGAAGCCATCTGGGTGACTTTGGGCCAATCATTCTCGCTTAGACTTAGGAAGCAGACGATGGCAAACCGTGGAATGACAATGTCATCAAGAACACTGTCCAGACAGATACCAAGAGTCATCAATGACTTGAAGGCACGTATGCATAAAAAAACTCTTCCTCCATGAGGAAATTTCAGTGGCTACCTGTGCAGGCAGATACCCAGCCCCTCCTGCTGCATTATTCTGAGAATCTCAGAGGGATGCACATGGACAATTCAAAAACTTACTTACTTACAGATAGCAAAACATCTGGGCAGCTGGTAAAAACCTTGGCCCCATTTTTGCCATCCATCTCGGTCTCATTTGTCCTCCCGCAGAGGTGGTCAAGGAGGATTCTTCACCCACAGGACAAAAAAGCTCTACAGAGAATCATTAAAACTGCCCAGAATATCATCGGGGTCCAGTTACCAGCCCTGGACAACATCTTGGAATCTCGCTGTTTGAGGAAGTTGCATAGTATTCTCAGAGACTCTTCCCATCCTGCCTATAATCTTTTTGGACTGTTGCCTTCTGGCAGAAGATACAGAACAATTAAAACTCGGACCACACATTTTCTTAATAGTTTTTATCCCAGAGCTATAATTGCACTCAACAATGAACTAAAGGGCCACCAATCAGTGAGCTGTTGGATAGCATTACTTGGTCTGTTGTGTGGATGTTTGGGTGGTTTAGGGGTGGGGAATTGAATAAGGCAGCATTTTTTTTGAGAGGCATGTTGAACTTGCCTGATTTGATGCTCCCAGACTGTAGCATAGGTAGGCAATTTTGCCTAAACTTGAAAAACTACGGCTGCATAAACACTATTTATATTCCTCTGATGTGCCTTGCTGCTGCTGTTGCAAAAGCTCCAGCCCTGCTGCTTTGAGAGACAGCACCTTTCCCTCCTTGAGGCATTCTTTAACTCAGAAGAAATGCTGACCATTCAGGAAGGTGTTGCCATGCCAACTGGCATCTTTCAGGGATCCAGGCAGGACAAAGCTGAAAGAAGAGAGACTGCTAGCCTTATGACTGGGGATTTCAGAGACAAATTGCCTTAGTGGTGAGATGACTGACTGACTGACTATTTCCCACCTTTATTAATTTTACAAAAAACTCAAAGTGGTAAGTATATTCAACACACCTTCCTCCTCCTATTTTCCATACAACAACAAGCCTGTGAGGTGAGTTGGACTGAGAGAGAGTGACTGGCCCAAAGTCACCCAGTCGACTTTAATGCCTAAGGTGGGACTATAACTCACAGGCTCCTGGTGATTGGCCCCACCAGCTTTTGTGCCTAAGGTGGGACTAGAACTCACAGTCTCATAGCGATTGGCCCCAAATCACCCAGCTGGCTTTCATCCCTAAGGTAGGACTAGAATTCATTTTCTCCTGGTGATTGGCCCAAAGTTTTTTTTTAAAAAAAACCAGCTTTTGTGCCTAAGGTGGGACTAGAACTCATAGTCTCCTAGCAATTGACCCCAATTCACCCAGCTGGCTTTCATGCCTAAAGCGGGATTATAATTCACCTTCTCCAGTGATTGGCCCAAAGTCACCCCACCAGCTTTTGTGCCTAAAGAGGGATGAGAATTCACATTTTCCTACTTTCTTGCCTAGTGCCTTAACCCAGGGGTGGAATTGAAAAATTTCAGCAACCAGTTCTCTGCCCGGTTGCTGTGTGGGTGTGACCATGGGGGCATGGCCTACTTGACCTCCTCCACCAAGGCGGGGGGGGCGTTTTCACCCTCCCCAGGCTCTGGAGGCTTTCCTTAAGACTCCAAGAGGGCGAAAACGGCCTCCCCCAGGCCCTGGAGGCCCTCTGGAGGCTGGAAATGGGCCCGCTTCTGGACTTCCGGTATTTCCAGTAGGTTCGTTTTTTGCCCTCCCCAGTCTCCAGAGACTTTCCTGGAGCCTCCAGGAGGGCGAAAATGGCCTCCCCTGGGCACTGGAGGCCCTCCAGAGGCTGGAAATGGCCCGTTTCTGGACTTCTGGTAGGGTGTGCGCCCTGCAGTTACCTGGCATCCAAAATAGGCTGTGTGGAGACTCTTGGGAGGGGAAGGGAAGGGTGGGCAGGGTCAGCCACTCCTTGGAACAACCAGTTCAGCGAACCAGATTAAAATTAACATTAATTCAAATTAATTAATTAATTAAGAAAATTAATTCAATTTTCTCCACAACTGTTTTTATTGGGTATAGTTAAGGGTTTTACATTGGGGGAAACAAAGTTGATATTGTACATGATAACAGCAGCGAGATTATTGATAGGTAAATACTGGAAAAATGAAGCTTTACCCACTATTGAGGAATGGACTTTAAAGATGGCCAGTTTTGCAGAGATGGCGAAGATTTCAGCATATTTAAAAGACTATTCACAAGAGACTTATGAATGGGAATGGAAAAAGTAGATAGATTATGTTCAGAACAAATATCAAACCAGGAAGTATCAAATAGCTTTTATTTGAAAATGTTATATTAAGATAGAAATATATTAATGTAATGAAGATGAAAAACTACAAGGGGGAGGGAGGGGTTCAAGTTTTATACAAAGCGGGTTTTTTCTTCTTGATCTGAGTATATTGTGTGGAAGTCTGGGGGGAGGGGAGGGTTAAGGAGGGTTAGGGAGGATGAGGTTGGGAGGTTTGGGATGGGTTGAGGTGGGGGAAGGGGTGAAAATGTAATTGTAAAACTTTTGCAATTAAAAAAAAAATTAACATCCAGTTTGCCTGAACCGGTCCAAACCAGCTGAATCCCACCTCTGCCTTAACCACTATATCAAACTGACTGGTTAATAATGGCCTTATTGGGGGACTCCTCTCTCAGAGAGCAGAATGCACCTGCTGCTGGATAGGCCATGCCATGCCAAGTTTTCAATGAATTGTCTGAGCCTGAAAAAGAAAAGTAGATTCTGATTTTCTGGGTGAGAATGGAAGTTGCTGCAAACCATGGAAAAAGAAAGTGGCAGGTAGAAAGTGTGCAATTCAGGTGGACTGGAAAAACTGCCACACTGGGAGCTGCAATAATACTTGTACAACCTTTCTTTTGCTCATAAAATCAATACCAGTTTGCAGTTTGTTTGTTTATTTATTAAATTACTATACTGCCCATCTTGCCTAAGTGACTCTGGGCAGTTTACAAGAACATAATAAAAGAATATACTGTAAACAAAGGACTAAAAGCACAGCAAAAAGCAGGATTAAGAACAAGGTTAAACTTTACAAATTAAAAGTAAACTCAAAGTTTTTTTAAAAAATCAGAAGGCTTAAACATCAACAAGATGGAGAGAGGGCCCTCAAGCCACCAGACATTTCCAGGGTTTGATCATATACTCCCATGCCAATTGGCAGAACCCACTCTTAACACTCTTCTGGAAAACCAGAAGAATGGGGACTCACCTCACCTCCAAACAGTAAGATGTTCTAAAAGGTGAGGGCAATAGCACAGACTTAGTCTTCTAGATTCCACAGATCAAAATTTTTGGACAATGAGATTTACAGCATGCCTTCCCTCCTTGATCAGGTGGGACAGGTCCATGTAACTGGGACAAGACAGCTCCTCAGGTACCTTGAGGTACCATGCCCTGAAGTGTCATGTATTTTATGCAGAAGTCATGAAGTTGATATATTTGAACAAAAACAGAAACATCCTGGCCCATGGAAGCAAAATATACTCTGGGAAGAAATATCCATCTGGTTCAGTTCTAAGCCGGGAGAAAGGCACTGGAGACAAAATGGAGGCTGGAGGATGATTGGAAAGAGGGTTTAATTGTGAAGCAGAACCACATGGGTTCTAGTGCAGTTGACCACATGGAGTTGAAAGTGGGGAAGTATTTATACCTTCTCTTAGGCTTTGCACTTGAGCTTCCTGTTCCTGTGCAAGAACATGTATTCTATTGTGAAGTGGTTCGGGAATGATGAGAGGCACAAGCAAGCAAGTGACAACAGCTCTTTAATATACAGTGAGACTTCAGCCAAAAACTCAGAGGCTGCAGCCCTCCTTATATACAATCCTGGAGAGACTGTCAGCCAATCAGAAACGTAGGCAGGTTTGAAACTCCCGCTTAAAAGTATCAATACATAACACCCCTCCCTTCCCAGAAGGCACTAACACTCAAAAATTAACATATGTACAAACAAAGTCTCGCAGGTGCTTAGGCTGAGTTCTCGCCCTAGTTGACCTGCGCAGTTCAGTGTTTGGTGAGGCGTCGAGCTGGTCGGAGGGACTCTTTGTCTCTCCCGGCTCCGCCAATGGAACCTCCTGGATTTTGTCCGGGGCGTGGTTATCCCCGGCTGGGAGTGGCGACTCGCTGGGGCGGCGCTGGAACCAGGGCTTGTCAGCTAAGTATTCTCGCGGCCCCGGGCTTGAGTTAGCTGTCTTGGAGAAGTGGTCATAGTTAGGCTCGGACATGTCCGCGTTGATGTTTGCCTTGCCAACCACCCGTTTCCTCAGTTGGTCTATGTGGCGCTTCCAGAGTCTATCTACCCCCACGTCCACCGTGTATGATTTTGGGCCTGTTATCCCCACTATGGTTCCTGCAACCCACAGAGGACCGCTGGCATAATTGCGAGCGAACACCGGGGACCCGACCTGAAACTGCCTTAAACCACAGGTCTCTCCCTTAAAGTTTTCGTGCGAATAGTTAGGGTGAAGCCTGTCCAACACGCACCGGAGCTTTCTCCCCATGAGGAGCTCTGCTGGGCTTCTCCCAGTTGCTGTGCATGGTGATGCATGCTGAACCGCAAGGAATTGATCTATCCTGGCCTGCCAGTCCCCATTGTCTAATCTGGACAGTGCTTCCTTGGCTGTCCTGACAAATCGTTCAGCCAATCCGTTGGAAGCCGGGTGAAATGGGGCTGATAGGGCATGGCGGATTCCCAGGCCGGCCAAGTAGCCTTCGAAAAGGGTTGCTGTAAATTGGGGCCCATTGTCCGATACCAAGGTATCCGGCAGGCCGTGGGTGGCAAACAACTTTCTTAGGGCCTTGATAACCGCTTCGGCCGTTGTGGATGGCATTAATACAATTTCGAGCCATTTTGAAAAGGCATCCACTACTATTAAAAACGTTTGGCCATGGAACGGGCCGGCAAAATCAATGTGGATCCTCCCCCATGGGCCTTTTGGTTTCTCCCACTCTCGGATGGGCGCTACTGGGGGATCGGGGCGAGACTCCTGGCAGGGTCTGCACTTCCCCACCCACTCGGAAATGACCTGGTCCATGTTGGGCCACCAGACATAGCTGCGGGCTAAGCACTTCATCCTAACGATGCCAGGATGCCCTTCGTGCAATAACTCTAAAACTCTATCTCGTAGTTTTGCTGGAATTACCACTCTGTCACCCCACAGTAAGCACCCCCCTTGCGTAAACAGTTCATTTCGTTTGTTGGCAAAACCTTGGTACTCCTCCCCGACCACCTTGTCCGGCCACCCTTTCAAAACCCAACCCATAACAGTCCGGATAACAGGGTCTCTATTTGATGCCTTCGCCACCTCGCCGGAGGAGATGGGTCCCAAGGTTAACGTGTCCAACAACAGGACGGAGGTTTCCGGTGTTGGGTTGTCCAGCAGGTCGGGAAGGGGGCAACGGCTAAGGGCATCCGCATGACCCAGGGTCCGCCCAGGCCGATGGACGAGCTGGTATGAGTAGGCCGATAAGAAAATCGCCCATCTAGTTAAACGGGGGGAGAGGGCAGCGGGGGTTGGCCTGTCGCCTGCTAGCAGTCCTAGCAATGGTCTATGGTCAGTCACAAGTTCGAATTTTCGGCCATAGAGGTATTCGTGGAACTTCTTAACCCCCGCAATCGCAGCCAGAGCCTCTCTGTCCAATTGGCTATAGTTTCGTTCTGTGCTGGACAGAGTTCGGGAGTAGAAGGCAATGGGTGCCTCTAGGCCGTTCGGCAGTCTATGGCCTAGGACGGCACCAACTCCTACGGGGGAGGCGTCGCAAACTAAGACGAGCGGCAGCTCTGCATTGTATTGGATCAGGAAACTGTCCTCAGATAGGAGTTTTTTTACTGCCTCAAAAGCGGCCGCTTGCGGTTTCCCCCAGACCCATGGTACATTCTTCCCTAAGAGTTTGTGAAGGGGATCAGCGACCGTGGCCTTATCTCTTAGGAACATTGAGTAGAAATTGAGCAGTCCAAGGAAGGCTTGGAGCTCAGCTTTGGATTTGGGGGCTGGTGCGCTTTTGATGGCCCTCACCTTGCTCTCGGTAGGGTGGATGCCTGTGCCGTCCACCCTGTACCCCAGAAATTCTACCGAGGGGACCGCTATCCTGCACTTGTTCTTTTTAAGTCTTAGTCCCGCTTCTCTGAATCTGGACAGGACGTTCCGTACCCTGTCCCCTAGCTGGTGTTCGTCTTGGGCGCTGACTAAGACGTCATCGAAATAGGGGACTACTCCCGGAAGTCCTTGCAACAGGCGCTCCATGGTGCTTTGAAATAAGCCGGGTGCGACGCTCACCCCAAATTGGAGCCTGGTGCATTTAAATGCACCCCTATGAGTCACGATCGTTTGCGCCTCTGCCGTGGCGTCGTCGACCGGTAACTGTTGATAGGCTTGGGCCAGGTCTAATTTGGCAAAAAATTTTCCGGGGCCCAGGGAGTGTAGTAGATGGTGCACGATCGGCACCGGATAGGCGCTCGGCTGCAAAGCCTTGTTGATCGTGCACTTGTAGTCGGCGCAAATTCTGATTGAGCCGTCGGACTTAACTGGGGTGACTATGGGGGTCTCCCACTTGGCATGGTCAACGGGAACCAACACCCCTTGCTTAATCAGTTTGTCCAGTTCTGCATCGATCTTTGGTTTCAATGCGAACGGCACTCGTCTGGCCTTCAGTCTTACTTGGGCTACGTTGGGGTCTAAGTTTAGTGAAATAGGGGTCCCCACATACTTGCCCAACGTGTCCCCGAAAACGTCCTGGAACTCGGACAGGAGGCTGTCTTTCAGGGTTGACTTGGACATCAGGTGGACGCCGGTGAAACCCATGCCAAGGGCTCGGAACCACCCCATGCCCAGGAGGCTCGGCAGCTGCTTCGTGACGATGGTCAGCGGCAGGTCTCTTTCGTAGTCTCCGTAGGTGACCCGGAACGTGCCCACGCCTTCGAGGGGGACTCGGTTCCCCTGGTAGTCTAGGATGCGCAGTCTCTGTCTGGAGAGTTGATCCTTCCGGAACGACGGCAGGAGGGTCTTTAGGGTTGTCCACGACATGATGGAGAGAGCTGATCCGGTGTCGATCTCCATCGAGCACGGTCTTCCGTTGATCTCGACCACCGTGCTGACCTTGTCCTCGACCGTTGTGCTGGCCTGGTCGATGTGTATGCTGCGGCCATCTCGCGGTTCAATTTCGCGCCGTTTTTTCGCGCCGCCTTCTCTCGTTGGCTGCTTCTGGCGCGCTGATTCCGGTTGGCTGCGGCGCTCACGTGGTTTGAGTCTTCTGGGCAGAATGGCTCTGCAGACTCGCGCCAAGTGCCCTTTCTTCTCGCAACGCCTGCAAATAGCCTCTCTGTATTTGCAGGACAGTCTATCATGGTGTCCGCCACAGCTGGGACAGCTTCGCCGGGGGCTGCCAGTGTCCTTTCTCCGGTGCTCTGTTCGGAAGACGTCCTCATCCGACTCGGACTCCGAGCTGGATCCGGCGTCTTCTCTGTGCACCGGGGCAGACTTGGGGCTGTCTTTGCTGGTCGGCGGACGCTGTAGCGTTTCAGCGGCCTTTGTGGAGGCTTCGTGAGCCCTGGCCTCGTCAAGGGCTCCGGCAAGCGTCAGATCAGGCTTGGCGAGCAGACGCCGTTGCAGCCTAATGTCCCGAACACCACAGATCAGTTGCTCAAGCAACGCATCATCCAAGTCTCTGTAGTCGCAATGAGTTGCGGCTTTTCTCAGGCTGGCCATGTACGCGCTGACCGGCTCTCCCTCTCGTTGGACGCGCTGCCTCAGTTGGTATCGCTGCACGAACTTGGAGGGGACGGGAGCGTAGTGAGCCCGGAGAGTTGCCATCAAGGTGTCCCATGAGACTGTTTGAACCGGCGTTGGCTCACACAGTGACTCGGCCATCTCGAACACGTCCGGTCCGCAGTGGCTTAGGAATAGGGCTCTCTTTCGATTAGCCGAGAGGCCCTGCATGTCGCTGGCTTCTAGCGAGCATTCAAACCTTGTTAGGTACGAGACCCATTTTTCGCGGGTCGGATCAAAAGGCTTGGGCGGAACGTAGGCAGACATGTCCGGTATGTCTCCTGTGGTTCGCCTCGTCGCCTAGCTGAAGCTCGTGGTCTCACTGGTTGGCTTCTTGTAGCCTCTATCCCACCTTCGTCGCCAATGAAGTGGTTCGGGAATGATGAGAGGCACAAGCAAGCAAGTGACAACAGCTCTTTAATATACAGTGAGACTTCAGCCAAAAACTCAGAGGCTGCAGCCCTCCTTATATACAATCCTGGAGAGACTGTCAGCCAATCAGAAACGTAGGCAGGTTTGAAACTCCCGCTTAAAAGTATCAATACATAACATATTGGCTGTTGTCAGACTCCCATGGGGCCATGTAGGGATTATGTAGGGGTCATAGCTGACTCTATAGGCAAAGTACAAATCCTACATGTTTGTATGAGCTAAGTTTGGTTGAAGTTTCTGAGGGTGATGCAATGAAGGGCCTGTGTTGGGTAATTCCTATTGTGGCTTAATGATTTTGTCCTGAAGGATAAGCCCATCATCCTGGAGCTGAAAGTCTTTTGTTTTGTAGGTAGGCTGGCCCAGTCTTTCTTAATGGACACAAAATATCTGCTGAGGGCTATTGAAACTGAGTCCGCTTCCTGCCTCTAAAAAAAACATGTTTCTCCATTTCTCATTTAGGGAAATATAATATTCTGCCTTTCCAACATTTCCCAAAATATTTTATTCTTCTAGGAGGGGGGTGGCTTCCCACAATATGTTAAAGTTCTGAGAGGAAATAAGAGTATTCCACCTCTGGACACAGTTATGAAGATATATAGGGGACATTGAGCAAATTAAGCAACAGACATGCATCCATTAACAAGGGTGATACTCAACAATTATGGCTAAAACCTGTCATTTCTGAGTTCTGAAAGTACTGAAATAAACATTTATTCCTTGCTCCTTTAATCACATTAGCTCAATTGTTACAGATTTCTTGCACTCTAAACTCTCACAGATTTTGATTTATGATTACCATTACAAAATTTATGAACAACAATAACAGTGGAACAAAGGTAAGCTGCTCCCAAATTGCCAGATGTTCTGAACGATGGGAAGGAGTCTTACTGGGTTTTGAAAGGGTGCTGAAAATTTATCTTAATTCCCCTCTGTCGTCCTCTGAGTCTTCTCTGGGTCTTCCCAGCAGCCAGGAAAACGCTTTAAGGAAAATTGCAGATGACAGGCTCTCCTGACTGACACGCCTCATTCATCCTGGCAAGAGAGCAATCTGGCTATTATATGCTGCAAACTGCAGCATGAACGAACCTTTGGGTGACTTCAGCTATAGGCGTTATGCACTCAATATGTTGTTTTACTGCTCCTGGCTGGCCAGATGGACCCAGCTGCTGGAAGTAAGAAACTATGCTCTGTCAACATGATGATTGATTTTCCTCTGTTGACAGGTTTCATTTTAAAACAAATCTGTCAAGATGGATCTATAGCGAACACATTTTCTCCTAACCCTGCTGAACCTAGAACGCAGGCCTTTTTCTATATCTACCTCCTGTGGTTGAGTCAAATATGTGGTTTGATTATTTACTTTGTGGAAGACTTTCCCTGGAAGAAATTATACTGAAAAGGATGCTTCAGACCCGATGCACGGTTCAGTGGAAGAAGGTCTCTAGCTTGATCCCTGCCATCTCTGGTTAAGAGACCTCAAGTGACATAGCTGGGAAAACAGACATATCTGACATGTGCTGAATGATTATTCAGCAGCATTACATACCACCTCTAGATGTATTTGGTGAGTTCGCAGGCAATTTGATGTGCTGCTTTTTTACAGGTGCTAAAAACTGCCTTCCCCTAGTGGAATGTGCTAATTGGTAACTAGATCAGAGGTACTGTAGCGGGTTGCCCATCAATTTTTACAAAAATGTGGACCTTAATTACCCTTACAAGGGAGAGAGAAAAAACAATGAAATATTCAATCATTTCATCTTTATGAGTCTTGCTTCTTTGGCCTGGTTTAGAATAGGAGTGTCAAACCGGCTGCCCACGGGGCCAGATGAATCACATGCAGACCACGCCCACCCCAGCTCCGTGAATGGGGAAAATGTCACTAAACTTCACATGACGGCAACATGACACTGAGAGTTTGACACCCATGTTCTAGAAAAAGGAGTGAGCAGCTTTGGCCCCTTTACAAGTGAGCTTCAGCTCCCAGAATTCCTGATCCACCATGATGTCTATGATCATTCTTCCTGAGATCAATGGGCTTCCACTTTGCATTCCTATTTGGTTTTTCAATTCTGATCTGGGAATCTCCCATTTTTTACGCTTCTCCAACTCTACTGTTACCAGCGTACTGTTAAGTAGCTGAACATGGAGTACTGCTGGACTTACCTTCCTGCTTTCTGAATGTGACTTGGCTGCCACCTGCTGTAAATGCAAGCCTGTTGCATGTTCTCTCTGACCTAGGGAACAGCCAAAATTTTCTTTGCCTTAGCTTTAAATTAAAAAAGGAAATTCCCAAAATTCAGACTAGGTTATAAATAATTCATGAATTAAAGAAAGATTAATATTTTATATATATATATATATATATATATATATATATATATATATATATATATATATATATATATATATATATATATATATATGTTTATGTAAGTTTAATAATTTATATTTTGCTGATAAAAAAAATAAAGGGAGCTCAAAGGTGAAAGGCGAAAGGAAAGCAGTATGCTCCCTCCCACATGTTGGGGTAGACCAGGTGCCTTGATAGAAAAACATTTTATTTGTGTGTGTGTGTCTGTGTGTGTGTGTGTAATTATGTACAATTCGATAGATTTATGTCCCATTTTTCCTCCAGTAGCTCAAGGAGGTGGACACAAACTTCCTTTTTTGCAACACCACAAGAAGCTGAGCTAAGAGAAAATGCCTGGCCCAAAGTCAGCCAGTGAGTTTCCATGACAGAGGGCAGACCTACCCAGTTGTTAGCCATGTATAGAATGCTAGAGGAGGCGCTCTGAAATATCTATAGATTCAGCCTTATTTGCACAACTAAATTAAGATTATGTCTTATTTTCCTCTGAGGCCTCTTAACTGTTTTAACACACCAATACAATACCTACTATCCAAACAATGCCAAGATACAGGGAATAATTTGACTGTCCTTACACCATATCTCCCCATGCTAAAGAAGATCTGGGTGTTCTTTTCAACCTACCCCAGATTCATTCAAACCTCTGGCTGTTTCACACAGCTTCTCCATTCCTGGAATACAGTCCTTCTAATGGAATTCATCCATTCAGATATTCAAATAGAATAGAATAGAATAGAATAGAATAGAATAGAATAGAATAGAATAGAATAGAATAGAATAGAATAGAATAGAATAACAGAGTTGGAAGGGACCTTGGAGGTCTTCTAGTCCAGCCCCATGCTTAGGCAGGAAACCCTACACCACTTCAGCCAAATGGTTATCCAACATCTTCTTTAAAATTTCCAGTGTTGGAGCATTCACAACTCCCGGAGGCAAGTTGTTCCACTGATTAATTGTTCTAACTGTCAGGAAATTTCTTCTTAGTTCTAAGTTGTTTCTCTCCTTGATTAGTTTCCACCCATTGCTTCTTGTCCTAACCTCGGGTACTTTGGAGAATAGCTTGACTCCCTCTTCTTTGTGGCAGCCCCGGAGATATTGGAACACAGCTATCATGTCTCCTCTAGTCCTTCTTTTCATTAAACTAGATATACCCAGTTCCTGCAACCATTCTTCATATGTTTTAGCCTCCAGTCCCCTAATCATCTTTGTTGCTCTTCTCGGCACACTTTCTAAAATCTCCACATCTTTTTTACATCGTGACGACCAAAACTGAAATCTAATCTTATTTCACTTCTTCAAGGCTTCATTTCTTCACTATAGATAGTCCTTGACTTACAACCGCAATTGAGCCCAAAATTTCTGTTGCTAAGCAAGATGTTGTCAAGTGAATTTTGTCCCCTTTTACGACCTTTCTTGCCACTGTTGTTAAGTGAATCACCACAGTTGTTAAGTTAGTCACCCAGTTGTTAACTGAATCTGGCTTCCCCACTGACTTTGCTTATCAAAAAGTTGATCACATGACCTGGGAAAAGAGCAACATGCCAGTTGCCAAGAGCCCAAATTCTGATCATGTGACCATGGGGATGCTGCAGTGGTCGTAATAGTCATGCCACTTTTTTAATGCTATTGTGACTTTGATTAGTCAGTAAAGAAATGATTGTGAGTCAAGGACTGCCTGTAATTACCTGGGTAGCTTCCAGAGGATTTAAATTTACAGGGGCCAGCAGATCATGTAGCAGAGTAAGAAACAAATTCCTTTCCTTGTCTTTCTGTGAAAGGCAGTATTCATCAGTTCCAAGAACCGCACCGACATTCAGATGAAATATGGGAAGTATCTGTGAATGATAACAAAACATAATTATTGAAAGACCAGTTTGGAAAGCACCAATACCTATCATTGATTGGTCATGAAACACCCCAGCATTTTCTGCCCATCGAAGTGGACCTAAGATGCTGTTATGAACATCAGAACAGAAATGAATTTCTGTATCTTCCACTACTAATCTGGTGTGACTTACACAGCATTAGCAAGGCTTGGATGATAACACAAACTTCTCACCTGGAAACAATCGATTCGTCATCTTTATCTTCTTAGCAGGCAGGCAGGCAGACAGGCAAATACAATACAGGCTCTTGAATCTGGCCAGTACAGATGAGCTTTCAGTTCAGTTTTTACAAGAAGTCTTTCCCCCAGATTTTTAAATCTTTTCATGTGCAGGATAGGAAAAGAAATTTGAAGGTAGGAAAAAAATGAATGTGGGAGAAAACATAACTGATAGATTCACCCCTTCTGGCACTCTGGCATTGCTCCTCAGCAATTGCCTCTTCAACACTGCAGTCAGAATCAGTCAATTGCTACAAGGAGTTGGATCTTTGCTTAACTCAGAATGCTACCAGCCAAAACTGCTTGATGTAGAACAGGGGTGTCAAAATCACACTGTCATCACAGCAGTGTCACATGATGTATCGTGACTTTTTTCCCCTTCGCTAAACCAGGCGTGGGTGTGGCCAGCACATGACGCATCTGGTCTGCGGGCCGTGAGTTTGACAGCCCTGATGTAGAAGAACATTGCAGGTATTCCTGCAACACTGCATTGCCCCTTATAGATGCCATAAGGGAGATCTTCATCCAACCTGATCAAACATCTCTTGGCAACTGATTGCCCATTGTATCAAATCATTTGCGAGAACATAAATGAGCTACTACAATTGTTGGCTGAGCAGGGATAAAAATAGCCAGAGAAATTATTGAAGCCTGAGAAACGGGGCCCTTGTCAATCAACAGGACTGCTGATTGACTATCAGCTTTATCAGATATTTAGGAGCCAAGGGGACAGCAACACAAATAACAATCAATGTCTTAATAGCCAGCCATCAACACCCTAATTAACAACTAAAAGCTACACACAGCCAGGAACCATATAAATATAATGCGTAGAACAGCCCTGTGCACATATTCTGGAGAGAGAGAGAACTTCCCTAACGATGGGCAGCAGGAACCCAAAAGCTTGGAAGAATAAACCTTTGGTCCCAGTGACCGACTCAGATTGGGTCCTGCAACATTATCATGGGACACATATATCTGCCTTCATTCACAAATCATTTCCCATTCAAATCTAACCAACATCTTTTAGTAGCTTATATGTGTTGCTTAGTTTTATCAAAATGAGAGAAAGAGAAAGGGAGACTGTAAAGTGATTCACTATTTTTATTTTTCCTATGAAACTGATCTTTTCCTTTAAACATATTTTTGGTACAAGGCCACTTCCTACCTCCTTTCAGGGCACCTCATCGTATTTTGTGTGACCTCAATCGGGTATACTTCTGGAATAAAGGACTCCTTATAATCAGATTGAATTCCAGATACAAGATGGACAGGCAGTTTCTTTATTCTTCCAGTGTGCAATTGCACAGAGCAGTGAACAGGCATATTTTTTGTACTCCATATTTGTGACTATGATTGATCGTCCAGCTACCTTTAGCATGTAAGCTTAATAAACATGTTGTTCAATAGCATCCAGATTGTAGCAATTCTCTCCACTATACTGAAGAACATAATTTTTAAATTCCCTTTCTGTCCTGGCTACGACACCTGATACTGGACAGATATCAATCAGATATGGATCAGTAAATCAGTGTTTGCTGTGATGTCACAGCAAAAAAACCCAAAATTTAATCCTGCAGTAGAGCCATTTTGCTTCTTCAAATCTTTTCCTGTTTCCTCAGTTCAATTACTTGGGAGTAAACTCCATTGAACTGTTTTCTTTTCCTTAAAAACAAATAAAACATGATATTTCTTTTGACTCTTTGGTCTGCTTTCCTTCTGAATAAAATATATTGGAAGAAAGATTTTTAACACATTTTCCTAAAAAAAAACAACCCGCAAACATCAAAAATATGATTCATTATAGTTTAGCTTTTAAAATAAGATTGCAAGAAGTAGCACAGTGTGACTATATTTTTAACAAGGCAGCTTCTCATCTATTGAATGATATACCTCAGGAATTCTTTCACTGCCCTGTTGTCATTGCTGCTTTTCAAAGAAATTACTTTGCAAAATATCTTAGGCTAGTCCAGACTATTGTCTACTCATTTCCCAAGTAAATTCATACCCAAAACAGGCTTGGGTCTTTTGATACTAACTATTAAAAAGAAACAGACTTAACAAAAGAGGAGGTGGAGTTGCAGTATATATGAAAGATCACTACATCTCTACAGAAATACACAAAACCAAGGATGAAAACCTTCTAGAATCCATATGGGTCAATATAAAAGGGGGAAAAAATGACATTGCTATAGGCGTATACTACAGGCCACCCAACCAAGCAAAAGAAATAGATGAACTCTTTGCTAATCAATTAACAAATGTATATAGAAAACATACCACAGTAATAAAGGGAGATTTTAACTACTCTGATGTCAACTGGGAGACAACTCTGCAGTAAGTGGGAGATCGAATAGATTCCTAACCAACTTACCTGACAAGATGATGTCAAGAAAGCGAAGACTCAGAATGAAGAAAGACTTGAAACAAAAGTCAAAGATAATTTTTAAAAAGTGTCTTTCAATATATAAATAACAAGAAAAAAGTCAAGGAAACAGTTGATCCACTAAAGAGAGAAGATGGTAAGGAAGTAACAGGCAGTAGAGAGAAAGCAGAGCTGCTCAACTCATTTTTTGCATCGGTCTTCACAGAAAAAGAAATTATAGCCCAACCTACCAACCTATCAACCCAGGAAGATACTTGAAAAGATAATTTTAAAAACAGATCTATAAACATCTAGAAACAAATAAAGTTATAACTAGTAGCCAGCTGAGATTGGTTAAAAAAACAAATTATGCCAAACCAATCTTATTTCATTCTTTGATAGAGTAACTAAATTAGTAGACCAGCAAAATGCTGCGGAAATAGTATACTTAGACTTCAGCAAGGCATTCAACAAAGTAGACCACAACCTACTTCTTGGTAAATTATAAAAATGTGGGATAGATAGCATCACTACTAGATGCAAATGGCGGCACAATGATTAGAATGCAGTACTGCAGGCTACTTCTGCTGACTGCCAGCTGCCAGCAGTTTGGCAGTTCGAGACTCACCAGTTCGAGACGCACCTAATCAAGGTTGACATAGCCTTCCATCCTTCCAAGGTCAGTAAAATGAGGACCCAGATTGTTGGGGGCAATATGCTGACTCTGTAAACTGCTTAGACAGGGCTGTAAAGCACTGTGAAGCAGTATATAAGTCTAAGTGCTATTGCTATCTCCACCAGATGGATTTGTAACTGGCTGACAACCATACCCAACGCATAGTCCTTAATGGTACTACATCTATATGGAGAGAAATAAGCAGTGTGGTACCACAAAGTTCCGTCTTAGGCCCAGTACTCTTCAATATCTTCATAAATGACTTAGATGAGGGAATAAAAGGGGAACTCATCAAATTTGCAGATGACACTAATCTAAGGTGACCAGATTTTAAGATTGGTAAAGAGGGACACCATTGTGGGCGTGGCTTATTTTGTGGGCGTGGCTAGCTGGTCATATGACTGGGTGGCCGTGGCTACCTGGTCATATGACCGGGTGGCCATGGCTATGTGTATAGGCACTACTCAGAGGGCTGAAAAAAGTCATTTCTGACAGGTCCTCGCACTTTTGACTGGTCCTCACACTTATGACCATCCTCACATTTATGCCCATGCAGCATCCTTAACCATGTCACTCATTTCACAACTGCTTCTCTTCACCATGGTGATAAGATAGGGCAAAAAACGTAAAATGTGAAGACAGTTGTAAGTTCGAGGACTGGTCAAAAGTGCGAGGACCAGTCAAAAATAACTTTTTCAGCCGTCTGAGTAGTCCATATGCATAAAAGGATACAGCAATAGAGAGGGATGAAGGAAGGGAAGGGAAATTAGAGTAGGAATGAGGGTAAGAGGGGGAGGAAGAGAGGAGGAGAAGGAGAAAGGAAGAGGAAGTAGGGAGGAGAAGAAGAGGGGGGTAAGAGAAAGTAAGAAGGAAAGAAAAGAGAGAAGTGGTAGGTTTGAGGAGAAAGATTGCTGTACAATAAAAAAGATGAAAGGGAAGAAAGCCAACCCCAAACAAATATAAAGATATTAAGATAAAGAATGAATGGTTAAACTTTAAAGAATAAAAGAGAACAAATATGAATAAATAGCAGTAATTAGAAACACACATACAAACATACAATTTATTTTCTTTGAACAGAGTATTTGGCCAGTTCACAAATTTAAACAGTGTTTAGTCACTTCAATTAAATTTACAATTTCTATATTTCCTTTTTGCCATATTTATTCCTCATCTATTTTTTAAAAAAAACCAATATTACTCTTCATCCTCATCTCTAATGTTAATCAAATTCAATTTTTCCCTTCTATTCTATATTACACCCCTTCCCATTGTCATCTATTTTTATATCCATCCCCATATTGTTTAATTATGTAATTATGTAATACAGTTGTTTAATACAAATTCAACATTTTAATATAAATCATTAGTTATAAAACTATCTTTTTTGTATATTAATCAATATGAACATGAATATTCCAATTATTTCCATGCAATCCAATTTCTTACAAATCAATTAATTATATTTACCAATAATAATAAACCAAATAATTTCCCCCATATATTCCTCTGAACCACAATTTAACCATTTCTGCTTTCAACACAATATACAATTAATAGTATCTCAATTATTACAATTCCCTAGTTAAATACAGCTATTTTTTCTTTTGTGTTTTAAAATCTTGAACTCTCCTCCTAAATTTCCCATTGTTTGCAGTTTTTCACCTACCTTTTTTGGGGAGGAAAAATAAAAATAAAAATAAATATCTCTCTGCCCCATTTTGTCACGTTGCACCAAAGATCCTGGTTTCAGTTTCGTTTCTGCAGCTTAGCTAGGGGAAAAAAAAACTGCTTCAGGAACTCTTTACACTGATTGCCTGTAGGGCGGCCCTTTGAAGCCCCGGGCAAGAGTTTAAACAGTTTTTTTTTCTTCTAGCCATCAGCTGGGGCTCAAGAGGCAGCGGGACTCAGGAGGCAGAATGAAAAATCGGGACTTTTTTGAAACGCCGCGGGACGCGGGACAAATTGCTAAAAATCGGGACTGTCCCGCCAAAAGCGGGACATCTGGTCACCTTACACTAATCTGGCAGGAATAGCCAACAGCTCAGGATCCAAAAAGATCTTGTCAGACTTGAACAATGGGCTATATCCAACAACATGAAATTTAATGTGGAGAACCTGACACAAAAACAGTAACTGTGAGAGGGTCTTTGGAGGCCTAGTGGACAATCATTTAAATATGAGCCAGCAGTGTGCGGCAGCAGACAAAAAAGCTAATACAATCCTTAGTTGTATAAACAGAAGCATCGAATCAAAATCACATGAAGAATTAGTACCACTTTATATAATCCCCTTTTGTGACATCTAGGATTTTTATATCCCTAGGTTTCATGTCTGATGTGTGGAAGCCCAATGACACACATACTAGGGTTTGGAAAGAAAGTTTATTCTGTGCAAAAAAAAAAAAACACAAAGGGATATTTCCCAAAGCTTGTGTGCCCCCCAAGCTCCTTGGTCCTTTCTTTATAGGAACAAGGGAGAGATGAGTCACATTCCTGAATTAGTACCTTCTAAAAACAGTTTGTGCCCCTCTTAGCAATTTTGGTAATTAATCAGCAAGTAAATATTTTCCATACATGCATGCATTGTTCACAAAACTAACTATTTCACTATTTCCCATGTCTAAGGTTATATTTGTGTCTGCCTTGTCCCATGATATAGCAGGGTTACATTTCAGCAAGGATAATATATTTTTAAAATCTGAATACAGAGATTTAACTTCAATCTAAACAGAGCTAAATAGTATAGACTTAACTACTTGGGGTAAAGTCTGAAGATCCTTATTCATCAGTTTCATAGATTGTTAACTACCTGCAGATTTTAAAAGATTCAGGCAGAAACAATCTATTTCTGACATAAATCTCATCAGTTTACTAGCTGACAAGGGCTCTGTTCGCATGCAATGTTACATAAAGAGTTGGCTTTTCCTTCAAGTGTAGGGTTAGAATGAGATCAAAATAGTAAGAGACTATTATGGTTGCATGAGGGAATGTGGTGTCTGGTGTCTTATTTTCTGTCTTTAGTTGTATTTTTTGGATTTGTTTCATTATTGTCACTGGGTGCTGTGCCTTGTGATTCTTGACGAGTGTATCTTGTCTTTTTATGTACCCTGAGATCATATGCACCAAAGACAAATTCCTTGTGTGTCCAATTACACTTGGCCAATAAAGAATTCTATTCTATTCTATTCTATTCTATTCTATTCTATTCTATTCTATTCTATTCTATTCTATTCTATTCTTTGTACATATTATTTTATCTTTTGATGGGGAGCCACCTAGAGTTCGGTTTAAAATGGTCAAATAAATATTTGAAATAAATAAATGGCAATATTGCTGTGATGGATTGTGTGTGATGGACTATAGCACGGGTGTCAAACTCGCCATCACGTGACGTTTCGTGATGTTTTTCCCATTCAAGGAGCTGGGGTGGGCGTGGCCTGCGCGTGACGCATCCAGCCCGCGGGCCGCCAGTTTGACACCCCTGGACTACAATGAAGAGACAGTTTCCCAGGAAGGAAGCACATTCCAAGGAGAGGGGGTGAAACAAGAGACAAAACAGTCCAGAGCTGGATCAGAAAAAGAGGAAGGGATTCAGGGTAGTCACTCTGTAGAACTCCTAGGGCCGTGATGGTGAACCTATGGCACGCAGAGTCATTTTTCCGGGCACGCGAGCCATCACCATGCTCACCTGGAATTGCACATGTGCACGTGCCCCAGCTGGTGTTCAGGCTTCTAGTGCGCATGCACGCAATTCAGGGGACCCAGCTGGTCTTTGGAGCACTCCTGCGCATGCGTACATGTGTGTGCATGCACACGACTGGTGTGCATTGTGCACATGCACAGTTTGCGCACATGCATTGCGTGCATGAAAGCTGTGCGCATGCGCATATGGTGAGATTGCGCACGCAGCACGTGCTAGTGTGCATGCATGAAAGCTGCATGCATACGTAGATGGTGCGATTGCACACGCAGCGCATGGTGGGGGTGCATGCAGCACATGGGGAGGAGCCGTGCATAACAAGCCATACTTGCGGGACCGCCTACTACCACCAATAGCCTCCCACCAGCCGGTACGCTCCCATAGAGAGGGGCTCCTCCGGGTGCCATCAGCCAAACAATGCTGACTGGCGGCCCCCAGGGGGAGAGCCTTCTCTGTAGGGGCACCTACTATCTGGAACAAGCTCCCCCCAGAGATACGGAGGATCCCGGATCTGCGCACCTTCCGCCACGCTTTAAAGATCTTACTATTTCACCAGGCCAGCCTGGCCTAATTTTCCCCCTCTTTTATAAAAGATTTTTTAAATTTTAAATATCTTTTAGTATTTTATACATTCAATTTTAAATTGGTTTTAAAAGTTTGGGGTTTTAAATTTGTCGGGGCCAAAATTATTTAATTTGATTTTATTCTATTTTTAAATTTTGTATGTATGTGTTTTTATTGTTTGGCTGTGCACCGCCCTGAGTCCTTCGGGAGTAGGGCAGTATAGAAATCTAATAAAATAAATAAATAAATAAATAAATAACTGCAGATGGCATGTGAGCACTCAGAGCACGCGAAGCGCATTCCTGTTCGGCACTCAATAAGTAAAAGGTTTGCCACCACTGTCCTAGGGTATATCCCAGTGGTGAAATTCAAATTTTTTTACTACAGGTTCTGTGGGCATGGCTTGGTGGGCATGGTGTGGCTTGGTGGGCATGGTGTGGCTTGGTGGGCGGGTGTGGTTTGGTGTGCGTGGCTTGGTGTGCGTGGCAGGGAAAGGATACTGCAAACTCTCCATTCCCATCCCACTCCTGGGGGAAGGATATTGCAAAATCTCCATTCCCACCGCACTCTGAGGCCAGCCAGAGGTGGTATTTGCAGGTTCTCTGAACTGCTCAAAATTTCCACTATCGGTTCTCCAGAACATGTCAGAACCTGCTGGATTTCACCCCTGGTATATCTGTTGGAGTTTGGTCTAGCACAGGTTTGGTCTGTCTGCCTGGTGTGAGCAAATGAGAAGCAAAATGTCTTTAAGAAAAAACAAAATCCATTTCCTTTTGAAAAAGCCTTGATAGTACAGTGGTTTAGTGCACCCTGTTATTAACACAGCTGCCTGCAATTTCTGCTGGTTCGAATCTCTCCAAGGCTCAAGGTTGATTCAGCCTTCCATCCTTTCTAAGGTGGGTAAAATGAGGACCCAGTTTGTGGGGGCAATAAGCTGACTTTGTATAAAATATACAAACGAATGAAGGCTATTGCTTAACGCATTGTAAGCCGCCCTGAGTCTCCGGAGAAGGGCGGCATATAAATCAAAATAAAATAAATAAATAAATAAGGAACTGAACTTTGGCTGGACTTTGTCCTGTCATTCTTAGGTTATCATTCTCAGTATATAATGGGTGAATGAGAGGTCTTTAGAGCTCTGGTATGATAGTTTGGACCCTGACTTTCCTGGAAAATATACCTTGTTTATTAAAGGTGTTATAGAAACAAAATGAAGACACGGCCTGCCATAACTTTTTCTCCATCCTGAGGAGTCCAGATACAGGATTTTCACTACTTAAAACATTTGATGCATTCTAGGAAAAGGAACTTTTTAAAAAAAAATCATTTGCATCATTTGTAGCAAATGTATATAAAAATAAGCATGTAAAATTAAACTTTAAAAATGTACAATGTTAATTAAAAGAACAATATGGAGATGACCAGACAATTTTTTTTCCTTCTGGTATAAAACACTTTCTTTAATTGGTTCCAATAAAATGGCAACCGCACAAAACACATCAAGATTTTAGGAAGCCCGTGAAGAGTGGGAACAAATTGTGACAAGTAGAAAGAAATAGACAATGTTTTCATCTGTTCTGGATGTAGCTCATGCAATTCCATACAAGTCTTCCTACATGTTTAATAAGTCACAGGCTAGAGCCAAGCTCTAAACATCCAAATACTCTTAATACCTGGAATAAACAGGTATTTTAAATCATTAAAAACAATTTTTAAATTAACTTCTTTTTAGGTTAGCAGCACCTCTGCTTAATTTTTTCTGGTATTGGATTGTTGTCTTTGATAAGGATGCCATCTTAGGAGGAGTGGGCTTCAAAAATTTTAGCAAGGGGTTCTTTGCCCGGTTGCTGGGTGGGCGTGGCCATGGTGGGTGTGGGCTCATCAGCCTCCTGCACCATGGTGGGGGAGGGCATTTTTGCCCTCCCCGGGCTCCGGAGGCTTTTGTTGAGCCTCCGGGAGGGTGAAAATGGCCTCCCCAGGCTCTGGAGGCACTCTGGAGGCCGGAAACAGGTACATTTCTGGCCTTCCTGAACTTCCGGTAGGCCTGTCTTTTGCCCTCCCCGAGCCACCGCATGCGCCCGGCATTTACCTGCATCCAAAACATGCCGCCTGGGGACTCCTGGGAGGAGCAGGGTGGGGTGGGCAGGGCCAGCCAGGAGTGGGATTTGGGGGTTCTCCGTGTTATGTCCTTATTTGGGCATCCGCCGGGGATTGGCTAATCCTCCGGCGGGAACTTTAAAGAACTGTCATTGGGCGGCTGAGCCTGCCGGAACGTATTTAAAGAGCCCCGGCAGCCCAGCCGCTCATCTTTTTCTTGTACTAAATAAAGTACTGAATTGGACCAGAGCTGGTCGCATCTTGCTTCCCTGCGCCGATCTAACACTGGCGACGAAGGACTAGAACCAAGCGACGAACCTCGTGGCGCGAAGCCAACCTCAAGAGCAAGTCACTTAGCAGCTGAAGTCACTGGTAGGCATTTCCAAAGGCATGGCAGCAGCTGAAGTCACATTGCCAGCCCTTGCTCCTTTCCGCCCAGGGAAGGACAAGTGGAAATCCTACGTGGTCAAATTCCGGCAATACCTGAGAGGCAACAATATCAGGGATGCCGATGATGACCGCAAGAAGGGCATTTTCCTGGCCAACTGCGGCTCAGAAGTCCTCGACATGGCCATCGATCTGGTGGCACCATGGGACATCGAGGAAGTGCCATGGACGGACCTGCTGCAGATCCTGCAGGACCATTATGCCCCAACAGGAACACCAGTGGCGAACCGGTTCACCTTCCATCAGAGACACCAGAAGGAAGAGGAAACCATCAAAGAGTTCGTGGACGCCCTGCGCCAAATCGCAGCCAGCTGCGAGTTTGACCATGTGGACAATGCCATTGCTGACTGCATGGTTTTCGGCATGAGGGACAGAGGCCTGCAGAAGAGGTTCCTGAGCAGGAAAAAGCTTGTGCTCAAGGATGTGGTGGAGGAAGCTACCGCATCCAAAATCTCCGAAAAAGCAGCAGCCGCAGTAATCCGGGCAAAGGGAATCCACAAGATTCGCAGTGCCACACAGTCATCGACTGAAGATTCCACAGCTGGCTCGGAGTCGGAGGAAGAATCCACCGTCCACAAGGCATCCAGACCCCCAAGGCGGGAAACCGCACAAAGGAACTACAAGGGGGAGCTCTGTGCCAGCTGCAGAGGGGACCATGCCAGGGCAAACTGCAAGTGGAGAGATGCGACCTGCAGACGTTGCAACAGAAGGGGTCACATCACCGAAGCTTGCAGAGCCAAGGAACCAGCCCCAGAACCCTCCAGCCACTGACCTCGTGAAAATCGAGAGGACAACGCAAGGTCATCCAAACGGTCCTACCAGTCCAGACGGGGTGAGAGCGACGGAAACTGGAGGAGAGCAGTGCACCAAACAACGATACACCTCTCCGACGACGACGACACCACCACCAAGTGCCACGTGATGGTGCTGTTGGAGGGAACCCCATGTTCCATGGAAGTAGATTCCGACTCCATCTACTCCATCATGGACTGGAAAAATTTAAAGCGCATCAAGCCAGACGTCCGCAAGAAGGACCTGAAACCCCTGCACTCCAGGCTGGTGGATTTCGGAGGGAACCACATCGGAGTCCTGGGAAGAGCCTCAATACACATCGCTTACAGAGAATTCCAAGGCAACCTCCCCATCACCATCGTCGAGCACAGCCGCCCAACCCTGCTAGGCATGGAGTGGTTCAAGCCACTAGGGCTCGGGATTGTAGGAGTTAATCAAATCCGACAGGACGAACTCGACACCCTCCTTGAAGAGTTCAAGGAAGTCTTTGACGGTAAGCTGGGGAAATTTGTGGGGAAGCCCATTTCCTTCAATCTTGATAAGACAATTACCCCCATTAGGCTTAAGCCCCGCAGAGTTCCGTTTGCCTTGAGGCCCAAAGTAGATGCTCAGTGTCAGCCTCAGTTTTGCCTGCTTCAGCTGCCATAAGAAACGGGGGAGGGGTTAGTTATGGGGGCGAAGGGTGGGAAGATGCAGGAGGTGTTTTTTTTTTCCTTGTAGGACGTGTCTTCCTAAGAAACGAAAATGAATCTTCAAAGGAGACGGCTGACCAACTGCCCTACATTCCTGATGAATGACGCTGCCAGACGTGATGCCACCTGACCTTTGGGAGACCTTTGGATTGGCTGATGGTCAATGGACATGGGGTGGAGGAGAAGCTTAGTAGATGCATTTCGCGCGTTTTGCTCACTTCCAGCTTTACCTGGGTTGCGATCATTTCGTATTCAGTAAAAGTACTAATCTCTTCAAAATGATTGAGTTTGGGTTTTCCTTTCCTGGATATTGAAGGAAGCATACCTGACACTCAGCTAGATAAGCTGATAGCCCAAGGCATGTTGGAACCAATCGATCATGCAGCATGGGAGACGCCCATTGTGACTCCCATGAAGCATGATGGATCTGTGCACATCTGCGCCGACTATAAATGTTCAATAAATAGGGCCCTATCGCAGAGCTCATACCCAGTTCCAGTGGTGCAACATCTGCTGCATTCACTTGGAAGTGGGACAATATTTGCCAAACTGGACCTGGCCCAGGCTTACCCGCAATTGCCAGTGGATGAAAAAACTGCAGAGGCACAAACTATTGTCACCCATAGAGGCGCATTTAAGTGTAACCGTCTCCAGTTTGGAGTCAGCGCAGCCCCAGGCATTTTCCAATCCATGATGGAATGCCTTCTCCAAGGCATTCCAGGGGTGGTGCCGTACTTCGATGATGTGTTAATCTCTGGGCACTCTAAAACCCAGCTGCTTGAGCAACTTAAACAAGTTTTGCAGCGTTTTAAGGAAAAAGGGTTTGAGAGTTAGGAGAGACAAATGCATCATTGGGGTCCAGGAGGTCGAGTTCCTGGGCTGTCTCATAGATGGCACCGGCATCCACCCCACCAAAGCTAAAGTCAGGGCAATCCACGAAGCTCCAGCCCCCAAAAACAAAGCCGAGCTTCAAGCATTTTTGGGATTGCTAAATTTTTATGCAGTGTTCCTTAAACAGAAGGCAACAGCCGCTGAGCCACTCCATCGATTGCTGGGGAAAGCGGTTCCGTGGAGATGGGGGACAGAAGAGGAAGCCGCCTTCAAGACCATTAAGAGACTCCTATCATCAGACAGCGTGCTCATCCAGTACCATGAGACGCTTCCCCTGCTGCTGACCTGCGATGCTTCACCATACAGGATTGGCGCAGTCCTCAGCCACCAGCTCCCCAACGAATCAGAGGCACCCATCGCCTACTTCTCCAAAACAATGTCCAGCACCGAAAGAAGTTACAGTCAGCTGGACAAGGAAGCCTTGGCCATCCTGGCTGGCATCAAGCGCTTCCACGAATACCTTTATGGCCGGAGTTTCACGGTCATCACAGACCATAAGCCACTATTGGGACTTTTAGCGGGTGACAAGCCCACACCCGGTTACATGTCACCCAGGATGACACGCTGGGCCATCTTCCTTGCCGGGTATTCCTACAAACTCGTCCACAAGCCCGGCAAAACCATCGGGAACGCAGATGCCCTGAGCAGATGCCCATCCAGGGAGCCAGTAGAAGACCCTGCACCCACCCTCAGTCTCCTCCACATAGACGCCAACAAAGACTGCCCAGTGACGTAAGCTGACATGGCCGCACACACCCAGAAAGACCCTGTGCTCAAACAAGTAAGATCCTGGGTCCTGCGAGGCTGGCCAGCAGAGAAACCGGCAGAAAAGTTCAGCCCGTTCGCACGGAAGCAACAGGAGCTGTCCACAATGAAAGGCTGCATCCTATGGGGAGACCGGGTGCTGATTCCCAGCGCTCTACAGAAGAAGACGCTCGAAACGCTCCACAATGGACACCCTGGCATCGTGCGAATGAGAGGACTGGCACAGAGTTATGTCTGGTGGCCATCCCTAGACAAGGACATTGAAGAGTGGGTCGCCAGATGTGACCCGTGCCAAGAGGTATGCCCTGCCCCCGCCCAAGCCCAATCGTCAGAGTGGGAGACGCCCAGCTGCCCATGGGCTCGGATACACATCGACTTCGCGGGTCCGATGCAGGGGCAGTACCTCTTAATTGTCGTGGACGTCTTCTCCAAGTGGCTAGAGGTCATCCCCATGGCACTGACCACTTCTGAAGCCACCATCAGGGCTCTCAGGCGCCTGTTTGCCACACACGGGCTGCCGGATGTCCTGGTCTCGGACAATGGACCTCAATTTACGTCCAAGTCCATGGAGGAGTTCCTGGCTGGACGGGGCATCCACCATGCCCTCTCAGCCCCCTACAGGCCAGCTGGGAACGGACAAGTGGAACGAATGGTGAGACTGACCAAAGAGACACTCACCAAGATGGGCACGGGCGACTGGCAGGAAAGGATCGACAACTTCCTCCTCACCCAGCACATCACGCCGCATGCCACCACCAGAAAAAGTCCGGCCGAACTGCTGATGGGCAGACGACTGAGGTCACCCTTGGACTGGCTGCACCCCCAGTACAACCCAGAAGTGACAGCAACGGCCAGCCGCCCACTCCATGCCTTCGCCATAGGAGACCCGGTGTTTGCGCTAAACTTCCATGGCTCTCCGAAGTGGCTGAAGGGGAGAATAGAGAGCACAACTGGCCCGAAGTCCTACCGAGTCGAGCTGGAAGATGGACAGGTCTGTAGACGTCACATCGACCAGCTCCGGAAAAGGTGGAGGGGATCGGAAGGAAACCAGCCTGACGAGGTAGGCCTACAACGCCCCGACAAGGTAGGCCTACCACACCCAGGCGAGGCAGACCACCAACACCCCGACGAGGCAGACCAATGTCACTACCATGCGCTGAACCATCGACAGTCCAGAGCGGTAGACCGGTACCTGCGGCCTGAGGGACGGCAACACCGGCCCAGTGAGGTGGGCACCCACCACTCCAGGGAAAGGGACCGCCACAACAGCCAAGGGGTAGACCGGGACCCACCCAGGGAGGAAGAATCGCACCCCCCCAGAAAAGGCGACCAACAACACCCCAGCCAGGGAGACCTCTGCTCCAGGCAAGTAGACCGGGGACAACCAAGCGAGGGAGGCACACAACACACAAACCGAGCTGGCCAGCGACCGATCGGTGAGGGAGACCACGACCGACATCCTGGCCAGGTCGACCAGCACCACCCCGGCGAGGTCGGCCAGCACCAACCCTGCGAAGCCGACCGGCACCAACCTGGCAGTGGAGACGAACACCACCCTGGCGAGGTCGACCACACCCGATACCGACAGCAACGGGAGCCACAGAAGTCCAAAGAAACACCAATGGACTTACCGGGCTTCGGATGGCATCCACCAGACAGCAGCAATGTCCAGCCGCGAGGTTCCAGAGAATCTGGGCGAGGGAAGGACCGGCGACACCAGCCCGAAGATTCAGATGTTGCGGCCAGAGGTGCTGGGACGGGTCCCACACACTCGACGGCTGGAGCCCTGGCCACCCCAGCCGGGGAGACGGAGAGGACAGGAGCTTTGCCTGCACAGGTTGGTGGCGAAGCTCAGACTGAACTGCACAGGACATCCCGGACAAGCAGGCATCCCGCATACTTGCGTGACTTCGTTACGCACATTGACTGTGATGGACATTTTTCGGACTAAGGGGGGAGGAGTGTTATGTCCTTATTTGGGCATCCGCCGGGGATTGGCTAATCCTCCGGCGGGAACTTTAAAGAACTGTCATTGGGCGGCTGAGCCTGCCGGAGCGTATTTAAAGAGCCCCAGCAGCCCAGCCACTCGTCTTTTTCTTGTGCTAAATAAAGTACTGAATTGGACCAGAGCTGGTCGCGTCTTGCTTCCCTGCGCCAATCTAACACTCCGTACTGCACAGAATCTTAACTAGAGGTTCTCCCGAACCTCTGCAAACCCCCAGCCCACCCCTGCATCTTAGGCACCAGTAGATCTCCTTCCCCAATGGGAGATTCCTCAATTCGGTGTGCTGGACTTAACCATTTGGTGGACAGAACAAGTCAAACGGGCAAGAGTTTGTAGCATATCATCAGATGGAAAGCGAAACATGAAACAGTTACAAGAAGGAGGGAACTGAAGGGTCCGTTCCACTAGACAAACATACAATATGAACACAGCAGAAGAATGCAGCAGAGAGAACAGATGGCTTTGTCTTGTGATTTTGCTGAATGAAATGCTTCAAGTACCCTTGTCCCCAAATAGCTTTGCTATATTTCCTTAAAGACACACAGGAAACTGGAAATTGCTCTGGCTTCTCAAAAAAAAAAAAGGATTCAAATTCTGTGCTACTGAGCAAATACTACAAGGAGGGTAAGAAATTACAGGGAATGCAAAGGATATTTGACATATGTCAAATATTCAGGTTTTGAAAGAATGTGGTATGATTTTTTTTTTCAAAAGCCTTAGTGATGCCCTTGGAACATAAGCCAATCAAATATACTTTTAAGTATGTCAGCCTACTAATATGAAGAGATGGTTGTGTATTCCTTCTTCACTGGGAGTCAATTGGGGACATATACTGGTCCACGAACAGATCATTCCAACCTCAGTGAAATAAATAAAATGTGGATCATTATCTTGAGTAGAAAAACACTTCCTACTTAACCTGCCTAGCTGCATTAACCACCACAGAATTACACTGTATTTTTTAAAAAGAAATTCTTTTAGAACTTGGCTGCTTCAGAAATTAAATATTGATCCTTTGCTTCTGATCACATGGCAAGAAAGGTATTTTTAATGTTCATCTGTCAGAACTGAGAGATGGATTGAATGCCTCACTTGTCCTTTCTCTGTCATAATCCTTGAAGGAAAAAAAAAGGTGAAGAGAATAGACTACGTATCAGCAAAATACAAGAATCCGCTTATATTTTGTGCAGCATGTTCTTGCTGAGGAGGGGGTAAAACATTAAAAGGCTAACCTGGAAAGCTGAAAACATGCTTCCCTCATCTTTTCAAACATAGGAGTGTTTCATTTTCCTAGATCCGTGATGGCGAACCTATGGCACGCGTGCCACAGGTGGCATGCGGAGCCATATTAGTGGGCATGCCAGCTCAGCTCTGGGGCGCATGCGCGCGCTGGCCAGCTGATTTTCGGGCCTTCTGGGCCCACCAGAAGTAGGGAAACAGGCTGTTTCCTGCCTCTGGAGGGCCTGGGGGGCGGGGTGGGGAAGGCCCGTTTTTCTTTCTTACCTGGCTCCAGATCCTCTCTGTGTATCTGGGAAGGGCGAAAACAGCCTTTCCCACTCCCTTAGAGGCCCTACGGAGGCTGAAAGGGCCCATTTCCCGACTCCCGGTGGGACAGGAAGTGACTTTTTTCCTGTCCCCAGCCTCCAGAGACTCCTAGAGAGGCTCCTAGAGACTCCTAGAGAGGCTCCTAGAGACTCCTAGAGAGGTTCTGGAGGTTGGGGACAGCAAAAAAGGGAGTGGGAAAGGCTATTTTCGCCCTTCCCAGATACACAGAGAGGATCTGGAACCAGGTAAGAAAGAAAAACGGTCTTACCAGGCCATCATGTGCCACGCTTGCGCATAGGCACGTGCATGTGTGACCCTCCCCCACCCACCCCCCTCTCTTGGCACATGATGGCAAAAAGGTTAGCCATCACTGTCCTAGATCTTTCTCTGATATCCTCACAGCAAGCTTTTTGCACTTCTCCTTATAGGTTTCTTGTCTCTGGGATCAGATTTACAGATTAAGTAGAGTTGGAAAGGACCTTGTAGGTCATCTAATCCAACCCGACCCTCTCCACCTCATCCAAACAGGAGACCCTACACCCACGATGGTGATATGGTACGTAGATCAGTGGTGTGTTGCCCCCAGTTCACAAAAACCGATAGTAAAACCAACCGGAGGCTCCACCCACTGGTTCGGATGTTGTCATAGGCAATTTGTGCATGCTCACTTCGCTCCCGCACGTGCACAATCCCATTGCAAACCGGTAGTAAAGGTAAATAGAACCCACCCCTGACGTAGATGATGATAGGTGGCATACAGAGCCCTCTTTGCTGACACACACGCCGTTGCCCCAGGTCAGATCTCCATGGCGTTTCTTTCATGAGTTTCTGTTTCCCTGCAAATGACACAACAGAAGCTCATGAAAGAAAAAGATCTTACCTTTTGCCATGCTGCCAGTGTTGGGATGCCCTGCCTCCTTCTGGCCAGCTGGTCTTCGGGTCTCTGCTGCACATGTGCGCATGTCCATGCACGAGTGCATGCATGCCCACGCATACACACATTTGTGCATATGTGCGCACCTTTCCATTTGGGCATGCATGCATGCAGTTTGGGCACTCAGTGTCTAAAAGGTTTGTCATCACTGCCCTATACCATTTCTGACAAATGGCAGCCCTATCTCTTCTTAAAAGCCTCCAGTGATGAAGCTCCCACAACTTCCAAAGGCAACTTCTGTTCCATTGGCTGATTGTTCTCACCGTAAGAAAATTTCTCCTTATTTCTAGGTTGAATCTCTCCTTGATCAGTTTCCATCCATTATTCCTTGTCTGGCCTTCAGGTGCTTTGGAAAACAGCTTAACCCCCTCCTCTCTGTGGCAGCCCCTCAAATATTGAAACATGGCTATCATGTCTCCCCTGGTCCTTCTCTTCACTAGACTAGGATCAGTTCTAGATTTGATGCATTTCACAACATCATCTCTTCCTGAGAGGTAAACCTTTGTATTTTTCCCTGTATTGTGGTTTACTGAAAAACGTAGCGAAGTTCGTATTTCCCTCTGAATTTCTGCAACGTAACAAACCTTGTGGAAGATCATTTTTCCCACAGATGGGATCAATCTGGCTCCTTAGGTTAAACCAGCCATTTTTGTTTCCTACCACTAACCCCAATACAGATTTCAGTGTCATATTCTTAGATTCACCCTGTTTCTTCTTATATGCATTCTTAGAAGCTATTTCAGATGGCAAAGCCATATCACTCAGTAGGACGAATCAGTGGGTATTTTTTTTCTGGGTCATATTAAACCAGGCACCACAGAAGGACAAATGGAAAACTGAGTTAAATTTTGAAACAGTTTTTTTCAAGTGGGCTTTTGGGAGGGAATAGCAGATTTAAGTAGGAGATTTCTGGATTTTTGCAGGATAACTTCCTCATAAAATTTATGTGTTGTGTTCAATTTGTATGTGTTCAATTTGTATGTTGTTGTGCTGTCATATCTCTTCCCTGCTGTCTTTTCCTTAAGAGAGATGATGGAGAGATGTTGTTTGAAAAATTGGATTGTGGTGAAGTTGTTGAGGATAGTAAATCTTGGCAGGATGGATGTGTTCTGAAGGGTTTACCATCCTTGATATTTTCATCCTGTTCCATAAAAAAAAAATGAAGCCCCAGGAAGCGTTTTGAAGCCTTCAATAATATTGCTTATGGATGCCTTTTTTATTGAATAGAATTTTGAAGTGACTTGAACTGAATCACATTGTCCTTGAATCCAAACTCAAATCAAATTATAACCTCTTGGAATGTCTAATTCAAATCAAATCAAATTGGTTTTCATGGTGAAATTTCATTGTTTTGATTTACATTTTATACAATCAACCTTTCCTCACATAGATTTCCATCAGAGAACGTCTCAGACTTTAAAGAAAAGAAAAAAGCCTCCAGCAAAATAAAGGTAAAGGTTCCCCTCGCGCATACGTGGTAGTCGTTCCTGACTCTAGGGGGCGGTGCTCATCTCTGTTTCAAAACCGAAGAGCCAGCGCTGTCCGAAGATGTCTCCATGGTCATGTGGCCAGCATGACTCAACACCAAAAGCACACGGAACGCTGTTACCTTCCTACTAAAGGTGGTCCCTATTTTTCTACTTGCATTTTTTACGTGCTTTCGAACTGGGACAAGTAATGGGAGCTCACCCCATTACACAGAACTAGGGATTCGAACCGGCAAAATACATGCACTGAAAAAAGTGGGCGGCAATTTTCTTACCTTTCTGTGGGTAGATCCCTACAAGCAGGGCACAAATTAGCTTATACACTGCATTCTGCAATGAGATGACCAATAATTAGCTCATGGTATTCTCTGCATTCTAAAGTTGGCAGGCAGGAAGCTAACCATAGGCCAGTTTCAGAATGCTTTTTATTTTATTTATTTATTTATTTATTAAATTTATATACCGCCCTATTCCCAAGGGACTCAGGGCGGTGAACAGCGAAAGATAAAAATACATGTAATACAAACGTTAAAAAACCAATTAAAATATACTAAACACTTTGGTCCTAGATAATTCAAGACATCCCAGTTTAAAACAAAATCAAAAGCAATATAAAGGGAAAGTTTGGCCAGGCCGGCCTGCTGAAACAGGAATGTTTTGAGGGCACGGCGGAAAGTGCGCAGATCCGGGATCTTCTGTATCTCTGGGGGGAGCTCGTTCCAGATGGTGGGTGCCCTCACAGAAAAGGCTCTCCCCCTGGGGGCTGCCAGTCGACACTGTTTGGCTGACGGCACCCTGAGAAGCCCCTCTCTATGGGAGCGTACTGGGTGGTGAGAGACTATTGGTGGCAGAAGGCGGTCTCGTAAGTACCCCCGGTCCTAAACAGATTTTTTTTTTTGAGGACAGCAGGTTGAAAATGCTTGTGGGATAGAAGCGGTCACTGAGGCAGTGATGAGTGTGAGTCACTGCTTAACATTTATTTGGGACAAGAAACCCTCAAAAGCCAAATACATACTTCTGCCTTGTTACCTTACAACAGGGCTCCCCAACCCCTGCGCCATGGCCCACTACCAGGCCATGGTCTATTCACAACCGGGCCGTGTGAGCAGTGGGCTGGTGTGCACACGCATGCATGCACACCTCAATTTGCATTTCACACGTTGAGCTGTGTGCACACACATGCGCACCAGCCAGCCGCTCACCCAGCCTGTTTCCCCTCTCCCCTCCCCAGCTGGACCACCAACCCACAAAGGTTGGGAACTGCTGCCTTACAACAGCTTTCCTGACCCTGTTTATTTTATTTTTTATTTTATTTTGAATTTGTATACCGCCCTTCTCCCTGAGGACTCAGGGCGGTGAACAGCCAAGTAAAAACATCAAGTACAAATATTAAAATATAGTTAAAAATATACATATATAAATTTGGCCCCGTTAATTAAAAACAATAAACAAAACACTTAAAAACACTTTAAAAAAATTAGGCCAGCCCGGCTTGCTGGAAAAGGAAGGTTTTAAGGGCACGGCGGAAGGCACTGAGGTCTTGGATTCTCCTTATCTCTGGAGGCAGTTGGTTCCAGAGGGTAGGTGGCCCCACAGAGAAGGCCCTCCCCCTGGGGGTCACCAGCCTACACTGTTTGGCTGATGGCACCCCGAGGAGGCCCTCTCTGTGGGAGCGCACGGGTCGATGGGAGGTCGTCAGTGGCAGCAGGCGGTCTCGAAGATAGCTAGGCCCTATGCCATGGAGCGCTTTAAAGGTGATAACCAACACCTTGAAGCGCACCCGGAAGACCACTGGGAGCCAGTGCAGCTCGCGCAGGAGCGGTGTTACATGGGAGCGCCAAGCTGCTCCCATCACTACCCGCGCTGCTGCGTTCTGGACCAGTTGGAGCCTCCGGGTGCTCTTCAAGGGGAGCCACATGTAGAGAGCGTTGCAGTAGTCAAGGCGAGAGGTGATGAGGGCATGAGTGACTGTGCACAGAGAATCCCGATCAAGAAAGGGCCGCAACTGGCGAATCAGGCGAACCTGACAAAAGGTCCCCCTGGTTACAGCCGTCAGATGTTCCTCCAAGGACAGCTGCATATCCAGGAGGGCTCCCAGATTGCGAGCCCTCTCAGTGGGGGCCAACGACTTGCCCCCAATAGTCAGTGATGGAGTCAACTGACTATATCAGGATGCTGGGAGCCACAGCCACTCAGTCTTGGAAGGGTTGAGCCTGAGCTTGTTCTTCCCCATCCAGATCTGCACAGCCTCCAGGCACTGGGACATCACTTCAAGGGCATCGTTGGGGTGGCCTGGGGTGGAGATGTACAGCTGGGTGTCATCAGCGTACTGGTGGTATCTCACCCCAAAGCCACGGATGATCTCGCCCAGCGGCTTCACATAAATGTTGAACAGGAGGGGTGAGAGGACTGACCCCTGAGGCACTCCACATATAAGAGGCCTTGAGGTCGACCTCTGCCCCCCTGCCAACACAAACTGCGACCGGTCGGAGAGAAAGGAGGAGAACCACCGTAATACGGTGCCCCCCATCCCCAACTCTTCCAACCGGTGCAGCATGATACCATGGTCGATGGTATCAAAAGCCGCTGAGAGGTCTAACAGGACCAGACCAGAGGAGCAACCTCTGTCCCGAGCCCTCCAGAGATCATCAACCAATGTGACCAATGCCGTTTCCGTGCTGTGCCCAGGCCTGAAACCCGACTGGAACGGATCTAGATAGGATGTTTCCTCCAGGAATTGCAGAAACTGTCACGCGACCACACTCTCAACAACCTTCGCCAGGAAGCGAAGGTTGGAGACAGGACGATACTTGGCCAATATTGCCAGATCCAGGGACGGCTTCTTGAGGAGAGGCCTCACCACCGCCTCTTTCAAGGCGGCGGGGAAGTGACCCTCACTCAACGAAGCGGTGATAACACCCTGGAGCCAGCCTCGTGTAACCTCCCGGGAGGCCAGTACCAACCAGGAGGGACACGGGTCCAGTAAACATGTGGCCGCACTAAGTCTCCCCAAAATCCTGTCCACATCATTGGGAGTCACAGCATCAAACTCCTCCCAGGTAACATTCTCAAGACTATTCCTCGTCACCCTGCCCTGATCTACCCAGGCAGAGTCCAAATCCCCCCGGATCTGAGCGATTTTGTCATACAGGTATTGTCCGAAATCCTCCGCCCTGCCTTCCAAGGGATCCTCCCACACTCCCGGATGGAGCAGGGAGCGGGTTACCCTGAACAGGGCAGCCGGACGATTCCCTGATGACGCAATAGAGGCGGAAAAGTAATTAAACTTTGCCGTCTTTATCGCCACTAGGTAGGTCTTAATATGCGACCTTACCAGTGTTCGGTCAGATTCAGCGAGACTGGCCCTCCAACCGCTCTCTAGGCGTCTTTTCCGGCATTTCATCTCCCTCAGCTCCTCGGTAAACCAAGGAGCCACGAGGGATCGACACCGGGTCAGAGGCCGCAAAGGCACAACTCGATCCAAGGCCCCACCAGCCGCCCGATCCCAGGCAGCTACCAGGTCCTCGGCCGAGTCGTGTGCCAGATCTTCAGGAACTGGCCCAAGCTCCGTCTGGAACCTATCAGGATCCATCAGGCACCTGGGGCGGAGCCATCTAATTGGGTCCGCTTCCCTGCGGTGGGGTGTAGCGGTTCGAAGGTCCAGACGAAGGAGTGAGTGATCTGACCATGACAAGGGTTTCATGTCTATATCCCCTATAATAAGACCACTCAACCACTGGCCAGAGACAAAAATCAGGTCCAGCGTGTGTCCCCCCCTGTGAGTGGGGCCATGAACTAACTGGGTCAGGTCCATGGCCGTCATGGAAGCCATGAACTCCCGAGCCACCTCCGACGTTTCACCAACGGACGGCAGGTTGAAATCACCCATGACCATAAGCCTGGGTGTATTAACTGCCACCGTGGCTATCACGTCGAGTAGCTCGGGCAGGGCCGTTGCCACACGGCAGGGAGCCAGGTATGTAAGCAGCAAGCCCATCTGAACCCGATGACCCCATCTCACAAAGAGGGACTCACATCCGGCAATCTGTGGCACAGTGGTCTCCTTCGAACCAAGACCTTCGTTAATAATAACCGCCACCCCCCCCGCCCCTCCCCTGGGCCCTCGGCTGATGGAATGCTCTGAAGCCTGGTGGGCACATCTCAACCAGAGGGACCCCTCCCTCCGGGCCCAACCAGGTCTCCGTAATACCCACCAGGTCCGCTCCCCCCTCTTGGATAAGATCGCAAATGAGGGGGGCCTTATTTACCACGGACCTGGCGTTGCACAGCATCAGCCGGAGGCCCAGGTCCTGAGTATCTGAGCCACCTAGTAACCGAGGGGAGCCTTGGGGACCAGGGCGTGCAATCGCTCTCAAGTAGCGAGTGCGCACCCCCAGCACAAGATAAGGTCCTCTGCTCCCGCCATATCTGCCCCTCCCATCCACCGTGCTGATGATATTCCCAATCCCTCGTCCTGCGCCCTCCAAACCGTTACCCTGTGCCGGGCTGGGCCCTGACCTAGGTGGATTACCCCCCCCCATCCCCTTTGGTCGCCCTCCCAGTTCCCCTTAAAAGATTATTAAAAACCCTAATTAAAAAAACCCTCAATCCCCGCTTTAAAACATGCCACCTCTCGGGGCTCCAAAGCCCGTCCTTAAGGTAGGCCTTCGATAGGGTGGAAGGCCATCGCCGCGAGAGGAGGGCATCTCGCAGCGCGAGCAAATCTGCCGAGATATAAGCCATACAAGTATGATAAGATGGAAAAGGGGAACCTTGGATGTCAGCGAAATTTAAAGATAGTCATTGAGGTGAGAGATGGCCAAAAGAGGCTGGCCAGGATGAAGCTGGGGCCCCTTCACTCTCTCACAGTGATGGGGCGACCAGATCAGATGGTTGCAGTGCAGGCGGATGGCCACAGCCGTTCTCTCACCACGGCTGGATGTCAAGGCCAACAATAGTCACTCTCTCCCTGCAGATGGAGCAGCAGTCCTTGACCTGGACTCTCAGCTTCTCCCTCCAGCCTGCAATCTCTCCTCCCCCGAGCCAAGGCCTAAAGGTGGTAATCGGGCGGCAGGAATAAACTAGCCAGCAGCAAAAGGAGATAGAGATCAAACATAAAAGGCCAGGAGGGTGATAATAAAGTCCCAGAGTCAAAATGATGGTAAAAATGGGCCGACCTAATAGAGAGTCCAGGCAGCAAAGGGGGGAGGCCATTTTCATAGGGGGGGAGCGAATCCAAGGGGGAAACCAGATGGTAATAGGCAATCCCCCCCTCTATCACTCCCCAACTCCCTTCGATGTTCCGGGCCAAATCACCCCCAATAGTCCTGCCCGTCTTCTCCGAGAAAATTCTGCCACGATCTTCCCAGGTCTGGGTCCATATGGGGGGTTTTCAGGCGCAGCTGACCGCTGGACCATACACCCCAAGCCTCAAATCTGGGCTAAATAATTGTTTGAAGCGGCCTACCGGTCTCCGAGCCTCTGGGTGCCGGGTCCATCGCCCTCCGCTTCCCGCACACACACCCCGGCAGCCCAGCTCTTTTCTGGCTGCCGTCAGATCAAAAGGGAGGCTTGGGTCGCTATAGATGATTCCCTCGGCTCCCTCAGTTCTCCATCCGGCTCAGTTAGACTCCCCGGTCCACCTTAACTCCTTCACCTCCTGCAGTCGGTCCGTAGGATGAAATGCCCGATCTCCAGGGCTCCACGACTGTGGAGTCATCGTGGAGGCCGTCATCGCCGCCGCCGCCCTCCTTGCAGCGCTCCGATTGCATCTCCTCGCTGTAGCTCTGCCATCCCCGGGCCAATCCCAATAAGGGATGGCACATCCGAACCGTCAGACCATCGGCATGCTGAACGTGGGGCCCAAGATCACTAAAACGGCCTCCAACGTTTCCAAAGTTCTCCTTTTCCCCATCAACCTCAACAGCGAGCCCCTCGGAGGTCCACCATCTTGCGCATGCGCAGGGAAAGATCCCTGTTGATCTCTGACTGAGTTGTGATGCTAATCCATTCATTCCTAGCCAGCAGAGTCCTAACCATCTGGTAGAGAATTGTAGGAGGTAGCTAAAATTATAAAGAACAAGGAAGTCTATCTAAAATAAATGTTTTTGGAGGAATTCGTACAAGCCTTCAGCCCATCAATAAATGCTGCTAGTGCCCTGTTTTCTAGGTCCTAAGAAGCCTGAGGCTATATTTAACCAACCCTTCATGTTTTGATATAATTATTTTAAGTTCCATATTAGAAGCTAATGTTTAGGATTAAATACAACATAATATTAAGGATATTATTATGCTTATTATGCTGATAGCCCTGGACTGATACCTTGCAATGGGGTGAGCTCCCGTTACTTGCCCCAGCTCCTTCCCACCTAGCAGTTCAAAAGCATGCAAATGCAAGTAGATAAATAGTTATCACTTCAGTGGAAAAGTAACAGGGTTCCGTGTGCCGCTACGTGTAGTCAAGCTGGCCACATAATCACAGAAGTGCCTTCGGACAATGCTGGCTCCTTTAGCTAAGAAGCAGACTGTGAGGTCTGTCAGCACTGACACAGACATAAGCACTGCCCCCTAGAGTTGGATAGGGGAAACAGTTACCTTAACCTTTATATTTGACCAGTAAAAAGTAGTTTCTGTTATCAGACTCATAGGTGGATAGCAAGAAAAGAGAAAGGTCCATGAATGTCAAAAAATCAAGGAAAATAGACCAAAGTATTACACTAGAAGGAGCCGTCAATCATCCATATAGCAGTTTTCTCCACTTTGGTGGTCTCCAGTTGTGTATTGGCTAGGACAAGGGTCAGCAACCTTAAACACCCAAAGAGCCACAAAAGTCCTAACTGGAAGCCCCCCATTCAATTCTGGAGCTGACCGAAAGTCCGGTTCTCCAACCATAGAATCTCCTTTTTCCTCTATCTGTCCTAACCAAAAGTCCTACCAATTGTGGAGCAACTGCCGACAGGGAGCCGCAGTACAGGAATGAAAGAGCCACATGCGGCTCCAGAGCCGCAGGTTGCTGACCCCTGGGCTAGGAAATGTGAGTTATAACCCCAATATACCTAGAGAACATCAGCTAAGGACAATTGCTATATAGGACCTCCGGATTCAAATGCAATATTGTAGATTGTGAATTTCCTTTTGAGGCATCTTCCTGGCTATGATGACATGCAAGATACCAGACTGGATAATTTACCTTGTTTTAATTCTCAAGACTCTTGTGTTCTTCTTTGATCATTGTTCTGACTGAATCATTAAAAATTCTCAACCTGAGATGATCCCTTTAAGCTAAACCTTGCAGTGTCCTTGCTCAACACAGGAAGTATTTCTTTCAGTTAAAATATAGATTTGAAGATATAGAAAGCACCATTAATTTAGTTCCAGGGTGTCAAACTCAAAGCCCGGGGGCCAGATCTGGCCTGTGGGGTACTTAGATGTGGCCCACGGGGCCACCCTGGAAACAGCAAAGGATCAGCCTGCAGTGCTTCCGCCAGCAAAAATGGGCTCCCGAGCTCCATTTTCAGCTACCATGGCCTCCTGCAACCCTCTGCCAATGAAAATGGAGCTTGGGAGGGCCACACACACCGTTTTGACTGGCAGAGGGTTGCAGAAGGCCTTGACAGCCAAAAATGGAGCTCAGAAGCCCATTTTTGCATGCAGAGTGCTCGGGTCACCATCGGCACCCATGAGAGGAGTGATGTCGAGCTGGCCACACCCACCTGGTCACGCCCACCCCAGCCCCCTGAGGTCAAAGACAACCCTGATGTGGCCCTCAATGAAATCGAGTTTTACACCCTGATTTAGTTACTATAAAGAAAAATTAAGCAAATGCATAGAAGGTAATCTGCAATCATCCAGAGAATATAGAATGCCTACTGTAAATAAATAATACTTTGTTTGAATACTACATTTCTGAATCCTTTATTGAGTCTGATCCTCGAATTACTGCAACAGGTAAGACGGCCTTTCACAATAGAGATCTATACTGTTTAAGAGGCAGCCAACTTAGAAGGAAGCAAAGGTGCCATTGCATTCATTTCCTGCTTGTGGGCTTCCAAAAATCAACATATAGTTGTCATTATGAGAACATAATGGTATACATCAGGGGTCAGCAACCTATGGCTCTGGAGCCGCATGTGGCTCTTTGGGCCCTCTGCTGTGGCTCCCTGTCAGGTGATCCCAACACTGGCTGGCCCCATCCCTCGCCTTCCCCTCCCAGTCATTCCTTGCCTGGCCTGAGAAGGTAAGGGCGACGGCGGGGGATGGAGAAGCAGCCAGGGCAGAGACAGAGAGATACAGAGAGAGAGGGAGAGAGGGGGAGAGAGAGGGAGGGAGGGGAGAGAGAGAGATGTCAAAAGGATTTTGTGGCGTTTTTTAACAACCGGTTCTCTGCCCTAATGACCAGCTGGGTAGGCGTGGCTAGGGAATCATGTGACCAGTGGAAGTGAGTGACATCATGTTGGCCACGCCCACCCAGGGTTTGTGGCTCCCAGTGTTTTCTTTTCTGTGGGAAATGGGTCCAAATGGCTCTTTGAATAGTTAAGGTTGCAGACCCTTGGTATACATAAATCTTTGGTATCATCCATGGAGATTTTTTTAAATGTTCTATCAAAGCCTTTTCCAATCTAGGACCTTTCAGATACCCCAAGCTTGTTGGCCATTGTAATGAATGAACAAACAGGCTCCCATTCTCATCTCACATTCTTTGATAACTGGATGCATCTCTGTTTCAGTCTCCATTCATTCAACTCCATCATGGAATCTATATGTTCACAACGTACAATTGCAGGTCCTGGTACATGTATCCAGTCAGATTATCTAACTACCCAAAAGAAAAAGTCTTATCTTTCAAAACTGCAAATACTTTCAAGGGAGGGTGGGGAGAAATAAGAAGCTATGTTCCAGGGTTGTGGAGGAAATAGAAATAGAAAGCTAAGATTTGTCTCTGATAAACATCTGATAAAGTTTGAATCTGCAGGGAGAAGGATTTCCCAGGAAACAAACTGGCACAAATTTCTTTAGAATAGCGAATTACGCTGAATTTCTTTTCCTGTGTATTTTTAAATTGCATTCATCAACTCTGAAATATATTTTCTCCATACAAGCTTAGTCATTGTATATTTTAATGCAGATTGAAATTTCTTTATATTAAAGTTGCCTCTAAGCAAGTGCAAACTAACAGCATCTTGTGGTTTGCTCAATCTTATCTTTTTCTACATATTTTTCCATTGGAAGTGCTTTCAAAATGCTGTTTGTGATTGAACAGATCTATATTTTTGTTTCTTTCATTGCCGATTGTTTTGCATGTAACTACAGTTAAATTCTCTTTTTTTTTTCTTTTGTAATAAAGCTTTGCTACTCTTTATCTCTTGTGAGATTGTCCTAATAAAGGACAATATTGGAATCTTGAAATTTTGGGCTTAGACAACTTAGAACTACGCCACCTTCCATCTGACCTAAAGTACATAAAATTATCTGCTACAATGTCCTACCTGTCAATGACTACTTCAGCTTCAACATGAGCACACAATAAATACAAACTTAAGGTAAACCACTCCAAACTCGCTTGCAGAAAATACAACTTCAGCAACAGAATGCTCAATGCTTGGAATGCACTACCTGACTCTGTGGTTTCTTCCCCAAACCCCCAAAACTTTAAGCTTAGACTGTCTACTGTTGACCTCACCCCATTCCTAAGAGGTCTGTAAGGGGCGTGCATAAGCGCACCAACATGCCTACCATCCCTGTCCTAATGTCCCTTTTTATTCACGTCCATTTCATGTATTCATAATCATGTTTATACTTTTATCTGTTATCTTATATATGCTTGACAAATAAAATAAATAAATTAAACAAATAAATAAATATTTGTAGCTCAGGGTTGAAATGAGGGGTCCTTGGTGCTCTCTGAGCTTGGTTGTTTTCTTGCAGATGTTTCATTATAAGAGCCTTGGTGGCACAGCAGACTAAAGTGCTGTTAAGTAACATCAGCTGCCTGCAATTACTGCAAGTTCAAATCTCACCAGGCTCAAAGTTGACTCAGCCTTCCATCCTTTCGAGGTAGGTAAAATGAGGACCCGGATTGTGGGGGCAATAAGATGACTTTGTATAAAAAAGAACACCGCTTGGGGGGGTGCGAAAGCCCTACTAAGCAAGTGTATACAAAAGTATGAAGGCTATTGCTTAATGCATTGTAAGCCGGAGAAGGGCGGCATATAAATCGAACCAATAAATAAATAAATAAATTACCCAAACTAGATAACATTATCAGTATTAGTGATCCTCTAGCACTGATGATGTTACCTAGTTTGGGTAATGAAACATCTGCCAGAAAACAACCAAGCTCATAGAGCACCAAGGATCCCTGATTGATTTCCAACAAGGTGGAGGAACTGATATCCATAGTCTCATCGAAGGTAGCTTCTGTATATAATTTATTCTACTTTTTTTTTCCTTTTTACCTTTTTACAATCTGTGAGAGTTCCATCTCTCTTACCTACAAGGCTAAAGGAACCAAGCCAAACACACCCCCATGGAAGATAGACAATGACAGTGACAACTATCAAGCTGCTACATCCAAGCAGAAGGCAAAACTAGAGAACTTCTGGGAGAAGAGCTTTCTGACTTCCAAGCTTTCCCCCATGGGCTTAGCCTGGCCACAGCTATGCTAAGTAAGAATGATGGAATTTATTCTCTAACACATCTACAGAACACCTGATTGGGGGGGACCCTAATCTAAAATAATGGCCATGTCTAGAATTGCAGTTACTTTTCAGAAGGCAGTGAGGAACTATTGACTGTACAAGATTGCAACAGTATTTCATACGAAATTATACTCTTCCTGCCTCTTCTGAAATAATTAAAATTCTTCTTTGTTCAAGATAAGCCATCACCATAAATGACAATTTAAGATTACTGCACCTTGCTTTTATGATAGAAATATATTCCTAATCAATCAATCATCAAAAAGAAACTTTAGTGTATCCAGTAAATAAATTAGTCTCTCCCTGAGAACCTTGCAGAAAATAGCAAAAATTAGCTTTCTTACCTTGCATGTTTGTTTCACCTCTGCAGACACAATCATTTCGGGAAGAACATTTTTTATTATCTATTTTTATCAAAAAGTAATGTAATTGCAAAGGAAATGAACCAAAACAAATCTTTCACAGAGAAGTAGCTTCTTTTAAGATTTGGAAGAAGCATTTTTTTAATAAAGGATTTAAGTCATATGAAAAGTGGGAGGCTTTTTCTGTAGATGCTGAAGCTGGGAGATGTCTTGCAATTCATTCTTTCCTGGAGTGGAGAGTTTGTAGCCCTTTAGATGATCCTAAGCAACAATTCCCATGATCCTCAGGTAATATGAGTCATGAAAAAGAGTTTGGGGATTAGTTTTCTGCAGCATCTGGAGAACTCATGGCATACCCTGATATACAGAACTGTCACCATGATAAAAAAAAAAAATCTACTGCACTAAGAACTATGTCTCTACTGTCAGCCGTCCCAACTTGGTTAATTAGAAAAGAAAGACTCTTGGACTCATGGCTAGCAAAAGTATACTTTACTAAAGCAAAGTGGTTACAATGTAGCAAAGCCAAATCTGGCATTTCACGCCCAAAGAATATTGTCAAGGTTCCAAGTAATACATCCATATCAAGCAAAACTCCGAGGCAGGTAGATTCCTCAAAGAGTAGTTTTATTGGACATATCATATTGGCACAGTTCTGGTGAAAACCAACTCTGAAGATTCCCGCCGTTTTCACTTAATTAAAAGTAAAAGTTTTCTCCCTTTCCCAAACTATCAGTCACATGGTCCAATCAAGATGCCATCCGGTTGCCTGGTAACTCCACTCTTCCTCTCTCTCTGGCCACCTGTGGGAATGTCCTTGGTTCCCAGGAGAAAGTATTTTGTTTTGGCTACAACACCCCAGCTATCTCTATTCCTCCCCTCCCTATCCCTCAGCTCCAGTATGGCAACACTGAAGCTTCAAAATGGCTTCGGTCAGGTCAGCTTCAAGGTTGACACATATAGTGAATATTGCCCTTTGGGTCCCATCCCCCCATGGTTATGAGTGAGTGTCCAATAGTATTCAAACTAATTATTTTGGTAACAGTCCCCAGCTGCGCAGGCTTGAGATAGTTGCAGTTCATTGGGTGACCTTGGAACAGCCGGTGGCACAAAGACTTTTGCTTTCCTTTCCTCTATCCTCCCCCCCACACACACCCCTTTATCCCACCCTGAAGCTCCCTCCCCCTGTTTCTCATGACAGCCTGGCATCTAGCTAAGCAGGTTCGGTGCAGTGGGATGGCAGGTCTGATAGGTCTCACATTCTTTCTATATCTGGATGACTCACTTTGCTTTATGATGTAATGAATCACAGGTCCTGAGTGGCTTCCTTTGAGGATCTCTTATTTACCAAATGTCACTGCATTCTATCCAGATGCACATATGTCTGAATGGCCTGGAGCTCATGTAATGGTATATGGAAATGACCTTGTGAGATGGGCCGAGAGATGCTGCCTAGGAAGCAATTAGATAAGGCAAGGCACAGCCCACAGCTGCATAATGGGCAAAGAAAGAGAAGGGAACCTCCCTAACTTCTCAGACTGTAAAACAGACAGTGGGAGATTTTTACCATTACAGCTCCTGATCCTCCCTGATCTAATGTCAAGCCCTTCATGGGAGCAGGAGCTACATAGTATTTAGTGAGATCTCTTTAGTGTTAATCGAAGGTAAATATAGAATTATGGAAACTCTAAGAGGCATCGTTATAACTTAGTTATAACAAATTAATAGCAATAGCACTTTGACTTATATACTGTTTCATGGTGCTTTATAGCAGGGGTCTCCAACCTTGGCACCTTGAAGACTTATGGACTTCAACTCCCAGAAATCTTTGCTGGCTGAGGATTTCTGGGAGTTGAAGTCCACAAGTCTTCAAGGTGCCAAGGTTGGAGACCCCTGCTTTATAGCCCTCTCTAAGCAGTTTACAGAGTCAGCATATTGCCCCCAACAATCTGGTTCCTCATTTTACCAACCTCAGAAGGATGGAAGGCTGAGCCGATCAGGATCGAATTCCTGGCAGTGAGCTGAATTAGGCTGCAATACTGCATTCTAACACTGGGCAGACTCTCTTTGAACTACTTTTCCACCTCTCTCAGCTGCCGGACTGAGTTGTCCTTTTTAAGATAAACATTCAAATTCATCATTTCCTGCTTTCGTACAACCTTTCACTCCTGCCTTTTGCCCAGGATGAAAATTATTATCTTCAATCAGTGATAAATCCCTTGTAGCATTATTCTCTCCTCCTTGAATTAAGAGGGATTGTCCTTCTGCAGGAGGCCTAAGTAACTCCAGATCAAAGCAAATGCCAGGTGAGTACCTTAGTCAAGCAATTCATTTAAAAATTAAAGCATCCACCTCCATATTATTTGGATAATATGCTCACTTTTTATTTAATCTGAAATTCCTATAAGCTATTCCTCTACGTTGGTGAGAAAAAAATGATAAAATTATGACGCATCCTAGGCTTATCTGAAAGACAGACATATCTGAGGACAAGCTGAAGCAGGTATGCCAAAAAAAAGTATACCCAGTAGTTGAAATGTGTTTAAATATTAGTAGCTTGGGTTGGTGGTTAGGCTGTTGGTTTGAGCTCCGACCTTGGCAATTTGGCTGCAAATGTTTCATCACCATTCAAGGAGATAGCATCAGTGCGTTTTGAATTGAGATACCCAGTAGTGATCATGAAGGTGGGATCCGCTTGAGTCCAGGGCCAGCCCAATTAAAACTGATTGTTCAGGCTGTGGACTGGCACAAGTAGTGAACTATGGCCAATTCTACCTACTGCCTAATATTTTGCTTCCTGAAGCAACCATTTCATTGTGTCTCGGGCACTCTACTCTTTGAAGTCGCTCACAGCCTGTTCAGCCATTTTATATGCTTCACTCTGAAAGACTCTCAAAGTGATGAATTGGGAGGATCTGTAGAGGTCACCATTGCCACTACCTTACAATGTGTCAATTACATTTCCACCAGTGGTGGGTTTCAAATTTTTTATTATTGGTTCTGTGGGTGTGGCTTGGTGGGTGTAGCATGGCTTAGTGGGCGTGGCTTGGCCTCCTTTCAGTACTCAAGAAAGAAAAATCCTGACTCCATTTTCATAGGGAAAGGTACTTTTACTGAGCATGAACTGAATGCAACCAAAGAAAAGCAAGGTCTGAGGCAATAGGCATGAAAATCACATATAGAAAGCATCCTTAAAACCCTCCCCGCAATGATCCAGTCAGGATTATCCAATCCACATCCCCCCAAGGGATCATGTGGGGTGCAGCTTCTGATGGCTCCATTCTTCTGGTATGCCAGGACAGTTGACTTTGACTGGTTATCAGCGCGCCTCCCAGCTGCAGAGAAACGCTGAGGAAAACTTTCTCCAATTTACTCCACCAGCTCACTTCCCCCCTCCCAAATATCCAGACAGCTCCCCACTCCCCCCGTTACAATGGCAGCCGTAACAAGCAAGTAATATAAAGGCGGAGGCTGACAGATACTGTTAAATCACCATTCCCTCCCCAGTCCAGGGGAAGGTTACTGCAAAATCCACATTTCCTCTCTTATCAGCTGGGACTTGGGAGGCAGAGAATAGATGGCAGTGGGGCCAGTCAGAATTTTTACTACCGATTCTCCGAACTACTCAAAATTTCTGCTACCAGTTCTCCAGAACTGGTCAGAACTGCTGAAACCCACCACTGATTTCCACCCTTAAGGAGAAATAGGACAAGAAGGATTCTCAACTCAACCTCTACTGCCAATGTCTTTGATACTCTCTGAGCATCTCTTCTGAGGGCCACACGGGATGGACTTTGTAATACTTGAAATATGGTTTTTGTAGTACTGTTGTACTGGCTAACTAGCCTGGGTTTTCTTGCATTTTAAATCTGGTTTTTCAAATGTATTGCTAATAATTAGCCTTAACCTTTAAGAAAAGCCTCCCTTTCAGAAACCAGGATGGCGGGAGAGCATTGGTCTTCAGCTGACCTCAAGCTTCCATTAACAAAGAAAAAATTAAAGCCCAACCTTGGGAAGCATTGAGAACATATCTTACCCATAACCATTTTGATGTTTTCCCTTTGCAAATGTTTCTTTTACTTTTATTCCGAATACAATGTTCTTTTCTATGGGCACCTATTATTGGATGCTTTAATTCTTGTGATGTCAATGGATAGATGACTATTTCTAAACCAATCAACTTTTACACTGAAGTTCTTTGTTGTGCTAGCCAGTGATGGGATTCAAAAAATTTTACTACCTGTTTTATGGGCGTGACTTGGTAGGTGTGGCTTGGTGGGCATGGCAGGGGAATCTCCATTTCCACCCCATTCCAGAGGAAGGAGACTGTAAAATCTCCATTCCCTCCCCACTCCAGGGGAAGGAGACTGTAAAATCTCCATTTCCACCCCACTCCAGAGGAAGGAGACTGTAAAATCTCCATTTCCACCCCACTCCAGGGACGGAGACTATAAAATCTCCATTTCCACCCCACTCCAGGGGAAGGAGACTGTAAAATCTCCATTCCCTCCCCACTCCAGGGAAGGAGACTGTAAAATCTCCATTTCCACCCCACTCCAGGGAAGGAGACTGTAAAATCTCCATTCCCTCCCCACTCCAGGGGAAGGAGACTGTAAAATCTCCATTTCCACTCCACTCCAGGGGAAGGAGACTGTAAAATCTCCATTTCCTCCCCACTCCAGGGGAAGGAGACTGTAAAATCTCCATTCCCTCCCCACTCCAGGGAAGGAGACTGTAGAATCTCCATTTCCACCCCACTCCAGAGGAAGGAGACTGTAAAATCTCCATTCCCTCCCCACTCCAGGGGAAGGAGACTGTAAAATCTCCATTCCCTCCCCATCCCACTAACCTGCTTTCCAGTTCCGTTCTCCTGTGCAGGGCAACAAAAGAAGACCCAGCCAATCAGCTGGGACTCGATCAGCTGGGACTCGGGAGGCAGCGAATAGATTGGTGGCCGGGCCAGCCAGAGGTGGTATTTGCCGGTTCTCTGAACTACTCAAAATTTCCGCTACCGGTTCTCCAAAACTGGTGAGAAGCGGATGAATATCACCTCTGGTGGCAAACTATATACAAGTAAATATAAGCCACTTTTCCCTGTTTCCCCTTTTCATAGGGAGATCCCACTTTAGTAGAATACTCCAATAAATTAGCTTTAAAGGATCTTCTGACTTGGTTACTTATTGGAAAAGGTAAGCCAAGGCAGAACCTAGGGCCAGATTTGGCCATCACTTCATCTGCTGTCCCTGCCATATTTCCAAGGCTTGGTTTCTTTTTTACTTGCCTGCATCATCTTACTCCCTTATACACCCAGTATCTGCATTGATTAGATTTTATTGAATTGGGTTTATCACCCAAATCCTTATAAGCAGGCACTGATTGCAAAGAGCTCACAGAGAGTGACCCAGGATTTTAAATACTGCATCATTATTAATAGAGGAACCCAGTAGAAGAAAATATGGAATGTGGAATATAGACTGGAGGAATTATTGGAGAAATCTTTCAGGCTTCTGATATAATATCTAGATCAGGAGGCTCCAGCCTTGGCCACTTTAAGCCTGGAGGACTTCAACTCCTAGAATTCCCCAGCCAGCTTTCTGGCTGGGGAATTCTAGAAGCTGAAGTCCTCCAGGCTTAAAGTGGCCAAGGCTGGAGACTCCTGATCTAGAGAACTGTACTTGATGCTAAAGGAAGGATGAACCCCTGAACTGCTTTGTGCACATGCTTGAGTAACTGAAATGAACTGAAACTCCAGGAATTGTGATCTCAGAAGGCTACTTCAGAGTTTATTATGTTGTTTTATTAACGTGTTTTTAATGTGCATAAGCTAGTGGACTTCTATCCAGTGAAAATTTTGTAAATCCATTTAGGTATCGCCTGACAGCCCAAGCGTGAAGTCTAAGTTTTCAAATTACTGTATTCTCCATTGGGCAAACCAGGTGAATTTGTTAAAATGCTATTCTTCAGTCCTTGTCCCAATAGAAAAACCTGCTGGGACCAACAGCATTAGCCTCATAGCTGATCTTTATTCTGCTGCAGAAATGAGGCTGGTGACTGATATGGTCCTTATTGATTTAATATTAATTTAAGACAAAAATTGGCTTCCTGTTTGCTCCCACTAAGCTTCATGAAAGCCAGCTGGGCAGCTTTGGCTGGTCACTGTCTTTCTACCTAGAACTAAGAAGAAGCAACCTAGAACTAAGGAGAAATTTCCTGACAGTTAGAACAATTAATCAGTGGAACAACTTGCCTCCAGAAGTTGTAAATGCTCCAACACTGGAAGTTTTTAAGAAGAGATTGGACAACCATTTGTCTGAAGTGGTGTAGGGTTTCCTGCCTGAGAAGGGGATTGGACTAGAAGACCTCCAAGGTCCTTTCCAACTGTTATTCTGTTCTGTCCTGTCCTGTCCTGCCCTGTCCTGTCCTGTCCTATTCTGTCCTATTCTGTCCTATTTTATTCTATTCTATTCTATTCTATTCTATTCTATTCTATTCTATTCTATTCTATTCTATTCTGTTCTGTTCTGTTCTGTTCTGTTCTTTTCTATTCTATTCTACTCTACTCTACTCTACTCTACTCTATTCTACCCTATCCACATCAAAGAGCTGTTGTGGGAAAAATAAAAGGTGGAAGGAGCATTATATATGTTCATTGCGTTGAGTGTAGGATGACAATCTAATAGAGTTAGTCCTCAACTTATGACAGATCACTTAACAATTATTCAAACTACAATGGACCTCCTCAGGAGTACTTATGACCCAGATTCTAAGTTACAACAGCCATCACTCCCCATGGTCACATGATCTCATTTTGAGTGCTTGGCATCCATATGCAACATTTCATGGTCACGTGATCACAATTTGCAACATGTTTGCCATAAACTGGTGTTTACTTCTGGCTTCCAGCAAAAAAATGTCATTTGCAGACAATGAATTTGCTTAATGATCATTGCACAAAAGGTTGTAAGATCAGGCACGGGCATGTGGTGACCTGTGTAATGACTAGCACAAATTACAACCAGCTCAATTACGTTTGTAATTTGAGAACTATAGGTAAATAATAATAAATTAATGCTTCTCCCTAATATGTGGTGTGATGGGTCATCATAGGTACTTGGAATGGTATGTTTAACCATCTGTTAAATTGTTGACAAACAGCATTAGAGGAACACAAGTGTTTTGTGCCTGTGGCATGTCAATCAAGCTTTTTCTAAATGCAGATCTAGTGCTATTCTGAAAGAACGCTAAACCTGTGTTCAAAACTATTATCTTCAGTATCAGAAGCCTGGATCTTTCACCAATATTTATGTGCCCCTGGCCATCTTGTAACTACAGATAGTCCTTGACTTACAACCACAATTGAGCCCAACATTTCTGTTGTTAACATTTGTTAAGTGAGTTTTGCCCCATTTTACGACCTTTCTGGCCACAGTTGTTGAGTGAATCACTGCAGTGGATACCATATTTTTCGAAGTATAAGACGTTCCGGACTATAAGACACACCTACCTTTTTTGGTGAGGAAAACAAGAAAAAGAAATCTGCTCTGCCACTGCCTCCCATCAATTTTGCCTCATTGCAGCAAACAGCAAACAGTCTGCTTTACTTTCATTTTCATTTTCAGCATAGCTTGATTAGTACAAGAAAAAAAAAATCTGCTCCCAGCAATTTACCTCCTTGCAGCAAGCAGCAGAGGCCCCCGCAGCAATAGGCAATGACAATCCCTGCAGTCTGAAACAGCTGAGAGTCGGGAGGCTGATCCAACGGACAATCAACTTGTGCTAATTAGGCTGTGCTGAAGCTGAAATGGGCTGTTCTTCTTGCTGCTTGCTGCAAGGAGGTAAATTGCTGGGAGGCAGAGGCCATAGGGTGGGGGCCAGTGGGTGGGCAGGGCTACATTCGGTATATAAGACCCAAATTTTCATCCCCTTTTAGGGGGCAAAAAGGTATGTCTTATACTCCGAAAAATACGGTAAATTAGTAACATGGTTGTTAAATGAATCTGGCTTCCCCATTGACTTTATCAGAAAGTCTCAAAAGGAGATCACATGACCCTGGGACACTGCAACCATCATAAGTGTGGACCAGTTGCAAAGCATCTGAATTTCGATCACATGATCATGGGGATGCTACTAAGGTCATAAATGTGAAAAATGATCATAAATCACTTTTTTCAGTGCTGTTGTAACTTTGAACTGTCATTAAATGTACTATTGTAAATCGAGGACTACCTGTATAGCTCTTCAAACCACTATACTGATTAGCATTTTTCCAAAATTCACTTCTTCTTATTATTATTCTTTTTTAAAGAATCCCTTTGAAATTGAATGTAAACTATTAGGGAGTAAGTGGGAATGCAAGATAATTTATCTGATTAATGGCGATTTCTGTTCAGGACTGTCTGAATATGGCAGGCTGATCAAAGCAGGCCAAGAGGAGAGCTCCTTGTGCATAGACATCCATCTCAGCTACCAAGGACAATCACAGGTGAGATGCTTCAAAGGCCAACTTCTTTGACAACTCCAATGATAAACTGCTACTGTTCTCTCCATGGAGGGAGATGAGATTGGCATTTCCACAGGACAGCACATAGAGACTGATAGTCCTAACCTCCAACGTATGAAGAAGGAACCACTCACAGCTAACAGAGGTAAGTGGAAGGACAGCATTGCAGACAATCCCATTGATCTTAGGCTGGCAGGATACTTTGACTAGTAACATTTTTGCTTCCATGACTTCTAAAACTTTCCTGCTTCCAAAAGCACCAATCACAAAAGCTAGTAGAGAAGTGACAATTTTTTTCCCCCAATGAGATTGGAATCCTCCTATCTAGGAGTTCTTTAATCCTTAGCATCAAAGGACAAACAGTCTCAGAATCCTAGACATTTTTGATATTTGCACTAGCCTGTTGAAAGTATTTACGTCAACCAAGCCAATAAATATGGTTAACTGTAGCAAGCTAACTCAGTGCTTACTCCAGAAGTTTGAGTCTGAGCAGCTCATGGTTGACTCAGCATTCCATCCTTCCGAGGTCAGTAAAATGAGGACCCAGATTGTTGGAGGCAATATGCTGACTCTATAAACCGCTTAGAGAGGGCTGTAAAAAGCACTGTGAAGTGGTATATAAGTCTAAGTGCTATTGCTATAGTGCTATTGCTAGTCATCAGGAATCAACACTGACCCAAAGTCAGACACCTTCCCCCAAAAATCATGTCATAACAATCTGATTTTTTTGTATTAGACTGTCTAATAATGTATCTATCTACTACAGCAAACTTTCCACAGAGTCTTCCATGAGATACTATAATGGAAGATGATAAAACGTGGGCTGCACTATGCTATCATTAGATGGATACAGAGATGATTGCATAGTCCTATCCCATGAGAATATATTAATTTGTTCTGTGTTTTAGGCCTCTGAGACCCCGTGCTATTCAACATATTTAACTTCAATAACTTTCCTCAGGGATTAGAAAATACTATTATCAAATTTGCGGACAATGCAATGATAGGAGGAATAGCAAATTCCTTAGGAGACAGTATCAAGATTCAGGAGGATGGTGACCAGTTGAAAGAATAATTTGTCAGAGGCTTGTGCAAAAACCACCAAGATAAAGTTGGGCAGGAAGAAACGCAAAGTCACACATTTAGGTGAGAAAATGGTAAGCACACATTCAGGACCAGGGGTGGGTTCTACTTACCTTTACTACCGCCTCCCACCAGTTTTACTACCAGTTCTTGCGAACCGGTCCGAACTGGGGGCAACCCACCGTTGATTCAGGACATGATGAACTATACTGGGCAGCAGGATACATGAGGGGGGTGTGGGGGAAATCTGGATAATCTGGATCTGAAGCACGTGTGAACTGTCTCAAGCAGAAGCTTTATTGTTAGTCATTTATTTTACAAAAATCTTGTCAGTCTGACTGCAGGAACTGTCAGATTCTGGGGCGATAGAGCTTTCTGCAATGCAAAGACTCTAAACTCAGTCTCCTCTTAAGATCTCCAGAGGTGGGATTCACATACTGTAGCAATCAGATCAGCCAGCACCGGAAATGTGAGTGCCTGCGTACTTGCATGCGGCATCACAAAACACGGCAATTTGCATGCACGCGCTGTCCACTCATGCATGCAACGTCAAACAACACGATAATTCACTCACGCGCATGGTCCACACATCCGTGCAGCATCAAAAATACAGTGATATTGGATGAGATTGTGCCCAGGTGGGTGGGCAGGTCCACCCGCAGGTCGCCACTACAGGTTCACCCGAATTGGTCCAAACCGGCTGAATACCACCTCTGAACACCTCCCTCTAATCTAGCTGCTCTTTGGCAATAGGGTGAGGGTTAGATTAGAACTCCGAGCTCTTACCTCCACATTCTATATATCTATTATTCTGCCTCTTTGTGTTGTGGGAAACCCCCCGCCCGCCAAGAATAAAAATATTCTACGGGATATTAAAAGAGGCAGGATAGAACATTTCCCCTAAAGGAGAAGAGGAGAAAAATCTTAACAGAGGCAGAAAGCAGACCCAGTCTTCCTACCATAGGAAAACAGCCTCAAGCGGAAGCTTGAAGAGACTAGTCTTTAGGAATGAAGATTTTGTATCCATTCAGAAAGACTGGGCCAATCTATTCATAAGCAAAGAGTAACCAGAAACTCCGAATAAGCAGCACAATAAGCAAGGAACCAAATCTGACAAGATTAGCTCAAACAAAACACCTAGGATTTGCATTTTCCCTCTTGCCTGTACCAGTACATGACCCCATAGGAATCTGGCAACAACCATTAAAATATCAAAGGACATATTATTATACAGGAACAGGAATCTCAACCATAAAGCCCCAAAGAATGTATAAAAATCCACCTACTCTCAACCCCATTTTGTCAGCCACCCCAGAAACATACTGAAAGAAAGAGTCTTCCTTTCCTGCAGCCTGTTGTTGTTGTTAGTTGCAATGTCATGTCCGACCCATTACCACCCCATGGATAACGTTCCTCCAGACCTTCCTGTCCTCTACCATCCTCTGGAGTCCATTTAAGCTCACGCCAACTACTTCAGTGACTCCATCCAGCCACCTCATTCTCTGTTCTTCTTTTGCCCTCAATCGTTCCCAGCATTGGACTCTTCTCCAGTGAGTCCTGCCTTCTCATTAAGTGGCCAAAGTATTTGAGTTTCATCTTCAGGATCTGGCCTTCTAAGGAGCACTCAGGGTTGATCTCCTCTAGGACTGATCGGTTTGATTGCTTTGCAGTCCAAGGGATTCGCAGAAGTCTTCTCCAGCATCGTAGTTCAAAGGCCTCAATTCTTTGGTGTTCAGCCTTTCTTATGGTCCAACTTTCACAGCCATACATTGCAACTGGGAAAACCATGGCCTTGACCTATACGCACTTTTGTTGGCAGGGTGATGTCTCTGCTTTTTAGTATGCTATCTGGATTTGCCATAGCTTTCCTCCCCAGGAGCAAGCGTCTTTTAATTTCTTGGCTGCAGTCCCCATCTGCAGTGATCTTGGAGCCCAGGAAAATAAAATCTGTCACTACCTCCATTTCTTCCCCATCTATTTGCCAGGAATTAAGAGGGCCAGATGCCATGATCTTAGTTTTCTTAATGTTGAGTTTCAAGCCAACTTTTGCACTCTCCTTCATCTGCATCAAGAGGCTCTTTAATTCCTCTTCCTTTTCTGCCATTAGAGTGGTATCATCTGCATATCTGAGGTTGTTGATATTTCTCTTAATTCTTAATTCCATCTTTTAAGTTAAATTGAATTAAATCTTAATTCCAACTTTTAATTCATCTAGCCCCGCCTTTCTCATGATGCAGCCTGACTCCATTTCATTTCCAGCATCTTTCTCCCGGCTTGGAACCGGACCGGATTTTCCTTCCAACAGTGTGCATGGATGCTATTTTACCCACATGAGGATCCATTCACACATAAGACTTGAGTGTTAATAAAGGCCTGTCAAAGTATCCTGGCCAACTTTCATTAGACCAAATTCTCTAAGTTCTCTCTGTTGGAAGTGGCAATTTCTATTCTCCCCCTGCCCCAAATCAGTGGTAAATATCAGAAAGAACCTATTGCCCAGACATACACATACTAAATGCTGAAAGTCCCTTTAACTGCTTTGTTCATAGATTTTTTTAAAACAACCATCTTCAAGGCGAAAAGGACTCAAGTCCCACCCCTACTGTTGCGCAATTCTCTGTATTTAGTGAGTTAATTATTAACTAACCAGCATTCTCTTACAAGGCTTGAATTTACTGGACTAATTTCCCTCCCAGATACAGATTTCAGTACAGTAATGCCTTTTGGGCAAACAAGCTCTCCTGAAGAATGTAATCCATCTGTCCTCACCTGCAGCCCGAATGCAGAAGGGACTGGTACTATTTGTGACTGCCTCTATTTTGCAAAAAATACTACTACTAATAATAATAATAATGGAAGAACGCTGTTTAAGAGGACTTGCATCCTTATGGGGCATTAAAAGCTAGCTGACATTTAAAGATTGTGTCGTCAACACTGGGCATTTGGGCAACTTAATGTTTGGTATTCAACTGTATGCATGGCTTTAAAGTGAAAAGAAGACGAGATTAAGGGAAGGAGTCCCAATATAAATTGGCTGTTGGAAAGGTCAACCCTGAACATAAAAAGCTTGCTTGGAAAAACCTGCCTAATGGGTTCATGAAATAGAGGGAAAAATAAAAGTGCCTTTTGGAGTTGAACTGGGTTGGATGCTCCCTCCTTGACCTGAAGCAAATGCAAATTTTTCACACTGTCAGAATAACAATTCTCTGTGGGCCTTTTGTAATTTTAGGCTGCTGAAAAGAAACACCTGGATTAATGATTGACCCAGTCTATTTCAGTGTGTTCCTTAGGAAGTTAGCATCTAATCCGTTGGTTTTCCCTTTATTGTAGAAAATCTGTGTAAAAAAAATATCTTCTTCCATTTTCTTGCTTGCAACTTTCCTTATATGGAGTTGTCTCTTTTATATGCAGTTTTCCCTAATGTGATGGTAATGACATTCTTCACATAGATGCCACCACGATACGGATTTGTAAAGTGAATGTCCCCGATACCATTGTTTGCTATGTACATTTCTCCAAAGCAGCCTTTTAAAATGGAAATTGCCACAGTATAAGTTCTTTTTAATTGAGCGTAACTTTTAGAACCATGCATGTTTTTCCAGACACATCTTTCACAAATAAATGGTTTCTTTCTGTGGGTTTGGGCCATTCAGCACTGCTGTCACAGCTGGATTATTGGAATCTGATCAGATGTATATCTGCTCTAATAAAAATCAATGTCAGATTTATATTGCATCTGCATAATGAGGGGAAATGAGAAATCATGAGAAGCGAACAAGACAAAGGCATGAACTACAAAACCCATCTTTGTAAATCTATCCCAGTCTGTGTTGTGGCCTATACATGGTCTGATTCAGACAACGAGGAGGTTGGTGTGGTGCTGCGCCAGCAGCCTGTGCAGCTGGCACTTGAGTCAGACAATGAGGAGGCTGGAAAAGATGTGGTGCCAGAGGCGGAGATTCAGCCAGGGCCTTCAGAACCCCCAGAAGCTCCCTTAAGTGAAGAGGACAAAGAGGAGGAGCCTCTCCTCGATGCACGGGTGCACAGAGCTGCCGAAAGGTAGGAGTGGCTCCTCAGGAGGAGGTCTCCTCGAGAGTAAGGCTTGGGGCTAATTGGCCACCCCCTTAGCCTATTTAAGGAGGAACGCCGATGGAAGCAATTTGCAGGGAACAACTTCGTTCACATACCTTCGTGTCTTGTCTTGCTTATCTTATCAGCTTTCTGCAAATTGCTTCTGGGCATTCTGCCAACCATAGTAAATTTTCAATTATTATTCTTTGAATTCTTGATGGCTGTTAATGCAATTAATTAACAGCCATTGTTGTAAAAGACTGGTTTATTCAGTAAACTAAGGTTTGAACAGACTTTGTGTGTGCTGCGTTCTTTGGGGTCCATAGCTGGGGCAGAACAGTCTGTTGTCAGCACCTAAAGGCAGAATCAGTCTTCCTCTCTACCAAGATTGGACATTGGTGCTCTCTGAACTGCCTTGTTTCCTTGCAGACATTTCATTACCCAAATTAAGTAACGCTATCAGTGCTAGTAAGGAGTGTGTTTTGCTATCGGTTTATATTCTAGCGGCTTGCCCTGTCGGTGTTGGTGGAGATAGTCTTAGAGGTTCTTTGCTTGAGCTGTTTATTGTTAGCTTCTTTGGCAGTTTCTTGATTGAAGTATTGTTTCTTGATTGGTGGTCTGCTATTAATCTACACTGATCTGGGTGCTGATTGCTGGTGGAGAGGTGTTGTTGTTGTTGTTAGTTGCGAAGTTGTGTCCAACCCAGCACGACCCCATGGACAATATTCCTCCAGGACTTCCTGTCCTCCACCATCTTCTGGAGTCCATTTAAGCTCACGCCTACTGCTTCAGTGACTCCATCCAGCCATCTCATTCTTCTTTTGCCCTCAGTCTTTCCCAGAATTAGGCTCTTCTCCAGTGAGTCCTTCCTTCTCATTACGTGGCCAAAGTATTTGCGTTGCATCTTCGGGATCTGCCCTTCTAAAGAGCAGTCAGGGTTGATCTCCTCTAGGACTGACCGGTTTGATTGCCTTGCAGTCCAAGGGACTCGCAGGAGTCTTCTCCAGCACCAGAGTCCAAAAGCCTCAATTCTTTGGCACTCAGCCTTCCTTATGGTCCAACTTTCACAGCCATACATTGTAACTGGGAAAAACCATAGCCTTCACTATACGCACTTTTGTTGGCAGGGTGATGTCTCTGCTTTTTAGTATGCTGGTGAAGAGGTGCTTGGGTTTTTTTGTTCTTTTTTGGGCTGGTTGTCCCTTTTGAATAGTGTATAGATGTTGTTAATGTCTATGTGTCTATTGATGGCTAATTTGTCTGAGTCCCAGGATTCTAGAAATTTCCTAGTGTTTTTGAACATGCTTGATTTAGAATGGTCACATTCTTCCAATTGAAGCTATGATTAAGTCAAGATTGGACACTTTGCCCTTTTCTTCCTAGGAATGAGACCATACCACTGTTTTTGTAGAACATCTATGGCACTTTGGAATAATCTTTGCCTTTATTTGAAATTATGGGAGATACTAAGAAGAGTAGATGAGTTCCCCGCCCACTGCCATTGCCACTTGTCCACAACATGGGAAGATGTTGAACTGCACTTAAGAAGTCCATCTTTTGTGGTTCTTTTGAAGCCTCGTTCATGGTGTCTCACTGCCTCATTTGCATGATAGGAAGACATCTTTTTAAATATGTGATTGACATACAATCATCCAATGACCCACCTGCTTGATGGAAGCCCAGCTCCTAAAAGCTGCATGCATTGTTGACTTCCAGTTACACAAGAAAAGGGTATTTTTGAAGAAAAAGTCCAACCCCAGAGCACAAATCGAAGTCTTGAAAAGAGAAATGAGCCAAGACAACTCAGCATGTTTAGCCCCTAGCATTCAAAAGCAAAGATTCACTCATCATTGATTCCAGCGAACAACGGGAGAGAAGGCAAATAAAGAAGCTAATTACCTCACAAATGTAAGACAGGCTTAGCATCAGCATTATTATTGCCAATGGCAATAAAAGCATCTTGGATGCAGGAGGACAGCTGGAATCTTAGCTATAAAGTAACTCAGCCTCTGCTCTTCAAGGCCTTTGCTTGACAGACTCAAAAGTAAATAATACAAGATAAAATTCATAAGGGAAGTGCCTCTGTCTGGCCAAGAGTAGATCTGCAGAACAGCTACAAGCTTCTGAGTTTTGGAAAACTCTTCCCAGCAAGATATAGTTAGAATATAATCACATCAACAACAGAAAATGATAGAAGGATTTGGTGATGTTCAGATCACATCTATAACCAACTTAAATCTTGAACATCTCTCTTTCCTCTTATATAAAACAGGTGAATGTAAATCTGAAATGGTAGATGACCATTTACTGTATGTGGTTTCTAATTCCACAATTAATCTGAAAATCAGCATTTGAGAATAGTCTTGGGGAATGTGTGGAGCAAACAGATCAACTATCTTAAATCAGAACTAAGAGGGTTTAGCATCTTAACCCTAAATGGAATGAGATTGATTCATTTATATTCTGTTACACTGAAGTGGGTAGAGAAAAGAATCTGACACAAATACTTTATTGAGCCACAGTGGCGCAGTAGTTAGAGTGCAGTACTGCAGGCTACTTCTGCTGACTGCCGGCTGCCTGCAATTTGGCAGTTCAAATCCCACCAGGCTCAAGGTTGACTCAGCCCTCCATCCTTCCGAGGTCAGTAAAATGAGGACCCAGATTTTGGGGGGCAATAGGCTGACTCTGTAAACCGCTTAGAGAGGGCTGTAAAGCACTGTAAAGTGGTATATAAGTTTAAGTGCTATTACTATAAGGGGGAGGGAGGGAGAAAGGAAGGAAAGAAGGAAAAAAGGAAGGAAGGAAGGGTTATAGTTATGAATTAGACAAGGATTATAGTTATGGCAAGAAAACTGGGGGTGGGGGTGTCAAGGCTGAATTGAAAAGGATCAATATGCCCAAGTAAAGTCACAAGTTCCAACATAATAGCAAAAAGGTTCTTCTTTGAGAAGTAGGAACCTATACTGTTGTTCCAATTCTTCAGTATATGGTATATAGCCCTTCAAACTCTTATGAACTAAAACTTCAAACATTTCATATGGCCACTGGGAACCACTAGATAAGATCGTTTTCAGCAACATCGAGAAGACCACACATTACTCATCCCTGGCTTATTGAGCAATCAGGGTAAAGCTTTCTTACCCACAGATGGAGCTTTGAGAAAGGTGAATTTCAAAATATGAAACCAGTATATACATCTAATCTTAGCTCATCTCAAGGCATAAGAGACATTAAGGAATATGGAATGTGAACTGGCTCAAAACAACTCCTTCTGGCATTAATGCAGACAAACTTATTTCTGTTTTCTTGCACTAAGGATTTGCCCAGTATGAACAAACATAGGTGAATTTTGAGTTGTATGTGAAAATCTACACAAGAGGGCTAATAGGGTGTTTTTGTTTTTGTTTTTGTTTTTGTTCGAAAGCAATGCAAGTCAATTGTTGTGGGGATACACAAACCAGATGAAAACCAGAAGTAGATATGATACACTGTTGACATTTTATAGTTTCCCAAAGTTCTTGGTTCCTGAGTTATCAAAAATATAGTCCTCTCACCAAAAACACTTCTTGAGAACCACAAAATCTGGAAGTTTCAACTAAACCAGTATTTTTCAAAATACTTGCATGTTTTATAGTTGAAGCAGCACCATGTAGTGATGTTAAGGATTGCTTAGAAGTACTTTGAGAGAGATGAAATGTTCTTTATAAAACTTTTTTTTTCTTTGTAAAAAAATCCTTTCTTTATAGAACATGCATTGGACCCTGAGAAATATAGAATTTTGTTAGAACTTATTGGAATTTACAAAATAAATAATAGAAATACCGTTAAGAAGAATTTATATTGCCATTGGATAATTACAGGCTATTTTTTTAATATGATTATTTTTAAAAATAGTTCTGCTATAATGCAACACTGTATATTAAAAAACAAGTATTAATACAAAAGCACATAGTGACATAGTAATTTAATCTCTGAAAGTTAATATTAGTTTAATTAACTTTCTGGCGTGTCACTGAAAATCAGCAAATATTAACTGCCAATAGTGTTCCATTTTGCTTTATTGTTAGAATAATATTTGTTTCTAACTTTTAATCGGAAACAGAACTTCTGAGACTCTAGTTGCAAAGTACAATCTGACCAATAAACTAATAAACTAATCCAATGAATATGAATGTGGTTTGTGTTTTAATATGGTTTTCATAATGATATTAGTATAATTGTGATTTTATTTGCATTTGTTTATTATTCTTGTTATTGACTTAATCGTTATGAGCTGTCCAGTGACACATATATGAGATAGATAGATATACAGAAGGAAGGAAGGAAGGAAGGAAGGAAGGAAGGAAGGAAGGAAGGAAGGAAGGAAGGAAGGAAGGAAGGAAAGAAGGAAGGAAGGAAGTTGTTGTGGTGGCAATAACTTTGCCTCATCCCCAGCCCAGGGGTGAAATCCAGCAGATTCTGACAGGTTCTGGAGAACCGGTAGCGGAAATTGAGTAGTTCGGAGAACCAGTAGAGGAAATTTTGAGTAGTTCAGAGAACCAGCAAATACCACCTCTGGCTGGCCCCAGAGTGGGGTGGGAATGGAGAATTTGCAGTATCCTTCCCCTGCCATGCCCACCAAGCCAATCCCCACCTAATAGGTGTCATGTGGGGTGTATCTTCAGGTGTTTTCGCCCATCTGGTATTCCGGGACGGTTGACCTTGACTGGGTATAAACAACTCCATTCAGCTGCGCAGTAGATCATGGGAGCTATCCTCCCTTTTCGTTCACACAGGGAATTTCTCTCCAGCTCACATCCCCCACCCAAATGCCAATCTTCCCCCACCTCCATTACTATGGCAGCCGATAGCAAACAAGCATCAAAGAGCCATGATGGCAACACCTATGGCACATGTGCCAGAGGTGGCACGCAGCACCCTCTCTGATGGCACGCGAGCCATTGTTCCAGTTCAGCTCCACCACGTATGTGTGCGTGCCTCATGCCAGCCAGCTAGTCTTTGGGTCTCTGCCGTGCACGCCCGGGGGGTGGGACATGTGCGGGGGCTGTGTACGGCATGCGCGGGGTGGGGGGCATGCAGGAGGGTCACGCACACATGCATGGGGTGAAGCGCATGCGGGGGCCGCACATGCATTGCATCTTGGGGGTTCGGGTGCACACACACGCGTTCACAAACATTCATGCACACTTTGGGCATTTGGTCCGGAAAAGGTTAGCCATCACTGTCATAGAAGCTGACAAAGAGATTGGTTGGTTGGTTGGTTGGTTGGTTGGTTGGTTGGTTGGTTGGTAGGTTGGTTGGTTGATTCATTCATTCATTCATTATGCACTATCAAGACAGCATCAACTTTTAGCAGCCACATAGATACATTTTCTCCAGGGGGATCTGTCCCCAATCTTTCAGGCTTTCTATTGTTGCTGTTATTGAATCTACTTCCCTAAGGAAAAAAAAGAAGATGCCACCAAAATCACACTGCTTCATCTTGAATGTTAGATGTGAAGCTGCTGGGTTTCTTTTAAACCTTCAGTTCTTTCCCAAGATAGAAAACCAGGTCGTTATTATTCTTTGACGTTCCTTAGCTGGTAGAAAACTTTTTTTCCTCTTCAGAATTTCTTCCTTTCTTTTGCTTTTCTTTATTTCTGGCACTTTTAGCTCAACCTGAAACCCGTGGCAGATGCTTTCACTTCAGTTGAAAGGTTCGATATAATATTTAACTTGCTGTTAAATATTTAGAATGCTAACTATTTATTTATTAGCATAATTTTATATTCCCTCAATCACATGATTGGAAGCTTATACTGGGAAAAGGAGCTAGAATTTAATAATTGATTATGCCTTGATCAATTTTTGATTACTGTTTATCATGAGTTTAGACAGCAAATTCGATTCACCATTTTATTACCGATGTTCATTTGTTTTGATTTAAATATATGGACTTTGTTTGCCTGTTTGTTTTTTCTTTTCACCAATTCACCTATTATTCAAAAAAAAAAAAAAATACCCTAAACTGATTCTTCTGATGGTTACCCTTTAACAACAGCCCAGAATAAAAAGAATAAAATTATCCACTTTCAAAATACTAATGTTTGGGCCTTGGTGCCCAAGTGTCTTTTTATCCTTTGAAGAAGTTTGGGCAACTTCCCATATATGCCACCCAAACTGGGGACAGTCTGACTTGTCCACTCTTAGAAACAATGCTGGCTGTCCTAGATAACTTATTTTTTTATGCTGTCTATAGGTTGTAAGGGGTCCCATAGCTCCATGGTAATCAGCTGGAAAGCTGACAGCCCAGGTTCAAGGCTTGAGTGCTGCACAATAGGGTGAGTTTCCATTCCTGCCCCAGCTCCTGCCCACCTACTTGTTCGAAAGGATGTCAATGAGAGTAGATAAATAGGTACCAATTCCGTGAGAAGGTAACAGCATTCTGTGCACCTTTGGCATACAGCTATGCTGGCTGCATGATCATGGAAAATGTATTTGGACAATGCTGGTTCCCTCAGCCAAGAAACAGAGATGAGCACCACACCCTAGTTGGATATGACTGGACAGGGAAATCTTGACCTTTTATAGGTTGTTCTTGGTCCATTTTGAATCGCTCCCATTTGTGAAGAAATCCTGAAAATGATGTGAGGTAACATAGTCTCATTTGAAGACCCATTGAAGCAGCTTCCTCAGTGTCTCCCCAGTTTTTAGATGTAGGTGCTCTACCTTTGTTCATTCTACAGTATCCAACCCACATGGAAGGAAGAAGTTAGGATTCCCATTTCCCCCACCTCCTCCACAAGGTTGAATGACTGTCAGATCTTCTCAAGAGCCTTTGCTGGCCTACCATAGCTTCTGTTTCTTCTTGCCTCTATTTTCAGTCTTCTTCTTTCTTGCTGTCTTGCACCTTTTTTTTCCAAGTCTGTTCTGAGTGGTCCATGTCATGCATTCAAAGTATCTCTATTCTCAGAGTCTAGAGGATATTGTTTAAACATTTGTGTTGGCTTCTTAATTTTGTCCCAACTCATTTCCCTTTTCCTGGCTGAAAGACCTTAACAGAAGGACAGTTTTGGCAAACAATGCAATGAAACTGCAGCCTTCCCACTGCCTCTCCTTCAGTAAATCTTTTTGAAATGGCCATACCTGAAGAAGTGGAAATTTTCAGTGTTTAAATTGCATTGGCTGGCTCCTTCTTTCAAAGGATTCTGTAAGGAAGGACACAGAAGCTGGCAAGCCTACATGAACAGAATAGATATGGATGGAACAGATGCAACTATACAATCCAAGATTAGAGTCATTCAGGCCAGGCCAGCCCTCTCCTCCAAGATAAGATTTTGAATTTGAAACTTTATCCTACATCCTTTATCAACAGGACCAGGTAAATAGAAGTGCTTCAATCTTTCACTCTTTAATTTCTCAGCTCTCTGTCTTATCCTTCACATGTCTAATTTCTTGGTTTATATCTAGATTCCTCTATTGCATTTAGATCACCACTATACCATTTGTCAAATCTTTGAGTTCTCTGTGTTCTTTTGCCTGGCCGTCTTGAGGATGTAGGAAGAGCAAGTCAACCAACCTGTTTCCCCCGAAAATAAGACCCAACTGGAAAATAAGCCCTAGCATGATTTTTCAGGATGCTCATAATATAGGCTCTACCCCCAAAATAAGCCCCAGTTAAGATTGTCAGCCAGATGGGTGCATTTAGTACTGTATTTCCCCCAAAATAAGACCTAACCAGAAAATAAACCCTAATGCATCTTTTGGAGCAAAAATTAATATAAGACCCAGTCTTATTTTGGGGAAAACACAGTAGGCTTGTTCACTGGAAATATCTTGACTCAAGTAGATTTTCCCATAATCATGCTATTTGGCCAGAGTAATGTCCTGTTTATCAAACCAAGTTGTTTTGTAATCAAAAATAGAAAAAAAAACACAATGCATATAAATTATTAATTCCCAGATTGCAAATTAAGGGAAGAAATCCTTGATTGCTATTTCATATTTAATCCTGTTTCCGAACCTAGCAGCACAAGTCAAGAGACAGTTTTATTCATTTCGATAAAGTGGGCCAGTTTTAGTATCCTACACAGCAGTACTTATGGAAAATGGAATGAGGTGATGATGCCACACTAATAAGCTAATTATTTGAGCGAATCTCCCTTTTGCAGAAACAGCATCTTTCTCATTCACGTCAATGTTCATCAGGGATTTTCAACTAGAGAAAGCATAATGTACTTTTTTTTTCAAACATCTCTTAATAGCAAAACTGTAGGTTCCTCTCATCACTTCTTCCATCTCTTTTCTTTAAAAGAAATATTCGGAAAAAAGAACAGTCTATTTCAAAGCATTCATAAAGCAGGAACATTTCTGCCAGCCACTCCCACCTCAAACTTGACTAATCTGTTACAATTCCTCAATAAAGATATTGTTGAAGTCCATTCCATTCCATTGGAAATATACCCGGATGAAGATTAGCACTCATAAACTAATCTACTCCATCAAAAATACATTTCCCGGAAGTCTAATTTCTGTAAAATAAATGCCATGGCTCAATTATAGTCATATCCTGAGGACTATCTGTACTATGGACAATGAGAAATTGATGCAGCTTCTAGATGTTCATTATATTAGCGTTCCTTGAGCAGGGTGACCTCTAAATATGTTGGAATATTCCTGTGATGAAAATTGAATTTCAATACAACTACAGGTGGTCATTGACTTGTGACTACAATTCAGCCCAAAATTTCTACTGCTAAGCAAGAAATTGTGAAATGAGTTTTGCCCCATTTTATGACCTTTCTTGCCACGGTTGTTACATGAATCACTATAATTGTTAAATTAGTAACACAGTTGTTAAGTGAATCTGGCTTCCCCATTGATTTTATTTGTCAGAAGGTCACAAAAGGTGATCATGTGACCCCAGGGCACCATAAAGATGAGCCAGTTGCCAATTGATCATGTCATAAGTGTGAAAAACTGTCATACGTCATTTTTTCCAGTGCCGTTGTAACTTGTAACTGCCATTAACCAAAGCTTATAAGTTAAAGACTACCTGCGAAGGGAGAATCTGTGTTTCATAGGTTAAGGTAGCCCTGTCCAGGGGTGAAATGCTACCGGTTCTCTCCGGTTTGGGCAAACTGGTAGTGATAAAAACTACCAGTTCGGGCAAACCGGTAGTTTAAAAAAGCTACCAGTTACTCCAAACCGGTATTTCCAACAATCAGCTGTGCAGTGGGGTTTAGCTTTGCTAGAAATCATGTGCCACAGCAGATTCCTCCCCTCGCAGTTCTACTTACCTTCCCAAGCCTCCTTTTGGTGCATACTGTGCATGCACTTGTGCACAGCATGTGCCAAAAGGAGGCTTGGGAAGGTAAGTAGAACAGCGAGGGGGAGATCAGCTGTGGCGGGTGATTTAGCTTTGCTAGAAAGCAGGAAATCCTGTTTTCTAGTGAAGCTAAATCGCACACCACAGCTGATTCCCTGCCCCCCCCCCCGCTTCTACTTACCTTCCCAAATATCCTTTTGGTGCAGACTGTGCATATTGAGCCAAGGTGGTGCAGTGGTTAGAGTGCAGTACTGCAGCTACTTCAGCTGACTGCTAGTTCAGCAGATCAGCGGATCAAATCTCACCAGCTCAGGGTTGACTCAGCCTTCCATCCTTCCGAGGTGGATAAAATGAGGACCCAGATTGTTAGGGGGCAATATGCTATTTAGTATATTGTCTTTGGTGTAAGCCGCCCAGAGTCCTCGGAGAGTGGGCGGCATAGAAATATGACTAATAAATAATAAATAAATGTGCGGCCAGCAAACCAGTAGCAAACTGGTTCGGATTTCCCTGTCCCTTTTCTCTTTCAGGAGATTGGTAAAGTTGTTGTTCTCCCATCCTAGAACAAAGGCTCTTTTTCATCCTTGATTATTTTTATTTTTTTTACAAATGGTTGTTATTTTTAAAGAGTGTTTTTGTTTGTTATTGATTTCAAGAAGGCTCGGGGCAAGCTATAAATATGCTAAATAAAGACATTAGAAAATAGAGCCAAGCCTGGAGAACAAAGCATCCCAGAGCTAAGCAGATTAAAAAAAAAATAATGGTGTGGTTTTGAGATTTAAAAGAACTGAGTAACGTATCTATCCATGGAATACTGCATTCAGTTTTGGTCACCGCGATATAAAAAAGATGTGGAGACTCTAGAAAGAGTGCAGAGAAGAGCAACAAAGATGATTAGGGGACTGGAGGCTAAAACATATGAAGAAAGGTTGCAGGAACTGAGTATGTCTAGTTTAATGAAAAGAAGGACTAGGGGAGACATGATAGCAGTGTTCCAATATCTTAGGGGTTGCCACAAAGAAGAGGGAGTCAAGCTGTTCTCCAAAGCACCTAAGGGTAGAACAAGAAGCAATGAGTGGAAACTAATCAAGGAGAGAAGCAATCTGGAACTGATGAGAAATTTCCTGACAGTTAGAACAATTAATCAGTGGAACAACTTGCCTCCAGAAGTTGTGAATGCTCCAACACTGGAAGTTCTTAAGAAGATGTTGGATAACCATTTTTCTGAAGTGGTGTAGGGTTTCCTGCCTAGGCAGGGGGTTGGACTAGAAGACCTCCAAGATCCCTTCCAACTCTGTTATTTTATGTCCTATGTTCATGAGGTCCCTTCCATTAGTCTGACAAGGGCTGTCATCATTGGACTGAAAGGCAGAGGGCAGCCATTTTCTTTCTAATATCTACACTGGCTATTCTGCTTCCAGAAACCTGAGCATGTGATACCAAGCTGTAGTTTGCTAGAGTGCATCTCATTTGCAGAAAATATTCATTTTCAAGGTTGCGCTTTATCTGAACTTGCTGTTTTCCAAGACAAATTTCATTTTAAAAAAAAAATTCCAAGCACCATTTCATCAGGCTGCCTAGGCAGCTGGCAACCTCCACCCATCCTAAGGGCTTATCTCAAGCAGGTACTCCGAAGAAAACCAGAGGAGGAAAAAGCATGGCTTATCAGACAGCTGGGGAAAAAAGAGGCTCAGAGCCCAAAGGAAATTACTGAGAATATATTGATGGAGGATGTGAATGTAGCAGCCATCCTTCATCTTGTCACTGGGGGGATTTCTATTGAGATTGTCTGATGGATGCCAACATTCATCGGAAAAGGCACAAATAAACTGGCGTGGCGTAGAAGCAGAGAGCATGATTAATCTTCCCTCTCCGTCTCATTAGACCTCTCTGCTTTTGGGGAAGTGGCCACTATCCAGTTCCATGAAACAAGGGACAGCCAAGTATGTCTGTGAGGAGCCACATTATTTTCTTCAGGGTTGGCAAGATCCAAGAAGAGCAGGAACTTCAGAAATGTTTGTATATTAAGAGTCCTGTTGGCACAGTGGTTAAAATGCACTATTGCAGGCAAACTCTGCCCACAGCCTGAAGTTCAATCCTGACGGGGCTCAAGGTGTACTCAGTCTTCCATCCTCCTCTTCCTTCTCCTCCTCCTCCTCCTCCTCCTCCTCCTCCTCCTTCTCGTGTTCCCACAAGTGCAGGGTCCATTTTCTGCTTTGGCGGAAGTGGCCACCATCAAGTTCCATGAAACAAGGGACAGCCAAATATGTGTGTGAGGAGCCACGTTATTTCCTTCAGGGTCGGCAAGATCCAAGAAGAGCAGGAACTTCAGAAATATTTGTATATTAAGAGCCCTGTTGGCACAGTGGTTAAAATGCACTATTGCAGACAAACTCTGCCCACAGCCTGAAATTCAATCCTGACGGGGCTCAAGGTTTACTCAGTCTTCCATCCTCCTCTTCCTTCTCCTCCTCCTCCTCCTCCTCCTCCTCCTCCTTCTTCTCGTGTTCCCACAAGTGCAGGGTCCATTTTGGCTGGTGACTGAATGGAGCTGAGCGTTTACTGGCTGGATGCTCTTCCTGACGCCTTGTGGAGTTCACAGCAGACATTTTTTTCTTTGCACCCGGGAAGAAAAATATCTGCCGCTAACTAGGATTGAACTCTCAACTTTCCGAACGGGCGGCAATTAGCTTCACCGCTAGGGTCACCACAACACAAAGTCTTCCTGTTACAAGGATTGATGGATCAGGCCCAATGAAGAGACTTGAGACTTCAAGTAAAATATCTCTCCTTTTATTTGCAGGTTCATCATATCATCACTTGGTTACATTAGGATCTGAGCAACATGGAGGAGTGTGCCCACCTTTTGTACCTGTGGGCGGGGATTCAGGTAAGGAGGGGCCTATGGGAGGAGCTGGCCAGGTGGGTGTCTGGGTTAACCCTTGCACTGCTGAGCTATAGCTGGTCCCTGGCACGGGTAGGGCATTTATACCTGACAAATCCCCCTCTAAATGCCTGACCTGTGTCTGTAGGCCTGACTGACCGGTTGGTACCCTGTGGTGAATGTTGAGCTTGGAAACTAAGTGTGAGTGTTGTTTGCCCTGCAGAGGTTTTGTGAGTATGTCTGCGGTCTGTTCTTCTGTATCGCAATGTATGGCCTTTATGAAACCGATTCTGGAGAGCTGTCTCACGTGCTTGTATTTTATATCTATGTGCCTTGATCTTTGCCCTACAGCGTCGGACATGGATATTTCTATAGCGGCTTTGTTATCCTCGTAAATATTTATTGGGTAAGCTGGTTCTTTCCACACACTGGCCAGTAGGTCGTCGAACCAGATGAGGTTGTTGGCGGCTTTGGAGAGGCATATGTATTCAGCTTCAGTAGTCGAGGTTGCCACCAAGATTTGCTTGCCTGTATACCAATGCACCGGAATGTTATTTAAGTAGAATATGTATCCAGACGTGCTCTTCCGGCCTTTGGCGTCTCCAGCCCAGTCAGCATCGGCGTAGCAGGAGAGGATGGGTTCGTTGGATTTTTCAGGCTCTAGGGTTAGGCATGCATTGGCACTTTGTTTCAGGTATCTTAGCACCCTTTTCACTGCGTCCCAGTGGTATGTGGTGGGTTTGCTCACGTGTCTGGACAATAAATTAACTGATAGGGCAATGTCTGGTCTTGTCCAGTTAGCGATATACAGGAGAGAGCCTATGACTGACCTGTACAGCGTGTTGTCTTCAAATCCGGGTGATTCATCATGCATGTTTCTCAAGAAGTCCGTCTGCATGGGCGAATCACACCCCTTGGTGTCTGCCATGTTGCACTTATGGAGTAACTCTTCTATTTTCTCTTTCTGTGACAGCTGGAAACCTTTTGGTGTTTGGTTGACTTGCACCCCCAGGTACCGGTTTATCTTTCCGAGGTATTTTAGGGTGAAGTGCTCGCTCAGTCTGCTGGCGAAGGTGTCGCGGTTCTCTTCGTGCTTGCTGATATATAGTATGTCATCCACGTAAACCAGGATGTATTCTGGCGAGTCCCCCTCCTTCCTGGTGAAGAAGCAGTTGTCAGCTATGGTTGCCGTGAACCCCATAGACTTCAGTGCCTCTACCAAGCATTCGTACCAGCGTTTGCCTGATTGCTTCAGTCCGTATAGGCTCTTGTGGAGTAACCAGGTGTCCCCCCTGTTGGTTTCTTTGCTGTGAGGTGCTCTGATGTATATCTCTTTATCTAGATTGGCGTGCAAGTAGGCGGTCTGCACATCAAACTGGTGCACCTCCAGTCCTAGCAGAGATGCGATGACCAAGGCGCTTTTTACGCTCTCTGTCCTTACGGTGGGCGAGTAGGTGTCAGTGTAGTCCTCCGGGAACCTTTGAGCAAACCCCTGGGCAACTAATCTTGCTTTGTATAGGCTTTGCCCACCCTCTAAGTTTTTGATCTTGAAGATCCATCGGGCGCCTATTGTGTTCTTGCCCTCTGGGACTTTGGTTGGGGTGTAGACCTCTAGCTTCCTCAGGCTGTCCAGCTCTTTGGCCATGGCTAACTCCCACTTTGCCCTCTCTTCCTGGGGTAGTCTCAATACCTCTTCGTAGGAGTTGGGTGTGACATGATTCGTGTGTACGTGCATCACGTAATCATTTAGCCTTCTTGGCAATTGGTTTCTGGTAGACCTGACCGGTCTGTCTACTGTCTGCTCAGTGTCATGCAGATGTCTGGCCTCTCTTTGGGTCAGTGAGTCTACACTTATCTTGGGGTGATTCTCCTTCCATCCCTCAACCTTGATGCCTTGGAGGTTGGGCCTGGGCCTACCCCCTTCCCGTCTATCCACTGTCTCGCTTTCTTCTTGAGCTTGCTCAACTGGACTATCTTCTCGCTTGGTGGATACCTCGTTTAAGTGTATTCTGGACAAGTTGGCTTGCTCATGGAAAGTCGCTGTCCTAGATACCACGAATCTATTATTGCTATCCACAAACCTGAAGCCCTTGGTTCCTGGCTCGTATCCCATAAACCTCAGTCTTCTGGATACCTTGTCCCCTTTTTTGCGTAACTGTTTGGGTATGTGGACATCAGCGGTCACGCCGAATACATGTAAGTGTGCTATCTGTGGCTTTTTGTTGTACATGAGCTCGTATGGTGTTTTGTCTATCACACTGGACCATGTTCTGTTGAGAGTGTAGTTGGAATAGACCAGGGCTTCAGACCAGAAGTGCTGGCCAATGCCCGCGTCCTCTAAGGCGCACCTGACCATAGTCTGGAGTGTGGAGTTGCACCGTTCTGCGACCCCGTTCTGAAAAGCGGAAAACGGGGACGACGTAAAGTGAATCACGCCTTTGGACCTGAGCCAATGGGAGAAGTCCTTAGATAGAAACTCAGATCCTCTGTCAGTCATGATTTGCTTGATCTGTGTGTTGTTTTGGGTTTCTACTCTTTTGTAAAACTCTTTGAGTTTCTGGAAGGCCTCATCCTTTTTCCTTAAAGTATAGACGAAGCCATATCGACTAAAGTCATCTACTATGGTGAGAAAGTATCTTTTCTTGTAATTTATGGATGGCCTTAGGGGCCCTACCAGGTCCATGTGAACTAGGTCGAATATTTGTTTGGCGGTGCGTAACGACTTCTTGGGCCTGGGTTTTACCTTTAATTTTGAACATTTGCACACCGAGCACTCGAGGTAGTTTTCACAGTTCTTTATTTTGACACCCTCGGTACAATTGGCCATTTTCTGGACCACGGGGAAGCTGGCGTGCCCTAGCTTCCGGTGTAGCAGATGAGCACAGTCGTCATGCATGGGTTTGCCTATTGAGGGCCCCTTTTGGGTGTGTCTGTTGTGTCGTGTCTCTTGTGTCGTGTCGCCATCACTATCTACCTCTCTCCCATCTACCTGTTCTCCCTCAGTCCTGCCCTGATCGGTGCCCTCTGTGTCCTCTGAGCTGGTGCACACGCTGTGGGCGTCATCCTCATGGAAAGTTATGTACGGTAACCCTTGGTTGACGGTTACTCTCCTTATATCTTCCCCATCCTTGCTGACTTTGACATAACCATTTGTGAAGGTCACCTCAGCCCCTGATTCCTTGCTAAGCTTTACTGCAGCTAGAATGTTGTGGGGTATCCCCGGGACTAGCAGTACCCCCTCTATTTTCCCCAAGCCTGGCAATGTAACTGTCCCTTTGCCTGTCACCCTAACCTGATTTTGGTCTGCGACTTTGATCGAAAAGTCTTCCCTCTTGAATGATGAGAGTAGCTTCTGATTGTAGGTGGTGTGATTGGAGGCTCCCGAGTCCAGGAGCCATGAGCTGGTGCCTTTGTCTTGGTATGTGATGTGTGTGCGCTCGCCTATCCCGTATAATGACCCTGTCCTGCTGTCGCGCGAGCTGTCTCTGTTCCCCCTCCTGTCCCTGGGATTGGGTGAGTCCCTGCGCCTATACCTTTCTTCCGATATGTGCCTTTCCGTTTGTCTGTGCCTGTGCTCTGGTCTGCCTCTCTCCCTATAGTTCTTGGGGCAGTCCCTTTTGATGTGTCCCCTTGACCCGCAGATATAACATTCTGGCATGTTGTGTTGTCTCTCTTGGAAGACTACTCTCTTCTCACTCTTATGTTCTCTGGGAGGGCCAGGGCGGCTCCTTCTCAGATTATCTTCCGCGATCAACTTATTGGATAACTTCTCCACGGATAGCATTCCCAGACTAACGGTATCTAAGTGTGTCAAGAAGTTATTCCATGAGTGATCTAAAGAGTTAATTATTACGCTCTTCATAATCTGGTCGGAAATAACTTCTCCCCTGAGGTGTAGCTCTGCCCTGGTACCGCTTAAGGACACTAGGTGCTCACTCATAGGTGTTCCTGGCTTAAGTCTGGCAGAAAAGAAGTCTTTGGAGATTTGGGTGGTGGTGGACACACTCTCACTGTAAAATAACCCAAACATTTTTCCTATAATTTCTGATACTGTGAGGTTATGTCCAATACAGTGGTAAATAGTGGGTGATATGCTTGCAATTAAAAGATAGAATGCCCTATGGTGCATGCAATCCAGCTCTAAAGACCATGGTCTCTCTGGGGGATCATTAATAAAATGAGACATATTCTCTTTTAGGAATACCACTTGGAGTTGCTGTGACCACTCTAGGATATTGCCCCCATCCATTCTCAACTTGGGAAAGTCAACAGGTAAGTTCCCAGCACTATTAGTAAAATTACTTACTGCTGGCTGCTGTCCATGGTTCCTTATGTGCCTATAGCAGCAGTAAGGCATGGGAATGCTTGCCGGTAGTTTAAAAGTCCCGCTTTGTAATTTTTTTCTTTTTTCTTCCTCTAGGCGGAAGAGCGCATGCGCGAAGTCCATTTCAGCTCCGCCGTCGCTGTGGAAGGACCTGTTCATCGCGGCTCCGCTGTAGAGGCCTCTGTCGGTCGGGTAGGCCTCGGCTTCGGCCTTGGGGGTCCAGGTGTGCTCCGGAAGGCGTCGTCCAGCAGCTGCTTCTCCGGAATGAAGATCCTGGCGGCGCTGGGGCTCCGGCGATGGCTGTAAGTAGCTGCCCCAATCCATGCGGTCCGGGGTGTGCGGCCTGGGCGATCGGAGGCGCGGTGTCCCTGGGGTGCGAAGGTGGGCTGGCGAGTTGTCGCGGGCGTCGGTGGCTCTCGGGTGGGTGCTTCGTTGCCCCTCTCCTCGTCTTCCCTTTTGTTTTGGCCTCTCCGGCTTCTCTTTAGTGATTTTGAGGCCTGGGCCGAAGGCGGCGGCAAGGGTCTTCATGGCCCTATCCACTTGCCGCTCGCTGGGGGTATACCAGGGGTCGGAGTCGGATTCGGTCCCCTCTCCCCGGTCACTTTCACCATGGTTTATGGTCCGGCATTTTTCGCGCGCCGGCCATTTTGAATTCTGTTTGTTGATTGGTTGGGGGTCGGCCATCTTGTCCGACAACGTGGACAAAGATGGCCGCCGTTTCAAATTTAGAGCGGGGCTTTGGAGCTCGGTGGCCATTGGAAGTGCCCTTTTGGGCGATCCACTCACCGAGTCCAGCTCCTCGAGTTCGGAGTCCGAGCCTTCTTCGCTCCTTGCCACCTCTCGGTCGATTATGAAGCTCCGCAGGTCGGCAAGGAGGTTCTTGTCGCCGGCTCGCTCTTTCAACAGCTGCAGGACGTCGAGTCGTAGCTTCTCTTCTTCTTGGTCGTGGTGGGCCCTTTTCCCTTTCTCGATCTCACCCCTTTCTTCCGTCGCGGTGGCTTTGGGGGTAGTTGAGGTTCCTGCCTTCCCTGGCGAGTCCGATGGGTTGCTTTCCCGTTGCTTCGGGGGTGTCGCCATTCTGCAGGTAGGTACGGGTCCTTGTCTTGTGGCTTGGGATCTCTGGGCCTTACCAACCATCCTCTGCTACCATTTTGTTACAAGGATTGATGGATCAGGCCCAATGAAGAGACTTGAGACTTCAAGTAAAATATCTCTCCTTTTATTTGCAGGTTCATCATATCATCACTTGGTTACATTAGGATCTGAGCAACATGGAGGAGTGTGCCCACCTTTTGTACCTGTGGGCGGGGATTCAGGTAAGGAGGGGCCTATGGGAGGAGCTGGCCAGGTGGGTGTCTGGGTTAACCCTTGCACTGCTGAGCTATAGCTGGTCCCTGGCATGGGTAGGGCATTTATACCTGACACTTCCATCCTTCTGAGGTCGGTAAAATGAGGACTCAGATTGTTGGGAGCAATATGCAAATAATGTTTCTATGTTATAAACCGCCCAGAGAATGCTGTAAAGCACTATGGGATGGGATGTAAGCCTAAATGCTGATTCTATTGTTATTGTTGTTTATACTAGATAGAATCAAGGCAGGGTTATTTTCCATTTCTTTCTCTCATTTTCTTCTTTCCCAGGCTGAGTAATCTGCTCTGAAACTCCTTCTTCTGTCTTTCTTGTCATCCTTCTCCATATGCAGGGCCAAGTCTGTGTCCCATCACACATATTAAAGTCTGACAGTTTTCTATCAAGCAGAGCACATCTAGAAGTTGCAATGTTAGTTTCTTGGATCCATGTACAAAGGTAGTATCTACAGCTGAAGACCACAGGCATGTTCAGAATCAAGAAAGGAGCACAAGTTCAGAAAAAAAATTACTGGAAGCTTCTGACTGACTTAACTCCTTTAACAGAACAGAATAACAGAGTTGAAAGGGACCTTGGAGGTCTTCTAGTCCAACCCCCTGCACAAGCAGAAGACCCTATATTATTCTAGAGAAGCGGTTGTTCAGCCTCTTCTTAAATGCCTCCAGTGATGGAGCATCCACAACTTCTGAAAGCAAGCTGTTCCATTGATTAATTGTTCTCACTGTTAGGAAATTTGTTCTTTGTTCTAGCTTGGTTCTCTTCTTAATTAGTTTTCATGATTCATTGTTTCTTGACTTGCCTTCTAGTGCTTTGGAAAATAAATTGACCCTCTCTTCTTTGAGGCAGTCCCTCAAATATTGGAACACTGCTATCAGATCACCCCAGTCCTTCTTTTCACCAGACTAGACATACCCAATTCCTGCAACCATCTTTCATATATTTTATCCTCCAAGCTCCTAATCATCTCTATTGCTCTTCTCTGCACTCTTTCCAGAGTCTCAACATCTTTTTTATAATATGGTAACCAAAACTGAATGCAGTAATCCAAGCGTGGTCTTACCAAGATCTTGTAAAGCAGTACTAATACTGTTGCTACTGTTCAAAAAAATAAATGTTGGCCTTTTGTTTTAGGTCAAAACGGTCCACAGGGCTGCCCTGCAAACAGCAAAGAACTGGCCCACAGTGCCTCTGCCAGTGAAAACAGGACTGGCCCACAGTGCCTCTGCCAGACTGGCCCACAGTACCTCTGCCAGTGAAAACAGGACTGGCCTACAGTGCCTCTGCCAGTGAAAACAGGACTGGCCCGCAGTACCTCTGCCAGTGAAAACAGGACTGGCCCGCAGTGCCCCTGCCAGTGAAAACAGGACTGGCCCACAGTGCCTGTGCCAGTGAAAACTGGACTGGCCAGCAGTGCCTTTGCCAGTGAAAACTGGACTGGCCCGCAGTGCCTCTGCCAGTGAAAACAGGACTGGCCCGCAGTGTCTCTGCCAGTGAAAACAGGACTGGCCCGCAGTGCCTCTGCCAGTGAAAACAGGACTACAGGACTGGCCCGCAGTGCCCCTGCCAGTGAAAACTGGACTGGCCTGCAGTACCTCTGCCAGGGAAAACAGGACTGGCCCGCAGTGTCTCTGCCAGTGAAAACAGGACTGGCCTGCAGTGCCTCTGCCAGTGAAAACTGGACTGGCCAGCAGTGCCTTTGCCAGTGAAAACTGGACTGGCCCGCAGTGCCTCTGCCAGTGAAAACAGGACTGGCCCGCAGTGCCTCTGCCAGTGAAAACAGGACTGGCCTGCAGCGCCTCCACCATTTTTGCTGTCAGAGGGTTGCAGGAGGCCGTTGCAGCCGGAAACAGAGCTCGCCAGCTCATTTTCACTGGCAGAGCACTCGGGCCACCACAGGCCCCCCTGACACCAGTGACATTGAGCTGGCCACACCCACCCTGGCCATGCCCACTCTCGCCCCCTGAGGTCAAACACAACCCTGATGCAACCCTCAATGAGATTAAGTTTGACACCACAGGCATAATCACTGATGGGTATTTTTTTCTATTTTTCTTTTGACAAAGGTGCTTAGGAAATTCCAGGATTGGGAAGAGAAGAAGAAAATATCATATGAATGTAAAGATTCTGAAAAGCTGATAACTGAAGCTAAACTTCCAAATTGTCACAAGTAAATGCCTTATTCTTGAATGGAGGATATATATGCTCATGGGGTATCAAGGGTTAATTTATTCTTTCCTTCCTAATGTATTCATATGTTACCACTCCTACTTCTTAACCCCGCCTTAATGATATAAAAGGAGATACACTCTCCTCCTTCTTGCTTCTTTCTGCAATCACTCTGGGAATAAAGAATGCCTTCTGTAAATAAACTACCTTCTGTTTGAATATAAAAAGTCTGAATCTATTATTGAGTCTGATCCTCGAATTATGGCAACAAGCTGGTAGCAGAGGATGGTTGGCTGACTCAATGAGAAACAGACATGCCAAAGAAAGAAAACTCCAGAAACAAAAGAGAAAGACCCAACACCAGGGCACACAACAAAGATATGGAAACAGATCACGAAATGATCAATGAATCGACAATAAAAATGACAAAAGAACTCGAAAATCTCACTACAGACGACGAAGAGGTAATCGAAGAACCCAGCGACCAAGAAGCAAGCGAAACGGAAAACAACACACTCAGATTAGAAATTCTGAAGTTACTGAAATGTCAAAAAGACGACAAAAATCTCATCGCGAACCTCCAAGACATCATAAAAACCAACGGAGCAGCGAGAGAAAACTACTTCAACGCGTCAGAACCAAAAGATCGCAAAATGGTAAGCAGATTGCCCACAGAAGAAAATGTAACTGAAGAAAAGACCAGCGATCCCACGCAAAATGTTGAATGGCAGCCATCTTGGTCTTGTCAGCCCGCCAAAATGAATGACTCACAACCAATCAGAGAGCAGAGTTCAAAATGGCTGGCGCGAAAAGCTCTACACAACATAAGAAATAAAAAAGAAAAATTCAATTCATCAGAAGAATCCGATACAGACACCGAAGAAACATCAACCGAACTACAAATCGAAGCGGCTATGAAAACACTCTTCGCAGCCTTCGGCCTGAATCTAAAAATCTCAAGGAAATCAACGAAAGTACCAAAGACTGTAAATCGAATAACAAAGAAAAGACAGACTGCACAATCCAAAGACAAAGATACAGAAACAAACGAACAAGCGTTCCTGCTTCCATCCACTCCGAATCGATCAACGAGAGTGCTAACGCCCGAACCCAGAGAGCCTTGCAAGTACTCGCCCACACCGCAAACGATCCCGGGAGCCAGAGGCCTCAACCGAGACGACCACAATAAAAAGAAGCAAGCACCGATCCACACCTGGACGCCTAAAGTCGAACCGGAGAGCGAATCATCTGAGGAAGAGCAATACAAGGGAGCTGCAGCAACGAGAACCTCTCCCGACAGTTCCTGGAACAAAATGAACAGCGCGCATGCGCAAACACACACAAACGAACACAGAGACTTTGAAGAACAGAGAGAACCATTCAGACTAGTCGCAAGCGTACCTACACCATTCTGCAGTTACCAGCATCTACAAGACCATGGACAGCCTCCAGTTGTAAGTAATGCAGCAAATAACATTGGATACCTTCCTAATGATTTTCCAAAATTGAGAATAGACAGTATTAATTTACAGGAATGGAGTCAGCAGCTACAGGTTGTTTTTTTAAAAGAGAATTTATTGTTTTTCATAACTAAACCTCCCAAAAAACCATGGACTCTAAAATTGGACTGCCTACACCACAGAGCATTCTATTTACTAATATCTACTATATCTCCTGCTATCTATCATAGTATTAAGCATAATCTGACTGTATCAGAAATAATGCATTGCATGTTTAAATTGTTTCATAGTGAAAGTGTGGCAACCATAACAAGAATGTCTAAAAATTTCTTCTCAGCCAGGATAAAACCTGGAACTACTGTAAGTGAACATTTGCTATCTCTAAACACAACTAGAGCAGAACTTCATTTAAGGGGAGAAATAATATCAGATTAGACAATGAAAAGTGTTATCCTTAATTCATTAGACTCATCATGGGATAACTACATAACTCACTTGGACATAATTAATTTAGGACACTTATCTATAGAGAGTTTATCAAATAGATTAATAGCTGAAGATAATCTGAGAAGAAGCCACTACAGCGCATACAAAGAACACAGACAGACCAAAAGAGTAGTATTTCAAGACAGATACTCAGAACCAATTGAGTGTTATAATTGTAGATCCAAAGAACATTATAAAAGAGATTGTCCAAAACATCTTAAAGAAAGACAAGACCACGACACTAGAAATAGATACAATAACAGACAATCATCTATTGATAGATACAGATATAGAAACTCACCAAACTTTAGAGAACGTAGAGGGGGCAGAGATAACTCAAGAGATAGAAAGTCTGGATCATTAAATGGATTAGATAAACACACCATAACCAAAAACCAAAATTCAAAGGATAATGCCTGGCTCATTGATTCTGGGGCAACAAATCACACAACACATAATAAGAAAATATTATCTTCCTTCATAGAAGATAAATTTGTAATCAAAGTAGCTAATCAAGAGGAAGTTCAAGTCATTGGAAGAGGAAATGTAGATTTACCCGGTTTAGGGAAAATAGAGGGGGTTTTATTAATACCCGAAATACCTCATAACATTCTTAGTGCAATAAAGTTAAGCAGAGACTCCAACATAAATGTAATATTCTCAAAGGGAAAGGCAATTTTAGAGAAAAACAAAACAAACTTAGGTAACGTGATTATCAAAGGAGATTTACCATATCTGGTCACAGAGGAAAAATGGCTTCACAACATTGATTCAAACATGGAAGATGACACTAGCATAGAAAATGAAAATAACAGTAACAGTGACAATGAGGAACACGAAACAGAACATAACAATGAAACCACATCTGTAAACGATACACATAATAACAAAAGACCAACTATTGGAAAACCAATTCATGATGAATGTGCACATATATTACATAGAAAATTAGGACATGCTAGTTTTCCTGTAATACAAAAAATGATTGAACATGCTGAAGGTGTCAAAATAAAAGATTGTAAAAATTACTTGGAATGTTCAGTATGTAAGTCCTCAAAACTCAGAACCAAACCCAGACCAAAAAAGGCAACAAGATCATCAAATCACATATTTGATCTAATACATATGGATCTAGTTGGTCCATTAACCCCATCAATCACATACAAGAAACGATACTTTCTTACTATTGTAGACAACTATAGTCGTTATGGCTTTGTCTACACTTTAAGGCACAAAGATGAAACATTTCAAAAGTTTAAAGAATTTTACAAACATGTAGAAACACAACACAATGTAAAAATAAAGCAGATCATGACAGACAGGGGATCTGAATTCATGTCAAAGGAATTCTCCCAATGGCTAAAGGAAAAAGGAATGTTACACTTCACTTCTAGCCCTTTCTCTGCATTTCAAAATGGAGTAGCAGAACAAAAAAACTCGACACTACAAACCATGATTAGATGTACATTAGAAGATGCTGGTTTAGGCAAACATTTCTGGTCAGAAGCACTTTTATACTCCAATTATACCCTAAACAGAATTTGGTCTAGTGTCATAAACAAAACACCATATGAATTGATGTATAGTAAAAAATCCAAAATAGCCCAAATGCATGTATTTGGAGTAACGGCAGATGTACATATACCAAAACAATTGAGACGTAAGGGAGATAATGTATCTAGAAGGCTCAGATTCATGGGCTATGAAACAGGCACAAAAGGATACAGATTTATTGACAATAATAACAAGTTCATAATTTCTAGGACAGCTGTATTTCACGAACAGGCCAATTGGTCTAAGATACATCTTAATGAGATACTCCCAACAACAAGACCAGACATTAAAAATCAAGATAAGACAGAAAGAGAAGAACATAATCACAGTACACAAAAGGGCAACAAAAAACATGGATGGGAAACTGTCCAAATATCAAAACAGATTCATTAACACAAAAGGAAGCAAGATATTTACACAATAACGATAGCAGGCCAGAAAGAACAATTAGAAGTAGCAGGAACCAGGTACCAAATAGATACAAAGATTACATAATGCTCATAAATGACAATACATCAACACCCAATACATATGAAGAAGTATTAAAACTTCCCACAGAAGAAAGAAAAAAGTGGGAATTAGCCATGGCCAAAGAAATGGACAGTTTACGAGAACTAAAGGTATTCACCCCAGCTCCAGCACCAAAAGACAAAACAGTTATTGGCACTAGGTGGATATTCAAAATTAAAAATCTGGAAGAAGGAAATACATTATATAAAGCAAGACTAGTTGCATAGGGCTATGCTCAAAAGTATCCTGAGGACTATACCGATACATATTCCCCCACTGTAAGGACTGAAAGTGTTAAGACAGCTTTAGTAATAGCATCAGCCCTTAATCTTGAAGTTTTTCAATATGACATACAGACTGCATACCTACATGCAAAACTAGATAAAGAAATATACGTGAAAGCCCCTCACAGCCAAGACACAAAGAGAAACGAAACTTGGTTACTAAACAAAAGTTTGTATGGATTAAAGCAATCCGGTAAATGTTGGTATGAATGTTTGGTCAACGTACTCAAAACTATGAACTTCAACGCCACAACTGCAGACAATTGTTCCTTTGTTAGAAGAGATGGTGATTCAATAGAATTTGCATTAATCTATGTGGATGACATTTTGTATATTGGTAAACATAAAGAGAAAAGAGATACATTCGTAACCAAACTAAGTGAACATTTTTCTTTAAAATCATTGGGTAAAGTAAACAAATATCTTGGAGTTCAAATCAGCAAAACTAAAATGGGATTTAGATTATCTCAGAAAGATAAGATTATTGAACTCTTAAACAAATGCAATATGAATGATGCAAAGCCTTGTGATACACCAATGTAAGTTGACTTTTTAAAAAATATGAATGTATCATCTCCTGAGTTTAATGATAATACACTTTACAGATCAGTTATTGGTTCCCTTCTGTATATTTCCAATTGGACCAGACCGGATATTGCCCTACCCCTTAATTTATTATCCAGATGTGTAAGTAAACCCTTAATTTATCATTGGGAAGCCATTAAGAGAATACTAAGGTATTTGAAACACAGCTTAGACTATTGTTTATTGTTAGAGCCCAACAATGATAAAGAGCCCATTCTCACTTGTTACGCTGATGCAGATTGGGCAGGTGACACTAAGTGCAGGAAAAGTACTTCCGGCTATGTATTCTTTCTTAACGATTGTCCAGTCTACTGGTATACTGGAAAACAAGATTTAGTAGCCACATCAACGACTGAGGCAGAGTATATTTGTTTGTCTAAAGCTTCTAATAACCTCGTATGGTTCAATGATCTATTATCAGATGTTTGGAAGAGTCCTTCATTACCTTTCATTATGCATGAAGATAACAAAGCTGCAATAGAGATATCTAGAGCGGATGCTATTGGTCAAAGATCTGGACATATAGATATCAAATACAAGCATGTAAGACAATTATCTCAAAATGGTTTTATTAAAGCTATTCATTGCGAAACTACAGAACAAATAGCTGATATATTGACTAAGCCTTTACCATCTAAACAACATAAATATTTAACTTCAAAGTTACAGGTTTTATATTGTTCTGAACCTGAATGTAATTACTGTTGTATGTCGAATCGGCATTTAGAGGGGGATTTGTCACAAGTAAATGCCTTATTCTTGAATGGAGGATATATATGCTCATGGGGTATCAAGGGTTAATTTATTCTTTTCTTCCTAATGTATTCATATGTAACCACTCCTACTTCTTAACCCCGCCTTAATGATATAAAAGGAGATACACTCTCCTCCTTCTTGCTTCTTTCTGCAATCACTCTGTGAATAAAGAATGCCTTCTATAAATAAACTACCTTCTGTTTGAATATAAAAAGTCTGAACCTATTATTGAGTCTGATCCTCGAATTATGGCAACACAAATGTATTCCAAATAATACTGTCCAAAAACCTTTCATTCAGAGATTGCCATTTCTATCATGGACTTGAGGGTGGAGGAGCTTCTACCAGTCTCTTACTGTATGTATTGGCAGAGTATGTTCACATTGATTTAAGAATGGAACAGAAGCATATAGAAAAAATTATATTACAATCCCTCTTTGAGGAAGATGGATGTTTCAGAAAAGTGAAATATATATAACAAACAAACAAATGCAGCATCTTAAACAAAAACAAAGGGGAAAAGAAACATATGCATATTTTGGGTTACTAAAGTTTGGGACAATTTCATTTTTCTAACTGTAGCACAAAACATTTAATAAAATAGTTTCATTTGGTTAATTTGTTTACACTGAAAATAGATAGATTTAAATTCTGGTATATAAACGAAATGCAATTGCGTACTCTTGGGCCTCCAACATTACATGGATCAAAATATGCCTCACTAACATTAGTTCAAGCTGAGGAACTGTAGAGCATGGAGCACAGCAAGAAATAATGGCTGGCCTCAAACAGAGACATTTTATAATGTCTTGCGTTTATAAGCAAGATTTTTATTAGACTGTGAACCAAAGCAGTTTTCTTTTTTCCAAATAGGTAAATTGGATGCACACTGTCAAATAAGTGTAGTATTTTTCTCCCTGAGCATGCTGTTATTTTTGCTCTTGGGAGCCTGCAGGTGATGGAGTAAGGTTAGAGAATATTGGTCCTTCAAATATTGTGGCCAACTTGAGAAAAGTATTAAGCAGAATGATAGTCTGAAGAAGACTACAAATGTTCTCTAAGTCCCCTGGACTTCGGCACATACTATGGCGAGCAAGTTATCCTTCTCCAGAGGGGATTCATTCTGTTAAGAAGGTGACTGTGGGACACACAACTTCATAGTCACACCCAAGGAGAACTTAAAAACTATTGCAGTCATTTCGTCTGACTTACAGATTAACAGAGTTGGAAGGGACCTTGTAGGTCAGTGATGGCTAACCTTTTTGCCATCACGTGCCAGGAGAGGGGGGTGGGGGAGGGTCGCGCGCGCACATGCCCACGCGCATGCGTGCGCAACCCCCTCCTCCCTCCCCCCCCGCTCCTGGCACATGATGGCCTGGTAGGTCCGTTTTTCTTTCTTACCTGGTTCCAGATCCTCTCTGTGTATCTGGGAAGGGCGAAAACAGCCTTTCCCACTCCCTTGGAGGCCCTACGGAGGCTGAAAGGGCCCATTTCCCCACTCCCGGTGGGACAGGAAGTGACGTTTTTTGCTGTCCCCAGCCTCCAGAACCTCTCTAGGAGTCTCTAGGAGCCTCTCTAGGAGTCTCTAGGAGCCTCTCTAGGAGTCTCTGGAGGCTGGGGACAGGAAAAAACGTCACTTCCTGTCCCACCGGGAGTCGGGAAATGGGCCCTTTCAGCCTCCGTAGGGCCTCTAAGGGAGTGGGAAAGGCTGTTTTCGCCCTTCCCAGATACACAGAGAGGATCTGGAGCCAGGTAAGAAAGAAAAACGGGCCTTCCCCACCCCGCCCCCCAGGCCCTCCAGAGGCAGGAAACAGCCTGTTTCCCTACTTCTGGTGGGCCCAGAAGGCCCGAAAATCAGTTGGCCGGCGCGCGCATGCGCCCCAGAGCTGAGCTGGCGAGCCCACTAATATGGCTCCGTGTGCCACCTGTGGCACGCGTGCCATAGGTTTGTCATCACGGTTGTAGGTCATCTAGTCTAACCCTCCACCCAAGCAGGAGACCCTAAACCATTTCTGACAAATAGCAATCCAATCTCTTCTTGAAAGCCTCCAGTGATGAAGCTCCCACAGCTTCCGAAGGCAAGCTGTTCCATTGGTTCATTGTTCTTACATATATTTGTTAGTATAGAGCTATAATTGCATTCAACAATGAACTAAAGGGCCACCATCAGTGAGCTGTTGGACAGCATTACTTGGTCTGTTGTGTAGATGTTTGGGTGGTTTAGGGGCGGGGAATTTATGGTGGGCGGGGGTGTGTTTGGGGATTGTTATGTGTGTTGGACCTGGTCTTTGGGTGTTAAGTGAATTTCGTTGTATGGGTATACTGTGTATACACGTACAATGACAATAAAATTATTATTATTAGTTGGTTAGCAAAAAGGACAACTATTTTTTCTGCTTGATTGTGTGACCTATAGGATATATTCATATATTAAATATGAGTCAGCAGTGTGCTGCAGCTGCCAAAAAAGCCAACACAGTTCTTGGCTGCATAAACAGAGGGATAGAATCAAGATCACGTGAAGTGTTAATACCACTTTACAATGCCTTGGTATGGCCACACTTGGAATATTGCATCCAATTTTGGTTGCCATGATGTAAAAAAAATATTGACACTCTAGAAAGAGTGCAGAGAAGAGCAACAAAGATAATTAGGAGATTCGAGGATAAAACTCATAAAGAACAGTTGCTGGAACTGGAGGTGTCTAGTCTTATGAAAAGAAGGACTAGGGGTGACATGATAGCAGTGTTCCGATATCTCATGGGTTGCCACAAAGAAGAGGGAGTCAAACTATTCCCCAAAGCACCTGAGGGCAGGACAAGAAGCAATGGGTGGAAACTAATGAAGGAGAGAAGCAATTTAGAACTAAGGAGAAATTTCCTGACGGTTAGAACAATTAATCAGTGGAACAACTTGCCTCCAGAAGTTGTAAATGCTCCAACACTGGAAGTTTTTAAGAAGAGATTAGATAATCATTTGTCTGAAGTGGTGGAGGGTTTCCTGCCTAAGCAGGGGGTTGGACTAGAAGACCTCCAAGGTCCCTTCCAACTTCACTAAATTATATTAGACACTGTTTATTCCCCGGACTTTGTGCATTTGTATATAGGCACTTGAGATCTTTATGTCTGACTCTGTGTATGCTTCCTATGTGTCCTATTTGGTGTTTTTTTTTTGTCATTTTGTCTAATTCATTTACAGTATCTGCTGTAATCTACTTCATATATCAGCTAGCTAATGGAATTTGAAATGAATAAATGCCATGGAGCATGGTGAAATTCCTACCAAGATTGTTAGTAAGATAAGCTATAAGGTCAAAGATTCATCACCAGCAACAAACACAAGCTCACCAATGGATTTTTTGACTTTCAAGCAATTTTGTGGCTCTGATCACTTGTTAGCGAGTCCCTAATAGCAAAGGGCCAAATATCTCATTTACTGAGGTATCAGTGTTGTAGCTTCAAATGAGATGGAGAAGGAAACTAATCTTGGAGAGGTTTAGAAAATTCCAATGTGAAGCAAATATACTTTCCTTTGGCTGTGACTTCTGGTGTCCTGTAGAAACATTAAAAAAGTAAATGCAGAGCTTGCACTGGAAAGCATCAATAACAACAATAAATATTGGACATTATAGAGGTGGTCCTCGACTCACGACCACAGTGAAGTCCAAAATTTATTTGTTAAGTGAAATATTTATTAAGTGAGTTTTGCCCCATTTTTATGACTTTTCTTGCTGCAATTGTTAGGTAAATCACTGCAGTTGACAAGTTAGTAACCCAGTTGTTAAGTGAATCTGGCTTCCCCATTGACTTTGCTTGTCAGAAAGTCACAAAAGTCACAAAAATGACCTTGGGACCCAGCAACAGTCATAAATATGAACCGGTTGCCAAGCATCTGAATTTTGATCACATGATCATGATGCTGCAAAGGTTCTAACTGTGAAAAACGGTCATAAGTCACATTTTTCAGTTCTGTTGTAACTTTGAATGGTCATCCCAAAGGTGCTTTTTCAAGAGGCAACTGAACTTTCTGGTTTTTCTTTGAAGACGTCTCACTTCTCATCAGAGAAGCTTCTTCAGCTCTGACTGGATGGTGGGGAATGGAAGGATTTATACTCCTTGCAGACAGCTGGTCATTTGCATCCTTTTAAAGAGTCGTTGAGCCCACTTAGAGGTTGATCTGTGTCCTCAGGATCACCTGAGTAGGGCAAATAGGTGTGGAAACTTCTGGGAACTCTTGAAATGACTGTGTTGTAGACTGGAGATAGATGATGTCATATCCTTTCCCCTATGTTGGGAAAGGGCTGTTTTGACAATTTTGACATAGATGGCCTCTTTCACCCCTCTTTTTGAATGGTCACTAAACAAGCTGTTGTAAGTCGAGGACTACCTCTATTCAGATTACCCTTAATACACTTGTACACACATAGAACTGGAAAGCTGTACAATATTTCGGCTTGTTAACCAAACTTGGAAGGCGGGTTAACATTATGCAATGCTGATCTGTGAACTGCAAGGCGGCTTATCACCCAAGAAAAGGTAGCCTCATATTAACTCCCAATTTAAATGTTGTTTCTGCATGACATAAAAAGCTTCCACCAATTCAAAAGACTTTTATTCTATATATAGAGAGAGAGAAAGAGAGAGAGAATGCAATTTAATGGGGACAGAATTGTCCAAAGACAAAGACCTTATACAGGTAGTCCTTGACTTACGACCAAAATTGGGACCAGAATTTCCACTGCTAAGCAAAGCAGCTGTTAAGTGAGTAGTGCCTGATTTTATGACCATTTTTGCCACAGTTGTTAAATGAATCATGTGGTTGTTAAGCAGATCCAGCTTCTGCCATTGACCCTGCCTGTTGGAAGCTGCCTGGAAATGGCGATCACATGACACCAGGATGCTGCAACCATATAAATATATGCTGGTTGCCAACACCCCAATTTTAATCATGTGACCATGGAGATGATGCAACGATCATTAAGTGTACATTGTAACTTTGAAAGGCTGCCAAAAGAATGGTTGTAAGTTGAGGACTTCTTGTATATCTCTCCATCCATCCTTCTACAATAGTTCTCCTTGGTTGCCTATCCCTTCAGACTGGAAAAAGCTTTACACTGTAGGATAAGCACAGGCAGTCCTTGACTTACAACAGTTCATTTAGTTTAACTTTAGTTCAAAGTTACAACAGCAATGAAAAAAGTGAATTATGACCATTTTTCGCATCACCATGATCATGTGATCAAAATTCAAATGTTTTGGCAATTGGTTCGTACTTACAACCGTACCTGTGTCCTGAAATCATGTGATCAACTTTTTGCAACGAAGGTCAACGGGGAAGCCAGATTCACTTAACAACCGGGTTATTAACTTATCAACTGCAGTGATTTACTTAACAACTGGCAAGAAAGGCAAGAAAGGTCGTAAAATGGGGCAAAACTCACTTGACAAATGTCTCACTTAACGACAGAAATTTTGGGCTCAATTGTGGTCGTATATCCAGGACTACCTGTACTCTTAAAGCAATGGAAACCAGGGAGAATGTAAAATTTATTGCTTGATCAAAGACAGAATACTTGTACATCCTTCACAAGCACTTTGTAACTAATGTGAGCAACACTAAACACCTCACCCAGAAGAATTTTTACTGAAATATTTATCTTTTCTGAAAACTAATTTTGAAAGCATTTTTTTTTCATTCAGTTAAATAAGAATACCCCAAAAATCAGGGGTGAAATCCAGCAGGTTCTGACAGGTTCTGGAGAACCAGTAGCAGAAATTTTGAGTAGTTCAGAGAACCAGCAAATACCACCTCTGGCTGGTCCCAGAGAATAAAATTCTATAGAATAGAATAGAATAGAATAGAATAGAATAGAATAGAATAGAATAGAATAGAATAGAATAGAATAGAATAGAATAGAATAGAATAGAATTCTTTATTGGCCAAGTGTGATTGGACACACAAGGAATTTGTCTTGGTGCATATGCTCTCTGTGTACATAAAAGAAAAGATACATTTGTCAAGAATCATAAAGTACAACAATGATAGTCATAGGGAAACAGTCAATATAAATCTTAAGGATACCAGCAACAAGGTTACAGTCATACAGTCATAAGTGGGAGGAGATGGGTGATAGGAACAATGAGAAGATTAATAGTAGTGCAGACTTAGCAACTAGTTTAACAGTGCTGAGGGTGGGAATAGAAATTTTGGAATATTCTTCTCCCAGGAGTGAGGAGGGAATGGGGATTTTGCAGTATCCTTCCCCTGGAGTGGGCTGGGAATGGAAATTTTGGAATATCCTTCTTCCAGGTTTGGGGTGGGAATGGGGACTTTGCAGTATCCTCCCCCTGGAGTGGGGTGGGAATGGAGATTTTGCAGTATCCTTCCCTGCCACGCCCACCAAGCCCCGCCCACCAAGCCACACCATGCCCACCAAGCCCCGCTCACAGAACCGTTGGTAAAAAAAATTGAATTTCACCACTGCAAAAAATGTACTGGACAGCAGTTGTATGCATTAATGAAATACTGAAATAATGGCTTAACAACACAATCTTATTCATATCTACTCAGAACTAAGTCCTATTGAACGTAATGCCTCTTACATGCAGGTACATACTTAAGGACAGTGATTGTTTAATTTTTCAAAACCACAGAACACCCTTTTTTTTCAAATGAACACTTATTTCTTTTATAAAGGCAAGAAAATCAAAGGAATATGAAAATAGAACATGTTTTAATAAAACTTTATTCCCTTACATTTGATACGTAAATTACCAATCTTAACAGGATGTATGAGCCTGCATATTATGGATATTTCATTAATATCTAGAGAGAGATTTATTAAAGTAAGATTCAGTGAAATGTTCTCTCTGTTTTAATATTTGATTTTGATTGTCATAAGTGCTAAAAATTAACAGCTTCGATACCTTTTCATTTATATCTCACATTTTAGGATGTCTAGTTAGGCTTTTTATTTTATGCCATTTTAATGTGATGTTTGAGAATTGATCTGCCAACATCTCCTCTTATTTATGGATAGTATATTTATTTGGCAACTGAAACTGAATGGATCCAAAATCCTCAAAGGAATTTTTTTTTTTTATTAGATGGTGAGACTGGGTTGTGGAATATCTTCAAATTGTCCAATGGACACTGACATTCTCCAGAACATACTTATTAAAAATCTGATTGCAGGACAGCAGTCTTATTAGTCAAAATCTGTTGTTTTGGAGTCTAAAAGTAAAGGGAAGATCTTCATTTATATTTGTCCATAAGTGTCATGCCCCTTCAGAGCCTGAATCTGTGAAGGAAGATGAGCCGGAGGATGCGACTAAGTCTGAGGAGGCGACTTTGTTGGCATCGGAGGAATGTGGGGAGGAGCAGGCCGAGTCAGGCCAGGGCCTTTCAGGATTGGGATGGCTTGTAGGCAGGGAGGAAGGTGGGAAGGATGACCAAGAGAAGCTAAGCAGTGAACATTAGAGACAGAGCTCAGGCGATGAGCCAGGACCTCCTTCTGATTCTCAAACTCCATTTTCACTGGCAGAGACACTGCAGGCCAGTCCTTTGCTGTTTCCAGGGCAGCCCTGTGGGCCAAGTCTAAGCACCTCGTGGGCCCGATTCAGCCCATGGGCCTTGAGTTTGACACCCCTGCAGTAGAAAGACAACCTTAATAGCTTTCTGCATGGAAGCATGATCGAGGCATGTATCCACGAGCATGTGTTTTATGGCCCAGTTACCCAGTGGTGAAGTCCAAATTTTTTTACTACCGGTTCTGTAGCCGTGGCTTGGTGGGCGTGGTGTGGCTTGGTAGGCGTGGCAGGGGAAGGATACTGCAAAATCTCCATTCCCACCCCACTCCAGGGGGAGGATATTGCAAAATCTCCATTCCCACCCCACTCTGGGGCCAGCCAGAGGTGGTATTTGCCGGTTCTCCGAACTGCTCAAAATTTCCGCTACCGGTTCTCCAGAACCTGTCAGAACCTGCTGGATTTCACCCCTGCAGTTACCGCTTGGCCCCCATGTTGTGGCTTCCAATGTTGTTGTTTTTATGTGACACCATGAATATTTATCCAGCCTTGGCTTTTTGCCAGATAACTGGATTTCAGATGAAATGTCGCAAATGTGAGATTTCTAAGGAGGCATTGTAAAGAGATTATCCTGTTTAATAGCATTGAGAGTATATCCCATTCTCAGTATTCACACAGGGAATGGGAAGTAGGGAAGAGAATCTACAGTCCCTATGGATGAGTGAGGAGGTTTCCATTTCAGTTCTCTGTCTGTTGGGATTCGATTACGTCATGAAGTAATGCCTGGTGTCTATCTGGCCTCAGCCTGCAGAAATCGGAAACTACAGAATCAAATAGGTCTGTTAAAAAAATAGAGATGAAATGGAATTTTTCATTAAAATCTAATCATTCGAGGCAGGAAGCTAGGTATCATCTCAAACAAACAGATCAACAGACTAACAGAGTTGGAAGGAACCTTGTAGGTCATCTAGTCTAACCCCCCCACCCAAACAGGAGACCCTACACCATTTCTTACAGATGGCAGTCCAGTCTCTTCTTGAAAATCTCCAGTGATGAAGCTCCCATGATTTCTAAAGACAAGCTGTTCCATTGGTTGATTGCTCCCACTGTCAGAAAATTTCTTCTTATTTCCAGGTTGAATCGCTTCTTGTTCCATTTCCATCCATTATTCCTTGTCTGCCTTTCAGGTGCCTTGGAAAATAGCTTGATCTCCCTCCTCTCTATGGCAGCCCCTCAAATATTGGAACACTGCTATCATCTCAACCTTGTCCTTCTCTTCACTAGTCTAGCCATGCCCAGTTCCTGTAACCATTCGTCATATGTTTAGCCTCCAGTCCCCTAATCATCTTGGTTGCTCTTCTCTGCACTCTTTCTAGAGTCTCAACATCTTTTTTATAGTGTGGTGACTAAAACTGGATGCAGTATGATTATTTGGTGTTCCTGTGATGGCTCAACAGTTCAAAAATGCTGAGTATGTCAGCCGGAAAACTGAAGTTTGGGTTTGAGACCCAAGCACCATGCAACAGGGTGATCTCCCGTTCCTTGTCCCCACTCCTGCCCACCTAGCAGTTTAAATGCATGCAAATGTGAGTAGATTAATAGGTACCATTTGTTGTGGTCCACCAGCAACCTGCAGAGCTGGCAGCGGAGTCGGACAGCGATGAGGCTGAGGAAGAACAGGGGCCAGTCCTGGAGGCAGGGGGAAGGCCTGGATGAGGGCTCTGCGTCGGAGGCAGAGATGGGGCCAGGGCCATCGGGGAGTGATGTGCGGACTCCGGAGCCTCCAGAGGCTGACAGTAGAGAGGCAGAGGAACAGGAGGAGCCTGTTCCTAGTGCACATATGAGAAGAGCTGCCAGAAGGCAAGAGCAGCTACAGCAAAGAGGACGACTTGGGAGTAGGGCCAAGAGATGATTGGCCCCTCCCATAAGGCTTAAAAGACCAGCAACGGCTCTTGGGCTCTTTGTCAGAAAATAACATTGATAGATTTGTTCTTGTCTTGCTGCACTTATCTCTGGTTGGCATCTTCTGCTTCTGAACTTTTGCCAAGAGAAGTCTTTGGCAGTTTGCCTAATTATACCAAGGTTGATAATTAGACTGAAGAATTTGTGTTATGAAGAATTTGTTTTATTTTAGTTTGGACTAAGCTGAGAATGAGTTAATTCTCAGCTGTTCTAATAAAGTCTGTTTGTTTTGGAACTGTTTGCATCTAATACTACCTACTTGGGCCTGGGTAACAACACCATTACAGTGGGAAGATAATTGCATTCCATCCACCTTTTTTCATATATCCATGCTGGCCACGTGACCATGGAAAATGTCTTTAGATAATGCTGGCTCCTTCAGCTAAGAAACAGAGATAAGCACCATGCCCTAAAGTTGGCCATGACAAGATAGGGAACTTTATCTTTACTTTTACCATCCTTTGCAAATACACTCCAAAAGACTATTATAGTGACCACAATGCTATAAAATATTGCATCAGAAGTGTTGTGACTCCGACCCCGAGCCTGTCCTAACAGAGGGAGAGGACTCAGAAGGTGAAGGAGAGGATTTGGCAAGGCCTCCCTCTCCAGGACCCTCCTCTCTGGCAATGCCTCAGGTTTCCTCCGAAGGCCAAGAGATATACCAGGAGCAAGGCACTTTGGAGCAGCAGCAGATAGAGAGCGAGGGGGGTGAGTTTTGGCTGGATTCCAGACAGCGACGGAAGGATAAGCGCGCGCAGCAGAGAAAGAGGCGTAGGAGGGCCAGAGATTGAGCTGAGTCACTGGACCACACCCCACAAGGGATAAAAGGGGGTGTGTCGGCTATTCAGGCCTTGTGACGGACAAATTGAAAAGCTCGGAAGTCATATCGTGTTTCTAGAACCCTGTTAGAATCTCTTTTTGGATTTTTTCGGACTGGACTTTGACAATTCTTTGCTTTGAGGAATTAATTTGGTATATCGAACTGAGGAGAAAAAAAACCTCCCTTAGTGAGTAAAATCTCTTGGCAGGCAGTTCATGGTTCACTGCCAAGACTGTTATCTTAAAGGAATTCCTGACTGTTTGATTCATTAACTCCTGCCTGTCTGTTTGTGTGTGTGTGTGCGTGTGACGGGGATAGAACAAGAAAGATACAGATGTGACTGAATCCAACAGAAACTATTCACCTGTGCCAGCATGGATGGGTACTTGCCTGTGAATGGAGAGGATTGTGCACACTTCAAAAATGATTTAGGAGTTCCTACAGAAGAAAATATCTGTAGCTGAGGATTGAATTGTGGAGTTCCAGGTGCTCTGTAAGTTTGCCTACACGTTTCATTACCCAGCTGGGTAACATCATCAATACCAATAAGTGCATTGATGATGTTACCTGGCTGGTTAATGAAATGTCTGCAAGCAAACAACCAAGTTCAAAGACCACCAAGGACTCCATATGATACCGATAAAGGAGAATATTTGTAGATCAGGGTTGGAATGAGGGGTCCTTGGTGCTCTATGAGCTTGGTTGTTTTCTTCCAGACATTTCATTACTCAAACTAGGTAACATCATCAGCACTGATTGGTACTGATGATGTTACCTAGTTGGGTCATGAAACATCTGCAAGAAAACACCAAGCTCAGAGAACACCAAGGACCCCTCACTTCATATGATTTAAGCAACTTCCTTTTTTCCTTGTCTGCTGCCTTTGCAGAGAACAAAGCTCTTCAAACTATATGGAGAGAAGCAACCGCTACCTCTTCACTGAGAGGCCATACCCGTTGGAGCCAATTCTTAATAAATGATGAGTGATACAGATACAGATAAACAGAGTTCAAAAGGACCTTGTAGGTCATCTAGTCCAACCCCCCCACACCCAAGCAGACCCTACATCATTTCTGACGGATGGCAGTCCAGTCTCTTCTTGAAAGCCTCCAGTGATGAAGCTCCCACAACTTCTGAAGGCAAACTGTTCCATTGGTTGATTGTTCTCACTGTCAGAAAATTCTTCTTCATTTCTAGGTTGAATCTCTCCTTGGTCAGTTCCCATCCATTATTCCTTGTCTGGTCTTCAGGTGTTTTGGAAAATAGGTTGAATCCCCTCCTCTCTGTGGCAGCCCCTCAAATATTGGAACACTGCTATCATGTCTTCCCCTGGTCTTTCTCTTCTCTAGTGGATGTTTCCTAATAAATGATCCATAATACCTACTGTTTGCAGCTATTCCAGTCTTATCATCTTTAATGGATACTTTGGGGGATCAAACACACACACACTGTACATATATACATATATTCCCGAACGCCATCACTTTGCTAAACAAATAATCCCCTCAACACTGTCAAACTATTTACTAAGTCTGCATTACTATTAATCTTCTCATCGTTCCCACCACCCATCTCCTTCCACTTATGACTGTATGACTGTAATTTTGTTGCTTGTATCCTTACAATTTATATTGATATTGTTTCCTGATTGCTTATTTGTACCCTATGACTATCATTAAGTGTTGTACCTTATGATTCTTGATGAACATATCTTTTCTTTTATGTATACCAAGAGCATATGCACCAAGACAGTGGTGGGTTGCTCCTGGTTCGGCCCGATTCGGCCGAGCCAGTAGCAGTGACGATGTGACGTCACCAAACCAGTTCTCTTTGTTTGGGAGCTGGGCCTTCATGCCCACTCCCGCGTTATTCCTAGCTTTATTTCTTCTTTTTTAACCCAGCTGATAGGCGCGGCAGAGTGGATTGCCACACCTCAGCTGGGCAGAAACCATAATGCGCTTACACGGAACGCAAGTTCGGCGCACGTGTGAGAGAAGCAAGCATGAGTGTGGCGATCACGCACAAAGCACGTACACGAAGATAACCGGTGGTAATGCCAGTTGGAACCCACCACTACACCAAGACAAATTCCTTGTGTGTCCAGTCACACTTGGCTAATAAAGAATTCTGTTCTGTTCTGTTCTGTTCTGTTCTGTTCTGTTCTGTTCTATTCTATTCTATTCTATTCTATTCTACACAAGGTAAAAGCAATCAGAATGCACATGCATGCAGCACAACTATCAACTCCGATTTTTTTTAAAGAAAAAACTTGTTTCCACTGTCTTGTGCTCAAATAGCTTCTATTCTTTATGTTACCAGTATTGCTGAAATAATACAATGACTGTGATATTTACGCAGTACACAAATGACTACTGTTTTGAAACTTAACAAACTTTTTAATTACTATTTTTCTTTTCCTGAGCTATCTACTTTCCCCCCTGGGCTTTATTTTTCAATAAGGCAAATTGCAGAATCATCTTCAATCAGATAATTTAGATGTGTTGATGTGAGTTGATGGAGGATTCATTGATCTGGACAAAGCTTATTCTGTGAGGACAAACACAGAAGATTCCAGGAAAATCTTTAAGGAATGTTACTTATGGCTTTCTCTGCCATTACAAATAGCTATATAACAGAATAGCATGTTAAAGTACCTCTGGGTATACCTTGTTGTAGCTTTGTGTACATTTATAAACAAGTTCTAGAATTTATTTTCACCACAAATGAAGGAGACAGTTTTAAAAGTCTATATATTATTTTGTGTTATATCGTACTTACCCTTTGTGCACTTGCCTTATGTGCATAATTTTTTTTATTTATTTATTTATTTAATTAACTAATTAATTAATTAATTTGTATACCGCCCTTCTCCCAGAGGGACTCAGGGCGGTGAACAGCCAAAATTAAAAAAACATACAAATACAAAAGTTAAGATAATTAAAAGAATTAAATCATTGGCTACCCAATTTAAAACCCCAAATCCATAAAATTTAAAATCCCAATTAAAAACCATTTAGGCTAGGCCGGCTTGATGAAATAAAAATGTCTTCAGGGCTTTACGGAAGGTCCGGAGGTCTGGGATCAATCGTATTCCAGGAGGCAGCTCATTCCACAGGGCGGGCGCCCCCACAGAGAAGGCTCGCCCCCTGGGGGCCGCCAGCCGACATTGCCTGACCGATGGCACCCCGAGGAGGCCCTCTCTGTGAGAGCGTATTGGCCGGTGGGAGGTTATCGGTAGCAGCAGGCAGTCTCACAAATACCCTGGCCCTAAGCCATGGAGCGCTTTAAAGATGAGAACCAACACCTTAAAGCGCACCCGGAAGACCACCGGGAGCCAATGCAGCTCGCGCAGGAGAGGTGTTACGTGGGAGCGCTACGTCGCTCCCATAATCACCCGCGCGGCCGCATTCTGCACCAGCTGGAGCCTCCGGGTGCTCCTCAGGGGGAGCCCCATGTAGAGAGTGTTACAGTAGTCCAGGCGTGACGTAACCAAGGCATGAGTGACTGTGCACAAGGAGTCCCGATCCAGAAAGGGGCGCAACTGGCGTATCAGGCGAACCTGATAAACCCCCCCCCTGGCCACGGCCGTCATATGCTCTTCTAAAGACAGCCGTGTGTCCAGGAGGACGCCCAAGTTGCGAGCCCCCTCTGTGGGGGTCAGTGACTCGCCCCCAATAGCCAGCGATGGCACCAGCTGGCTATACCGGGACGCCGGCATCCACAGCCACTCGGTCTTGGAAGGATTGAGCCGAAGCCTGTTCCTCCCCATCCAATCTGGCTCAGAAAGGTTGTAGAAAAGAAATTTCGTTCAAGTTGAGGAACTGTAAAATGCAGAGCTCTAAATCTCTCAGCTTTTCCCCACTTGTTTCTTTCCAGATATATTTAGGACTCAAACTCCTGGAAAGCCTGACTAGGCATTCTGGGAAATTCAATCCCAATAAGTTTCTATATTTGTTTGTTTGTTTGTTTGTTTGTTTGTTTGTTATTTAGGGTTTGGTATTGTTGGAAGAAAATTTTCTGAGTTTGTTCCCAGCTGGGAAGCAGTCACCGATGCTGAGAAGAAATGACACAGAAGCCAGCTGCCAGAAAGCAGGGTTCTTTAATTCAGGAAGGCAAGAAAGATAGACACACAGGTGGAATGTTCCTGGCTTGCAAGCAGGTTAGGGGTGTGAATCTGAGCCTTTTATGCTTAATTCCCCTTTGAAGCTCCTGCTGCTTGATGGGTTTATTTGTGTGCCTCTAAAGTGACTGTCCTGGATCCTGTCTTCCTATCTTAATGGGTTAATCCTGTCCCAGGACCTTTGTCTTTCCTATCCTGGGGGCTAATCTTGTCAGGGAGCAGGAAAAAGGGAGTTCTGGTTTTGCCTTGGTGAGTTATTTTTAGCCTGATTCTCCTTATCTTAATGGCTCTACTTAAGTGTTTCTGTTGTCAGCTCTGTTAGCAGGACTGCTCTAAGTTTTTTCTTTCATCTGGTGTTTCTTAGTTTTCTTAAAGGGAGAAGGGCTGGCTTGAGTTTCTTTGGCACTGTTTTCTGAGGTTTCTGGTGCTGTGAGGTTTCTGACACTGTCTTTTTGGGGTGTACTTCCCACAGTATAGCATACATGGACTAGCAATATACCCTGTTTCCCTGAAAATAAGACATCCCCTGATAATAAGCCCAATCAGACTTTTGAGCACATGTGCTAAAATAAGCTCCCCCCCCCAAAAAAAAATAAGCCCTTCCTGAAAATCAGCCCTCCCCAAAAATATTTAAATGTCCTCGCCATTTCCTCTGGTTAGGATTAGGGAGACAGAGCTAGAAATCAGGTAAAATGGCAAGAGGAGCCCCGTCTTGCTTCATGCACCCCAAAATAATAAGACCTCCCCAAAAATAAGGCCAAATGCTTATTTCGGGGTTCAAAAAATATTAGACAGGATCTTATTTTCGGGGAAACACGGTATATATATTAACATTTCACCTAGGTTTCAGATTAGTTTGTTTAAAACATGCATGTAGCTGGGTTTGAAAGAGGTAGTCTAAATTTTAAATATATTCTTCTGCTCTTTAAAAAAAACAGCTATTTCTAGGTACTTAGAAAATTTAAAAAATTGCAGATCTTATTATGATTCAAAGATGAGAAAGACCAATTTGTAAATTTCTTATAGCGTTAAAATTAAAGCAGCCTTAAAAATCCATAAATACATTTCAGAGTGGAAAAATTGATATTTTATTTATGCCATCCCAGAAACAAATGCTGAGCTACAGTGAATGCTTACTCAAAAGGTGTGTGTGTCTGGTATATATATTAAAAAATGAGTGTCAAAAAAATTCACATATTTGCATCTCTAATTTTCAGGCCTTGCTGTCCTTTGTAGATTTACTTTCTTCTGAAAAGACACTCTTATTTATGCATTTTTACATTTTCTATTCTGTTCATTCCTTGCCAAAGGTAATATACTACTATAGTAGTATATATTCATTTTTTAAAATGTGATATTACTATAAAACTTAAATGACAGAAATGCTATAAAATCAGCTAATAAAAATAACAAATCTAACATTCATATAAATTTTATTTTACGTTTCAAAACCTCTAACAGGTATCTCTGGACACGGAAGTACACTGAATGTGGTGACTAAAAGAATATTGTCGATATGGATATTATTAATTCTGCAGGGAAAGAATTTTCTAGCATGGGAAAAGATAACAGAAGGAAAGTAAGAGAGCACCCCACAAACCTCTGAAGGACAAGGACACAATTTGTTGTCTACCACCATAGAACACAGAATTATGACGTCAGGTTGCAACATGGCATATTTTAGTTAAATGACCTGGTTTAGTCCAGTGGTTAAGGCACCAGGCTAGAAAGTGGGAGACCATGAGTTCCTGCCTTAGCCATGAAAGCCAACTGGGTGACCTTGGGCTAGTCACTCTCTCAGCCCAATTCACCTCATAGGGTTGTTGTGGGAAGGAGGAAAAACGGGCCAAAAAAAGCCCTAAAAATGGACCAAAAAAGGCTGAAAAAGGGCAAAAAAAGGCTGAAAATGGGGTTCACAGAGGCCAAAAACTTTTTTGTTGTTGTTTTCCTCTTCTAAATTTAAGTGCGTCTTATAGTCTGAAAAATACGGTAGCTTTTTCAATACATTGATTTAACTTTTTCCTGGCTCTGTGACTACTGGATAACTCTTTATGACAGCCACGAGGAACAAACCTAAGTGTATCGGGATTTACAATGTTTATGTTCTGTCAAATTTCTTATTATCATACATACGTTGCTTAGCCTTGACTGGGATTATATCCACTGATTAGCAGCAGTCTTGTTTCTGAATCCTGGAGTCTGTGGGAAACAAGGACTGTCCAGAGAGAAATATAATGAACAAAACGGATATGTGAAAATATCTGTTCCATCATCTCTGTTCATAAAACCCAATAGCTCCCATTTCTTCTCTGCAGTAAAGGTTTTACTAGAATCTCCCAGAAGAGCTGGAAAGTGTTCAAGCCTATAGAATGACTATTTGATTAAAGAAATGCTCAAATAACTTCGGACCACTTTACAGCCCATTCAACTCAATGTCAGGAGAAGGACTCTGAAGACCTGGATGTCAGGGTTCCAAGTAACACCCCCAACCAAGTAAGACTCCGAGACAGGCAATTCCTCAAAAATCAATTTTATTAGAGATGTCATACTGGCACATCTGGGAAAACCCAAATCTGAAAGCTCCTGGGTTTTCTCCACCCAAAGGAAAGTCAAAGTCCCTGCCCCTGCACCCACAAGTCCATCACATGGTCCAATCCAATGGTGAAATGTAAAATTTGTTACTACCAGTTCTGTGAGCGTGGCTTGGTGGGGGGTAATGTGACTGGGTGGGTGTGGCAAACTAATTTTTTTTTCTACTTTTAAAAGCATTTTTTCTACAACCTCTTCAGCCGAAGAGGTTGCAGAAAAAAATGCTTTTAAAAGCCTCTGAGGGTCAGGCAACTCAGCTGGGATTGTCAGAGGCTTTTAAAAGCATTTTTTTTTCCTACAACCTCTTCGGCTGAAGAGTTTGTAGAAAAAAATGCTTTTAAAAGCCTCTGACAATCCTAGCTAAGCCATGCAATCATCTGAGGCTTTTTTTTTTTACTTTTAAAAGCATTTTTTCGGCCGAAGAGGTTGTAGAAAAAGTGCCTTTAAAAGTTTAAAAAAACAGCCTCTGATGATCGTGCAGCTCAGCTGGGCATGGGGAGGGCAGGGATTTTTGCTACTGGTTCTCTGAACCACCCACCACCATCACTACCAGATCGGGCAATCCGGTCCTAACCAGGAGCATTTCACCCCTGGTCCAATCAGCCCACTGTTCCAACTGGAGATGCCTCCCAGTCACACCTCTCCAGGTGCAGGCTGAACATCCTTGACTCTCAGAGAAAAGAATGTTGTTGTGGCTAAATAACTCTACCAACACCATGCAACCCCCCTCCCAGTTTCCCACAGCACTTTGGATCTTCAGCCCTGAAGATCCAAAGAAAAAGATGGCCTCCAGGGACTGGAATTTCAGCTCTCTGTAGAAAGGACAGAAGCTATAGGGCCAGACTGAGAGCAAAGCAGAATGAAAGTTTAGTACTGCCCGGAAGCCAGGGCTGAAATGCTACTGGTTCGGACCGGTTCAGCCGAACCAGTTGCAATGGCAACGGGTGGTTCAGGGAACCGGTAGCGACGGCAGCATGAGGCTCCACCCACTCACCCGGTCATCATTACTTCCTAGTTTTACCCAGGAAGTAACCTGTTTTTTACCCTTTGCGCATGCACAGAGGGTCCACGCGTGCATGTGACATGCGCACATAGACATAACACACGTGTGCGGCGCATGCACCTCCGAACCGGTAGGGCAGGTAAGTAGATTTCACCCCTGCCGTAAACTAACCAGCTGCCTCCAGGTTGGGTAGGAAATGAAGACCTGTCTGGATTCCTATCCTGTTTGAAATCATGTTGCATATACATAGGCTCTTGCATTTTCTCCAAATCAATTTTCTATATTTTGATCTCCTCCTGGTACATTCAACTACAATTGTTATCATTCTTAACCGATGTTAAGTCTGTGATTGTAGTATAAAGCAGTGATGTTGAACCTTTTGGGTTCAGCATGTCAAAAATTTGAAGAGTAACAGATTAACAGAATAATAGAGTTGGAAGGGACCTTGGAGGTCTTCTAGTCCAACCCCCTGCTTAGGCAGGAAACCCTATTCTATTCCTGACAAGTGGTTGTCCAGTCTCTTCTTAAAAGCCTCTAGTGTTGGAGCACCCACAACTTCTGAAGGCAAATTGTTCCACTGTTTAATTGTTCTCACTGATATGGAGTTTCTCCTTAATTCCAGGTTGCTTCTCTCCTGGATTGGTTTCCATCCATTGTTTCTTGCCTGGCCTTCTAGTGCCTTGGAAAATAGGTTAACCCCCCTCCCCTCTTCTTTGTGGTAGCCCCTCAAATATTGGAAGACTCCTATCATGTCACGCTTATTCCTTCTCTTCACTAGATAACACATACCCAGTTCCTACCACTGTTCTTCATATGATTTAGCCTCCAGCCCCCTAATCATCTTTGTTGCTCTTCTCTGCACTCTTTCCAGAGTCTCAATATCTTCTTTACCTACAGGAAGTGTTTTCTTTCTATTGACAGTCCCCTGTGCAGCCTACCCAAAGCCAAGTCTTGGTCGCATGAGGCCTTGGATCTTTTTTTTATTATTATTAAAAAGTTTTACAAATGTTTTCCCATCCCACCTCCCACCTCCCTCCCCAACCTTTCCACACACACACACCCTGACTTCCCAAAGCAAAATACAGGGTATAGCATTTAACAATCATATACTAACGTATGATAACTATCTATAGACTCCTATCTCCCTCTTGTACTTTTAACTCCCTTTTTACATGACTAAATTTAAATACTTTCTAAAATCTCTTTATTCATTCATAAACTATTTGAAACTTTTTAATCTGATATTTGTTTTGAATATAGTCAATCCATCTTCTCCATTCCAAAATATATCTTTCATTTGAATGGTCCTTCAAATACGCTGAAATTTTGGCCATCTCTGCTAAGTTCACTACTTTTAGTGTCCATTCTTTAATAGTAGGCAAGTTTTCCTTCTTCCAATACTGCGCCACCAAAAGTCTTGCTGCGGTTATTAAATTTAAAATCAAATTAGTCTCTATAACCGTACAATCTGTAATTATACCCAGCAAGAACAGCTGTGGAGTAAACTTTATCTTCTTTTTAAGAATATTTTGCATAATCCACCATATTTTTATCCAAAATGCTTTGATTTTTTTGCATGTCCATCATATATGATAATACGTGGCATCATCACACTCACATCTTCAACACTTGGATTGCAAACTTGGATACATACAAGCTAACTTTTTAGGATCTAGATCCCATCTATAAAACATTTTGTAAAAATTTTCTCACAAATTTTGGGCTTGTGTAAATTTTACATTTCTAACCCATATTTTTCCCCACGTTTCTCGAGGCCTTGGTTCTTGAAGTACCATATTTTTCAGAGTATAAGACGCACTTCCCCCGCCCCTAAAAGAGGCTGAAAATTTGGGTGCATTTTATACTCTGAATGTAGCCCTGCCAACACACTGCCCCCCCCGACACACTCCCCCCCCACCCACTGGCCTCTGCGCATCCTCTTCCTGGCTGCAGAGATTGCCACAGACAATGGATTGCGTTTTTGGGCTCCGTGCCTCGCACACACTCACAACCAGTGAACTAATGTGCTGAAGCTGACCAGGCTAAGAACGCTAGCCAAATGAATACCTGGTAGGCAGAGGCAGGGTTTTTTTCCCTATTTTCCTCCCCAAAAACTAAGGTGCGTCTTACATTCCGAAGTGTCTTATACTCCAAAAAAAATGGTAGCTTTGGAGAATGTTCTTCCTCAGCTTCTGCAGCTTCTGAAAACCAGGTGAAAGGACACCCCATTCTTGTGCAATTTTCAGAGACTCAGAAGGCCATGTGAAAGCACACCCATTCTTACGTGGTCTCCACAGCCTTCAAAAATTGTGCGAGAATAGGCCATGCTTTGGAGAATAGTTGTTGTTGGATGTTGGTGAATGCTGTCATGTCACCCAAAACTTCATGGCATGTTACCTTTGACACATATGCCATAAATTCACTATCACTGTTCTAAAGTATTTTTAGGGCATCAGATTAAAGTCTGACAAACCCCTTCTACATATAGAGGCTGCCAGTGGAGAACTGCTGTCCTAGTTATTAGGCAGTTAATTTCTGGCTTACTTGTGGCCTAAACAAAATGTGATATGTGTGCTTTGTATGTACTATGGCTCTGAAATGCCACAGAATTCCTTATTAGTACAATACCCTGAGCGAGCCCAGCTGATTTGTTTTTAAAGGCACAAAGGGGAAATTAGCCCTTCGCTTTTTCAGTGTGATTTCCCCTGACATCATTATTCCAACAACTCAAGCAAATTACAGAAAGAGATCCCAACTCATATCACCAAAACAGAACCCACATCTTGGAAAGCAGATGTCATGAAACTAGAAATCTCTCCAACGTAAAACACCCTGACAAATTTTCAACATAAGAAGAGCTTGAGGCTGTACCTGGCCAGATATTCATAAGCTCACATACTTTAGTGATGCCACTTGATCCCATGGTGCTGGCAGGATATTTATTATTTATTTATTATCTGAAGGGGAAGTGAAAAACTATCAGGTATGGATGATTAACCATAATATGTAACACTGAGTTTCTCTCTCTCTCTCTCTCTCTCTCTCTCCCTCCCTCCCTCCCTCCCTCTCCCTCTCCCTCTCCCTCTCCCATTCCTTCCTTCCTCCCTCCTTCATCTATCTCCTTCCTCGCCACCTTGTGAAACTGTCTGTCTCCAAACCTCAAGAATTGTCTGCTCTCCATCTAACTGACTCCATCTGATTGTACCACATTACAGTTTTAAGCTGTCCAAAACCAAAATTCCTCTGGTATATTACATTAATAGAATACAGAAACTTTTGAAAACTTGGGTTAGCTTTCCATCAGCAACCTGCTGTTTTTATTACATCTTTGACAGAATTCTGCCTTCCAGAGTTCTGCTGACTGACTTTTTTTATTGTTTTATTGTTCTCATTCAAGACCATATTTTATTTCACTATGTGGTTTTGTTTTGTTTTTTTATTCTAAGCTGTTTAATTTCTTTTAAGCGTAGCGTTTGAATAATAAGCTAAGGAATGGAACTTTCTTGTAGCCTGTGCTGCCAGGGGAAAAGATAGGACGCTTCAGAACAGAAAAGGGGCCTCTGTGTGATATCAGTGGTCAGCCCAGGAAGAAGAAGGAGAAAACATACAGTGAAATAAAAGGTATAGAAAAGGTATAAAAATAACAGGGTCGGCCAAACCTGTCACGGAGACAGGCTGTTATTATTTCAATTTCTACCAAACCTGAGTGAGAAGCAAAATGATTAACTCAATAGAACACAGTATTTTAAATGTAAACAATAAACACTGAACACTATTTATATAAACTCAGTTGAGAGGTTTGTATTGATTGCGGCGACATGTTCCCAAACAATTGGCAAAGTACAATATCTAAGAGGGAGGAAGGGAACCGAATACCTCAGTACGGCAGTGCCATCTGCTGGCCCTTCTCCCCTCGAGGATGAAAGGAAAAAAGACGCGTTTCCTCCATCTTCCTCCAATAAAAATAGATAGAAGGCCATCGCACTGACCTCTTCCAAGGTAAACAACGTTGTGCAAAGCACAGAACGAGAATAAGAGACAGTAAGGAAGAGAAATGAAGGCATGATATATATTTTTTTAATGGAAACTTGGCTAATTTTACTCCAACCCTCTTCACTATATCTTTCTAAACCTGTCCATACATTTCTCTCTCTCTGCAGATTGTGTTTGGCTTTATCACATCTACATTATTTAAATATCTCAACTCATGTTTCAAGAACTCCGTTCTAGCCAATCCCAACTTTTACTCAATTCAACCACATTTCATTCAAATCAGTGGTAGAGTTCAAATTTTTTTACTACTGGTTCTGTGGGCGTGACTTGGTGGGTGTGGTGGGGCTTGGTGGGCGTGTCAGGAGAAGGATACTGCAAAATCTCCATTCCCACCCCACTCCAGGAGAAAGATATTGCAAAATCCCCATTCCCACCCCTCTCCTGGGGGAAGGTTATTGCAAAATCCCCATTCCCTCCCCACTCCTGGGGGAAGGATATTGCAAAATCCCCATTCCCTCCCCACTCCTGGGGGAAGGATACTGCAAAATCCCCATTCCCTCCCCACTCCTGGGGGAAGGATAATGCAAAATCTCTATTCCCACCCCACTCTGGGGCCAGCCGGAGGTGCTATTTGTCGGTTCTCCAAACTGCTCAAAATTTCCACGACTGGTTCTCCAGAACCTGTCAGAACCTGCTGAATAGCATCCCTGATTCAAATATGTTTTGTGATTTGATCTCCGTTTATTCCCTCCGTATAACTAAACCATACTGTAGAGGTTCTTGGTGCTCTCTGAGCTTGGTGGTTTTCCTTGCAGATGTTTCATTACCAAAGAACATCAAAGACCCCAAGGTTCAATCCTAAACTACAAATATTCTTTTCCATCTGTACTATTGTTTCCAATTCGGCAGGCATGGGAGATTGGGAAGTGGTTTTCCATTACCTTCTTCCTGGTATCTTAACCACTAACCAAACTTGTTCCTGATAATGATACTACAACAGATTAAATATTTTTTAAAAAATAACTAAATAATGGGTAGCAGCTGAATCATATGAAAATTGATCCAGATATCAGATTAGTTTCAAGATACTTAATAAAACACACATCAAGTCTGTTAGAGTTTGTTGCAGCACACACAATCAGACACACAAGTAAAGAATTCAGCAGGATTCATAATTATATAAGAAACTTCTTTATATACAATACCATACAGCAGAAACCAGAACTCAGAATCCAGAAGCATAGAATCAATAATCACAGAAGCTATAGAATCACCTAAGCCACGCCCAGGGCCTGATGCCTCCGAGCCGTCAGGGTTACCAAACAGTCCCCATTGGCTGACCTATTACCATGTCTATTCCAGTTCATGAATACATCTTATACACTGACAAAGTCCATATAGTTCTTAAGACTGCCACTCTCACTACCATGTGGCTATCAGCTCTAGGGTACCAAAATTCAGTTATCCATTAACTGACAGCAAAGGGCTACAGAATTCTCTGACTTTCTGCTGCCATCTAGTGGTCATCCCATCATCTGGCTTTTGCAATCAAGAATGGCTGGCTTTAATAATTAGCCATTTCTGCTTCTGCTGCCTAACTATTGCTCCCCCCACCAAAAAAAAAGAAATATGCACCCACATTCGCATAGAACATCGATACACACATACACACACAAATACACATGACTAGTTAAGAAATCACATGATCCTTTAAGCCTTAGCAGTTCAAAGATCACATCAGTGTCAAATATGTTTGTGGATGGATGGATGGATGGATTACATGCCATCATTTCAGTGTCAACTCCTAGCAACCATATGGATAGATTTTCTACAGAATGATCTGTTTCCAACCTCATTCTTCAGGTCTTCCAATAATGCTCCCAAAATGCTCTTATCGAGGCTACCCACCTTGCTGCAGGTCATCATTTTCTTCTCTTTCCTTCTACCTTTCAAAACATTGCGGACTTCTCAAGGGAACTTGGGTCTTTGCATAATGTGTCCAAAATATGATAATGCAGGTTTCACAGAAGCATTATTTGTCAGACAAATAATATGCAAATATTAAACATAGAACTCAATATCCTTCAGTGGAAAAGAGCTGAGTGCAGAGCAAGAAATTATTATGCAACAGGAACTCTGGTAAGCAATCAGGGAAACAAAAGACATCTCTGACATATGATTCATCTTCTGTATACAGAACTCACCCCACCTTGCATACATTTCAGATCCAATGTCAAAAATATACAGTCCTTATTATCATATTTTCAGAAAAACAAAAACTGTGAGAAAATCTGGGAGAATTGGAAGATGGTGTAGGAATTACAGATTAATAATAATGTTGTACAGGTAGTCCTCAACACATGACCACAATTGAGCCCCAAATTTATGTTGCTCAGTGAGACATTTGTTAAGTGGGTTTTGCCCCCATTTTATGACCTTTTTTGCCACAGTTGTTAAATGAATCACTGCTCTTGTTAAGTTAACAGCACGACTGTTAAGTGAATCTGGCTTCCCCATTGAATTTGCTTGTCAGAAGGTCATAAAAGAGGATCACATGATCCCTGGACACTGCAAAGGTCATAAATGTGAGTCAGTTGCCTAATGTCTGAATTTTGATCACATGACCACAGGGATGCTGCAACAATCATAAGTGTAAATAATGATCGTAAGTCACTTTTTTTAAGTGATGTTGTAACTGCGAATGGTCACTAAATGAATTGTTGTAAGTCAAGGACTACCTGTATAGAATTCTTATGAGTATATTCCCATGCTGACATCACAATAAATGATCATCTAGAAGCAACCTTAGAGGTAGGTCTTTCATAACCCTACCTATATATACCTGGGTTGAATCTGAAAGTTTTTTTAATGCTAAGTAGATACCTTGCTAGTGACTTCAGATCCATTCTCAATGGTCAGATTTGGAAGATCTAAACTCTTTGTTATAAAATGTATGCCTGTATGAAAATAATAATCCAGCTAGTCATCCCAAAGATGCTTTTTTTTTCAAGAGGCAACTGGACTTTCTGGTTTCTCTTTGAAGACATTTCGCTTCTCATCCAAGAAGTTTCTTCAGCTATGACTGGATGGTGGAAGCTTCTTGGATGAGAAGCAAAACGTCTTCAAAGAAAAACCAGAAAGTCCAGTTGCCTCTTGGAAAAGATAGCACCTTTGGGTCAACCCAATGACCTGGATGACTGAGAATCTCCAAATCCAGGTAGTCCTTGATTTAAAACCTTTCATTTAATGGCCATCCAAAGTTGTAATGGCACTGAAAAAAGTGACTTATGATGGTCACGTAATCAAAATCTGGACACTTGGCAACTGGCTCACATTTATGACAGGGGTGGTGGTGGGGCCAGCCACTGGTAGGATTTGCCAGTTCTGAACTGTGCAGAATCTTAACCGGTTAGCCCAAACTGGTTCGAACTGGCTGAATCCCACCTCTGCAGCAAGTGTATCCACCAAGGCACACAGAACGCTGTTACCTTCCCACCAAAGTAGAACCTATTTATCTGCTTGCATTTGCATGCTTCCAAACTGCTAGGTCGGGGGTCGACAACCCACAGCTCTGGAGCTTCATGTGGCTCTTTCATCCCTCTGCTACAGCGTCCTGTCACCAGTTGGCTCCACAATTGATAGGGCTTTTGGTTAGGACAAGTAGAGGAAAAAGAATGCCACGCTAGGAGTCTCTATGGTGGGGGAACCAGACTTCTGGCCGGCAGAGAAAAAAAGGACGCCACACTAGGAGGAGATTCTATGGTGGGGGAACCGGACTCCCATGCGGCTCCAGAATTGAATGGGGGGTTGGGAATTTTGTGGCACTTTGAGTGGTTAAGGTTGCCGACCCTGTTCTAGGTTGTTAGGAGCTAGGGCAAGAATGAGAGCTCACAACATCTTATGATGCTTGGGTCTTGAACTGCCAATCTTCCAGTCGACAGCTAGGTCTTAACTGCTAGGTCACTGCAACCCTTCTAATTGTCATAAAAAAGGCCATAATGTGACCCTTGCCCCTTCAGAAACTTTGTATGCATTTAAATGTAAGTATATTGACAATTCAAATCTAGGCTTGGTGGCCAGACTTCCTGGGTTTACCCAATACCTTAAACCTTAAACTAACCCAACAGTTTAATTAAACCATAAAAAAGAAATGAAAAAAGACCTTAACACCAAGCAAGTTTAGCATATTAACTTGGTTAAAACTTGGTTTAGCATAAGAGCCTTGGTGGTGCAGCAGACAAAAGCACTGTTAAGTAACACCAGCTGCCTGCAATTACTGCAAGTTCAAATCTCACCAGGCTCAAGGTTGACTCAGCCTTCCATCCTTTCGAGGTAGGTAAAAATGAGGACCCGGTTTGTGAGGGCAATAAGCTGACTTTGTATAAAAAAGAATACCGCTGGGAGGGGGGGGCGAAAGCCCTACTAAGCAGGTATATACAAAAGTATGAAGGCTATTGTTTAACGCATTGTAAACCTCCCTGAGTCTCCGGAAAAGGGCAGCATATGAATCGAACCAATAAATAAATAAATAAATAAATATTATGGAAATGGCTGGAGATTAATGGAAGCTGATGACCAAAACATCTGGGAGAAACTAGATCAATTACCTCTAGGCTCAAGAGCAGTTAATGACCTCACTGATGAGACATGCTAGCATTTAATTTTACTGTGTTTTTATAGTGGCTTTATATGAGTTTTAAAGATAGATATAACCAGCTTCAGTATTGATTTACTAGAAAACGATCTAAAATGTTTTAGTATACATTTTTCATCAGTTTATCTAAGTGCATTGTTGTTACTTCTTTGGAAGTTTTAAATCAAATTGAACATTTTATGTCCCTGGAATGCTCACTCTATCAGAGTTGAAAAGCGGAGACATTTTGTTGCCACATCTGGCAGTTTCATGTGTATATGCCACAATTCTATGTTAAATGACAGTGCTTTAATCTCCAATTCTGAGATTTTAGATTTTTTTTAATATTCAATACATTGCTTGCATTATTAAATTAGAAGTGGTTTCTTTTGCAATTAGTTTAATAGTGTACTTTATTCTGACCGAACTCTACAGAGGCTGCTGGATAACTATGTACCAGGAACTTAAAAGAGTAATAAAAGAAGATGGAGAAATTGCAGAGAATCTGAGTGAATTGTTACATTTCTGGGTTCACAAATTAAGCCACAATTTGTTTAACTGTACTCTGATGAATAAACTCTATTGAGCTGTGAGCAAATAACACTCAATGTTATATGCTACAAATTCACAAATCAAATGGCTAGCTTCACAGAGCACATTTAATCAAAACAAATAAGCCATAGTGTGATGCTTGAATCTAGTCCCTGAATTTTCATTTTTATAATAGTTTTTATTAAAGATTCTAATTACAACAGTAAAAATTAATACAAACGTTAAAAAAGCTAGGAGAATAAAAAGAAATAGTAGAAGGTGCAGAAAAGAAAGGAAAAAGGAAAGAGAAAAGAAAGAAAAAATATAGAAAAGAAAAATAAAAGAAATGTATTGAAGTGATTCCCCACCTTAAACCATAACAAGAATAAACAGTTTAAATAACTTACCACCTTTTCTTAAAATATAATTTATCTTTTCTTCCCATATCCCATCTCTTATCTTTAAACAAACCCATAAATTATCATCATTTCTGGCCTGGTACCAACAAAAGTCCATTAAGGGTTACCAGAGAAAATAACAAATCTATAGAAGAGAATATTTGTTGCTCAGGGTTGAACTGTGGGTTCCCTGGTGCTTTTTAGCTTGAGTTGTTTTCTTTCAAGTGTTTCATTACCAATCTAGGTAAGATCATCACCACAGTGCTGATATATTCTAACTAGTTTGGTAATGAGACATCCGCAAGAAGACAACCAAGACCAGAGAACACCAAAGATCGCCCAACAAATAAATATGATCAAATAAACCAACCTTATATTCCTTCCTTATATTTCTCAGTCCAGTCAAATAGTGTCATTTGATATCTTTGTCTATGGAGATTCTCAGACCTCCAGGTCATGGTTGTTCTTATTCTTTCATTGAGAAGTTGGAGCTGTGCTCTCTGCAGGATGTTTTCTGCTCTTTGTCCCTTCACTGTTGAGCAGGCTATTTGGGATGAGTCTATGCTGTCTGCATCTCAAAGTGAAGCACAAATGGTTCCAATAGTCCGCAATTTTTTCTGGAAATCCGTTCATACTCCTGCACCATTCGAACTCCTGTTCAACCCAAAGTGCATAACTAAAATGTCTATGGGGATTCTCAGTCATCCAGGTCATTTGATCTCTTTATTTTTTTTCTTTGTCCATCTCGTAACATTCTTCAAATCTTTAACAAGCCATTTTTGCAAATCCAATATAGAAAAATTGTCCAGGTTTATTAGATTAAATTCTTTAGTCTCTGTAGTTCTAAAAGGAACAGTCAGTCTGGATGAGCAACTCACTCACCTTACCTTATTCTCTATTATTATTACGGTTTGTTGCACAGCCAGCCAGATGTTTAAATGGGATTTGGCATATTTACCCACCTATCAAGTCCTGCCTTAAGGACTTAAAATGAACAGATGTTATTGTTTGATGGTGAAACATTTTTCCCTGTTTTGATTCTGAAGTCCTAGAGCACTTTAGCGTTTTCATTTTCTATTACTTTGTCTATTTTGTGGTTCCGCTATTTCTTCTTGCAGGCAAATGGTATTTCATGCAAATATTCCAATGCAGCATTGTTGCTACTTTGTCATGCTGCTGTTTGTAGTCAGTCTGTGTAATCTTCTTGCAGAAGCTAACTGCATGATCCCATAGTAATGTATTTTAAGCAAGGAGATCACACAGATTGTCTGGCTGCTGTTGTGAAAAAATTAGCCAACTCTATGTCATTGCCCAGGGGATGTCCAAATGTAGGATTCCTAAAATCTTCAGGGAGACATTTTCCTCATCATTCAAGGCATTGTCCACAGCAGACAATGCAACATATTATGGAAGAGTGGTCTCTGAGCGCATTTCAGGGAAGCCCCAGAGACTTTCTACACAGTGGTGGGATTCAAAAATTTTTACTATCGGTTCTGTGGGCATGGTTTGGTGAGTGTAGAAGGGGAAGGATACTGCAAAATCCCCATTCCTACCCCACTCCAGGGGAAAGATACCGCAAAATCCCCATTCCTCTCCACCCCACTAACCTGCTTTCCAACTCCGTTCTCCCATGCAGGGCAACAAAAGAAGACCCAGCGATCAGCTGGGAGGCTGGGAGGCAGCAAATAGATTGATTGGGTGCCCCAGTCTTACAGGCTAGGCTTCCCTGCAGCCCCCTGGGAGCCAAAATGGGGCACAAGGGGACTCCTGGAAGGGGCGGGGCCAACCAGAGGTAGTATTTGCTGGTTCTCCAAACTACTCAAAATTTCCGCTACAGGTTCACTAGAACCAGTCCAAACCGGCTGAATACCACCTCTGTTTCTACATACAATTCCACCATGTATTGACTGTATAAATAGTCTGCCTTTGAATTGGTAAATAGTGTAAATAGTTTCATATTTGCTCATTGAGAATGTAATAGTGATGTTTTTAAATATTTTTGCCATATGCTAAACAATAAATAAATATTGTAAATCAGTGGTGAAATGCACTTACCTTTGCAACTGGTTTGGAAATGAGAGTGTGTGTGCCTCTTCTGCACATGTGTAGAGCCTTGTGCGCATGTGCAGAGGGTCAAAAACGGGACATAATGACGTCCTGGCAGGAGCCTCCCACCGCCAGCCTTACCAGTTCGCGCAAGCCAGATAGCTCCGGGTGGATTTCACCGCTGCTGTAAATCAACTACATAGTTCACTGTTTCTCCAGCTTGTTTGCAAGACAGCATTTGCTTCTGCTGCTATCTTCTCAATTTTAGCTTTGTGTGCATTTTTTCTTAAGGCTTGGTCTTGCCACTGCCAGCATTAGCCCCTCTGCCTCTGTCTTCAAATTTCCTGCTCTTAGCCATTGTCAGCTCTTGTTTTTATTTGCTCTGAGATTGTCTGAGCTTATGTTGATCTGCTAGCCTCTGTTCTCCTTTTTCTCACTCTGGATGTTATTCTTGCCAGAAATGATACCTACTTTTCAAATATCGTCTTCTCGTTGGACGATTTGTAATCATTGATCATTATTTCTTTGTTTTCTGTCTTTGTATATTTGTGACAGGTAAACAACTTTTCTTCCAGTAGTTCTGTGGCTGCTGGCCCTGGATGCTTAATCAACAGTTTTTTGGGGGGTTTTTTGTAAAAAGTTTTTTTTTATTTTTTAACCAAACATACCAAATACATCTTTTCGGAACAGAGCTTTGATCCAGTCATCAATTTATACAATTTTTGTCATCTTTAACAAAATGTTGTATATTCTATTTTGCCATGACACTTATTTCTCAATCTTAAATCACTTATTCAACTAATACCATCTTAAAAAGAATTTACTCTTATTTACTTAAACAAAACAATTACTCTTCTATTAACCCACCTAAAATCTTAAACAGTTAATAACTCATAGTACATTTATCAAATTCACATCTTATCTCTAATCTTAAAAATATAGCAATTTAACATTTAACATTTAAACTTAGTTCTTAATTCAAATAATGCTATTTCAATTTTCTTTTCTTTTTTGCTTAAGTAAAAAATGTTCAAATTATTACAATTGTTAGACATATTTAAACAATATCCAATTATTATAGCTATCAATTTTCTCAAACAATACCTTTCAATATCTTAATAAAAATTGATTCATTATTTCCATTTATATATTTTCTATTTACAAAATCTAATTTTACCTTCTTTTATCCTTCCACTGTTAATCCCAGTGTAATCATCTTTATTCCACTGTTAATCCCAGTGTAATCATCTTTATTTCACTGTTAATCCCAGTGTAATCAACAGTTCTGAGTCCGGTGTTGTGGTCCGCCAGCAGCCTGTGAAGCTGGCAGCGGAGTCGGACAGTGATGAGGCTGAGGAATAACATGGGCCAGTCCTGGAGGCTGGGGAAGGCCCGGATGAGGGCTCTGCGTCGGAGTCAGAGATGGGGCCAGGGCCATCGGGGAGCGATGTGCAGACTTCGGAGCCTCCAGAGGCTGATAGTAGAGAGGCAGAGGAACAGGAGGAGCCTGTTCCTAGTGCACATATGAGAAGAGCTGCCAGAAGGCAAGAGCAGCTAAAGCAAAGAGGACGACTTGAGAATAGGGCCAAAAGATGATTGGCCCCTCCCATAAGGCTTAAAAGACCAGTAACGGTTCTTGGCCTCTTTGCCAGAAAACAACTGTTGAGAGATTTGCTTCATGTTTAGATGTATTTCTTTCTTGTCAGCATCTTCTGTTCCTGAACTGTTGCCAAGAAAAGCCTTTGGCAGTTTGCCTAATTATCCCAAGGTCAGAGATAAACTGAAGGTGTTTTGAGAACTCTGCTTTCATTTAATTTGGAATAAACTGAGAATGAGTTAATTCTCAGCTGTTTTAATAAAATCTGTTTGTTTTTTGGAACTGTTTTCAATTTAATATTAACTACGTGGGCCTGGGTCACAACATCCAGTTTGTCTCCAGATGTCCAGGAACTCCAATGCCTAGCATGGTCCTTGTTGACCTGGGCATCAACCAATCCAGTATGGGTTTTTGTAAATTACATCTCACCACATGGGATCTGGTGTCCGTCTGGCTCCATTAATGAGAACTGATCAGTATGGTTGAACCACCAGCACAGTACTCATCTTTCTCCTAGCACACAAGCCCCCCACCCCACAACCACATCAAGTTAATGCATCACTGGGGGATGATGATGATGATGATGATGATGATGATGATGATTTGTCACACAATCAGCCAGATGTTCAGACTGAATTTGACATTTTTATGCACCTATCAAGTCAGGTTCTGACAGGTTCTGGAGAACCGGTAGCGGAAATTTTGAGCAGTATGGTGAACCCGCAAATGCCACCTCTGGCTGGCCCCAGAGTGGGGTGGGAATAGAGATTTTGCAATATCCTTCCCCTGGCATGGGGTGGGAATGGGGATTTTACATTATCCTTCCCCCAGGAGTGGGGTGGGAATGGGGATTTTGCAGTATCCTTCCCCCAGGAGTGGGGTAGGAATGGGGATTTTGCAGTATCCTTCCCCCAGGAGTGGGGTAGGAATGGGGATTTTGCAGTATCCTTCCCCCAGGAGTGGGGAGGGAATGGGGATTTTGCAGTATCCTTCCCCTGCCATGCCTGCCAAGCCAAGCCAAGCCACGCCCACCAAGCCACGCCCACAGAACCGGTAGTAAAAAAATTTGGATTTCACCACTGTATCAAGTCCTTCCCAGGACCAGGGATAGGTAGATGTGGATGTTTGTTAGTATTAAAGATACCACTGCAGGATATAAGCCTTTTGTAATTCACTGGTGGCAATTTTGTCAATGCTGATAGTGTTCAAGAGGTGATCCAAATGTTTTGGGATTGTACCCAAGGCGCATATTATTATTGGTACAATCTCTGTTTTTTGCCACAGTTTATTTATTTATAAAATTTATTGGCCGCCATCTTACCACAGGGTAACTCTGTTGTCCTATTTCTCTTTGCAGCTCTTTGTCTTCTGTGATTTTCTCCTGTTCTTTCTCTTCTATTTGACTGTCTTCAGATATTTTAATGTCCACTATACAGAATTTTTGTCTTCCTTATCGACAGTTGTTGAGTCTAGGGAGTTATGTGACAGGTGCCTCTCAGTTTGAATTCTAAAGTCTCATAGCACTTAAAGGTAAAGGTTCCCCTGGCACATATGTGCTAGTCGTTCCCAACTCTAGGGGGCAGTGGTCATCTCCGTTTCAAAGCCGAAGAGCCAGCACTGTCCGAAGACGTCTCCGTGGTCATGTGGCCGGCATGACTAAACACCAGAGGCACACGGAATGCTGTTACCTTCCCACGCAAGATGGTCCCTATTTTTCTACTTGCATTTTTTACATGCTTTCGAACTGCTAGGTTGGCAGAAGCTGCAACAAGTAATGGGAGTTCACCCCATTACACGGCACTAGGGATTCGAACCGCTGAACTGCTGACCTTTCAATCGACAAGCTCTGTGTCTTAGCTGCTAAGCCACCACGTCCCAGCTTCATAGCACTTACTATTAACTTAAATTCATTGACTTCCCAACTCCACTGGAGTCTGGATGATGAAAAAAAAAAAAAACCTTAAAAAAACATGCAAACTGGTAAAAATATAAAATCAGACACACAGCCCAGACAAAAATGATCTAATAAACAATAAAATGAACAAAACAAAAAAGGAGCTTTAAAAAAATCATAAACATTAACTGTAGGCCCCAAACCCAGATTTTCAAAGCTTTCTGAAACCTTAGGAGAAAGGGTAGCATCCTTATCTCTGAGAAGATGCTGTTCCAGAGGATGGGATTGCGACAGAGAAGACATGCTTCCTAAGTCCCAAGAAATGACATTTTTTTAACGGGGGGAACTTGTAGCATATTCACTCTGCTGGACTGTATTCAGGGGTGGGCTGCTGGGGGTTCGCAGGGGTTCGGGAGAACCTCTAGCTAAGATTCTGTGCAGTTCAGAGAACCCCCAAATCCCACTCCTGGCTGGCCCCACCCACCCCGCCCCACCCCTCCCAGGAGTCTCCATGTGGCCCATTTTGGATGCAGGTAAGTGCAGGGTGCACACGGAGGCTCGGGGAAGGCGAAAAATGGGCCTACCGGAAGTTTGGGAAGCCCAGAGACGGACCCAGCCTCCAGAGAGCCTCGTAGCCTGGGGAGGCCATTTTCACCCTCCCAGAGGCTCAAGAAAAGTCAAAATGCCCCCCCATTGGTGCAGGAGTCCGACTAGGCCACGCCCACCATGGCCACACCCACCCAGCAACCGGTCAGAGAACCCCTTGCTAAAAAAATTTATGCCCACCCCTGACTGTATTAGATGGGCAGAAATAGTTGGAGACAAGCAGTCACTCATATATCTAGGCACTTTGCCATATAAATTGTTCTTTTCTAAAGGATTTCTTTTTTAAAAAAATCACAACCTCTACAGTCAAAAAAATTAATAGGAAAACAGTTTTAGGCTGTAATCTCAAGAATATACTTTGAAATCGTTCTGATAAATAAATCAGTGTGCGTGAAGTAAGAAGCAGCTCCCTAATCTGTTTGTCTACCTCTCCAAAGCTATCTGGATTATTTGTGCCAGGCCACGGCATCAGTTGCCATCTTTTCCTGCCAAGATCAAGAGACAAGCAAATCATCTTCCAAAGTCATTTCAGTTTTTCACATCCTGATGATAAGGAAGCCACTATTACATAGTTTGCTTTTTTTTTCCCCCTTGGCACATTTACATAATGTAGCATAAACTTGCTAATTACATTAGGAGCCCATTAAAATTACAAGACTTGAACATGCAAACAAAGTAATTTTATCATCCAGCAGAAAGGAGATAGGAAAACATCAGGGCAACATTGTCGGGGCTAATTCTGAGTCCTTTGCTGCGTTGCAAATTCTGTATTTATTGTTTTTAACAAGAGTCTTATTTTATTAATGACTTTTGCATGCAAGGTCTACGACCTGAGAAAAGTAACCTCTGAATATTTAAAAGTGAAGAGTTCAATTCCTCCAGTAGAAATAAGTACTTAAAAACTGTCTGCGTTTAATGACCGAATCTCCCTCCATCTGAGGTGACTGAGAAACCCTGAAGAATCATCACAAAGCTATTCCAGGCTAAACTTGGAGCGTAAACAACATCTATATTCTACTACTAAAAGTACAACCTTGAACCAGCGGTGAAATGAACTTATTTTTGCTACCAGTTCGGGAGTGTGAGTGTGCACACCTCTTCTGCGCAGGCACAGAGCCTTCTGTGCATGTGCAGAGGGTCAAAAAAGGGATGTAATGACATCATGGCAGGTGGGCGGAGCCTCCCACCACCAGTGCTACCGGTTTGCGTGATCCGGATAGATCCGGCTGGATTCCACCACTGCCTTGAACCCTCCAATAGACATCAGAGGGTGATGCTTCCAGCGGATGTGTGCTGGGCTTCATTGGATGGTGTGAGATACAAGCACTTAAATTGGTAGCACAACGCTTCAAACACACACATCCCAAATTCCATTTTGTGTGTCCTCTAAAGCAACCCCCAAAGTACTTGAAATTAAGCATTTGGGTCTCTTTTTCTTTTCCATTTTTTAGAGGCAAAAAGATGTCTTGACTCCTGCTGATACATCATTTTATTCCTTCAAAGTCTGAAAAATGTTTCCTGAAAGAGATCTGGGCCTGAGATGATTTTGAAATGCTACCCTCAAGTTGCAGTGCAAAGCCAGATGAGCCCTCAAATGGATGGAAGAGGCTCATCCTTGTGTTACACTCTTTCTTCTCATGTGAATAATCAACAGAGGAGACCACTAGATGTCAACCACTGTTGGAGGAAATGTCCATCTGAGTTCAGTTCCAAGTGGGGAGAAAGACATTGGAAACATGGAGGCTGCTTGGAAAGATGGTTTAATGGTGAAGCAGAACCACCAAGCATGTGTGATTCTGGGTAGATGACCATATGGAGTGGAGAGTGAGTGTTATTTATACCCTCTCTTGGGCTTTGAACTTGAGCTTCCTGTTTCTGTGGCAAGGGTATGTATTCTATTGGCTGTCAGACTCCCAGGAGGCTACATGGGATCATGTTTGTCTGAGTCAGGTTTGATGTAAATGTGCTGGGTGATGCAATGAAAGGGCTTTGGGCAATTCCTATTGTGGCTGAGGGCTAATCCTATCTTTGTTGGATCTTGGTTGAGGGCATTTGCTTATGAATAGACCTGGCCATCTCTTTATCTCTTAAGTACTGACATCTGCTGTGGGCTATTGAGGAGGGTGGGTGCTATTAAGAGTGAGTCTGCTTCCTGCCTCAAAAAAACATGTTTCTCCATTTCTCATCCAGGGAAATATAATATTCTGCTTTTTTAATGTTTCCTAGAATATTTCATTCTTCTAGGAGAGGGGTGGATGCTAACTTTCTACACCACTTAAGGTGGAGATGTGGTGGAGTTAAGCATTATATCTTTTGGGACACTCATGTCTGTATGTACTCCCTCCATGCTGGAGACAATAAGCAGATATCCGAGCTCCTTCTTTACAAAGATTTTTTTGAAATTTGTTTAAGAGCCGTATGATATTAGACCAAGGGTCACTTCTGGCCTAAGAACAAATAATTGCTTGCCTATATTATAAAAAGTGAATCTATGCAAGGTTTCAAGAGATGCACAAATCAAAAGAGAAGGAAGGAAAGAATGGGTTGGGTTTACCAGAAAGAGCAGAAAGAAAGGTTATTTTTAAGTATAAAGAGCCCCTTTGGTGTGATGGACAAATGGTTCATTTGTTTGGGTTACAGACTGATGACTTTGAAGCCTTTCAATAAAACAAAATTAATCTGTGGCTAATTCTTTATATTTTGTGAAGCTTGGCCAACACAGCTGAGGAACAAGGCCACATCTTGGATCAGTGGAGAAAGTAGATAATCAAAAAAAAGTACACCATGTCAGGAGGGGGCAAAACTGGGCCCTTTTTCATCCTTATAAAATGCCTCCAATTGTGCCACTCACTTATAGCATTTACAGCTCCTATTATGCATTGGTTTCTTCTGTTAGGTGCATCTCTTAAAAGGCTGTGTGATACCTGCCCATCAAGTGTAGTGTTATTGGACCAGTTTGTGTTTTTTATTGGGTTTCTCTTTTTTTGCATCTTCTTTTAATCAAAATACAACAGCTTCTAAACCCCAGAATCCTCCCACAGCAGTATAAACACTCTTCAGTCAATACATTTCCCAGTATGAAATTGAAAAGAATTATGCTGTTGGTCAAAATGAAAGAAACCAAAAATATCAGCAGGAGATGTGAAGTATTTTATCCATAGCCAGAGACCAGGATATGTGAAGAGACTATTCCAGCCTACAAGAATGTTGAGTGTGCCATTGAAAATATGTACAATATTTTTATCTGTTGTATTAAGTGGACATCTGCCCTTCTTTGAGTTAAAGTGGTTCTTTGAAGGGGAGGGAGAGGGGGAGAGGAGAGGAGAGAGCTTGTATATTGCAGGAAGAGAGGAGAGGAGAGAGAGGAGGGGAGGGGAGGGGAGGGGAAGGGAGAGGGGTTGCATTCTGCACGTCCATGTTTCAATCCACTAATAATGAGGTACAAATTCCATTTATGGAGGAAATTCCATCAATCTGGAAAAGAAAGATTGGAATGATTGACAAGATTTGGCAAACATCTGTAGATAGTTTAAGGCACAACCATACTTTTAGGCGGTTACAGTTTGTCACACTGAATTATCGCATATCCTTGTTTAATCCAAAAATGATGGAATAGTTCAGTATAGGAATTAATGGCAAAAACCAACATTCCTTGTTCTCCAGTAACTTTTGGAATTAATTGCAAATATACTTTTCAGCTCCCTAAACAATTTATGAGTTTACATTTAAGTAAATAAAGAATAATCTTTTTTAAAAAAACCAAATTAGATGTGTTTCCATCAGATATGTTATACTGTATGATAGATTTCAAAACAACCCCCATCTCTCAATTTTGTCTTTATAACAGTATTGATCTTGAAACGGTGGGTCATATCTCATATGTTATCGTATATGTTACAAGAATTTTTGGCAGGATATTATCTGGCCTATTTTAAAATCAACCCCAGGGAGAGAGATTTCTAAGTATATTAAAATTTTGCTTCCAGATGAAAATCCTTAAATTACACAGGCAACAGCCAAATTTTTAACTCTGGCTATAAAAACAAAGTCTTTACTAACACATTAATAAGCTAGGGTTTAAATGTTTTGTTTCCTATATATGTCAATTATTTCATTTGTTAAACTGTTTTATCTAATGCCAAATTTTAGTATATATCTGTAATTTGCTATTTGAGTCTTTTGGCCATAAAACATTATTATTGGTATTCTGGGAGACATGATCTTTCTTCTCTTTTTAACTTCCTAATCAGCAAATTGTCAAAGATGCTTTCTCCCTACCCCCCTCTCTGGTCCCACTTTCCTTATATGCCTGATACATAGTAAACAGGAAAATGTAGTGATGAATGCAACAGTACAGCCAGGGAGTTAAAGTCCTGATTCTCACTTAAATATGAGCCAAAAATGTGCAGTAGCAGCCAAAAAAGCCAATGCAATCCAAGGCTGCATTAATAGAGGAATAGAAGAATCAAGATCATGTGAAGTATTGGTACCACTTTACAAAGCCTTAGTTTTTTGTTTGTTGTTTTTAAATTTGATTTATATGCCGCCCTTCTCCGGAGACTCAGGGCGGCTTACAGTGCGTTAAGCAATAGCCTTCATACTTTTGTATATTTATACAAAGTCAGCTTATTGCCCCCACAAACTGGGTCCTCATTTTACCTACCTTAGAAAGGATGGAAGGCTGAGTCAACCTTCCTAGTATGGCCATAGTTGGAATACTGAATCCAGTTTTGGTCACCACATTATAAAAAAGATGTTAGACTCTGGATAGAGTGCAGAAAAGAGCAACAAAGATGATTAGGGGCTGGAGGCTAAAACATACAAACGACAGTTGCAGGAATTGGGTATCTCTAGTTTAGTGAAAAGAAGGACTAAGGGAGATATGATAGCAGTGTTCCAGGATTTGAAGGGCTGCCACAAAGGTGAGTGGGGTCAACCTATTTTTCAAAGCACCAGAAGACAAGACAAGAAACAACAGATGGAAACTCATCAAAGAGAGATCCAACCTACAACTAAGGAAAAATTTCCTGATAGTGAGAGCAATCAATCGGTGGAACATCTTGCCTTCAGAAGTTGTGTGTGCCCCATCACTGGAAGATTTCCAGAATAGACTGGACAGCCATTTGTCTGAAATGGTATAGACTAGGGCAGTGGTGACATTCAAATTTTTTAATACCGGTTCTGTGGGCCTGGCTTGGTGGGCATGATGTGGCATGGTGGGCGTGATGTGGCTTGGTGGGCGTGGCTTGATGGGCATGGCAGGGGAAGGATACTGCAAAATCCCCATTCCCTCACCCACTCCTGGGGAGAGGATATTGCAAAATCTCCATTCCCACCCCACTCTGATGCCAGCCAGAGGTGGTATTTGCTGGTTCTCCAAACTACTCAAAGTTTCCACTACCAGTTCTCCAGAACCTGTCAGAACCTGCTGGATTTCACCCCTGGACCAGGGGTGTCAAACTGGTGGCCCACAGATCTGATGCGTCACGTGCAGGCCATGCCTACCCCAGCTCTGCGAATGGGAAAAAAGTTGTGAAACATCTCATGACAGCAACGTGACGCCAAGAGTTTGACACCCATGGTACAGACTCTCCTACTCAGGCAGGGGTTGGACTAAAGGACCTCCAAGATCTCTTTATTCTATGATTCTAGATATGAACTCTGCCCCCAATTGTCTACTGAGTGAACAATAGCTTGTGGGGACTCCAAACTGTCCTTGTGTTTGATACATAGACTTACAAAGGCTATGACAGACAGAGCCCAATGGCGTAGGCCAGTGTTTCTCAACCTTGGTAGCTTGAAGATGGGTGGACTTCAACTCCCAGAATCCCCCAGCCAGATTCTGGGAGTTGAAGTCCACCCATCTTCAAGCTACCAAGGTTGAGAAACACTGGCGTAGGCAATCTATGGAATCTCAGGTGTTTCTGAATTCCAATTCCCAACAGCCACTTGGGCTGAATGTTCCACATTAAAGGTCAGCAATACAGAGAGTCACAAGTTTACTCCCTTTGGACTAGAACTGTCTCAACTTTGGCAACTTTGAGCTATGTTGACCTCAATTCCCAAAATTTTCCAGGAAGCAAAGCTGGCTGAGGAATTCTGGGAGCTGAAGTCCACACAGCTCAAAGTTGCCAAGGTTGACAACACTAGACTAGAATGTCTTTATACTTATTTGGGAAAGTATTAGTGATGGGTTCCTCCCGGTTCTGCCGAGCCGATAGCGGTGACAATACGATGCCACCGAACCGGTTCTGCCCACCCTGTCCCCTATTCACCCTGCCCCACCACCTACCCCCTGCATTATTCTTACCTTTTATTTGGCCCGACCCCCAATCTATTGCTGCCTCCTGAGTTCCAGCTGATGGCTAGAGAGAAAAAAACTGTTTAAACTCTTGCCGCGGGGCTTCAGAGGGCCACCCTACAGCTGATCAGTGTTAAAAGAAAACAAATGAGTATACCGGTGCCTGCAAAAATAAATGGGTGGACCAGTGCCTACAAAAATTAATGGGTAGACCAGTGCCTGCAAAAATATATGAGTAGACCGGTGCCTGCAGAAATAAATGGGTAGATCGGTACAGCTCTGCAAGCAGTTAAAAGCCTGGTAGACCAGTACCTCTGCTAAATCCTAAATAATTGCCACATGACCATCAAGCCACGCCCATAAAATAAGCCACGCCCACAGAATCGGTAGTAAAATAATTTAGAACCCACCCCTGGAAAGTATGTAATTGTTAAAGGAGGTATCAAGAAAAACATAGACGTAGACTTTACTTCTTTTCTTTTTAAATGTAACATTATTTTGTGCTATAAAATTATGGTTATTCCTAAAAATGGCTACCCAAAGGCTGCAATTCTTGTAGGACCATAAATCCAGACAGAGCCTAAAATTCCCTAACTGTATCACTGAAGCTTGGCCTAGATCTGACTAAATTTAGTTCTATTCGACTAAGTCCACTTTATCTTCAGAGAAACAGCCCACTGTAATACCAGGCATCCTGACATCATCACTTCTTCCATTCTCTCTGATTGCTGATTAATTCCAGCTCAGTCCGTGTCACAGTTTCAGAGAATATAGTGACCACATAGTATAGTGACTACCTTCCCTCTAAAGCTAACCAAGTAAACCTCAAACGTTTCACGCCTTCTCCGTAATAATCTTACACTGAAGTCTCTTTCAGAATAATAGGATATGCCTTTAAGTGCATCACTGTAAGGTTTGAGGCTTCCTTTGCTATATACTTTCAATTCACTATCAAGGAAGTTTATATTGACAGATAGGAAAAAGTACACGACCAGAGACAAATGAGGCAATACTCTCCTTATGGCTGGGACCACTATTTCATCTTGTTCCATCCAACACAATGGCGATAATTTCAGATAGGAATAAAATCCTGCTTGAGCAGGGGGTTGGACCAGAAGACCTACAAGGTTCCTATTATCCAGGTGTGAAATCCAGCAGATTCTGACAGGTCCTGGAGAACCAGTAGCGGAAATTTTGAGCAGTTCAGAGAACCGGCAAATACCACCTCTGGCTGGTCCCAGAGTGGGTTGGGAATGGAGATTTTGCAGTATCCTTCCCCCAGGCGTGGGGTGGGAATGGAGATTTTACAGCATCCTTCCTCTGGAGTGTGGAGGGAATGGAGATTTTGCAATATCCTTCCCCTGGAATGGGGAGGGAATGGGGATTTTGCAATATCCAACAGGCGGGGCTAAACATACGAACATGTGAATGATTTTTTAAATGTTATATAATTCTGGGTTTAATTATTTAATTAATTAAATAATTTTAATTAGCAATTTTATGATGTTTGTGTGTCTATATTTTTCTTGACTGTACACCGCCTTGAGTCCTACGGGAGAAAGGCGGTATAGAAATATAATAAATAAATAAATAAATAAATAAATAAATAAATAAATATCCTTCCCCTGGAGTGGGGTGGGAATGGAGATTTTGCAGTATCCTTCCCCTGGAGTGGGGTGGAAATGGAGATTTTGCAGTATCCTTCCCCTGCTACACCCACCAAGCCACACCACGCCCACCAAGCCACGCCCACAGAACCGGTAGTAAAAAAATTGGATTTCACCACTGTTATTATCTCTGTTAATTTACTTTTGAACCCACACTTTTGGTAGATGTAGCTCCTTGTTTATTTCTACCGCTGATTTACCAGTCCAAAAACAGCTTCCAGAAGTGAGGGAGGTACTTTTTAGTGTGTTAGAAAATCCTTATCTGCTTCATCCTACAATCTCCCATGCCTGTCCATTGTTTTGGGAACTACTTCTAAAGACAAGTTTTGCATTATTACAGCACAGCAAAATTCTGGAATAGTACTACACCCCAGTCTCCAAAGACTCTATTACTATTCCCTTGTGCAAAACTAAGGATAGTTTTACATCAAAATTAATTACCACATAAAGGAGACCAATTGATGGATAAAGAGCCATGCTGGCACAGTGATTAGATGCAGTACTGCACACTAACTCACAGTTCACTCCATGAGTTCGATTCTGAGCGGCTCAAGGTTGACTCAGCCCTCCATCCTTCCCAGGTCAGTAAAACGAGGACCCAGATTGTTGGGGGCAATATGCTGACTCTGTATACCGCTCAGAGAGGGCTGTAAAGCACTGTGAAGCTGTAAATCTAAGTGCTATTGCTATTTATTCCCACTGTCGGCCAATGGGGTATGAGAGGAAATTAAGTCCAGAGACTCTACCAATCACTTTCCTTAATTTGTTCTTCATTAAAATAGTAAATACAGATAATCCTTGACTTACAAGCACAACTGGGGCAAGGCAGTTGTTCAGTGAATCATGCCCTATTCTGCAACCTTTTTTTGCCACGGTTGTTAAGTGAATCACATGGTTGTTAAAGAAACCCAGCTTCCTCCTTTGACTTTGCTTGTTGGAAGCCAGCTGTGAAGGTTGCAAATGGTGATAACATGACTTTGGGATGCAGCAATCATTGTAAATACATGCCCGTTGCCAAGCACCCAAATTTTGATTACCGGTTATGTGGGGGCTGCAACAGTCATAAGTGTGAGGAGCCTCACTTATTTCAGTGCCATCCAGAGTCGTCGTGTTGGAAGAAATGTCCATCTGGGTTCAGTTCCAAATGGGGAGAAAGACACTGGAAACATGGAGGCTCCTTGAAAAGATGGTTTAATGGTGGACAGGACCACATGATTTTTGAGGTCCTGGGTAAAAAGGCACATGGGTGAGAGAGAGAAAGAGATTTATACCCTCTGTTGGGCTTTGAATTTGAGCTTGTATTCTGATTGGTTGTCAGACTCCCATGGGGCAGGGGTGGGTTCTAAAAATTTTTACTACCAGTTCTATGGGTGTGACTTATTTTGTGGGCGTGGTTTGATGGTCATGTGACAATTCTTTAGGATTCAGCAGAGGTACTGGTCTACCAGGCTTTTAACTGCTTGTAGAGCTGTACCGGTCTACTCATTTGTTATTGGAGCGTCCTGGTTTACCCATTTGTTTTTGGAGCGTCCTGGTCTACCCATTTATTTTTCGAACATCCCAGTCTACCCATTTGTTATTGGAGCGTCCAGGTCTACCCATTTATTTTTCGAGCATCCTGGTCTACCCATTTGTTTTTCGAGCACACTGGTCTACCACCACACTGCCTTTTAACACTGATCAGCTGTAGGGCGGCCCTTTGAAGCCCCGCGGCAAGAGTTTAAACAGTTTTTTTCCTTCCAGCCGATCAGCTGGGACTCGGGAGGCAGCAAAAAATTGGGGGCGGGGCCAAATAAAAGGTAAGAATAATGCGGGGGGGCGGGAGGGCCCAGCTCCCGAACATAGAGAACCGGTTCAGTGACATCATATCGTCATCGCTACTGGCTCGGCCGAACCGGGCCAAACCCACCACTGCCATGGGGCCATGCAAGGGTAACTTTGTAGGTTGTCTTTTGAATCCCAGGCTTAGTTGAGCCTTGCTAGGTGCTGCAATTTCCCCAGGTGCCATGTGTTGATAGATGGGTAGAGGGCTGTTGATAGATGGGTAGAGGGCTAATCCTATCTTTGTTGGATCTTGAACGAGCGCATTTGCGTATGAATAGACCCACCTAGCTATCCCTTTATCTCTTAAATGCTGACTTCTGCTGTGGGCTATTGAGACTGTGTGGGCTATTAAGAGTGAGTCTACTTCCTGCTTTAAAAACATGTTTCTCCATTTCTCATCCAGGGAGGTATAATATTCTGCCTTTTTCATATTTCCTAGAATATTTCATTCTTCTAGGAGAGGAGTGGGTGCTAACTTCCCACAGTTGTATGCAACAAAATTTCATTCAAAGTGACAATCAAATTATTCTAAGTTCTAAGTCTAAGTCACCTTATCAGGGAGATGGGTGGTATATAAATTTAATAAATTGGCACTCCGAACGGTCACTAAATGAATGGTTGTAAGTTGAAGATTACCTGTTCCAAATCGATCATTTGCCCCATTTTCGAAGCAGAATATTGCTCGGCCAGTAAAATTTATATAAGTATATTTTCTGACAGCTGGAGGACTGGAGAAATGCCCTTTTAACACAGCCATAAGAAAAAGCCTGTACATTTATTTTGTACAGCATATCAAGTAACACTTGTCCTCCCTGGTCCCTGCCCAGAAGTGATTGGTGAAGGGACCGAAATGGAATAGATACATGATGCATAATAAGACAAGTAAAAATAGAAAAACTGGTGAATATATGCCTGGCAATCTATGTACTCTAGGAAGAACATATCTAAGCATCTCTTTACATCATTGAGTAGTTCAAATGTAAATTATGTTTGAAATTAATGAAGCAAAATTATTCATGGGAGTGAATTGTTAGAACAAAGAATGTTTCAAAATTCAAGAGCAGCGTTTTTTAAAAAATGATTCTATTATTATTGAATTAAGGGAGTCGAGGCATGCAATTTATCAGCGCTAAAATGTTCAAGGTGCTTTAAGATAATCAAGACTGAGGGTAATGGTATGTCAGAAATTTCATTTTGGTGGTACAATTGCCATTAAAGCCATGCTTTATTAAGGCTATAACAGCGGCAGAAGGAGTAAGATTTATTATCACTGGAGAGGTAGGTCTCCCCCCTGTGCATAAATCTCAGCCAAGGAGCCATGATTAATGTGTAGCTCAGAGACAGCACTGCTGCATTCTGAAACATGTTGCACCTCCAGGTTGTTGTTGTTATTGTTGTTCTTTTGCCAGGAGTCTTCACTGTAAAGAAGATGAAGGATACAGTTCTTGTCCAGAGCATACGGTCTATCTAAGTCATGCTCTGCATCCAGTTTTGGTCACCACGTTACAAAAAAGATGTCGAGACTTTGGAAAAAGTGCAAAGAAGAGCAACTAAGATGATTAAAAGTCTGGAGGCTACAACATATGAAGAACAGTTGCAGGATTTGGATTTGGCCAGTCTAGAGAAAAGAAGGACTAGGGGGGACATGAGAGCAGTATTCCAATATTTGAGAGGCTGCCACAAAGAAGAGGGGGGTCAGTTTATTTTCCAAAGCACCCAAAGGCAGGAGAAGAAACAATGGTTGGAAACTAATCAAGGAGAGAAGCAACCTGGAATTGAAGAGAAACATCCTAACAGTGAGGACAATTAACCAATGGAATAGCTTGCTTTCAGAAGTTGTGGGTGCTTCATCACTGGAGGTTTTTTAAGAAGAGACTGGAAAAACACTTGTCCGAAATGGTTTAGGGTCTCCTGCTTGAACAGGGGGCTGGACTGGATGACCTCCAAGGCCCCCTCCAGCTCTATTCTGATTTTGATTCTGACAACATGGTACCCAGACCAGCTGCAGCTAACTATTTTAGAGGCCAAATAATATTATGCAGTCTGCTCCATTCTGTCCTTCCAAGAGAATGAACCAGGCAAGAAGAAAAAGCTAGAACAGTGGGTCTCAACCTTCCTAATGCCGCGACCCTTTAATATAGTTCCTCATGTTATGGTGACCCCCAACCATAAAATTATTCCTAAAACCATTGAAAATATGTGTTTTCGGATGGTCTTAGGTGACCCCTCTGAAAGGGTAGTTCGACCCCCAAAGGGGTCCCGACCCACAGGTTGAGAACCACTGAGCTAGAATGTATTGGCTGGCAGAATTTGCCTCCTAAGACAATCCTTTTCCTTGGGCTCAGAGTACGTCTGGGATGAATTGGTCATGTAAGGTCCCAAAAGACACTTGAGTCACCAGAATGCCAAAGAGAGAGACTCAAGACGAGGCTTGCAAAAAAAAAAAACAGATTTTATTTATGGCCAAAAACAAAATACTGGGTGGAACTATATCCAGAACATACAGATACAATGCATGCAAGGAGATAGCCACACCTTGGGGAAGGTATGGCGTCCTTTTATACCCTCAGAGACGTCAGCTTAGTACTCAACTCTGGCCTCCCAATCCATGCCCGTGCATTCCTTGTTGCCCTGCAAGGGGGAATAGAAACTTCCCAATTAGTCATCTTGAGCATTTCTTTGTTTACTCAATTGGCCACTTAGGCCCCCTGGCCCTGGAAAGTAGGAGTCTATCCAGGTCAACATAAATTAAGACTGAGATACGTACCATGCTCTTAGATGGCACAAGAAAAAAACAGGGAGAAGATAGATATGGGTTCAGGTCAAATGGCAGGGACATATGTTTGACAAATACCAGATACATTACAGGCCTAATAACAGAATATGTTTGTTACAGGAGATACAAATATAAAGGCATAATATATGTGATACAAATACAAAGGCATATGTGTATTACAAGAACCTAATGGTTACAGAATTTAGTATACCAGTATATCATATTCTAGTATTATTTATTATATCCTTATTATTGTTTCCCTTCAGTCAGATAAGAGACATCTCAGCCCCAAAGAAGTAATGGAAGCCTGGAAAGTGTCTCAGAAGGGATCCTCCCTAATTGCCTAGAAAGTAAAGTGGAGACAATGTCTCTGGAGATTCTCAGGCATCCAGGACAGTGGTGGAATTCAAATTTGTTTACTACCAGTTCTGTGGGCAGGGCAGGGCTTGGTGGGCGTGGTGTGGCTTGGTGGGCGTAGCAGGGGAAGGATACTGCAAAATCTCCATCCCCACCCCACTCCAGGGGAAGGATACTGCAAAATCTCCATCCTCACCCCACTCCAGGGGAAGGATACTGCAAAATCTCCATTCCCACCCCACTCCAGGGGAAGGATACTGCAAAATCTCCATTTCCACCCCACTCCAGGGGAAGGATACTGCAAAATCTCCATTTCCACCGCACTCCAGGGGAAGTATACTGCAAAATCTCTATTTCCACCCCACTCCAGGGGCCAGCCAGGGGTGGTATTTGCCGGTTCTCCGAACTACTCAAAATTTCCGCTACCAGTTCTCCAGAATCTGTCAGAACCTGCTGAATTTCACCCCGATCCAGGACAAAGGTGTTTTTTTTTCTTCAAAAGACAATTGGACTGTTTTTTTTTTCCTTGAGGAAGAAGAAGAAAATGTTTTGCTTCTCACCTAAGAAGCTTTATCTATCAATCAGTTCTGATGGTGGGGGGAGGATGGAAGGATACATACTGACAGTTGAAACTGGATGATGGAGAGATGGAAGGATAGATTCTGATAGGAAGTGTGGGGGGGAACTGAAGGATTATATTTCTTAGCAGTCATTCGGTTATTAGCACTTTTTGAGAGAAAGCTTTCAGACTTGCACAATTCTGTTATGGTAACTTTACAATACATTTGTAAGGTTATTATTCATGATTTCTTGTCTAGACTACCTCAAAAGGCTGACATCTGGCCAGCAAATCTCTACTCCATTATAAACAACTTTTTTATTATTATTTCCATACCTAATCTATATCCCTCAGCATTATAACCACACCTTTTTATAGACTTTTCTCTGGCATCAGATGAACTATGGGAACAGCCTAGAATGGGTTTGATCTGACAGCCACACAGTTTTTATCTCCTGTCATCCTGCGTTTAATGAGGGGTGCTGCATGGCCATTTCTGCCTACAGGTAGTCCTCAACTTACAACTGCCTGTTTAGTTTGGTTACAATTTCAACGGCCCTGAAAAGGTGACTTACAACCAATCCTCACATTTATGACTATTGCAGGATCCCAGGATCACGTTGTCTCTATTTGTGATCTTCCCAGCAAGCAAAGTCAATGGGGAAAGCGAGATTTGGTTAATAGCCACCTGATTCCCTTAACAACTGTAGCAAAAAATGTCATGAGATTGGGTATGTCTCATCTTGCTTAGCAATGGAAATTCAGGTCCCAGTTGTTACTCCCTGTGTTATCTTGCCCACCACCACAACAGCAACGTGTTGATGAAGAAAATGCCATTCTTCAGCTCTGCATCATCAAACAAAGCACAGTACTCAGAACGTGATGGGAAGAAATGAAAAGATTTCAATTAACCTTTCAAAAAGCTCAATCATTGCACATTGACAATCTTTCTTATCTGCTCTGTATCGCATTAAATTAAAATGATTAAAATTAATTAATTCCAAGACCATAAAAGGCTCTTCAGCCAGCCAGCCAGCCCCTTTTTTGCGCACAGTAATGAGTTCTCAAAGTTGAAATTTTGTCAGCAAGGAATGATTTCAGACTAAGATTTTATGGTCCGCCTTCTTCGCAAAGTTTTACAATGTCTGTCTTTTCTTCCTATTTTTCCATCGTTTTTTTTTTTTCCTTTTTGAAGAAAATGAGCCAAAGAATTCAGAGCTCCCGTATAATGTCTTTTGATTGGAGACAATAGAATCCAATCTATTGATTGGAGAGTGCCGTAAAGCACTATGGAGCGGTATATACTGTAAGTCTAAATGCTATTGCTATTGCTATCCATCCATCAGAAATGGATTCCATTGCATTTTATTTAATTCCATCATAACTATTATCTTCATTATTACTAAATCAATTTTCCTAATATATCTGCTTTGGGCATCAACAATTTTGGGCATCTCTTCCTGCTGCTTTCCATATGCCATTTCTCTTTGAGAAGATGTATGAAAAGAGCCTTGGTGGCGCAGCTGACTAAGTGCTGTTAAAGTAGCACCAGCTGCCTGCAATTACTGCAAGATCAAATCTCACCAGGCTCAACGTTGACTCAGCCTTCCCTCCTTTCGAGGTAGGTAAAATGAGGACCCGGATTGTGAGGGCAATAAGCTGACTTTGTATAAAAAAGAACACCGCTTGGCGGGGGCCGAAAGCCCTACTAAGCAGGTATATACAAAAGTATGAAGGCTATTGCTTAACGCATTGTAAGCCGCCCTGAGTCTCCGGAGAAGGGCGGCATATAAATCAAATTAAAAAAAAAATCCAATTTTTTTTACTACCAGTTCTGTGGGCGTGGCTTGGTGGGTGTGGTGTGGCTTGGTGGGAGTGGGAATGGCTTGGTGGGCGTGGCAGGGGAAGGATACTGCAAAATCTCCATTCCCACCCCAGCCTGGGGCCAGGCAGAGATGGTATTTGCCAGTTCTCCGAACTACTCAAAATTTCTGCTACCAATTCTCCAGAAACTGTTGTATAAAACTTTGTATAAAAAAGAACACCGCTTGGCGGGGGCCAAAAGCCCTACTAAGCAGGTATATACAAAAGTATGAAGGCTATTGCTTAACGCATTGTAAGCCGCCCTGAGTCTCCGGAGAAGGGCGGCATATAAATCGAATAAATAAATAAATAAATAAATAAATAAATAAATAAATAAATAAATAAATAAAATCTCACCTTGCCATTTCTCTTAAATTTACTTCCCCTGCCCAAAAAAAAACCCCACAACCAGATGTTTTTCTATAATATTCACAGAATACTTGAGAATTTCTTTGAAATTCTTCTTGGCAGAGTGAATGTTGAGTGAATGGTGGTGTTTTGAGTTAGAGCTGGAGATGTTTTCTATTCTCATCATGACAGTAATTCTCTTCTTTCAAATTTTATAGATATTTGGAAAGCCTGAGAGGTTACAGACTACTGTAAAAAACATACTCCAATGAACAGGGCACTCATCACTCATCTTAGTCAACTTGTAACAAAATGATATAAAAATACAATTGTCAACTCTCAAGTTGGTATAACTGAAGCCATCTTTGAGGTTTCAATGTTGAGGGTTAAAGAGGGGGAATTGCTGGGGGTTTGTAGCCAAAATAAAATACTTTCCCCTGGGAACCAAGGACATTCCAACAGGTGGCTGAAGAGAGGAGGAGGAATGATGTTACCAAGCAACTGGACAGCACCCTGATTAGACCATGTGACTGTTGTTTGGGAAAAGGGGAAAACTTTTACTTTTAATTAGGTGAAAACTGTGGGAACCTTTAGAGCCAGTTTTCACCAGCCTGTGCCAATATGATATATCCAATAAAACTGTTCTTTGAGGAATCTATCTGCCTCAGAGTTCTGATTGTTATGGGTGAATTACTTGGAAACAATACAACAATACTTCCTCCATGAAATTTTCACCCAAATTCTCTTCAGTTTTAAAATGTTCAATAGCAAAATCTCTTTTTAAACAAATTGAGAAGTAGTAGGGAAAATGATGTAGGGCAACTTATTTTTGCATGACACAACTGGATACGAAAGGGGACATGATGGCTCAGTGGTTAAAGACTCTGGGCTTGACAGCTTGAAAGCTGAGAGCCAGGTTCGAGAACCAAGCTCTGCATAATAGGGTGAGCTCCCTTTACTTGCCCCAGCTCCTGCCCACCTAGCAGTTTGAAAGCATGCAAATGTGAGTAGATAAGTAAGTACCACTTCAGTGGTAAGGTAACAGCGCTCCATGCACCTTTGGCATATATCCATGCTGGCCACATGACCAGGGAAATTTTCTTCAGACAATGCTGGTTCCCTCATCCAAGAAACAGAAATGAGCACCGTGCCCTAGACTCAGACCCAACTGGCAGGAAAAGCTTTATATTTACTGGATATAGATAAGTGACATGGTTTCTTTTTTTTTCTTTCTCCGTATGTGGAGTAACTTCGCCTATGGCCAGACACATCCACAAGGATTGACATTAGAAGATGGAAGATGTGTAGGATCTCAGCTGAAGCCAAGCCCACCATCTGATAGATTGTGACCACCTCTTGCAGTCACTCCTACCAGTGCCAATTGATAACTGATTTATTCCAGGCAACTTACTACCAGCCATCCAAGATCTGTATTCAACATGTAATACTTATCATGACAGGGATTAGTGACCATGGGTTTCTACATGACTTTTCCTCTTCTCTACATGCCCGTATGAAAGTTGAACCATAAGGAAGGCTGCGCGCCAAAGAATTGAGACCTTTGAACTCTGGTGCTGGAGAAGACTCCTGTGTGTCCCTTGAACTGCAAGGCAATCAAACCTGTCAGTCCTAGAGGAGATCAACCCTGACTGCTCTTTAGAAGGCCAGATCCTGAAGATGAAACTCAAATACTTTGGCTACCTAATGAGAAGGAAGGACTCACTGGAGAAGAGCCTAATGCTGGGAAAGATTGAGAGCAAAAGAAGAAAGGGACGACAGAGAACGAGGTGGCTGGATGGAGTCACTGAAGCAGTCGGTGTATCTTAAATGGACTCCAGAGGATGGTAGAGGACAAGAAGGCCTGGAGAAACATTGTCCATGGGGTCACAGACACGACTTCGCAACTAACAACAACAACATGCCCTTACACAACATGCTATGACTATGTTCCTTCTCTGCTGATCAGTCAAAGACATGATGTGGCTTTCCAGCACAGAGGGGTGGAAACCAAAATACTATTCTACAATCTCATACTGGACACAGGATTCCAGGTGTGATTGGACCAATGCAACCTTCCATTGTGACATGGATCCATGAAGAGTTACTCTGTGGTAAGATGGGCAGACAATAAATTTGGGAGGGAGGGAGGGAGGGAGGGAGGGAGGGAGGGAAGGAAGGAAGGAAGGAAGGAAGGGAGGGAGGGAGGAAGGGAGGGAGGCAGGCAGGCAGGCAGGCAGACAATGGGTATTTAATTTTATTTAATTTAATTTATCGCATTTCTATGCCGCCAAACTCCCAAGGGACTCTGGGCGGCTTACAGCAAAAATAATGCAAACAATGAACATAGAAAAGTTATTTTAAAACTTTATAAAAACATTTTTAAAACATTAAAAGCCCATGTACACCATTCATGGCTGGATCTCGCAAGATTGCAACAGCGAGATCAATGGCCCCAGGCCTGCCGGAAAAGCCAGGTCTTCACTGCTTTTCGGAAGGCTAATAGGGTGGGGGTAGTCCAGATCTCAGGAGGTAACTGGTTCCAGAGAGCTGGGGCGGCCACAGAGAAGGCCCTCCCCCACGGGCCTGCCAGCCGGCATTGTTTAGCTGACGGACCCGGAGGAGACCAACTCTGTGGGATCTTACCGGTCACTGGGAGCTATGCAGTAGAAGGTGGTCTCGAAGATAGCCTGGCCCTGAGCCATGTAGGGCTTTAAAGGCTCAGCCTTTAACACCTTGAATTGTGCCCAGAGTCCAATAGGGAGCCAGGCTCCCAGAGAATTGGTGTAATGTGGGTGTATCTAGGTGCACCCACGACAGTTCATGCAGCTGCATTCTGGACCAACTGTAGTCTCCAAACACTCTTCAAGGGTAGCCCCATGTAGAGTGCGTTGCAATAATCTAACCGTGAGGTGACAAGGGCATGAGTGACTGTGAGGAGAACCTCCTGATCCAAGTAGGGTCGCAATTGGTGCATCAGGCGAACCTGTGCAAAGGTCCCCCTAGCTACAGCTGCCAGATGTTGCTCTAATCTTAGCTGTGAGTCTAGGAGGACACCCAAATTGCGAGCCCGTTCTGAGGGGGACAATTTCTCCCCCCCCCCAAGAACCAAGGATGGACAGTCGACATAGTCTTTAGGAGGCAATACCCACAGCCACTCGGTCTTGTCTGGGTTAAGTCTGAGCCTGTTGACTCCCATCCAGACCCTCACAGCCTCCAGGCACCAGCACATCACATCCACTGCTTCACTGAACTGACATGGGGTGGAGATATAAAGCTGGCATCAGCTTTATATCTCCACCATCAGCATATTGCTGATACCCCACCCCATATCGTCGGATGATCTCACCCAGCGCTTTCATGTAGATGTTAAATAGGAGGGGAGAGAAGACCGAGCCCTGAGGCACCCTGCAAACAAGGGATCTAGGTAGGGTATGGTTGTTTCATGATAGTCTAGCTTTTTACTGGCTTAAGGATGATTAGAGAGGACTTCAGATCAATAGTGAGATAAGCCTTTTGTCACCTGTCACTTTGCAAGAAAGTCAGCTGCTGCTATGACTCGGAAACAGAAGCAACACTGGAGGGATCAGGAGCCACAGTGGGGACCGCAAAAGTCATCTGCATGTGGTTTTCTGCCAGATCAGACATAAGTGATTAGCACTACAGCTCAATAGAGGGTGAGGGGAGAAACAGGATAACACAGTCCCGCTCTGTAACAAAGTCAGAGGGGAATAATTTGTCCAAAAATATTCATGGCATCCACAACATTGGGGAACAGTCAGAAAGCTATCGCAAATTTCAACTGTTTATTGATACAGAGAAGGTTTTTTTTTTTTCATAAAAACCTTAGTTGTTAAATTGATATGATCTTTAGGATTCTTTTGCATAATTGTTTTACTCCGCAATACACATTAACCAAAGTTATGGAAGGTACATTAAGGGATAGATATTATTATGTAAAAACTGAGGTTATTTTGCATTCATGGTATAGCTATTAACACTTCTACAAAGCCAGGGGACGTTGACTGTTCTCCAGTTCTGTGATTACAGTGAAAAGAACAAAGAAGCCATCTAGCATTCTCACTAAGAGGATTTTGGCCTAAGATTGTCACAACCTATTAAAGCAAATGAAGCTTGGCATTTCACAAAAGGGGGAAATGCGTTAATTTGATTGTGAGAGATAGAATTTATCATCTCCATGGTTTCTATTCCAGTCTGATCCTACTCTAATGGCATAAGTACGTTCCAACCAGCGATTATTTCTAAATCTCCACACTTGACAAGAGAAACATGACATTATTTTCCTACTGAGGAGGTACAATAGCATTTTTTGTACATTTTGGGTGGTAGAAAAAAACATGACATGAATCTTCTTTAGAAAGGATGAGCAATTTCAGTGATGCCAGTCTAAACTTGTACGGAGCAAATCCTAGATGCAATCCACAGAGATTAAATTCTGTGTCTCTGATGTGAATCAAATAGAAACCCAACCTAGGACTAAGGAGAAATTTCCTGACTGAGAACAATTAGTGGAACAGATTGCCTTCGGAAGTTGTGGGTCTTTCATCACTGGAGGTTTTTAAGACGAGACTAGACAGCTATTAGTCTGGAATGATATAGGATCACCTGCTTGGGCAGAGGGTTGGACTAGAAGACCTCCAAGATCCCTTCCGGCTCTGTTACTCTGTTCTGTTCTGTGCTGGTGTTGTGCATTATGCATTCTGTATTCTGATCTGATGCTGTTGTACCTAAGACACTTTGGCAGTCTTAACAAGTACTTTGTAACCAGGGGTGAAATCCAGCAGGTTCTAACAGTTTCTGGAGAATTGGTAGCAGAAATTTTGAGTAGTTCGGAGAACTGGCAAATACCATCTCTGCCTGGCCCCAGGCTGGGGTGGGAATGGAGATTTTGCAGTATCCTTCCCCTGCCACGCCCACCAAGCCATTCCCACTCCCACCAAGCCACACCACACCCACCAAGCCACGCCCACAGAACTGGTAGTAAAAAAAATTGGATTTTTTTTTTAATTTGATTTATATGCCGCCCTTCTCCGGAGACTCAGGGCGGCTTACAATGCGTTAAGCAATAGCCTTCATACTTTTGTATATTTATACAAAGTCAGCTTATTGCCTCCACAAACTGGGTCCTCAATTTACCTACCTTAGAAAGGATGGAAGGCTGAGTCAACCTTGAGCCTGGTGAGATTTCACCACTGCTTGTAACCAGAAAAGCCCCTAGAGGCGTCCACTGAATCAAAATGCATACAGAATTGACAATAGCCAAGAATTTTTTTATTTTTAATCAGAAAAGCCAGAAGAGACATTTGGCTAAATTTCTTATCAACAACAACGCCCTTCCTCCCTTGAGGTTAATTAGAAAGAGACGGACTTACTAAAAGCTTTTCCTTTAGAGCAGAGGGTATCAAACTGATGGCTCGTTATCTGCATGACAACCTTATAATTTTCTACAACGTGAAACAGTACTGTAAGTGCTGATCTTCGTAAATACATTTATATTGCTCATCAAGCCTGATAGTGGCGTTCTGGTTAATGAAAAATGTTGTTAGTGAAGTGGGCAAAGTGAAATGGCTATGGAATCATAGAATGATAGAATCATAGGGCTGGGAGCAGCAGTGGGTTCTACTTACCTTTACTACCGGTTCGCAATGGGATCGCATGTGCAGATCACTTCTGATGATGTCAGGGTCAGTGGGCGGAGCCTGCCGCTGGTTTTACTACCAGTTCTATAGAACCGGTCTGAACCAGGAACAACGCATTGTAAGCCGTCCTGAGTCTCCGGAGAAGGGCTGCATATAAATTAAAGCAAAAAAAAAAAAAAACCACCACTGGCTGGGAGGGACCTTAGAGGTTTTCTAGGCCAACCCTGTCAGAAAGTTTCTCATTTCCAGTCTGGATGTCCCTCTGACAAGTTTCCATTAATTGGTCACCATGATGTAAAAAATATGTGGAGACTCTAGAAAGAGTACAGAGAAGAGCAATAAAGATGATTGGGGGACTGGAGGCTAAAACATATGAAGAACGGCTGCAGGAACTGGGTGTGTCTAGTTTAATGAAGAGAAGGACTAGGGGAGACATGATAGCAGTGTTCCAATATCTCAGGAGCTGCCACAAAGAAGAGAGAGTCAAGCTATTCTCCAAAGCACCTGAGGCAGTGGTGGGATTCAGCCAGTTCGCACCACTTCGGGAGAACCGGTTGTTAACTTTCTGAGCAGTTTGGCAAACTGGTTGTTGGAAGAAATCATTAGGGCACAGAATTGGTTGTTCAATTACTTGAATCCCACCACTGACCTGAGGTTAGGACAAGAAGCAATGAGTGGAAACTAATCAAGGAGAGAAGCAATTTAGAACTAAGGAGAAATTTCCTGACAGTTAGAACAATTAATCAGTGGAATGACTTCAGAGAAGAGTCTAGACAGAGTGCAGAGAAGAGCAACAAAGATGATTAGGGGACTGAAGGCTAAAATATCTGAAGAATGGTTGCAGGAATTAGGTATATCTAGTCTAGTGAAAAGAAGGACTAGAGGGTGACATGATAGCAGTCTTCCAATATCTAAGGAGCTGCCACAGAGAGGATAGGGGTCAACCTATTCTCCAAAGCATCTGAAGGTAGAATAAGAAGCCAATGGGTGGAAACTAATCAAGGAGAGAAGTAACCTAGAACTAAGGAGATATTTCCTGACAGTTAGAACAATTAATTAGTGGAACAACTTGGCTCCAAAAGTTGTAGATGCTCCAACACTACAGGTTTTTAAGAAGAGAATGGACAACATTTGTCTGAAATGGTACAGGGTTTCCTGCCTGAGTAGGGGGTTGGACTGGAAGACCTCCAGGGTCCTTCGAACTCTGTTATTCTGTAAATCGCTTCTTGTCCTGTCCTCAGATGGCATGGAGAACAAATCAACCCCTCTCTTCCCACTGGCAGCCCTTCAACTATTGGAAGACTGCTTTAATATCTTTGTCAGACTAAACATACCTAGTTCCTAATTCCCTTAGCCTCACCATAGGATTTGGCCTGCAGGGAGCTTACCATCTTTGCTGTTCTTCTCTGCCCACTTTCTTTCTTTTTTTTTTTTTTTTTTTTTTTTTTTTTTGGTATCACAACTGTTCACAACTCTGTTTTGCAGGAAAGATTTATTGCTGTGGTTTTAATACAAAACATGTTTTTGTTTATGAGCTTAAATGGTCTCCGGGGATAGTAGAGGACAGGAAGGCCTGGAGGAAAGTTGTCCATGGATAGGGTCGCGATGGGTCGGACACAACTTCGCAACTAACAACAACATGCTTTTGTTTAATGGCAAACAGATCCTTATCATCATCACTAGAGACTTTTGTTAGGAATTGATGAAAAAACTTCAGTGTTGCAGCCCTCAGGGTAACAAACTAGTCTTAATTTGGCATGTGTTTTGATTCAACTTTGAGGTCCATCTTAAAAGTTTTCCTTGGGAAAAATGAATCAAAAGCAGGGCTGTTTGTTTGCTGAAGGAAATATTTTCCAGGGCTGAAGAAAGAATCAATCATGCATACTTCACAGATCAGTTAAGCAGTCCTCCTTTGAGTCTTGATTTTATTTTGGATGTGCTCAAAGCTTTGCCCAATTCTTTTCACTGCTCTTTTTCCACGAAGCTCCATTTTTGATGAGTTTATCTATTATTCCTTTGTTTATCCTTTCTCTTTGAATCTAATTCTTCTTCTTTAAACCTCCAAATCATCTGTGAGTTTTAATACCATGGTGTGTTTTCTAAAACGTAAAAGTATTTTAAATAAGGTTGTCACCTGAGGCAAAGTAGGAAATGCACCTGAACTCAGATTAAGATGCATCATGCCCATAATATATGAGGCATAAAATCTCCTAAATACCTCTACCCATCCGTAGCGCTAAACATATAATGAAACAGAAGGAGAGTACTATGCTGTTCTTCCTTCAGGGGTGAAATGCTCCCAGTTCGGACCAGATCGCCCGTTCCGATAGTGATGGCAGTGGGTGGTTCGGAGAACCGGTAGCAAAAATCCCTGCCCCCCCGCCCATGCCCAGCTGAGCCACGCAATCATCAGAAGGTTTTTTTTTTATTTTTAAAAGCATTTTTTTCTACAACCTCTTCAGCCGAAAAAAGGCTTTTAAAAGTAAAAAAAAAGGCTCTGATGATCACGCGGCTCAGCTGGGATCGTCAGAGCCTTTTAAAAGCATTTTTCTTCTTCTTCGACCGAAGAGGTTGTAGAAAAAATGGTTTAAAAAGTTAAAAAAAAAAAGAAGTTGGCCACGCCCACCCAGTCACATTACCCCCCCCCACTCCTACTCTAATTTCCCTTCCCTTCCTTCCTTCTCTTCCTTCCCTCTCTCTCCTTCCTTCTTCCATCTCTCTTCTCCTTCCTTCATCCCTCTCTATTGCTGTATTCATTTTCAATTTTATATTTTCCACTATGGAGTCCAGGCAACCCCGGTCTTCCTTTCATTTATCAAGTATATTTCTCAAAATTTCCCCTCATCTTTTTAATTATTAGCAGTATATTTCATCTTATTCCATTTTTTCTATTGAACCCAGTGTAATCATCTTTATCTTTTTTTTCAATTATTTCCTTTTCAATATTATCTTGTTTCTCTTGCTTCTCATTCACCTTTTCTCTTTCTTTTTTTGCAAGCTAACCAATTCTCTGCTTCTTTATTTCCCTTAAATGCCTCCCTTACTTTTTGAAACATCTCCCTTAGTGTCTCAAATTCATCCTCCCAATTCTCCATATTTTCAATTTTAAAAGGCTAGGATTTTTAAGCTTATTCTTTTCATTTACATATGTGGGTGGGGGATGCTTTTCAAGGAGCCACAAGGGGGGCTGAAAGCAGAGTCATTCTGACAGTGTCTTTTAAAATTGCTTGGAAGACCCATTTTTCCCTAACAATAATGGTTTGTATACTTTGGAATAAAACATATACCTGGAAAAAGTACTTGCAAAACTTGGACAGAAGGAAAAGAAAGGCAGGACTGGACTCATTGTTATCAGTGACTCCCACTGATTCTAAACTCATTTTAAGACTGGGATTGGTGACTACTGAAATTTAAGTATTCACCATTGGTCTCAGAAATCTTTGATTTGCGAGGACCTGTCAGAAAACACTTTTTTCAGCCCTCTGGGTAATCCTTTTGTGCATATGGACTACTCAGAGGGCTGAAAAAGTTATTTTTGACTGGTCCTCGCACTTTTGACCAGTCCTCGAACTTACGACTGTCCTCACATTTTATGTTTTTCTCCCTATCTTGTCACCATGGTGAAGAGAAGCAGTTGTGAAATGAGTGACATGGTTGTTAAGAATGCTACAATGGGCATAAATGATGACCAGTCATAAGTATGAGGACCGGTCAAAAGTGCAAGGACCTGTCAGAAATCACTTTTTTCAGCCCTCTGGGTAGTCCTTTTGTGCATATGGACTACTCGGAAGGCTGAAAAAGTTATTTTTGAATGGTCCTCGCACTTTTGACGAGTCCTCACATTTTACGTTTTTCTCCCTATCTTGTCACCATGGTGAAGAGAAGCAATTGTGAAATGAGTGACATGGTTGTTAAGAATGCTACAATGGGCATAAATGATGACCAGTCATAAGTGTGAGGACCAGGCAAAAGCGCAAGGACCTGTCAGAAATGACTTTTTTCAGCCCTCTGAGTAGTCCCCATACACATAATCATGGCCACCCAGTCACATGACCAGCTAGCCATGCCCACCCAGTCACATGACATCCAAGCCACGCCCACAGAACCGGTAGTAAAAAAAATTAGAACCCACCCCTGATTGGGGGTCACCACAACATGAGGAACTGTATTAAAGAGTCGCGGCATTAGGAAGGTTGAGAACCACTGATCTAGAGGAAGAGAAACATCTGTGTGCAAAAAAAAAAAAATGCACCACACCAGCACAGAACAGAACAGAATAAAAGAGTTGGAAGAATCCTTGGAGGTCTTCTAGCCCAGCCCCGTGCTCAAGCAGGAGATCCTATACCATTTCAGACAAATCGTTGTCCAATATCTTCTTAAAAGCCTCCAGCGATGGAGACACTGATTAATTGTTCTTACTATCAGGAAGTTTCTCCTTAGTTCTAGACTGGATCTCTCCTTGATTAGTTTCCATCCATTGCTTCTTGTTCTGCTTTCATATGCTTTGGAGTGTTGGAAGGAATATCCTTCTGGGTTCAGCTCCAAGTGGGGAAAAAGACACTGGAAACATGGAGACTGCTTGGAAAGATGGTTTAGTGGTGGACAGGATCACATGGCTTGAGCTCCTGAACAGAAAAAGGGGGCGAGATACAGCGAGTCCCCTGGTTTTATGCTTTCTCTGGCTTTGAACTTCCTGGGGCCCTGAAATAGTATCCTGATTGGTTGTCAGACTCCCAGCGGGTGTGGGTCTTAGCTAGCCTTGCTGGCTGATGTAATCTTCCCAGGTGCCACATGGTGAGTTTCCGTCCTAGATGGGTCACATTGTGTTAGTTTCTGTTGCTATTGTGTTGCAGATGGGTCTTATTGTCAAAGATTGAGTTTCTGCCTCTGGCCCATTAACAAAGGAGGAGAGGCAGGAAGATGGGAGTTGCTTTGTCTTTAAAACATGTTTCCTCATTTCTCAACCAGGGAAACATAATATTCTGCCTTTTTAATATTTCTCAAAATATTTCATTCTTCTAGGAAAGGGGTGGGTGCTAACTTCCTACAGGAGAATAGGTTGACTCCCTATTCTAAGGGAGTAGGCAGGCCCTTAGATATTGGAAGACTGTTATGTCACCCCTAATAATTCTCTTTGTTAGACTAGACATACCCAGTTCCTGCTATGTTTTAGCCTCCAGTCTCCTAATCATCTTTGCTGCTCTTCTCTGCACTGTTTTTGTATCGTGGTGACCAAAACTTCACTTGAACTATTTCAAGTGTTACCAAGGCATTATAAAATGGCACTAATATTTCACATGATCTTGATTCTATCCCTCTATTGGTGCAGCCTAGAACTGTGTTGGCTGTTTTGGCAGCTGCAGCACATTACTGGCTCATATTTACATGGTTGTCCACTAGGTAGGAGTCCAAGAACCGGTGTAAGGTTTCCTGCCTAAGCAGGGAGTTGGACTAGAAGACCTCCAAAGTCCCTTCCAACTCTGTTATTCTATTCTATTCTATTCTATTCTATTCTATTCTATTCTATTCTATTCTATTCTATTCTATTCTATGATCCATCTCACTATTACTGCTATTGGGCCAGATAGCACCTATTTTATAACTGTGCATTTGTTTTTTCTTGCCTAAATATAGAGCCTTACTTTTCTCACAACTAAATTTCACTTTGTTGGATAGCACAAAGCGGCCTTCTCTATAACTTCCACCAGGTCTGGGGTTCAGCAAATGTGGCGGGCATAGCAAACATAGCCAATTCAGTCTATCCTCTTAGAATACAGCCTAAATGCGTCCAAATCCCCAGTGCAGGTCCAAAATCATTCCAGTCTCCATCCAGGTAGCTGCCAATTCAGAGATTCCCCTAACAATCCATAAAATCCATTTTTAAAAAAAGCACACTACAAGGACAGACTTTCTAGGACTCTCTATGCCATTTTGCTTCTTTCCCGCACTTTAACCCTTCCAAGTGTAAGGAGAAGATTTTTTTTTCTTGCGAAAGGGGGCCTGCAGCATTACTATTTTGCTCTATCTTCTACTTGAGATTGTGACTGTAATTTGCATTTAGATGTAGGTAGCTGCTCAGGAAGGAAATGTTTTGTGTATCCTATGATGAGCCCTGTATCCTGACCAGGATTCTGCTCTTTCTTTCCTCCTTCTATTAGGCAGAAATTACTGAGGATCTCTGGAAAGATTTAACATTCTGCTCAGGATGAACTTCTGAACAGCTTTTGCTGCCTCCTTGTGGTGCTTCTTGGTTTTGTATCTTTACAATCCCTCTGGCCACACTTGGGAACTGTTATCAGAAAAAGAGGCTGTTTCTAACTGACAACATTCAGCTATTGTCTTTAGCTGAAAGACAACACCCATGAGAAGGGCTGTGGCGTATCAGGAGACAATAAGGAGATTGTTGGGAAATGTCACATTTTTAGTGTAACTTGTGGACTAGGTTTGGGTGTGGTTGGAGAATTTGGAAAGCACAAAAGAAGGCTAAAACACTTGGTTGAGTCATGTTAAATACAAACAAGAGTCAGATTTCTTGTCTTTTTTGCTGCAAATATTTATTGGAATCCAGCTTACGTGTCAAACACAAGCAAAACAATTCCAGAATAAGAGAAAGTTGTCTCAAGGCAATACATTGTTAAGAAAAAGTTGTTGCTTAAAGAAGTAATCACTCCCCCCTTTGACTCTGTTAAATATTTGGAGTCTGCCTTGTTAAGAAAAGTTAATGAGTACTTGAGAAAATGCATAATTCCCAAGTAACACTTAGCATTTGTGAAGTGCCTTCATCTTTGTTAGCTAAATATTCTTCTAGCTACATTATGAAAAATATTTGAGGTAAATATCTTTTTTCTTTTTACGATGGATAGACTGAATATCTCCATAATTGCCCAGAAAGAAAGTGGAGGTCTCCAATGTTCCTTGAACAATCCTTCTGATTTTTCAAAACATTTCATCATTTAGAAAAGGCAGAGAAGCAAGACAGCTATACTGAAAAAGCTATTCTCTCTGCTATCTTTTAAGATACCTTGGAAATGGCATTCCCAAAATTCTCAGCCAATATGGGAAAAGTTAATTTATGACTATAAAGTCAGTTTTTAGGGGTTAATTAATTGAATTGGCATTCCTCTCCTAAAAGAATACCAAATCTACCACCTTTTTACATATATCAAATGAAAGACTTTTATCCACACACATTGCAGAGAGATTATTTAACAGTAAGTGCAGAAGTCAGCAAAGTCAAATCTGATAGTTCTCAAGGCAATGATGACAGAAAGAACAGGCATTTCAATTAAATATCTGCTGGCAGAGGAAAAATGGATGTTGAATTGCAAAAGGGACACTTCTGTTTTCTATCCTATCCCCTACTGAGTTTGATTTCTTCATGGAAACAGATGGAAAAACTATACGGATATTTATGACACTGAATGATCAATCTTCATTTGAAATGGTATTTGCTATTGATCTGTCAATGTTACAACTTCAGAAGCTGCTATCTTCCTAACATCCGATCCATTTGAGGTTGCCAACAATCGTCTAAAAACAACTAACACATGAGTCAGTGGCATTTTCTGAATTTCTTGCGCTTCAATTTCTTGAATTTCTTGTTTTCAGAAGCCCTCAAAATTGCTACTGAAATTTAGCAAGCAAATTGCCAAACAAAAGAGAGGTGCTATTTTGTCCTATTAAATGCTGGTCAAAGAATGTAATAAAGATGTTTGATTTCTGCTGATTATCAGCAGGAAGCAAAACAAAATATGTGTAAGACGATTGATAGGTTTATCATAACCCCCCCCAAATTAAATATACATACAAAGAAAGGTACATAAAATGAAGTCACCAAAATCCCAGTCTCACCTCCTTTTTTATTGTAGCCTTGATACCCCAAAAGTGCAATCTCTGTCCTTCCAAAATTGCCCACACTTGATTTAATCCTATGGCATAATAACAACCTGAATCCTTGTCATGCTTTTATTCAACAAGGCACATGACAAATAATCTCCATTTGCACAAATGACTGACACAGCTCAGGGGCCACAAATCCTTTTCACTGTGCTACATTTACAGTAGCCATTGAAGAAAACAGTATGAAAATATGAAACATGGTGTGACGAGAGTCATGAAACAAAAAGACTGCTTACATATGTGTAACAGTGGCAATTGCATGATGCTACACAACAGGTCAGATACCACACAGAAACACAGCTCCTCAATGCAGATGGCACAGCAAGCCTCAATGTGTACTTGTTGGGCTTCCTTCTTCAGTGAGGTTTTTGAAATCCATGGACAATGCCATCTCCTCAGCCAGTGGGGGTCTCCGCCATTCTTCCCGGGTTAAGATGTAACCCACAACTGCCCCAAAAGCTATTATTAGGAGGCCCAAGGTGTTGGCAAGGATTCCTTCAGAGACAAAGAGGTTGTAGGTATCCCTGCAAAAGCAGAGGGACAATATTAATATTCCATACTTCAACTCATTTTCCTCCATAAATCAATGAACAAGTGTTACAGTATGTCTTTGACTCATTTCTTCAATTGAGTTCTCTTTATCTAGTTGTACAACTTGTATGAGAACAGATTACATTCTGGGTCATATTTATGCAGAAATATTGAAAAGTCAAAAAGGTTCACAATATTTGAAGCAATACTTTATATATTTGGGTTGTTTACTTCACAGCTCATCCCAGCCATTCTTTCATCCATTCATTCATTTTACAATGCTTATAAAGTTGCTCCAAACACAACAAATTCTGACTCTAATGGCAGAAACTCTGTGGAAGGAAGAAGAATCAGGGAAGAAATGGAGCCAGGTAAAGGAAATGTTAGGACAAAAAAAAATCACCATTTTGATTTCAACAATCATCATCTCTGAAAATCTCCAAGGAGATATAGCTAGTCCTCAACAGCGAACAGGCTAATGATGCAAGTGTTTGATCAAATGTAGTGCCATAAATCCAAAAACCCACCATGAAAAGAGTCTGGCAATAGCATTTCCCACCAGATGTGCTCCAGATATACTGAACTGCATAAATTCCTAGGCAACATAGCATTTGGCTGGTTGGAAATAGTAGTCCAACTGAATTTTATTTATTTATTTTATTTATTTATTATCAGATTTATATACCGCCCTTCTCCCGGAGGACTCAGGGCGGTGCACAGCCAAAGTAAAATCATAAATACAAACATTAAAATACAGTTAAAAAGATATATATGTGTTTGGCCCCATAATTAAAAAACAATAACAGGTCTGTTGAATTGTAGTTCAACAGACCTGAAGAATCTAAGATAATGAGAAAGGATAGTCTGGCTCTCCGTGAAAATTAAGCAAGTAAAGTCTAAAACAATAGCACATATTTAACAAGTCTTTGGCCTCAGTGCTACTCACAGAGAAAGATGTTTGGAAGTTCAACAAGTGTATAGAAAGAAATAACCCACTTAGAAAAAATACTGTATATAGTTTACATCTATATACATCTAGATGAAAGACAATTACCATTAAAACATTTGCAAAAAAATGCTGAGAGAAGAGATCACAAATATTCTCACCCAGGTAGCGGCTACTCAATCACATGACATAATGAGATGGTTTATAGATCTCTTAACTTGCTGAGTTTTTGGCTCCAACATGCAAAACCTCAGTTAACGATTTAAGATAGAGAAGAATATTTGAGGGAAACGCTTTGGGAAAAGTGCAGAGAAGAGCAACTAAGATGATCAAAGTCTTGGAGACTAAAACATATGAAGAACGGTTGCAGGATTTGGGTTTGGCTAGTCTAGAGAAAAGAAGGGGTGACATGATAGCAGAATTCCAATATTTGAAAGGCTGACACAAAGAAGAGGGGGTCAAATTATTCTCCAAAGCACCAGAGGGCAAGACAAGAAACAATGGTTGGAAACTGATCAAAGAGAGAAGCAGGAATTAAGGTGACACTTCTTAACAGTGAGAACAATTAACCAGTAGAACAGCTTGCCTTCAGAAACTGTGGGCACTTCATTATTAGTCTACTATTCTATCCCTAATATAAATGAGCATCAGGAGCTGGACAAACTGAAACATTATTTTCCAGAATGTCTGGATTATTTATTTTCCATAAATCTGAATTATACAAGGCAGTTTATATCAGCCATAAGTAACTATATTTCATATTTTTGCTCTCAGCTTAGTATCTCAGCCTGCTCTCAACCCAGAAAAATCTAAGCTGAGTAAAGACCCAACAATCATCAAACCAATTTGGTCTAGTTTGGTCTAGTGGTTAAGGCAAGTGGTTGAGACAGTTTGACCTAGTGGTTAAAGCATCAGCCTAGGAACAAGGAGACAGTGAATTCTACTGCCTGAGGCATGAAAACCAATGAATATCCTCAGGCCAGTCACTTTCTCCTAGTCCACTCTCTCCGTTTCACAGGGTTGTTATTGTGTTCAAAATAGGGAGAAGGAGTATTATGTATGTTCGTTGCCTTTTGAGTTATTTATAAAAATAATAAAGGAAAGATAAAAATAATAAAAAACCTGGTCTAAATATAAACACGGTGTAGGCATACATTAACAAAAGCATAACTTGCTTTATTTTGAAGAGTAGCTGTTCCAGAATACCCAACAGAGCAGTAGCAATAGAAAGGATGAGGAGGAAGGCTCCAAAAAAAACATGCTGTGGTTTGTATCTACTGCGGATTGAGAATGATGCTCCAGGGAAGAGGAAGATGTAAAATCCAAACAGCCACTGAAGAGGGAAACAAAGCAGAATTCAAAAATTACAAATACCACATCTATAGCAGTTCAACTCTTCCATGGAACTTAGGCTTACTTTCTCTAGATCTTGACTAAAGTACCAGAAGTATCACCAATCACAAAATAAAATCCTAATGATTGCAAGCCTTGTTAATTTCAATATAGAGGTTCATATTACCCCACAATTTGAAAAAATCTCTTTCTGTAAAAACTTAAAAGTAACTGTGGATTGGATGAGATCTTAACTATTTTACAGGTAGTCCTTCACTTATAACCACAACCCAATATTTCTCTTGTTTTAAGTGAGACTGTTACTAAGTGAATTGTGTCCCATTTAATGACCTTCCTTGCCACAGTTGTTAAGTGAATCACTGCACATGTTAAGATAGTAACAACTGGTTGTTAAGTGAATCTGGCTTCCCCATTGATTTTGCTCGTAAGAAGGTCATAAAAGTAGATCACATGAACTCAGGACACTGCAACTGTCATAAACGTGAATCGTTGCCAAGCATCCAAATGTTGATCAGGTGACCACGGGGATACTGCCACGGTCGTAAGTGTGCAAAATGATCATAAGTCACTTTTTTCACTGCTATTGTGACTTTGAACCAGGGGTGAAATGCTATCGGTTCGCTCCAGTTGGGGCGAACTGATAGTGATAAAAACTACCAGGTCAGGTGAACCGGTAGTAAAAAAAAAAGCTACTGGGTTGGGCGAACCAGTACTTAGCTACCAGTTCAGTTGAACCAGCAGTTTTAAAAGCTACCAGTTTGGACGAACTGGTAGTTTAAAAAAGCGACCGGTTCCTTCTAACCGGTATTTCCGATGATCAGCTGTGCGGCAGGGTTTAGCTTTGCTAGAGAGAAGGAAATCCTGCTTTCTAGCAAAGCTAAACCCCACGCCACAGCTGATCCCCCCCTCTCACTTCTACTTACGTTCCCAAGCCTTCTTTTGGCATGTGCTGTGCACATGTGCATGTGCAGTACACGCCAAAAGGAGGCTTAGGAAGGTAGGTAGAACAGCGGGGGGGGAGATCAGCTGTGCAGCGCAATTTAGCTTTGCTAAAAAGCAAGAAATCCAGCTTTCTAGCAAAGCTAAATCGTGTGCCACAGCTGATCCCCCCTTCGCTTCTACTTATCTCCCCAAGCCTCCTTTTGGCATGTACTGCGCATGCACATGTGCACAGCACATGCCAAAAGGAGGCTTAGGAAGGTAAGTAGAGCCTGGTAGTATAGTGGTCTAAAACATCCTGTTATTAAGACCAGCTGCCTGCAATTACTGCAGGTTCGAATCTCCCCAGGCTCAAGGTTGACTCAGCCTTCCATCCTTTCTAAGGTAGGTGAAATGAGGACCCAGTTTGTGGGGGCCATAAGCTGACTTTGTATAAATATACAAAAGGATGAAGGCTATTGCTTAGCACATTGTAAGCCGCCCTGAGTCTCCGGAGAAGGGCAGCATATAAATCAAATTTAAAAAAAAAAGTAGAACAGCGGGGCGGGGGGAGATCAGCTGTGCAGCGCGGTTTAGCTTTGCTAAAAAGCAGGAAATCCTGCTTTCTAGCAAAGCTAAATCACGCGCCACAGCTGATTCCCCACCCCCACTTCTACTTACTTTCCCAAGCTGTCTTTTGGCGCATGCTGTGCACATGTGCATGTGCACCAGGGTGTGTGTTTGGTGCATGGTGTGCATTTGCATGCAGCGTATGTTTGGTGCGCAGGCCGCAGGGCGCATGCACAGCCAGCGAACCGGTAGCAAACTGGTTCAGATTTCACCACTGCTTTGAACGGTCACTAAACAAATGGTTGTAAGTCAAGAACTACCTGTAGTCCATCATGCCATTTCTCACCATGTTTCGGGGAAGGTCACAAGTAAGGCAATAGTTTATCCTACATTCTTCTGTGTTGTTATTTAATTTAATATCGAATTTCTATACCGCCCTTCTCCCTGAGGACTCAGGGCGGTGTACAGCCAGAATTAAAAAACATGCAATACAAATATTAAAAAACAATTAAAAGATATATAAATTTGGCCCAATTAAAACTCATTACCAATTAAAACATTTAAAAATGTCTTCTTAAGTTAGCCCGGCTTGCTTGAAAAAATGGGTTTTAAGGGCCCGACGGAAGGCACTGAGGTCTTGGATTCTCCTTATCTCTGGGGGCAGCTGATTCCAGAGGGTAGGTGCCCCCACAGAGAAGGCCCTCCCCCTAGGGGTCACCAGCCTACACTGTTTGGCTGATGGCACCCCGAGGAGACCCTCTCTGTGGGAGCGCACGGGTCGATGGGAGGTCGTCGGTAGCAGCAGGCGGTCTCGAAGATAGCTAGGCCCTATTCCATGGAGCACTTTAAAGGTGATAACCAACACCTTGAAGCGCACCCGGAAGACCACCGGGAGCCAGTGCAGCTCGCGCAGGAGCGGTGTTACATGGGAGCGCCATGCTGCTCCCGTCACTACCTGCGCTGCTGCGTTCTGGACCAGCTGGAGCCTCCGGGTGCTCCTCAAGGGGAGCCCCCATATAGAGAGCGTTGCAGTAGTCAAGGCGAGAGGTGACGAGGGCATGAGTGACTGTGCACAGGGAATCCCGATCAAGAAAGGGCCGCAACTGGCGAATCAGGCGAACCTGACAAAAGGTCCCCCTGGTTACAGCCGTCAGATGTTCCTCCAAGGATAGCTGCATATCCAGGAGGACTCCCAGATTGCGAACCCTCTCTGTGGGGGCCAACGACTCGCCCCCAATAGTCAGTATTGATCCTTCAGTGGAATTAGTAGAAACCATCCAATGCTGTATTGTGTTTGTATCAGTCTAACCTTCTTTAGAAATCATTGAGGTCACCACTCTAACTTACTAGAGCTTCAAAATATCATTGTTATGGAATAATATACAGCTTTGTAATTAAGCTTTTAGAACTCAAAAATCAAATTTAATTAGGAAAAAAAGATGGCTATAAAATATAAGCACCCAACTGTTAACACTATTTAAGACCAAGTCAATGAGGGAAAAGTGTCCTTTGAAAATGATGTGAAAGAAAAATATGTTCAATCACGAAGAGTATAAAATAATCCTAATAAAACCTAGAATAAGAACCTAGATAAAATTGCCAAATTATATTGTTCCTAATCCATCTGAACCATGTCATGCTTCACTGTTTGTGTTTCCTAGCAGTACCAGATCCGAAAGAAAATTTTGGCAAGTTTAAAGGTGGCATCGTCATTATGGACTGCAAGAAGAAATTAAATATACAATTTGTCTAACCTACTGGAGAATTTATTTCCAAGTGGAATTAAATATAGGGACAATTTCATCATAAAATTGCTGATACAACGGCACATGATCCAGACAGCAACTGTGCAGAATAGCAGGGACAAAGTGACCCTGTAAAGTGACAACACTGGTATCTTTCTTCCAGCAAGGCAGTGGGTTAAAACTTGCTAGGATAAAGGCCCAAAAAATATTTTGCAGGAAGAAGATTACAGAGCTGTTTAGCCAGAGTAAAAGATTTACTTAGGTTTTCCTTCTCAAACCAAAGGAAACGCCTAACATGATCTCTCTGCAACCCATTTACTGATTGGCAATTTCTTTCACTGTGCAGAAAAACGAAGAATGCAGGGCTATTAGAACTAGGTCAATATATTCTCTCTTTTTTTTCCCCTCCAAGTTCTTCTTAGAAGCTGAATCAAAAAATTTAAATGATGTCAGGGAGAATAGGTCCTCAGAGATGAATGTATGGAGCAAGTTCCGTATTTTGCACTATTACAAACGACATTATAACTCAAGTCTGCACTACGTACATGGAATGAGAAATTTTTTGCTTTAACACACAATTTTTACATTCATTTACTCTTAACATTTGGCATTAAATGGCCTATTCTTGAATTTTGGAGAGGGTGTTTCCAAGCCTACTTCACTATCTTTTTACCATCCTGAATAATTTAGTAACATGTTCACACTTGGTCACTATACTGCTTGCTACCAGTTCATTTAGATCAGGGGTGTCAAACTGAAATCCCATGGGCCGGAGTCGGCCCGTGAGGTGCTTAAATCTGGCTCACAGATTTAATATATATTAAATCTGTGGATTTAATATATATATATATATATAAGGACCGTCCTGCAGTGCCTCTGGCAGCCAAAATGGGGTGGGGGCCCATTTTTGGGCCTGGATGGCCTCCTGCAGCACTTTGCTGGCCAAAATGGGGTACAAGGGCGCCACACACAGCCCCCCCATGCCCCATTTTGGCCAGCAAAGTGTTGCAGGAGGCCAACCAGGCCGAAAACAGGGCATGGTGTAGTCATGGGTGGGCACCCTGCGCCCCATTTTGGCCAGCAAGGTGCTGCAGGAGGCGTCTTTCCTGTCTCCCTCCCCCCACCCCCCCAGCCAGCCCATGGAGAACTACAATGCTGATCCACCCCTCGAAGAAATCCAGTTTGACACCCCTGATTTAGATTAAAAAACACCACTTCCACGTGAGACTCCTATAGGAGCTCATTTGTGATAAGTGGTCAAGCTACTGCCAGCCACTCAGGCAAAGCTGTTCCTGGTTATCACAAATCTTTTCTGAAGGAAAAAAATATAATGCAGTTGAAGTTGGTATAAATTAGAATATTCTCAAGTATGGCTCAAGTGATGCACACTTTTTGTGGTGAATAAAGAATAAAAACCTGATAAGGATCTTTCTAAATTTGATGAATGAGCAATAAAATAGAAATGATCCTTAAATGCAAAGACATAGAAAATGGGCATTGAGACAAAACATCCTCATTCTACACGTAAAAACTTTCACAGATTGCATTAAGAAAAAAATATAACTCATTATAGTCCAAGGTATGAAAATTGCTTTTACCATTCTTTCCTGAGGATCTAGGCTTACAAAAGCCATTTGATAGTGTGGAAGAAGTCCCTTCAGGCAAAATAACAAAATATTGACTTAAATATTTATACCTGAAGGTACACCAAGAGAAGTTCATTTTAAATGCCCCCTATTCAGTGGTGGGTTGCCCCCGGTTCGGACCGGTTCACAAGAACCAGTAGTAAAACCAACGGGAGGCTCCGCCCACTAACCCGGGCATCATAATAGGCAATCTGTGCATGCGGGCACGATGCGAGCCAGTAGTAAAGGTAAGTAGAACCCACCCCTGCTCCTATTTGATGTTTCACCACCTCAGTGCAACTTCCTTCCTTGGCCCAGATTTCAAATAAAAATCTAAAAGAGGAGAGCATCCTCAGACCAGTAAGTCTACTTCCCCTTCTACTTCATACTTTTCATTAAGCAGATATTCTCTAGGGCAGAAGTATGTTCTAAAAGGCATTTAGGTAACTCCAAGCATGCTCGCTCCATAAGCCCACTAGGTGCAATAAGCCCACCTCACCTGTGCTAAGTAGAAGCCAAATGCAATGATGCCACACCAGCTGTGCAGGCTGTACATATCTGGAAAACCTTGATTCTTGTGGTGCTGGAAAACAGCAATCAGACCTAAAGGGAAAGACGGCAGGCAAATTCCTTAGAAAACCCCCATTCTCTTCTAACCTACCACCATCTTCTCCATAATGTTGAGACAAGGACTACTCTAGGAATAGTTGGGAAATAGAAGAATAGCAGGTCCACCATTATCTGGGGTGATGAAAATGGCCCTTGGCATTCCAAATCTTTCCAAGCCAGAAAACATCTTCCAAAATCCATTTTGTCTTTGGGAAATATTGTAGGACATCTTCTTCCCCCAACAGTAACTCAGGGCCAGGGATAGGAGAGGGATTTTCATTGCAATCTTTAAATATAGGCTAAAGAATGGATTTGAGTTATACCGAAGGACAACTTCCAACCATGTGTGAAGAGAAAAATTCTAATAGAAAGAGCAATTTGATTGTTGCCTAAAAGATATAGGCACTTCTTCATTGGATACGTACAACTCAGGGGTGAAATTCAGCAGGTTCTGCCAGATTCTGGAGAACCAGTAGCGGAAATTTTGAGTAATTCAGAGAACAGGCAAATACCACTTCTGGCTGGCCCCCGAGTGGGGTGGGAATGGAGATTTTGCAGTATCCTTCCCTGCCATGCCCACCAAGTCACATCACGCCCACCAAGCCACGCCTACTGTACTGGTAGTAAACAAAATTGAATTCCACCACTGGTACAACTGGCTAAACAATCATCTATTCCAAAGGCTGTTATTTGGATTTCTGCACTGAGCAGAAGGTTGGACTCAGTAATGATCAACTTGAAGGAATTTTTAGCAGGGCCCCCATATAGCGACATGGTTATCCCTCCATTTGCCTTGGTAATAATATTAAATAGATTCCCACTGGCTTTTTTTTTTATTCCCAGGCAAAAGTGGCAAAAGAGACCTGTTTCTTTTCCCTCTTTTTACAATATAAGAATGGAGGACACACTACACAGTGAAGTATCGGCACAAGCTGCAAACAAGCCATCAGTTGCATTGTTATGAGAGGAAAATGGCAGGCAGGCACATACATTTTGCTCTACACCACGCCAATCACTCCAGTAGAAATACGCTTTTAGATACGTAGGTAAAGAAATGCTGCCCAATGGTTTCATCTTCACGAGAGGCAGAAAATGTTGCATCTATGGCAGAGGTGGGTTTCAGCAGGTTCTGACCAGTTCTGGAGAACCGGTAGCAGAAATTTTGGGTAGTTTGGAGAACCGGTAGTAAAAATACTGACTGGCCCCGCCCCGTCTATTCTCTGTCTCCCAAGTCCCAGCTGATGGAGAGAAAATGGGGATTTTGCAGTAAACTTCCCCTGGATTGGGGAGGGAATTACAGTACCCTTCCCCTGGAGTGGGGTGGGAATGGAGATTTTACAGTACCCTTCCCCTGCCACACCCACCAAGCTATGCCCACCAAGCCATGCCACGCCCACCAAGCCACGCCCACAGAACCGGTAGCAAAAAAAAATTTGAAACCCACCACTGATCTATGGCTAACTATAGAATAACACTGAAACAGAAGTTCTCGAGTAATCTGGCAAGCCTCGTTTCCTCTCGGGAGCCTAAGAGCCGTAAGGAACATCAGTGATGACCTTTGGAAACAAGGCTTCGAAAGTGTGACAGAAGGCTCCCAGGCAGGTTCATTGTGCCTTACCAACCAACGCAATGATGAGTGCAAAGAAATGGATCAGCCCATGCAGGATCTTCGTGGAATGCTTGCTCTCGTTCCTGAAGACACGGTAAACCAGAAGGGCTGGAGGATAAGAAGAGGAAATAGGAATGAGGTGGGTGGCTGGTCAGTTCCCCTTGCTTCCTTATTCTCTTGCCCGAATTGATTGCAGTCTTTGGGCTATTAAGCAAAAGCATTTCAACTGATCCAAGGACTTTCAGATGGCCATAATTTGAGCTGCTTCAGGGTTTTTTAATTATTTGTTTTATGTGTTTATGCATATCAGTTTCATGTGCTCAAATTAGAAGCGTGAGATTTGAATATTTGAAATAAATATATGCAGCCAAGAGGGAACTTAAGACAGCAATAGCTACGCAGTTCCCATTCTACAGGCTACCTGACTGATTTGAGAAAAGATGGATCATGGTTGTCAATGGCAACAGCAAGGAGGGGTGTAAACGCAGCAGGAGATCACCAGAGGAGGCATACCGGGGAGTCCATAGACTGAACACAGGTGCATAATTTTTCTGCGCGTGCAGATTGAGGGTCTCTGTGCTCCAACTGCTAACTCTCTTGCCTTCCTGCCTTCCTCTTGCTCCCTTTCCACAGATTAAAAAATCCACACTGGATTGCATGAAGAGCAGAAAATAGTCTGTTTATCCCATAAGCATCAACAATGACCAGAATGTTCCTGGCTGTTTCCCAGTGTCTTTGTCCCTTGCTTGCTCCTGAATCATTAGAAGCTGTATGTCAAGTAGGCAAGTGAAATGATTCTTAGCAATGTTATAAAAGGGACAGTGCACCTGATGCACTCTTGTCTGTCCAAATATGGGCAAACATTTCTTTTAATGTTTAATTTTCTTTTCAAAATGGCAAATGATTTATAAGGAACTCTTTCCCCCATCTAACTCTGGATCTGGGTTCAGCTCCTTTTAGGATATGCTCTATAGTAACTAGAGCCGTTTTTTCTATCGAGGTACCTGGTCTACCCCAACATGTGGGAGGGAGCATACTGCTTCCCTTTCGCCTTTCTGCTCCAATTCAGGAGCCCTCAAGCAGTCGCATTCACAACAAACCATTTTATACCAAATTTATATTTCGCTGATAAAGAAATAAAGGGAGACTAGTATAGATCTATTTCAAGCTGCCCAAGTTTGAATCCAAATAAGGGTATGGCTAGCTGATGAGAGCTAAATAGCTTGAAATAGATCTATAGTAGTCTCCCTTTATTTCTTTATCAGCGAAATATAAATTTTTTATATATATATATATTATATATATAACTATAACTGTAACTGTAACTATAACTATATGTGTGTGTGTGTGTATGTATGTATGTGTGTATGTATGTATGTATGTATGTGTGTATATATATATATATATATATATATATATATATATATATATATGTATGTATATGGGTGAAATGCTCCCGGTTCGGACCAGATCACCCGATCCGATAGCAATGGAGGCGGGTGGTTCAGAGAACCGGTAGATGAGTTGCCTGATTGGCAGAGGCTTTTTTAAAAAGTCTCTGCCGATCAGGCAACTCAGCTTGGATCGTCAGAGGCATTTAAAAGAAAAGAAGCCTCTGCTGATCAGGCAACTCAGCTTGGATCGTCAGAGGCATTTAAAAGAAAAAAAGCCTTTTTTTCTTTTAAAAGCCTCTGACGATCCAAGCTGAGTTGCCTGATCGTCAGAGGCATTTAAAAGAAAAAAAGCCTCTGGCGATCAGGCAACTCAGCTGGGATCGTCAGAGCCTTTTGAAAGCATTTTTTTACAACCTCTTCGCCGAAGAGGTTGTAGAAAAAATGGTTTTAAAAGTTAAAAAAAATTGGCCACGCCCACCCAATCACATTACCCCACCACGAAGCTACGCCCACAGAACCGGTAGTAACAAATTTTAGATTTCACCACTGATAGATATACATACACTATATATATAAAACTATAGTAGTTACTATAGTCCTAGAGTCAAGAGTGACTAGCACATATGTGCGAGGGGACATATAGTTACTATAGTAACTGATTCTCTAAAAAGTATACACACACACACACACACACACACACATGGAAACAATTAGGAAAAACTTTGAAATACAGTATATATTAAGCTGTCAAAAGTTATAGCTAGCTGCTAAGCCAAATCATAACTGGGGTCCCCAACTGGAAGGAGGGGAGACCCAGCTGGAAGGAGGCCTTCTCATTTGTGGGAGAAAGCAAAAGGTCACAGCCAGTTTACCCCATTCCAAATTAGGACTCCAGCCACACCCAATTGTGTCTCTTCCCTTGGATGACAAACTTCATCCACATGCCTTGCATGTGATAGCTTCCTATCAAAGCAGAGCTGTCATTTCTTTCAAATCTCTTACCATCTCCTTGAAGAAACACCATGCCAATGACCATGCACAGGGGGTGGACATTAAACAGTAGTTGAGAGCTGTCCCAGGCAACGCCACCTCGATACTGTCCGATCCAGGCTGCCATCACTGTGATGACAGCAAGGCCCACGATCTGTGAGGCGGCCACGACATAGGTCAGTCCAATGGGGCTTGCAGGCCTGGCAGGAGTCTCATCCATCTTCAGGAGTTTTCCCAAATGAATCTCGAGCTGCCAAATTTGGAAAAGAGGGGGTAGGGAGAAAAATCAACATCCAATTTTTTTTTCTCCATCTTGTCCCATTACGGATTTTTCTTCCGTCTCCTGGATTAGAAGGCCAAATGGGGGAAAGAATATTGAGCAGAATAAGGAGAATAAGATCCCTTACTTCTTCACATCATCTTTTACCTTTATCTTTTATTGCTTGTACTGTAATTTGTTTGTTTGAGCCAACCAGAGTCACTGAGAGTTAGGTGGCATCAGTGGTGGGATTCAACCAGTGTAATAACCGGTTCGCTGAGCGCGCGTTCTGTGTCCATGGTACGTTTGAATTCAGCTCTAAAATTTACCTTCTATTGCAGCCCCAGTGAGTAAAACAGATCAGGGGCGGCAATCCAGTCTGCCGCGACGATCAGCTGGGCTTCAAACAAAGGAACTAAAGGTTAAGTAAAGCGCAGAGGTGGGTGGGTCGGTTCGCTCCCAGCTGATTGTCGGAGCTATTGATTCGCCCAAACCGGTCTGAACCGGTAGAATCCCACCGAGTGGCATACACACAGGTAGTTCTCGACTAACAATCGCAATTGAGCCCAAAATTTCTGTGGCTGAGTGAAACATAAGTAAATTTTGCCCCATTTTATGACTTTTCTTGCCACAGTGGTTAAATAAATCACTGCAATGGTTAAGTTAATAACAGGGTTGTTAAATGATTCTGGCTTCCCCATTTGATTGTCAGAAGATCGCAAAATGTGGTGACACTGCAACTGTCATAAATATGAGTCAGAGGCCGAATGCAACCCGTGGGCCTTGAGTTTGACACCTCTGGTCTAGAAGTTTTAGGTGGAAGTGCATGAAATACAGTGTTGTTGTTTTTCAGGAAAACTGAAAGCCAGAAACAGCCGCCCATTTATTGAAGGTGGGGAGAAAAATATGGTTGGAAAGACACAGTGCATGACAGAAGGACTGATACTAAAAGATCTTTATCAGTGAGCCACACAATTTCTAGTCAGAGACAGAAGTTTTATTGAATTAAAATACCTAACCAGATTAAGATAATTGCTTTAGTCTTGTTTCTGTTTCTGGCAAATGCCAGCTCCATGCTGTGCAACATAACCTTCAGGGTAAAAATGAAAAAAAGATGTAAAGAATCAAAACCTGGAAAAACAGTGACATTACTAAAAGCAATTCATTAGTACCCAAATTGAGGGGGATTGGCCTTCTTCACCACGGCCTCACATAATGTGCAATGGTGAAAGTGCTGGACTAGGAGCAGGCAGACTCGGGTTTAGGTCTACCGTCAGCCAGGAAATATCATTAGTTGGCTCTAAGCTAGTCACTTGCAGCTCAACCAAAACCACAGAACTGTTATTGCAGGGAAAAGAAGAAGAAAGAAAAATGATGCATTCTGCTTTGAGTTCTTGAATAAAATGCAGGCTGTAAATCTCATAAAAACATGTGTTAGGCAACATTTTTTTTACCCTGGGGGGGCACATCTGAAAGTATGAGATGTCCAGGCATTATTATGAAACATAACACATTTACTAAAACCTAAAATGCTAAAAATGCTTGTGGCTTTTCTATCCGTGGAGGTTGCTCTCATATTGTCTCCTTCCTTCTTTCCTTCCTTCCTTCCTTCCTCCCTCCCTCCCTCCCTCCCTCCATCATTTTGAATTTCTGAATGGGAGGGAAAATAAATGGGGGGATGTGGTTGTAAGATGCCCCATATACCATATTTTTCACACTATAAAACACACTTCCCCCCGCAAAAAAGTGGGTGGAAATGTTTGTGCATCTAATAGAGTGAATATTGTAGTGGGTGGAGGGGGGGTTGGTGCCCCCGCAGTCTATCACCACTGCCACCATTTGCCGCCGCCAGGGAACACTGAAGCCTTCACTGCCAAGCAGCTGATCAGCAGTTGGATCAGCCTCCTAGAATATCGCCAATCAGCTGTTGTAGGTGGCAGGGATCATTACTGTCGTTCGCCACCACCACAAATGGTAGCAGTGGGGATAGGCGGCAGCGATCAGCAGCGACAAACAGCGGCAACGATAGATGGCAGCAATAGGCGGCGGCAATCCCCGCCGCCTAGAACAGCTGATCAGCGGTATTCCGGGAGGCCGATTCAACAGCCAATCAGCTGCTCGGCAGCAAAGCTCCAGTGTTCCCCAGCGGCGGCAGCAGCTCAGCTCAATTGACCAATAGTGGGCGCAACGGAGCGGAGCCCAAACGAGCCATGTGCTGGGGCTGTGATAATGTGCTGAAGCTGACCAGGCTGTTTGCTGTTTGCTGCAAGAATGCTAGCCAGATGAATACCAGATGGATGCTGGGAGGCAGAGGCAGATTTTTTTTCTTGTTTTCCTCCTCTAAAGCTAATGTGTGTCTTATGGTCCAGTGAGTCTTATAGTGCGAAAAATACGGTACATATGTGAGCTGCAGTCACTAACAATCGTATGAGATGCCCTTGTGAAGGTAACAAAACATTCACAGCAAGCTGAATTGACCCACAGTGATGACAAAGAAGAAAAATCAGTCAGGAACCATGTGGCCCAGTAAACCAAATTGTTTATATTCAGTGAGCCTATCTCCAAAACAGTGTGGCTACGAAGCTGACCTAGCAGAAAGGGATAAATAATCAGAAAGTCATCCAGATGGGTTTATCAAAAACAATCCAATATCATGCTGCAATTTACACTGGATCTGTTCTAATTTTGTCTTGTCTTTGAAATGTAATAGGCCAGAGGTATATAATTTGAGGTTCTGCTTTTGATCAGGGCTGCCCAGCAAGTTGCCAATGTTTGCTGGGAGCCCAGGGTATGTTGATTTATAATTTGCATGTTAATACATTTATGTTATATCTTTAAAGTAATTTGATTGCTTTGAGCCATCCAAGCTTGGGCCATAACAGTGCCCTTTTACGTGCCAAAATTTTACTTCTAACCACACTCAGCCTCCATCATGCCTAATCATTTTATTAATTTAATTGCCCATAAAGTAAGACATCCAATGTAGAACTTTACATGACTGATGTGTATAGATGGGTCACTTATTCCCCTCTCTTCCTGTACTCCCTTCCCTTATTCTAGCAGTAAAGCATAAACAACAGAAAAGCAGGTGGAGCAAAGGAGTAGCTACATTTGGAAGGGAATAATATCAGAGACAGGCAGAGTAGAAAAGAAAAATCCTGTTTAAATTTTAGGGAAAACAGTTACATTCAACAGGCAAAGGACACAGAGAGGAAAACACAACTATCAACAAGAATTGAAAGAATAAAGGCCCTCTGGAAAATGACACTTTTGAGCAATTTGCCTTGTCATGCTTCCCATCTAAAGATCTGGCATTAATATGGTGACGCCATAAGAGACAAAACTGATTTATCAGCACCCTTTTTTTCATTGGGGAAAGCAATGAGATTTTTTTTTCTCCTAAAATACATGTATTAAGTCTGTTTCCAGTTTTTGGTGGCATTATTTGAAAGGCACTAGGAATGGCTTAAAGATGGGTAACAATATATTATTCAAGGGATGCCTACACTAGTCCAACGATACAGCAAATACATTGGATAATCTTCCCCCTTACTTGGATAGAGAGAACCTGGATTTCTCACTCGCCTTTCCCTTTCCTATTTAATCTGCTCAACCCAGAGGAGGAACCAACCTAGAATTAAGGAGAAATTTCCTGACAGAATCAGTGGAACAACTTGCCTCTAGAAGTTGTAGGTGCTTCAACACTGGAGGTTTCTGAGAAGAGATTGGACAACCATTTGTCTGAAACCTGCTTGAGAAGGGGATGGGCTAGAAGATCTCCTAAGTCCCTTCCAACTCTGTTATTTTGTTATATATGTGAATATGGGTAGTGACCAGGACAGTACAAAATACAAACCATGTGGTACTTTGGCTGCCCAAAAGATTCCTCTCTGATGATTGCAAACCACATTTTTCATTTAGGATTCCATTGTTTTATATGGAAATTATATGGACAAAGGGAATTAATTCCTTCCTTCCTTCCTTCCTTCCTTCCTTCCTTCCTTCCTTCCTTCCTTTTTGTCTTTGCAGGTCTCTTCTTTCTTCTTTATCCTTCCTGACTTTTGTTTCTATTTGCATTATATCTTATAACAAACTTTAATAAAAAATACCAAAAAAATGAATTATACGGACAAATATAGAAAGTCCAGGGGAGATCACATATCCACAGCAGCAGTGCAGATGGGAAATGAAATCAAGAAATGGGAAAGATATATATGCACACACACAGAAAGACTTCAACAGAAAGCTAAAGATAATATGAATCATTGTCTCAATGGTATTCCATACTGGGTAGAAAACCACAATACGTTGCAAAGGTATATCACTTACTCATTGGTAAATTAAAGCAATCTACTAAAAGTAGAGTGGAATATATCCAGTAATCTTCTTAGCTAATAAAAGAACAGGATGGTATCTTGTTTTAAAAACCAAGAGAATCATCCCTAAAGACTAATATTGCAAGTTGCAACATGATCAATAGCAACAAAATCAAAACCAAGCAGAGCAGGATGTACTGGGTTGTAGACCAAGAGTTAATAATATATTATTATTCCAAAACTTTGCAGACTAAGTCCACCTCAATATGCTTCTCTGGCTCTTATCTATTTTTAAAATACATCACATTTATTTTTCTAAAACTGCAATTCCCTACTATATCATTTAGATAATCAACAGGTTTCTTCCTGTGTATTGCTTCTCTATCCATTAGCAGTATAATGAGAAAAAATACAGTAATGTAAAAAAAATATTATTTTATTCAGGATCTTTTTCAGAGATGAGACAAGGTAGAAGACCCACTGAAATTCGCTGTTTTAAAGGATCAATGGGATTAATAATTTTAAAAATACAATCTCAAGAATTATTTCAAGCACCAACCTTCAGCCTCCTTTATATTAACACGAATGCCAGTAAGATTCAAATGGGCAACTGGTTTCCTTCATATTAAACACAATGAATTGTTGCAACCTTATAATAATTTTGGAAGCTTTAGAACAAAGGTAAGCAAGCAGAAATAGTAGCAGGAAGCTTTCTGGTAAATCCATGTTTTTTTATCTGGTTATATTGCCATTGGCCATCATTTTCATTGCCATGGCAATGCTTTTGCAGTCACAGGAGGTTCTTAAAGTTCCTATTATGCTCATTAAGAATAGAAAGAACCCCAGGCCCTATTTGCCATTGATTTCACATATTATAAAAGAATGGAGAATTGCACTGGCAAGAGGTGCAATGAGAAGGAAATTAGGACTAGGGTCAAATTAATTTCCTAGGTTTCTCAAAGTCATTAAAAGGGTTGATTTTTATTGCCTCCACTATACATACCACCCTAGATCTTTTAAACCTGATCTCTATTGTCAAACGGTAAAAAAATAATTGCAATATGCCAGGAAGAAAAATAAGCAAAAAAGTCTCTATTCCATCTGCCCCACCTTCATTTTCGAAAGCAATATGTTTAAAGATTAAGAAGACTTTAGGAGGTGAAGTGTCAACAGTGCACATTAGACTTTCTTGTTCACAAGCCAGAAATAAAACAAACAAAATTGAGATACTTGGTACCAGTCGTTTTGAATTTTGAACCTTTAATCACTTCCTTTAAACTCAGGCCCGACATCCATTCTCATTCATCCCCCTTTTGCAAATTCATTTAACTTTTATACCAGAAATTACGTATGCTGCTGGACTACTATTGTCTTTCCTCACCATTCTGTTACACTATTCAATTGACTCCCAATAGGTAGGATGCTGTTTATGACTTACTTTTTTACGAGATCTCAGTTCCAATTCCAGTAGGGGGGGGAAACACCTCCTCGGTACCTAGCTCAAGATATCTTTTACCCAAGCAAATCAGAATCGAATTCTGTAGACAACCTTCCTCTTCCTTCACTGTGCTGATGACTCATACTAATCGCTCCTCCTGTCACTCCAGTTTCAGAAAGAGCACCTGGAGCAAAATTGATCATTAAACTCTACAGCAGACAGACAGTAACTTGTAACCTTTTCTGGATTAGGCAACCCAGAAGTTTACAGGTTTCTGTTCCTTCCTCATCTATTTCCTTTCTTCTGGTCTCCAAGCAGAATCTTATAGTCTTTTCTCCCAGCCAGCATTTATGTTGAACTCAGTCAAGCATTTGAGATGGTTTTGTAGGAGAAAACTGTGTTCAGGTAAGTTAAGGCTTCCATTCTTAAAATGTGGCAGCCTTGGTTAGCTGATCACAGCTGCTAAAGTTTAGGGCTCCACCTTTAGCTAACAGTGACTCCACTTAATTTTTATCCACCCTTAGAAGGAAGGAAATGAGTAAAGGACAAAGGAACATACTTTTTTCCAAATAACAAAGAAATCGAGTAAGAGACCAAGCACAATCAGGGAAAAAGAAGCCCATAGAATAATTCAAACTGCATTTCACTTACTGCTATTTGAACAGTGTTTCCTTACCTGGTTTTTAAAAAGTTGCTCTACAACTTTATATATGCCAGCAAAGCAACTGTCTTGTGATCAGATATCTCAGCAACAATGTGCATGATTTTCCTGTGCCTTCTTTCAGAAAAAAAAAGGTTTGCTTGTTTTTCAGAAGTTGCATAACTTATTTATGTTATTATTAATCTTGTGAGTGGTGTCCACGGTTAAGTTTTCCTAAGCAAGTGGGGTGAGAAAGGCATCTCAAACAAGTACATAAAAATCAATGGTGGGGTGTTTTTTTAATCATAAGTCCTGGCTCAGTTTAGCGTGTCAAATTCATAATTGGCAAGCGTTAATTGTACACAAAAGATTTTTCTTCACTTTCAGGAAAATCTCTTGTGAACTGCTGGCTTATACCCCTTCCACCTTGGACTGGACTAGTCTCAAATATGTCAATCATCACGGATCACGGTGCTAACTACCAATCAAAGCTGAAATAAATGAAAAAGCCACCTTGTATCTTGTTTCTCAGCGCAGATGGAGACCAAGAAAGCCAGCGATGCGACCACATTGAGAAAAGAAAAGCATAATTGTGAAGTCCTCCTCATAAAAAAACGTTTATTCAGGACAGTTCTATCTCACCCTTTTCAAGCTGACACGCACATGTGATTTTTTTTTCCCCTGCCTCCCTGGTTAGATTCTCACAACAACCCCGCAGGGTAGACTAAACGATCGAGGGCGTGGTTTTTAAGAGAGCAGGAAAGGTGGCAAGACGACAAGAGGTTTGCGGGTTAAGGGAAGGAGGCTCTCTCCCATCCAGTTAACCTGCCGAGCACGTGAGGACTCACCTCACCTGGAAGTGGCTTCAGCTCCCGGAGACCGCCAGCCAGCAGCACCTGTCGCCCCGCTGAGCCTCCCCCCACCACTCCGATTCCCAATAGTCCTCCCCAACGCCGACCGACCCACCTTGCGTTTCCTGCGGATGGAGAGGACGACAAAAGAGCCACGTTGCCACAGAAACCCCAGCAAAATTGCACTGTGCTGGGCGAGAGAGCCAGCAGGAGAGAGAAAGAGAGAAAGAGAGAGACCGAGGCGGGCGGAATTGGGAGGTTCCGGCCTGAGCGAAGCGGCTGGCGGGACGCTCGCGCCTTGGGGTCCCTAAAATCGCCCCGGGTGGCTTGTCCGCCCCAACTCCCCAATCCCGTTGTTGTTGTTGTTGTTGTTGTTGTTGTTGTGTAATACCTTTCTAAGGGGCTCGGCTTGTTCTTTAGTATCAGAGCGACTAAGACTCAGCTGCCACTTGGAAGATCGTGGGAACAGATGGTGCTCTCCAGACGCAGCCTTTGTTGATGCATTTATACCGCGCCTTATCTAAGGTGGTTGTTGTGTAATCGCTAAATCGTGTCCGACTCTTCTTGACTTCATGGACCATAGCAACTCCCGACACCCCTATCCTCCACAGTCTCCCTGAGTTTACCTAAATAGCATGCCCCTGCCCTGCGTCGATGACACTATCTAATCAGTCATATCTATGGAGATTCTCAGTCATCCAGCTCATGGTTGTCCCAAAGGATGATTTTTTTTCAAAAGGCGACTGGGTTTTGTTTTTGTTTGTTTTTGTTTTGTTTTTTTGTTTTCTGTTGTTTTTTTTTTCTTGCTTGAAGAACTTCAGCTTCTTATCGAAGAAACATCTTCAAGCAAAAAACAAAGAAATCACCTTTTGAAAAAAACATCTTTGGGATATCTAGCCATCCCTTCTCCTTTTGCCTTCAATATTTCCCAATATCAGGGCCTTTCCTAGTGAATTCTCTTTTTGCATTTGGTGGCCAAAGTATTTGAGCTTCAGCTTCAGTATCTGTTCTTTCAAAGGACAGTCAAGGTTGATTTCTTTTAGCATTGATTTTCTAAGGCAGAGGTCTTCAAACTTGGCAGCTTTAAGACTTGTAGATTTCAATTCCCAGAATTCTCCAGCCAGCACTGGAGACTGGCTGGAGAATTCTGGGAGTTGAAGTCCACAAGTCCACATAGTTGGCTGGAGAATTTTGGGAGTTGAAGTCCACAAGTCCACAAAGCTGGCTGGAGAATTCTGGGAGTTGAAGTCCACAAGTCCACATAGCTGGCTGGAGAATTCTGGGAGTTCAAGTCCACAAGTCTACATAGCTGGCTGGAGAATTCTGGGAGTTCAAGTCCACAAGTCCACATAGCTGGCTGGAGAATTCTGGGAGTTCAAGTCCACAAGTCTTAAAGCTGCCAAGTTTGAAGACCTCTGTTCTAAGGTATCTCCATGAAAACACTTCTGTTGCATTTGGTGGGTTGGGCTGAGACAGACCTGATCCCAAATCATCTGGAAGGGTCTTTGGTGGTGTGATGCCCCCCAGGACTTGAATTGAGGTGTCTTCAGGCCAGATACTTAAAACCAAACCTCTCTTCTGCACATAGTTGTGTTTTAGAAACGCCACCCTTTGGGACAGTCAGATGTTGCAATGTCTAAAAGGCATCTGATGGTTGGCATATTATACTTTTCATGGGTGTTTACATGGATGGTTCACAAATTACATTTTCATGGATACTCTGAAGAAGTGTTTCATACTGAACAATATTCGCATTGTATTCATGTTTGTTTCTGAAGTTGCCACAAGCTGTTTCCCATGACATGCATACCTACATTTAGTCTTTTTTTAAAAAAATGTTTTTTTATTTTTTTAAAAAACAAAAACAACATAAAAACATCATCCTTCTGTATAATTGCAGACAGTGTTTCGATCGGTTAAAGTCATTTCATGCTCTCAACATTTTCAAAATTTCAATTGTGACAAATGTTCTTTCATCTAACAAAAAACAAATGTTTACACATTTTATCCAAATTTCATTTCATATGTAATATTTCATTTCCATTCTTTATTGTCTATCTATTGATAAAATAGCTCCCATATCAAATAATATTGTTTATCTTCCTGTTCTCTTATTTCAAATGTCAATTTACTCATTTCAGCACAGTCCAATATTTTTTTAATAATTTCTTCATCAGTAATTATCTTCTCTCCTTTCCAATTTTTTGCAAATACAATTCTAGCTGCTGTTAAGATATTCACAATTAGATATTGCAGTTTTTTATTAAATGTCCCTGGTAAGATCTCATTTAGTCTTAATACGGTAGCGATTTATTCCATTTTCTCTGGTTTGTGCAACACACGGAATCAACTAACCAACAGCGGCAAACTTCAGACAACAGACTACAGTAGTTGTGGCCACTTTGTGCTGATGGAAGCCACATGGTTTGTCACGATGCAGATCATTTGCTACTCCTCCCCCTTGCAGAAGACTGTCAATATAGTCTCTGTATAGAAAGGTGCCTGTCTAGGACAGTACATTTTGATTTCTGCTACCTCCCAGGAGGTATAGCTAACATTCTGCATCTCTTTTCCTGCCCTTCAAAGCCATGTTGCTGTGTTTGAGCGTTTTGTTCATCATCAACAGTCATTCACCAGACCTTAAGCACATTGCCAAAAACATGTTCACACAATATATTAAACCTTAAAGACAGGTTATCACAATGCAGGTGTTATGTTCAGGTGGCACGATATGCCTCAATAGTCCTTGGTGGCAGAAGGCTATATCAGTGTGTGTGTGTGTGTGTGTCTGTGTCTGTGTCTGTGTAAACTCCAAGGATTGCAGACTTGTATGTCAGCTGAAGCGGACAGCCGAACAGAAAATACAAGCCACTAAAAAGGCTGTTGACTGAAGAGCAATAACTTCTATCAGAGATGCATTAGGCTACTTTGTCGGTGAGTAAAGATAACAGCCTGTCTTTTTGGTAGCTTCAGGGTATTTAGAAATTGCATTATTTATGGGCAAAGCACTATGTCTTCTACAAAACAACGGGGAATAGGAAAAAAAAACCTGCTGCTCTTTTTGCCTTTTGCCTTATTTCTCTTTTCTCCAGACCTGTTAATTCGCTCTAGGCATGTTTTTTTTCTCTCTCTCTTGGTTCACTTGTAAACTGCCTTACAAGTGATTTTATTGTGTGTAGATGCTTGTAACTCCCAGATACTTCATTGCCTTGAATCTGAGTCTTCTTGAAGATGGGCACCCCCTCAACCATTTCACCCTAAGGCAGAAGAAAAAGCTGTTCGCACTGATGCACCTATAGGGAATTATTTTTTTAAAAAATTGATTTATATGCCGTGTTGCAATAATTCGAGGATCGGACTCAATAAAGGATTCAGAAATGTAGTATTCAAACGAAGTTATTTATTTACAGTAGGCATTCTATATTCTCTGGATGATTGCAGATAGAAGCAAGGAGGAGGAGCATGTATCCCCTTTTATATCAATAAGGCGGGGTTAGAGGTAGGAGTGGTTACATATGAATACATTAAGAAAAGAAGAATAAATTAACCCTTGATATTCTATGAACATACATTTCCTCTATTTAAGAATAAGGCATTTACCTGTGACATGCCGCCCTTCTCCGGAGACTCAGGGCAGCTTAACAATGCGTTAAGCAATAGCCTTCATACTTTTGTATATTTATACAAAGTCAGCTTATTGCCCCCACAAACTGGGTCCTCATTTTACCTACCTTAGAAAGGATGGAAGGCTGAGTCAACCTTGAGCCTGGTGAGATTCAAACTTACAGTAATTGCAGACAGCTGGTGTTAATCACAATGCTTTTAGTCTGCTGAGCCACCAGGCCCTTTATCCTCCTCCTCAACATAGGAAAGAAAAAAGGAGAGAAATATAATTTGTGATGTTACCAAAAGTACATGTTTTACTCTGTTATATTTTAGCTTATTTCTCAAAGTTATTGGTGGCTTACATGAAGGAATAAAACACAGAATGTGATCGTAAAATGACTTAAAATCTTTACATTTAAAGATTCTAGGCTCCCGATGCTCATCTTAGAAACAATTGTCTTAATGTTAAGTAATATGTACAGGAGCACACATCAAATCACATTGATCTGTAGGGGTTTTTTTTAACCATGAATACCTCAGGTAATGATGCTCAACCTATTTTAGACAGAATCCACTTTAGGTAGAACACTCTCACTATAGGATAAAGGATTTCTTCAATAGGAAATGCTTTCTTCTTAGCTCCATGTGGTTCACAAATCTGCTGAGGCCTTATCTAGTCACTATATGTCCTTGTAGCTTCCTCACTGGAGTACTAGAATATGAGGCTCCCCATGAGGGGCATTTTAATTAGCTCAGTTGAAGATTCCGGTGTTTTTGAAAGAGAAGGCAACACTTGAAAGTAAGAATGCCACAACATAAGACTGCCAACTCTTTGAAAGCTATTTGATGGTGTACTCTGGATGTCACCAGAACTGTGAATCAACGACGGACATTTTAAACCTATTTTGGGGTCTAGAGGTGAATTAAAGGTGGGCATGAGCCGTGGTGGCGCAGTGGTTAGAATGCTGTACTGCAGGCTATTTCTGCTGCCAGCAGTTCAATTCTCACCAATTCTCACTCAGTCTTCCATCCTTCAAGGTGGGTAAAATGAGGACCCAGATTGTTGGGGGCAATATGCTGACCCTGTAAACCGTTTAGACAGGACTGAAAGCACTGTGAAGCAGTATGTAAGTCTAAGTGCTATTGCTATTGCATAACAAAGTTGCCCAAATTCAGCAGCACAACCTCATGGTGCTGCATCACCTACAGTCCATGGACTGCCTATTCCTACTTATCATGACGGAAGAACTCAAAAAGCTCAAGCAACATCTCTTCAATAACAGCTGCCAGTTGCTTCTCTATAGTTATTACATAAAACAAAAACTACGAAAATCATATTGGGAAACATTTGGTGCTTCATATTGGGAAACATATGGTGCTTCCACCATAGTGCTGTATGGTTTACAAGGCCCTATCCAAACAGGGTCCCCGCATGCCAGTAAAAGAATCTTAATAAGTTCACACTTTCCAACCTATGCTTTTCAGGTATGTAGTTCCATGTTTATCACTCCACTGCCAAGCAAAAATATTATTTACTGAAATACTTTTAACAAATTTAATCAAGTATTTATTTATTATTTTATTTTGTGTATGGCAAATCAAGCCTATTTTAGACCATATTAAATATTCTACTTTTCTTGCATTTTAGAATAGTGGAAATTTGGAATTATCTCTAGGCACCTAATATTGTTCATGCCTGCCTCCGAGATGAAACAAATGATCATAAAGAGCAGCCTTCTTTCTTTGTTGCTTTCTCTATTCCTAAAACAAAATATTAAGAGATACAAACCTTTTAAAATCACAATATATCTGGACTTTGAGTATGTTAATAAGTGTGAAGATAACATAATCTAGCAGACACATCTTTTGATATTCAGTTGTCTTCAGACAAAAATCCATTCCCATAAAAGGCTTGAGTAAATTTAGTGGTCAAGAGATAAGAGAACTTCCCACTTCTGACTGGCCAATACTAAATTATCAAAAGCAATAGAGTGAGCAGTTCTCCTAACACAAATATTTAAATAATAGATCCTCTGCAATAATCTGTAGTACAATTGGTGAACTTCCTCCTAATTTTAGAGTTTCAAATGGGGCCGTTTGACAGATGTCCAGAATTCAAGGTAGCAAAAATCAAATGGCTACAAAGAGCTCAAAATCTCATCTCATTCTAATAAATTGGTATGTGCAGTTCAGTGTTGCAGAACGTGATTTTAAAAAATCCTTAATTTCTGGTTCAAACTGGGGCAAATGAGCCAATGAAAACATTTACCCCAAACTGTGATCTTTTTGTAATAAACATTCTAACCCATGTATATAGGCAAGGGGAAGAAGAGAGAATGAGGCCAGGCTACAGGGAAGAAATAATTTTTATGGTTTTTTTTATTCTTTGTTCACTGGTTTCCTCTTTGTTATTTTAATCTCTTCCCATAAATTTTCTTTTTTTGTAACAAGCATAAACCACAGACCCCACTTCATCCTTACCATTACTGTCCTGCTGATATGCCAACTCTGTTTTTCAAAATCAAACAAGTCACAGTCATCAGCCAACTCTTGCAGCTCAAGGCAAGTAAGTAACAATACAAATCAAAATTACAAAAATTTACAATGAAAAATACAAAATTTCACACCTCTGATGCCCTCTGGAAGAGCTCCATTTTCAGCTGCTTCCATGAGGCAGCCAGAGTTGGAGCCAAATACACTTCCCATGGAAGAACATTCAACCCAGGGTTACACATAAATATGGTTGAGGCACTATTCTTGGTGGAGGCTTTAAAGGTCTGGATGGGGAGAAACAGACTCAATCCCACCAAGATAGAGTGGAAGTAGGTTTGGCAGCTAAGATGTGTTTAATTCAAGATGCAGTTCCCCAGATCAAACTAGCTTGTAATCTGGAGGTGTTCTTAAGAGTCTACTACTTTGCATAATTCTGTCTAGCTGCTACAACTAGAGTAGATCAAAAGATGCACTCACAGTTGCTCATGCCCAGATCATTTTTATTTGATTATTGCAACTCATACACTATGGAGCTGCCTTTGAAAACTACATCATGGGGCAGAGGCTCAACCAACTAAGGAAGCCTTTTTATGGCTTTTATCATAAATTTACATCTTTTAGCTACAATTATTGCTACCCCTCTTCCTTTTTTTTTTTTTTAAATTTGATTTATATGCCGCCCTTCTCCGGAGACTCAGGGCAGCTTTACAATGCGTTAAGCAATAGCCTTCATACTTTCGTATATTTATACAAAGTCAGCTTATTGCCCCCATAATCTGGGTCCTCATTTTGATGTACCAAATGCCTTTTCATATACATCAGCCCAGTATAACTAAGTTCATTCACCCCTTCTTTCTTTTGATGTGTTTCTTGTAAAAATACAATATATATTTTCTCTTTGTTAATTGATTTTTCAATTCTTGCTCATTTATATTCAACGATTTCCCCATCTATCCCTCATATGACATATTCCCTTTGGTCTCCATATGTGCTCTAACATAAATCCTACAAAACTAAAACTACAAGTATACATATTACCCCAAAATGTAAATAACCTCTTACCCACCCATAAACATTGACCCACCCATAAACATATATAATATCCCCTTTCCCTTCTTCAGATCTTCCTCCTCTCCACCACATAAGGCCTCTGGGGGAGAGAAGAGGAGCCATTCATACATGACCTTCGGTTGCCCACTCCACCTCCCTTAACTATCTTTACGCTATTTCAACATCCAAACCTATGTTGTAACACATATCCCTTAATATAACTATTGCAAATATTTATATACTGTCTCTACAGCTAACTTGTAACTCCTGTTGCTTCATCCAGCCTCCCTTTCTCCCGTAGATCTTTCTTCTTCTCCATCTCCTTTCTTGAGAATTTTGACATCTCATTCATTTTCTGGATTTACTCCACCAACTCTTCTTTATTGATGATTCCAAGCTCCCTTAATTTCTCCATCGCCTCCTCCTTTGTTTCAACTCTATAAAATCTTCCACCATATGGAAATCTCAAAAAAAAACCTGGATAACCCCAGCTATAATTAGGGGAGATAGTGGCCTAGTGGTTATTCTTCCCCCAGTTCCTGCCAACCTAGCTGTTCGAAAGCGTGCACATGCGAGGAGATAAATAGGTACCACTTTGGTGGGAAGGTAACAAAGTTCCATGCACCATAGTGAAACATGACCACAGAAGCATCTTTAGACAACACTGGCTCCCTTAGCTAGGAAACGTAGATGAGCACACACTCCCAAAGTCAGATACGACTGGACAGGGAAAACCTTTACTTTTATTTCTGGCACAACCAGGTCAGAAGCAGCATTTTGCAGCTCCTACTAAAATACCTCCATTTGGGAAAGACAGGAATCAGTTCCAATATTTAACTAGCTTTGCCTCTGTTCGTTTCCCTGACTTCCTAGTAAATGAAGCCGGAGCTTTGCTCTAGTTTTAAGGCACTTTTCTGCTGATGAAATTCCTCCTGGCTGTCATATTCAACTTTTCTTTTTTCTGCCTTTGAAGACACGGGTAGCCCCTTGCCCAAAACAAATAGTGGGTGGAATTCTGAAAGACAAAATGTGAAGAGTGCAACCTGGCTTAGTTATAGTAATACAATACACAACTGAATACAAGCTAACAAGTCCTCCTAAACCAGAGTTCGCCAACTTTTTCAGCTTTGCGGAGCAGCAGGGGCAGGGAGAGAGGGGATGGTCCAGTGCACGCACAGCTCCATTTGTGCAAACGGTGGGCACGCGCATCTGCCATTTGCACAAACGAAGCATGTGCATGCTTGGTCACCTGCTGCTTGAGCGTGTATGTGCCCACCATTTCCACGGCCTGGTTCAAAAAAGGTTCAAGACCCGGTAATGGATCATGGCCCGGGGGTTGGGGACCCCATGTCCTAAAGTTTCTTATATTTCTAACAATTCTATAGTCCAAAGACAATAGTAGTTTTGCAATATGCAAATCTAAAGAGGGGAAAAAATGCCTCAGATCCTACATGAGTCTTGCCAGATTTCCCCCCCACCCCGATTTAGTCACCAATTAGCTAAAAGACAGAATTAATTCTTTCCTTTAATTATTTCTGATCTGAGCATATTTAACTTCTCTTAAACATTTCTGACATTGAGAAGTTCTCAAATTATTAAATTATACCAATTAAATCCAGATTGGCTGGTTATCAGATTTTTGCTTAATTTCCAATTATGAGATTAGATGAGATTGGATAGGAATTCCAGAAATCTGATATCAGTTTGCTGAAAAATATACATTAGGCCAAAAAAAAAAAAATCCAATAAATACTATGTTGTCTCCAGTGGCCAAAATTATTCTAATTCTTGAAGAGATAGATGTTTCGGTGCAAAGTCAGGTGGATGTTCATACCAAAAGGTGATTCCAAGCCATCTGAAAAAAGCAAAACCACCAACCTTGATCTATAGAGCTGTTTTCCAAATGCTGGAGAGTCCACAGTACACTCTGTCTCAGCCTGAAAGTCACTTTCCATTATACTCTCATCTGGACCTATTTCCATGGCCTCAACATGTGATTGTTCTGAGTCTTCCACAGTCATATCCATTGGCACATTACTTTCTTTTGATGAAGGCCTCATTTTCTCTTTCCTATTGCAGAAATTTAGCTCAAAATCAACATACTGAAAAATAGATGGCAAGAACATTGTAGAAAGACTTTAACATCCATGCCAGTTCTCAATTTATGCTCTTTTTTTTCCCTTTAAGCAGTCATATAAAGGTAAAGTTTCCCCTCACACATATGTGCTAGTCGTTCCCGACTCTAGGGGGCGGTGCTGTCTGAAGACGTCTCCGTGGTCATGTGGCTGGCATGACTAAATGCCAAAGGCACACGGAATGCTGTTACCTTCCCACCAAAGGTGGTTCCCTATTTTTCTACTTGCATTTTTTATGTGCTTTCGAACTTCTAGGTTGGCAGAAGCTGGGACAAGTAACAGGAGCTCACCCAGTTACACAGCACTAGGGATTTGAACTGCTGAACTGCCAACTTTTGATCAACAGCCTTGATGGTACAGTGGTTTAATGCACCCTGTTATTAACACAGCTGCCTGCAATTTCTGCTGGTTCGAATCTCTCCAAGGCTCAAGATTGACTCAGCCTTCCATCCTTTCTAAGGTAGGTGAAATGAGGACCCAGTTTGTGGGGGCAATAATCTGACTTTGTATAAAATATACAAAAGAATGAAGGCTATTGCTTAACGCATTGTAAGCCGCCCTGAGTGTCCGGAGAAGGGCAGCATATAAATCAAATTAAAAAAAAAAAAAAACAAGCTGTGTGTCTTAGCCACTGAGCCATCATGTCCCTAAGCAATCACAGTCTCTCACATTCTGGTGAGAAAGAAGTTCCCTGACAATGGGCTCCAGCATAAATCCGAAAGCTTGGAAGACTAAACCTCTGGTCCCAGTGACCGACCCAAACTGGATCCTGCAACATTATCCTGGGACATGAATATTTACTTTCATTCCTCACTTATTTATTTTTATTATATTTATATGCCATTCATCTCACTATTGAGTCACTCTCTCTGGGTCAGTCACTCTCTCTTAGATTAATTTAATTAATCAAGTCGAAAGAAAAATACAGAATGATCATACCAACAGTATTCATAACTAGGAACTGATCTTCTGAATTTTAGATTTTCTGTCAGTCATAGATCAAAACATTTCTAATGAGCAGTGAGGAACATATCAAATGTACATTCCGTGTAATCATTTACCTTTGTGCTTTCAGAGATTTATCAAAGCGAAAATCAGATGGATACTGATGAACTGTGATTAAATGATCCTTGCGGTCTTTGCTGCTCTTGAATTTCTCTGGACAGCTCTCTACCAAACACTGGTACTGCAAAGAGGCAGAAAAACCAATAAGAAGGTTGATCAGTATTGTGTGTTATATTCTTGAAGTTACTAGTCCACTGTTAGGGACTGTATTGGCAGTACATAAATTCAATCTTTCCAACTCAAATAACAAGTTTTAGGATGGTCTTAGTATCAGCAGCTGTCAGAGCTAACAATAGTTGATGAACCCATGAAGTGAACTAAGCATAAGGCAGTTTTACTGTTTTCAATACCCAAGAGAAAAATGAACTACAAGTAAGCATTGCTTATGTTCTTGATTTTTTACAACCAAAAAAATGGTGATTATGATGGTAACATTCTTGATTACAAAAATATTGCAGCTGTTAATATAACTAGATTTGTGTTGTACTGAATCTCTGAATAGCAGCCAATCTATATGTCTCATGGCCATTTACCATATTCTGCTTCTCTGCCATTATCTGGAAGAGGGAATCATGCCACTCCAAAATGTGAACATCTAACAAATGTGTTGAAGGGAAGGCTCTTTTGCAAGAAGAACACACATTCCTGTGCAGCATGTTGTAATGATGCTCATAGCTCTCCAAGGTGTTGAAAACCTGGCTGCATCCACCAATTTGGCAAGAAAATTCAGAGGTTCTGAAAGGAAACATAGAAAACAAGTCTTTATCAAATTATTCCCAAAAAATGCTTTTTCAGGAGGCAACTGGACTTTATTTTTTCTTTGAAGACGTTTAGCTTCTGGTAGGGAATGGAAGGAGGTCTAGTCAGAGCCGAAGAAGCTTCTTGGATGAAGTGGTATAACCATGACCTGGAAGACTGAGAATTGCTACAGCCTTTATCAAATTGTGACATTTTAAGAAGTGTTGGGTTTATTTATTTAGTGCATTTTTATTTACAGTCTTTACAGTGATTGAAGCTTTGGGAGGCTTGTTATTCTTAAAGGAACAACGTCAATAGAGTAGAATCATCTCCATCATTGTGGCTATACACTAAAAGGGAAGGGGGGGTGAGGCTTTTAATGTAACTCTTCCTTATGGACAAGCTTGTTTCTGCTGAAGATTTTATAATCAACAAGCAACAGCGAATGAGCATCCTTGCAGGGAGGGAGAGAGGGAGGTGTTGTGGCCCACCAGCTGCCAGCAGAACTGCCAGCAGACTTGGACGATGAGGAGGTTGGGGAGGAACTTGGGCCAGTTATGGAGTCTGTGTCGAACACAGAGATAGAGCCAGGGCCGTCCGACATTTCCCAACCACCAAAGAGACAGCTGCCTTTGGAGGCTGATATGAGTGAGCACGAAGAACAGCTGGGGCCTGTTCCAGATGCACGTATGTGCAGAGCAGTTAGGAGAGATGAACAACAGAGGACAAGGAGTTGACTCAGGAAGCAAAGCACATGTGGATGTTGCATGGCCCCTCCCTGGCTGGGGAATAAATAGAAGAAAAGGAGAGTGGTTGTTGTAGAAGACAAGTGTTTGTATTTCTGAACATTTTGCTCATTGTGTTTTGTGCGACAAAGTCTGCTTACCAGAACTTAATTTGCAGCCTTTCAGCTGGGAGCTCACAGCCTTGCAATTATCACAAGGAAGTGATAAGGTCTGTTACTGACGTTAACTCCTTGAATAGATTTTTTTCTTTTTTGAAGGACTACTGCCTGGACTTTTCCGTGAGTGAATGCAATTAATTCACAGGAGGTAAATAAAAAGGAGGTTTTTTGTGACAAGGAGTCTGTTTCTTGCTTCTGCTAAAGCTGGGGCAGGACAGAAGGGCAGGAGGGAGGGAAGGAAATAAAAGAATCACAGAGTTGGAAGAGACCCTCTGTTCAAGCAGGAGACCCCATATTAGGGGTGTTTAACCTTGGAACTTCAAGACTTGTGGCCTACAAATCCCAGAATTCCCTGCTGGCTGGTGAATTCTGAGAATTGAAGTTCACAAGTCCCAAAGGTCGGACACCCCTGCCCTACAACATCCCAGATAAATGGCTGTCCAGTCTCATCTTAACAAGATTAAAAACATCCTGCCTTTGAGGGGAAAAAAAAGAGGCCTTTATGCAGGACATCTGGCGAGGAAGGGGGGGAGGCAAAGGCCCAGACCCGCCCCCCCTCCACACACACATACACAAACACTGATCTTGTCTACCAAAAAGATTGGCAGTTCGGCGGTTCGAATCCCTGGTACAGATCTCCTGCGTGAGCAGGGGGTTGGACTAGATGACCACCGAGGTCCCTTCCAACTCTGTTACTGTTAAACCCCCGGTCACCTGTGCGCTCACAGGAAAGGAGGATGCACCTCTCCCAATCTTCACCTGGGCCTTTCCGTGTCCCTCGTGACGTTCTCCAGGAGACCTTGGAGGTACATATGCCGGTGGACGTCGCCGTCCTGGAGAGGAAGAGAACAGAATTTACAGCAGGGCTCTCCAACCATGGCCACTTTAAGACTTGTGGACTTCAACTCCCAGAATTCCTCAGCCAGCTTTGCTGGCTGAGGAATTCTGGGAGTTGAAGTCCACAAGTCTTAAAGTGGCCAAGGTTGGAGACCCCTGATTTACAGCCATCGCTTCAGGCGCAGGGAAGAAAAGCGGCCGCCCGCATCCCAGGCAAGGCCGACCCCAGCTCGGAAGGAAGGCAGAGCAAGGAGGCTCCCTACCTCGAAGAAGGGATCGTCCGCCGCGTAGCGGACCACGGCGGGGCGGAAACGGAAAGGACCTCCCTCCCCACCACCGGCCATTCTTTCTTTCCCACCGCAGCTTCTCTCTCTCCCTTGAAACCTAGCACACCCGCGCTTCTTCCGCTTCCGGGTCGTGCGGAGGATGGTTGCTGGGAGACGGGAGACGGGAGGGGCGGGGCTATAAAAGGTGGAGCTTTTGTGGCGCCTCGCTCCTAACGGCATGGCCCTGCCTTGCAGGGTTGTTGTGGCTTGACCGCCCCCCTTGGGAAGCCCTGAAGGCTCTTTTCTCGTCATTATGAGCGAGTTTCGGATTCATCACGACGTGAACGAGCTCCTGAGCCTGCTGCGAGTGCGGGGCGGCGGGGAAGGGGCGGAGGTCTACATCGACTTGCTCCAGAAGAACCGCGCCCCTTACCTCACCACCACCGCCTCAGCCCTCGGAGCCAAGGTGGACCGGCCGGGAGAAACCGGGGATCCTTCTCTTTCCTACTTCCCCTTCTCTTCCCCCACTCCTCTCTTCTCCCCCCCCCCTTCTAACCTCCTCTGCTCCTCTTTCCCCTCCCTTTTCTTCCTCTCCTTTTCCCTTTCTTCTTTCTCTTCTTCTCCCTTCCTCTCTCTCTACTCCTTCCCCTCTCCCCTGTTGTTTCCCTTTTCAGTTCACTCTAAAGTGGTATTTGAGCAGCCCCGATTTTCTAATTATCTTTATTCTCATTTCAATTTCTTATTCAATTATTATTTATTTTTATTTCATCATTTGCGTACATTTTTATAATAGCTCACTTTTTTCCCTTTTACACCCCCCCTCCCCTTTCTCCTTTTACTTGACATAATCTGGGTATCTATTTTTCTAGTTGTTTTCTCCCATCTATTCTCTATCTATTTTATCTCTATATCCTTGTTCAAGGAAAGGAAAAAAAACCTGTTTTTGTAAAGGAGGGAATGAGATATTTTGAAGTAAACGCTGCATAGTGATCACTGATGGCTGCGAAGGTCCACCCAGCTATTCCTCCACAATCATAATATTTAAGGGTGCATCTGGTTTTGCAATCAATTTCCCGGTTGGACTATTGCAATGCTCTCTACATGGGGCTCCCCTTGAAGAGCACTCGGAGGCTCCAACTGGTCCAGAATGCGGCCGCGCGGGTGGTTATGGGCGCGTCCCGCTGTGCCCATGTGACACCCCTCCTGCGCGAGCTGCACTGGCTCCCAGTGGTCTTCCGGGTGCGATTCAAGGTGTTGGTTACCACCTTTAAAGCGCTCCATGGCATAGGACCCGGGTACCTCTGAGACCGTCTTCTGCCACCAATAGCCTCCCACCGACCAGTCCGTTCCCACAGAGAGGGTCTCCTCAGGGTGCCATCAGCCAAGTTATGTCGGCTGTCGACACCCAGGGGGAGGGCCTTCTCTGTGGGAGCCCCAGCCCTATGGAATGAACTGCCCCCGGAAATTCATAAGATCTCCGACCTCCGGGCGTTTCGCTGCGCATTGAAGACCCTGTTGTTCCGCCAAGCCGGACTATCAACACAATAGTTTTAAATTGGGTATTTAAATTTATTGGGGTTTTAAATTTGAGCCACCTATTTAATTATTTTAAATTTTATACTGTTGTTTTGTCTGTGTTTTTAAATAGGCTGTACACCGCCCTGAGTCCTTCGGGAGAAGGGCGGTATAGAAATAAAATTATTATTATTATTATTATTATTATTATTATTATTATTATTATTAAAAGGATTGACTGGCCCTGCGTAAGATCTGATGAAATGAAGATAACCATAAAGCCCTTACTGGGTCCCAATAAGGGGTTCTTCTCCCACCCTGCTTCCAGTCACCCTGCTTCCAGGATGGCCGAGCTAAGTAGGGGGGAAAATATACTTATTTGTTTAGTCATTATTTATTTGTTAAATGTATTTGCTGCCTCTTCGCCATGGGGGCTACTCTGGATGGCTTACAGTAAGAAAAAGGAAGAAAAAAGGAGTGTAAACAGAAATAGAATAATAGAACAATAAAATAAACAATTACAAAGGAACACACAAAGATAAGTACATTAATATGATAACCAAAAAGATGGCTGGGTGGAGAACAGAGAGCAAGAGGGAGTAGAGATGGAGTCTGCCATAAATCTAGCAGCAACCTCCAGGTTTATCAGGTTTATTTGTTCATACCTGGCCTAAAAGAGCTGCTGGTCTTCAAAATATGAAGTTGTGTTCATATTTGCTGGCCTTCCTGACCACATTTTATCCCAGAGTGAGCCAGATAAATTCGTAGAGTTATGTGGCGTCATTCAACCCATCAAGTTCAATCCCCTGCTCAGGGTAGGAATCAAAATAATTTACAGAGATGATGATAGCAAGGATGTTTTCACCAAGATAGAAGAAACATGGGGAGATGTGGTAAGTGACGTTGGTTTCTTTATCTTGGGTCTTTAACTTTTTAACTATCTCGTTTGTTTCCTTTGCATAAAGTTGCTTACCCCAAAGAGGAATAGCCTGGTGGGTATGAATATATAATACAGTCAGAGAGGGAAAATCTATAGTAGCTTTTTCCCCTGCCACCACAGGATCACTGTTTAGCTGCCCAGCAATTCTGCTTCATGCAGAATTGGAAAGGCTTTGTTAAGTAGAAAAGTACTCTGGAAGTTTACAGATATATATTTGTGTAGTTTTTTTCCTCTTGTGATACATAAGAACAATGCTATTGATTTTTTTAAAAATTTTGATTGCTTTTGTACACCACCCAAAGTCGCATTGCTCAAATTCGGCGACTATATAAATTAATTAAAATTTAAAAAGTAAATAATAACAATAACATGTATTTCCTAGGTTAAAATTGCAGAGTTTTCACGGACTCCGGAAGATTTCTTAAACAAATATGATGAACTAAAATCGAAGAACACAAGACATCTTGACTCACTTGTGTATTTGCTGTCCAAGCTTATAGAAGACAAAGAGGTAGAAGGTTTACTTTAGAAAGCCCATATAAAAACAATTTTAATTCTTAGTTATCGGTAGTTGTATTGGTAAAAATAGGAGACCAAGCATTAAAGGAGTCAAGACTAACCATAGTTGTGTAGTGGGATCCAGAAAGGGGTACAAAACAAGGAAATAGGGAAATCTCTTGTATTCTCAAACTAACAGTGTTGAGTTGAGGAATACAGCAAAGCAAAATAAAAGGCTGGGTTAAGTAACATTAATTTTCCAAGTCCATGTACAGAATAATTTCTAAATGTAATACAGAGGTCTTTTCAATTGGAGATGATCACAGAATACAGGGGATGAAAGGGATATTGGAAATTATCTCTCCGAATCCAGGGTTCCCCAAAGTGGTTGGAATCAAGGGTCAATAGAACTATCCATTATGGTTGTTACTATTTTTTGTAGTACTATTAGTTAAAGTGGTATTTATTAAATTATTTTCATACAATAAATGTTTGGGGTATGCATGAAGAATCTGAAACATGAAGTCATGGAGCCAGTGAGCTGAAGTGTTTGGAAACCCCTGATCTAGTGGAACCCCAGTCAGCTATCCAATTGTAGAGCATAGCTGAGTGACAGTGAACAAATCTTTATTTACACATCTCTAGAGGAGAATCTACCATATCGACAGTGAGTTTGTCCCATTAGGATTTTTTTTCTGATGTCTGACCAAAATTTGCTTCCCTGTCACTGAAACCCCTTTAAATGATATAGGGCAGTGATGGCTAACCTTTTCCAGACCAAGTGCCCAAAGCGCACACACATGAATGCACACGCGTGTGCCCAAACTCCCAAAATGCAATGCACATGCTGGCCCCATGCATGTGTCCCGCACATGCATGCACGACCCCCCGCACACATCCCAAACCCCGCGCATGCACATTTCCCCCACATGCACCTTGTGCATATGTGGCAGAGACCCAATGACCAGCTGACCGGTGGGAGGCATGCACGCATGCGTGATGGAGCTGAACTGGGGCAACAACTTGTGTGCCCACAGAGAGGGTGCTGCATGCTATCTGTGGCACACGTGCTATAGGTTCGCCATCACGGATATAGGGGATCTTCTGCACAAAGGGAATAAATGCCATTCTAAGTAAACATCTTATTCAAGGATGCCTCAGAAGCTGAGTGAAGTTATTAATCGGCACTCGCCATAAAGCTAGAATCAAGAACATCTGGGTAAGAGAACAAACTCACGTTGCCATACATACCCAAATTCCATAATAGGTTTCAGGGAATTGTTAGAAACGCAAGTAGATGCCTAGATATGTTGGTAGCTGGAGGTATAGTAAGTTCAGCAAATAATCAGGAAATCGTACATGTACATGTGAAAGACTGAAGCCTTCATTATTTCTGAATTCTGTTTTTGGCCCATTTTTAGACATTGCAATACTTGCAACAGAATGCAAAGGAAAGGGGAGAACTTGCAGCAAGTGCAGCAGCCAGTAACAGTAGTAGCAGCAGCCTCACTTTCTCTGTCCCCTCAACATCTTCCAAAATGACTGCTCAAGAACTGGAGGAGTTACGGAAACAGCTGGGCACTGTGGCAACTGGCTCCAGCTCACAGCAGGTCTCTGAGGTTCTTCCTTTGTTTATTTGCTGTATGTAAGCCATGCAATCCAAAGAGCCATGCATATTCTTTACGATTCCACATTTATTGAGGAGTAGAGAGTGGCATTTATTTTTCTAGTAAGCAGTTGTGATTTACCTCTTATTAGGAAACCTTAGAAAGATTGAAACAATTGGAGAGGTGAAGATTTTTCCTTTTTTAAAAAATACATTCATTATTTTGGAGAGAAAAATAGAAACTTTTAAGTTTCTTCCCAGATTTAAAATTTTTCATTTTTGCTAATAGATGTTTTGATGTAGGAGATCGCAAATAAAATAATTGTTAAAAACTCTCTTTGTAGTGTAATGTGTAAACAAATTGTGAATTAAGAACAACAAAAGTTGGGATTATTCAATATTATACATTTATCAAAAATTATAAGGAATCACAGGGAAATTATACTCTATATACTCAATTAAATTATTGGGTGGATACTGCAATATGTTATGCATGGGCTATCCCTTGGCCACTTTAGTTACTCAAAATAACCCTGAAACCCTGATAAGTAAGTTGCTTACTTATCTAGTACTCTGTTAACTGTCTTGGCCATTCAGGGCTTTAAAAATCAACATTAAGATATTGAACTGGGCTCAGAAATGACTTTCTGAGCCCAGTTCAATATCTTAATGTTGATTTTTAAAGCCCTGAATAAACTACATGCCAGACTTGAATGGCTTGAGGAATGATTCTTCCCATATAAACGAGCCTGGCACTTTAGTCATTTTCTGATGACCTGTACTGTGGTTGTGGATGCTTAAAGTGGACTAAGCAAAGTTATATTTACAACTTTTGAGCTCCTTGTGGAATGTGAAGGTAATACAGACTGGATGAAATTAACTGGCTGGTTGGGTGGGGTAAGGGTTAAGAAATGTTTGTCTGCTCACATAAAGATGGATAACACCTAACCATGTAGTAAATCAATTACTAAAAATTGTCATTCTGCTGTGACAGAACTAATTTGTCTCATCTCTGTGTGTGGCAAAAAGGCTTCTTATATTAGTTTGGTAGGCATTTCACTTACAGAATGCTCATGTCTCATTTTTCTTTGGCAGCCTCTTGAACTTGTACGAAAGGCACTCCGAGAAAAGCAGAACAAGAAAAATTCTGGCCAGCCTATCCCATCATTCCCTTCCTGGGTGTATGAAAGACCAGCTCTTATTGGAGACTTTCTTACTAGCTCTAGTTTAAGTACAGATACAACTGTGCCAATAGGTGAGTAAAAGTGGTGGATTGTAAGAGACTATCTAATCATGAAGCTCCACACCAGTCTGTTGTTTGGCTGGAGCCTTTCATTAGCACTTAAACATTCAGCCTGTATTTTCCTGCCAGCGTACCTCAAAGGAACTGGGATGCAAAGTTAGAGATGTTAATTAATTTGTGTACATTATTCTGTTCAACAAATCAGGAAAGATTATTTTGTATCTTAATTGGATACCTTTAATATAAAAACTTAATCCTCCAGAAGCCTGAAAGTTATTTGTTTGTTTTTCCCTTCTCCAAAATATTATATATCTTTGATTTCCTCATCAGGTACGTTACCATTGGCAGCCCAAGAGTCTGCAGTTGTAGAAGACCTGCTGTATGTTTTGATAGGTGTGGATGGCAGATACATCACAGCACAACCCCTTGTTGGTAGAGAGACTCGTACTTTTCTAGTGGATCCCAATCTAGATATGTCTGTTAAGGAATTGGTCACTAGAATCCTCCCTGTCGCTGCAAGTTACTCCATAATATCCAGGTACTAGCAAGTTCTTTAAAATGTCACTAGTGAAGACCAATGAAGGTGTCCATTCCTTATATGCTTCTTGCAACTACTCTAGAAAGCCAGGCTCTTGTTTCAGCTAATAAAACAGCCTAATGCTTGTTCTTATAGATGGATGGATGGATGGATAGATAAATTGACAAAAGGCTTGGATTATTGCAGGTTTGTAGAAGAGAAATCTTCCTTTGAATATGGACAAGTAAATCATGCATTGGCAGCAGCAATGAGGACCCTCATTAAAGAGTACATGATCCTGATAACCCAACTGGAACATCTCCAGCGCCAAGGGCTCCTCTCACTGCAGAAGCTTTGGTTTTATATTCAGCCCACAATGAGGACCATGGAAATCTTGGCTTCTCTTGGTGAGGAATTCTTCTTTCTTTGATTTATTGGGATGGTGGTAAATATTTTCTGCTAGACCATCTTTCAACATTTACCTATATAAGTAGGGTGGCCAGTTTTTTAGTGAATCAAGTGGAATTTTTTCTGCCTGCATTTCTCTTCTTCAGTTGTTTTATCTAAAGCAAAATCCTAATTCAATTACTATTTTTAGTAACTACATGCTTGGTGCACTAAAATAATACCTGCTATTCAAATATCAGGGCTCTTGAGGCTATCATTCTTATTATAATTTTAGTTATTATAATTTAAATTCAGGGTAATTTAAATCACCCTGAAAACTATTGAACTGAAAAGAAGAGGCTTTTAAAACTTACAGATTTACATATTTAAAGAATTCAGTTACACCATGAGCGTGCTCAATTTGAGCTGATCACTTATAGCTCAATCACGTTTACAGGTAATCCTTGATTTACAACCATAATTGAGCCATGGGAGTATGCGGCCATCATAACTGCAGAAACAGGTCATAAGTAGTCTGGGGAAATCTGCCATAACTTTAACCAGTCATTAGACAATTAGTCATAAATCAAGGACAACCTATACATGTACTTCAATGGTGTCAGTTTGACTGTCATTTATTCTGCTAGTAAACATTCAAAGATGTTTAAAATTACATTGAGCTATTTGAGAGCTGCATTTAATGTTTTGCAACATGCAGCTAACTAAGATCAGTGAGTCTTTTTGAAATTATCATGTTTAGTGGATTAGCAGTGTTGCAGTTGAATATTTGTTCAGGTGGACTTTATGCAAAAAATTCTGTGTGATCAGCAAGCAGATTCTTTCAGGATGAAAGATCTTTCATGGTAGCTGCATTTTTTTCACAGTTAAGTTTTTAAAATTGCATCTTTTTTCCCCCAGCTACTTCGATAGACAAGGGCGAATGCATGGGAGGTTCAACCCTCAGTCTACTCCATGACAAAACATTCAATTACACAGGAGACAGCCAAGCCCAAGAGCTGTGCCTCTATTTAACCAAAGCTGCCAGTGTTCCTTACTTCGAGATATTGGAGAAGTGGATCTACAGAGGAATTATCAATGATCCTTATAGGTATCCTGAGGAATCGTGCTCTTTTTTCCTTCTGGGTATCATTTGTAGTATTGTTGGGAGGCGAGGTAAAATTCCTTGCACTGGTGGAAATGGTGTGTTAGCGCTGCCAGAGTAACCAGAGTATATATAACACACTGGAACAAACAAAAATTCTTTTCCATCTTTGTACTCTGATTTCCCCTTTCACTCTTCTCTCCCCTCTACCCCACCCTTCTCCACCGCTGCTCTTCATCACTCCCAAACGTTCATTTCTTTTAATTTTATAGTGAATTCATGGTGGAGGAACATGAACTCCAAAAGGAAAAGATCCAGGAGGACTATAATGATAAGTACTGGGATCAACGATACACCATTGTCCAGCAACAGATTCCCTCCTTCCTGCAAAAAGTTGCTGATAAAATACTTAGCACAGGTAAGCATTTAGCTTTCAATGAACAGGAAAGAGGGCAGAGGCTCCTGAAAAACAATACTGTAAGCACCTTAAAAATGTGAAACTTGTGCCTCCTTTGTAACCAAGACTGAAAAATTCTTTTTTTTAATCATGAAAAAACAATGGTTCTTCACGGAGCCTGAGAAAGCCATTTGGATGGAATCTTGCTGGCCTTGACAAATCCCTGCTGTTTTCTTGGCAAGTTTTTGGCAGTGGCTTACAATTGCCTGCCTTTTAGGCAGCGGTGAAATCCTCTGAAGTCTGCTACCGGTTCTGTGAGTCTGCTACCAAGCACTCGCTTTTGTATGCGCATGCGCACCTGAGACTCACCCGCACAGTACTAAAAAAGGAACATTTTGAAGCCTTCTGAGTCTGCAAAGGTAAGTAGAACAGCGAGGAGGGGAATCCGCTGTGCCATGTGATTTAGATTAGCTAGAAAGCAGGAAATCGATGATTCTAGCTAATATAAATCGCGCATCACAGTTGATCGTCGCCCAGCTGATCGTCAGAAATACTGGTTTGCCCAAACCGATAGCATTTTTTACTACAGGTTCGGGAGAACCAATCCGAACCGGTAGCATTTCACCCTTGCTTTTAGGGCTAAGAGAGAATGATCCAAGGTCATTCACTTGATTTCATGTCTAAGGCTGGATTAAAACTCAGTCTCCCAGTTTCTGATCTGATCCTTTAACCATTATACCAAACTTTCTCCCTTAAAAATAATTACATATTTTTAAATGTATCTGTGGTATGCCATGTGTGGATTCACTTCTTTTGGCTCCATCACACGGCAGAGCAAGTTAAGCTTTGTTTGATGTAGAAGTTTTTATTCAGTCTGTACCCATCTGAGTTATTCCTTTCTCCCTTCAGGGAAGTACTTAAATGTGGTCCGGGAATGTGGCCATGATGTTACTTGCCCAGTGGCAAAGGAGGTGGTTTATACCTTGAAGGAGCGTGAATATGTGGAACAGATCGAGAAGGCCTATAATTATGCCAGCAAAGTCTTGCTTGATTTCTTGATGGATGAAAAGGAGCTTGTGGCCCATTTAAGGTTTGCTTCATTTGTTACATTCAGAAAGCATGGTTTTTACCTTGCTTTGCCTAAGAGGATGATTCAGGGAGGGTGGAAATGTGCTGGCTTTTGTTAGCATTTCTCCTTGTAGAAAATATGTCCCTTTTTTTTTTGTTGTTGTTGAGCAGGTCCATCAAACACTACTTTCTCATGGACCAAGGTGACTTTTATGTCCATTTCATGGATTTGACAGAGGAGGAGTTGAAAAAACCAGTAGATGATATCATTCCGACTAGATTGGAAGCTCTTCTGGAATTAGCATTACGTATGAGCACAGCTAACACTGACCCATTTAAAGATGATTTAAAGGTAAACGAGACTTTGCAGCCTGAAATGAAGACAAGATGTTATAAAGACAGAAAATAAAGACAGATGTCAGATTCACAGATAAAAACTGGGAGGTCTAGATAGTTACCTGTTTCTGCATTTATCAAGCCAGTAATATAAAACCTTCAAAAAAAATCCTGAAGCAACCGTAACAGCAGATACACTATTAACAACTCAAGAGAACATTTAAGTCACAGCATTTGCCATATAAACCAAGAGAAAGTGCAGCTGACAGCCTTTTTAGAGCAAAGGGTCATGTTGATTATTATTGTTAGTATACATTTAGTATAGATCTATTTCAAGCTTTTTAGCTTTCATCAGCTAGCATACCCTTACTCGGATTCGAACTTGGGCTTCCTGCATGTTAGGCAGTTGGATTAACCTTCTGAGCCACAAGTTCTCCTCTCTTCATCAAATTGATGAATTGGGGGGGGTGGGGGGACTTAATCTTTCCCCTGGCTCAAGCTGATGAAGGGAGGAGAACTTGTGGCTCAGAAGGTTAATTCAACTGCCTAACATGCAGGAAGCCCAAGTTCGAATCTGAGAAAAGGTATGGCTAGTTGATGAAAGCTAAAAAGCTTGAAATAGATCTATATTAGTGTCCCTTTATTTCTTTATCAGCAAAATATAAATTTGATATATATATATATATAATCTATATAATTATAGAAGCATATAAAAAACACTATATTTTGTGGGTAGAAGAAATTCTTTTTGTCTAAATTCCTTTACATGCATTATCCAACCTAATTACTTAATAATGCCTTATAATTAACAAAAAGAGTATTTTTTTTTTCAATATCACATTTGTCAGATTCTTACTTTAGCTTTAAGCTAACCTCATTGTTCTTGTGGTTTCTTTCAAGATTGACTTGATGCCACATGATCTCATAACACAGCTCCTGCGAGTTCTGGCCATTGAGACAAAGCAGGAGAAGGCCATAATCAATGCTGATCCAACTGAGCTCACTCTCAGTGGCCTGGAAGCATTTTCTTTTGACTACATTGTGAAATGGCCATTGTCTCTCATCATCAACAGGTAAGCCAAGGAGAGGAATTTCTGCCAGAAAGAACCACATCATTTGTAGGTTGCTGTCAATATACTTTTGCAATGGTTTGATCACTCATTATTTAATAATCTCGGGTCCCAATATAGGAAGTGTTTAGGATGGACTAAAAACTGTCCATGCCTGGATGGGAGTGTGATGGCTCAATGGTTTAGATGCTGGCTTGTCGCTGGAAAGCTGACTGCCAGGTTCCAGATCTGAGCGCCATGCAACAAGGTGAGCTCCCATTACTTGCCCCAGCTTCTACCAACCTAGCAATTTGAAAGCATGCAAATGCAAGTAGATAAATAAGTACCACTTTGGTGGGAAGATAACAGTGATCCGTGTTTCGCCACATATTCTGCGCTCTGGTGTGATGTCATGCTGGCCACATGACCATGGAAAAATCTTTGGACAGCACTTAACAGCTTTGTAATGGAGATAAGCACCACTCCCTAAAGTCAGCTACAACTAGCAAAATAAAATTATCTTTACTTTATGCCTATATAAATTTCCTTCTGAGAAAATTTAATGCTTGCTTAGCATTTGCTTGTAATTGCTAACTTTGTGCTTGACTTGTAGAAAAGCCTTAACACGGTATCAGATGCTCTTCAGACACATGTTTTATTGTAAACACGTGGAGCGGCAGCTGTGCAATGTCTGGATCAGCAGCAAAACAGCTAAGCAGTGTTCCCTACAGTCATCAAAATGGTAAATGATCCTTCAGTGTACAGTGGACTACAAATAGTTGTTCAACTATTTATGCAAACAGCCTTCTATCTCTGATATCTAGTTATACCCTGCCAAGGAATGTTTCCCAACCTGGAAATTCTTGGCCTCCAGTTATGGAGATACAGGGAGGAATCTTAGTGCTTTCTGAATAAATTGTTTTTGCCATTCTAAAAGTGAAGGAAGTAAAAAGAAATAGAAAAGCAGGTATGTTAATGGTTTCAAGCTTTCACCTCCTACTCTGCATGCCACATTTAGTTAGGGATGTCAACTCAAGGCCTGGGGGCTGGATCCAGCCCTCGGGGTGGTTAGATCTGGCCCATGGGGCCACCCTGGAAACAGTGAAGGACTGGCCCGCAATGCCTCTCCAAGCGAAAACTGAGCTTGGGAGGGCTGTATGCAGTTCTCTCGAGCTCCATTTTCGCTGAGAGAGGGTTGCAGGAAGCTGTCTCAGCCAAAACAGCTCGGGAGCCTGTTTTCACTGGTAGAGCGCCCAGGCCACCACAGGTGCCCCCACGACGAGTGACATCGAGCTGGCCATGCCCAACCTGTCCCCACAAGGTCAAACACAACCCTGATGTAGCCCTCAATGAAATCGAGTTTGACACCCCTGCATTAAGTCATATGAACAGTTCATGAGAGTATTCACTCTATGCCCTTATACTAACTTATGTGGTTCATTAACTATAATTGAAGACTTACCTGATAATACATCCCTGAAAGTGAATTGGCTGTTGTTTAGATTTATGAAAACTGAAGATGAAACCCACAACAAGCATTGATTCTATATCCTGGTTCCTGCAAATAAAACAACAGTCACTCCAAATTCAGAGGCATGGTACCTTTCGGTGGCAAACCTGCACTTCCTACCCTGACAATCTCTCTTGAGTTTGTTGACCCCTTATAGCTTCATCAACCCTAATTGATCAACTCTTCCTTGGGCTCACTGCTCCTCTCTTTTTAGGTTTGCGGGTGCTTTTACTCTACGTCAGCGGATGCTCAATTTTGTGCAGAATATCCAGTACTATATGATGTTTGAAGTGATGGAACCCACATGGCATATTTTGGAGAAGAATCTGAAGTTGGTTAGTCTGGATCAAACTATATTAGCTGGAATAACTAAAGAGTTAATTGTGCTGCTGAGTCAAAACTATAGGAACCAGTTGGTTTCTGCCATCTATTCTAACTGCCTATTAGCAAAGCTGTAAAGGAGTTATAGTGGTGGGGCGGGGGGAGGCAAATCTCCCACCACTAGGGCTCTTCTAAGTCTGCAGATTTAGTGTTCTGTATTGAGCAGGCTTCCTGGATGAAATTTTTGATAACCTATGGCAACTGAGCAATTGGATAAGCATTCTTTTCAACTACAACTGTTAGAACAAAACAATTCTTCAAACTACAGACTCTCTTGAAATATGCATATCTATCTAGACAGAGCAAAGATTAGCAATCCTACCTTGAGCAATTACCATCCTTTTTTATTAGCTATTGCTAATCTAGCTTCCTTACTGGTTTAAATCTTTGGAAGTATGGATGTTTCTAGGCAATATCATTGCTGCTAGGTTCTAGACAGGCCAGATAAAGTAACATTCACACAACATGCTCATTTCATTAGTTTTAGTGTTGGTTACTTGGTTGTATTCAGTCCCCAGCTCACTTGGTTTGGTTGTGATTGATTACATGAACCTTGAAAACCAGTTAACTCCCAGATTGAGTGTTGAGTAAATTGAGGGTTTTGAGCAAACTTATTTTATATTCCTGCAGAAAACATAGCTAGAACTAATAGCTGGAAGTTATACAGTATGAAAGCCAGTATTAGATAAACATTAAAGAAAAAAATTCCTCCAAGCCTTGAGGACCTGAAGGCTATTTGAGGAGAAATATTTGAATTGAGGTTGGCCACCATTTGTGTGAGATAAACTAATTGGATTCTGTCCTACAGAGCATCAAACAAGATTACACTAGATGACTTCTAACTTCTCTTCCGTGATTGCTGGAAGGGTTCGTTGATGTTATTATATCTCCTTCAATAGGCCTCCAATATTGATGACGTCTTGAGCCACCACACAAGCTTTTTGGATAATTGCTTGAAGGATTGCATGCTTACCAATCCAGAGTTACTGAAGATTTTTTCCAAGCTGATGTCTGTGTGTGTCATGTTCACCAATTGCATGCAGGTAGGACCCACATAGCTTTAAGTCTTCTAGATTTGTTGAGAAGGGCCACCTGCTGAATTATGTAGGGCCTCAAAGGCGATATATGTATGCTTTGGAACATGAACCTTAACACCTGTTGGAAGTATTTTAAAACACCTGTCTACAGTACTTAAGTATTCCTTTTCCCAAGGTTGCACAGTTGTCTGAAAAAAAGATGCAGCTTTTTATTTATTTACAAGATTTGTCAATTGCTGCAGTTGTACCAATTCTTGGCAACATATAACAAAGTAAAAAAAAAAAATCAAGTAAAATTATTAGCTTCATGGCTGCTGCTGGCCAAGAAATCTGGGAGGGCAGATGTGTACCACCCAACCACATCACAATAATGCAAATTAAGTTTAGGAAATTGTCCCCTACTGTGTCTTAAATATAATCTTTAAAGCAACACTGCTTTAAAGATAGGCAAAATGCAATAGGCACCAAGTTCATGCTCTCACATGCTCTAGAACATGAAAAAATGTGCAGAATCCTAATATTATATGCATTTTAAATACTCCATCCTTTCTGCTTGCCAGAGATTTTCCCACAGCATGAAGCTAGATAATGAAATGGACCGCCTCACTGTAGAGCATGGGACTATGAGAGGCCCACCTACTAAACAGGAAAGAGTAGAGGAATCCACACGAAAGCAGCTTGCTAATAAGGTATGTTGTGGGTGCCAGGCTCTTCCCACTTCCTCTCTTACTCTAACACAGCACTTGAAAATGTTAGGCTATTGCATTTTTGCGCTGTATCAGAATCACTAAGTTAAGTCACACAAATGGTCTAGTCAGCTAAACACAATGTGTATGTTTCATTTTGGTTTGTGTGAATAACAGTTGGAAGGGACCTTGGAGGTCTCCTGGTCCAACCCCTGCTTAAGCAGGAAACCCTATGCCCGTGATGGTGAACCTATGGCATGCGTGCCACAGGTGGCACGTGGAGCCATATCTCTGGGCACGCAAGTGTTGCCCTAGCTCAGCTCCAGTGCATATGCGCGCGCCGACCAGTTGAATTTCAGACCTTCTGGGCCCACTGGAAGTTGAGAAACGAGTCGTTTCCGGCCTCCAGAGGGTGAGAGAGGCCATTTTCGCCCTCCCCAGGCTTCTAGAAAGCCTCTGGAGCCTGGGGAGGGCAAAAAAAGTACCTACCAGGCCCACCGGTAATCTTTTTGCCATTGTGTGCCAAAAGGGGGAGTGCGGGGAGTGGGTGGGTGTTGCGCGTGCATGCATGGGGGAAGGGGAAGGGCATGGGGGAGGCATTGAATTATGGATGTGGGCACGCATGCGCACGACCCTCCTGTGCTCTCCCCCCTTTTGGCACTCGACAGCCAAAAGGTTAGCCATCACTGCCCTATACCATTTCAGACAAATGGTTGTCCAATCTCTTCTTAAAAACCTCCACTGTTGAAGCATCCATAATTTCTGGAGGCAAGCCGTTCCACTAATTAATAGTTCCACTGTGAAATGAACCTATTAAGTTAACAGACTATAGTTTATGGCTAAATGGTATTTGAAAAAATACCATGTGGGAAAGCGCAGAACCTTTTCTCTTAATGCTGTACAATCATACAAATCGTTTTTCTCAGTAGAATTTGAAATTTCTTCTAGTCTTTTGGTGCATTTATGTCCTTTGATGTTCTAAGAAATCAATTTGCTATGAAATGTACATGAAACAATGTAGGATTGCAGGAGTCTTCCTCTTTCAGTTGCAGTCTTTGGGTTAGAAATTATGCTAATTTCCTGTATTTTGCTTTTTTCAGTTTTTAGCAGAGCAGGCAGATTCTTTGCATGTAAGTTCTGGCTTTGAGGCAACAATAAACAAGTTTGACAGCAATTTCTCTGCACATCTGCTGGACCTCCTGGACAAACTGAGCATTTACAGTACCAATGACTGTGAACACAGCATGATCAATATTATCTACAGGTAAGCAGAGATTTTTCTCCCAGAAAAAAAAATATATTCTTCTTCCTCAGGAATCTCTATTGAGTGTATAAAACTCTAGAGAGAGCTAGAGTTATTAATGGCTATGCTGGTAGTGTGTGTATACTCACTTCAGGATCCGACTCAGTATGGCTTTCCGTTCCTGTTGCTGGGGAAGAGCTTTTGCTCTTCACATCCTATTTGCAACCTCTCCTAATCTGATGTGGCAGTGGGGAAGTAGAAGCTGGGCTAGATGGACTTTTGGTCTAGCACAGCTCTTATTTCAGTTCTTCCCATGGTCCACCCACATAAACCCTACACTTTCTTTTCTAGACTGGACTTCAACGGCTTCTACACAGAACGACTGGAGCACATGTCTGCAGAAAGGAGTCAGAAGACTGTTTTGCAAGTGGCTGCTCCTCCCAAAGTTGCTGCCTCCACTCAGTGAAAGGCCTGGTTTGTATGAAAGTCATTTTTCCCAGAGAAAAGTGGGAAGAGTTAGGGACTGCCTCGAGAATGTCATGGTTTCAACAACACTTATGTCGCACAAAAGTTGAGAAGCAGCAGTGGAAATATAAAATACAAACTCTAGCAACAATACTGTTTATAACGGAATGTGACTCTGAATGCTTCTATATTTTTAAATCCAAGCATTTAAATTCTAAATTTTCTGTATTATAGGTGAAAACTAGTGTTTCTAAGTGGTATCTTTGATCTTTAAAAATGTACTTTTATATGTTAATGTTTAAGTCCTGGCTAACTAATTGTGTCAGTGACGGCTCAATTCAGTCAAGAAATAAGATAATGCCACCTATTTTGATCAGATATTAACAATTTGGAGTAGAATGAGTAATATTACATGAACTTTCATGGACACTGTTCACTGCTACTAGCCAACTCATTTTAGTATTTGCACTTTTGCTGAGAGCTTAACTATCTTCTGTTGTGTACACTCCATTCAGATAAAGCCTCATTAAATGTAATTGATTTCATCTGGTGTCTGGTTTGTATAAACCTATGTGCACATGCATGGGAAAATCATTGAACAAGAGTCTGATAAAATGAGGGAATTCTGTGCATTGGGGATAGTAGCAGAAGAAGCAGGAATTTAGATCTATTAGGCACATTGGGAACTATTAGTGGAACATGGCCACTAATGCTACTAAAAAGTGGCACTTTCACATTTGAAATGCCACTATGAAACGAAATCATTTTGAAGTCCTGAATTTCACATTGACAGATATCAGAGGAATTCTTCGGGGGTGGGGGGAATCAAGTTGTAAAGGTTGAGTTTGAAAAAAGACTGCCAAAAATAAAGGAACACAAAAGAAAGCAAACTGGATGTCAGAACAGATAAGGAAACCAAGAGAGCCAAAGCCAAGAAAGATTCAGGAGGGAAGATCTCCAAAATGAACGTAACAATTTCAAAGACCTTTTGGAAGACACAATAAGTAGTATTGCAACAATAACTGTAGAAGCAGGAGACATGTAGAGTTCTAAAAGATCTCTGAATTTAGAATGTTGCAACCTTGAATTGATATACTATGGACAGGTAGTAACTGATTCCAAGAAAATGAAACAAAGATGGAAGAAATTACTGAAACTCTGTACCGTAGAAATGTCATTATCCAAGACACCTTAGAACACATTCCATACTTTCAGGAAACTCTCCATACTTTCAGGAAACTCTAGTATTAGAAGATGAAATCAGATCAGTGCTCCAGTCAAGGCTATAAGAACAGATAGAACTACAGAAACATGACAAACAATAAAAGAATTGTAAAAGTTCTAAGCAAACTATCCCAGAAAATCTGGGGAATGACAGCAGGGCCAATAGTTTGTAAGAGTGTACTACACATACCAACACCAAACAAAAAAACAAAAACTTAACAGAATAGACAACTATCATGAAAGATCTCATATACAAGCAGGGTGGATAAAAATTGATTTTTTAAAATTTAAATTGGATTTTTTTTATTTCTATCAAATTTATTTTAATAAAATGCTTTTGGAGTAAATATCTAAAGATAGCTTTCTATTTAAGATACATTAATATAGTTTATTCAGCATGAAATGGAGTTTAGTTATGTAGCATGAAGCTGTATATTCTGCAATATTGGGACTGTTGGTGAGTCAACAGCAGGTCAGAGGAGCAGCCGCGGGACAGATGACAGTTGCGCTTTAAAAATTATGATTTAAATCAAGTTGATTTGAATCAAGCCTTTTTACTACTGAATTAAACCGTGATTTAAATTGACTTGATATAAATCAAATCCACACTGTATATAAACAAAATGTTTAGGATTATCCAATCCAGATTAAAACCCTACATGTAAAGGAAAATGCCAGACAAACTGGTTTAGAAAAAAAGGATAAGATACATAATTGCTGGTGCATGTTGAATAATTAAGAAAACCAAAGAATACCAAAATAAATCAAAATCAGCTTCATGGTTTATAGAAAGGCTTTCAATAGTGTGAATCTGTCCAGTGTCCTGATGAAAATGGAAATCCCAGACTATCTTTGACAAAACACAGTAGTGGCCAAAATTGTGGAAACATTTTGGTTTGATGGCTAATAACACCACTTTTTTGGGAGTTTCAAGATAATTATATTCCACTGCAGGAATGGCCTGGGAATAGCCCAGAATTTAACCCAACTGAAAATCTATGGAGCCAACGATAAAGAAACTTGTTAGTCAGAAGCGACCTAGCAATAAAACCCAGTTAATAGAAGTGATCATTCAATCTTGGTTTCACATTATAACAGCTGCAGAAGTAAAAGACTTGGTTCACTCCATGGGAAGACATTGTAAGGCTGTAATTCATGCTAAAGGTTACCCAACAAAGTATTAAGTGACGTGATAATTTTTGTATAACTCGTTTTTTCTATGGTGATAATTTCTGTATATCTCAATTTTTTCTATGTTTCACTTTTCTTCTTTATACTGTAACTGCTATTCTAATAGCAAATCCTTCATAAAAGTTATTGCATTACATTCTTGATTAAATTATCTTTCCATTGATATATAATTTTATGGCACTACTCCAAAAAAAGGTGGTTATTAGCCATTAAACCTCAAAAATACATTTTCCCCAAACTTTCCACAATTTTGGCCACTGCTGTATATACAGACTACACAGAAATGACAATTTGGAGGGAACTTTTGAAACTGACTGACGCCAGAGCAGGAAAGGATTAAGGGTGGCTGTTTACTCTCTCCTATTTATCCAATCTACGTCTAGAATATGAATCAAGACACTGAGGCATGGTTGGAAAAATGATGTGCATAATTTTAAAACTGAAAGAACTTGCATTATGCTGATATTAATCAGATAAATAAAAACATCCATGATCTGTAAGCTCAGAGTCAAGCAGTAAAATTGGGGGGAGGGGGGGATGGATTAAGATCAAATATAAAGATGACCTAACTAATGACAGCAAGGAAAGTAATGAGCTTCTGAATTAACAAGATACTGAAGTGGATTGCTTCTGCCTTTTTGGATCTACTACTGTGGCAACATTAAAGGAAACGGCAGCAAAAAAACATTCCATAGACTAGCACTTGGTAATAGTGAAAGCCCGGGAGAAGATACTCAGAGGCTGTGATGTGCTTGTTCCCATACAGATCACAATTGAGCATGCAGTAGTCTTCCCTATAACACTTTATAGAAACTAAAGTTGGGAGTTTGAAGAAGCAGCACAGAAAAAGTATTGACACTTTTGAACTTTGGTGTTGGACAAGAGCCTAACAATGCCATGAATAGTCAAGAAACCAGATAGATGAACCACAGAACAAATCGATCTGAAGTTTTTACCCAAGGCACAAATACAGTACAAGGTTGAAATTATTTGTTGGACACAGCCCTGTCTTGCAGTCTATAATTCTGGGAATAATGGAAGGAAAAATAAAACAATTAGCAGCAAGGTGTATGACTTCAATTATAGTGATGTATTTGGATGCACTGATGGAAGCACTGAAGACAGAAAAAGTTGGGGATAAATCATTCTTAAGAATGTCGATCTGAGTATTCACTAAAAGTCAACATGAACTTGATGTCACATCATTATTCATTATAGATTTTAATAAAGTTGTCTTGGTTTCTGAATTTTAAAGGGATTTCTATTTTAGTTTTCTTTTTAAACAATTAAGATCGGAGGACAAAATATTCTATCGTTATCGAGTTGCTGTTTCATCCTACATCTCCCAATAAACACTAGCCCATTTTAGCAAAGTGACTTGTTTTCTGAGGTTTTTTTTTTTAGCAACAACTTGTCCGTGATAACATAGGATAAACAACCTGAATCCACCATACACATTCTTAGAAAAGGTTATGAAAATAGCTTTATTTTCCCTATTCCAAATACCATTTGAAATACAAGCCTTTAAAAAAAAAAGTCTGAAATGATACTTTCCAGTCATGAGATGCATCTTCTTCAGACACATTTGTAAATTCCAAAGCAAAGTTTTCACAGCAAGAACACAATTGAGTTGGAGCCAGAGCCTAAGAAGTAGTCTCAATAGTTTTTATCTTACCAACAAGTGGGACCAAAAATAATTGGGGTACGCAACTCCCCTGGAGTCATACGTTTATCTTATTGAGCTCTTGGTTAATAGCATCAACTTCCAAATTCCAGTAGTAAAATGTATGATTGAGATTATTAAGATCTAGTACATCGGAGCCCCTATGTTACAATTGCTTTCAACGTAGGAACAAGTGCTTCCCCATAAGAGTGAAATAGCCAGGTTCAATTATTTTAATTGCCAACTCTTTTCTAATGATAAACGTTAGCGCTTGGATTACTTTAGTTCTTGAAATCCCCAGGAGCCAGCTTCTGGTGTGGAACAGCCAAAAAAAGCCTTTGGATTCTCTTCCTAGCAGGCTCTGGAGAATGACACAAACTCAGTGTAGAACCGTTTATACTGCAAACAAAACAAAACAAAAAAAACCCACTAATTCCTTTCCTCTGTTTATCAATAAGGCAGTTTGAGAACAATAACTGCCCTGATTTTGAGCAGTTGATTAATGTTCAGATCAAGGAGGCTAGATGGCATGAGCGTCAAGTAGCAGTTTCTTGAGCCCTGAGGTGGTGGCCTCCTTTAGAAGTCCTTGCAATCATGTGTTCAAACGCCCAGGAACCTAGAAACAAGTGAGAGGGCAGGCTACTGCCAAAGTAGAGCTTGCTGTTAGTAGCGATTGCTTGGTATTTCATCAACTCCAGGTAGGCTGGTGTGAGTTTCAGCTGTCAAGGAGAAAAAAAATAATAAATACACCAAGGAAGGTATTCACATTACAAGAATTACCGTATTTTTCAGAGTATAAGACACCTTTTTCCCCAAAAAAAGAGGGTGAAAATCTGGGTGCATCTTATACTCCGAATGTAACCCCACCCAGCTTCTAAAACGGAGGTTTCAGAGACTGAAAAAAGCATCAGAAATGAAGCTTTAGAAAAGAAGCCCCCAAACAGAGCTTCAGAGGCTTTTTTTCCAAAGCTGTTTCGGAGGCTTTCAGAGGCAGAAAAAAAAGCAAGGCACAGACCTCACAACCAAGGAGCCTGTTGCTAAAATTCACCTCTGGGAACAGCTGATTGGGGGTATTCCAGGAGGCCGGTCCACCTGCCAATCAGCTTTTTTTCTTATTTTCCTCCCCAAAAACTAAGGTGCGTCTTATACTCCGGTGCATCTTATACTCCGAAAAATAAAATAAGTGCAAACACAGCAGGCCACTAGTAGGGAATGTTTTTACAGCTGTACTTATTTTCTTCCCAAAAAAAGTAGACATTGCTTATATGTGTCTCATTCCCCCTAAACTTTGGTCAGATTGCTGATTGTAAGCAAGGGAAACTTAACTCACCTTATTTGAGTCAGCTGCTTTTTGGGCAGTGTAGTATTCTGCATCAGCCTTTGCTTTCTGTCTTGCTAAATAAGCAGCATCTGAGAAGGCAGCAGCAAAACCTCTTTTAGCCAGTTTTAAGCCATCAAGTCCTGTCTGTTTCTTCAAGTTACCAAAATAAACCTTTCTAAACCTCTGCAACATAGCCTACTGTGAAATACATGAAGCCTAAGCATGTTTCTTTTTGGCCTCCAAGAACGAATTCAGAATAGAAGACAAAAAAACAACAACCAGGGAAGACTTTTGAGGAAGGCTGAAGTATGGGACGGGATGTGTGGAATGTAATGACAGGAGGAGATTCCATTAAGTCGTATTCCAGTTCCAAAACCCGGCAATGGGGAAGAGAAAGATCAAGGAGAGAATAGAAGAACTAATATTTCCACAAAGGAACCAATAAACAACATTAATCATTCCTACAAAGCCTTCTAAGCAGCTTGAACCAATCTTTGGAAATCAAGACAACCATCCTCCCATTCTAGTTCCCAGACACTGGATCATTGTCTAGAGATTGGCAAGAGATATAGAGCAGAGCACATAGCTACCTTCAAGCTCAGAAATTCGTTTCTCTGTCAACGTCTCCATGACCTTCTGTTGGATCTGTATCTTTGCCACTTGAGCAATTTTCTCTGCTTCTGCAATTGAAAAGCATTCACAATTAAGCACAAGAACTGCACAGGCTGTGACAACAGTCAAGTGTGCCAATGCCCCAAGTTTATTCAACTTTCCTGAAGCACAAACGATTTGTGGTCTGGCGCGCACACAGTTAAATCCCTACAAGTCCGGGAGAGTAACGTATGGCACATCCTTGCTCTTAACTCACTTTCCTTCTCTTAAAGACTCCATTACAGCAAAGGTACACAAGCAAATGCATGAAACTAACCAATGGCCAAAGTAGTTCAACCTCAACATTTTTCATTTGGAGTATTGCGGCACACAAGGTAGGGATGGAGGGCTATCAGCACACATTGAAGGCTCCTCAAAATTATGCCACAATTCTGGCCATTTAGCTACTATTTTCAATACCTAACTGCCACACAGAAGATCCATGGTTCAACTATTAGGCTTGCCAGTTTCCACACTCACGATTTTCTTCAACCAAAAGAGAATACTTAGCCCAGAGGCAGTCAAGTGAGATTTTGGGGGGGGGGGGAAACGGTTGAGCAAAGCTCATTACCTATGACTGCCTTCCTCCTTTCCGTTTCAGCCTCCTTTTCCACCACTTTCTGCTTCTGCGTAGCTATCAAGAGTTTAGTCTTCTCTGCTTCCCTGCAAAGCAGAAAACGAATCGGCTTCTTGAACTGCCTACCTGGAAGGTCATCTCTATGAAATTATCTCTATCATCAGCACAAGAATAGAGCTTTACGAAAGTCTCAGCTTAACTCATGAGAAATTCAGATGAAGACTCGGAAGCCAGAGATGGAGACTATTATGCTATTACATCCACATCCTGCTTTATAAATACCCCAGAGGCATCTAGCAGAAGCAGAATGCTGGACGTGCCTCTGATCTGATCCAGGAGGGTGTTCTTATACTCACACGAGTTCAAAATTTCTTCTGATTGCTTCAGGGATTTTGGGCTTTGTCACACGCACTGCCTGTGCAGAAACAATCAAATGGTCTTGATTAAACAATATCCATGTAGCATTTCCCAAGCACAAGTTCTATACCAGTGTTTCTCAAACTCGGCAGCTTTAAGATGGATGAACGTCACCTCTCAGGATTCCCCAGTCAGCCATGTGACTTATGACCATTCATTTAGCGGCCATTCAAAGTTACAACAGCACTGAAAAGTTACCTACAACAAGTTCTTGCACTTACAACATCCTGATTTGAGCGCTTGGCAATCGTCACAAATTTACAATGGTTGCCGCATCTCATGGTCACATGATCACCATTTGCGACCTTCCCGGGCAGTGTTCTGTTTCAATCTCTTTCCATCACCCACACAGCTATACAACAGGCAAGTGATAGGTAGTACCTGGATGGTAAGGCCTGGTGCCATGGTATTCAGATCTTGTTGTAGTGCCAGCTTCAGGTTTTCATCGATCTGGTCTGGTACAAGAAAACACAAACTAATGAGTAAATTTGGTAAATTAACCAGAGACACTTATGCCAGAGCTCAAAAAAAAATTCTGTCAGCACTACCCATGGCAATGCCATCTATTCAGCTAGAGAAGGGACTGGGATTAAATAGCTACTACTCTTTTAGCCAAGGTACATGAAAGAAGAATGTAGGGCATATCTAGGTGGCTCCATTCCAGGCTAACCACTGCAGATATTTTATTTATTAAATTAATATGTCACCCATCTCTCCATCAAGCAACTCTAAGTGGCTTGGATCAAGCTAAAAATGGGAATACAAAACATTAATAAATATTACCAAAAATATCTAAGGAAGGAGCACTATACAGCAGGGTGGAGATAAAATCTTCTCTTATACTGTAATAATAAAATTGTAAATAACAAAACCTTCCACAAAACATGTTTTACATAGGTTTAATGACAACTTGCTGGGGTCAGTCTCCCCCCTAGCTGCACACACACCTCTCTACACTCAGGTTGCACTGGCCACTGGTCACATCCTCGCAAGCCCTCCTTGACCTATGCCATGTATCTCACACACACCCTCATGCCCTTCCCAACCCTCCCCATGCATCCCTCTTTCTCTCTCCTATCCAGCAGCAGCCACTTACCTGCCTACCGGCCTGGAACTTGTAACTTTCTCCCCGCTTCCCCACTGGTTGTGGGAAGCTGACAGAAAGTTGCTTTGCTTAATAATCATGGCATTCAGTTAATGACGACGATCAAGATTGCCACGACTAAACCATTTTTTGCTTAAGACTTATTGTTGTTGTTAGCCGCCTAGAGTAGCCCCATGACATTTGAGTAGTCCCAAATTAATTAACTAATTAATTAATTTACAACTGCTTTGCTTAGCAATGGAAATTCCAGTCCTACCGTAACTGCTATCATAGGTCAAGGACTACCTACGTGTGGAAAAGCCCATCCTCCATTGTGAAATACATAAAATAGACAAAAGCATTCCAAAAGCCATCCTCCAATAGAACTCTGTGTCTATGCAAAACCTCTTACCATGGATAGCAAGGTCTGGTCTGTATTTACCAATCACAAAATATGTGAAACTGCAGGTAATGAAATCACCAATAATGAGGATTGCTGGGAAACAATGTGTCCCAAATGTCAAAGACTCTCTGTGGGAAAGAGTGGAGCCAAAACACAATGAGACTTACCAAAGAGCTCAATGTACACCTCCTGCAGGGTATGGACGCTGCAAAACTGGTTGAGTTCATGATGGATCTTATTGAAGATGAGCGCCTTGTCATAATCGGCAGTATAATTCCTCACAACGTCATACACTAGAAAAGGGAATACCAATTTGCTTATCAATGATGTGACCCCCCCCTCAATCACAAAGCGATCCTATGCCGCTGATACAACACAATTACAACACCAATTCAAAATAACAACTAAAATTAGAAAAAGGCAACCGGTGAAAGAACATATGGCACATGTCAAGGAGGATTGCATTTTATTCCAAAAATTACCATCAGGGAGTAGCTCCTCCTACTCTACCCTGGGACCTGTTGAGAGAGCCGGGTTTTACAGAAGGGCAATGAGATGAGGGTCATATAATCTCAGGGTGTCACCTAGATTCCATAAAATGAGGAAGCCAAGACCTGGAGTGAACCAAGTCATTCGGAATCCAATCCACCAAAATGGTTCCTTGGCTAACCACATCTTGAGCCACAAAAGACTCCTCACAATGACCTTTGAGATATTCTTCCTACCTCTCAAATCTCACAAGAGTTTGGGTTCCCTTAAAAAGGTTGATAGGTAGGATTCTCCAGAAAAATATCCATGCCTTTATTTTTTGCGATATAGACCTAAGCTTGCACATGTATTTGGTAGGACTCATTCTTCATTCTCCCATTTTAGCACTCTAAATATCTGTTCTGATGCTTTACCTCCTCAGAAAACCAAGGAAGAGTATAAAATCACTCAAGTGCCATTCTGTGCAAGGCACTGATGTACCTTCATTTCAGAAAGCAATTAAAATCCAACTACTAGAGACTCAAGGAATTCCAAATGCCCTCTGGAAAACAGGCAACACCAGGCACTGGGGGCAGTGCAATTTGATAATCCCATCTGCAGAAAGAGAGTGGGGGGAGGATAGCTGCACCAGAGAGTGGTTTAACTATGACAAGGAACAAATGCAAACCCACTTCAGATCACGTCACCTCTGCTCCAAGACAAAAAACAGATCCAATATGTAACATTGTGAGTCAGGTCCTCAATCATCTAAGACAGGCCACAAACTTCCAAGCCAATTTAGGTTGAAATTCTCCAGAACTATCAGTCTAGGGAAAATTTAATCACCATCCTGGCAATGACATTAAGCAGTTCAGGCAAAGAACCTGCTAGACAGCAAGAGAGTCTGGTGTTCCAGCAGCAATCTCACCTGCTCCCTTATACTGCACCTGCTCCCTTATACTGCACCCAACTGTATATTTTCAAGTAAGGAACAACACTGTGTCCAATCAGATTTGGTAATTGCCACTATAATGACTCTCTCATGGATGAGGAAGGATTTATTATAGGCCAGCCTGACATTAAGTAGAAATAACCAAAGCCCAGAGACACTAAGGATCTGGTGACCTGAAATTTGGGCTGAGAACTAGGATGCAGATGTGGGGAAAGGGCGCTCAGTGTAAGAAACAAAACCTTGTTTTCTTAGAAATGGTCCATTCCCTCTCTCAACACATCTCCCTCTGCACACTGCCATCAAAATCCTCCTGCAATTCCCACAAACACACAATATAGGACAGTAAAATGCCTGAATCCAATCTGGTGCCCTCCAGCAATCCAGCAATCTTTATGAATCAACTGTCATATCAAACAATAACAAGCCAACTATGTCAGCGTCTCAGACATAGAAAAGGCTGACACAGAAAAGGGAGGATGAAGTTTGAACTTTTGCCTGCTAAATCCCTTTGAAGTTTCAATATCCTTGGAGATGAAGAGGGGAGGGGGAACATTCCTGTGAACTGACAGGAAAAGAAATCAGGAGAGTGACTTGGAAGATAGCCAATGAGAAGCAGAGAATTGGGGATCAGAAAGGGAGGGATTGGGGGGCAAAGGTCAGTACTGAACACGCAGAGTCATGATCCGGTTGCCATACTCGAATAAAGAGAAAATTCCCTTAAAGATTGGCAGTTTGGAAAGTCATTTATTTTGAGATAGCACCGAAGCTAAACAAACTATAGTTGAATGTATCCTCCTTTTAGGAGCAATAAACTGCATAGCTTCTGCTCCTATTTCTACATGTACTTGCCTACCTTCTATCTTCCCACCACTGATCTTGCTTTGAAGCTCCCTTCCCAAACTTGAAGCACCCCAAGAGTTCTCTTTCCTCTAAGCGTTTGTTTTCTGTTAAAGGAAAAAGGAAAATACCTGCATATGGTGCCAGCATATTCATCACCTCAATTCGGTCAATATAGATCATGACACCACCACTGCAAGAAGATAAGGAGAAAGCTCTTCCTTCATTGCATATACATATTTGCATGGTTAAAAACTATCCACTGTGTGCTTTTCTGGCAACGTCTTTGGAAACAATACACTCAGTTCACAAAATCAGGATTATAAACTATGTTCCTCCAGGATTATAAACTATGGTCCTCCAACTTTTGCAGAGTTTTTGTTTATCTTTGCGAGATTGGTCTTCAGAAGGAAGGCTGAAACCTCTAATCCCTCAGAACTGTTCAGTAAGAAGGCTGCATTATAAAAATTACTTCCCTTTTTTCCATTTTTACCAAAAGAAGATTTAACACCTTCTACTCTTCCACCCTGTGACTCAACCATTCTACTACACATCTTAATGGTGTATTTCTCAACTAGACCAGAAACACAATACAAACCACAAAACAACCACATACCTTGTCCCACATGGCACATTTTTCACTTCATCTGTCTGCAATGTTGTCTGGGAAAAAAAATAAAACAAAATTGATCAGCAAAGAGATTGCAGAATGTAACATTTACTAATCTAACAATTATTATTGACATTTTGGAAACAAACTAAATTTCAGGAACATTCTGCTCTTTTTCTGAGAAACAACTTCAAAAACTTCAGTCCCACAGAGTTACAAGTGCTCCAACATCCACGAGGAATTGCAGTTTATTTTTGGCATGAGATTGAGATCAAGAAACTGGGATGATGCAATTTAAAAAAAATATTATTATTATTATTTTTAAATTGCATTAATATTTTTTCCATAGAATAAGAGACAGGAAAGGACAGGACAGGACAGGAATTTAAAGTTTAAAAATTAATGACTTCTGACCTTCTTTTTACCAGATAATTACAACCTTCCTATAGGTAATCATCCACAATGGAGTCTACCCATTACTCCCATATGTTGTGACGGTTGTGTTGTGGCCCGTCAGCAGCCTGTGCGGATTTTAGCTGATTCTGACAGCGAGGAGGCTAGTGTGGTGCTGCGCCAGCAGCCTGTGCAGCTGGCACTCGAGTCAGACAATGAGGAGGCTGGAGAAGATGTGGTGCCAGAGGCAGGGATTCAGCCAGGGCCTTCAGAACCTCCAGAAGCTCCTTTAAGTGAAGAGGACGAAGAGGAGGAGCCTCTTCTCGATGCACGGGCACGCAGAGCTGCCAAAAGGCAGGAGTGGCTCCTCAGGAGGAGGTCTCCTCAAGAGTAAGGCTTGGGGCTAATTGGCCACTCCCTTAGCCTATTTAAGGAGGAACGCCGATTGAAGCTATTTGTAGGGAACAACTTTAGTTCACTCTACTTCGCGTCTGGATTTATTTATTTATTTATTTATGTATTGGTTCGATTTATATGCCGCCCTTGTCCGGAGACTCAGGGCAGCTTACAATGCGTTAAGCAATAGCCTTCATACTTTTGTATATACCTGCTTAATAGGGATTCCCCCCCCCAAGCAGTGTTCTTTCTTATACAAAGTCAGCTTATTGCCCCCACAATCTGGGTCCTCATTTTACCTACCTCGAAAGGATGGAAGGCTGAGTCAACCTTGAGCCTGGTGAGATTTGAACTTACAGTAATTGTAGGCACCTGGTGCTATTTAACAGCACTTTAGTCTGCTGGGCCACCAAGGCTCTTAAGGATTCTCTGCAAATTGCTTCTGGGCTTTCTGCCAACCTTAGTAAGATTGTGATTACTTTATCTTTGATTTCTTGTAGGCTGTTAAGAAAGTTTATTAACAGCCTTTGTTTGGAAAAGACTGAGTTATTTTAGTAAATTTAAGTTTTGTACAGACTTTGAGTGTGCTGTGTTCTTTGGGGTCCGTGCTGGGGCAGAACAGGTTGTAAAACAGTCACCATGTGACCAACTCAATTTTAGGAACTTTTTCTGGGGATCCTAAGTTAAGCAAATGTGGCAGTCATAAAGCAAACACAGTGGTTGTAAAACTATTGCCCCAGTCCTTACATGAACCAATGGTTCACTAAGGCTATGATTTTGCTGAAAACCGGCAGTCAGATTTTTTTAGCAAAACCATTGCAAAACATGGTCATGTGACCGCAGGACACTGCATAAGGCCATAAATGAGGCTGTGTTGCCAAACTCCTGTCAGAACTTTGAATCAGGGTCATGAGTCCCTTTCTTTGGGTCAATTGTAACTTCATAGTAACTGATCATAAATCAAGATATCACTCCTCCCTCTTAGATGTTATACAAGTTCCTTCAACCTAACATTTAATCCAGGGAAACAGGGTAATTGCTAATAAGAAACTTGCTAAATTGCTATTTTGTTCTTCCTTCTTTTCTTCAATCCTTCTTTTTTATCTTCAAGCAATTAGCAAGATCAAGCATGCAAATGAGAGGCATAAGCTTATTTATAAGTATTTACCTGTACTGCAACATTAGTCATTACCTACTTCTAGTAACATATTAACCTGAGGTGGATTTTTAGTAGTGACAGGATACAACAGGAAGTATCAAAACATTAATTATATTCTGCCCTGACGCTATCTGTATGAAAGACAAAGGCAGTCCTTTTATCATCAAGCTATTTTCCCTCCCTCTGCTGTTTCCCATCCAAGGCAGTTACACAAACCTGTACTGTTCTGTAAGTTGTGAGAATTGGGATCATGATGTGATAGCCTGGTCTGCTCAGGGTAGAGAGCAGTGCACCTCCCCTATAATAAATTATATACAAAAAGAAAGCAAATAAGCATGAACTGAGGTCAGAGAGGACAATGTTCTTATAAAACAAAACCCACAGCAAACATTAATTTCATCTGTCCAACTCGTTTTCCTAATACCATACTCCAGTGGTTCAGAACAGAATAACAGAGTTGGAAGGAACCTTGGAAGTCTTCCAATCCACACCACTGCTCAAGCAGAAGACCCTATAACCGTGATGGCGAACCTATGGCATGCGTGCCAGAGGTGGCACACAGAGCCCTCTCTGTGGGCACGTGCACCATTGCCAGCTGCTTTTGTGGTTTCCAGCGCGCCAGCTATTCCCCTGGTTTATTGGCAGATAGGCTGAAGATAAAGGGGCAAATTTACAGACACAGAATATTTACAAGTTGCCTTGTGCATTTAGCCAACTTAGTCTTGTTCTAGGCCTCTTCAGGAGTAGAGCAAAATCAAGAGATGAGAGCGCCAATGTTGTTTCACACCTTTTCAGGAACAAAACAGGACAAGTCGCCCTTTATTTCTGAGAAGTGTTGCTGGGTGGAGCCCTGTTTGTTCTAAGACAGTTTCCCAACCTTAGCCATTTTAAGGTGTGTGAACTTCAACGCCCAGAACACTTCCTATTTTGGGAGTTGAAGTCCACACATCTTAAAACGGTTAAGATTAGGAAATACTTATCTAGGACAACTTTTTTTTCCATCTGGGACCATGCCCAGGTATTTGAGATCACAACACTACATTTGGGTTCATGCATCATGCCAAGTTACCATAAGTTTTGTCAACTATGGATCAACAAGCCTGTGAACCCAACCAATGGAAGTTGCTTAAAAAGTACAATTAAGCAAACCAGGACACACCCACCACGGCCAGGCTGTATCCCAACACCGCCCGGAGAACTAAAGCTTTTGCTCACTCAGAAGAAAGTTTCAAATCAGGACAGATGGTTGAGTAGATAGTCCTCAACTTGCAAAAGTTCATTTAGTGACCATTTGAAGTTACAATGGCACTGAAAAAAGTAACCCATGACTATTTTCCATCCCCGTGGTCACGTGATTTACATTTGGATGCTTGACCACTGGTTCATATTTTATGACGGTTGCAGTCATATGATCCCCTTTTGCAACCTTCCAACAAGCAAAGACCGTGGAGAAGCCAGATTCACTGAACAACAACTGTGTTACTAATTTAAAGCGATTCATTTAGCAAACATGGCAAGAAAAATCGTAAAAAGGGGGCACAACTCACTCAGCACATTTCTCACTTAGAAACATAAATTTTGGGCTCAATTGTGGTCGTAAGTCGAGAACTGCCTGTATTGCCAGAGCCAGGCTGCAACCACGCTCTCTACTCAGGGGTTTCTATCATCTGCCCGGGGAAGGAAGGCAGCTTCTCAGGATAAGAGGTTAGTTAGAGCCACAAGAGGGATCCCGTCGCCCGGACTCACCTGTAGTAGACAGCCAGGTGTCCCTCCTCCACCTTGTGGACCGAGATCCAGAGCAGCAGCGACAGCAACAAGCCAGCCGTCACTGCTATTGACACCGCCGGTCCCCGTCTCCGGCTCCTGGTCGGAATCTCGCCGCCGCTTCCAGGCATCCTCCCGCGCTCACACCCCGCTGCCACCACGGCCACCACCACCACCACGACGTCGCCGCCTCTCCTGCCGCTGCATGTAACAGAACGAGACGGACTCTCCCCGCCTCCTTCGCGTTTCCGGCGGAGCACTTTGCCTGTTGCACGGGGGCGAGAAGGCGGCCGGAAGTGCTTTTGCGAGGCGCCGCCGTCGTGATGGCGCCGGAGAAGCCTTTGCGCCTGTGAGGAAAAGGGCGAGGGGAAGAGGGCTGGCCAAAGAAAACCCCTTTTATTTTATTAAAATGGGGCTGCGGGGGATCTGGGCAGGATAAAACCCAAGCTCCTGATCTTAATGGGAGTGTTAAAAAAAAAGGCTGCAAAGGACTGAGCTTTACTTCCTTTCTCTAGAATCCACGGGTCGCTTGGAAGGAGGGAAGTTTATTTTTTATTTATTTATTTTGTCAAGCGTGTATAAGATAACAGATATAAGTATAAACATGATTATGAATACATGAAATGGATACGAATAAAATGGGGACATAGGACAGAGACCGAAGGCACGTTGGTGCCCTTATGCAGGCCCCTTACAGACCTCTTAGGAATGGGGTGAGGTCAACAGTAGACAGTCTAAGGTTAAAGTTGGGGTTTGGGGAAGTAACCACAGAATCAGGTATTGCATTCCAGGCATTGTTTAAAATATATAGTTTAAAAGCAGGGTTTCTGATTTGGGGATCAAAAGAGCCCAGGTTTGCATAAGTGCACCAGCGTGCCTACCGTCCCTGTCCTAATATTCCTTTTTACTTACTCTTTTCATGTATTCAAATTACGTTTATACTTTTACCTGTTATCTTATATATGCTTGACAAACAAATTTATGGTTATGGTCTCCATTTGGTGCTTGACTTTAAATTAATCTTGGCTGCTTCAAAAACCAGGCAAGCTAAGTGGTGAATGATGTGATTCTGGAGCAATAATAGCCATCCCTGACATATTTCTTCATTTGAACTTATTAAAGATGGAGGAGCCGCACACTTTGCTTGGGCTCTGGCTACCTGGGAATGGAGATGTTTCCTGAGTTCTCTGGCTCACATCACTGCATTTCTTCAATTTTGTAGATTATTTTATCCCCAGGGTGTTCTGCCATAGTTTGTTGATTCAGGGGCTTTTTCTCTGCTTGAGACATGCTCGTTTCTCTCTCTAGGTTGGCCTGTGGAGATGTAGAAGGAAAATTTGGAGCTTTATATTCCAGAGTTCAAGCTGTTCAGAAGAAAAGTGGAGCATTTGATGTAAGTTTGTCTACATAGGATAACGTCCTAAAGCATTGAAGCTTCAGAATGAAAATATTCCTATCTTATATAGTCCTTCCAGTCTGTCTCAGTATCTGCCAAATGAGGAATCAGTTCATTGTTTATGTCAGCACTGGGTTCTCTTCTTTTTCCAAACAATCACCATTTTGTTTATTTCACCTTCTAAAAAATCTGAGAAGCTGCATAGAGGAGGTGGAACACTAATGGAAATATATGGCAAGATACAGTTCCAAACTTGACATTTCAATGTAGCTAATCAAAACTACGTGCTACAATATATCATATTGATAATTTTATGATACTGCACAGGGCTATTTGTATCATTTCAACAGGTTAAACTTTTTAATCCACTCACTAGCCCAAATTCTCTAGGTGAATTACAACTGATTTAAAGCATCATTATGATAAAACAATGAAAATAATGCACCACTTTTTAAAATAATGAGCAGAATGCATTATGGAGAAACTACACAAAAGTATATTAAAGCTACCCTTGTTGAGCTAAATGTCTATGGAGATTCTCAGTCATCCAGGTCATGGATGTCCCAAAGGTGCTTTTTCAAGAGACAACTGGAGTTTCTGGTTTTTCTTTTGAAGATGTTTTGCTTCTTATCCAAGAAGCTTCTCACTGAAGAAGCTTCCTGGATGAGAAGTGAAACATTTTCAAAAGAAAAATCAGAAAGTCCAGTTGCCTCATGAAAAAAACATCTTTGGGACTATCTTGTTGAATTCATCACCTTTGTTTCTGCTTTGAAGGAATATTTCATGTCACCTCAATATTGTGTTCGTTTTTGTACTTTTTAATTATTTCATCCCAAAAATTTGTCGTCCACATAGATTTTTTTAAGACATTACCTTAGCTGAACTCTTAAGCTTAAAATTAGCTTATTGTGCCTCTTTAGCTGAAATTGCTAAGGTGAAATTTTTATATCTTTCCTAAAGGGAAAAATATTGAAATAAGTAAATATGCACCGTAGCTCTTTTCTTTTTTAAAATTCAACTGTATAGTACTGATAAATAACTACTATACTTAAATGCCCTTCCTGAAATAGCTAGAGATGCCATTGTGGTATCCCAGATTGAACAGGCAAATGTATAGCTTGGGAAGCATTTTAAAGATGAGATATTTTCACCTTGATGCATCTCCTTTGGTTATTCCAATCAGTGTTATAAAAATTGTATGAAATGTTCTTACAGTTCCTTGTGTGTGTGGGAAACTTCTTTGGCTCTGCTCAAGATTCAGAATGGAAAGATTATCAAACAGGAGCAAAAAAAGGTAAGCAAAGTTACTGTTCAGCAGGACCTGTTGGCTTTTGCAACTGACAATCGTGTTATAGAATCTTTTTCACAAATATGTCACTGCAGCTTAGGCCTCATTTTTACTTACTATGTCTCGGCTGTACCACTTGAGGAAATTGGCTTGCTGACTGTTCTATAACAAATGAAAATTCTTCCCATAGGAAGTTTGACAAGAAGAAATATTGATATTTGTATACATACCAAAGCCAGTTCAGATAAATTCTCTTAACATTTCTATAAGGTACTTTGTCCCACCTTTTTGAACCAAAATATTTCTCTTCTATTCCCTACTCCCACTGATACTTTGATCACAAATTAAATGGGTATACTGCTGATTTCCAGATCAAAATAAACATCTTATTACTCTAATGTAACATGTATCACATAACATTCTACATGTATAACTACAATTTTTGTTATTAATCTACTTATTCAGAAGCTCATAGAATATCTACGACCTCAAAAGTATAAATGTTTCAAATTAATTCAGACAAAATTGTGACTGTCAGATACACAGAGAAATAAAACAGCAGATTGCTGCACCTGCTAGAAATGAAATATTAGTTGATTTCTGTGCTCCAGGAAAAATAGAGCAAACCCTTTTAAATTAGAAGCCATATAAGTTTGTACTGAACAGAATTATACAGTAGTTATATATTTCTGTTGTTTTACTGTTCAAAAATACAAAGAGGATGCTTTTAAGTAGCAGATAACGGGAAAAATCCTCACTATCATTTGTATGAAGCACAGATTCTTCCTCAGAACATACTGGAATAGCAAGGAATTTCTTAAATTTAAAATAAATGTCACAAAATAAAACTTTAACTTAAATCATTTTGCTCATACTAAGTAGAATGCATTTCTGTTGTTGTTTTCTTTAATTGTACTCTTGGGGAGGGGGGTTCTTTAGCCCCTATACAGACATACGTGTTGGGTGCCAATAATGATGAAACAGTGCGTTGTTTTCCTGATGTCAGCGGATGTGAACTAGCTGAGAACATCACTTATCTAGGTAACCCGGAAGTTTTATTTTTATGTGTTAATTTTGGGGGTATAAATAACTGAAGTTGGAATTTCTGCCTCCTTCAAGATTCTCATATAAGCTTCTTGTGATGTGGTAGGCATTTGCTAGGCATAGCTGAGCACTGGCTCATGATTCCCGAGATCAAAGGGCTTCTTAAGCCCCTAGGAGGCAAGAAAGAGCTGATTGCTGCTGGGATTCTATCTTTAACTTCCTCTTTGTTTAAATAATGTCCATTTTTAAACATCAGAATGTGAATTATCTGAGGTATCCACAATTGTTTCCCTATTCCCCCCAAACGGGGGGAATATATGATATATCTATTCATTGTAGTTCTGTCTAACTTTTATTTGCAGTTTGGAAAACTGCTGGCATCTGTCCATGCCTTGGCAACTGCAGGAAAGAAAATACATTTTGTTCTGTTTTTTTTTTTTATTCATTCATATTTTACACTGCCCAGTGAAAAACAAAATATACAAATTAATATTAATATTGTTAATACTAAAAAAAGTTTAGTCAAGGGGCAGTTCATACCTTTCAGCACAAAACAGAGATACTACTTTATCAATTAATATACATAGTTTGGGATTAGGTATTCCTTATATTTGAGTGTACAGTATGTTAAAGCGTGTTTCCTACAAATTCTCTGGCTGAATCATGTTCCATTATATGCATAGGACGCAAAGGTGTCTTCAGTGGAGCTTCAGGACTTCAGATTGCTTATCTCAGTGGAGTTGAATCCACAGAAGATCCAGCTCCTGCACATTGTTTTAGTACTAAGGATGTGATTGATCTCAAGATTTCTTTGCAATCCACCTCAAAATTCAAAGGTGTGGACATCTTGCTCACCTCTTGTTGGCCCAAGGGGGTAGAGATCTTTGGCAACAGCCCAGTAAGTAGTACATTGGAAATGAAAAGGAATTGTATGATAGGATTTATGTCTTCCACAAAGACTCATAGTCTGCAGGTGGAATGTACCAGATTGGCAGTGAGTATAACTCTGATTTTTAACTTGAACCTAGTAGAAAAAGCTGACTGTAAAGAATGACACAATAAAATTTATTAATAATAATAACCTATGGTTAAATAAAAGAATACTAAATACAAATTGGGCACAAGAATATAGGAAAACTATTACTGTTCTCACAGGAATTTTTTAAGAGAGGTTTTCCTTCTTGATAAGTCCAGTACCAGCTCTGATGTTGTTTAGAAGAACTGGGAAGACCTGGCTCTTCACCCAGGCTTTGGCAAGGAAGAGTGAGATCCCTCAATATATTGTATTTGCATTTTTATTATTAGATTTTTATTCCATCTATTTCTCCCTCCTCCCCTTCCTTGAGTTGGTGTATGTAAAAATAAAAAAGGCAACCAGCATATGGAATTCTCTTGCCTCCTCTTTTCCTCACAACAAGCCTGTGAACTGGGTTGGAGTAAGAGAGAGTAACTGACCAAAGTCATCCAACAGGCTTTCTTGCCTAAGGGAACGTGGAATTTATAGCCTCCTGATTTCTAGGATAGCATCTTAATCACTACATCAAACTGGCTTTATCTTTTAAGTATTATTGATCTGAATGTAATTTCTTTGATTGTTGTGAGCCACCCAGAGTCAGGCAGCAAACCAGTTTAATAAATAATTGTTATTCGATATAGAACATAGAAGCATTATTGATATATTTTCTATATATAAATCCACTGTAAACATTAGTAACATTAAATATTTGTGTGTGTGTGTGACTGTTGTTTTTTACAGGGAGATGTGAACTCTTTGAAATGTGGTTCAGGGTTAGTATCTATACTGGCTGCAAGTTTAAAGCCCAGATACCATTTTGCTGGTCTTCAAAAAATCAATTATGAAAGACTTCCTTATAGGTATGTGAATCCTTGGCTAATAACTGCTATACACTATAAACCCATTTCTAAAACTGCAGCAAAATTGTCTCAGTACTTAATGAAGTAAGTTGCATAAATATAAGGCCACGAAAAGAGATAAACTAGATCAAAACAAAGCCCACTACTTGTAGTTCTGTTCTCACAGTGACTACAAGTAGTCCTTGACTTACAATCACAATTGGGACCAGAATTTCCCTTGCTAAGCAAGATAGTTGTTAAGTGAGTTGCACTTGATTTTATGACTGAGTTTGTCACAATTTTTAAGCAAATTACTGCAAATTGTTAAGTGAATTTTGCAGTCAATAAATTAATCTGGCTTCCCCCATTGGCTGTGCTTGTCGGAATCCAGCTGGCAAGTTCGCAAATGGCAATCACAAGACCCCAAGTTGCTACAACTGTCATAAATGCATGCCATTTGCCAAGTGGCTGAATGTTGATCACATGACTGGAAATGCTGAGACAGTTGTAAATGCAAGGACCTGTCATAAGTCACTTTTTCAATATCATGGTCACTTCACATGGTCACTAAATGAATGGTTGTAAGTTGAAGTGTACCTGTAATTACTTATAGAAAACCCACAAGCAAGATCAGGACATGACAACACTTTCCAGTCATAACCCAAGAATTTGCCCTGTGAAAGCATGCTGCCTCTGATATTGGAGATAATACATAGTCATTAAATAGTAACTTTTTATAATCTTGCCCTCCATTCTTAAGAGAGAAGTAATTTCATAAACAACTTTTTATGGAATTAATTAAACTACATGGACAATTTTATGTGGAATTCATGTTGCATATAAACATGTTATATAGACTAAAGTTTCCAAAAGCAAACAGTTGGTTTTTTTTTTTTAGAGTTGTTGCATCTCTTTTCGTCAAGACAATTGAATATCTTCCAGATCAGGGGATTCTTTCTAAAATCTGTGCAAAATTCTTTCTATAGAAACCATGCTGTTCTTCAGGAAACTGCACAACATGTCAGCAGATTCATCGCCCTGGCCGATGTTGGCAACACTGATAAAAGAAAGGTGAACAGAGACTTCTTTGCCTTTTCATACCTGAACTGAACATAGAAATAACCAGGTTGTATCCAAGCTGATTATATTTCTTGTCCTAAGCAGCATAGTTCAATTTTGGTCAAGAAATTTGACTACAATAATGCTTCCATTAAAGGAAGCCCAAAAGTTGCTTTGCATTTGGTGTTTTGCATTGAAGGATGAGATCCCTCTATAATTGTTAATTTCCTTTTTTTAAACTACTTTATTGGCCTTCGTGTATTTTGTCTCACAAATCACAAAGCCCACCAGTTTATGCAGGAGTACCCAATATATTAGTGCTTCTGAGCATATTGGGATGATAGCCAGACTCACAAAAAGTTATATGCTTGGCATGGCCTACCAATTCCTCCCTTGGCATAGGCAGCCTCCCTTTAGGCCTCTCTTGCAGGTCCCCTAATTTCCCTTGTGATCTATCAGTTGCCTCTGCTACTTTGCTACTTCTCTCCTTATGCTGTGATGTGGCTTGCCAATTGCAGTGTTTGATTCATGACACGTGCTAAGCCAAAACCAAATTGACCATATATGCCTTATGGCAGTGTGCGAATAAGTGTTGCTATTTCAGTTGGTACAATCTGGGGTGTCCTTCCCTTTTGATATTCATGTATGTGTGTCTACTTGTAACTTTGTTATGACATACAATTTTCATTTTGGATGGAAAATGCATACTTCGATCCTCTATTCTTAGAAAGTGCTTAAACAGTACCCTGCAGGTTTTCTGCTGTGGCTCTATTCCTTTTTTGTGATTTCTTTCTCTCAGTATCTCTATGCGTTCAGCATTCTTCCAATGACTTCAATGGATCCTGCAGAACTCATCAAGCAGCCCCAAGATACCACCGAGAACCCATACCGAAAACCTGGGGATGGAGAAAGTTTTGTATATCAGTTACCAGATGCAAAGGTAGAGGGATTCAGCATTCATATTTTCCAATCTCTTAGACTTGCTGAACTTGTAACATAGTTTTGGATGGTCTGGGATAGCTATACATTGCCACTGCCTTTGATGAATGGGTTCCATTTCTGGTATCCTCATAGAAGTGTACACCTTTTTTTATGAATCAGGCCTCTTCTGCTGAACATTTTTAGGACTATGTGACATTTGGAGTAGATCTATGGCTGTAGATCTATCAGCACAAACCAGACACACTTCCCCATTTCTTCTACATAGCACTGATTTTCTTTCCTTTTTTGGTTAGTTAGTTGATCCTAGGCAATTTTCCAAATTTCCTTAAAAATTCTGGTTTTATAACATTCCTTAGAACAGTGGTTCTCAACCTTCCTAATGCCGCGGCCCTTTAATACAGTTCCTCATGTTGTGGTGACCCCCAACCATAAAATTATTCCTAAAACCATTGAAAATATATGTTTTCCGATGGTCTTAGGCGACCCCTGTGAAAGGGTTGTTCGACCCCCAAAGGAGTCGCGACCCACAGGTTGAGAACCACGGCCTTAGAAATAAAAAGGCTACGTTCGTTCTTTCTTTTATTTCATACTCATACATGTGTGTGTATGCGCATGTACATACACATAAGTTTATTTTGTATTAAGGACTCCATGTTCCAGCTGCTTTTCAAAAAGAGCTTTACTCCAGATGTGTAACATGTCAAGCTGAAATACACATGAAAACAAATCTTTTCTAGTCTTGCCCTCTGCCCTAACAGATAATTTTCTCTTGCTTCTAAAGGAGGAGCCTGCTAGCCAATTTTTTTTCGATTTAAGCAACAAGCCTAAAGGAAAGAAACGACCTATGAAAGGAGAAGAGCGACGTCCACCTAAGCGATCACCTTTCAAACCCCGTGAGTACCAGACTCATTTATCTTTAAAATATTGAGCAAGAAAAAGCACAGGGCTACAAATTGACGTTGGCTACCTAGCTTTCATTTTTATAAATTAGTGGAGGGATCATGTTTGTTTTCTTCTAAGAGTAGAATATTTTGGTATTTGTTTTGAAACTGTTCAGGGCAACCAGCAGATTTAATACATTCGCACAACTAAGGTGCTTGGGAAAGTCCAAGAGGACTCGCTCACTGTATTAATAAAAGATTTTGATTTTATTGGTCTTATCATTGATCTGAACAAATTAAGACAAACTCTTAGCTGTACGTTGAGAGATACTATCTAGCACAGTGGTTCCCAACCTTTTTTTGGCCATGCCCACCTAAGCATCTCTAAAATCCTGATGCCCCCCTCCCCCCGTGACATATAATTCTTACTTTACTCAAAAAATGAACTCTACTCACGCTGAGGAAGCCTAAAAGGTCATTAATTTGTTTTAAACAAAGTTCAAATTGCCCCCATTAAAAATCAAATTTCCCCCTTGTGGGCCGTGGGCCCCACGTTGGGAACCACTGATCTAGCACAACATGCATTAAAGTATTTTCCTTAATGGTGACAGAATAGAGAAAGGAGAGAAAGAGACCTGTTTGACCCATCTTAACCTTCAAGGACCTCTAAAGATCTCCTGTTAAAGATTTAGCAGAAGTCATTGGAGATCTGTTTTAAGTCACTGCTGAGTTTCTGATACCTATTTCCTCTCTGATTTTAAAGCATTGCCAACAGCTGCCTGCTGGTTTTGCCTTGCCAGCCCAGATGTTGAGAAGCATTTAGTGGTGACCATTGGCACTCATGTAAGTATCTATTTTCCAGTGTCTATGCTTTAAAGATGAATTATATATAATACAAGATACTCAAAATATACAGTAGATTTGGACTTGGTTGGTGATGTAGATAGGATATCAGTGGCAGCTCTTTCGAATAATGTTCATTAATCAGACTGATGTGAAGCAGAGTACTTGTTTTTCATTCCTAAAAGTTATTCATAGTACATGTTTCTCTCACTGTTAAACAGATCTTGACAATCTCTCTTTTTCCACAATTCTTTGGTTATCGTTTGGCAGCATCCTGCACAATCTTCATTGCATTTATTGATAATCCATTTTCTCTCTGGTTCTTTTCTCAATAAAGTGGCATAAAAACTTCTAATAATGATTTTTTAATAGTTTTCTCTGACTGTAAATTTTGTTTCTTTGTGAGTGGAAAGATTAGGACAATATAACATTTCAGAATGTCAGTACTGTTCCTATCGGTTTAACATTAATAGCATGAAGGGATTGGCTATGGAGTGCTAATGATTCTCACCACTGTTTCTTGGGTTCTTTTTCTAGTGCTATCTTGCCCTTGCCAAAGGGGGCTTGTCACCTGATCATGTCCTTATTTTGCCCATTGGACACTATCAGTCAATGGTTGAACTTGCTTCAGAAGCAGTGGAAGAATTTGAACAGTACAAGTCTGTGCTGAAAAAATTCTTCAAAGCCAAAGGAAAAAGGTGTGTGATTTATGAAAGAAATTATAGGAGTCAACACCTCCAGCTCCAGGTGAGGCACTTCTGACTTTGCAGGATGTTTTTAATTTAATTTTAATGAAATTTTCTGAATATTTGGGGTATGATTTGATGGTTTTAACAGCACTAAGAATCATGGAATATCCTTCCTTTCTTCAGTATAAACCTTACTTGTACATTCTCTTCATAGATAGTGTTCTGCTTATACCACCATGTTTTTCTAATGATATATTGTGGTAGTTTCTATTTGGCTGACCAGAAACAGTATCTGAACAGTGTCTGGCTACCACAGAGAGTATAAGTGAGGCAAGAAAACTGAGGGCTCCAGAAGAAAAGCAAGTCCTCAGTACTTCATCTCCCACAGCCGATTTTCTCTTTCACATTCATAAGTTTAAGACTGCAAGAGAGGCATTTGCCTTTCGTCATGATGATAACCTTTGCTGAGGGCCCTCTTTGGTCCCAATGATGGAGCCCTTAAGTTGCCTTGAATATTGCTTTTTTAACTTCCTTTTTTCATTCCTAAATGCTGTGAAAATATTCTTCTTCTAGGTTGTTCCTGTACCCCAGGCCTGTTGTGTTACTGAAGACATTAAGGAAGCCTTCATAAGTCAAGCAGAGGAACGTCACATTGAGTTGTTAGAGATACCAGAACATTCAGCTCTCAAACAAGTAAGAGTCAAGCATTGCTTCCTTTGTTTATACCAGAAGATTGTTGCAAGGGATTCTGGGAATGCAGGAGTTGGATCTCAGCCTAGCATGTTTTTTTATGTGTCCATTTCCTTTATTTCTAAGCAGATGGCAGGATACTGAGTCAGCAGTTCCAGTGTGTATTTTTATTACATGTTACATACTATCAATGAGTGTTTCCCGTATCAGGCTTCCTCAGTCTGATCGCTTTCTAGCAGCAGGGTCCTCAGTTCCAAATGTTCAGCCACAGCTATTGCCACTGGCTGCTAAATTACAACATCCCTGGCACATGTCCTTCCGTAATTTAACAAACCTTTTTCTCTCACAAAGAGCATCTCTGCCAGCATATTACATCTAAATGTATCCAGAATAACAAATAAAAAATTACCAGCATCACTTTAGTCCCTAAATACTTTAGCACGTATTTGTTGTAACTTGTCAAAAGTTGCCTGCTTAAAAAGCCCAATGAGTTCACAAGAAGGATTACAGCCTTAATTCAGTTTTGTCACAACCTGAATGATGTGAATAAAAAATTTCTTACTGAGCAAAAATCCAACTGCACCAAAACCTTGGCACTTGCTTTCATTTTCCTGGCAGCCTCGTAAACATGCTTCAGAGATCATGTGTGCTCATTTGTGTTTTTTTTTTTTTTTTTTTTTTTTTTTTTTTTTTTTTTTTTTTTTTATCCAAACAGACTCCTCTTTGGAAGAGAATGGACAAAATATTGCTACATGGAAATGTTTCTTGTCTTTCAGATAATTCAGCCAGGGACACCGTATTTTTATGTTGAGCTTGATAATGGAGAGAAACTCTTTCATCGTATTAGCAAAAACTTCCCCTTGCAGTTTGGAAGGTTAGTTTATTCTATTTATTTAATCTCTCTCTCTTTTTTTGTTTTTAGTGTGATTTAAATGGCTACCCAAGTCACTGATTGACTCTGGGCAGTTTACATTTGGATAGACACATAAAAAACATAGGAAATAAAAGCAAAACAAATAAACATCCAGAAGCAGAAAAAAGAATAACAAAAAGATTACAGAATAACCAAGACCAACTATTACATAGACCATTCAGAAGCCTTTTGTTCTGGACTTTGCCCATCAAATGGAATGAAAGTGTGTTGTAAAGACAAGCTGTAGCTTCATAGTTACTAACCCCTGTCTTTATTTTCAGTTGGGATTGCATCACCATTTTTTTTCCTTTGGCATCCATTCCTTCTTGTTAGGTTTTATTTATCCCTCTGCATGATCCTCAAGTGGAGATCCATCAAGTGGCCTTTGGAATATATGGCTAAGCAGTCTTCAGTATTGGGAACTTGGAGCACGATGATAAGAGTAACACTAGTTTGCATTCTGCTGTTTTCCACAGGGAGGTGCTGGCCAGTGAGGCCATCCTTGGCATGCCTGAGCGAGCAGACTGGAGAAGCTGCCAAACAGGACGGGACGAAGAAATCGCTGCAGTCCAAGATTTCCGTCAAGCCTTTGAGCCCTTTGATTTTGCCCAATCGGATTGAGTATCTGAATGGAAGTGGGAAAGCTCTCTTGAAGAACAGATTTCCTTTGAAGCTTCCTGTCAAGTCACAGGGAGTTTGCAGGGCTTGGAGTTCACTTTTCCTGCTGGCTAGGTCATGAAGGAATGCCTTTAATCTGACGGGAACCAGTGCTTGAAGCACTGAATATTATTTATTTATGAAATCTTGCTGGTCTACAGTTTGGGCCTCATTTTGTCTGCACTTACTGGCCTGTGGCCTCCAGAAGGCCTTCAGAAGAGGCGCTCGCAAAAGATTTTCTTTTGCAGCTGATACCTCTGTTCCAGCCAGTGAGTTTAAGAGCTATGAATCCTCCCAGATTGGGGAAGTAGTTTAAATCCTCTGATATTGAAGGTAGATTTGCAGTGTGCATCACACAGTACCCCAAGTTCTTGTGCTCTGGCAGTAAATGACTGCTATCCAGGTCATGCACTAAAAGAGAAGAATACAATCTTTGAAAGCAGTGGAAGCCTCAACCCCCTGCTATATAAATAGAGGAGGTGGTGAAAAGCTAGTGCTGGTTGCAAGCTGAGTGTGCAAAGGGAAAAACATGCACAAGCAGGGTACATGTTAACTGTGTTTTAGGAAAATAAGGGAAGTCAGATGTGCAATGCAGATAAGCAATCACTGCTGATTCAAACTTTCTGTTCAGCCTAAGTTTAGATGTAAGATGATTGGGCTTTTAAATAACTATATCTGTTGAGAGAGAGAGATTGTGAATCCTAATGTCAAGCAAACTACTGGCTTAATGAACAGCCTTGGAGAATGGTTAAAATATTTTAATGGTTGGGTCAAATGAATGTTTTTTATGAGAATGTGTTTTTTTTTAATACGTGAAAAGCAGATAAAATATTTTCCTATCAACTTTTGGCTAGCGTTATCAGCTAGGAATAAAGTCATCTATATGAGCTCAGTTAAAATTTTCAACAAGTCTGTTACTTTTGAGGAAGTGATTATGATTTATGAGGAAATTATAAGATCATATACTATATTACAGTAATAGAGTCATATGGGGTCTGTTTCTTATGGCTTATTTGGAATTTCTCAAATGTGACATACCAGCCTTTTAATTTACTTACATCTTTCTTATTTTTATTTTTTCAATAATTTCCTTGGACACCCTATTCAGCCTAGGAATCCAAATTAAAGTTTCTCCAATAAATGGTGATGTGGCCTTGTAGCATCCAGTGAAGGAACCCTTCTTTCTAATTAATTGGTTTCATTGTTGGACTGTTCCTACTGTTAGAGCATTTTGCTAACATTCAGGCAAAATGGACCTATAGGCATTGGGGGGCGATATGGTCACATTTCAATTAAGATAGAAGTTAAAATGGTCTACTCACTGGTCTTCTCTGTTTCATATACGGCTACAAGACGTGGACAATAATGCTGAAAGAAGCATACAGGTATTCCTCAACTTATAACAGTTCATTTAGTGACCGTTTGAAGTTACAACAGCACTGAAAAATGTGGCATATGACCATTTTTCACACTTAACGACAATTGCAATATCCCCATGGTCACATGATCCAAATTTAGATATTTGGCAACTGATACATTTTTGACGGTTGCATGTCATAAATACGACCTGACAAGCAGAATCAGTTGGGAAGCCGGATTCATATTACTGACTTAACACAACGAATGATCCACTCAACAACTGTGGCAAGAAAGGTCATAAAATGGGGCAAAATTCACCTCACAACTGTCTCACTTAGCAACAGAATTTTTGGACTCCATTGTGGTCATAAATCGAGGACTACTTATATTCGTATTCTTTAGACAGCCAAGAGGCCCAGGCATTCATGACTATAGAAAATCAACTTGAATGTCCATTGGAAACGAGGAGGCTGAAACAAAGCCCTTTGCGCTTTGGGCACATCCACAGTGATGCCTCTGGAAAAGATAAAACAGGTAGTCCTCAATTTACGACCACAATTGAGCCCAAAATTTCAGTTGTTAAGTGAGACATTTATTAAGTGAGTTTAATTTATTAAGCATCCCTGGCCTGCTCTTGAGTTGCCATAGGCAAGGGAGATGGGAAACTAGCGAAGCAGCACGGCAGCCAAAAACAAAAGCACATTCCAGACATACCTCTCTCAAAGCTGTCTCCGAGGGTTACCCACAGCAGCCAGAGGAGAGTGATCTCTACAACCCACGAAATTGCTCTGAATGTGACTGATGACACACCCTGGGGGGAGGGTGAAACAGGGTCAAGATTGGGCCATAAATTACATGGGGTCAGAGTTGGCTTCACTTGGAAGTACTGACATGAATCTCCTAATAAATAACTGGATTTCTTTTGAAGCTTGCCTTGAGGCTCATGATTTAATTAGGGCATCTGTGGGAACCCTGACGCCATTTTATGATCATTCTTGCCACAGTTGTTAAGCGAATCTAACCCGCTGTTAAGTGAATCTGGCTTCCCCGTTGACTTTGTTTATTAGAAGGTTATAAAAAGTGATCACATGATGTTGAGACAGCAATGGTCATAAATATGAACCAGTTGCCAAGCATCTTGAATTTTGATCATATATGAGCACGAGGATGCTACAAAGGTGGTAACTGGAAAAAACTTTTCCATGCCATTGTAACTTTGAATGGTGACTAAATGAACTGTTGTAAATCGAGGATTACCTGTATTGAGCAAGGTAGATGTAAGGAAAACAAGAGGTCAGAACATTAGGTGACCAGATTGAATACAGAACAGGAAATTACAGGATTGCACCTCTAATAATTGTGTAATGCAACAAAAAACAGGACAGTTTGGAGAACGTCTATACATAAAGTCAGCTACAACTCACTGGGATATAATATACAACATCCTTCCAGGAACTTGAAGAACGTTACCATATTTCTCCTTTCCTTGCCTTTTCCCAAGACTATTTAATTCCATCAATCTTTCCTCATAGTTTTGAGTCCCCGGTCATTCTTGTTGCACTTCTACGCATCTTTTCCAGATTATTTGAATTGTTACAGTGTGGTGCCTAAACCTAGACACAGTATTCAAAGCGGGGTCTGATAAGTGTAGAATAAAATAGAATTACTTTCTGTTCTTTATTTGCAGCAGGAAAAAAAACAGTTGTACAGTTTGTTGTAATAATAGTCTAATAATGTGGCACTGTTATAAAAGCCTCGTATCCAACCTCATGTATATACCTGCAGCACACAGGGTGTGATAGCAGGGGGTGGGCAGATCCCACAAATCAGGAAATTGTCTGCTCATTGTTGATGTTGTCATACCAAAGGAATAAATTCTCTACAATGTTGCATCTTTTCAGTATTCAAATGAATTATTATGTTCCACTCTGTCACTCCTGGATTAATTTTGTGGACAAATGTTTATCCTTGGCAATTTTCTGTCAGGATAGTATGAAGGTTCTGACAATAGCAGCCAGTTTAGCAGCAACTCAGTGTTTCATCCAAAAATATTATGCAGTATTTTGCATAGAAAATACTTCAATGTGGATGCAAGGGGAAACTTTCAGTTCCTTGCAATATTTGCCACTGGAATCATAGCGATACACACCCACTTGATGTTGGTGCACAAAAATTTTATAAGGGGAAAAGGACAAGCAGTCACATATACTATTCTGAATTTCCATTCTAATCAAACCATTATGTGCCAGGGTTTTTTAAAAAAATTAAGCAATATTTCCCATCCCCATCCTGCTTTGAAGCAAAGACGTGATAACCCAGCACCATTTCACCATATATTTTAAATTGAGTAATGGGTATTGTTCCTCTTCCCTGTAAAAACATGTGGAGAGGAAGTGATGGCTAGCTCCTAATTGGGGTTGTCTCCAAGATAGTCTCCTCAACTATCTTGATCAGCCAGAGAGAGCACTGTGCAGTCTGAGGACCTTTGTGCAGCAGGATGAAAATATTTCTGATAGTTTGGAGGATGAATCTGGCAGCCTAAGATTAGTTGTAAAATCTAGGAATCCTGTAAGGATATCATGCTCTTGTTTTCTGTTATGAAGGTCTTGAAGCCAGTACTCAACATGCCTATTAAACTAATCTGAGTTGTCGTAACTTGCAAGTGAAAAACTGGTTTTTCAGAGTGAGCTACATTTCTGCAGTAAAAGTGTTCATGCTGCCTGAGGCTTAAAGCTCAAACCACAAGAGTCTGAGGCAGAGTAATTTCCAGAGCAACTGTGAAGGAAAGGGGAAAATTCTTTACCAGAAAAAAAGTATGTCCCAGCAGACTTGAGCAAACTAGAATAATTTTTTTCTATCTGTTTTTCTTCTTTTTCTTTTCCATTGGTATACCAGATTTCCAGTTGATGCATGTTTCTAAGATGTGGGATACATGTCATCTGTTTAATGGCTGCCTCATTTAGCAACCATTTGCAGTTATGACAGCGGTGAAAAAAAATAACTTTATGATTAATTTTTGCATTTACAATCTTGGCCGGTTTGTAAAGCAAAGGAAAGCTGAAATAAGCTCATAAGCAACTGACAGCCAGTCATTTGGTAACCATTCATAGTCAAAGTAGCCACAGAACAGTTGCTTTGCAGCTTGTAAAATACTTACAGGCGTTATAAAGCAATCACGGATCTCCTTCCAGACATGACTGCATTTTGGGCGTTTGGCAACCTGTTCATACTTACAATGAATCGGCAAGGGCCCTCCGATCATGTGATCATCATTTGCAAACTTCTCTGCCAGCTTCAGGAGAAGCTGGCAGGAAATGTTGCAAACTGGACAAAAAGATTTGAGGTTTGTTCTCCCGATATGCTGGGAGATTTTCCCCTCTGCTCTGTACACTGGACGAACAGACCTCATATCTGGCAACAATGTTGGCAAAGCCAAAGAGGAGGTGGACACTAGCAAAAGAGGTGGGTTCTAGAGGAGAAGATGCTAAGGGGTCTAAGCCCTTGCCTTCTGAAACACAGAAGCTCAGAGCCTTTCAGCACACTGACCTCGCTAGTGTTTTTCTCTCCAGAGGAAAAAACATTAACAAGCACCATTGTTACCATGTAATTTGGAAAAAGAGCCTTTCAAGCCATTACGAGATTGGAACCAGCGTATAGGATGGAGCAAGATGATGGAAAGGTAAATGGTGGGGCAGGGAGAGGATCAGTGGGCCTGGCCACCCACCGCCTCCCAAAGGACAGCAGGTTTTGGTATGCAGGTGGGCACCAGGCTTCTTACCATCTCCCCCATTCCCTGAGGCATCTCTGCACAGTCGCTTAAGAACTGCAACAGAGAAGGCTCGGGTTGTGATCGTTAAATAAGGCTGTCGGGTGTCTCGCTTAACAACCACAATGACAGCCAAAAATTCCAAACTCAATTGTGGTCATAAGTCAAGGACTACCTCTAGTCATACTTTCACTGCTAGAGATTGCTTCAGTGAACAACTGAGTTGCCAGTTCCAATTGTGATCACTAAATGAGGATCACATACTGTATTTTTCGGCGTATAAGACGCATTGGAGTATAAGACGCAGCTTAGTTTTTGGGGAGGGAAATGGGGGGGGAATCTGCCTACCAGGTATTCATCTGGCTAGCATCCTTTGTCTGGTCAGCTTCATCACATTAGTTTGCTGGTTTTTATCCGCTGCTTGGGGATAAAAAACAGCTTCTAAAGCACAACTGATCTTTGGAGAGAGAAGCAATGAGAAAAGCAGTCAAACCACAGAGATCGCGTAATGCACTAGCGCTTCATTAGCGCTGAAAAAAAAGCTTCACAGCTGAGAGTCGGAGGGAGGGGAGGGGGGAGATTGCTTCACTGAAAAAAAGCTTCTAAAACAGCTGAGATTCAGAGGTAGATCTAGCACCTTAGGGCTGAAAAAAAGCTTTGAAAAAGCTACATTCAGAGTATAAGACACACCCAAATTTTCAGCCTATTTTAGGAGGGAAAAAGTGGGTTTTATACTCCAAAAAATATGGTATATAAATCTACTAAATCCAATATGAAGAGGAAAAGTGTCATTCTGTGAAGAATCCCCCAAGCTGGTGCTTTCATGCTTTCAATATATTCCTTTTAGTTCATGTTGCAAATTGACTTGGCTGGTCCAGTTTTTTTTAAATGACAGTCCTTGGAGATTCTGCTCTTCTGCTCACACTTAAAAAAAGCTTGTGTATTTTTCCAGTGCAGCCAGTGGTGGGTTCCTCCCGGTTCTGCCCGGTTCCGCTGAACCGCTAGCGGTGACGATATGACCTCACCGAACCGGTTCTGGCCACCCGCCACCCCAGTGTTATTCTTACCTTTTATTTGGCCTCACCCCCAATCTATTGCTGCCTCCTGAGTCCCAGCTGATGGCTAGAGGGAAAAAAACCTGTTTAAACTCTTGCCATGGGGCTTCAAAGGGCCGCCCTACAGCTGATCAGTGTTAAAAGAAAACAAATGAGTAGACCAGTGCCTGCAAAAATAAAAGGGTAGACCAGTGCCTGCAAAAATACATTAATAGATCAGTGCCTGCAAAAATAAATTGGTAGACCAGTGCCTGCAAAGTAACGGGCGAGCTCCCGTTACTTGCCCCAGCTTCTGCCAACCTAGCAGTTCGAAAGCACGTAAAAAATGCAAGTAGAAAAATAGGGACCACCTTTGGTGGGAAGGAAATAGCGTTCTGTGCACCTTTGGTGTTTAGTCATGCCGGCCATGTGACTATAGAGGTGTCTTTGGACAGCGCTGGCTCTTTGGCTTTGAAATGGAGATGAGCACTGCCCACTAGAGTTGGGAACGACTAGCATATATGTGCGAGTGGAAACTTTACCTTTACCTTACGTTCATTTTTACAAATACAGTACAATGTAAGTTTTGTAGGTATTGCAGGTATTTGCCTGAAGCTGTAGGGTCAAACTCTACATGCTCAAAGCTTTCCTCACAAAAGCAGGAAACTTCCAGAAGAATCTGATCTGGCAAAAGATTTAAGACCTGTACGTGCAACAGGATCTGTTTTACTTGAATGTGTTTGGCTAACTGCAGCCCCTCCTTCCTCTCACTGGTTTTCTACATCTTGGGTGATGAAACTGATTTTGGTCAATTCTAAGACTTTGACTCATGCTTTGCGCGATGGAGCCTTTTGGACTCACCAGTATTCTCCTGCTCTTTGGGACCTGCCTTCTTTTCATGGCAATCCGGAGAAAGACTTCTGAAAGGAGAAGGATGCCTCCTGGCCCTTTCCCTCTCCCATTGATTGGAAACTTTCTGCAGCTGGATACCAAGAATTTTCCCAGGTCCTTGGAAAAGGTAAACAAGCACAATGGAGAGCATGATTGATTGATTGGTTGATTGATTGATTGATTGTTTCATTGATTGACTGACTGACTGACTGACTGATTAGCTATACGGGTAGTCCTCAACTTACGTCCACAATTGAGCCCAAAATTGCTGTCCTTGAGAGAGACATTTGTTAAGTGAACTTTGCCCCATTTTACGATCTCTCCTGCCACAGTCGTTAAGTGAATCACTGCAGCTGATAAGTTAATAACACGGTTGTTAAGTAAATCTGGCTTCCCAATTGATTTTGCCTGTCAAAAGGTTGCAAAAGGTGATCACGTGACCCTGGCACACAGCAGTGGCCATAAGTATGAACCAGTTGCCAAGCATCTGAATTTTGATCATGTGAGCATGGAGATGCTACGAAGGTTGTAAGTGTGAAAAATGGTCATAAGTCACTTTATTCAGTGCCGTTGTAACTTTGAATGGTCACTATAAATGAACTGTTGTAAGTCGAGGACTAGCTGTACAAAACTAGATACTGGCATCAAATATGCAATATTAGAGTATTACTTAAAAGAGAATAGTGGCTAAATCCTCTTGTGTTGGAATGCAAGTGTGGCCACTTCCACCCCTTCCAGTTCAAGAAAGAATGCATTCTAGTTACAGCAAGGAACTAGAAGATACTGGATGTAAAATTATCATGTCAGGTTCATAACCATTTCTGCTTCTTACTAACTGGGAGAAAATCCTGTTCAATTCAGATCAGGCAGCAATGCAGCAAGAAGCTCAAACTGGGTATCTTTTCTTTCTTGACTAATTGGGAGTATCATTTCAGAGAAAGAGAGAACCTGTGCTCTTGTGGTGGTCTCATGCGGTTGAGTGAAACCCAGAGAAGTAGGGCAAGAACAGAATAGAATATAATTTTTTATTAGCCAAGTGTGATTGGACACACAAGGAATTTGTCTTGGTGCATATGCTCTCAGTGTACATAAAAGAAAAGATACGTTAATCAAGAATGATAAGGTATAACACTTAATGATAGTCATAGGATACAAATAAGCAATCAGGAAACAATATCGATATAAATCGTAAGGATACAAGCAACAAAGTTACAGTCATACAATCATAAGTGGAAGGCGATGGGTGGTGAGAACGATGAGAAGATTAATAGTAGTGCAGACTTAGAAAATAGTTTGACAGTGTTGAGGGAATTATTTGTTTAGCAGAGTGATGGCCTTCGGGAAAAAACTGTCCTTGTGTCTAGTTGTTCTGGTGTGCAGTGCTCTATAGCGTTGTTTAGAGGGTAGGAGTTGAAACAATTTATGTCCAGGATGTGAGGGGTCTGTAAATATTTTCACAGCCCTCTTTTTGACTCCTGTAGTATACAGGTCCTCAATGGAAGGCAGGTTGGTAGCAATTGTTTTTTCTGCAGTTCTAATTATCCTCTAAAGTCTGTGTCTGTCTTGTTGGGTTGCAGAACCAAACCAGACAGTTATAGAGGTGCAGATGACAGACTCAATAATTCCTCTGTAGAACTGTGGAGGAAGTCAATATAGAAGAAAGGGTGAGAGGAAAATGCCTCTGGAAGAAATTCCCAGATATCGTTCTGACAGAGGCAGTCTTCACTGTTCAGTCTCATGAGCACATGTAGTTGGAAAGGGGTGAGGCAAAGAAAACTGGGCGATAGTCTGACTTTGGAGCTTGACTTCGGAAGTTGTGGGAGCTTCATCACTGGAGGCTTTCAAGCAGAGACTGGACTGCCATTTGTCAGTAATGGTGTAGGGTCTCCTGCTTGGGTTGGACTAGATGACCTACAACAGTGGTTCTCAACCTTCCAAATGCCGCGACCCTTTAATACAGTTCCTCATGTTGTGGTGACCCCCAACCAGGGGTGGGTTCTAAATTTTTTTTACTACCGGTTCTGTGGGCGTGGCTTGTTTTGTGGGCGTGGCTTGGCGGTCATGTGACAGGTGGCCATGGCTATGTGTATAGGGATTACTCAGAGGGCTGAAAAAAGTCATTTCTGACAGGTCCTCACACTTTTGACTGGTCCTCACACTTATGACCATCCTCACATTTATGCCTGTGCAGCATTCTTAACAACCATGTCACTCATTTCACAACTGCTTCTCTTGAACATGGTATAAGATAGGGCAAAAAACGTAAAATGTGAGGACAGTCATAAATTTGAGGACTGGTCAAAAGTGCGAGGACCAGTCAAAAATAACTTTTTCAGCCCTCTGAGTAGTCCCTGTGCACAAAAGGACTACCCAGAGGGCTGAAAAATGTGATTTCTGACAGGTCCTCGCACTTTTGACCAGTCTTCGCAGTTATGACTGGTCATCATTTATGCCCATTGTACCATTCTTAAAAACTGTGTCACTCATTTCACAACTGCTTCTCTTCAACATGGTATAAGATAGGGCAAAAAACGTAAAATGTGAGGACAGTCGTAAGTTCGAGGACTGGTCAAAAGTGCGAGGACCAGTCAAAAATAACTTTTTCAGCCCTCTGAGTAGTCCGTATGCATAAAAGGATACAGCAATAGAAAGGGATGAAGGAAGGGAAGGGAAATTAGAGTAGGAGTGAGGGTAAGAGAGGGAGGAAGAGAGGAGGGGAAGGAGAAAGGAAGAGGAAGTAGGAAGAAGAAGAAGGGGGGAAGAGAAAGTAAGAAGGAAAGAAAAGACAGAGGTAGTAGGTTTGAGGAGAAAGATTGCTGTACAATAAAAAAGATGAAAGGGAAGAAAGCCAACCCCAAACAAATATAAAGATATTAAGATAAAGAATGAATTGTTAAACTTTAAAGAATAAAAGAGAACAAATAGGAATAAATAGCAATAATTAAAAACACACATACAAACATACAACGTATTTTCTTTGAACAGAGTATTTGGCCGGTCCACAAATTTAAACAGTTGTAGGAGGTTAGCACCCACCCCTTTCCTAGAAGAATGAAATATTTTGGGAAATATTAAAAAGGCAGAATATTATATTTCCCTGGATGAGAAATGGAGAAGCATATTTTACAGACAAAGCAGCTCCCACCTTCCTGCCCCCCACCCTTTGTTAATGGGCCAGAGGCAGAAAGTCAATCCTTTGTCAAAGGACATTTGCAACACAATAACAACAGAAACTAACACAATGGGCCCCATCAAGCCATGTGATCCTGTCCACCATTAAAACATCTTTCCAAATAGTCTCCATGTTTCCAGTGTCTTTTTCCCCACTTGGAACAGAACCCAGAAGGATATTTCTTCCAACACAGTATTTAGTCATTTCAATTAAATTTACAATTTCCATATTTCCTTTTTACCATATTTATTCCTCATCTGTTTTTTAAAAAAACCAATATTACCCTTCATCCTCATCTCTAATCTTAATCAAATTCAATTTTCCCTTCTATTCTATATTACACCCCTTCGCATTGTCATCTATTTTTATATCCATCCTCACATTGGTTAATTATGTAATACAGTTGTTTAATACAAATTCAACATTTTAATATAAATCAATTAGTTATATAACTATCTTTTTTTGTATATTAATCAATATGAACATGAATATTCCAATTATTTCCATGCAATCCAATTTCTTACAAATCAATTAATTATATTTACCAATACTAATAAACCAAATAATTTCCCCCATATATTCCTCCAAACCACAACCATTTCTGCTTTCAACATAATATCCAATTAATAGTATCTCAATTATTACAATTCCCTAAATAGAGCTTTTTTTCTTTTGTGTTTTAAAATCTTGCCCTAAAATCTTGCCCTAAATTTCCCATTGTTTGCAGTTTTGCACCTACCTTTTTTGGTGAGGAAAAAGAAAAAGAAATCTCTCTGCCTCATTTTGTCACGTTAGTTTCAATTTCCCTTCTCAGCATAGCTAGGGGGAAAAAAATTTGCTCCAGGAATTTACCTCTTTGCAGCTAGCTCTTTGAAGCCCCGCGGCAAGAATTTAAAGGTTTTTTTCCCTCAAGCCACCAGCTGGGACTCCGGAGACAGCAATAGATTGGGAGTGGGCGGGGTAAGCGAACGGCGACTGGGCGATCCAACAGAGGCAGAGGGTGAGGGGGAGTGAAGGCGTGGGGGGGGCGAGAGAGGGCTTTGGCGACCCCTGTGAAATGGCCGTTCGACCCCCAAAGGGGTCGCGACCCCCAGGTTGAGAACCGCTGACCTACAAGGTCCCTTCCAACTCTGTTAATCATCCATAAATCTGGATGAAACCCTGTCCATTGCCTACATTTAGCACCTAACAGACTGACCCCTAGCAATATGGCTGGAGAAGAAAAGTTGCCCTTTTGGAAAGCTCCCGGAGTGACTTAAATGATCGTAGCAAATTAATAGTCCGTTCATACAACTTTGAAATCTAAAGACATGAGAAACAAGGAGGAAAACAAGTTAACTCAGGCACAATTCTGCCTGTAACACAGATGTGGAGAAAGTTTTTTGGTCAACAGCTGCAAGACGTAACATGTTTGGAGTCCCTGGGTGGGTGATGGAAAAAAACAGGGTTAGGAGGCCAGAACCACTATTTATAGGAATACTATTTTATCTTTTGGATATAGTTATTTTCCTGATCCCCATCTCCCTTCACCCTCTTAATGGTATCCTTCCTAAGTTACTGGGCTGCTGGGAGTTTTTATCACCAGGTCTAAATTAATCTCTTGTAGACCATATTTGAAAGGACCAAAGGTTAGCCATCCTTGTTTTAATTGTCAGCTTTGATGATGTCAGGATGAGGCCCAAATGAAATCACCACATATTCCCCAAGCAATGAGCAACCAACATGATTAGGAGAATGAAGGCTAAAACATATAAAAAACAGTTACAGGAACTGGGCATGGCTAGTCTAGTGAAGAGAAGGACCAGGGGAGACATGATATCAGTGTTCCAATATTTGAGGGGCTGCCACAGAGAGGAGGGGGTCAAGCTATTCTCCAAAGCACCTGAAGGCCAGACAAGAAATAATGGATAGAAACTGAACAAGGAGAGGTTCAACCTGGAAATAAGGAGAAATTTTCTGACAGTGAGAGCAATCAACCAATGGAACTGCTTGCCTTCAGAAGTTGTGGGAGCTTCATCACTGGAAGCTTTCAAGAAGAGACTGGATTGCTATCTGTCAGAAATGGTGTAGGTTCTCCTGCTTGGGCGGGGTGGGTGGGTGTTGGATTAGATGACCTACAAGGTCCCTTCCAACTCTGTAAAGATGCTTCTGTACAGCTGGTCCTCCTGAAGGAGAGAGGAACATCTCCAGTTGAGTAGAAATTAGGGCAATGGTAGTTCAAAGTGCATCACAGTCCTATCAACTGTTCCATAAGGGACAAATCATGGTAAGATTTATGATCCTGATCCTTTGGACCTCCAACACAGAGCATATCCTACCCCTATAGAGTAAAAAGGGATTTTAAAAGATCAATACATTTTATGACTCTGATGGGGACGTGGTCTTTCGAAGTACACAGTACTTAGAACTTTAAAAATCCTACAGAATAAAGAGTAGGTTGTGGTCTCTGCTGATGGTCAAAGAAGAGATTGCCATGTATCTAGTATCAGTCTACAGTGGACCACTAAAAATGAGAAATCTTGCTGTATCAATGTGACTGAAGAATTTATTAGCAGCCTTGTTTGAATGGTTCTCAAACAAGAGAAAGCTACTTGAGAAAGTGCAAGTAAATCTTTATTAGCCCCCAGTTCTTCAGAACACCCTTGGTCTTAACTATTGTCAAACGAAACTAAGTCACATCATAGCTTATGGTTTCTCCTCCACAGCTAAGTCAGAAATATGGACCAGTATTCACTATCTACTTGGGCTCTATGCCAGCTGTGGTACTTTATGGACATGACGTAGTGATGGAGGCCTTGGTTGCACAAGGAGATGAGTTTGCGGGCCGAGGAGCATCTCCCATCCTTGAGAAAACCACCAATGGAACAGGTTTGTTTGAAGGGATTAATCCAGGGGTGAAATGCTACCGGTTCGTACTGGTTCAGGCAAACTGGTAACAGTGGTGGCGGGTGGTTCGGAGAACCAGTAGCGGCGGCAACGCAAGGCTCTGCCCGGATATTGTTACTTTGTGGTTTTAACCTGTTTTTTTACACTCTGCGCATGCGCAGAGGGCCCAAAATTGCATGTGATGAGCATGTGCACTTCCGAACTGGTAGGAAAGGTAAGTAGATTTCACCCCTGGATTAATCACAAAAGGGGCCAAATCTACACAGGCATGATCAACTCTCCAGACAGAACAAAAGTAGATTTCAGAAAACAACAATTATTGCCTCAGTGACTGCTTTTTCAGCCACACAATATACTCAATCTCAACAACATGGGTAGGGGAATCCCTGTGCCCTCAGATATTGTTGAACTTTGAATCCTAACTATTGGCTATGCTTTCTGGAATCACTAAGATTTATGGTTTAGCAACTACCAAAATGCTACAGGTTCCCCATCACTTAAGAGGAGATTGGAGAAACATTTGTCTGAAATGGCATAGGGTTTCCTGCCTGAGCAGGGGGTTGGACTAGAAGACCTCCAATGTCCCTTCCAAGTCTGTTATTCTGTTACTTCTTTAGAGATCACTCTCACTAGGTGTTTCATAAACCCAGCATTGTCCACTGAACTCCTCCAAGTCCTCCATGAATAGGGGGATAGTGATTGATCTTTAGAGTCATAGTATACTTTGTTTCTGAGATGGCTTAAATCGAAGTGTTCTAGATTTTTTCCACAACTCTGTGAGGGAGGTTTGGCTAAAAGAGAATGATTGGTCCACAAACATTACTGAATTGGTCTAATAGGAACATGAACCTAAGTCTAACGTTTTAACCACTACATTACACTGTTTCTTTGTCCTAAAATGTACAGATGATAAGAGTCAAGGGAAGCTAAATTTCCCTTGGAACTACATATTCTATAAAATAAAAAACATGGTGTCTCACTGGCTAAGATGCTGAGCTTGTCGATCAAAAGGTCGGCATTTCAGTGTTTCGAATCTCTAGTGCTGTGTAACGGGGTGAGCTCCCATTACTTGTCCCAGCTTCTGCCAACCTAGCAGTTCGAAAGCACATAAAAAATGCAAGTAGAAAAATAGGGACCACCTTTGGTGGGAAAGTAACAGTGTTCCACGTGCCTTTGGCATTTAGTCATGCCGGCCACATGACCATGGAGACATCTTCGGACAGCCCTGACGCTTCAGCTTTGAAACAAAGATGAGCACCACCCCCTAAAGTTGGGAACGACTAGCACATATGTGCAAGGGGAACCTTTACCTTTACCTTTACCTTTACCTTATCAGTTAAACCATTGTCTAACCCAGCAATTGGTTAGTAGAGAGGCAAATCAAGTCTTACTTTCCAAACCATTTGCCCAGTCAAAACCCCATTTATTGCTTGGTCCTGAGTCCTTCTTTATCTACAAAGTTTATTAGGAGATTTAGGAGCAAAGAAAAGGAGAAAGTTCTATATATATATATATAACCATACACATTGCTTGATAGTGGAAAGCAAGGTACAAAGACATATGGGCTGATCAGCTCTTCCAGACTAAATGAGTGTGTAAACATTAATTATGAGACAGGATACGGAGTACAGGTCAAAGAATAGTAAGCCAAAGGGATAATCATTTAAATTCTTTTGATGAGACAGACTTTTAGAGGGCAAAAGAGTTACTGGCTCTGGGTTCCTTGCATGGAGATGTTCACTGAAGTCTAATTCTGTATTTGAATGTTCAGATAGATGTTTTATTAAAGGTAAAAGTTAAAAGATTTCCCCTATCCAATCGTCCGATTCCAGGGGGCGGTGCCCTCACTGTTTCCTAGTCATGGAAGGTAGCATTGTCCAAAGATGTTTCCGTGGTCATGTGACCAGCGTAACTATATGCCGAGGTGCACAGAACATTGTTACCTTCCCACTGAAGTGGTACCTATTTATCGTGATGGCACAGTGGTTAGAATGCAGTACTGCAGGCTATTTCTGCTGTCTGCTGGCTGCCAGCAATTTGGCAGTCCGAATCTCACCAGCTCAAGGTTGATTCAGCCTTCCATCCTTCCGAGGTGGGTAAAATGAGGACTCAGATTGTTGGGGGCATGAGGCTGACTCTGTAAACCGCTTAGAGAGGGCTGTAAAGCACTGTGAAGCAGTAAGTAAGTCAAAGTGCTATTGCTACTCGCATTTGTATGCTTTCGAATTGCTAGGTGGGCAGGAGCTGAGGCAAATAACGGGAGCTCACCCTGTCATGCAGCAGTCGGGTTTTGAACTGCCTACCTTCCGGTCAACAAGCCCATCATCTAAACCGCTAGGCCCACAAGGCCCCCTTTATTCAAGGCAGCAAAGCTATTCAGTTAAAGCAGTGTTTTTCAATCCCAGAATTAAAGTTGGCAGATTTGTAAAACCCTGAATTAAAATACATCAGCAAACATCATTTCAAGTCTCCCCCCTCTGCCCTCATCATTACTTGGATATTGATTTCAATATATACCAGTAAAAAGAAATGGAGAAAAGTTACATTAAATGGAACATAATGAGAAAAATGTGTGGAGGGGAAAATCTTCCAATGAACCTTTTCTCAAACTCTTTAAAAAGATCGTGAAGGAAGTAGGTAGGTGTAGTTCGGCCTAAAGTTGAAAACAGCTGAATGCTTGCCCTTCAATCTTACCTGGTTATTATCAACTGCTTATCTGCACTGAATTCCTTTCTAAAGACTTAAGAAATCCACAATGACCAGGAAGGGATTTCAAAACAAAAGGAGATTAAAATGTACATGAAAGAGCTGAAAACAACTAACTCAGTTGGAAATGAGGCTAAAATGCAAAGAGGATTTTAACTCTGTTAAGCATTTAGTTTAAAAATTTAAACAGGTCCAGAAGCTGGAATGGGAGAAATTCTTTATTTCAGTTTTTTAAAAAAAGATTTAGTAAGAGACTTCCGGTTTGCTGCTGGCCGCCGCCAGACGTTCCTCTGGGATCGTCAGCTCCCTCTGCCTGTATAGAGCCGCCGTTACAGCGGATGGCGGCTCGAAAAAACTCCGTTTCCAAGAGGAAACGGAGAGAGAGCCGGCAGGGGTGGGTAGAACTCCCCGCAGAGTCCCAAAAGTTTTTTTTTTAACTTTTGGGACGGAGCGGATGAGAAGCCCCATATCCCCTGCCGCTGCTCCGGGCTTTGGGAGACCTCTGCCTATGCAGAGCCAGGCGTCAAGAGCAAGCCTCTGAATCTAAAAGAATAATTAAAGAAATGAAGAACTGGACCCTTAATACTGAACCGCAAGTATCTTACCCTTTCAAAAACTATTTAAAAGAAAAGAGCAGAGGAAAAGAGGGAAAAAGAGCCTTCTAAAATGGCGTCTGCTGTGGCTGGAGAAGGGCTAAAAGGGAAAGTCCTTCCGTTTTTCATTATTACAATGTAGCGGAATAAATACCATTGGCTACATTTCTAGAGAAACCTCGCTCCTGTGCTGCTCAGAAGTTTTTTTTAATGAGGGAAAGTCTTTTTGTTTTCTATTTCTTCTCTTATTTTTGCTAAATCTTGTCTGTGTGGGAAATGGCATCAGGACTTATACAGCTGGACAAACAGGGGGGGGGAATTTCCCCCCTTAAGAAATTGCGCCAACAAATTTCAACTCTTCAGCGTCAGAAACCCGATTTTAATATATTAGAATTTATCCTTGAAGAGATTGTAAGAAGGGATGAGATTGTGAATCAGCAACTTGAAAAATTTAAGCAGGAAATTAAAGAAATTGGTGAATTGGTGAAATCAGAGTCTGACTTCTTGAATAAAAAGATTTCAAAAGTTGCTAATGGTTTATCAGGCTTTCTGATTCGGATGGAGGCAAAGACTGAATTATTAGAGACTAAAATGAAGGAAGTCGAGGAGAATTTGGATGACATGACTCAAAAAATTAAAAAGGATTTGATAAACATTCAGGATAATAGCTTGGAAGACAAATCTAAAATGGAGACTGACCAAAAGATTGGTAATGAGGAAAATGTACAACAGAGGATTGAAAGAGAAGTTTTAATGATTCAATATAATTTTACAGAATATGCAATTAGATTGAGAGGTCTGCAGGAAAATAATAGAGATGATTTAAGGAAAGTATCTTCTGAAATTCTGGCTGGGATCTTAAAGGTTCAACCTGATGAAGTGTATTGCAGGATTGATAGAATTTATAGAATAAACTCCTGGTGGGCAAAGCAAAGGCAACTGCCTAGAGATGTGGTGATCTATTTTACAGATAAAGAAATTAGGAATAATATTGTGCAGAACTCTTTTAATTCCAATTTGCAATTTCATGGAAGAAAGATTTGGATTTTCAAGGAGCTCCCGCCCAAGATGTTAATGGAGAGGAAGAAATTTGGCTTTTTAGTGACTGAATTAAAAAAAAGAAATATCCTATTCAGGTGGGACATCCCAGTTGGTTTAATATTGAGATATCAAGGCGTAAGATATCAATTGCACACTGTTGAAAAAGCGGAAGATTTTTATCAAAAAATTCTAAAAATGAATTTAACACCTTTAGGCATAATACAAGATAAGCAAAAGGAGTTGGAAATAAAAGGAAAACATCAAATTACAGAGGCTGTGATGGATAAATTGTCTTTGGACTCCTTGGAGACCCCAGCTGGACTGTTTATAAATAAGAGAGCAGTGTCATCCGAACCCAAGGTGATGAATCATCAAGTCACAGACAAGTGCGCAAAGCAATCAGTTGATATACAAGTGATGGAGAAGAAAGATGAGATGATAAAATTAACCCAACAAGAACAATCCACAAAGCAGAATGAAAATCAACCAGCAGATATACAATTGGTAAGCAAGAAAAGAGGATGGAAATTCAACCCGAAAAAGAAAAAGAAAAGAAACAGATCTTATAGAAACAGCAATTTCCAAACTAAGCAACAGTGAAGCCAGGCGCTTTAAAAAATGAATGAATATTAGAAAAGACAGTGGTGGCGAACAATTGTCTGATACTATCCTGAGGATTGTGGCAGATCTCTGCAAGGCCATGACTTTGGGAAGTGGAAAGAGCCTCACTTTGTTGGATTTGAATCATCTAATTTTTTCTTATTTATTTTTTTTTTCTCTTGGAAATATATTATAACTACTTTGAGTTATAAGGCAGGAGAGTTTTTCTGGGGCATGCAGAAGATCTGGATGTTACTCAGTAGGATGACGGGAATTAACAATCCTGATGAATACCACAACTATAACCATACGGATATATTCATAATTATAATGTCACTCGGGTGGTTGTTTTTACTTTTATACAGGTGTGCGGATATCTACTACTGATGGGGGCAGAAGATGACTGAAGATTTTGAACAAACTGTTGCACCAGCACGTTATTTTACCCTATTATGGGTGATGGATTTAATAATCTAGTGGAAAGACATCAAAGAAGATATTATATGGATCATAAACTTAAAGTTATTGTCTTTTCTCTTTTTACATAATGAAATGCATATATAGATATGTGTATATCTTAGTAAAGTGGGCAGTTGATTATATTTAGAATCGTATTGCATGATTTTGTAGGAATTGAAGGGCTGAAAGAGGTTAGTTTACTGACTGTTATAAAATGGGATGCATATATAGATATGTGTATATTCTAGTAAAGTGGGTAGTGGATTATATTTAGAATTGTATTGTCTGATTTCAAGTCATATATTTAGAGGAGTGGAGGAAGTGGACAGAATTGAATAAATTTGGTTGCAGGGAGAAGGCCGATTTAAAATGTTATATTAATATATATAAAAGATTAAAGGTTAATTTGTAATAATACTCAATAAGTTTAGGGGAGGAGAAAAAGGGCAGATTACCGTAAAAATGGGAGTTATAAGATTAACAAGTTAAGGGTCAGTATTCCGAGAAGGGATTAAGGGAAAGGGAAGATATTATGTATGTAACTAGTTATGAAATAGCTTATTGTTGTGAAGAAGTCACAGGGGGGGTTGGGTGGAAAGGGTGGGTTAGGGAAGAGGGGGGGGAAAAAGGGGGAAAAACTTGTATTTGAAAACTTTTTCAATAAAAAAAAAAAACAAGATAAAAAAAAAAAGATTTAGTAAGTAGAAGTAGTCCACGACATACAACAGTTAATTTAGTGACTGTTCAGAGTTACAACAGCATTGAAAAAAAGTGATTTATGACCATTTTTCACCCATATGACTGGCAGTATCCCCATGGTCACATAAACAAAATTCAGATGTTTGGCAACTGACTCATGGTTATGACGGTTGCAGTGTACCGGAGTCATGTGATCACTTTTTGTGACTTTCTGACAAGCCAAGTCAATGGGAATGCGAGAGTCACTTAACAACTGAGTTACTAACTTATCAACTGCAGTGAGTCACTTAACAACTGTGGCAAGAAAGGTCATAAGATGGGGCAAAACTCACTTAATAACTGTGTCACTTAGAAATGTTGGGCTCAATTGTGGTCATAAATCGAGAACTACCTCTACATCTGAAAGAATTCATCTCTTAGGCAAGAATTATCAAGGAAAATACTAGATGTTGCTCAATTGGTCAAGTTTCTGATTAAAGTACTAAATTAGTGCCTCTAGCATAAAAAAGATTGAAGAAGATAGTACGTTATGTTGTTAACATATTCCTGATTGATGCTGGAGATTGTAACAGGCAAAACAACGTCCATATAAGAGGCATGAGTGAAAAAGCTGAGAACACTAATGTAATCATGAACCTCGAGCCAAGCTTCAAAAGAAATCCAGTTATTTATTAGGAGCTCCATGTAGGCAGGTTCCCAAGTGAAGCCAACTCTGACCCTCAAGTAATTTATGACCCTAATCATGACCCTGTTTCCCCCCTTCCCCCAGGCTGTGTCATTAATCACATTCACCAACAGAGCAATTTCATGGGTTGTAGAGACCATTCCCCTCCGGCTGCTGTGGGTAACTCTGAGAGACAGCCTTGAGAAAGATATGTCTGGTATGCACTCCTGTCTTTGGCTGCCAGCTGCTTCGTCAGTTTCCCATCCCCCTTACCTATGTCAACTCAAAAGCAGGCCAGGGATGCTTTGCAAGTTGACAACTAACATGATAAATCATGTAGTAACAAAACACAATAATCTCCTACTCCTCCTTATCTAAATAGAACATACAGTACTGTAGTACATACACACAGCATTTCGCACACTCTTACACACACACACTTACAAAACTGAAAATATCAAGACATTATAATTACATTTCCAAATGAATCTACTAGAGGTAATTTACACGAAAAATGTAAAAATGTACTTTGGTAACATCAAACCCCAATAGAAATCTCACATGTATCTTCTCAATATTCAGTGAGATGCTGGCAAGGCTGTAAACCGAAGGGAACATTCTTCCACTTTTACTGGGAATGTGATAAAGTATCAGACTTTCAAGGAGCGTGTTTAAAGAAATGTCTTAAATTACAATTTTAAAAAAAGTCAATTCTGTCTGAAGCTGGATCTTGGCAGTCACTCAGAGTCAACCGGGGTGAAATGCTCCCGGTTCGGACCGGATCACCTGATCTGGTAGCGATCATGGTGGGTGGTTCGAAGAACCGGTAGCGATCGCAGCGCAAGACTCCGCCCACCTGCCCGGTTGTCATTACTTCCTGGTTTTAACCAGGAAGTAATGTGTTTTGTACCCTCTGTGCATGTGCAGAAGGTTTCGCTTTTTTGCTTTTAAAAGTTAAAAAAAGGCTCTGACGATCACAGCTGAGCTGTGCAATCGTCAGAGCCTTTTGGTTTACTTTTAAAAGCATTTTTTTACAACCTATTCGCCCGAATAGGTTTGTAAAAAAATGCTTTTAGAAGGTACAAAAAAGGCTCTGATGATCACAGCTGAGCTGCGCACCTCACATTTGGTGTGTGGTGGGCAATGTGTATGTGTGCGCATGCGTAGCCAGCAAACCGGGAGTAAACCAGTTCAGATTTCACCACTGGAGTCAACATTGACTGAAAGGTACCAACCCCAACTTCCACCGAAATAGAAATATTTGGATGACTTGAAAAGATATGGTCTGTAGCTTTACTTGAAAAAATACTCTGGTAAAATCCATTGTGTGGCAAACCACAGAATTGAATCATTGTTTAAGAACAGGGGTATCCAACCCTGGCAACTTTAAGACTTGTGGATGTCAACTCCCAGAATTCCCCAGCTAGCATGGGAGATGAACTTCCGGGAGTGGACTTCTGTGGACTTTTGGGAATTGAAGTCCATCAATCTTAAAGTTGCCAAAGTTGGACGCTCCTCTTTTAGAAGGAGTAGTGGAATTTCATTCATTATTTATATAAGAGAGCAGCATTCTGGAAACAACTTTTTATCAAATATTGTGAGCATGTTAAAATGTAATAGCACTATGTGAATTTTTGAAGTTCAAATAAACTTTTAATTGGAGGGACGGATGAGGTGGTGTATGTTTGACTTTTTGTTTGCTTGTTTGTTTCTATGAAAACCAAGCGCAATTCAAAAGAAAGACCATTGGTTGGTAGTTACTGTATTTAGTAACCTGAAGAAGCTTCCAGATTCAATACACAGTTTGAAAAGGCTCAAATAGCAAAGGATAGACAAGACTGTCTGGTTGCTGGGTGATCAGAAGGAACACTGTTTAATTATTTCCATAGTATAACATTGCACATTGCATTGCCTTATATTTCTCCATCACAAACAATTGGATAAACAGCACAAGAATTTTTTCATTAGCATTATGAAAAGTACACTTGTTGTGCAATGTATTTTAAGAAATCCAGTGGCAGGCTTTTCAACCATTGTGAGCAATCTCTTCTTCCATTCATTTTCATTTCTTTGCTCTCCTCAGGAATTGGCTTCAGCAATGGAGAAACCTGGAAACAACTCCGTCATTTTGGAGAAACCACACTGGACATGTTGGGCAGGGGCCAGAATATTGAGAAGAAAATCCAGAAAGAAGCTGGTTTCTTAGTGGAGAGACTGAAGAGCACAAATGGTAAGAATTCAGTGCCTTACTCAAGGTGGTCTTCTCTAGCAAACGTGTTGAAGTAGACTCAAGAAGCAAAAGTTAGAAAAATAAGGAAAAGGCTAGGAACATTTGGAGCATCCCAAAAGGTATGGATGTATAAGCAAAAAGTACATCCACCCAGCAATGAACAGTTAAGACCTTTCTTCTTAGATGAGAGCAGGGGTTTCCAACATTGGCAACTTTAAGACTTGTGGATTTCAACTCCCAGAATTCCCCAGACAGCTATGGGAGTTGAAGTCACCAGGTCTTAAAAGTTGCTGAGGTTGAATATCCCTGGATTAGAGTTTAGTAATCTAGGATGTTCATCCCTCCATCTTGGAAATAATATATTTGTTCATTGGTAGGAAGGACATTTGATCCCACCAGTTTCCTCAGCCAGACAACAACCAACATCTTATGTTCAATTGCCTTTGGGAAACGCTTTAATTATGAGGACAAGGATTTCCTGAGATTCCTTCACTTGTTGAATGAAAATGCCAACCTTCAATCTAGCACAATGACAAAGGCAAGTATAGGAGGGGATCACGCAATGGAATTTCCATTCCAGATGTGAGGTGGGCTAGGATAACCCTGCAAACATTAGGAATGTGGAGAGAAAAAGTATCAAGCCGTCGGTATTTCTCTCCCCACTGCAAAAGAATTAATGCTGAACTAGCTTGCTGTGAATGTCTGAGAGTTGAACTCCACACTTCTTAAAGCTGCTGAGATTGACAAACACCTGTCTAGCACATCATCATGACTTTTCCCACCTTGTCTTCACAGCTATACAATATTTTTCCAACAATCTTGGATTATCTTCCTGGATCTCATCAGAAGATATTTAAAAATACAGAGGAGGTAAAACAGTTTGTGTCAAGGCAGGTGGATATGCACCAGAAGACCCTGCAGCCTGAGCATCCAAGAGATTTTATTGATGCCTTTCTTATCAAAATGGAGCAGGTAATGGGGATCAAAGGATCCCTGAGGCAACTCCTCAGGTCAGCCTTGTTTAATGGCTAAGGTAAACAGCCATGGTAGCAGGATATCTGAAGGAGGCAAGACTCCATAAATACAGATCTTCATTCTCGATCTTATATTTTCTAGAGCAGGGCTGTCAAACTCCCGGCCTACGGGCCAAATGGCCCACACCTGGTTTAACAAGTGGGGGAGGGGGAGTCCTGATATGTCATGTGACACTGTCATGATAACGTGAGTTTGACACCCCTGTTCTAGAGCATAGATGATGGTGGAAGAGAGTGAATGATGTGTATTTTAATGTATGATGGCAACAGATGACAGCATCTGATCTTTATTTTAAGATAAGTAGAATAAAGTAGACTAAGTAGTATTAGATGAAAGAGCACTAAGAAAGCCCAGAGCTGTTGATTAGACTAAGGAAAATTAAAAATCCCAGAAAAAACTAGTGACAAATAATATGAGAATTCCCTTTATATTAATTTATGTTGAGACACAATGTAGAGGAGAGCAAAGAGTGGTAGGAAATCCCTTTCTTGTTCATCTCATTCCTATCACTACTTCTGGATTGAAGAGGTGGAGGAAAAGGCAGTGTATTTGGGCATGGTAGGCATGGTAGACAAGACTAGTAGTCTTGGGATGTAGGGATCTCTTGGCTTTTTATAGTAAAAAAAAAAAAGTGTGAGAAAGAAACCTAAAGAGTTTGAGAAGGTAACATCTCCATGTGGGTCAGCTTTTCAGTGCTCAATTCCAGACTGAGCTTGCAAACTTTTGCACCCTTTGCATATCTTTTTATAAGATTCTAGTTGGTGAGAACACTTGGTCTCCTGGCCCTACAGCTCTTCCTCCTCCTTGGTGAAGCTCAGGTGTCAGGATACCTGGCCCTATTTCATCATGTTTGATTGACCCAGTGAGATGGTAGCTGCAGGGAAGGACTCCGCTAGGCTGGGACTCTGTAGACAATACTTTCTTAAAAACTAAAGCCATAGGCATCCATTAGAGCCAGTACTTTGTTCAGTTTGCATTATTACATCAATATATAAATGACACAGCTTTACGTTTGTCACACAAGTTGGACAACAATTAGATGTGGATGATATCACTTGCCCCTCAACCCCAATCCCAAAGCTGTTCTCTTTTGTCATTGCTCAGCTCTTTCCTAACCAGTTTGGAGGAAGAGAGTAAAAAAGGAGAATTTAATTCCCTTTCTGCCATTTTTTTTTTACAAGGGGGGAATAAATGGAAAACTGAATGGAAAGGGTCGGGGTGGAATTTAATTGCCAGTGGAATAACAGCACTCAAGTAGAAAATGGGTTAAATATCACGTTTCCCACCACTTCTCTTTCTTCATCAATTGAGGAGTGCTTGAGGCCAGAACAAGTGTTTAAAAGATTTGTTTTCAACTTTTTAGAAGTGTCAGGCAAACTAAGGAAGGATGATGGTGATTTATCTTCAGTCTTCTTTCACCTCTATCTCTAATAGTTATAGGTATGATCTAACGAAGGTAGTTGGAAGAGATTGTGTCCTCAGTCTCCAAAGTGTCTTTAGAGACTAGACTGTTCTTGAATTACTGAGGACTGTTACTGCACAACTATTCTGCATGTGTTTGTTTCATCCTTTTCCTCATTAAGACACTGTGTTATAATTTATTTGTTGAGCTTGTTCATGTCTGGAATACCATATATCCAACTATTGATTAAAACATTTCGATTCTGTGAAGTATAACAATGCCCTTGGAGAGAGTGATGTAAAATGTGCACACAGGCACATAGAGATGGGACTTACATCTCATTAAGCTAATGTTTGCCTAAGCATAGGTTACTGAATAAATCACAATTCATAGAACACATTAAGCCTTAAATTATGACTTGTAAATCATAATCTCAATGGGTTCATACAACATTCTAAGAAAGAAAAAAAAAGACTGTGTGATGGAAACCTGTAAACTCAGAAAGTAGTTGTTTTGTTTACATCAACAATGCCTTTCTAAATATTTGTCCTCTATCCCAACACTTTGTACAGGAGAGGCAGAATAGCCATTCTGCCTTTGATCTTCCCAGTTTGGTGAGAAGCACCTTAGACCTTTTCACTGGAGGAGCACAATCAACCAGCCTTGTCCTAAAATATGGACTTCTGGTCCTCATGAAGTACCCCAAAGTACACGGTAAGATAATAATATTGGATTTGCTATTTAAGCTTTATATAGAAGTGTACCCATCCATGGTGAAAACAAATGTAAACTTGGAAGGCCTATTTTTCTGTGTTTTTCTGTGCAATAAGGGATTTTTTTTTGTTTTTGTTTTTTAAAATAAATATACAAATATTAAAAATGCAGAATTAAAAAGAAACCAATGGTGAAAAGGAAGTTGAATATAATTCTTTATAGAATTCTTTATTCTTTATTGGCCAAGTGTGATTGGACACACAAGGAATTTGTCTTTGGTGCATTTGCTCTCTGTGTACATAGAAAGACAAGATACACTCGTCAAGAATCACAAGGGACAACACCCAGTGACAGTGATACGGTACAATAAGCAATCAAATCATACTAGGAAACAATATCAATATAAATCGCAAGGATACAAGCAACAAAGTTACGGTCATGCAGTGGGAGGAGATGGGCGACAGGAATGATGAGATGATCAATAGCAATAGTAGTGCAGCCTAATGTGAATAGTTTGACAGTGTTGAGGGAATTATTTGTTTAGCAAAGTGATGGCATTCGGGAAAAAACTGTTCTTGTATTTAGTTGTCTTGATAGAAAAACAGAGTAAAAACCTGAGGATGTAAAACAGAATTATTGTTGTTCATTCATTTGCCATTCAATTTTGAATAGCTCTGCAGCAAATACAGGTAACATTTTGTCAGAATTTATTTAAACATTGTAATCAATGATTAGTGATAGAAAACATGATACTTACATTTTATATAATGGAGATATGGAGATCAAAATTCAGAAATAGTCTGATAAACAGGATTCAATACATACAGTACATTGATAAAAATTATTTGAAAGCCAAGAAATACCATGGCATTTTACCTGTTAGATAAGGATTCCACTGTTATATTCCACTGTATCAGAATATTCTTAGATGTTCTTAATATGGAGAACTATGCAGATGTCTTTGCTCAGCTATGGAGCAAACTCTGCAGGGAAGTTTGTGTTACAACCCACTTTTTTCTATCCAGAGAAAATTCTTCAAGAAATTGATTCCGTGATTGGCCCATCCCAAACACCCTGCATGGCAGATCTTGATAAAATGCCCTATACTAATGCTGTAATCCACGAAATTCATCGGTGCCTAGCTCTTGTGCCACTGAACGTGCCACATGCTGTGATCAAGGATACTTTCTTCAGGCAATATTTCATTCCCAAGGTGAGCCTGGCTGTTACATATAATCTCCATTTAGAGCTTTGTACATATCTGCCATGTTCTCATTCCTTCTTAATTAGCAGGCATTAGCAGATTATAATTGTTAATTTGGCATAAAAGACAAACGTATGAGAATACACCAGTGGTGGGATTAAAAAATTTTTACTACCAGTTCTGTGGGCATGGCTTGGTGGGCGTGGCATGGCTTGGTGGGCGTGGTGTGGCTTGGGCGTGGCAAGGGAAGGATACTGCAAAATCCCCATTTACTCCCAATCAGCTGGGAGTCAGGAGGCAGAGAATAGATGGAGGTGGGGCTAGTCATAGGTGGTATTTACTGGTTCTCCAAACTCCTCAAAATTTCTGCTACCAGTTCTCCAGAACTGGTCAGAACCTGCTGAATAATACCTCTGGAATACACCCATTTGACTTAAATTGCAGTTGTAGTAAATACATATCAAATTTAGCTTTTTGCTTGGTTTCACCTTTTTTTAAAAAAAAATTCTTTGGGCGTGTCATTTAAAAGTCAGATTCATAGCTCAAAATAAATTCACGAATGAAGGTGAATATATGTGTCCCGGGATAAAGTTGCAGGATGCAATCTGGGTCAGTCACCGGGACCAGAGATCTCATCTTCCAAGCTTTCAGACTCATGCTAGAGCCCATCTTCAGGAAACTTCTCTCTAGCAGAGTGTGTGCTGTTCTGTGTGTGGTATTTATAGTCCCTGTTGTAAGTGGCTTTTTAGATGTGATTGGGGTGTGTTGATGGCTGGCTTTTAAGTCATTAGTTGTCCTTTGCTGACCAGTCCTTGTTTTCTAAGTACTTGATGGGCTGGTGGTAAATCAGCACTCCTGTTGACTGACGAGGGCCCTGTTTCCTAGGCTTCAATCATAAATTGTGTCACTCTGCCATAGGGCATCCTTTCACATTGGTAGATGCATGCCCAAAGGCATCCTGCGAGTTGCAAATATGTGTGATTTTAGATGAAGGATAGCTGATTCTCAATAAGCGTTCCATGCACTTGTAACAGAAATATCTATTGGTCCATGAACTATTTACATCAGTGTAATACATCACTGTGGCTGCGTCCAGGCTCAATGCATCACTAGGAATGGCTGGTGGGTTCCCCTATGTTTATATCCACATAGTCCTTGCTAAAGGATTCAGAATAAGCTTTTGAGGGCTGTAATTTCACAAAGGCTGGTAGTAGCTACTAGGAAGAGAGCTGTTTCTATGTGATACCTAAAACATGAATCTCAAGTCTCTCATATTACATACTGGTACCTGGAATTATCCTTCTCATTCTTAGACATCACAGCAATTCTACCCAGGCCAATTTTAATTATCTCGGAATAATAATATTCCATCTGGTATACACTATGCTGGTTGAGCGGAAACTCCCACAATTCTCTGTTGCTTCTGCTCATTAAGAATTCTGATGGTTATAGTCAGGATCATTCTAGAATACGTATCAAAGCATCAGTGGTGTATATTATTTGTTTTAGAGGGGTATCAATTCCCAAATCAACTATTCTAGCACAAAGATGGACTTACCTTACATTTCTGCCAGAATATTTTTCTCTTTGTTTCTTGGAAAAAAATCTCTTTGACATTGAACTTGTCATTGTCTAACTAGGGAACTACTGTGTTTCCGGCTCTGAAATCCTCTTTGTATGACAATAGAGAATTCCCTAACCCAGAACAATTTGATGTTGGGCACTTCTTGGACAAAAAGGGAGCTCTGAGAAAGAGCAAATTCTTCATCCCTTTTTCCACAGGTAAAGATATCCTAATTTTAGAGCTGAAATCAAGGGAGAAAATCATGTTAATGCTTATGCTTTTTCTAGATCAATTGTATATTTTATTCACATTTTTTTGAAAGCAGAAATAGAAAAGGAGCCAAACACATTTCTAAATGAATATAGAAAGGATTACTTTAAATATCAAAAATAGCTATTAAATGCCTGGGGCTTCCCCCTGTATTAAGTCTGTTATATCTCATATCCCCATTGTTGGACATTTTACTCTTTTAAGCAAGCTGCCACAAATCAATTATTCTTTCCTCATTTTTCCTTGCAGGCAAGCGGGTTTGTCTAGGCAAGAAATTGATAGACATCCTAATATTTATCGTCCTGACAACTATTTTGCAGCATTTTACTCTGAAGCCATTGGGGGGTCCTGATGACCTTGATACATCACCAACAGCTGGATTTCTGACAGTTGCCCCCAAATCCTATCAGCTCAGTGTTGCCCCTCGTTAAACAGAATCATTCAACCAACCATACAGCAGCTCCAAATACTGCAACTGTTTTCACATCAGACCTTGAAGTTTGTGATCCAGTATCTGACGCGTAGTGCTTGAAAGAAAAGCAACTTCTTTGAATGTTACTATATTTTTGTGATTTTTTTAGTTGCCTTTTAAAGTGCATGATATTCAAAAAGGTGAAGTATAAATGTTTAAATAAATTTTCTAAAAATGAAAAGCAGATTTTGAGCAAGTGATGGTATAAGAGATCTGTGAGTAAAGGAGAGGACCAGAATTGGATCCCATTATTTTAAGTTCTTATGTTCTTACAAAAAGAAGAGGCAGAAAAATCTTCTTCTCTCCACATTTTCTTTCTTTCTTTCTTCTTTCTTTTTCTTTTTTCCTTTTCTTTTTCTTTCTCTTTCTTTCTCTCCTTCTTTCTTTCCTTTCTCTTTCTTTCCTTCCTTCCTTTCTTTCTTCTTTCTGTCTTTCTCTATTTAGTTCTCTATTTATTATTTGAATTTATATACCCACTGCTTTGTTCCACAGATCAACATTTTAAATTAAAAAACTATTATAGTCCATTTACAATCACACATATTCATAACAATCCACACACTCAGCTTTCCTTTCCTTTCCCTCTCACACAGAACAAATGTTGCAGCACCTAATTGATTTTAGTTGATCTTGTGGTCGAACTAAGCAAGATTGACCCTAGTTAGAACTTAAAAGAGTACTCATCAGGGAATCCAAACAATAACTCCGAGAATGGAAAAATAAAAAACAGAGAAGCAAATTGAGCCGAGGTGGCGCAGTGGTTAGAGTGCAGTACTGCAGCTACCTCAGCTGACTGCTAGTTCAGCAGATCAGCGGATCAAATCTCACCGGCTCAAGGTTGACTCAGCCTTCCATCCTTCTGAGGTGGGTAAAATGAGGACCCAGATTGTTGGGGGCAATGTGCTATTTAGTATACTGTCTTTGGTGTAAGCCGCCCAGAGTCCTCGGAGAGTGGGCGGCATAGAGATATGACTAATAAAAAATAATAAAATAAATGCCAAGTCATTTTATATGGTTGCCAAGAAAAAACATGAATGTGTGTCCGACTCAGATTCGGAGGGAATTTTAGCCTTGATAAAGAAAGCAGTAGAACTTGCAAGGAAGATTCAGATGATTGAGGCAATGCTCAGGTCTCAGATATGTCTAAAGCACAGATGACAGTAGCAGTACTGTCCCCCATGAGGGCTGCTCTCATGTCAAATCAATCAACATGCCTTCAAGTATTTCAAAATTCATTCAGCAACTTTATTGCAACTGGTGAAGATGATAATATGCTTCACACATGTTGAAATAGTCACTAAAAGACTTCATCAGCAGCTACACTCTATGGTTCCACAATACCGGTAGTCCTCAACTGACAAATCACAATTGAGCCCAAAATCTCTGTTGCTAAGCAAGACAGTTAACTAAGTTTTGCCCCCATTTTATGACCTTTCTCGCCATAGTTGTTAAGTGAATCGCTGCAGTTGTTATTAGCATTATAGTTATTATATTAGCATTATAGTTATTATTTGTTAAGTAAATGCGGCTTCCCCATTTACTTTGTTTGTCAGACGTCGCAAAAGGGGATCACATAAACCTGGGGTTCTGCAACCATCAGAAATATGAACCAGTTGCCGAGCATCCGAATTCTGATCACGTGACCATGAGGATGCTGCAACAGTTGGAAGTGTGAAAAACTCTCATATGATTCACTTTTTTGGTGCCATTGTAACTTCGAATGGTTACTAAATGAATGGTTGTAAGTCAAGGACAATTTATACTGTCTTCCAAAGGCACCACAGATTTCGCAATTCATGAACTACTGTTGTTGGGTGTGTTGGAACAAAAACTCCATTAATCTATATTGCCTTGCATAACAAAAATACAGAGAAATCATCCTGCATCCAGATTTTTGTCATTTAAAGCCCGCCAAGTGTAAAATTTATCCTGGTGAACACTTGTTTCTTTAAAATGGCATGTTTCTTTAAAATCCACATGACCATGTTCCAATCTTTGACCAATTGGAGACTCATATGGTAAGTGACATCGGCAACAATTCAACGTGTGTCCTTTTTTTCTGAAACCATCTGAGAAAATGCAACCAAATGCATCATATTTGCATAGGAGTAGCAGCAGCCACATATGCAAAGTATAATTTTTGTTAGAGAAAATTATAAAAAGATAAAGGAGTCTCTATGGATTTTACTCCATTAGTGGTTGCCGATTTAGGGGCAGTGCTCATCTCCTTTTCAAGGCAATTGAGCCACTGCTGTCCAAAGACATTTCTGCAATCATGTGGCCAGCATGACATCATGGGGCACTGTTACCATCCCACAGAAGTGGTACCTATTTATCTACTCGCATTTGCAGGCTTTCAAACTGCTAGGTTGGCAGGAGCTGGGGTGAGCTCACCCCATCAGGTGATGATCAAATTTCGAACCTGACCTGCTGGCTTTTCACTGAAAAGTCTAGCACCTTAATCGCTGAGTCACCACACTGCCCTTTTTGGCTCCATCACCAACTCTGGTTCTAAGATTTTGATCTCAATTCATCTTGCTATTTTATGGATCTCCATTGGACTAAAGCATGGGTGTCACTCTCGCCGCATCATGTTGCTGTCACGTGATGAATTGCAATGATTTTTCCCTTCGCGGAGCTGGCCTACGTGTGAGGCATCTGGCCCACCCTTGGATTAAAGCATCACTTAAAATAACAGCTTCTGAGGTTTCAGTCCACTTCACTTTTGTATAATAATAGAATTATTTTTGTAGTCAATTACTTCTGTCTGCCATATATTTATATCAAAATACTATTGTAAGGTCCAAAAACTGCACTTGAGTCACCAGAATGCCAAAATGAGATTCAAGAAGAGGCTTGGGGAAAAAACAGCTTTTATTTTTACGAAGAAGAGCTGGGTAGATTTATTCCATATGCATAAAGACAACAAACATGCAAGGAGAAAAGCCACACCTAAGTGAGTATAGCCACAATGTCTTATATCCAAATCTAGCCAATCAGAGACAAACGTTTGTTACCCACCATGGGTAATGTCTTGCCCATGCCCTCCTTATCCATTCTTTGTCCATGCTCAGTTATTTTACAGAGCATCCCTTGTAGCTTTGTGTGTTAGTGCTCCTAGGCAGCCTCTTCTCTGGCCCCATTTATGATGATCCTGGGTAACTGTTTTTCTTCCATCTTCTAGGATATGCCTAGCTTTGAAGCAAATAACAGAAGTGAGATACCAAATAGCAAAGGATACAATTCGAGGTTTACAGAATTAATTCCTAACAAATAATTCCTAACTGTAGCAAAATAGCACAAGCAATTCTTAATAGAAGCAAACAGCAAAGGTAGATAGATTCGTATCAATATGTCCTTTCACTATAATTACCAGTATCAAACGCCCCTTCTGTTTTAACTTTCTGTAAGTTTTCCAGCTTTCAAAATTCATATACTTTTCCAAAGACTTATATAAATCATTAACTGTTATATTGTCCAAGAAGTGCAAATTTAAAAGTATTGGGAGACTATTCAACAGAAGATGCATATTCTACTATTCAAAATCTTCCACTGATCTACACACAAAACCATATGCAGCTAGACAAGAGCTGTTTCAAAAATATTCGAAAAGTTGTTTATTTACTTATATAATAATATTCCTTTTCCCCCCTTGTTTGAACTTTTACACCAATATAAAAGCAAAGAAAATATATGCAGGAATATTTGGTCACATTTTCCTGAATCTGATAAATGGCAAGCCAGTATATTTACGTTTTCCATTTATATGATCAGGACATATTAACCCTTCTTCCTATTCCTTTTTAATTTTAACCTTCTTTTATTTTGCTTGAAAGTGACCTTTTAAATTCAAATCAATCTATTTAATTTTAAAAAATCCAGGCCTCATTGATAACTAGCTTTCTGTTACTCCCCTTGATGATATCACCCCCCCCCCCCAATACCAATTCCAATTCCAAAAATAAAGTAGAACAAAATAATCTGTAGTTTGGATTGTGTTTAGAAGGAAAGCACTCAATGAACTCCCTTTGGGAGAACAAAAGCCTATACCTCCTCTCCATCGTGCTATCTATGTAATGCCGTAATTACATCTTCGCACGAAACTCTCCTCTAGTTTTCCAACGGATAAATTAAGAAACGGAGAGAAACTTCTCTCCCTCTCAAACTTATTCCACTAATCTCTTCAGGCAGATTGTGGACACCTATCAGTCCATGTCCCAACTAAATTGTGGAGGTGACTTAGGACCCCCTCCGCATAAGAGGCAATACTTGCACCCTGTCCGTGCCTTCCGCCTTTTACAGCTGCCCAATGGCAAGATGGAAGGCGGGACTTCCGGCGCCGGTTGCTAAGACAAGCACGTTTCTTTCCTTAACAACGGCGAGGAGGCTGGCTTTTGGGGGCTCGGGGTCGAGGTGACGCAGGTGAGACGTACAGCCGAGTGCTCGTTTGGGGCTCCCGGCGTGGACGGAGCCGTTTCTCGCTTCTTCCTCGGACCGGTCGGCGTTCACCGGCCCCACGTCTTCCCTTTGGCGGGTCTGGTCCTCCCGAGAGTGCCGCCCGCCGCTGCTTTTTTAGCCGGGTCTTAGAGGACGCCTTTCTCCAGAGCGGCTGGGTGGGACTGTCCCACATTCCAGCCCGTGTATGATCGGCGGGCGGAGGCGAGCATCTGAGCAGGGCGGCTCGGGAAGATGAAGCGGCTCGCCTGGGCTCTAAAAGAAGGAAGGCAGCCGAATCATTGTTTCAGCCGGCTCTGCGGTTCTTCCTCGCCGCTCCTTTCGGAGGTGCGTGGGAGGAAATTCGGATTGTCACTTAAGGTATATTAGGCATGCCTTCGGTTAGGGCTGGGTCTCTATAGAGACGGTTTACTCTCCCGCCGGCCTTGAATCGCGTGGGAAGCAGCAGGGTGTGAGAACCATTGAGCATGTGCAGAGAGTGGGTGTGTTTGCCCCACAGAAATGAGTAGCTGGAGCCCAACCCTTGCATAGATAAGAAAGCTTTGTGGGTCTGGAAATGTACTTTTTAATGAATGAAATAGCAGGCTTTGTCACTTGATTATAGGTAGGAACTATAAGGGATAAAGAGCCTTGGTGGCGCAGCAGACTAAAGTGCTGTTTAATAGCACCAGCTGCCTGCAATTACTGCAAGTTCAAAATCTCACCAGGCTCAGGTTTGACTCAACCTTCCATCCTTTCGAGGTAGGTAAAATGAGGACCCAGATTGTGGGGGCAATAAGCTGACTTTGTATAAAAAAGAACACCGCTTAGGGGGGCCCGAAAGCCCTACTAAGCAGGTATATACAAAAAGTATGAAGGCTATTGCTTAATGCATTGTAAGCCACCCTGAGTCTCCGGAGAAGGGCGGTATATAAATTGAACCAATAAATAAATACAATAAATAAATAAAACAGCAGGCTTTGTCACTTGATTATAGGTATGAACTATAAGGAATAAAGAACTATAAGGGATAAAGAACTACAAGGGATAAGGAAGGCTGAGTGCCAAAGAATTGAGGCCTTTGAACTATGATGCTGGAGAAGACTCCTGTGAGTCCCTTGGACTGCAAGGCAATCAAACCGGTCACTCCCAGAGGAGATCAATCCTGACTGCTCTTTAGAAGGCCAGATCCTGAAGATGAAACTCAAATACTTTGGTCACCTAATGAGAAGGGAGGACTCACTGGAGAAGAACCTAATGCTGGGAAAGATTGAGGGCAAAAGAAGAAAGGAGCGACAGAGAATGAGGTGGCTGGAGGTCACTGAAGCAGTCGGTGTGAGCTTAAATGGATTCCAGAGGATGGTAGAGGACAGGAAGGTGTGGAGGAACGTTGTCCATGGGGTCGCAATGGGTCAGACACGACTTCACAACTAACAACAACAAGGGATAAGGAACTATTCTCCTTAGCAATGAAAGGGACAACAGAATCTTGTTTTTTTTTCCCTTAATATTTGACAAAGTCATTCTAATTTAAAGGGTTCCAAAATCAAGTGACCCAAATGGATCTTTTGATTGTGCCTCAATAGGACATTGGATTGATTTTGATTCCATGTGATAGTCAGATCAAAAGTTACTATGACATGTATTTTGCATGATATCTAAACACACAGATGAGCCAACACCTCTAACCCCTGGCTATGGGTTTCAACATAACTGAATGGTTGGAAGTTATTAACACACAGTATAGTTTTCACTACAGTTGGTTCTTGGTGAAATCGCGTTTCACTAATTTTACAGGTGAAACCACAGTGGGATAATTTACTTGGAGGCAATGCAGTTTTAATGTCTCAAGATTATTGAAATGGTTGGCTTACAGAATAATTAAAAAACAACATAGCAAGAAAAGAATGATACAATGATACAAGACAGTATCTTTTATACAAAGATATGGCAACACAGTTTTACAGTTACAATATTTAAGAAGATCATTATTTAAATGTCCTCAAAAAGAGCAACAGATAAGCTAGCTAAGACCCTAGTACCTCCAAAATCACTTTTCCTGTAAGATACCCAAAAAAAATCTTAACATTAGCATAATTTTTGTTAGTAATGGAAGGTTATTTGCCTAAGGTTCCAGCATTTGGATAGCAAGATGGTATCTCCTTCCAGATTTTGAGGTCTCTTACATTTTGTTTTCCAAGAAGGCAGAATTACTGTATACATTTTTGTATTTTGATTTATCTTGCTGTTCATCCTTTAGTAGTTGCTTCTTACAATTTGCAATCAAAGTTCAGAAATTTTTCAAATGTATCATATGCCAAGTGTACAGAGTATCTATGTTGCCTGTAAACAGCATACTGAATGATATTGTGTGATATTTTTAGAAGGAATGCAGCACATTGACATCCTTCTAATATCACCCAGTTTTGTGCCCAGAAAGTTGATTAATTCTTACTTATTCACACTTTCCATTATTTTTTATGGAGCTACAGAATGTCTTGGTAATTTGGAAATTCATTATTTGAAACTGGCTTACACTGAAATATACTAATGTCCCCTCTGGATCAGTGTCTCTTACTCTAAAGAGAGCTGATTTATAGATTCTCCAGGAAGAGATTTTCTTCTTCTTATAATGCACTTTAAATCTTTAAAATATATGTGACTACACAAGATTGGCCAAGTGATTAACTGTTAATTCCACTGGGGGGAAAAGAGAGCTAGTTCCTTATCTGAAAGAGTAAAAAATGACTTGCTACTTCTGAAACTCTGACTCCCAATATGGAATTTAAACAAATGAATAAACAGAGATCATCACAGTCACCATAATTCAAATATTTTGTTACTGTTACTATTTGAAGCCTGCCTAGTTTAATAATATTAGTAAGAATAAAAGAAATGGTAGACAAATGTAATTGTCATATAAATGACCACTTAATTTTATTCTCTTAAAAGGATTTGCCTGTATTATATTCTAAATATTATGCTATATTGGGTTTTTTTTTCTTTATTTTTCTACATAGCATAAGGTATTTTTCCAAAACTGACCTGAGCTCACATTGCTAGCCTACACGTGATTGGTTCCCTTCAAGATATTCTGCCCCCATTTGAAGTCACAGTGGACAAACAATGGCAGACACTGGGGAGGGGAAAAAAGAAGAAGCAGATTATAAGAGACTTCACAGCTTCCCACTGATTAGGGTAAGAATGGAAGTGAAGAAAGATGATATATTCCGAATCAGAAAATACTGAAATTTAATGCCATTTTTATATCTTAAATTTGCCACAAAATCTAACCAGGAGAGTGAGAGGAAGGATGGAGAGAACTACCGGTAGTTGCCATAGTGACTGAAGAATTATTAGTTTATCTGCGAAAATCTGATTACCCAAGGTATACAGGACACCCTTGATCAAAATGTGCATTTCTGTCCCTCGTAGCTTAGTAAGCATCATCATCTTTCATGACTGTTTTGTACGATATCTAACCATGTTTTTATAGTGTATCTATGATGAAGAAACCTTTGCTATAGGCCCAAGCAAGCTGACACTTCTTTGTGTTACATAATGCTTGTGAAGTTTTCTGATCAAGGAGAGTCTACTCTCCCCTCCATGTTTGAGTGATGAAATGTGGCTCATTCTAAAGCTGGCCTAAGAGATTCATTCCAAGGCCTTAAGTAAGGTCAAAAGTCAGGCTTAAGATTTTTGTATGCACGAAAATGGGGAAAAAATGGTGGTAACTACAATGGAGGAATGGTTAGTGAATGTGATCAATATGCTGAAATGGCTCACTTGACTTGTTTGATTGGAGAGAAGACAATATTGCATTTATTGGTAACAAGAAACTCCTTATGGACTGTTGGCATTAAAGAAGACAAAAATGATTCTTGCAGGCACTAGTTTAGCACAGATGGCTGCAAGAGAGAGGTGTGATAGTTTCTTCATTAACCATGATAAAGTGCACATGTGAAGCTTTCCCCCTTTGTGTGACATTTGTGTGAGAAAGAAGGATTTTATCTGAAACTAGAGTGTATGGCGTAGACAAGGATTACTGGGGAGAAAGTCTGTAGACTTGTATTCTTGGTGCTTAATTGTCTGTAATGAATAAAGGCAAATTTAGTGGAAGGGATTTGAATCCTTCCATTCTTCATGTCTTACCATCTGATTATGATTTAATGTTATGCAATAACCAATCCTGGCTTAATACTGACCAAGATCCTCTATGCTTGTAATTTTTTCCCAGCACTCAGACATGCCGGAAGAAATGCGAGTCGAGGCCATGGAATTATGTGTCACTGCATGTGAGAAATATGCCACCAACAATGAGGTACTGACACTAAAACTTCTGTATTTGGTGAGACAACTAGATAGGCTTTAATTAATTTTTAACCACCTCTTCCTAAAAGGAAAGGTAATAAAAAAAGCAATAAATCTTTGTTCTTAAAGACTCTAGTGCCATTTGTATATAAAAAGCAGTAATCATAGTTTGTATGCCCTCTGTACCCCTGCTTTTGATGCTAAATCCCTTTCTATATTGAAATAATAGACTATTTTCCCCCAACGTGATCCCTTTATGCTTAAAACCTAGCATTGCATAATATATTAACAGTGGTGATTTTTTTTGTAGCTCAGTGTAAGCATTGTCACATGCATTTATCCCCCTCAGTTTGCATATAGTTGTTTCCGTTGGAGGAATTGGATTCAGGTTTTAGTCAGGGCAGAAAAATGTCTGCTAAGTTCCATTCAAGCATCCAGGAAAGAGTGTTCATCATGCAAGCGCTTTAGATTTTATTTATTTATATTTCCTATTTCTAAACCGACCATCTCCCTCAGAGACAGATAAGCTGTGTTCCCTACCTATGTCACTCAGATGACATTGTCTCCTGTGGCCACTGGTTTAGCGCATATGGCTGAGGAGAGGAGCTAGAGTAGTTTCTTCCATAATCAAGACAAAGCAGTACATGTGAGGCTTTCCCCCTGCCAAAATTTATGCAAGATGTCATTTAAGCAAGGTCAGGAAGAAAGTGGGAGCTAGTGTTCCTAATATTTCAACTGATGGAGCTAGTAAGGTAAAAACCTTTTGTTACTGTGTTAAATATTCTGGCAATAAGTACAGATAGCCCTCAATTTACGGTCACAATTGGAACTAGAATTTCTCTTGCTAAGCAGGGCAGTTAAGTCAAGTCATGCCCAATTTTACAACCTTTTTTGCCAGTTTGTTAAGTGGGTCCAGCTTCCTGCATTGACTTTGCTTGTCAGCAGACTGGGAAGGTCACGAAATAATCACATGACACCAGGGTGCTGCAGTTATCATAAATGCATGCCAGTTAACAAGCATCTGAATTTTGATGTGACCATGGGAACATTGCAGTAGTGAAGCTGTGGCATTTTTTCAGTGCCATTTTAACTTTGAATGAATGGCGCTTAAGTCAAGGACCACCTGCATGCTAATTAATATCAACTGTTTTGTGTGTGATCAAGATGTCAACATGTTTACCTACAGCTCAGGCTAATTGTTTGTGCATTCCTCAAAAAAAAAAAAAGTCAGATTTAGCTCCTGACTTTCTTAATACGGACATGTGGTTTTCATGGCAACAGTACAGATGTGGCTTACTACCACCTTTTTCAGGAATGTTTTTGGAATTTTTTCATCTAGATTAGTCCTGTCCTTCCTGGAGATATTAAACAGGCCAAGGGCTACTTAGCTTTGTGGCCCAATATTGCCCAGATGTTGCTACCTGCTGGATTAGTCCACACCTCTTGTTCTAGTAATTTTTTTGCGAGATAAAAAATACATTTCATTTTAGTAACGTTCCTTTTTTTCCTTTTGGTTTCTATTCCCTTCCATGTCAAAACTTTTCCTTCAGAGCGCTGCCAAGATGATCAAAGAGACAATGGACAAGAAATTTGGATCTTCCTGGCATGTGGTGATTGGGGAAGGGTTCGGCTTTGAAATCACCCATGAAGTGAAGAATTTGCTCTACATGTTCTTTGGAGGCAGTCTAGCAGTTTGTGTTTGGAAATGCTCCTGACATATTTTTCGCTACTGAAGCTTATCGCAAGCAGGATACCTTTTTTCCCAGACTTTTAATTGGTTTTTGTACAATTTAAAGGGCAACTTTATTTTTAATAACAACAAATATTGGGCTTTTTCTTATTTATATGCAAGTTCTATGAGATATATTTAGTGTGTATCTGTAAATCTGTTTGAGCTACCTAATCCAGCTCATAAGTGTTTTGATTCTGATTTTACCAATGTGTCTTCTTGCTTAGAGGTGGGATTGTGCAAGAGCGATAGGGTTATGAAGCCATACATTGGAGGTAGTGTGAGAATTTTAACCCAAGTTTGCTGCTACTTCTCCTTGCTATCCTTCCCACTTTCTGAGAGCAGACCCGAAAAGGCAGCTTTCATTCTGCCTGGATGGCAGCTGCATGGTTGAGAAACCTAAGCCAGTGGATAGTTGCTGAAATGATTTTGTCTCGCCACCTCACTACACCTAAAGAGCACTGATATAATTTGTGGAGCATATGGTGCAGAAATAGAGATATTTTGCCTAGCATGGGGATGGGGTGGGAGTATCATACCAATATGTTCAGAAACTGGTAATGGAAAGAATGGACCTGACCTGCCAGTTTCTTATACTTCTAAGTACAATTGTACTTCCATTTTGTAGGCTGATGCCATCACAGAGGTGTTTGATTAATGGAATGATCTTAATTGTATTTTCTATATCCCTTGTTAGAATTTGGAATGGAAAGGGGATTTACTTTTTGCAATAAAAACTTTTTTAAATGCATGGCTCCTATCTGAGAGATTTTCCTAGAATTTTGTGCATGCCCAGAAATGGTGGGAGACCTGTATGTACCAGCTTTCCAATAGGATGCAGAGATCCTATTTACAACATGACTGAATTCAGTGTTATCCTTCAGTTAATGCTTATGCCACCATGTTGTGGCTCACCTCTGGCTTTCATCTTGAAAGCAATGAGCCGGATCGTATTTCTTAATTCTTAGTTGATGGGCAATCCCCAAGATATGCCTTGCTTATCGTGTCCCAAAGGTGCAATATGCACTCATCAACTTCAAACCTCTGGTTAGCCTTTATGTCACATTGCAACATACCATAAAATGGTAGTTAACTGCTATAGAACTATTCTACTAAACTATGCTACTAAAATTTAACAGGACAAATGATTTATCCCTTCAGGGAAAAAAAGCTTGCATACTTTTCTTTCTTTTACCCTTACCATAGTATCTGGGCAGCAAATTACATACTACAATGTAACAAAACTGCTCCCGGAACAAACTTTTGCGCACAGCTTAGTTGCAACCACTACACAAGGATGTCCCCATGGCCAAACCCTGCCAGTTTAGAATACCACATTAATGGTATCAAAATGTATCAAGTAATTCAAACTAACTCAGATAGCTGCATTTAAACCATCCATCAAAGTTATCGAAGCAGCCTTACTATCATATCATGGCCTGATTAAAATTGGTCCATCTTTCAAATAAAGTTAAGAGGTCATTGCCATCTTTGCCCCAAAATAGAATGTATGAAAGTAGAACTAGGGGTTTGTTAATTATTTATTTTAGAAAATTATACAGCTGCCCATTTTTAACTCTGCAACCAAGAAACAATGTCAACAGTATTAATAAAAAGCAGTGTAAAACTATACGGAATACATGATCCAAGCTCGGTCGGTCACTGGGACCAGCAATTAGTCTACTAAATTTATGGACTCCTGATGGAGCCCATCCTCAAGGAATTTCCCTCTCACAACCTTACAACCACTTCCTTTAATGGTTGCGGAAAAGACCCCTCTTTTCCGCAAGTGCGGAAAAATGCGAACATTTTCGCTGCTAAATAAGTCCTAATAAAAACTCTTAAAGAGTGTTTGGTCAGATTCAGATTTACTGGTCCTCCACCGCCACTCTAGACGTCTCTTCTGGCGCTTCATCTCCCGGAGCTCCTCAGTAAACCAGGGAGCTTTCCTGGATTCACTACTCTTGAGAGGTCGCAAAGGCACAATCCGGTCCAGTGCCCCAGACACTGCCTTATTCTAGGCAGCAACCAGGATCTCTGCCGGGCTGTGGACAAGGGAGTCAGGTACCTCCCCAAGCTCCTTCTGGAACCCTACAGGGTCCATTAGGCACCTGGGGCGAAACCACTTAATCTACTCTGCCTCCCTGCGATGGGGGGGTGGCGTCCTAAAGTCCAACCTCAGCAGGAAATAATCTGACCACGACAAAGGAGAAACATCTATAGCCCTTAATTCCAGATCACATCTCCACTGCCCCGAGAGAAACACCAAGTCGAGCGTGTGTCCCCGCACCATGGATCGGACCTGAACTTTTTGGGTCAGGTCCATGGTTGTCATGGAAGCCATGAACTCCTGAGCCACATCTGAGGGTTTGCCAAGTGATGGCAGGTTAAAGTCCCCCAGCATCATGAGCCTGGGGAACTCCACCGCCAACCCGGCTACTGCCTCTAGTAGCCCAGGTAGGGATGTTGTAACATAGCTGGGAGGCAACAGACCCAACTGAACCCTTGAGTCCAACCTCAAGAGGAGGGACTCACATCCGACAATCTCCGGGGAAGGGATCCTCGAGGGCAAAGACACTTACGGACAATGACTGCCATTCCTCCACCCCTTTCCTGGAGTCGCAGCTGATGCAGTATCTGAAACCTGTCTGGGCACACCTCTGATAGGGGAACACTCTCTTGGCCCAGTCAGGTCTCAGTTATGCATGCCAGGTCAGCTCTCCCCTCCAGGATTAAATCCCGAACGAGGGGGGCTTTATTAACAACAGGACTGGTATGAAATAGCAGCAGCCTGAGGCCAGGCCCCTGATTTCCCAAGTCACCAGGTATACGGGATAAGCCTTGTGAACCAAGACCAGAGGGGCCGGAACACGTAATCGTTTTGACATAGCGAGTCCTAGTTCCCCGAGAGCGGCCTACCCCTCGGCTCCCGTCATATCTACCTCTCCCAGTCATAACCACAATATTCCGGCTCTCCATCTCCCCAGAGACCCCCTCCCCCTTGGCCCCCCTCTTCCCCGGTAGGTAAGGCACTTCATTCATTTATTTATTTTTATTTAATATAATTTATATGCCGCCCTATCTCCATAGGACTCAGGGAGGCTCACAACAAGTAAAAATAAAGCCAATAAAAGACATAAAAGACATAAATGCATAAATATATAGTTTAAGCATATACGAAAACCCATTAAAATAATCCAAAAACCCCTTAGTCCAGGCTGGGAGATGTGAACAGCCATGTTTTTAATTCGCAGTGGAAGGTGCGAAGGTCAGGAGGCAACCGAAGCCCCAGGGGGAGTTGATTCCAAAGAGTAGGCGTTCCCACAGAGAAAGCTCTACCCTCGGGGCCGCCAGCCAACATTGTCCAGCCAACAGCACCCGGAGAAGGCCCTCCCTGTGAGAACACACCGGGCGATGGGAAGCCGTTGCTGGCTGCAGATGGTCCGACAAGTATCCTGGGCCTAAGCCATGTAGGGCTTTATAGGTCATCACCAGCACCTTGAATCTCACCCGGAGAGCAACCGGTAACCAATGCAAGTCGCACAGGAGAGGTGTAACATGGGAGTATCGGGACCCTCCCATCACCACCCGCGCGGCTGCATTCTGCACCAGCTGAAGCCTCCGAGTGGTCCTCAAGGGCAGCCTCAGGTAGCAAGCATTACAGTAGTCAAGACGGGAGGTGACTAGAGCCTGAGTAACTGTGATAGCAGATAAGTTATTTTTGTTTCCCTGTGTTGCCAAGTCCTCATTCCCTATCTCCTAAGTACCTGATAAATTGATAAATTGGCATTCCTTTTGACTGACAAGGGATCCATTTCCCAGGCTTCAATAATTTTACTATTTGTATACCTGCTTGGCAAACAATCTTAATGGTATAAGTTTCAACGTATGTCCTTGTTCATTGTAATCTGAGACTCCCAATGAGTTTGGATCTCTTTGTCTGACCACTTGGCTTATGTTCTTGCAATCTAATGGTTAGCTTCCTCCAAGTCTGCCCTACACAGAGGGGCAATCCGTGCAGGGGATCTGGTAGATTACACTGGAGGGATCTCCCACCTTCCAGTGATCTTTGCAATGTATGATGTGTCCTCATACATGGTAGTCTTTGGGCAGTGTGCAATGCCCTGTTGCAGATCTAGAAGCTGCATCCTACTGCTTGTGAAATGTTTTTTATGTATGGTAGAATATGTCATATAATTGGGTCTTGTGCCTTATTTCTTCCTTTCCCCCCTGCGTATTGCACAGGAATCTTGTAATAAATGCTTGTGAAGTTCCATTCGTCATACAGAATAGTTAAGAATCATATTGTAACTAACAGTTCCTTAAAAAGTATCCATACAATAAATCTATTGGTAGTCCATTGAGGTCCTGACCCTACCATCTCAGGGAAGAGCCAGGATTTCCAAGGAAAAATGTTCCAAAGGGCAGGTACTTATATCTTAAAGTTAACAGGATATTTTCAACAGAACCTTATAATCAACTGCTTTTTAAGGGAGGAAGAGAAGCCATTTTCATAGGGGTAATCCCGCCCAGACCAATTTTATCAGACAAGGAGGGAAGGAAACAGATGGTGAGCTTCTATTTTACATCTACATTTCTGAAATCCATAAGATGAAAAAACAAAATAGGACAAGCAGATTGTCAATATACCTGTATGATCTGCCCCAACAATGTTATTCAAGTCCATTATTTTTTCCTCACAGCTCTAAGGCACAAGGCAAATACTCAGAAAAATTCATGGTCAAGTGATCTGTCCCCGTCCACACACACACACAAACACAGCCAGCTGAGGGTTAAGAAAGTACTTGGCACGCACACAGGTCGTTATCTCAAACTTGGCAGCATTATAATCACCGTCTGCCAAGAGCTTTTACTGCAATAGATAACATAACATTACATACATTACATACGCATTGCAAATAGTCCAGTAAAACAATATTCCTTTCGGCAGTTTCAGACGTTGTTCAAGTGACTAGCCAAAGTTCGTTTTTGTTCGTCACAGAGTTTTACCAGCCACCACCCTCTCTTATATAGTCTCTGGGTTGTGGTCCAGTGACTCAGTTCTAATCCCTAGCACGCCTCCTTAACTGCTGCAACTGTTTATCACACCTTCGTTGGCTTGCATCCAGGAATGACGGCTCTCCTTCGCTCTCATCCGAGACACCTGGCTCCTGGCTAATCTCCTCTCCCTCGGCCCGGCACCTGAGACAGTGCCAGAGGGGAGGGGCCTGGAGAGGGAGGCCTGGCTGACTCCTCTTCCTCATGTTTGGAGCCTTCTTCCTCCGATGAGATAGGCTCAGAGGGCGGGGCCACAACAGTCAAGTATGAATTTGAAGCCACATCTTTTCAGGCTAAATTGGACGTCACAAGATTAATTCTTCCAGGAAATCAGCCACAAGTCACTTTAACGATCATGTCTTTTTTTTCTATGAAAAATTGAGGAAAAATAGATTATTCATGGTGCCAACAAGTGCACGCTACATCTGAGATAAACCTCATAACCCTTTGACATTGCCCAACGTAGGTACCTTAACTTACCAGAACCAAGTTTAAAATAGAGAGAAAGCCATCCAAAACCCAGAAGCCAAACATTAAGCAATAATTTCAAAAAAATCATTTCTGATTTATATTCATTCTCCCCTGCGCCTGTGGTAACAGAATAACAGAGTTGGAAGGGTCCTAGGAAGTCTTCTATTCCTGCTCAGGCATGAAATCCTATACTATTTCAGACAAATGGTTGTCCAATCTCTTCTTAAAAACCTCCGGTGTTAGAGCACCCACAATTTCTGAGGCAAGCAGTTCCACTGATTAACTGTTCTATTAGGAAATTTCTCCTTAGTTCTAGGTTGCTTCCCTCCTTGATTAGTTTCCACTTTGCTTCTTGCTTGCCTCCAGGTGCTTTGGAGAACAGGTAGACCCCCTCTTCTTTGTGGCAGCCCCTTAGATATTGGACATTATGTCATCCTTAGTCCTTCTTTTCATTAAAGTAGACATACCCAATTCCTTCAGCAGTCCCCTAATCATCTTTATTGCTCTTTACACTCTTTCTACAGTCTCAACATCTTTTTTAGACCGTGGCAACCAACATTTTTTATATTGTAGTTTTTATATTTTAATAATGATAGTTTTACATTTTTAATAATAGCTTTACATATTTATTGTTTTACAATTCTGGTATGCTAGCCAGTCACTTTTTATGAAATAGCTGTATAAATTTCACAAATAAATCAAATCAGGGTGTAAGATGCGTAACACCAGTTAGTAAGTATATTTTAAACTTATTTTGTCAAGGGAACAGATAATTTATTATTATAAGCACATTCCATCTTTATTTTGTACAATTTATTGCTGCAGAAATAATGCTCCTGCCTATTTTCTTGATAATACCCAGTCTGTGAGGTTGGTTCAGCTAAGTGACTGCCCAAGCTCAAACCAAACTGGCTCTTAATCTATAGAAATTCATAGTACTCAGGAATCTTTTGACTCTAGCAGAATATAAATAAGGGAAATATACTTTTCAGATAGAATTCTTTAGTGATACTTGATGAAATATCCATGCATCTGGTTTAAAAGAAAAAAAAACCCTGCCAGTAAAAGGCTAATTTGCACTTAAAAAAAAACCTACTATGAACCAAGCAAACTACTCTAAAAGCCCAACTCACATTATGATGTGTAATAAAAATTTAGTCGTTTCTCATAACAGCACTGGCCATCCTTGAATAACATTGTCTTCTAGCGTAACACATATTTAGGAAGGATTGTTTATCTTTTGTTTCTCCCGACAGGATCCAGAGAAAAGTTCACCCTCACCTCTGGGTTTGAGAGAGAATTTACTTTACCCCTCTGTATTGGCCACTTAAAGCACCATCAGCCTTAAGAGGGCAAAGCTAAAAGGGGGAGATGAATTCCAAACATAGGTCCATCTCAAATTATGACTGAAGTTGGTAACGCTGCAAGTGATAATTTTTCAGAAATGTTGTGGCAATGGATAAATTTTAGGTTTTTTTTTTCCAAATATGAGATTGTGGGGATTTTTAAAAGCATCCTTTCCAGTTATCCTTTGAGATCTAGTGGAGGAAAGGAATACATTCACCAGCTTCTCAATCAAGTCAACAAGAATCAGAAAATCTACAAACAGAATAAGAGTTGGAAGGGATCTTGGAGGTCTTCTAGTCCAATCTCCTGCTCAAGCAGAAGGCCTTATATACCATTCCAAATGTGGTTGCCCAGTCTCTTCTGAAAAGCCTCCAAGGATGGAGCATCCACAACTTCTGAAGGCAAGGTAATAAGGTGGAGCCATTCTCTTACTAAGAATTTAAAAGTAAAGTCAAGAATCTTTTGGTAAATCCAAAATAAAACAAGCCAATGGATGGGGTTATCAACAGAGTTTAACCTAAATAGGTACTTTACTTTGGCAATGGAGAAATTGGATGCATCACAGAAAAGTAACAATCTCCGAGTGCCTGATAGTCAGAATGTGACCAAGAAGTTAATTAGGTATATAAACTAAATTAAAAGAGATAATTTATCTACATGATGAAGAATAAAATAAAACTTACCATTGTTTTCTAACAGAAGGAACAGCTACTGCTTCAGACCTTACATTCCTCTCATTCAGCAGAATCACTTCTGCAAAACACCAACCATTTCATCGCAGGGCATTTTTATAAGTAGACAAGCTATCCCTCAGGTCTGTACCTGGAACGGAATGAAAGAGAAGCAACAAAAGTTGATGTAAAGAGCTCAAAACAGTCTAATATAGTCACAGACTATAACCAGGCCCATCTGAACCTTTTTAGGGTGGGTACTGTGTATGTGTGTTTTGGTTGGTTATAAAGAGCAAGTTAAGGTAAAGGAAAAGGTTCCCCTCGCAGGTATGTGCTAGTCGTTCCAATCCAGGTGTTCCCAACCAAAGGTGGTCCCTATTTTTCTACTTAAATTTTTTATGGGCTTTCAAACTACTAGGTTGGCAGAAGCTGGGACAAGTAAAGGGAGCTCACCCCATTACGTGGCACTAGGGATTCGAACTGCTGACCTTTCAATCAACAAGCTCAGCGTCTTAGCCACCACGTGCCTTAAAGAGCAAGTTACGCTATAATAAATTTTGTCACCTTAAATTCTTCATAAATGACCAAGAAACGAGGTTATCACAACTCAATAGTTGTACATCGAATTGCAGTTCCTACATAGGAATACAACCAGTGGTGAAATCCAATTTTTTTTTACTATCAGTTCTGTGGGCATGGCGTGGCTTGGTGGGTGGGGAAGGATACTGCAAAATCTCCATTCCCACCCCACTCCAGGGAAAGGATATTGCAAAATCTCCATTCCCACCCCACCCTGGGGCCAGCCAGAAGTGACATTTGCTGGTTCTCCGAACTACTTAAAATTTCCGCTACCGGTTCTCCAGAACCTGCTGGATTTCACCCCTGAATACAACCATTTCAATCAGGGTGGATAAAAATCAATGATTTTTTTTAAAAAAATTAAAAAAACAGATTTTTTTTTATTTAAATCGGATTTTTTTGATTTTTATCGAATTTATTTTAATAAAAAACTTTTGGGGTAAAAATCTATCGTAAGATAGTTTTCTATTTAAGATACATAAATAATTTAGTTTATTCAGCATGAAATGGAGCTTAGTTATGGAGCATGAGGCTGTATATTCTGCAACACTGGGACGATCGGTGAGTCAATAGTGGGTCAAGGAGTAGCAGAGATGACAGTTGCTCTTTAAAAATAATGATTTAAATCGAGTTGATTTAAATCAAGCCTTTTTACTAGTGATTTAAATCATGATTTAAATTGTGATTTAAATCAACTCGATTTAAATCAAATCCACCCTGATTTCAATCAAGAAAAATCACGAAGTTGAAACTAACGAGGTTACCCTTCCCTCCTGCCGTTGCCAATCCAGGAACAAAGCCGGGGATTTGCCCTTAGAATGCATCCCGCGTGCCCAAAACGTTTGTTTCTCACGACAGGATCCGAAGGCGGAGACCCCACCCCGCTTCAGCTTTCAGTGAGAGCGCGCTCTACCCCCCTGTGTTGACCATCCTAAAGCACAGACCGCTTCGGAGGCGCGAAGTTTAAGGGACCGAGAAAAGACGCGGGAGTTCCGACCCTCACCTACCCTGCGCGCTGAATATCTACCCTTCACGGGCAAGGCCTCCGCCTGCCTTCCCTTCGCTGCTGGGCATCCTGCAGGAGGGCTAGGCTTTCGTTCCCTTTTGCCCGCCAGCTTCTTCTTGCGCCCCGCCATCTTCCCGTCTCCCGCCGCTGGCCTGCTTGCAAACCAGCCGCAATCGTTGGAGAGATACGCGGCCTCTCACGCCGGGCGAGAAAAGAACGTAGGAGGCGCCCGCTGGGTTTATATAGCCCAAGAAAGGCGATCCCGCGAGACTGCCCTGCCTGGGAAGGGGGCGCGCAAAGGCGGGGCGAGAGGAAAGCAAAAAAAAAAAAAAAAAAGAGAGAGAGAGAGACGGGGGTGGGTGGGACGTGAAAAGCACCCGCGCCGGTTTTGCCGCGCAAATGGCTGTGGGGTTCATTGGCTCAGCAAGAGGGCACCGTCTACGCAAACGAGAATATCTTATTAAAAATAAATATATGATTGGAAGCAAGCGCATAAATGTTCTTCAACTCCTGTTTTGAGGAGGAACGGGTGTTTGGTGTAATTTACTTTAAACTTTATAAAGTATTAATTTTCGAGCGGGTTTGCTCCATGAGGGAAATAAGCACTCTCCAGGATCACGTCTATGGAGGGTTCTCAATCCTCCAGGTCATGGTTGTCCCAAAGATGTTTTTTTCAAAAGACAACTGGGTTTTTTTTTCCTCCTCTCCTTGAAAACGTTTCGCTTCTCATCCGAGAAGCTTCTTCAATTTTGGCTTCTGAAGAAGCTTCTTGGATGAGAAGCGAAACGTTTTCAAGGGAAAAAACACGAAGAAAGTCCAGTTGCCTTTTGAAAAGGCACCTTTGGGATCTGCAAGATCACGATATATTCTGGGTGGAGCGAAGGCTGCGAGAGGAAGGAGGCTGTGCACTCATAGCACATACCTGCCACGCGGTCCTACTCCATTGTTTTCCTTCGAGGAGCAGAGAGGTCTTTAGAACTTTTTATCTTTACCTTTGAACCAAACCTTTGATCTGGTCGATAGGAGGATTTAACCAGAGAAGTGACAAGTTTTTACCGCAACATGTATCCTGAATCTTACAAATTACTTTGTAACTTGCATGTAGTTTTTGTAAGTTAGTTACAACTGCTGCCAAACTGTGCATGGCGTTCGGTTCACCTGTTGTATAAGATCCTTCACCGTTTCAGTAAAAAGCTTTAACCTAGGGTTCATAATTAATAATCTAAAATCTTTATTGTCAGTGCACAACATATGTACAATGAGATGGTTGAGCTCCCTCAGTGCACACACCCCAACACAATACAATTCACAGTGAAGACAGAAAATCCCATACCCAATAAATTATATTAACACCAGTGTGAACATGTTACACTTAGAGATACTTTACTATATCTTTACTATATTGTAAAGAAATCTGGCTAAGGATGAAATATTTGCTTTGTGTCTGAACACTAGTTTTTGCAAAAAAAAATAAATAAGACTGAAGAAAATTTGGTGGTATAACCCTATACAATATGCAATTTTATTTTCCTTTTAAAAAATTGTATTTGATTAGCTGCACCTTCTCTAACATTGTAGCATTCATCTAAACTCAAAACATTTGTATCATTTGGATAACACTATTTCCCAAATCACAGCAGAAATGAGGTCTGTTGCATGAGGTTGCACAATGTTTGCACTAGTTTTTTTTTACTGTATAATTTGCAATCATTGATCCCATTTTCCACATCAAGCACGTTTGATATAATTTTCAGATCAGCAGTCATAGGATCATGCTTCCCATCAAAATTGCTTTATATTTTCTATCCATTCCAAACTTAATTCCTTGCCAATTTATCTATTTTCACATTAAACAATATTGCTCTTTTTTGTAACAACCATTTCTGCAATAATTTTGCCCTCACATGGCACCACTGAACAGTGGTCTGTTGCACTAAGAACTTCTCATGACCCTTATATCCTTCCTCAGTTTTATCACTCTTTCATCTTAATCATAGCCTTTATTTTCTCCTTTTGGTGTTTTTAATATTCTTTTTGAAGCGTGTACATCAAAAATGCTTCAAAGAAAACCAGACCATTTTCTAAGCAGATACTGATCAGTCATTAAGTTGTCATAACATCGCTTGCATTGAACCCAAATGTGCTTTTTAAAAGGCAACTGGATTTTTTTTCCACTGAAAAATGTTCCACTTCTCATCCAAGAATCTTCTTCAGTTTTGAAGAACTGAAGAAGCTTCTTGGGTGAGAAGCAAAACATTTTCAAAGGAAAAAAAAACCAGGAAAATCCAGTTGCTTTTTTAAAATGCATTTTTGGGACAATCCTAACCTGGATGATTATGTCTGTCCATAGGCACTTTTATGGAAGGTGACTAGAACGTAGGACTAAAACAAAGTACAACACTCCACATACTGCTATGAAACATCTAGGTGACAAGAGCTATCACCACCTCACCTCCTGGTGACATGAGCACATTGTTCTGTTTTCCTGGAGACAATACAGGTGGCTTTCCACAATCTTCTTCCTGGCTTACTTTACTACACAAAATTGTTAAAAGTGAAAGAAATAATCCATGTTGCTCAGTTCCTTGGAGCAAGGGTGGAATAAATATGTATCTTCTCATCTTAATTTCTCATTCTTACCAGAAAATGCCAAACCTATTTCCATGCAAAAGAAAACCAAGACTCTCTAAAATTCTGGTCATTTCATTTATTTTAAACAGACTTTTAGACAACAAATACAATGCCCTGGTTGAAGGCATGATGCTGACATTTCTGGCAGCTGGAGGGAACCGGTTAAATAACAGCAGTGATCTTAGATCTAACTTTGGCAAGTGAACCCATCTGTCCCTGACCAATCGTTATCTTGTGCATTTCTCAGGGATTCTGTGGCCTTCCAGAGTGCTGAACTACAGTTTCCAACTTTCTTGGCAGTAGCATTTGCAGATGGGTCAGACTAATGAGAGCAGTGCTGTGGCATCACAATGCAAGCTGTATCCCTTTTCTGTGAGCTTCATGACATCACACACAATATCTCCAAGGGGTGGCACTTGTGATCCTGCAGTGGGATAGCGCTTTCATCATTCTGACAAAAACTGCAAGCTCCAGCGCTACGATTCATGATTACTGCTACTAGGACTGCTAGAAATTGTAATTTAGCAACTCCAGGAGGGCCTCATCTCAAACATGGTCCTTTTAAGTGCAACTATGGGCAAAATATACCTGTGAATGATTAAAGTATACCAATCAATCCATTAGTTACATTTGTTCAACTAACATATGATTTTTCATGGTTACAAGTAACAGGCTAGGGCTGTTTTTCCAGGAACTGACGGGTCTTGCTGCAAACATCACATTCCCAACTTCACGTTGATTGCTTCTCCCAATCCACTATGTAAAAAGCAAGCACTTACATGTAATCTTTGCAAGTATATCATTAACTTGAACCACAGAACTCTTTAGAAGAAAAAAGAGCCAAATTGTGAGCAGAGATAAGTTGCTAAAGAGCGTATGTAATGTTTTGTGTTCTATCAGAAGTGACCAACTGCCACTGAGCAGACCTCAATGCTGGATTGCTCTAAAGGAAGCAGTGAGGAGGCAGCAAAATCTTTGACCTAAAACCATTTTGGGGGGCACTTGCTTGTTCTGCTAGAGCAGCCTTTCCTGATATGTGGTTGGAGCCAATTGAGAAAGGCTATGTTGGAACTACAAGGGGCAAGATAGGTAAGTGACAGTTCTGGGAATTCCGGTCCCAACACACCCCAAAGGGGCTAGATTAGAAGAGGCACTCACAAGACACTGTGCATCTGTTTTACCATCTTGGGCATTCTTACAGGAACTACCATGATTATATAGCCTTGTTCTCACAATCACCAGATACTGCAGCACCTAGATGACTGTGCCATTTGAAAGCTAAGCAAGAGCTGGCAGAAGGCTTCCCAAGCACGACCCTCTATGCACAGAAACTATCCAAGGAATGAAGACAAAAAAAAAAAAAAAAACCAACAACAACAACAACAACAAAAACTAGAACCTTTCTCAGTGGCAAAGTAAGTTTTCTATATGCAGGTTGATTTTTCTTTACGGAGAAGCAGATCATCTTACAAATTCCACAAAGAGGCTTCAGTTGCATGTTGGTCATCTCAGTTGCTGCTTGAAAAAGATATATGGATAGGATGTTCTTCTCGGCTAGATGATTCAGAAGTGGACAGGGGTGGTGGTGTCAGGCATCCATTTTGAGCCCCCCCCCCCGCCCTCATGTTAAGAACACCTTGTGACACCAACTTCATGTTCTTTCTTAAACTGAGCGCCATCGAGCAAATGACTTTGCATGTTGTAAACTCTGCATCTGGGGAGTCTGTTGTAGATAATTAATTTACAAAAACAACCCAGCAATGCAAACAAAATTGATTTCAAGATGTCATCAGAGTTTAACTAGCATTAAGACATATCAGCAGGCAAATGGTTGGCAAGAGGAGCTCAGCTAATACTCACAAAACTTCAGAAAGGAGGACGAATAGTCCAAAATTTCTGAAGCAAAGAAATAAGACCAGCCAAGTTTTCCCAAGATTGGCTCTTGGCCTTGTTTCAAGGCAACAGCTACTTCTAACAAAAAACAACACTGAACAGGGCGTACAAGAAAAAAAAACATTCATGAGGTCTGCACTAAACACTGGTCCAAGTACAGCTGGATATGAGACACAGCCTGATTCCACTTCCAGCCAGCAAGACAACCTTGGCCCACACCTTCAAGCACCAAACATGTTTCTGACCAGGGATATTGATTACTTTCTTGGCCGCAGTAGCTGAGTTGACGTTATTGTGTTCGAAGCTGATAATCTAGGATGAAAAGAAAATTTAATGAACTCGGTAATGAGGAGCTATGAACCTATACATAGAGAGCCCTTCTACTCCATTTTTTTTGAAAAACTCGTTCATTCCTTACCACTTACCAAAAAAGCATCCAGGCATTTTTCTATGGAAAGAGGCATGTGAAAAATTGCCTTTCATTTTACCTTTACAACAGCAACTATTAGACTGGGAAAAAGTGACTAATCCAAAGCCCCCTGGTGGATTCTCTGATCAAGAAATTGCAAATGGTCTCCTCATTGGTACTCCAAGATTCCAATCACCATTCCACCCCTGGCCTTACTTTTTTCCCATGGTTTTTACATAGGATCATCTAATTCTAAAAACTATGCTCGACTATATACTAACCATCCCACCCCTTAATTAATTGCACAATTAATGTTCCTAGTTTTGTTGTAAGCTCTGTCTAACACAAGGGTGTCAAACTCAATTTTATTTGAGGGTCGCATCAGAGTTGTATTTTGACGTTGGGGGGCTGGGGTGGGCGTGGCCAGCTCGACGTCACTCGTGTAAGATGCGCCTATGATGGCCTGAGCTCCATTTTTGCTGGCAGAGGCACCGCAGGCCAGTCCTTCGCTGTTCCCAGGACAGCCCTGCGGGCCAGATCTAAACACCCCACGGGCCAGATATGGTCCGCAGGCCTTGAGTTTGACACCCCTGGTCTAACACATATATTTTAATCTTCTATTTTCTATTATAATTTTACGTTGTATAGTATGCCTTATTTTAATTGCGAAGCTTCTGGCACGAATAAATAGTCCCATTCCTTATCCCAGGAGAAACACGTGATAAGAGCTCTTGGTTAGTTAACCAAATTCAGCTCCACCTAGACCTCATTCTTACTGCAAGCACATGGAAACCATCCATACACCATGTGACACCCACCAGGTAAAGCACTTGATATACCAGCCTCATTTTGTGGCTGCAAAACCACTTGAAAGTATCTAATAAGCAAAGTGTCTTTTCACATACCTCCATTCTGGGTAATGTAGCGGACCCAAGGCAATGCCTGGTAGCCACTCTTCTCAATTATTTTTAAATAACGAACCTGGAAAGGAACACAAGTAAAATTTCAGCCTCTGTCTGTAGAAGTCCATTTGCTTCCCATATTCACAGGGGTGGGACAGATAAAGGAGAAGCAGCAGCATGAAGCATAGTGGACAAGATCACTGAAATCCCATATAGGCTGGCAAGAGACCCACAAGAATAGCTTTCTTACCTGAATTCCAGATGTGGTGAAATATGGGATTTCGAACTTCACACTGATGGGAGGTTTCCCTTCTTTGTCCTCAGCTTCCACACTTGGGAGCCCAAAATGGGCCCTCATCAAGTACTCCTTCCCTCCCTGTAAGTTAGCAGAGAGTCGAATTTCATTTTATCCCACCTTTCAGGGCTTCTTACGCCAAAGAGCTGAAGAAAAACCATCCGTTCCACAAAATCTGTGCAATTCTATCCAGCGTGATAAGACAGAATTCCATGGAATCAATAGAAGTGAACTAAACTTTGCTAGGCCGGGCAAAGTTCTTTTGACATGAGCTAATGAAACTTGCTCTGAACAGTTAGGCACCTACAGAGTAAGAACTGTTCTAGACAAAGTTCCTTTAGAAATAAAATGCATACAGCTTTTTTTTTATATAGTTGGCCTTCCTCCCAGAGATGTTCACAATCAATGAGCTTACTGGAAAAGACTTGATGGACCACACAATGGCACTGTTCTCAGGAACCCACTTGACATTCCCAACTGTGGTTTTGAACTTCGGTGAATCGGCATCATTGGGAACAGGAATGTGAATCTCCACGTTATTGGCTGTAGATCTGCGCTTGAACTGACTCTTGGCCTAAAAAGATTTCAAAATTGCTATAGAAGGTACAATCCCAAATAAACTGAGTAATTTGAAAAGTATAATTTCTAATTTTTTTCTAGTGCCTTTATCTCCACAAGTACTGTTCCAAAAGGCCTAGCTTAGGGTAAATTTTACTTAGTTTGAATAAAAGGGTTTTATTTTATTGGCTAAGAATCCATATTTTCCTGGCCTCTTTTTCAACCAAAAAGGCAAGGCTAAAAATGTTGGGCCTGTTCTTTCAATCGTTTTATTGGATTTTTTTATAAAAATGAGCCATCATAATTTAATAGTGCAAAGTGTGCTCCGAGGCCACACGCAGCCCATGTTTGCTCACTTTTCCTTAACCACCATGTATTTTCAACATTTATTGTATGCTCAGCAGGGAAAGATAGCAAGGGATGGACATTGGAGCCCTTTGAAATTGTTTTGAGATTTTAGCTGTGTGTGTAAACCTGGCCTCCAAGGTGCTTTAACTGCCTGCCACCTTTTCTCTAGAACCTTTGGGGACAGAATTGCTTTGCACAATGGACCATAAAGGGCCGAAAGAGACTTCTGGATTCCACTCACCTTGATCATGTACTCTATGCGGCTGTGGGAATGCTTCTCTATAACTGACTCAATCCAGATTAGAGGCTTTACCTGCAGATGACAAGGTAAACTACTATCAAATCACTGGCTCTCCAAGGGCTAGAGGATTCACTGGTTTCTCCTTCATTTCTAGGGAAAAAGGAAGCCCCCTACAGAGAACCCAAGATACCCATGGCTACTGAACCCACAGTACCACTTGTCTCTTGATTGGTCTATAAAGCCACCCAAGGCTACAGCACTTTCTTTCCAGGATTACTTCACCTTCATTTCTATCCTATACAGCAGCAATCCAACATGCAGCAATTGATTGATTCCACCCATTTCACCCACCAGGTATGTCAGAGATGTCACAAACCAGGCCACAAACCAGGGTGGATAAAAATCGATTTAAAAAAAAAATCAAAAAAATCAGATTTTTAAAATTTAAATCATTTTTTTAAATCAAATTTTAATTTGATATTTTAATGAAATGCTTTTGGAGTAAAAATCTATCTAAAGATAGTTTTCTATTTAAGGTACATTAATAGTTTAGTTTATTCAGCATGAAATGGAGCTCAGTTATGTTGCATGAGGCTGTATATTCTGCAATATTGGGGCTGTCGACAAGTCAACAGCAGGTCAGAGGAGGAGCTGCTGCGGGACAGAGATGGCAGTTGCTCTTTAAAATTTTTGATTTAAATCGAGTTGATTTAAATCAAATCCACCCTGCCACAAACTCTTCAAAAGAAAGAACCACAAAAAAAAAAAAAAAGGGTGGGTGGGAGAAACGATTGTAATCCAAGATTTAAAACACACGTACATGGGTATTAAGGCGATAAGACATGAGCTCAAATTCCCCATCGGGTGGGATAAATGAAATAGTCCTATCATTTTCAAAACGAGACAGACGAACACACTGGTGGAATTTCACATCTTCCAGTTCCACAGATTTGCTCTTGCCGCCTGTCAGGGAGATAGAAGAAAAAGCCCGGGCTTGGAAAGTATAACTGCAACAAGGGGAAGCTATAGAAGTAGGTCTGTGCTGAAATTATCCTAGGCCGATTTCCTAAAGCAGGGGTCTCCAAAACCTGGTGACTTTAAGACATATGGACTTCAACTCCCAGAATTCCTCAGCCAGCTGTACTTGGAGCCAAGCTAAGTTTAGAGACCTCCCCCTCTCCTAAAGAATAGCAATCAATCCCCGCTATAAAGAGAGGCATTGCATAAACCAGGTGCAGAGAAGTTCCCCTGTACAAGCCACATGCAGAAGACAAATACATCCCAGTAAAGCACAGAATTTATACTTACTGTCCCTAACTCTGCCCCTCTAAGCCACAGGTTCTCATACTGGGACTGATGAGCCACTGGTTAGTCATGTGGCTCAGCCAGTGGTTAGAATGCAGTACTGCAGACTACTTCTGCTGACAGCAGTTTGACAGTTCGATTCTCACTGGCTCACCTTCCATCCTTCCACGGTGGGTAAAATGAGGACCCAGATTGTTGGGGGCAATATGCCTATTCTGTAAACTGCTTAGGGAGGGCTGTGAAGCACTGTGAAGCAGTATAAAAGTCTAAGTGCTATTGCTATTAGAGGATGGTGGCAGTTTTGTTGAGCAAGCAAAGGAGGAGTGGTGTCAAAACTCTCTCCTGTTGTGCTTGGCAATGTCCTCAGGGGATTTCACCAGGCAAAGCAGAGAAAAGGCCCCAGGCTGGTTTGGTGGGATGACTCATTTAGTAGTATGTCAAAACAGCAGCTTCATTTTATTTTACTCACAAATTAATTTATCATTTTAAGAGGTCATGATACTGCCCATTTTGAGAACCTCTAAGTTTCATAATGAAGAAACTGACAGGAGGACAGAATTAAATTGGTTAATACAAAATGTTTCTGGGACAATTCCAATTAGTACAGGGGAGTTGAAAGGGATGATTTCATAAGGTCCTTTCTAGTACAATGACTCTAGTAATGACATTGCTTTTTAATATGATGGGTTAGCAGTCCACATGCAGCTCTGTAGCACCCTATTTGCAGCTTCCAGTCACCCTCCCAGCAATCCATGGCACAAGCACAGTCACAATTCAGCACTTTAAAAAAAAAAAAGGTTTAAAGGGCCAGATGGATGCCTTAAGCCTTGCAACATCTTCAAGCATTTATGTCCTTCAAGTCCTCCCCACATGTATAATTCTTTAAAATTAGGCTGCAAGGACAGGGAATAAGAGAGGCAAGCAGGTAACCCAGAAGAAGCAGACATACTCACGGCCAGTATTATCAAAGAGGACTTTGTCATTCAGGCCAAGGCGAAGCTCTGGCATTCCAGACAAGAAAACCCTCATTTTGATGGATCCAACAATTTCACTGCGCAGAACATTCCCGTTGGCACTAACCTGAAATTGAAGGGCAGGGAGGGGCGTGTCCACATTTCAAAATACCGAGAAACTCAAAGGCAAAACTAACAAGATGAAATTCCATGGTGATCAACATAAAGTGATACGTTATAATAAATGTAATGCAAGTGAAGAATGCAAAGCATCTGGGTTTTGCAACAGTACATATGAAATGGATCTAATGGCCTCAGTTGATCATAAGTGATTTCACACTAAATACTTCTAGCAAAAGAAAAGTCCAACACTGCTGGAGGTGAAGAAGCTTGTAGTGCTTCTTCAAACAGCTCCTTCTCCTAAAAGTGATCAGAATCTGTAGCACTCTTACTCAGATGATGGAGTGGGTTTGTTTTCTACATCCGCATACAGAAATATAAAAAGTAGATATTTTGCAGTAAATCTTTGTATGACATTTGTGTAAGGAGCACTGAGGTGTTTCCGGGTTGAAAAGATTAGCCAGTGACATCACTGTTCTCCAGAGGATGCCCAGAGGATGCCCAGTTCTAGCAGGAGCTGGAATGAAGGACAGGAATTCACCCTGCCCCATGGCACCACACCAGAACAGGTCTCAAACATGAGCTTGCTTACTTCCAACCCAGAGTCCTAACCACCTGAGCCATTGTGCTCCTGGACAGTAAAGATTTAGATAAATGAACCAATTGCCTGGATGGAGTAGAATCATTTTTACTGGCGGTACATAAGCAAGGCCGGGTGGATTATCTGCTGTGAATGCTATCTCAACTATTTAGAGACTCAAAAAACAATTTTATTTATTAAGATCTGTCAATTAGCAAATAAAAGGAACTTGAATTAACGTTTGAGTCTCTATGTAACTAAGATTCTCTCTGTCATTCTCTTATAATTTTTCAGTGTTTCATCCCACTAATATACATAATTATTAAAATTAAAGAGACTCAAAGAATTTTGCTGGACCTTTCTGAAACTTGAACTCCATTACAGTGATCAGAGATCAGCTCTTGTTTAAACACTGAGCAATTCTGGGCTGAGAAAAGAAATTCCAAAGGTCTTGAAAATCTGCTGAGAAGGCCAAAACAGTAAAATAATAAATCTGTCTGGACCATAAGATCTAGAGTGACTCTCTTGAAGATGCTCCCACTTTCAGACAGTTTGTTTCTCTCTCTCTCTCTCTCCCTCTCTCCCCTCCTCCCTCTCTCACACACACATATATACAATCCACTTTATGATTTGTAATCATAGACATACCAAAAGATTAACAGATTCTATGACATCCAGGAAGACTTCATTCTTTCGGTACTTGATTCCTTCAGAACGCCAAGACACGGCATTTGTAACAGTGGCAGGAGGACGTGGAGCTCCAGTTTCCAATTTGTGGCCTTCTTGTGTTATGTATCTATATCAACACAGGCAAGATGTTCAAAATACGAGTATCTGCATATTTTAGTCCTAGAGATTTATTTAAATTAGGATTATACGAACTAAATAAAGGACAGTTTTAGCCATCCTGAATTGGGATTATTAAATATACAGAAAATGTGAGTCTTTTAGCTCCAAGCCACATTCTTACTCTTGTAAAATTTTACTATCTGTGGTTTGAGGATATCCAAAGTCCATCAACTCATCTAGCAGTTCATAAATAATCACAAAATTATCCCGAATGCTCTCTTCTTCCAGTTCCTTGAAATATTCAGAAAAGACCTGAAATAAAAAGTTAAAAAGGAATGCAATATGCCTATATGGTAAAATTCCAATTTCATTATCAAATTATTTTTTTAAATAAAAGTTGTTGATATAATCACAATTACTTCTCACTCTAGAGAATAAACTCCAAACGAAATCTCAGAATTTGAATAATAGAATCAATGCCACACTCACCTGAACTACCTTGTATAGAAATGAGAACACGAGAGATACACAGGCATTCTTCTTTGAAGTGGCAACCACTGGGATAGCATATTCAGGAGCTTATAGATATTTGTATTTCCAAGCTATTCCTCTTTATATTTTAGATTTTACTATCTTCTTTTTCAATGAACATCCTACTTAATTTCCTGCAAACTATTAACTTGTATCAAAAAATTTTATAAGACATATCCTAACCAGAAATGCAATGATTCAAAACTGCAATGATTCACTAAAATAATGTCTTTCTAGGCAAAATCAATGAAAGTACTGTATCTAGATTATGGGAAACAGGTTATTCTTTGGACAGACCAATACTATGCCCAATTGCAGGCTCTGTATTTTAAGAAAGATATTAATACATTGAAATGAGTCTAAAGAAAGGCAAAAAAAGAAATTAGAAGGCTCAATACCAGATGGATACCAGGCTAAACATATGGAACTGCATATGTTTAGCCTGGAGACAATTGAAACGATCTGAAAGCAATCTTTGACTATCTAAAAGATTGTCACATAGGAAAATGTGTTTTTAAAGGAGAGGGTTAGTACTAATGAATTCAAGTAAGAGAAAATTTGACATTAATATGAATTTCCTGCTTTTATGCTTCTCATTTATATTTGGCCATTGAAAAGTCAGAGCTTATTGAAGGCAGATCTTTAGAACTGCTTTTCATATTCTCTTCATAGCATGAATTCTTCAACAATCGAAGGCAATCAACTTTGTTTCACTAGAACGTAAGTAAATGGATGACAAGATACAGCAAGAAGGAATTTTCTGCCTGAGCAGGGTTTAGAGTAGATCATTTTTGAAATCTCTCCCAATTCTGAAATTTAAAGGTTGATGTAATTGTTTTTCTTTTTTCCTTGACCAGATTTAGTGAATTCAGACCTGATCAGCAGCTCTCCAATATCATCTAGACCAGTGGTCACCAACTGGTGGTCCACGAGAAAATTTTGATGTTCCGCAGAAAAATTATTTGCATTTTTATATTGCACTAAATCCTCAAACTACGACCCCTGGGCCGGATATGTGCAGCGAATGTTTGTGTTGCTGCAGAGTCTCCCCCTTCGGAGACTTTTTGTGCAGGTCGGAGGGGGGCAGAGATTCTAACTTGGGGTCTGCTTCAGCCTCCTGGTGTGGGGCTTTGGGCGAAGGCTGGAGGGAATTGCTGCTGGTGGCAAAGAGCCAGAGGACCTTGTTCCAGTGGGACTGCCTCATGGCCCGGAACTGACAATCTCAGCCCGCTGAGCTCCAGGCGCCGGTACCTGGCCTTACACTCCCATAGATCTTGCCTCTGCTTGGAAAGCCTATGCTCATAGTCCTCAGTGAGGTGCTTCTGCTGAGCCTCCTTCTCGGCCAGATCCAATTTGAACTGAGCTGTTTTGTCAACTCTTTCTCATGGTGGCTGCTTAGCTCCAACAACTGCTTCCTATTGGGGAGGCAAGGAGTGGCTGGGAGGGGAGGGGCAAGTAGAGGCCAGTGAGGCACCCCTCAAGGCGAGTGACATCGAGTTGGCCACGCCCACCCAGCAGGTCATTAGGCAGATCATATTAGTGGTCTGTGGGATTTAAAATTATGAATTTAGTGGTCCCTGAGGTCTGAAAGGTTGGTGACCCCTGATCTAGACCTCCATTTAGTGTTTTTTTAAGCTGGAAAGTATTTAAGAGATAATAATAATAATAATAATAATAATAATAATAATAATAATAATAATAATAATAATAATTTTATTTCTATACCGCCCTTCTCCCGAAGGACTCAGGGCGGTATACAGCCTATTTAAAAACACAGAACAAAACAACGATTAAAATTTAAAAACATTAAATAATTAGGCTCCAATTAAAATCCCAAAAATTTAAAATACCCCAATTTAAAATCGTTATGTTTATAGCCCGGCCTGGCAGAACAACAGGGCCTTCAATGCGCAGTGAAACACCCGGACGTCGGAGATCTTACGTATTTCTGGGGGCAGTTCATTCCACAGGGCTGGGGCTCCCACAGAGAAGGCCCTCCCCCTGGGTGTCGCCAGCCGATTTAACTTGGCCGATGGCACCCTGAGGAGACCCTCTCTGTGGGAGCGGACTGGTTGGTGGGAGGCTATTGGTGGCAGAAGTCGGTCTCGAAGGTATCAGGGTCCTATGCCATGGAGCGCTTTAAAGGTGGAAACCAACAAATAAATAACAGATAAATAATAAATAATAAGTAAGTTTATGAGAACAAAATACAGATTAGCATGTGAATAACGAGGGAAACTGCCTTTCTTTTGACTAATTTAGTTATTAACTTGAGCCTTTTTAAAAAATTAAGTCTGAAGTGGAAAGTTTGGCTAAAGAAATTCCTAAAAATTGGCCTTCTTCACTATCTGGAGTCCTAGATCAAGGTGTCAGCACATTAACCCTTATTGTGTCAAAAGATACAATATAAATTGTTGTGTTTAATCCACATGAAGCGAACACCTCCATGAGCCAGAATAGGTGAGAGCATCCCTTCTTCTTCCTTCTCCATAAGTATAGGCATAAAATGCTCTACTTCTGACATATCCACATCTCCACGGTAATTTCTACAGATAAGAACCTAAAACAGTAGAGACATTTATTAGCAGTTTTTGAAACAGTAAAATTCATGAAAGTTGCCTCAGCCAAGTTTGTATGTGCTACAAAAGAAACCACTTTTCAACTAACCAGCTATAGTACCAGAACCTCACTGAGTCTCGATACTAAACAACCCTCTAGCTTTAAATAGCAACTGGTTTCAAGTAGGAAGTGTAACGGCTAGAAGTTCATTTAATTAGGCCACTAGTGATATGAATCTAAATTTAATCCCAAGGAAAGAGCAACAGATACTGTCCCTCCCAGCAATTCTCTTTCACAGAACAACAAGATAGAATTACATAAACAAGAATAACATTAAACAGATTCAACTTGTGGCTTATTTCACCTTTCTTCCTTCTCTCAATAGTAGAGAAGAAGAGACATTCAATGGTGGGGTGCATTAAAGGGACTTAAGTGAGGGAGAGAACAGAACAACAAAGAAATGTGGACATATGGTGAGTTTCTGGCATGGCTCCGTTTAAGTCCTTCCCCGAATATTCTATTTAAAATCAGAATTCCACGTTTCTAGCAAAGCAAAAACTTAACACCATGCTTAGCCTTTCCTATTTATAATGCCCTTAACTGTTTTTTTTTAAATCGCAGAATAGAGCAGCTACCTCTCTGAAAGCATTTATTTTATTTACACTTTACAGCTGGTAGACTGCCCCTGCAGCTGGAGGTTTCGCGGAAGGCCCATCCCCTCTCCACACACCTTGCCCTTGAGATCCAATACATAGACGGCGCTAGCCGACATGACGGCGGTCTTCCACCAGCCCGCAACCGAGAAGCCACGGCGCTCCCGAACCCAGCGCTTCTCGGTACGCCCGAAAGCCTCGCGAGCTCACATCCGCTTGACTTGCACTTCCGTTGTAAAATTACAACGCCTGAAGATAGAGAGAACGGGTAGTGCCTAGAGCGGCATCTAGCCAACAAGAACGCTATAATTGAAAAAGAATGCTTATACAGTCAAAATTCCCTACCTACAAGATATAACTCTATGATAACGAACGTAACGTACACCCGTTCCAGCCAATGCTAGAGGCCGCCGGCTCGTGAGGACATATTAACCAATGGCAGGTTGCCGCTGTAGTCAAGACCGTCTATTGACCAATGGGATTTTCAGTCCAATTTTTCCGGCTATAACCTAGAGGAGGGAGTACACCTGATGACGTTTCAGTCGCAGTGACCAATGAAATCCCACCGTTATGAAGATGGACAGCTTTGCTGGCCGGTAGCAAATTCCATAGAGGCGCCGGGTCGAAGAACATGGCGAAGACCTACGACTACCTCTTCAAGCTGCTGCTGATCGGGGATTCCGGCGTGGGCAAGACGTGCGCGCTCTTCCGCTTCAGCGAGGACGCCTTCAACGCCACTTTCATCTCCACAATCGGTGCGTCACCGCCTGGCGACGGCAGCATTCCGCCTACCGCCACTGTCTCTATGACAACTCGCTCCCTCGCGACCTCAACCCCTTCCGGTCGGCGTTACCATGGAAACCGCCCCCTCCCATCTCCCGCGGCTCAAGAGAGGGGCGAGGGCGCGAAGTGGGCCGCTGTTCATCTGTGAGCGCGGCGAGAGGCAGCGTCCCCTCAGAGACCTTGCGGGGACATGAAGGGGAGGGAATTGGGTCTCGTGTGGACTGAACCAGCAGGCTGATCCGGGTTCACGTCCCCACACCAACGGCCCAAATTCTCTTCAGTTCGCCTTTCTCGGAGATTGTGAGGGGGGCTCAGATAGGAGAAAGGCCTTCCTCACTGGTAATTTGGCGAAGGGAACAAAAAAAAAACATGCTGTAAATTATTTTTAAAAGACTTATGAATAAAAGTCGAAGCCACTTTTCCAAGCAGAAAAATGGGTGAAAAACTGTAATCTATCTTTGCTGGTTTTAGAGAAAGGAAAAGAGAAAGGAATAGCAGTAAAAAACAAAAAAGAAACAGCCATGGGATTATTTATGATAGATACAGTGCTAGATCGGATCAGAGACATCCTGCTTTCGAATCATCATTCACTAAATAAATAGCCTCTCATCCCAACCTATCACAGAATAGGTGACAGCATAGCTAAACTGGGATTTGCTGCTGTCAGATGAAACTATGGCTTTATGAGATGACTGAAGAAATTTGTGTGAAGGTCGTCAAGTGTTACTACTTTTGATGGCTTGGCAGTATCCCTTAACAGTGGTTAAGCAATAATAATGGAGCCCCTGTTTTTAATTATTTGCAGATGAGATCTACTATCCTGGGATTTCTCTTAAATTTTCTGTGATTATTTTGAAGACAAGTGGGTGAATGAGTCATTCTGAGAAAGGAAAAGTATGCAAATAACTTAAAATCTAAAGAAACTGCATTGTCCATCATTCTCAGCTATAAAAAAGAACAAATGGATGCTCCGATTCCTTCAAAGCTAACAAATGTTATATTTCTAAATCTTTTGTAGGTATTGATTTCAAAATCAGGACGATTGAACTCGATGGCAAAAAAATTAAGCTGCAAATATGGTAGGGGACACCTCAGAGACTACCAATGTTGCTATATCAAAACCTAATATAGGCATCCTATATGTGGTGAGCCCACAACACAGTTGAAGAGCCCCAGATCAGAGAAGATTGCTTTAGAACAGGGATGGTGGTCTTATGACTTGTACATGCTTCAAACCAAATGCCAAATGTTAGCTATTATTTTACATATCATATCTTTGATTTCATATAAGCTCATTATATATAATTAGAAAGTAAAAAAGAGGTAGTTGCAGACAACTGAACAATCAAAAAGAATCCTGGATGAGCCAATCTGCTGTTTTACATAACAGGTAGTACTTGACTTAACAACTACAATTGGGGCCAGAATTTGCATTGCTAAGCAAGCCGGTTGTTAAGTGAGTCATGCCTGATTTAATGACCTCTATGTCATTGTGGTTAAACGAATCACCATGGTTGTTACATGAATCACTTGGTTGATAAATGAATCCAGATTCTCCCATTGACTTTGCTTGTCAGAAGCTGGCTGGGAAGGTTGCAAATGGCAAACGTGACTGGGATAGTGCAACAGTCATAAATACATACCAGTTGCCAAGCATCCAAATTTTGATCGTAAGACTGCAGAGACACTGCGATAATCAAATGCAAAGAATGGTCATAAGTAACTTTTTTAACACTTACAATTTTGAACGGCCACTAAACAAATGGTCATAAGTCCATTGTACAGTATTTGTACATAAGTCTACTTGTGCAATATTCCTATAGGCTCCATTGTCTCATTTACTGGTTCCCTTTTATTTATCCCACTTCTCTGCCTAGAGAGGTCTGCCTCTTCATAGTACAGAGATCATAAGAGAGCCAAAATCCAATTGCCCAAACAATATCACTCTTCCATCCTGCCCTCATCCTAAGAACAATGGAGCTGAATAATAAGCTCTGATAAGGATGGAGCAGAAATCTGTCTTCCACTTTCTGACGTTAAGGTTCCCAGCCTTCCATCCTTCTGAGGTTGGTAAAATGAGATCCCAGATTGTTGGGGGCAATATGTTGACTAAACCGCTTAGAGAGGGCTGTAAAGCACTAAAGCAGTATATAAGTCTATACTATTGCTATTAAAGATGTATCAAATAGTGGCGTAATTTAAAAGTAGTAGTATTTATAAAGCCCTTGAAACAACATTTTGTCCTATTCTAGGGACACAGCTGGGCAAGAACGATTCCGGACAATCACAACTGCTTATTATAGAGGAGCAATGGTAAGTTCAATTCTCTACAGTACTGATGAGCATCAAGTACTGATGTACTGCTGTATTCTATAGTACTGATGAGGCTCCTCAAAGTCTCCAATCTGTTCTCAATTGAGACAGTGGTTCTCAATCTTTTCTTCACCACAGACCCCCTTTAAATATCTTTTGTGGCCACAGACCATGGCCATGGACCGCCATGACTTAACTTAAGATTTAAATCCTAATATTTCTTCAAGCATTCAGAGACACACACACACACACCCCAATGATGACATCCTGGCCCCCTAGGAGTCCACAGACCACAGGTTGATAACCATTGTATTAAGATGTTCCTTCAGTAGGAACTTGGCTGTAGTTAATATTAAAGATTTTGTATCTGTGCTTGCTGGTTTTTTTTTTTTTGTTCCTTATTGCTTTCCTTCCAACTTTTCTAAATGTTTAGAGTTCAACTTACTTTTTCTTTCCTTACCATAGCGTCATTTCTTTCCTTTTTTATGTTTCAGCACTGATTCTCTATCCTCTTTTGCATCAGATTTAAATCTCAGAGTTGAATGCTTCCCACACAATTCTCACCTGCCTACCCTCCCTCACCCCCTTCATCACTAGTCAGATCAGTCTCCTGCTTCTTTCCACCAAACTGTTCCTTGGAAATTCTTTCTCAATGCTATCAGCTAAGTTGTATCAGTTATCTCATTTACATTTACATTGTCAAGTTCTTAAAAAACCAAAGACGCATCAGTCTACTTTTCTGTCTCATTCTTTAGGGCATCATGCTAGTATATGATATTACCAATGAGAAATCTTTTGAAAATATTCAGAACTGGGTCAGAAACATTGAAGAGGTATGTTTTTTGTATTAAAATGTATAAAACCTCTTGTTTTTTTTAAGTGTCAGATTTTGTTTTATTTCTCACAGGTATTCCTAATGCAGGAAGATATTTGGGAGATATTTTGTCTCCTGATATTTGGGAGATATTAACACTTAAGTAGTAAAGTTTATACTTGACAGCATATTGTTCAAGGCTGTACTTCTTTCATTGACAGATAGGAGGATTGATTAAAGCTAATGGGAAAACTCTTTTGTCTTTCTAAGACCCCCAAGAGCAGTCATTGCACTGGATAGACAATCCTCCTAAATAGATTTTGGTGACCTGATAACTTTCAAGGGTGTTGAGGTTACAGTGTCTAAAAACTAACCAGTAGAACCAATAATTGATTTGGAATTTTGGAGATATCTGAATATTGCCAGGTTGTTGAAAGCTAGATGGACATATAATCCTTTTTTTCCCTTAGGGCAGCTTCCTGTTTGTTTCTAAACTTGTTGAAGCACTTTCTACCTAATAGTGTCTTTTTGATTCCTGCAGAAAATTGCACAATTGAACATTATTAAATGTTGGAATGTGCAGAAATGGACAGACTCACAAAGGAATTACAAAATAGAGAAGAACACGATTACTATTTAGTATGGGAAAAGTGGTACACCTGGTTGGAAGGCAGAGAAAGGAAAATTAGGACAAATATAGGTTAACAATGAACCACCAGAATAGACAAAAGAGATAATTAATAATATTAAGGAGTCAAAAGCACAAATAAGAACATACAATACAATTACGATAAACTTGATATATAATTGAATTTTTGTTTATATGTTTACATGTTTTGTATGTTTTGTTGTGATTTGTTTTGTTTAGTTTGTATTTTCAAATAAAAAAAAACAAAACAAAAATGTCAACTACGTTTGTGATAATCTCATAAATGAGCTGAAGATATTTTCTTTCTCCTAGCATGCATCTCCAGATGTAGAAAAAATGATCCTTGGAAATAAGTGTGATATAACCCACAAGCGGCAGGTTTCCCGAGAGCAAGGTGAAAAGGTAAAGTTCATCCTAGAATCTAGAAATTCAGAGCATCACATAAAAAGAAGTAAATAATCATCCAACTCTTGTACAGTTAATCCTCAATTTACAACCACAATTGATCCCAAAAATTCCATTGCTAAGCAAGACAGTTGTTAAATGATTTTTGTCCTATTTTGCAACCTTTCTTGCCATAGTTAAGTGAATCACTACAGTTAAATTAGTAACAAGTTGTTAAATTAATCTGACTTCCCCACTGACTTCGCTTGGGAGAAGATCACAAAAGGTGATCACAGGCTTCAGGATACTGCAACTGCCATAAATATATGTCAGTTGCTAAGCGCCTGTCTGAATGTTGATCATGTGACCATGGGGATGCTGCAATAGTCTTAAGTGTGAAAAACTATCACTCAAAAACTTTGGATGGTCACTAAACAAATGGTTGTAAATTGAGGACTACCTATACTGTGGGTTTTGGATTTTGTCGACCTTGCTTCAAAGCAAATATTTCAGAAGTGGGAGAATAGTATAATTCAGGAGGTTTGGTATTTACCCTGAAGTTGTATTAGGTTAACAGAAAACAACAAAACGATAGAATAGCCATGCTGGCAATAAAAAGTCAAATGCAAATAATTTTTAATCATACATATATAATTCATAAGCCCTTGTGAAGACTGCAGTAGACTCCAGAAAACTTCGGATATTTCATATCATTTATTTGAGTTAAAAATCCTAATCTATTTTTGTTCTGTGACACAAAGTGAAAAGAGAAAGCTCCTTTCTCTGATACCCTTTGTTCTTAGTCTGGACATTGAACTGAACATGGTGTATGGGTGACCTCCATGGTGAAATCTGAGCCAGTTTGCCACCAGTTCGCTGGCCGCACATGCACTGTGCATGCATGCACAGTACACACTAAATGCATGCTGCATGCGCTCACATGCACAGTATGTGCCAAACAGGCGCTTTGTGCGGAAAAAGGCTTGGGAAGGTAAGTAGAACAGCGGGAGGGGGAAACAGCTGTGCCGCACGATTTAGATTTCACTAGAAAGCAGGATTTCCTGCTTTCTAGCAATTTTAAATCACGCAGCACAGCTGATCGTTGGAAATACTGGTTCAGAGGAACCGGTAGCTTTTTTTTAACTACCAGTTCGCCTGCAAAACGGTAGCATTTCACCACTAATTGGACCTAATTGGAGCACTTTGAGCATTTAACCAAATACAGCATGTTGTAAGGCAGAAAAAAACATGTTAATGCAGTTGGACAACTTAGATGACTGTTTTTCTTTCTTAACCTTTGAGCCCTGAAAGGCCTTTGGTCTTTCTATGTTGTTAGAAATGTAGTCATTGCTACAAATACGGAAGCAGTTTCTAGCGCTTGTGAAAGGCAGTTTTAAATTTAAAAAAACCCAAAAACTCACATGTTTGACGGTAGTTAGTATGCCCACATCAGATTGTTTGTATATAGCCTTTGTATTCCCATCATATTAGAATGTTTTGTTTTTTGATAGCAATAGAGAGGAAGAGTTTCATGTTAAAATTCTGTTTCATGCAATTTCATTTGAGGTCTCTTTTTCTTCAGTTGGCTGTTAGCTTTGGAATTAAATTCATGGAGACCAGTGCAAAGGCAAACATTAATATAGATAATGTAAGTATTGGCTCTTCATCTTGTAAAATCACTCTTGTCCAAATAACAAATGGTTTATCTCGTGTGATATCCCAAATGTGATTCTGTGAGGATTTGGATTCCAGTGCTAAGAAATGTCTTAGTGGCCGCCAATGGTTGGTGTCAAATATATTAATATAGAAAGAGGGGAGTCATTTGGAATAATTGCATCAATTATATTTAATTCACATTACATTTAGTATTATTTTTTTAAAACCCACTGACCTCTTTACCATGGCCATACTAAGATTCTAGAGCAGGGCTGTCAAAACTCCCGGCCCACGGGCCAGATGCATCACGTGTTGGCCATGCCCAGGCCCAGTTTAGCAAAGGGGAAAAAAGTTCCAATATGTCACATGGCACTGCTGTGACGACTTGAGTTTGACACCCGTTCTAGAACATAGCCATCAGCCACTCAAATGCCAAGTTTATGCCTGAAACTGTTTTATTCTTTGAACATTAGACTCCCATTCTTGTTCACTACACCAGCCTTTTACAATACCTAGTGCTTGACCTTATTTACACATTCTATCATTTTGATCTCAAATATCTAGCAATCTTACTGCGCATTCTATGGTCAGCTAACAAAAGCGGTATATAGCTAATCCTATCCAAATAGGAGACTACATAATTGGCTTTGACTATGCCAATTGTGAATTCTGGCAGCTGTAGCTGCCACACATCCCAGTTGTTTATGGCCATATTTGGTTAGCTGTTGGCGTATGAATGAATGGCCAAATGTTTTCTGGGTCCTTCCTCATTTGGAATAATTTGTATTTAATTTTGGTGTTTTTGATATAAAGAAAACGGAGAGTTCAAAAGCAATGTGGTATGCAGTTTGTAGCAGTGAAGCATTTTTCAGTCATGCACTTTTGTATTTCTTGTTTTCATTTTAGGCATTTTTTACACTTGCCAGAGACATCAAAGCAAAAATTGACAAGAAACTGGTAAGCACCTTCACTATAAGAGAGTTCCCTTGGGGAACTCTAAAAAACTGGCAAATATTCTCTTTCATGGGTATGAAGATATTCCCTGATTGTCCGACTTATTGATTGGATTCACACATCACTCTTAAGTGGTTTGTTTTGTTTAGATTTAGCATACTGTGGCAACCTAGTCATTGTGGTTTTGTAAATCATGCTTAACCATGGCATCATATGATGTTTACAATAAGATCAGTAGGCAACGTTGCCCTCTCTATCCTTTTTCTTAGAAAGCAAAGGTGCTCTTGAAAATTGAATGGAAGCTATGAGTGAATTATTTGGCATTGAACAGCAAAATGCTTACATGCACATGGGAGTGTATAATAGTTTGTATAAGCAATACAGTTTTCTAGTACTGGAGGCAGGAAGTTTATTATAAGTATAATGCATTTATTTGTTTATTGCAGTATTTATTGACTCAAATCATACAAGTTTTTTTAATGTTTTTAAAATGCTTTTATCATGTTTTTTTTTTAATTATGTCACTGTTTGTATTATTTCTGTTGTAAGCCGTCCAGAGTCCCTTGGGAGTTGGGCGGCATAGAAATATGATTAATTAAATTAAATTAAATTAATTAAATTAAGTTCTGGATAGTGTAGAAAAAAGGAATAATTACAATTAATATAGAATTGCAGGTTCTGGATAGTATGGGGAAAAAGAATAATTAAAATTAATGTAGGATTGCATTACACATTAAAATGCTCAGAATTTTCCACCCAAACCATTGAAAAGAAAGGTCTTAAGAGGCTTCTGGAACATCAGAAGAGGAGGGACGGGGTCAAAGTGTTCTGCAGTGCAGGGTCAACAGCTACTACCATTGAAGAGGAAGGGTGGACTTCCTATACCCAGGCCAAGACAAAGTTTCATCTATCTGTGCAGCCAATACAATTTGTGCTCTCCACGATAGGGCTTGAATCAAGACAATATACCCTGTTTTCCCCAAAATAAGACATCCCCTGATAATAAGACCAATGGGGCTTTTGAGCACATGGCAATAAGGCCAAGCACTTATTTCAGGGTTCAAAAAATATAAAACAGGGTCTTATTTTTGGGAAAACGCTGTAGATAATCTGCTTCTTCTAGAATCTATTATAGCTAACTTTTCCCAAAAAGACGAGGTTGAAGAGGAGGTGAAAATTGTCAGATATAACCAGATCAAAAGTTGGCTACTTTCAAGAGAGTGCACACTATCACCTCTTTCAAGGCAAGTGGCATTCTGCTCTCTCAAAGAGGCATTGACCACTGCTTAGCTCCAGCTGCACATGCCTGGTCATTAGCCCAAGAGAGCAAGGAGCAGAACAGATCAGGTCTACAGGTAATAAGGCTCAGAGTAAAAGTACCACACCCATTTTTAGGGTTCCACAAACTCAATAGAATCCCAGGTGATATTGCATGGCAATTGCCAATCTAATTGTAAGGATAACCCACAAATATGTTTTGAAACAATCAGATCCTCAAGCTCTCTTCCCTGTCCTTCGCCTTACTACTCTAAAACCTAAAATCCAGGAAGGCCAATCAATAGGATCACATCCCTGTTAATGCCCAACCACATCTCAGCAATATTAACCAATGTACAGCTTTCCCTTCTCTTGTAATGGCCTATCCAGGGCAAACCCTATTATTTGGGGCGGGGGGAGGGGGGGACTTTACTATCAGACAACACATAGTGATCATATAAAACAAGAGCTCGTAATTGGAGTTCTAAGTTGAGATTCCAAGGGAGGGTACAGAAACAGTGTGTCACTTTTTTTTCTTTATTCAACTGATTTCATAATTACTGTATATAATTATCCTATATGCCATACGTGATTTTGCTGCTCTGGATATACTGTTGCATAGCATTGCTGGCAGCTTAATATTACTTACATGTTCCAACAGTATTCCAGCATTACTTCATCAGTTTTGGCTAGTTCTGCTGGCATAACTGGTATAGCAATAATATAATAAAGCTTTCACTCTATTCTGCTAGTGGATTTTAAGTTTAAGAATGACTTTTAAATTTCCTAGTAACTGAATCTCGCCATTCTTTACCTTTCTAGGAAGGCAATAGCCCTCAGGGCAATAGCCCAGGAATGAAGATCAGCCCAGATCAGCCAAAGAAAAGCAGTTTTTTCCGATGTGCCCTTCTTTGAGGGGTACAGCCTTAACATGAGGTGCTGTTCAACCTTTCTGGACTTGCCCATTTGCACGGGCTTTTTTCCCTTTCTGGATCTGATCCCACACCAGTCTAATGCAACGGGACAAAGTGGCTCCTTTTCATAATCGACCCTTCTGCGATAGAGAAGCATTAATTCCATCACTGCTCCTGATAAATGTGGGGCATGTAGATCAAGAAATCAGATACCGGACATTTTGAAACAGGCTTTTCTTTTTCTCTTGGGAGATGTGGTTTGTTAACTGTTATCATGGCTAGTAGAAAAAGTGATGATCAGCATAATTCTAAATGATTTTTCTCTGCCTTCCCAATCTATGAAGGAGTGTAGGGTGTATCCTGTAAGACAGAATGAAGCACTGACATTTGTAGCGGATTACTCACCCTCCCTCTTGGAATCAGGAAAAACAAATTAGCCTGTTCTTGGCACTCGTTCTAGACACTCCCATGATAGAAATTGCACAATGTCTCAAAATAAAAGTAAATTATTTTTTTAGAGAAATCGGTGTGTATTCTTACTTATACAGGTCAAATTCCTTTCCTCTTGTGTTTCCTTCTTGGTATAGGAGATTGATGCAGGGAGAGTAATTATTTGACTGATTAGATAAATGTTCGATTTTGAACTGTGAACTACAAATCCTTGTGATCATATAAAGGTTCCCAGCAGGTTAGACAACAGCAGTTCACTTTGCTTACTGCACCTTGGTCTGACTATGCTAATTTTGCAGTTCTTCGTTGGCATTAGGCTCTTGCCTGACTTACAAATAGCTGTTTTCTCCTTTGAAAAAATTACTTGGGTTCAGCCTTTTCTGTGGGATTCTCTGAAATTCCCAAGCACAAATTCAAACTTAGTATTGACCCTGTGGACATATATTGCCACAATAGAAACCTGACCTTGTAACTTTTCTTCAGTGTATTCAGGATTCCAGTATAACTTCTGTATCTCTGGAAGACTCACTTATATGTTGGAATCTATCTATTTACAAGAGTTTATTATAAAACGGCAACTTGGGCTTCATAACTAAAACTATTTTATCTGGGCCAGAGCTGCTTCCTATGTTTTTTCCCATGCAGCTCTGTGTGGCAGTATCAAAGTAGTGGATATGGAAGTTACTTAATGAAACCTGTACTCTCTTTTTCAAGATTACTGGAATAGATTTCCAAATCTTTTTGAACCCATCCATTAAATGAATAGTAAGTTATCAAAGAAAATACGATCCTGATTTCTGACACTGCCCAAATGTGGGGAAAACTGAACCAAAGATAATCGGGACTGTTTTTGAGAGAGAGATACAGCCAAGAATGAATCAAGTTCCTTCTGTGAAGGATAAGATACAAATTATACTAAAGATTCAGTATTCTCTCCCAATACTTCTGATTAAAAAATATCAAAATGATCTCCATTACCTAGGAGTATTTCTAGTTGCAATCCTTAAAATAATATTCTGGGTTGTGTGCTGATTAAGAGGAGAGGTTTTCACACCTGTTTTAGGACAGATCAGACCAGTCTGTGCTCCATTTTTCATTTATTTAATGTGTTTATATAGCATTTATATATCACTTGATTATTCATCAATGAGGGGAGGGTATTGTGCAATACTTAAAGCCACCAATGCAGCTACTAGTCTTTTAACTGCCTTGGTTATATGTGTTGTGAGAACCAAGCCATGAAATACTTGTCTCACCAGCATCACAACTTTGCCAGTAAACGAAGTAACCAATGGATGTGAGGGTGATCTGACCACAACATCTGTCACTCCACTGATTGCCAGGGTTGATTTGGCTAATCTGGCTAGCTAGGCGGGTGTTGCCTTCTTCCCTCATCACTCCATGTGCATCCTTCCCAAAGCTCTGCACTTGATGGAAGAGGATGACCATCCCAGATAGGAGTGTAGCAATTTTTGGTCAAGGTCAACCTATTTTCAAAGCACCTTAAAGCCAGACAAGGATTAATGGATGGAAACTGATTGGAGAGATTAAACCTAGAAATAAGGAGAAATTTTCTGACAGTGACGACAATCAACCACTGGAATAGCTTGCCTTCAGTAATTGTGGGAGCTTCCTCACTGGAAGCTTTCAAGAAGAGACTTATTGTCTAAAATCTTAGACAGAGTAAGTACATACTGTACACACCTAGAGATCCCTCCCATCTCCGCTAAAGTTGATACCAAAAACTGGACTTATATTTATCTCAAAAGGCCGTGGAAATGTAAATTCTTAATCTCTGCTTTTGGGAAACTAAAACTAAAAATATATCTCAAATTGTAAATCACGTTACCATCTCAAAAATCTTATTACAAAATAATTATTAAGTCACCAAGATTTTAGTTTTCCTTTCCTCACCCAGCCTATGATGAGAATGATGTGAGAGAACCTTGAATTCTCTTGAGAAAAAACAAAATGAGCTGCAATGTGTCCTGCAATGATAGAGGGGTTGTTGAGTGGGTCTTATGACAACCCTGCAGTCTAGTCCACTTCTGAAGCTGAGGGTCCCTAACTCCACACTATAAAAAAAGATGTTGAGATTCTAGAAAAAGTGCAGAGAAGAGCAAGATGATTAGGGGCCTGCAGGCTAAAACATAAAACGAATGGTTGCAGGAACTGGACATGGCTAGTCTAGTGAAGAGAAGGACCAGAGGAGACATGATAGTCATCTTCCAATACTTGAGGGGCTGCCACAGAGAGGAGGGGGTCAACCTATTCTCCAAAGCACCTGAAGGCCAGACAAGGAATAATGGATGCAAACTGATCAAGGAGATTCAACCTGGAAATAAGGAGAAATTTTCTGACAGTGAGAGCAATCAACCAATGGAACAGAAGTTGTCTTCGGAATTTGTGGGAGCTTCATCACTGGAAGCTTTCAAGTAGAGACTGGACTGCCATCTGTCAGAAATGGTATACGGTCTCCTGCTTGGGCAGGGGGTTGGACTAGATGACCTACAAGGCCCCTTCCAACTCTGTTCATCTGAAATGGCTTTGGCCGTGCAAGCTGGGAATCTTGAGAGTTGTGGTCCTCATGCATCTGAATTCTGAAAGACATCAAAAGACCTGTCATCCATCTATCTTATATCTATGTATGTATGTATGTATGTATGAATTTATTTATTTATTTATTTATTATTTATTTAAATTTGTATACCACCCTTGTATAGATTTATCTCTATCATCTATCTCTATTTATCTATCTGTCTGTCTGTCTATCATCTATCTATCTATCTATCTATCTATCTATCTATCTATCTATCTATCATCTGTCATCCATCTATATCTATCTATCCATCCATCCATCCATCTATCTATGAAGACCTACAAGGTCCCTTCCAACTCTGTTAATCTATCTAACTCTTAAGTATCTCAGGTAAAAGTATTCCCACTGAGCTTGCTCGCAGCTCCACTGCGTTTCCCTTTTGCTTCCCTTAACGTTCCAAACAGCAAAAAAACCTCCTAAACCGGTGATTCGTTCCTGGAGCCGCTCTAGCATTTAACTTTCTATGGGTAAAGGCAGCCGTTCGCCGATTTTAGGGATCCGCCCGTGTACGCATTCCGCGGTTTCTTGTTGTTTGGTTCCTTTAACCCGGAAATATTTTCTCAGCCTTGTCCACACAGCCCCCGAGAGAGAGAGGGGAAAGGGGAACGTCGCTGAAAGAAACGGGGGATGTCGGAGTACGAAGCTGTCCAGCGAGGCGCTCTGCGTATAAAAGGGGGCACCGACTGCGGGTCTGCGGGGAAACGGTGAGGGGAGCCTCCGAAGGCAGGAATTGGATAGGCGGCCGCGAAGACGCTGGTTTTGTTCAGTCTTCATCTTGTTTTTCATAATCTTAACGCTCGCCCCCAGTCTTTTGGGCAGGCGGGTCTTCTTTTGCCATTAGCCAAGACGAAATAATAATTTTTAAAAAAATCTTAATTTCTAGCTTTGGTCCTCTGTCAGGAAGCCCTAACAAGAGCAGAGTCCTCACGAACACCACCACAAGAGAAGGCCAGAAGGACGAGTGATTAATTTGGATGTTGGCGGTTGTAAAAGCTCTTCATCAGCTATGGCAGAGGTGGGCAACTATGGTCCTTTTATGACTTGTAGACTTCAATTCCCAGAATTCCTGAGCTAACATGGCTGGTTCAGGAATTCTGGGAGTTGAAGTCCACAAGTCATAAAAGGGCCATAGTGCCCACCCCTGAGCTATGGGAAAGCAAGGCGAGGCTGCCTCAAAAGGAAACGGCGCTTAAGGCCCACTGTTGGAAAGGCTTGATCTTGCATAGTCACCCACACGTTAAAAGGGCAACGAGGCGATGCATTTGAAAAGTTGATGGCTTTTATAAGTTGAAAATGCTTAACTCCACTCCTCAAAGTTAAGAAATGGAGCTATGATTCATAATTAGCGAAGTGTTTTAAATTCCTCATTTCTGCTATAAAGACAAGGTTATCCTCAGGCTTGATCAGGGCTTCTTTGTGCCAGTGTTCCAATTTGCCCTTTTTTCTTAACAAGAAAATACTAATACAAATAAAAGTATGGGTGGAGATGTAGAAAAATTATATTCTGTTTTTTCCTATCGTGCTTTGTGAAAGAATTTTACTTTATCTGAATGGTCTCTTTTTAGAAAGAAGAAGAAAGATAAAGAAAGAAGCAAGATTGTAGACCAGATTGTGAGCAGCAAGAACCAGGAGGAAGAAGAGGAGAAGAAGCGGGCTCTGGACAAACGTACTCCAGCACAGTTGGCCTATGAAAAAATGCAGGAAAAGCGGGTTGGTGTCTAAGAGAGAAAGTGGCAACCACAGAGAGTTTGGGTTAAGGGGAACAAAAATGTTCCTTGACAAAATGACAATAACCAATAACTATCTTTTTATTTTATAGCAAATAGAACGAATCTTGAAAAAAGCATCCAAAACCCACAAGCAGAGAGTAGAGGTAAGTACTTGCTTTGGGCGCTACATGTTCTTGCATAATGGCAAACTATTTTTATGGTTGAGTATGCTGTATCACCTAACCTAACATGCTTTTAAGGAGGATAAAATATGGATGAGAATTTTGCTCTGTGGATAGATGTAGATATAAAACGTTATCTCTTATACTGCAAACTGCTATTAAAACCTAAGCTATTTGCAAAAGAAGGTTAATCAATTTCCCCCTCAATCTCTCCTCACATCCTTCTGTATTATAGAACAGCCTGAGTGATTTCTCTGGTAGGCCATTCTTGGTCATTAGTCATTAGAGAAAACACAGAATATAAGAAAGATCTTTGAGATCATCCAATCAAACCTACAGTCCAGTGCAGGATTATACTACTACAGCATTCCTAAAAGATGGCTATTCAATCTTTATTTAAACATCTCTAGATAAAAAGAATCCACCTTAGGCAATCTGCCCCATTATTTTTATTTTTTAACCGCCCATCTCTCAGAGAGATGCTCTGGGTTGTGTACAATATATTGAACTGCTTTTCTATTAGGAACTAATGTCCAATTAATATCTGTTTTAAAATGAAATAATTTTTAAACCCATCATTTCTTGACTTCTGGAACAAAACTGAAGTCTATCCCACCTTATAAAGAGTTTGACAACTCTTTATAGATGTTTTAAGAATGCACATATTTAGCCATCTTTACCCTTCTGGTTAGGATCGGATCTAGATAAACAATCCCTTTGTTTTCAACCTTCTGGAAAATGAAAGACAGAAAACTACTGAATAATATTGGGCACTTTGCAGTTTTAGTTATATGGAATGTGAACAAGTTGAATCCCCCATGTTTTTCTTCCCTAAATGTTTTCTTATCTGGTTGACGAAGGCATTATTTAAATTTTCTGTTGTCTCTATAGCACACTCCCATAAAAATTATTGTAGTTTTCCTTGTATTTTTACCCAGTGCTGTTGTCTGGAGCCTTGTGCTCAGGTAGCTGGATCCCTAAACAGATGTGCACTTTCATTTAATACCATTGCTCCTCCATCCATTTTGTCTGATCTGTTCCTTTTGAAATATATTTATTTACTAAAATTTGTATGCGGCCCCAGTCAAAGAACTCATAGTTTCAAAATCCAAATCCACAATCGTTAAAACAATTCAAAACAAGCAATAAATATCACACAAATAAAAACTGGCATGAGCTACAGTTGCCCCATTGTATAGGTAGTCTTCAACTTGCAACTATTTAACAATGGTTCAAAGTTATGACAGCCTGGGTAAGTAATTTATGTCCCATCCTCAAAGGTACAACTATGACACTACCTAGCAGTCACATGATCGCAATTCAGGCATTTGACAACCGGCTCATATTTACAATGGTTGCAATGTGTTGCTCTCATGGGTCTTCCCAGCTGACAGTCAGTTGGGAAAGCCATAACAACCAATTTGTTTAACGGTGGTAAAATATTAATTAAATTCAGTGGTCACATGACACAGTTTTGACTCATTTAACAATTCATCATTTAGGGACTTAACAATTGTGATTGTTAAGTCCAGAACTATCTGTAGTCCCTTTTCCTCCTTGAACTCTCAGCAGAAGAGCAGTCCTCAACCCCCTTTCAAATATTTAAGAAAGGCCCAACCTAATTTTGCAAGAGGAGGCAAAGACAAGTTGTTGAGTAGAGTTGGGGCAAGCATCAATTCTCAGTCCCTTCATTTCATGCCAACTAAGGTGGGATCCTCAGTGTGGTTCAATGAGATATGTAACTTCCCGTAATTACATGCTCATCAGTGGGTGCTTGTTGGATCTCTCCCAGAGCCAGTTTACACATAGCTTCAAGATTATTTTTCTGAGCTCTTTTCTCTTTACTTCAAAATGTGTATCCTTGTGATTAGGTTGTTAGAAAAATTGTGTCCAATATATTTAAAGTTTCTTATTTTGGATTAATTTAGATTGAATAGATACAAACTAGATTCACTGAAATCAAAGGGATTTTATGTACTCACAATGAAATTTATTTAAATAGATCTTTGCCAAATCTAGATATTTGTACCATATATTTGTAAAGTAATGCGTTCTTGCTTCCAACTAATACTCTTTTTCCTTCCTAGGATTTTAATAGACACTTGGATACTCTGACCGAGCATTATGACATCCCCAAAGTCAGCTGGACTAAATGATCATCTTTTCCATCAACATTTTCTTTTTATACGATCTTTGTTTCTGAAATGAGCATAGACAGTGGTGTTGAGCTGCAACTCATTTGGCAGAATTGCTGTTTTCTTGTAACTTCCTTTTCTTGATCAAACTTGCTTTTAAAGAAACACATGGCACCTATTACTTCGAGTAACTGGCAATTAGCTGTTTAACTTATTTCTGCTTTATTGTTGCACATTTAAAGACAAATTAATCCTTGGCTAATTATAGACAAGATCAGACACATACAAAACTTAGGATTTATGCAGTCTGTTGCTGAAAAGCAGCTCAAGAAGGACAATTTAAATGCTTGGGGTGGGAGAATTACTCTGTACCGGTTTTCTGATTGCTGCATTGTAAAAGTATACAATAAATATATACAAAAGGAATAATTGCATCAGCCAACACATTCATCCAGCATATTTCCATCATTTCTGAACACCCCGATTCAATGGCTTTACCAACTTCTTGTATACAATCTCAACATTTCCTAAGAAGTATTTGTAAAGGACAATTCTAATGACTCCCAGCTTCATCTACTGGAAGGACCACTGTATTCTCTACATTGTGATATAACGATGAAAATTTGTTTAAATAAACTAATTAAAAACACATATCTTGATTATAAGTAAAGAGCAAGCCTATACCATATTGAAAGTTAAATACCACCACAAAAAAGTGATATTGAAACTAAATGGGTTGACTAAACCCAGCAATATTGTTTTAATTCTTACTCACTTGAAGCCTGCTCCCATGTACGGTGATGACAGTATAATCATTTTGGTTTTGGAGCACCAATGTTTAATTTTAAACCTAAGCTCCAGAAAGGGACAAAAATTAAATGTAATGTAAACCCAGATTATATCTCAGCAAATATATGTGCTACTTTTGGTTTTTTGTGAACTGTTATGATCTTGTTAAGGTTTATCTTCCTTCAGCTGGTTTTAGACTCAAAGTCTGTTGATCCCATATAGAGTTTTCCTCTTGGCATAAGGTGTAGAAGTGTGTTAGGGTGGTGCACCATTTAGGGTCGTCAAAAGTATGAAAGTTATACCTCTCTAATACTTTACAGCAGCCATTCCTTCCCCCAAGAAAAGACACACCTTTGTGTGTTGCATTCTCACTTCTGCAGTGTCCAAGCGCTGCAGTCTTAAACCATGCATCAAAATGCAGTGTGAAAAAACTGGAAGAATCTGAAAGTTGTCAGCCTGACTTTCAAATCATCTAGGAGTTGTCTTCTCCTTTGTCCCCATTCAAATGTCTTGTTCTAAGAGAGGAAGGTTCTAATTTTGTGCCTTTTACTTAAAGTCTAATCCTTTCAGTAGTTTGAGATGGGTGACAGTTGCACATTTCAGATTAATGATGATCCTGGGTTGTTAGGTTATCTATTGTGAGGAAATGGACAGGACAAATTAAAACAAACAATAGATGTACTAGTTGACATTTCCATGTTTAAGTGGTTTTAGATGGCAAGGTTCACTATTCTAAAAGTTGGAGCTTGGGAGTGGATCACAATTGTAATTGCAGCGGAAACGGCCTTTTTGCTGTTTGAGTTACCAGGCTCAATTGTAAACTTGGACATTGCCTCTAAAACAACATTCTTTCATTACATTCTTCAATTTACAATCATTCATTTACTGACAGTTCAAAGTTACAATGGCATTGAAAAAATAGACTTATGGCTTTTTCACACAGCCGTTGCAACATCTCCATAGTCATCCGTGGCTTTGGGGTGGAGTTCCATCAGTACGCTGATGACACTCAGCTGTACATCTCCACCCCAGGCCACCCCAATGATGCCCTTGAAGTGATGTCCCGGTGCCTGGAGGCCGTGCGGGCCTGGATGGGGAGAAACAGGCTCGAACTCAACCCTTCCAAGACCGAGTGGCTGTGGCTTCCGGCGTCCCGATATAGCTAGCTGGCGCCATCGCTGGTTATTGGGGGCGAATCATTGGCCCCCACGGAAAGGGCTCGCAACTTGGGTGTCTTCCTGGATACACGGCTGTCTTTAGAAGAGCATATGACAGCCGTGGCCAGGGGGGCTTTTTATCAGGTCTGCCTGATACGCCAGTTGCGTCCCTTTCTAGACCGGGACTCCCTACGCACGGTCACTCAGGCACTTGCCACTTCCCGCCTGGACTACTGCAATGGTCTCTACATGGGGCTCTCCTTGGGGTGCACCCGGAGGCTCCAATTGGTCCAGAATGCGGCCGCGCGGGGGATTATGGGAGCGACGGGGCTCCCATGTGACACGTCTTCTGCGTGAGCTGAAGCTGCTTCCTGTGGTCTTCCGAGTGCACTTCAAGGTGTTGGTGACCACCTTTAAAGCGCTCCATGGCTTAGGGCCAGGGTATTTATGAGACCGCCTTCTGCCACCAATAGCATCCCACCAGCCAGTTCGCTCACACAGAGAGGGCCTACTCAGGGTGCCGTCGGCCAGACAATGTCGGCTGGCGACCCCCAGGGGGAGAGCCTTCTTTGTGGCGGCACCTGCCCTCTGGAACAACCTACTCCCAGAGATACGCACGATACCAGACCTCCGGACTTTTCGTCGGGCCCTGAAAACACATCTATTCCATCTAGCCGGGCTGGCTTGACCCGATCCTTATGGTTTTAAATTTATAATTGGTTTTAATTGGGTTATTTTAAATTGACGGCCAAAAGTATTTAATGTTTTTTTAAATTGTTTTTAAATTTTATATGTTGTGGCATATAGCAGCAAGCTGCACTGGCTCCCAGTGGTCTTCCGGGTACGATTTAAGGTTTTGGTTACCACCTTTAAAGCGCTCCATGGCATAGGACCTGGGTACCTTCAAGACCAACTTTTGCCACCAATAGCCTCCCACCGACCAGTCCGCTCCCACAGAGAGGGTCTCCTCAGGGTGCCATCGGCCAAGTTATGTCGGCTGGCGACACCCAGGGGGAGGGCCTTCTCTGTGGCAGCCCCAGCCCTGTGGAATGAACTGCCCCCGGAAATATGTAAGATCTCCGACCTCCGGGTATTTCTCTGCGCACTGAAGACCCTGTTGTTCCGCCAGGCCGGGCTATCAACATAATAGTTTTAAATTGGGGTATTTTAAATTTCTGGGGTTTTAATTGAGCCAAATTTATTTAATCATTTTAAATTTTAATTGCTGTTTTGTCTTGTGTTTTTAAATAGGCTGTACACCGCCCTGAGTCCTTCGGGAGAAGGGCAGTATAGAAATATTATTATTATTATTATTATTATTATTATTATTATTATTATTATTATTATTACTACTACTACTACAGTGGCTGTTCACCGCCCTGAGTCCTGTTGGAGAAGGGCGGTATACAAATTAAATAAATAAATAAATAAATAAATAAATAAATAAATAAATAAATGTGATTAAAATTCAGATGCTTGGCAAGTGATTCGTATTTGATGGTTGCAGTGTCCCAGGTGTGTGGGTGTGTGACAAGTGATCACCTTTTACGAACTTCTCATAAACAAGGTCAATGGGGAAGCCCAATTCATTTAATAGCCATGTTACTAAACAGCTGTGGCAAGAAAGTTTGTAAAATGGAGCAAAATTCACTTAACCCTCTTGCCTAGCAACAGAAAATGTGTGCTCGGTTGTTGTAAGTTGAGGACTGCCTGTAACGTCTCCAGTATTTTCACACATTCTCTATAGTTCTGCTATTGCGAAGCAAACATGCCAATTGCTACAAAATGGTTCTGCCAGTTACTACCGTGGTTACCCAAAAATAACAGCCAACTGGAAATAAGCCCTAGCGTGATTTTTCAGGATGCTTGTAATATAAGCCCTACCCCAAAAATAAATCCCAGTTAAGATTGTCAGCCAGATGGACACATTTAGTACAATATTTCCCTAAAAATAAGACCTAACTGGAAAATAAGACCTAATTTGGAGCAAAAATTAATGTATAACCTATTCTTATTTTGGGGGGAAACATGATACCTGGAGCCACACACATTTTAAATATGCCCTTTTCAGCTTCAATACAAGGCTCTAAATATAGCCACTTAAGCCATATAGCTCAAAAACCAATTACTGAACAGACCATTTCATGCTCTTCCCATTTATGTTCTGTTCAGCAGCTGAAACCTCATGAGATCATTTTTCTCTTCTATTCCCGTTTACCAACACAGCTTTCATTTTTGTATTTATTTAAGAATGCCACATGAAGGAATATGTACTTTTAAAAAAATTATTATTAGATCAAGGATCATGTTACAGGATTCTCTTACAGGAGCTTTAGAAAGTTTTAATACAGATTGGTTGTTGTTGGGGTTTTTTTGGGGCAATTTTTCCCCACCTTGTAAAATTGAATAAATACAGAAGTAAAAAAAAACACAAGCAACTCTTTTCCTATCAGAGCACAAAGAAGTAGACCAACAGGAAAAACGTGGGGTTTTTTTTCCCCTGCATCTGAAATCTTCAAGGAGACGAACCAAAAAAGGACATTATTTGGAACATTGGTCTAAACTGGAAAAACAGTTGCAGCCTTTATAATTAAGGCACTCACTGTGGAATCCAGTGCTATGCAAATTAAAGGCCATTTATCTAAAAGAACAGTTCAGCTCTGCCCTTCTCTTTACTGTGCCCCTGTTCCCTATCTGCTCTGGAGGAGATTTGGAGGGCATTTGCAAGGATTGGAGGTAGGGTGAGGACAGAACTCCCTCTATTCCAGTTGTATTGATAGAAAAGTGTTTCCAGCCTTGAAAATGCCTAAGGAATGTGCAGGCTACTTTGTTATTTTACGTTACATTTTTGCAAGGAAATTTTCCTTGTTCACAGTAACACCCAGGGATCTAAGGCAGAAAAGATTCTCTGGCACTGCTTAAAACAAACCAAGGACATGAGAATCCTACCACAGAGGATTCACCCAGATCCACACACAAGGGCAAATATGTTTTCTGCTGCAAACTGTCCTGAAAAGCATCTTACTGGCGGAAAAAAAAAGCAGTTTTCTGCAGGACACGTATGGATTATGTGTTTCCAGTACTGGATGGGGCCTAGCACCTTGGAAGGATCCACATACAAAAAAACCCAAAGATTAAAAAGACAAGTTTTCCAGTTTCACAATGTGCTTGTCATATAGGACAGGGTAAGAATAGAAGCCTACATTCAGTTTGTGTCTAAAGCCTTAATATTTCAAAAGTTGGGGGGGGGGGGAGCGGGGAGAAAAGATCTGGTCCCATATTTGCTCTTTGCAGAATGTGAAAGAAAGAAAAGAAAAGTGGGTTTAGGAAAAAAAAGAAGCTGCCAATCCAAACATGACTGTCAGGTTTTCTTGACCTTCAACGTCTGGGTGCTTTCCCCACAGATTTTATATGCTGCCCAGTTCACAGAGGGTTTGATCCAGCGTTCGGTGCAGAGTCAAATTCTCTTCTTTCGCTAGGGCAACTTTTTCTGGTGAGAATGGGAAAAAAAATATTAAGGAAAAAAAAACAATTTCAAAAGAATAGGACTGGTTCTGAATTCACATTCCAATTCATGTTCCAATTTTCGTTGCCTCTGTTTCAAAACAGCCATGTTCCTTCCATTACATCTTTTCCCTCGATCTTAAAGTTATTCTTGTTCCTGATACATTCATCCCAAAGGACCAGCTGAAGGAGAAAAACCTGTTCTGGGATGGTAAGATTTAAGTAAGAAACACCTAGGAAGTCTGACATCCGGAGGAGCAAAAGTGCCACAACCTTATTACAGGAACTGAATTAGTGAAAGATTTAAAGAGTTCAGCAAGTCACAGTTGTCAGTTGTAACACTGGTCAAAGGTCATCAAAGCCCAACCCACTGCTCAAAGGAGGAATTAGCTGGAGATAGATTTTATACCCCAAAAAGGAAAACTCCAGACTGAATTTCCCACAAAATGGCCTGATTTCATTGGGTTAGGGTGATTTCCAGATTCAAATGGAAAAATTGACATTTTTATTTTCAGGAGAATTACATAAATAATCTCCAACTCTGTAACTTTCTGTTGAATCAGTGCTCAAGCTGATTCAGTGTTCAAGTGGAAATGGAAAATATTTTTTTTATTTTCAGGAGAATTACATAAATAATCTCCAACTCTGTACTGTTCCATTGAATCTGTGTTCAAACTGAATCTGTGTTCAAGCTGATTCAGTGTTCAAGTGAAACAGACTATCATTTTATACAGGAAACAAGGAACAAATGCCTTGTACTTCATAAATGGCAAATGAGAAAAGATTCCTGAAATATATATATATATATATATTTAATCAAAGTGCAATTTTTACAGGAAAAGACTTGTGAAAGCACACAGAGAAAAAGGAAGCAGAAGCTGCTTAAGCAGAAACACCCAGCAGGACAGAAAGCTCCATTGTATCTATCTACTATAAGGAAGTCATATCATTGAGTGCGTGGTCCAATTCCTCGCTGATGGCCTTGTATTTCAACTTTTGAGCATACAGCTCATCTGCAGGGCAAAGTGTGGCGAGAGAGGCAGGATGAAATGCCGAAGTAACAGGCGCATAGACAAGTTCAGAGATGTTGCCAGAGCAAGGAGAGGTGGAAGAGAAAGGGAAAGAAATGAATGTTAAAACACAGAAATGCAAGATGAATATGAAAATGAAAACTTCAGCAACAGAAAGTTGGGAATTTTGGAAACATTAAACATTCAATTTTCAGAGAGTGAAGAACATTTTAAATCTGAGTTGCTTACACTAATCTGTCATAATCACCCTGGATTTGTCTGGACCCCAAAGAAGGTTGTTTTCAAGCATAAAACATTTCCAAGTAATCAAATTAGGATATTTCAAATTTGGGACAGCTGTTTTGACCTCAGAAGGTTCTTTGCCTTCAAAACAATTGTAATTCAAAACATTTTGCACTCCCCTATTCAGTATTATATATATGCTACTTTGAGTTCTTAGATCTTTCATTAAATTATTACAGTAATTATTTTTTTAAAAAATCCAAAAGCTAGGCAAATTGCAAAGAATGATCTTTGCTCACCTGAAGACCAACCGATCAAATTCATGATGAAGATGAGAAATGTTTAATTTTAGTTATTCTTATTCTCAAGTGCTGTACTGAGCAAGACTGCCATAAAACACTCTAGGGCAGGAAAAAGCTTTCTAGAGCAACCTTGGCAAGTTTAAGACTTGTGGACTTCAACTCCCAGAGTTGAATTCTGGGAGTTGAAGTCCACAAATCTTAAACTTGCCAAGGTTGGAGACCTCTGTTCTAGAGGCCAGTTCACGGAATTGTAATGATGCAAACAGTGTCCCGTTAAAAGTTTTCCACCCCAAACTTCAAAAGCTTTATCCCATACCTTCCAAATCATCAATGGACTTTTCCAGTTTAGCAACTGTTCTCTCTGCAAACTCAGCTCGTGTTTCAGCCTAAGAACAGAGATTACAGCAATGAAAAGGTTGCACTAGGTTGTGATCAGATGTCGTTTTTCCTCCTCCCGACTCTAAGCCAACACAATCACTGGCTTCACTCACCTCCTTCAGCTTGTCAGTCAGAAGTTTGATTTCCTCTTCATACTTGTCCTCTTTTTCAGAATACTATGAAAACAAGGTTAACATCCATTATTTTGTTTGTAAGAGGAGAGAGGGAGAATTGCAGAAAAAAAGGAACTGAAACCATCTCATTTCTTAATTATTTATATACTGGACTTCCTGTAGGACAGGGGTGTCAAATTTGATTTCATTGAGGGCCACAAGAGCCTTGATAGTACAGTGATCTATGCACCCTGTTATTAACACAGCTGCCTGCAATTTACTGCTGGTTCGAATCTCTCCAAGGCTCAAGGTTGACTCAGCCTTCCATCCTTTCTAAGGTAGGTGAAATGAGGACCCAGTTTGTGGGGGCAATAAGCTGACTTTGTATAAATATACAAAAGTATGAAGGCTATTGCTTAACGCATTGTAAGCCGCCCTGAGTCTCCGGAGAAGGGCGGCATATAAATCAAATTAAAACAAAACAAAACATCAGGGTTGTGTCTTACCTCGGGGGGTGGGGACACGGGAGGTATGGCCAGCCTGATGTCACTCGTTTTGGGGGTGCCTGTGGTAGCCGGAGTGCTCTGACAGTGAAAATAGGCACCCAAGCTCCATTTTTGGCTGCAACAGCCTCCTGCAGCTGTCTGCCAGTGGAAAAAAGGCTCGGGAGGCCACTCACACCCTTGAGCTCATTTTTCTCTAACAGAGGGCTGCAGAAGTCCATCGCGGCCAAAAATGGAGTTTGCGAGGAGCTCACCGCGGGCCAGTCCTTTGCTGTTTCCAGGAGGCCGGATCCAGCCTGCGGGCCTTGAGTTTGACATTCCTGCTCTAAGATGAAGTACAGGGACACCAACTCCCTGGACTTATGACTTATGACCATTTCGCCACTTATGACCATTGTAGCATGCCCATGGCCAGTGGGGAAGCCCCATTCCCTTAACAACCATGTTACTAACTTAATAAATGCAGCGATTCACTTAACAACTGTGGCAAGAAAGGTCATAAAATGAGGCAAAATTCATTTAACAAATGTCTCGTTTAGCAATATAAATTTTGGGCTCAATTTTTGTCTGCGGTCCCTAAAAGCAAACACTGACTTGATCCAGCATAATCAGTGTCCCATAATACGTTAACCTTTAGTGACACCAACTAAACAACAAAGCAGCTACCACATAGAAGAAGGGGGCAACTTTTCTCCAAAGCACCTGAGGGCAGGACAAGAAGCAATGAATGGAAACTAATAATGGAAAGAAGCAACCTAGAACTAAGGAGAAATTTCCTGACAGTTAGAACAATTCATCAGTGGAACAACTTGCCTCCAGAAGTTGTGAATGCTCCAACACTGGAGGTTTTTAAGAAGAAATTGGAAACCATTTGTCTGAAATGGTATAGGGTTTCCTGCCTGAGCAGAGGGTTGGACTAGAAGACCTCCAAGGTCCCTTCCAACTGTTATTTTGTTATTCTGACCACATACATATTTTCCTGAAAATAAGACTTATCCCGAAAAGAAGCCCTGCTTAAGGCCTGCACAACCGGTCCATTCTGTTTGGTTATTTGTGGTGCTGTGGCTGCGAGGCGAGACAGAGGGGTGGAGCTGCCTCATGCACCCTGCAATAGCTTATACAATACCTCCGCAGCCAGGCCATCCATGCCCCAACACCTGCCTTGCCTTGTAGCAGCAGAGACGGCAGCCCCGTCCAGCAGGACCTCGCGTGGCCGCCAGCCCACTTCTTCCGCTTGCTCACCAGCTGCAAAGGAGCAGGAGGCTGAATGATATACTGGCGCTGCAGCTGCAAGGCGTCGGGGTGTGAATGTCCTGGCTGTGGGGGCCCTAAGGTAAGCCAGTGCAGGGCACATGGGGCAGCTCCATCTCACATTTTGCAGCAAGCAAGCAAGCAAAAGAAGTGGGCCTCCCATGTTTAGTTAGTTTAGTTTAGTTTATTATATTTATACTCTTAAAGTACCTGGGGGGAAAAATAAGACATCCCCAAAAAATAAACCCTAGTGCTTATTTTGGAGCCGAAAAGGAAATAAGACCGGGTCTTATTTTCGGGGAAACACAGTAGCTGAATTTTCTTCATGATTTCTATCCCTAACCTAGTTTTCATTCTTCAATGGTGCATCCATCACTGTATTAACGGAGTCCATTCACCTTGCTTCACCTTCTTAATAGGTCTGAGCAGAGAAGATAAAATCCCAGGCTACTAAACTGAATATAAAGGAAAAGGAAATCACCCCAGTGGTTCATAATAAGAGCAGAGGCCTATCCATCCCATCTATACTTGAACCTTTAAAAAAAACCGGAATTCCTGACTCCTAAAAGTTTAGGAACCACCAACCTTCTCTGATTGAGCTTCAAGGGACTTCAGGTTGTTGGTGACATTTTTGAGTTCTTCCTCCAGGTCACTGCATTTCCTACACAAAGCAAAAGAAATCACCCACTTTCAGTTTCCGGTCTTCTATTCTTTAAATGAAAACATCACTGCCCTCAGAACTCTTAAGAACCTCTTTACTGACCCATTGTTTCACCTATTTTGTAATTTATTTCTATCCAGCATTCTTACATGTAAACATCTCAAGAAGACAACCCATAATGAAAACATAAAACATTTTCAAAATATGAAGTGTGAGGAAAATTAAAACCATTCCCTTAAAGCAGCAAAAACCCCACCCCCAGTTCTGAGGGAAAAGATGCGATTTCAGCATGCATTAAAAGAAGACCTGTTCTCAGAGGTTAAGGATTATCCTAAATGTAAGAGCTGTGGTGGCACAGTGGTTAGAATACAGTACTAGAGGCTGACTCTGCCCACAGTCTGGAGTTCGATCCTAATGGGACTCACTCTTCCATCCTTCCGAGGTCAATAAAAACCCAGATTGTTGGGGGCAATAAGCTGACTCTGTAAACTGCTTAGAGAGGGCTATAAAGTACTGTGAAGTCTAAGTGCTATTACTATTATCTAAACTCAGTCCGGATTGGAATGTTTTGGGAATAGAATCAAACCCAGTCATTCTGATAGGAAAATGGAAGAGGGCGATCTCTCTGCAACCCTTGACGCCATGACACCATTAAACATGAGGACCTCCTGAATTGGGCCTTTAAGGCTTTAATGAGAGACATCATGATAGTGATTTTGCTCTAAAAAAGTCAGTTTCAGAACTCAGCACTGGGGGAACTGTGTTTGGTGTCTTAAGCATTTAATAATTATACTGCAAAGTACTGTAAGTCTGCAGTACAGTTTCACACCTATACAAAACAGCTGGTACATTATTAGGGGATTTGAAGCCAGGAGATACTGGAATGTAATCTGCTCATCTGGTGATTGACACACCGCCTGTTCTCCTCCTCCAGTGATCTTCACAGGGTAGAAGGTATGACTGCCTTTCTCTGTGGTATCCCTACTTTATAGAAGTCTCTACCAAGGAAATACATCTAGCCCTCCTCTTGTGAGTACTCCTTAAGAAAGTCAAAGCTGTATTGTTTCAAGAATCCTTTATCTCCTACTGATCTTGTATGGAGGTGTTCATTTTGTATAATTAATTTGGGAGATTATTATGATTTTTTTCCCCTACTGCTGCATGCCACCAAAGTTCTTCAATAATGGGGGCAGGGATGGGCTGCTGGGGGTTCGCAGTAGTTTGGGAGAACCTCTAGCTAAAATTCTGTGCAGTTTAAAGAACCCGCAAATCCCATTCCTGGCTGGCCCCACCCACCCCACCCCTCCCCTCCCCTCAGTCCCCATGCGGCCTGTTTTGGATACAGTTAAGTGCAGGACACATGCGGAGGCTCAGGGAGGGCAAAAAACAGGCCTACCGGAAGATTGAGAAGACTGGAAATGGGTCTGGAGAGGCCGTTTTCGCCCTCCTGGAGGCTCAAGGAAAGCCTCTGGAGCCTGGGGAGGGCATAAATGCCCCCCCTCGCTGTGGTGCAGGAGGCCGACTAGGCCACGTCCACCATGGCCACGCCCACCCAGCAACCAGGCAGAGAACCCCTTACTAAAATTTTTGAAGCCCACCCCTGAATGGGTGGGTTAGAAGTGCAGAGAGAAAGAGAGAGATGCTGACAATGTAAAACTCAAGACTCTCTGGTATAGTTACACACATCCAAGACCATCCTCACACACCATAGGTGGCTAGATGACGGAACAACAAGCTGAAGAACAACCAAGTAAACCTATAGTTCCAAGAGATACGACTGTCAAGTCTGGCAATGTTCTGAATAGAGCTCAAACAGGCATATAGACAGCTGAAAGGCACAATCAGCTTGTGCCCAACAGCCTTCATTATTAGCTGCAATGCTCCACATGAAGTTTCCCTTGAAAAGTGGCCCAGAAATTACAGCAAGTGCAAAGTGCCTAGAGAACACGGGTTGGGAAAGATGATTCTGGATGCCCTCAAGCACTTTTTAGAAGTTACTCTGCAGGTAGCTAATGAGTTTCTTGCTTTAATCAGATCTCTGACAAGCAATGATCAACTCACAGTTCAGACACCTCAGCTCGTTCTTCAGCTCTTTCCAGTTCTCCCTCCAGAATGACAAGTTTACGGGCAACCTGGAGAAAGTTAAAAAAAAAATCACTGTGTGCCCCAAACAATATAGTTCCAACATAAAGTATCTATTACGGTCAACATCTGCACTCCAAAAATAGCGAACTGGTACTTAAATAAAATTGGCACTTACTTGGAACATTATGGAGTCCAGCTACAGTGATGAAACACTGATCACCTTGATATTTTCTCAGTGATTCTGTTTGGTTAGGTAAAGATAAAGGTTCCCCCGCAGATGTGTGCTAATCATTTCTACTCTAGAGGGCGGTGCTCATCTCCTATTCTAAGCCAGGGAGCCAGCACTGTCCGAAGATGTATCTGTGGTCATGTGGCTGGCATGACTAAGTGCCAAAGGCACAATGGAGTGCTTTTACCTTCCCACCAAAGTGGTCCCTATTTTTCTACTTGCATTTTTTACATGCTTTCAAACTGCTAGGTTGGCAGAAGCTGGGGCAAGTCACGGGAGCTCCCTCCATTATGTGGAGCTAGGGATTCGAACCGCTGAACTGCCGACCTTCTGATCGACAAGCTCAGCGTCTTAGCTGCTGAGCCACTGCATTCCTGTTTGGTTACTGAGTCACAAATAATGTTTCTATCAGGGCTGTTCCTATGCGTTAACTTGAAATGTTAAGTTCTAAATTTGCAACATAGACTGGAGCACATTCCAAAGAGAACATGCAAATCTGGGCTCCCGAGAAGCACAGGAATTCAATCAAAATAAAATTAAGATTCAGGGCATCATTGAAACTCACCAGGTTCATTATAACTACCTTTGAAACCGCAGCTCAGGCTCTTGGGAAACTACCTAATCCCCGCCCACTTTGTGACTTGTCTAGCCAAGTTTTATCTCTTACTCCAGATCTTTCGAGCAGAGCAAGGATTTCCCAGACATGCTGCCAGAGGCAGTTTTAAACTTTAGGAATTAAGCCCAAGGCCTCCTGTAGGGAAAAAAAAAATCCAGGAGCTTCACCTCTGGGCTGTAATTTCACCAAAATAGGCTAGGAGACATGGGGTAACAAATGACATTTTGAGTTTGCAGCCTTTTCCTCGTTTCTTTAGGGCAACTGCGCTTGCCAGCTTTCAAATAAGATCAAACTGTCAGAGTGCCCCATAGCATGACAGGTACCCTGGAACCTGTCCCTGCCCCAAACTGTTCCCAGATGTTCCCCTCTCTCTCAGGATAGCTGCCTCACCTCTTCATATTTGCGGTCAGCTTCTTCAGCAATGTGCTTGGCTTCCTTCAGCTGCATCTCTTGAATCTCCATTTTCTCCTCGTCCTTCATAGCTCTATTTTCAATGACCTTCATACCTCTGTGGAAGCAGCCAAAAGAATACTTTTAAACCCTCTGGGAAAGTTGTCTACAGATGTTATATATGTCTTGGTGGGATCCATATCTGGAGTGTCTATCAAGATCAATAAGGCAGCAGAGTCCTGCATGGACAGCAATTTTCACATCTGTTCAACAACTGGAAAAAAGTGACCGATCTTGCTGTGCAAAGTATATTTCATAATTATGTGTATAATAGAACTTAATCCTGGCTAGTCAGTCCACACTGCAAATCTTCTAGGAATGGGTTCCTGAATCTCTACATCCCTCTTTGCTTTATTATTATATGTTGTTGGTATTTTTTAGACTTTTCTACTTAAATAAGTATTGATGTGCATAATGCTTCTGCCATCTACTGTTGTGCTCATTTGTCTTTATATTTATACAGTACTTTTTATGGCTATGTATAAATCAACTTAATGTTTACTTTGAATTCTAGGAGTTGAAGTTCACATTTCCTGCTTGAGCAGGGGGTTGGACTAGAAGACCTCCAAGCTCCCTTCCAACTCTGTTATTCTTTTACATATCAGTACAGCTAAACATCAGGAAAAATGTAGTAGATCAATAAATTTTACAATAATCACTAAGAGCAGCTTAGGTTTTTTCTTTAGTATCCTTTTAAACACAAAGCAATTTATAGCAGTAATATTATTTGTTGGGATTGTATTTCATAGTTTTTTCACTCATCAACTGACAGTAAAATATTTGCTCAACAAAACATGATAAGGCTGTTGGTTTGCGCTCCGAGCTTGGCAACTTGGTTGCAAACATTTTGTCACCATTCGAGGAGACATCGTCAGTGTGTTTTGAGTTGTGCTCATCTTTCAGAACACAGGTCTTTAGACGAGCACAACTCAAACACACTGACAATATCTCTTCGAATGGTAACGAAACGTTTGCAACCAAATTGCCAAGCTCAGAGCTCAAACCAATAGCCTAACTACCAATCTGAGCTACTAATATTCAAACACATTTCAAAACATGATTATTACAATTCTAGTGGCTGTTAATATATAGTCACTGTTGTGATATAATCTTTAGGTATTTTTTTTATTTTTTCCAAAAACAAAATGAAAAGGGACCAGAACTTCGTTTATCTGTCTTTCTGCCATCAAGTTATCTATCTGAAAACGGAGTAGAACAGGATTAAATTTGAAGTTGGGAGAAGAAGCTGGCAAATGGAAGGCTAAATCTGAAAATTAGGTAGGTCAGGCTAGAGTCCTCAATGATTTTTCCCAATGCATCTCAATGAGAAAGGCAAGGGGATAGAGTTTAGGATTGTTGTCACTTGCTCCATTGTAAGCCCTTCCTATCACATTGCCTAGAGAATGTATACAAACCAAATTGTGTTTCCCAATGCACCCATAAAGATTAACAGGTACACCACAGAACAAAAGGAAAGACTTCAAAGAGCCATAGTCAGCATGCTTTCCTTACGTTGTTAATAATTCTTGTAGCTGTGTTATTAGAGCACCATTTTACAACCTCAGCAACTTAAAAATCTGTGTAACTTTAACTCCTGCTTGCTGGAGAATTCTGGGAGTTGAAGTCCAGCCATATTAAAGATGCTGAAGTTGAGAAATACTTTATTAGAAGGTATCAGTGGCTAATCTCTTGCAATCTATACGGTAGAGCAGGGGTCTCCAATCTTGGCAACTTTAAGACTTGTGGATTTCAACTCCCAGAATTCCTTAGCCAGCTTTGAATTCTGGGAGTTGAAGTCCACAAGTCTTAAAGTTGCCAAGATTGGAGACCCCTGCGGTAGCGGGCCATATCTGAGGGACTACCTTTCTCTAAAGATGTTTACCTTTTCTACCAGGGCAGTTAAAATGGGCATGCTCCTAGCCCCTTCCCCTAAATATTGTCCTCTAATGGAAGTTAGGAAGTGTGACATTTCAGGGACAGTCCCTGCCCTACCAAACATCTTTCCCCCTGAAGTTCAGGAGGGCTCTGCCCTCTTAGACTTTTATAAAGCTTTGAAGACCTGACTTTCCCTCTCAAGTGCTGGGAGATGATTGAATAATGGCACAGTAGAAGGTTGACTTGGTGCCAGGTTTTCGTTGTTTTTATCCATTTAGTTTTATAGTTTTAATATGATTTCATATGTTGTTTTATCTTTTTACTGGGAGCCGCCCAGAGTTGGTTAGAATATGGTCACCTGCATAAATGTTTTAAATAAACAAATTTCCTAGGCTTGTGAAAACTTCTGAAAAATTCTTAAACAAGGTACATTGCAGGCAGTCCTCAACTTATGACTACAATTGAGCCAGGGGTTAAATCCAGCAGGTTCTGGAGAACCGGTAGCAGAAATTTTGAGTAGCTCGGAGAACTGGCAAATACCACCTCTGGCTGGCCCCAGACTGGGGTGGGAATGGAGACTTTGCAGTATCCTTGCCCTGGAGTGGGGTGGGAATGGAGATTTTGCAGTATCATTCCCCTGCCACACCACCAAGCCACGCCCACCAAGCCCACCAAGCCACGCCCACAGAACCGGTAATAAAAGAAATTTGGATTTCACCACTGAATTGAGCCCAACATTTATGTCGCTAAACGAGACAGCTCTTAAGTGGATTTTACACTATTTTACAAACTTTCTTTTCACAGATGTTAAGTGAATCACTGCAGTTAAGTTAGTAACGCAGTGGTTGAATGAAACTGGATTCCCCATTGTCAGAAAATCCCAAAAGGGGATCACATGATCCCAGGACACTGCAACCATCATAAATACGAGTGTAGTTGCCAAGCATCTGAATTTTGATCACGTTGATCATGGGGATCCTGCAACGGTAGTAACTGTGAAAAACAGTCACAAGACACTTTTTCGGTGCCGTTGTAACTTCAAACAGTCACTAAATGAACTGTTGTAAGTTGAAGACTACCTGTGCCACCGAATGTGTGCAAAACTCTTCCATCCCCAATCAATATCTGAAAGCACTGAGAACAATCATCAAAGAAAGCCACATGAACTGAACAGCGTAAAAACTTTTGTTCCTGTTCATTCCTCAGTTTTCTTGTCAGGACTTGTCAGGCTTTTCTTTCTTTTTTTAAAGATGTTTTAGCTGACTCTCTTTAAGACCAAGAATACAGATATGCTAAACCAGGAGCAAAGCTGATCGTGTAGCTGATTAAAGTAGCTTAGTATACAAATGTCTCTAGTTCTGATTTCCTTTTACAAGGAAGTAATTCTCAGATGATTTTATGAAGCTACCTTATTGTTAAAGTCACTTTTATTAGGCCACTCTGGATCCTTTGAACTTCCAGGAACACATTATCTTCTTCATTTAGCCCGCATATTATTATTTTTTTTACTATTTAAAGCTAAAGTAGACCAAATTTTCATGGTACACATTTTTCTCATGGCTTTGAAGGCAATGGTCAGCAGGACTGTCAGTCTCAAAATTAATGCTTTTCCTAGACTTTCAGGAAACGAACATTCTGATATTTAAATTTTGGGGAGATATTACACGGCTGATAATTAGCAATTTGTCACTAAATTCTAACAGGGCAGAGTATTTGGGGGCCACATGCAAAATTAAACCCATGGATGGTCAATCTGTACTTTAAGCCTCATAGTAAGAGAAAGCAAAACAGGCTAACAGAGCCAGGGATGGAAATGACCAGAGGTCTGTCTTCATCCATATAACTTTTTTCTTCCATTCAATCATTTTCATTTTCATTTTATTAAATTTGTATACCGCCCTACTCCCGAAGGACTCAGGGCGGTGAACAGCCATAAAATAAAACCCCAATAATTTAAAACCAAATTTAAAATTCCCATTTAAAAGAGGAAAAGTTTAGGTCAGGCCAACTTGCTGGAATAGGAACGTCTTAAGCGTGCGACGGAAGGTACACAGATCCGGAATCCTCCATATCTCGGGGGGGAGCTCGTTCCAGATAGTAGGTGCCCCCACAGAGAAGGCTCTCCCCCTGGGGGCCGCCAGTCGACATTGTTTGGCCGACGGCAAATGTCTGATTCTCAAAGATTGCAAGGAGAAGTCCCTGCATTTTTCTTGGCAAGGTTCTTCAGAAGTGGTTCGCCATTGCCTCCATCGTAGGGCAGAGGGAAGTGACTGGCCCAAGATCATCCAGCTGGCTTTGAGCCTAAGGCAGGACTAGAATTCACTGTCTCCTGGTTTCTAAGCCTTGTGCCTTAAGCATTACACCAAACTTGCTCTCAATCTGACTCTAAATCAAGGGGGAAAGTTGTAAAATGAATGACCTGATCCTGAACATGTCAAGACACAACTAACTTTATACTGTTTACCACAGTAGTCTTTGTGTCTTATTTTTACAGAAAATTTGTAGGGAGGCTGGGAGCACACATGGGCAATATACATGTCCTCAACGTATGACAACGGAGCCCAAAATTTATGTTGCTAAGTGGGAGATTTGTTGAGTTTTGCCCCATTTTTCCGACTTTTCTCACCCCATTTGTTAAGTGAATCCCTGCAGGTCTTACATTAGCAACACGGTTGCTAAGTGAATCTGGTTTCCCCCTTGACTTTTGCTTGTCAGAAAGTCGCAAAAGGGGGAATCACACGATTCTGGGACACGGTGACCGTCATAAATGTGAGTCGGTTTGTCAAACACCCAAATGTAAATCACGTGACCGTGGGAAATGCTGCAATGGATGTAAGTGTGAAAAATGGTCCTAAGTCGAACATTTTTCAGTGCCATTGTAACTGTCATCACTAAATGAACTCCTGTAAGTGGAGGACTACCTGTATATTCCTTTGATTATATGAACTTTAAATTCATGGTCCTTTACTGAAATAAGGCAGCGCTGATCTCAACTGGTTATCTAAAGCAGGAGTCTCCAATCTTGGCAACTGGCTGGGGAATTCTGGGAATTGAAGTCCGCCAGGCTTAAAGTTGCCAAGATTGGAGACCCCTGATCTAAAGTAGTCAGAATGAGGACCAAGATTTTTAGAACCTGGGATTGACAAAAGAATTAGCTGTACTCTCAACTGGAAGAGCTGCTGCCAAAGACCAGACTAAGCACTTCCTCAGCCATTCAGCCCAGATCCGCCTTTAGATACCTCTCGCTCTCGTCAGCTGCTTTCTCTGCCTCCTCCAGTTTTTGCAGAGCTGTGGCCAGGCGCTCTTGGGCGCGATCCAACTCTTCTTCCACCAGCTGGATACGGCGATTGAGAGCAGCCACCTCTCCTTCAGCCTGGATGAGAGAGAGGGAGAAAAATCCTCAATGACTCAAAGGCTATTTAGAAACCTCAGCGAAGGGAACTGAAGTGACATAAAACTGCACATAAAAAAGAAAAATAACCCTTTAGGGAAAAAAAATTATTGCCAGCCTCCCCACCCCTCTCGAAATTCAACTTCTGAAAGACTCTCGAAGGCCTCCTGAGAGCAACTCCTGGGCAGACTCAACACTCAAAGAGGGTTAAAAGTCAAGTCCTACCTTGCAAGCTCAGAAACAATCATGTAATGGACGTTGAAAGAGGAGAAGGACAGCAGTTTCAGAGAAGGAGAGGAAGATCTTTTTTTTCCCCCTTCCTGGAGTATAAGCTCAGTCTACATAAAAGTCCACCGGATCTGGCCCAATGTCCCAACTGGAGATCAAGGAACTGGCAAAGAGGCTGGAGAAGAGCCGCCTCTCCAATAAGCCACTATGGAACCGAAAAAGTTAAGACTGGATCAGACGAAGATGAAGAAGAGAAGAGGCAGGTGGGCGGAGGGAAGGACCCACGTAGTAGAGATTGTTAGCTTGGTGGGGTGTTTTGTTTGTTTGTCTCTTTTCCATTAGCTGGGCTTCCTACAGTTTTGGAAAGAGGGAAGGTGAGAGAGGAAAAAGGAACAGACCACATTGGAAAGCATCTCCAGGCATGCTGTCCAAGTCCTTGTCTTCGGAGGCCCCCCCAAAATCCGTCGGCACTTAAGGCCCCCCCTCCCCATATCCGAGATAGCGATGGAAGGGAAACAGGAGGAGAAGGGGGAGGCGGGGCAGATCTGGGTGCGCTCGGACCATTCATTGCAAGCCGAGAGAGCTTCCTTTTTTTTTTTTTTTTTTTAAATTCCCCGGCCAGGCGAACTCTTGAATTAATTTTAGCGGGAGCCGGGGAATCCAAGCCAGGGAGACGCTGCTTCCTGCCGCTCGGGCCGCTCCGCCTCGCCGGCCGAGATCTGGGGTGCAAAACGCCGGAGGAAGGCTAGGGAAGAGAGAACGGTAGCCAAAGCGCTGTGGGCAGCAGACCCCGCGATGCAGGAGAAAAGGGGGAAGAAAAGAGACGGCGGTGCCGCCCTGGCAGACGTGGAAGGCAAAGCGGTAGCCGGGCTGGCTCCACCCTCGTCCGCCCGTCCTCCAGCCTTGCCTTATACGGGCAAAAGGCATATCAGGCGGCGGCGGTCTGGGATGTGGGAAGAGAGGAGGAAGGCAGGCGAGGAAGCGGAGGAGAGGCAAGAGCGCGGGGGGGAAGGGGGGGAGGCCGCCCCGAGCCTTTCCCCCGCCGTCGATGCTCACTTTCTCGCGCAGCTCCCGCTCCTGATCGCGCTGGCGTTGCAAGACTTGGGCGCGGTCTTCGGCCTCGTCGGCTTCTTGCTGCAGCGCCTGGATCTTGCGCTTCACCGCCTCCAGCGATCCTGTAGTGGCTGCCATCCTAGCGGCGGGGGGGATGGGGGCTGCTCGAAGTGGGATCCCGGTGCCAAAGAAGGGCGACTGCGAGAGAGCTACACGTGGGCCCCGCGGTGGCAGCGGCGGCGGCAAGGATGCGGCTCCGGTGCTGGCGGGAGGAAAGCAGCTGGGGAGGGGTTTTTGACGTCAGCACCGCTGGAGGGCGGGGCCGTGACGTGGCCACCGCTGGCCCAGCCAAAACGAGCCCTTTCGGGAGCGCGAGGTGGGGCTTGAGGGGCGGGAAGGGCGGGCGGGCTGGCTGGGCGGCTCCTGGCATCCTTTGTTGGGCCGATCGTTTTGGCGAGGCTCCTGTCTCCCAAACGTCTGCTGAGTGGTAGCGAGAAAGGCGGTTCAGGGTTGCCCCACCTGGAAGTGCTGGGAGGGACTCCGGGCCGGCTGGGAATTTGGGGAGTAGGAGAGCTTGGAGGCGGATGGCGCTTTGTCTGCCTCCGCGCCGTCAAGTCTGGCGAGAGTTCCCGCTCTCAGCCGGTGCCTCGTTCAAGAAAGAAAGAAAACCGAGTTTCTGCACCACCCAGGGCGCGTTCAGACGTTCCAACTCTCTTCTGATGGGCGGATACGATAAGATCAGAGAACTCTGTGGGGGTCGAACTAACTCCAGACAAGATTTCTCCCAAGTAAGCCCTGGTGTGCTCGGTACCCCGCGGGGTACGATGCCAAGGGATCAAATCAAGATCAGCCCAGTTTGGGGGATCAAAATCCATCTGGAAAGGCAGCCATTGCTTGTGTTAGCATAACCTGCTTCAACTGGTTCCTTTGAATACACAGTCTACTCAAGCATAAATCAACAAAATAGGCTAGATGTTAATAACATGTTAAATGGCAAAAGAAAGGAAGCTTAGTGGGCGCACAAATACGCCTACTAGGACTTTTATGCCAACTGGTTAAGCATATGTGAACACAGCCCTAATTGGAAGCGGTCGAGCTGGCTCTGAGATCACCTTCCTAAATTCCTTAAATCTCACAACGCATGGACAGACTCAATAGTTTCAATTGGGAAATTTAGCACCGTAGACCAAGCTAAATCCACAGATGTTAGGAAAATCCAGGAAGTTTTGGCATTCAGACAAATTAATTAACCATCACATAAACTACATTTACACACTATACAAAATAAACAATACGAAAGTTAAGGAAACCAAAAGACCGGAATACATTCTCTTCCGCAGCCAACACCCGGATAAGCAGGGATTAACACCAAGCAAACATCAAGCAGAAAATAATATGTTAATCAAGAAACTACCAAGTAGCAAACCACACCCTCACCAATATTAGGGCAAGCTACTTTGTATAAATAGGAAACTCTGCACTCCCTTACATGGATGAGGTTACCTTGTTGGGTAAAGAAACACCTGCAGGCAAATAACCAGAGAGCCCAAAGACGCCACTGTTCAAACCTCTGCAAATGTTCTCTTCTAGTGGCATCTTCCTTTTGTCCCTCACTTAGTGGCTCTATGCTCCTGTATTGAGGGAGTGTTCACCTCTTAAGTTACTCATAACGATTGGGTCAGTATATCCTGGTCAAAAAAGCAATTGTGGATTTTTCTCCCCCAAATACAGAGCCTTCAAAGGGGCTTCCTTGACCTACTCTATGTGACTAGAAAAAGTGAGAGGGTGGGACCAAGGCAGGGATCCTTGTGTAGCATGGAGGAGCAGACCACCTCCCACAGACTCAGTGTGGCTAAACAGATTTTTCCGCTTTGGTCTAATGCAGGGGTCCCCAACGGGTGGGTTCTACTTTTTTGTTTTTTAATTTGATTTATATGCCGCCCTTCTCCGGAGACTCAGGGCGGCTTACAATGCGTTAAGCAATAGCCTTCATTCGTTTGTATATTTTATACAAAGTCAGCTTATTGCCCCTACAAACTGGGTCCTCATTTCACCTACCTTAGAAAGGATGGAAGGCTGAGTCAACCTTGAGCCTGGCAAGATTTGAACTTACTAATTGCAGACAGCTGGAGTTAAATTACAATGCATTAGTCTGCTGAGCTATCCAGGCTCCTACTTACCCTTACTACTGGTTCGCAATGGGATCACGTGTGCACCAAGCTTCTGCGCATGCACAGAAGCTTTTGCACATGTGCAGATCGTCTATGACAACATTCGGGTGGGCGGAGGCTGCCCCCGGTTTTACTACCAGTTCGCAAGGACCAGTCCAAACCGGGGGCAACCCACCACTGGTCCCCAACCCCCGGGCCATGGCCCACTACCTGGCTGTGATCCTTTCAGAACCAGGCCGCGGAAGTGGCGGACGAACGTGAATGTGCAGGGACCATCCCAGTGGTGGGATTCAAATAATTTAACAACCGGTTCTCTGCCCTAATGATTTCTTCCAACAATCAGTTCACCAAACTGCTCAGAAAGTTAACAACCGGTTCTCCCGAAGTGGTGCGAACTGGCTGAATCCCACCACTGGACCATCCCCTCTTCCCCCCTCCCCCGCTGGTCTGCAAAGCTGAAAAGGTTGGGGAACTCTGGTCTAGTAGTTAAGGCACCAGGCTAGAAAGTGGGAAACTAAGTTCTAGTTCTGCCTTAGCCATGAAATCCAGCTGGGTGACTTTGGGCCAGTTTCTTTCTTTCTTTTTCTTTCTTTCTTCTTTTTCTTCTTTTTCTCTTTCTTTCTCTTTCTCTCTCCCTCCCTCTCGTTCTCTCGCTCTTGCTCGCTCTCCAACTCACTTCACAGGGTTGTTATTGTGGAGAAAATGTGAGGAGGAAGGTTGTGTTGGATAAGTTTGACATTTTGAGTTATTTGTAAAATTAATAAAGGCAGATTGCAAATAAATCTTGTACATGTTTTGTAGAAAACGTGGAATAAAGAGGCAGCCTTCAGCTCAGACTGAATAAGTTTTAGGAGAAAGCAGGAAGCAACTTTTACTTCCCAATTATTGTAACTGGCTGAATTTTTCTACACAGAAGTTTCTGCTATCAGGAAAAAAAATCCCTCTTCCTCTTTTCCTCCCTATCTTTTCTTCCTTCCAGGTTCTTTCTTTACAATGTGTGCCAAAGGCAGGGATCATTTGGCTCCTACGATTCTTGAAACAGTTCCAAGAACCTTTAGACTGAGGAGGAAAGTGCAAATACTTTAAAGCAAGAGTTAAGCTCACAGATTACATCTTCAGTTTCTGTGGCCAAAGACCAAACTGGACAAGGCAGCAACACTATGGAGAAGCTGGAACTTGTTTCCTCTCCATGCTAAAACTTTCCAGTAGTTCATACATCAGTTTTGATTGTTCGGCTCCAAATGGTAAGAGGTCACACTTTCAGGGTTTTTTCCCTGTAAAATTTCAACTGCATTTGCAAGGAGTTGCAAAAAGAAGCAACTTAGGAAAGAATATTTGTACCTCAAAGTTGAATTGTAGATGTCCTTAGTACTCTCTGAGCTTAGCTCTTTTCTTGCATTACCAAACTAGGTAACATCATCAGTCCCCTCCACAAGAAGAAGCTTGGAAGCGACCACCATTTGGTTATATGTGTTTTGAAATGAATTGGGACGATAAAGCTTTTTAGGGTGTGGATCTTAGAAGGATAGTGGGTAAATATTAGTTTCCTTGTTTTTGAAATGAAATGCTTGCACATCAGCAGTGGGAAGAATTAGGAGGTCTTGGTGCACTCTGAGCTTAGAGATGGTTCAATTATTTGACTACCGGGGTCTGCAACCTTAAACACTCAAAAGAGCCATTTGGACCCATTTCCCACAGAAAAGAAAACACACGGGAGCCTCAAAATCTAGGTGGGTGTGGCCAACTCCCACCCAGTCACATGACACACACACCAGCAACACCTACCCAGGTTTTGTGGCTTCCAGTCAGGGCCGGATTTAGATGAAAAGAGGCCCTAGGCTATTCCACTTATGAGGCCCTTTCACCTCCCATTTTTAAGTTTTTATGTTTGTTTATTAGTCGTATGCATAGAATTTCTCCTTATTTTCGGTTCAGTGTTTTAGTGTTCACTGTTTTTAGAATAGTGTAATTTTAATTTTGCTAACAATTTGAATGTAGGCCCCTCTTGATCTTGAGGCCCTAGGCTGAAGCCTAGTTAGCCTATAGGAAAATCCAGCCCTGCTTCCAGTGTTTTCTGTGGGAAACAGGTCTCTCTCTCTCCCTCCCCCTCCCTCTTTCTCCCCCCCTCCCCCCCTCATCTCATCTCATCTCTCATCTCTTTCAGGGCAGGCGAGGAGTGATTGCAAGGGGAGGGTGACGGGTATTGCCAGCCAGTGGTGGGTTCAGCCGATAGGGAGACACAGCAGGGGAACGAAAGAGCCGCATGCGGCTCCAGAGCCATGGGTTGCTGACACCCGGACTAGGCAACATTATCAATATGACCGACTATGGGTAATGAAATGTCTGCAAGCAAACAACCAAGCTCAGAGTGCACCAAACACTCCATGGCTCAACCCTGAGTTATACTCTCTTCTATTGGAAGTGGGGAATGTGTACACTTCTGCAGCTAACGCTAATATGCTGTACCAATAATATGCTCTGGCTGATGCAGTTCTGGTCCAGTTCAGTTTCTTATAATTTCCCTTCTCTCTGCCTTGTTGGAGCGTTAATAATGTCTTCCTTAGGTAAGCCTCAAATTTTGGGAGAATTACTGCTACATACTCATTCAACGATCACTCATTCTGTAACCAAAGTTACAATGGCACTGAATGTGGGATATTTACAACAGATCCTCATAGTTGTGACCATCCCTGCGATCATGTGATCATGATTCAGGTGCTTGGTGACTGGCTCGCAATTATGACATCACAATATCTCGCAGATATGGGACTCGCATCTGCAACTTTCACTGACAGCATCTGACAAGGAAAGTCGATGGGGAAGCCAGCTGGAGGTAGCAAAGGGCTTTATAATTTGTTTAACAACAGCAACCAGAATTGCTGCCTGTATGCAGCATGGTCATATGATGCCATGCTTTACAATCATATCACTTAGTGACGGGTTACCATTGTTAAGCAAGGACTACCTGTGTCCTGGCTTCACTATACAAGTAGCTTACAGTTTGCATTATGGAAATAGTAATAGTTGCCACCTATTATTAAATTGTTGTTGATACAATAAGGTCCAAATTTTTGGAAGCTTCAGAGTTTATCCATTGTCACCTAGCCATGTCTTCTACCTCATTGAGTCCCCCAAATCTCTTTTTCCCCAAATCCCTTCTCAGAAACCCCCATGAAGAGTCTATACTTACATCTGTAGCTTTCTTCTCAGCTTGCTCCAATTTCTCCTGGGCATCCTTGAGAGCTTCAGAGTACTTATCCAGCTCATCTTCTGTTCCTTTCAACTTCTTCTGCAAAGCCATCAGCTCATCCTCCATCTACCCAGAGATCAAAGTTAGCCATTAAGACAACATTTCTCAAATTTCTAACATCATGCTGGCTGGGGAATTCTGGGAATTATATCAGGAGTGAAATCCAGCAGATTTTGACAGGTTCTGGAGATCCGGTTGCAGACATTTTGAGCAGTTTAGAGAACCGGAAAATGCCATCTCTGGCTGGCCCCAGAGTGGGGTGGGAATGGAGATTTTGCAATATCCTTCCTCCAGAAGTGGGGAGGAAATGGGGATTTTGCAGTATCCTTCCCCTGCCACACCCACCAAGCCACACCACACCCACCAAGCCACGCCCACAGAACCGGTAGTTAAAAAAAATTAGATTTCACCACTGAATGAATATATATATATATATATATATATATATATATATATATATATATATATATATATATACATACACACTGCTCATAGTAGTTTTGTATTCCCTTTAGTTGTTTGAGCAGTGTATAAACTACTATATGTAAAGAACAAAGTATTTACCGTAATAAGGCTATTTCATTCATTCAGATCTCGGATGTCTTCTGCTTGTGTTCCCTTTATTTTTTTGAGCAGTATATATATACACTCAATGCTTTGTTTTTGCTTTGGGTCTATTAACATTCATTTATTGATAATGATCTTTTTGCATGTGTGAATGTTATTTCTCTTCAACAGCAAGCCTGGTATGTATGGGGAAAATTATGCCTCTCCATGAAAATTAATACACAGTTACATGGGAGAAAGATGCGTTTCAGGTGCAATCTATAAGGTATCTTCTTACCTTTGCTTGCCATTGCTTCTAAAATAACAAATTTCTTTCCAATTCTGACCCCAGGATATCACTTTTGCTCAGCCCCTTCAACAGAAGACTTCCAGACATCTGGAAAGAGCTGGCAAAATGAAAACTCTGTTTCTATAATAGCCATCAGCTTCCCTTTGGCAATTGAAGAAATATTACAAATAATAATAATAATGATGATGATGATGATTTTGATGTCGGATTCATTCATTAAACTAGATCGTAATGTAGTTCAGTTTAGGGTTAGTATAGTGTGTGAACCCAGCCACTATTGTTTGTTGAACAATCCATAATTATCTGGTTTGCAGACAGTGCTAACCAGCAGATGAATTCACATTCTTCTAAGACAAAATCAAACTACATTATAGCTTAATATTATTAGCAGTTGCATACACATACATTCGTATATGCTAATCCAAATCCAAGTAAATGACATCATAGCTAGATTGATTTGGATTAGCATATTGTATGCATAATCCCATGTATTTATGCTATATGTAAATGATTTGTATGGCTGAGCCTAGCTTCACCCATTGCATTAACCCCTAACCTGCTTGTGCCCTAGAATCTTGCACGAAATCAGCTATTTTTGGACTGTAAACCATGGTGAGCCTATTTAAGCGTGGTTTATTTTGTAGGCCATAGTTAATCAAACAATAGCTTCATTAGCTCAAAGTGAGACTTGATTTGGCTACTTACAGGGTCATTTTTTCCAAGCCGTTCCTTTAGAATGAGCGGCCAAAATATGCTCCTTTCTTATCTTAATGGCACTCGCTCTCCTTCCACTTTCCCATATAAATCCATATTGCTTCCTGAAAACAGCTATTTATATCACGTTGAGCATGCTCTGAGTGTCAGTTTGTCCCTCTACTGAAGAGAATTTCTGTTATCTAGTGACTGGCTGGTGATAATGTGTCAGGCTGTTCCTTGGCTTCTGAGCGCTGGGAAAGAATGCTTTGTCCTCCATCTTCTGATAGGCTAGGAAAATTTGACCCTAGATGCAAAGAAGTACCCCTCACTGAACCAGTTCAGGTTTGGGGGCCGATACCCTACTCAAAATGCTACTTAAATGCTCTATATTTTAGTCAGGTTTATTTAGGAGACTTCAAATTCCGTTCTAGAAATTTGTCCAGTCCCTCCTTTTCCCAAGACTGCTCCAGCGATGAAGAAGAAAGCAAAGTGGGCACCCTAAAGATACATCACACTTTTTCAAAAGTTCTCAAACAATGAAGCACATTATTAGCTAAGCTCATACATTGCTCTAAGCCAGGGGTCTCCAACCTTGGCAACTTTAAGACTTGTGGACTCCAACTCCCAGAATTCCTGAGCCAGCTTCTGGAAGTTGAAGTCCACAAGTCTTAAAGTTGCCAAGGTTGGAGACTCCTGCTCTAAGCCATAATTCAAGGTTTGTGAGTAAGCCAGAATGGCTAAGATATATACTAAGTGACACATACTTAGTGTCAAATGTGACACATACTAAGTGACACATACTAAGTGACAAATCATGGTGTTCAGCCCACAAGCCAGAATGAAACAAATGACATCATCTGTTTGTGCAATAGGTGAAGTTCTCATTGCCAAAATCAGAAAATGGGAAATGGAAGAACATCTGAAGCCCATTCTTGGACTTGGGAGATATTCAATTCCTACCTAGTGGAGCCTGTATCTGTATGCTGTTCATAGGAATAATTTTGTGAGAAGTGGTTTGCCTGGCCTGAACCCATTTGGGCCAGCTGTATCCATTTGAATAGGACAACATATATCAGGTCTGAATCCATGTCCAGTTCTGTAAATTTACAGCAGTTCATTTGGCTCAAGAAGCTACACGGAGCTGATAGCTGGAACAGTCGAAACATCCATCAGGAGTTGAGAAGGAAGCAACGGCTTCATCCTAGCAACATTTTAGTTGCGTTGTAGAGGGAAAGTAACACAGCCCCCACCAGCCATGCCAGAGTCCTGGCCCCAAAGGTCAACATTAAACCCAGATAACAAGCAATCTGTGCTCTCCCTCTGTTACAGAAGTTACAAATAAGCACTTCTTAATCCTCCTTCCATCGTATCAGCCATGACCTCATCCATCCTCACAGAAAATATGAGACAGCTGTTCAGTGTCCCTTCAGTCCTTTCAAACAGTTTGTTTAGGAAAACTGAGGGCGGGGTAGACAGAGTAAATGGGATGTTTCAGAATAATTCCCTGTTCTAGAGGAAATACGTTATTCCTAAAAATGAAAAATTGTAACAGTGTTTGTCTAATTACCAAGAACAATCTGGTATTGATGAACACGAGGGATGACTTTATCTCCACCTTAAACTTCCTGAGGGTGTGCAGCACCCCCCCCCCACATTTATCTGAGAGTAAGCCCCACTTATAAAGGGAAATCTGCATCCCCTCAGCCTTGAGTCTCTAACATGGAAATGACACAATTGAAAAAGCCCTGCTTTTCAATAATAACAGACTTGGAAGGGACCTTGGAATTCTTCTAATCTAGTCCAACCTTACTCAAGCAGGAAGCCTCATACCATTTCAGACAAATAGTTGTCCAATCTCTTCTTAAACACCTCTAATATTGGAGCACTCACAACTTCTGAAGGCAAGTTGTTCCACTGGTTAATTGTTCTCACTGTCAGGAAATTTTTCCTTAGTTCTAGGTTGCTTTTCTCCTTGATTAATGTCCATCCATTGCTTCTTGTTCTGCTTAGAGGTGTTTTGGAGAATAGGTTGAACCCCCCCCCTCTTCTTTGTGGCAGCCCCTTAGATATTGGAAGACAGCTAACATGTCACCTCCGAGTCCTTCTTTGCATTAAACTACCCAAATGGAAAAGCTCTATAAGGAAGACCCAAGTATTTACTCCAGCAATTGTACCACAACCAATACATACAACTCTGGCCACACCTAGCACACTCAAAAAGCACGCACAAATACCCTGCAAACAATGCACACTCGTCCACATCACACGCAGACCCTTCACCTGCTTGCACTTGTCCTCAGCTGCTTTCTTGTCTGCCTCAGCCTGTTCCGCTCGATCAATGGCATTCTCCTTGTCCAGTTTCAGCATCTGCATCTTCTTCTTGATGGCTTCCATCCTTGCGGTTTGGAGTAAAGGTGGCTTCAGGTGCTTTTTATGTAGAAGAGAGAAGGTGAAGGCTAGCCTTCAGTTGGAGGCTGCGTGGAGAGAAATGGGCACTTCAGCAAGTGAAGATAAAGTTCTCGGAGAGATTTCTCGCTGTGGTAGGCTACAGTTCTGATTGTGTCCCCGGTGGCTCCCTCTTCTTTTCACAGGCAACCTTTCTAAGAGATAAGTTGGAACCCAGTCAGTCCTGGCATCTTTAGTGCTCAGGGATCACCTTATTTGGGCCTCAGCTTCTTTAAAGAAAGAAAAGCACTGTTTCCATTTTTAACCTTCCAGGAGGAGCAAAAGAGAACACAGGGGCTGGAGAGAAAACTCATCCGCCATTGTCAAGTAGTTAAAAGAAAGGTTGGCTTCAGAGAAGCAACTGAACTTTCTAGAAATTCAGAGTAGGCACTCTAGGTCAAGGATGAGACAAATTTGTCCTTCTAGGAGGACAGATTTGTGGTCAGGACAGTCTTTGGATCCAAAATAAGAAGAGAGCTCAGGGTGGTGTAATGATTAAAAGTGCTGGACCACGGCCAAGGAGACTCCGGTTCTTTTTTGTCTTCAGCCATGGAAGACAGATGATTTTGGATCAGCCACTTTCTCAAAGGAATTTTATTATGAGGAAAAACAAAAGGAGGAATCATTAGGTAAAGGTAAAGGTTCCCCTCGCACATATATGCTAGTCATTCCTGACTCTAGGGGGTGGTGCTCATCTCTGTTTCAAAGCCGAAGAGCCAACACTGTCCAAAGACGTCTCCGTGGTCATGTGCCCAGCATGACTAAACACCAAAGGCACACGGAATGCTGTTACCTTCCCACCAAAGGTTGTCCTTATTTTTCTACTTGCATTTTTTACGTGCTTTCGAACTGCTAAGTTGGCAGAAGCTGGGACAAGTAACAGGAGCTCACCCCATTACGGGGCACTAGGGATTCGAACTGCCGAACTGCCAACCTTTCGATCGACAAGCTCAGCATCTTAGCCACTGAGCCACCGCATCCCTCTAATCATTAGGTACACCTCCTTAAATTCCTGAATAAAATAAAAGCAAGCAGGCTCCAAAAAATAATAATGGTTCTAGCTTCTTCCATGATGTTGGGTGGCTACTTCAGGGGTTCAGTCTAGTCCAACCTCTTCTTAAAAATTCCTGGTAGCCAAAGAATGCCTTGTTTTGCATGAATCATAGCATGGCACACATCTGAAGTATTCACCAATGATGTGGGTGTTATGAGTGACATACATAACAAGGGATGGGTCTTATATTACAAGCTTGCCATTTTGATACTTTTACTCTCCCTCCCCCCCAGGGGGACCCTTCTTGTGGGACCCTCCCATTTCCAAATTAGCAGTGAGTCAGGTTAAGATAAAACAGAATTTTATTTCCTCTACATTTAAATCTAATTACAGGGAGTCCTTAACTTATGACCAATTGCTTTTCAAAGTTACGATAAACCCCCCAAAAAGCCACTTTACAACCTGGTTTCAAACTTCCAAGGTCAGCCCCCACCCCACCCATCACGTGACTACATTTTGGGTACTTGGCAAACAGCCCATCTGTTGCAACTCTCCGCATTCACATGACTGAAATTTACAACGGTTTTGCTAGAAACCGGTGTTTACTTCGGGTTTCTAGCCTAACCACCCAGTAACAACAAACAGTGGATTCACTTAACAGTTGTGGCGTTTGCTTAGTCATTGCAGGGTTTGCTTAACAATTGCCACAAGAAACATTGTAAAGTTGGGTCCAGTCACCGTGATGATGTGCTTTATGACCATCACGACTTACAATGGTTATGGTCATAAGTCAAGGACTGCCCGTAAAAGCAAATAAAATTGGTTAATTGATTTAAAGGCCTGCACAAAAAAAATTGGGTCACATTCAAAATAACACACGGGCAGTAATTTTCCACAGTCTCGTATTTATATCTGGGGATTTCAAGGGGTTCTGCTAGCAGCCTTCTAGAAATATAATTACTGCCAACTCAAATGAGTTGCTAAAATTATCCATTTTCATATAATTATGACAGCTGCAGTTTTCGAAATCAGCAAAAAAGGAAGTGGTTGATTCCTCTTAATATGTCAGGTGGGTGAGTTTTCCATGTGTATCCTAAGATAAAGGATCTAAATAGGATGTATGATAAATCATTGGCTGTTATTGGAATTGAAAATGTTCATCTGCTGTGTTTTTAATCTATGTTATCAGAATTATTGTTCTGTTCTTAGAAAACTATGAGCCTCGATTGCACCACAGTTTTTTTTTTTAATTTAGCACTGATTCTGCTGCATATTAGCTTCTGGCCTTAAGGCAGTCCTCAACTTACCCACAATTGGTACCAGAATTTCCATTGCCAAGCAAAGTGGTTGTTAAGAGAGTCCTACCCAATGCTATGAGCTCTTTTGCCACCGTTGTTAAGTCAGTCATTGAAGTTGTTAAATGTATACAGTCATTAAGTGAATCTGGCTTCTTTTTGCTTGTCGAAAGCCAGCTGGGAAGGTCACAAAGGACAAACATGTGACCACGGGATACTGCAACTGCTGTAAAAATGTGTCGATTGCCAAGTGCCTGAATTTTGATCACGTGACTTTGAGGATGCTTTGACAAGGACCGGTCATAAGTCATATTTTTCAGTGCCATTATAACTTTGAATGGTTGCTAAATTAATGATTTTAAGTTGAGGATTATCTAGGTCAGTGGTGTCAAATGCAATTTCATTGAGGGCCGCAGAAGGGTTGTGTTTTACCTTGGGGGGACTGGGGGGGGGGCGTGGTCAGGGTGGATGTGGCTAGCATGACCTCACTCATGTTGGGCAGGGGGCACCTGTGGTGGCCAAAGCACTCAGCTAGTGAAAACAGGCTCTGGAGCGCCATTTTCACCTGGGACGGCCTCCTGCAACATTCTGTCAGTGAAAACCGAGCTTGGGAGGGCCGCGTGCTGGTAGAGGCACGGCGGGCTGGTCCTTCACTGTTTCCAGGGCGCCCCATGGTCCAGATCTAAGCACCCTGCCAGCTGGATCCGGCTCACGAGCCTTGAGTTTGACACCCCTGATCTAGGTATTTAATTATAGGGTTCAGTTTCTAAGGATCCCTGTATAGCATGCACATCTGCAGTCACGTCTAAAAGCTATGGATTGCCTCTCCCTATTTTCTATTAAGCTCTGTAAAAAAAAAAAAGGAAGTATCTATTGATTGTATCAGTAATAACGTAGGGAAAAAAGATCCTTTCTACTGTCAGTAAGACTTTATCATGGGAATTTTCATTGCATCTTGCGTCACCATTTCTGCAAATTGTGGAGAATACTTGGCATGAATTGCAAACCAGAATTAGTCCAGGACAAATTAGATAACACTTTAAAAAATGCTCTTGAGTGTAAGAAGCCCAAATGTTTCTTGGGTTTTGAAACAGGCCAGGTTTTAAGATGTCTCTTTTAGGAATCCAGTTCTTTGTGGGGGGTGGGGGAAATTTTAAGAAACTGGCATATAAATGAGAAATTGTTCTACAAATGAATACATTTCCAGTTGCTCCAAATAGCTTTACTGTCCCGAAATGGATCTTGCTATTGTGGGATTTCCGAAGCCGCCTTTGCCAGTCCATTGTGTCCACAACAGATACTGCTGGGCCAGACAACACAAGTGGAACTCTGCTTGGAAACTCAGTGGAAATTAGATCCATCCCACAGGAACTGATGAGACCCTCATCCATAACCTTGTATGGCAAACTTTGAGGGGTGTAGAGTGAAAGACAAAGCTTTGCAGGACAAGGCAGTGACAGGCAAAAGACAAGAACCAGACAGAGATTTGGCAGCCTGTGAACGAGAACAGTTGTTGGTTATTAGAATCCAGGTATGAATCCATCTTGTAGACTATCTTTTGATGTCTTTCAGATGCGTGAGGACCACAGCTCTCAAAAATTCCCAGCTTGCATGGCCAAAGCCATTTCTGGGAGCGGCAATCCTTCCCAATATATCCAAAACAAAGCAATGGATGGAAAGTAATCAAGGAGAGAACCAACTTAGAAATAAGGAGAAGTTTCCTGACAGAACAATTAATCAGTGGAACAACTTGCCTTCAGAAGTTGTGGATGCTAAAACACTGGAGGTTTTTAAGAAGAGATTGGATAGCCGTTTGTCTGAAATGGTATATAGGCTCTCCTACTTGAGCAGGAGGTTAGACTAGAAGACCTCCCAAGATCCCTTCCAACTCTGTTATTCTGTTACTCTGTTGTTCAAAGTATCCCAGAATGTAGAATGTGAGTCTAGGCCAGCTCAAGGAAATTTTGAAGTTGGAAGACAGTAGGTCCTGCCAGTCACAGTTAATGAACATTAAATATATATATATACTCTTGAAATACAGGCCTATTTAAAAGCTCAAATTTGGTATTTGTGCATGTTTAGTCTGCAGTTTTCAGGGCTTCTATGATAGCATGATTTCTGGCATAGAATTGCAAACATGGCATACTTGAAGGGCAGACAGTTGGTGAATGAGTTTTCATAATCAAAAAGACAAATTATATGATTTCTCAGGTTGGAGACGGCCAATTATAGAGAGGATTCAGGGAGTTTCTTTTCTTTCCCTCATGTTTCCCATTTGCAGCATAAGGCCAATGTAAATTTATAAACCTTTTACTCTGGCCCTGTAGTTAAAAACATGTGATCTGTTCATAAATATCTATGAGCAGCCAATAAGTGTCCTGGGGGACTCCGGAAAGACAGTCCCCTATTATTATTTTGTTAGGCTACTTTTAAGGACATCCTGAAAACTCTGAGCTTATACTGTTGACACCAGTCTTATTGTACCACACAGGAGGCCAAGCATATGCTCCATAAGCAGCTCAAAGAGGTTTACAGCAGGGGAGAAATGCTAGCAGTTCGGGCCGGTTCAGCCGAACTGGTAGGAAAAACTGCTACTGGTTCGCTGAACCTGTAGTAAAAAAAGTAAAAAAAAAAAAAAGTTCCGAAGATCAGCTGAGCAATGTGCATTTTTTTACTACTGGTTCTCTGGAACCGCTACTTAAAAATGCTTTTAAAAAGTACAAACAAAAAAAGGTTCTGATGATTGTGCACCACAGCTGTGATCGTTGGAACTTTTTTTTTTTTACTTTTTAAAACATTTTTAAATGCTTTAAAAAGGTTAAAAAAAAGGTCCCGACAATCACAGCTGTGGCACGCAAGCTTGGGAATCTTTTTTTTTACTTTTTAAAGCATTTTTTTACTACCGGTTCAGATTTCACCACTGGTTTACAGTACTTAATTTACCTGCCCTCCTGCCCGTCCATCTCTTCTCCTCCTCCTCCTTCTCTCACTTCAGGTGTCAAAGGAGATACAAGGAGTTCTGGTTCCTGCACTACTGATGGCCTCAACCACTGTTATTTGATGCCATTGTAGCATGTCTTTATTTTTATTTTATTTATTTATTTATTTGTCAAGCATGTATAAGGTAACAGATATAAGTATAAGCATGATTATTAATATAGGAAATGGATACGAATGAATGGGGACAGTAGGACAGAGATGGTAGGCACATTGTTGCGCTTATGCACGCCCCTTACAGACCTCTTAGGAATGGGGTGAGGTCAAAAGCAGACAGTCCAGTGGTACGATGCTACTGGTTCACCCCAGTTCAGGCGAACCGGTAGCAGCGGCGGGAGGCTCTGCCCACTCACCCAGATGTCACCAAAAATGCTCTGTGCATGCACAGAACCTTCTCTACATGCATATAAGCACCGTACACTCACAAAGCGAGCACAGGCACCCACACGCTCCTGATAGCGAACGGTAGCACCGGGATTTGAAACCCACTACTGAGGCAGTCTAAGGTTAAAGTTTTGGGGATTTGAGGATGAAACCACAGAGTCAGGTAGAGCATTCCAGGCATTGACCACTCTGTTGCTGAAGTTGTATTTTCTGCAATTGAGTTTGAAGAGGTTTACCTTAAGTTTGTATCTATTGTGTGCTCGTGTATTGTTGCGGTTAAAGCTGAAGTAGTCATTGACAGGTAGGACATTGTAGCAGATAAGTTTGTGTAGTACGCTTAAGTCAGACCGAAAGCGGCGTAGTTCTAAGTTGTGTAAGCCCAAAATTTTAAGCCTGGTGGCATAAGGTATTCTGTTGCAAGCAGAGGAGTGGAGGACTCTTCTCATGAAATATCTCTGGACTCGCTCGATTGTATTAATATCTGATATGCAGTGAGGGTTCCAGACAGATGAGCTGTATTTGAGAATTGGTCTAGCAAATGGTTTGCTAGTTATGCTCTAAATGCTCTAGTTAGCAGTACAGTATTACCAGAGAAGAAGCTACACAAGATTAGGTTAACAACTCTTAATGCCTTTTTGACAATGTTGTTACAGTGAGCTCTGGCACTTAGAAGAGTACTCCAAGATCCTTGACAGAGTGAGGGTCGTCTACGAGGTCGTATCCGCCTAGCTTGCATTTTGTGTTCTGATTTTTTTTTGCCAATGTGTAAGACAGAGCATTTGTTGATTGAGATTTGGAGTTGCCAATTGTTTGACCATTCTGACACGTAGTCAAGATCTTTTTATAGGGCAGCAGCATTGTCGGTGGTGTTGAATAGTTTTACATCATCAGTGAAGAGAACACAGTTGCTTATAATACGATCACAAAGGGTCATTTATGTAAAGTATAAAAGTGTGGGTCCTAAAATGTTGCCTTGGGGGACACCGGTATTAACAGGTGCAGGACTTGATAGGGGGCTCCCTATTTTGACTACTTGTTGCCTGTTTGACAGGAATGCAGCTATCCACTTATGCAGGGATGTCTCTTTGATGTCTCTCCATCTTCTTCTGGGTCTGCCCACCATATTTTACCTATCCACCATGTTTTACTCCTCACTTTTCAAGGTGCCTTTCCTGTTGCACAAGCTTAATGACCAGAGCTTTTTGCTAAATTTGCTCTTAGCCGTGTTTTCTATTGTTGTTTCAACAGGCAAACGCAGATCTTTTTCTTCAGGACTGATTGTTTCCTTATAACACCTTCATTCTATCCCTAAATTGGAATCCAAGGGAGAAAATAAACCTAGACTGTTCATCCCACGTATACCATCTTATCTTGGGGCCAGGATATTTGAAGGAACTGCCTGTTATGTCCCCCTGGTCCACCAGAGCTGAAAAGCAGGGCATGTTACAAGTCTCATCAATTAGGAATGTACCCAGTTTTCCTCAAAATAAGACATCCCCTGATAATAAGCCCAATTGGGCTTTTGAGGGCATGACAATAAGGCCAAGCACTTATTTCAAGGTTCAAAAAAATATAAGACAGGATCTTATTTTCGGGGAAACACGGTACATCTGGTGGGACCGTGAAACAGGGCCTTCTAGGTGGTGGCCCCTTGTTTAATAGAAAATAATTACCCCCAAGGTATAGTTGGTCCCACGCTGTTGTTTTTCCAAAGGTCCTAAAGTGTGGTTTTGCCAGTAGGCTTGGGGACCATGAATGGAACCAGTCACGTGGTTGATCTGTTTGTGTTGTTACAGGGGTGGTGTGGTATTTTAATGTGTTTTTTTATTATATGGTGTGTGTGTTTTTAATATGGTGAGCATCCAGTCCCCTATGCATAAGTTTGGTGGCTATGTAAATTTATTAAATAATAACAAAATAAATATCTCAATAGCCAGGAATAAGGTTTCATTAGATGAGCAACTCAAATAGTTAGAAGAACCATCTCTGACTCTCATAGGCTGACTCAGATTATTTCCATTTCCATCACTCTTCATTTCAGCTGTATTTCTGTATTTAGTTATTTGTGTCCTGCCCTTATTACTTTTACAAATAGTTCAAGGTGGAAAACATATCCAGCATACCTTGCTCCTCTTGTTTTCCCCACAACAACAACCCTGTGAGGTGGGTTGGATTGAGAGAGAGGGATTTGTCCAAAGTCACCCTACTGGCTTTCTTAGCTAAGGCAAGACTTGAACTCACAGGCTCCTGCTTTCTGGCTTGGTGCCTTAACCACTAGAGCAAACTGGCCCTCAGATACAACCTAGAGAACATTTTTCATTATTAGTGCAGTTATGAATTGAACAATGAATGTGTTTGATACACCTCCACACATCCTACTCACTGGTTACACCATCAATCAAGTCATTTCCAGGGGTGAAATGCTCCAGGTTCGGACCGGATTGCCTGATCCGGTAGCGATGGTGGTGGGTGGTTCGGAAAACCGGTAGCAAAAATCCCTCCCCACCCCCATGGCCAGCTGAGCCACGCAGTCATCAGAGGCTTTTTATTTTATTTTTAAAAGCATTTTTTCTACTACCTCTTCGGCTGAAAAAATGCTTTTAAAAGTAAAAAGAAAAGCCTCTGTCGATCAGGCAAGTCAGCTGGGATTGTCAGAGGCTTTAAAAAAAAAAGAAAAGCCCCTGCTGATCAGGCAAGTCAGCTGGGATCGTCAGAGGCTTTTAAAAGCATTTTTTTACAACCTCTTTGGCTGAAGAGGTTGTAGAAAAAATGGTTTTAAAAGTAAAAAAAAAAAAGTTGGCCACGCCCACTCACTCATATTATACACACCCCACCAAGCCACGCCCACAGAACCGGTAGTAACAAATTTTACATTTCACCACTGGTCATTCCCCACATTGGCAAGATGCTAATATCTCAAGGAACCTCATCATCAACCAACTGTTTATCTGTTGCTTCTGAATTCTTACAACAGGGGGAGCCTACGAGCTAAAAACATTGTTTGTAATGTAAATATTATTTGAAAATGTTAATTCTTATTACAGAGGAAACATGAATATCAGCTTATTAGTAGTATTGGGAGGGGGGAGTAACCAACCTGAGATTTGCTAAACTACAAATTCAGCGAAATAAGAGAGTTCCAATTGAATGCACCTCTGATTTGTAATTTATTTTTTTTTATTGCAAAAGTTTTACAATTACATTTTCACCCCTTTTTTCCCCCCCCCTCAACCCACCCCAAACTTCCCAACCTCCCTAACCCACCCTAACCCTCCCCTCCCCCCGGACTTCCTCACAGTATACTCATGTCAAATAAAAGGAAAAACCCTCCTTTGTATATAAAACTTGAACCCCTCTCTCCCCCTTACAAATTTTCATCTTCGTTACATTAAGCTATTTCTATCTTAATATAACATTTTCAGATAAGTTTTCATCCTGATTACCTTAAAAATATTTCTATCTTAATATAACATTTTCATTTTGTAATTTATTAAACCAGTGCTATATCAGCCATGCAGAATTCTACTGTGAGTTTAGTCATTGGTTTAGTTAGTAGTCTATAAATCATGGCTTAACAATATATATATATATATATATATATATATATATATGAGCTAAATCAGTATGGCTTACACAAAAGCCCATGGTTCAAACTGGTAGTTTGCTTAGTGCAGAGTGTAAATCCAATTAAAGCCATCATTGTATTGCTTTGGGGATGAAGGAGATACTGAAATGGGATTATGTATTTATTCATTTATTTGTTTGCTTGCTTGCTTGCTTGAATCCTGCCTTTACTGTTTTTACAAATAACTCAACATCTCCAACACACACTTCCCCTCCTATTTCCCCCACAGCACAACCCTGTGAGGTGGGTTGGGCTAAGACAGAGCAAATGGCCCAGAGTCACCCAGCTGGATTACATGGCTAAGGAAGGACTTGAACTCATGGTCTCCAGTTTTCTAGCCTGGTGCCTTAACCACTAGACCAGTGATGGCAAACCTTTTTGACGTCACATGCCAAAAGTGGGGGGAGCACGGGGTGGTTGCGTGCATGTGTGCCCATACCCATAATGCAATGCCCCCTATGCTCTCCAAGCCCCACACATGTGCGCACAACCCCCCCTATGCTGCCCTGGTCCTGAACATGTGCCTACGCCCCACCGCACATGTGCACACGACCCCCTTGACCCCATTTTGGGCCTAGCAGGCCACCCTGAAGCCTCTGGAAGATGGAAACGGCCCATTTCCGGACTTTCAGTAGACCTGTTAGGCTCATTTTTTGACCTCCCCAGGCTCCGGGAGCTTTCCTGGAGCCTAGGGAGGGCAAAAACAGCCTTGTCCATCCGTCCGGAGGTCCTCCAGAGGCAGGAAACGGCCTGTTTCCAGACTTCTGGTAGGCTCATTTTTTGCCCTACGGATGCTCCGCAGGGTCCGGAGGCTTTCCTGGAGCCTGCAGGAGGGTGAAAACAGCCTTCCCCAGCCCTCCGGAGGCCAGAAACAGACCGTTTCCAGATTTCCGGTAGGCCTGTTTTTCTCCTTCCCAGAGCCTCCGTGCGAGCCCTGTACTTATCTGGCATCCAAAATGGCCACTTGGAGACTCCTGGGAGGGGAGGGGCGGCATGGGCATGAACGCACATCTCCCACATGCCTGGCAGAGACCCGAAAATCAACTGGCTGGTGGGAGGCACGCACACGCATGCGCAGTGGAGCTGATGTAGGGCAACGGCTTGCGTACCCGCAGAAATGGCTCTGCATGCCACCTGTGGCACACGTGCCATAGGTTCGCCATCACGGCACTAGACCAAACTGGCTCTCCAAAAGATCATTTGTGTGTGATTATAAATTCTAATTTTAAGCCTCATTTTGCATAATACAATCTGTAATTAAATTCATAACAATATCTCTTAGACTTATATACTGCTTCATAGTGCTTTTACAGCCCTCTCTAAGCAGTTTACAGAGTCAGCCTATTGCCCCCAACAATCAGGGTCCTCATTTCACCAACCTTGGAAGGATGGAAGGCTGAGTCAACCTTCAGCTGCTCAGAATCGAACTACTGGCAGTTGGCAGAATTAGCTTGCAATACTGCATTTTAACCACTGCACCACCACAGCTCTTAATAATTGAGTTTCCTATACATCCAACTATCATTAATTACTGCTTAAAAATTCTAGTTTCTCTCAATTCCTACGTGTTTTATTAAGTTTACTGATTTATGCAAGAGTCTTGGGTCCCAATATAATATACACTTAATTGGGAAAAAATAATAGAGGAGGTAACCTACTTGAGAGTTCATCCTTGTATCCTATTTCCTGCAGCACAAAGATGCCTTGGTAATTCAGGTAGTCCTCGCCTTAAGACCACAACTGAGCCCAAAATTTCTGTTGCTAAGCGAGATGTATTGGTGAGTTTTGCCCCATTTAATGACTTTTCGTGGCGCAGTTGAATCACTGCACTTAGTAATACGGTTGGTAAATGAATCTGACTTTGCTTGTCAGAAGATCATAAAAGGTGAACACATGATCCCAGGACATAGCAACCGCCATAAATACAAGCCAGTTCTCAAGCACCTGGAACTTGACCATGTGAACATGGAGATGTTGCAATGGATGTAAATGTAAAAACCAGTCAAAAGTTATTTTTTCCAGTGCCATTATAACTTTGAATCAGGGGTGAATCCAGCAGGTTCTGATAGGTTCTGGAGAACCGGAAGCGGCAATTTTGAGTAGTTCTGAGAACTGGCAAATGCCACCTCTTGCTGGCCCCAGAGTGGGGAGGGAATGGGGATTTTGCAGTATCCTTCCCCTGGAGTGGGGTGGGAATGGAGATTTTGCAGTATCCTTCCCCTGCCACACCCACCAAGCCCACCAAGCCACACCCATAGAACCGGTAGTAAAAAAATTTGGATTTCACCACTGCTTTGGTCACTAAACGAACTGTTGTAAGTCAAGGACTAGCCATAATTTCTACGTCAAAATCTTGGTAGTATTACATATGATGGCGCAAGACTTTTTTTTTTTTTTTTACAAAATCTTGATTTGCTGGCGATCCTCCTGTCCAACCTCAGTGCATAAAATGCAGAATAACACCATTTACAGAGTAGAAAGGACCTTGGAGGTCTTCTAGTCCAATCTTATCTCCATGGCAGGAGATCCTATATCATTCCAGACAAAACGGTTATCCAATCGAGCACCTATAACTACTGGTGGCAAAGTGTTCCACCGATTAATTGTTCTCGCTGTCAGGAAATTTCTCCTGAATTTTTTCTTCTTAAATTTCTTAGTTCAGTGTAGAGCAGTGTAGGGTTATTCTACTGTGGAATTTAAGCTCCTGCCAAATCAATATGGCTGTCTGCACTGATTACATGTAGTCCTCAATTTATGACTTTAATTAAGACCACAATTATGGTCGTAAGTCATGAGAGTCATTAAGCTGGTCATCATAGGACCGGGCCTCATTTTATGACCTTTTTTGCAGAGATCATTGAGTAAACACAGTGGTTGTAAAACAAACACAGCAGGAGTGGGATTCAAGTTGGTTCAGACCGGTTCAAATGAACCGGTAGTTGTGATCTGTGGGTTGGCCTGTCCACTCGCCCTGGCACTATGCTGTCTTATTTAGCTGCGTATTTTAAGACGCACACGCTCACATCTTCAGTGCTGGGGCGAACCGGTTGTTAAATTATGTGAATCCCACCTCTGAAACACAGTGGTCGTAAAGTGAACACAGCAGTCATAAAGCGAACACTACAATTGTTAAGCAAATGTTGTGGTCATTAAGCAAATGGTTGCTATGGGGCATTTTTTTTTTGCTAAAAACTGGGAGTAAACACAGGTATCCAGCAAAAATGACATAAATCGTGAACATGTGACTGCAGGATACTGCAACTGGCCATAAAAGCGAGCCGATTGTGACTGTCAAAAGGCCTTCACATAATTATGGGGGCAGTCTTCTGGATTGCAAGTCGCTTTTTCAGGGCCAATCATAATTTTCAATATATTTGAATATAAGTAGCTGGTGGTTGGTAGTTGGAATGTTGGTCTGACCTCTGAGTTTGGTAATTTGGTTGCAAACGTTTCATCACCATTCGAGCAGATATAGTCAGTGTTCTTTGAATTGTGCTCGTCTGTCAGAGCGTTGGCCTTTAAATACCGTTTTATCTGATGCAAATTAGTGTGGATGTTGTTTATTCGGCTACATCTGAGTCATGGCCTCACTTCGGACTGTTTGATTGGCTGGCTTTTGTAACTGAGGCATGGTCTTTGGTTTTAAGTACCGTCTGTGTGATGTAAATTAGTGTTGTCTGCCTGGATACTGCTGAGTCATGGTCAGAGATGGCATTCAGCAGGTTCTGACCAGTTCTGGAGAACCGGTAGCGGAAATTTTGAATATTTCGGAGAACTGGGAAATACCACCTTTGACTGGCCCTGCCCCCATCCATTCTCTTCCTCCCGAGTCCCAGCTGATCGGGAGGAAATGGGGATTTTGCAGTATTCTTGCCCTGCCACACACACCAAGCTACGCCCACAGAACCGGTAGTAAAATTTGTTGAATCCCACTACTGGTCATGGTCTGGTTTGTTTGAATGGCTGGTTGTTGTTACTGAGATTTCTTGTGAGAAACCACAATCCCGAAGATAACATTTAAATGAACAGGCAACCACCTACGCAACAACAAAAATCACAACCCATCTGCTCACAAGAAATCGGACAACGTCTCAGTAACAACAACCAGTCATTCAAAGAGACCGAAACCAGACCATGACTCCGCAGTATCTGAACAAACAACATTAATTTACATCACACAGACTGTACTTAAAACCAAAGACGGTACTTACAACCATGCCTCAGTTACAACAGCCAGCCAATCAGTCTGAAGTCAGACCATGACTCAGAAGTAGCCGAACATCCACACTAATTTGCATCACATAAAAAGGTATTTAAAGGCCAGGGCTCTGACAGACGAGCACAATTCAAAGCGCACTGACAATGTCTCCTTGAATGGTGACGAAATATTTGCAGCCAAATTGCCAAGCTCAGAGCTCAGACCAACAGCCCATAATTTTGAATGGTCACTAAAGGACCAAGTCATAAATTGAGAACTATCTGTACATATCTTGTTGCAGCCAATCCCACACACAACAGACATTCTTAAAATTCTACAACTAATCTCCCCTATTCTGGCTATTAATAAATAAATAACCCCTCCAAACCAGAGGTGGGTTTCAGGAGGTTCTGACCAGTTCTGGAGAACCGGTAGCGGAAATTTTGAGTAGTTTGGAGAACTGGTAGTAAAAATTCTGACTGGCCCCGCCCCCATCTATTCTCTGCCACCCAAGTCCCAGCTGATCAGGAGGAAATGGGGATTTTGCAGTATCCTTCCCCTGGATTGGGGTGGGAATGGAGATTTTACAGTATCCTTCCCCTGCCACGCCCACCAAGCCACGCCCACAGAACCAGTAGTAAAAAAATTTGAAACCCACCACTGCTCCAAACCAGTGGTGGGATTCAGCCAGTTTGCACCACTTTGGGAGAACCGGTTGTTAACTTTCTGAGCAGTTTGGCAAATTGATTGTTGGAAGAAATCATTAGGGCAGAGAACCAGTTGTTAAATTACTAGAATCCCACCACTGCTCCAAACCCAGTTATTTGCACTTCATATATAGCTTTCCGTGCTCCAGAATTTGTCTTGGATGTGCCTTTTGCAATCTTGAGAAGGCAGGTTCTTAAATGCTTGAATGTTGAAGCTAATAAAAGTAGTGTGAGATTGCTAACAATTAAGACAGAGGTAGCCAGGGAGTATCTTGGATTATCAAGGGTTCCTCCTATAAAAATAAAAACCACATAGACCAGGAGTCGGCAACCCACGGCTCTGGAGCCTCATGTGGCTCTTTCATAATAATAATAATAATAATAATAATAATAATAATAATAATAATAATAATAATAATAATAATAATTTTATTTCTATACCGCCCTTCTCCCGAAGGACTCAGGGCGGTGTACAGCCTATTTAAAAACACAGACAAAACAACAGTATAAAATTTAAAATAATTAAATAAAGTGGCTCAGATTTAAAACCCCAATAAATTTAAATACCCCAATTTAAAAACTATTGTGTTGATAGTCCGGCCTGGCGGAACAACAGGGTCTTCAATGCGCAGCGAAACACCCGGAGGTCGGAGATCTTACGAATTTCCGGGGGCAGTTCATTCCACAGGGCTGGGGCTCCCACAGAGAAGGCCCTCCCCCTGGGTGTCGCCAGCCGACATAACTTGGCTGATGGCACCCTGAGGAGACCCTCTCTGTGGGAACGGACTGGTCGGTGGGAGGCTATTGGTGGCAGAAGATGGTCTCGGAGGTACCCAGGTCCTATGCCATGGAGCGCTTTAAAGGTGGTAACTAACACCTTGAATTGCACCCGGAAGACCACTGGGAGCCAGTGCAGCTCGCACAGGAGGGGTGTCACATGGGCACAACGGGTTGCGCCCATAACCACCCGCGCGGCCGCATTCTGGACCAGTTGGAGCCTCCGAGTGCTCTTCAAGGGGAGCCCCATGTAGAGAGCATTATAATAGTCCAACCGGGAAGTAACAAGGGCATGAGTGACCATGCGCAGGGTGTCCCGATCCAGAAAGGGCTGCAACTGGTGAATCAGGCGAACCTGATAAAAGGCCCCCCTGGCCACGGCCATCATATGCTCTTCTAAAGACAGCCGCGCGTCCAGGAGGACACCCAGATTGTGAGCCCTCTCCGTGGGGGGCAAAGATTCACCCCCAATAGTCAGCGATGGCACCTGCTGACTATATCGGGGCGCCGGAAGCCACAGCCACTCGGTCTTGGAGGGGTTGAGTCTGAGCCTCATCCCTTTGCTGCGGCTCCCTGTCGCTCAAAATATGCGTCACAACCGCCAATGTGGGACACCCACCAGCACGTGATTTATTGAGATTTTTGACCCCCGGTAGGCCAACTATGGATAAATCCAAGAAAAGAAAAGTTTCAGAAGAAAACAGAACGTTTAATGGTATGTGGGCAGATTCATTTGCTTTCACTGCTGACGAGTGCTGCTGATGAGAAATTGGCAAACAACAAAAAGTCGAATGTTGCAAGACATTTGTGGCTCCCGGTGTTTTCTTTTCTGTGGGAAATAGGTCCAAATGGCTCTTTGAGTGTTTAAGGTTGCTGACCCCTGATATAGACAATACCACAGAAATCAGAACCGCTGCAGTTAAGACTGTGTTCAACTTTTGATATCCCATTGGCCAATAGAGGGCAGCAGAGACAACCGCTTAAAATGGAATACAGTTAAAGTCTCCTTTTAAGTTCAGATGACTTCCTACTTTTTTTTTTTTTATTAGTTTTACCAAATGAAATCTGGTAGTTACATAAATCCAATATACACATACAGAAAAAGATCAACAAGAAAAAAATATAGAAAGTACCAAAGGGATCTAAATGCAGTGTGAATAGACTGGTCCTATATAGGTTACGGGTGTCAAATTCACTGCATTTATTTTATTTTATTTTATTTTATTAGATTTCTATACCGCCCTTCTCCCGAAGGACTCATGTTGCCGTCACAATTAATGCCCTTTTCCTGCAAAAAAACCCATCCCAGTTTTTATAAATCTTGTCATGTGACCAAGGGATTCTGCAAACGGTCATAAATGTGGGTCGTTTGCCAAGAGTCCAAAATTCAATCACATGACTGCAGATGAGGCAGCTGTCGGAACTTGGAATCCATGTCACAAGTCTAGTTTAGTTTAGTTTAGTTTAGTTTAGTTTAGTTTAGTTTAGTTTAGTTTAGTTTAGTTTAGTTTAGTTGATTTATATACCGCCCCAAAGGACTCAGGGCAGTGAACAGCCACAAGATAAAAACACATAAATACAAAATTTAAAAACAGAATAAAACCGAATTAAACAATTTGGCCGAAGACAGATTTAAAACACCCCAATAAATTAAAAACAAATTAAAATTTGTGTTTTAAAAGGGGAAAAAAAAAGTACCTTTTGGGGAGTACATCAGAATTTTGAACAGTCACTAAGTGACTGGTCGTAAATCGAGTCCATATGAAAAATTTCAGGTGACTTTCTAATGACTTCATGGACACCCATGTCCATGCAATTTTCTGGGCAAAGACACAGGAATAAGTTTATTACTTCCTTCTTGCTGCGATGTTTTTCCTGATTTCCCTGTTCAGTATTAAACAGGCTCCCCAATGATAACTTTGCTTCCCAGCCCCATCGGCCACCTGCTGAGACACCAGATGGCCTAAATCCTGCCCTACCATTAGGCTAAAACTGGATTAGTTGCTTTAAGATTGGAATACCGGATTTTGTTATGAATTTTGGATTGTGGCTTAATGCATTTATTTTATACTGCTAGGTTACTGCAGCCCTGAGCTGACAAGAGTCCTGCCGTTTGCTGTTTCCGATCTATTTGCATGAGTTACCCGTGTTGTTTTAAGGATTTGAGGATTTCTTTTTGAAAAAGCAGGTTGCAAACATGGAAAAGAAAACAAATATAACTTGATACAATTAGGTGAGCAGAGTGCTTTGAAATCTGCAAGATCCTACAAGCCTGATTGCTTTCATGGCCTCAGGTTCAATTTGGGATAAAAGCCTGGTCAGAGAATAGTTTGGCTGATTTAATCCAGATTGTGAGGGCAACAGATTTGCAGCTTCTCAGAGACATTTGCCCCAAATATCGATACAAAATAAAGGAGCTTTATCAACAAGTCAGCATTGCAATTTATTCCTTAAGCAAGTATCAGTTATAAAACCCCTTCCTTGGGTCCCTATTCTTCTTCCTTGGGTTATTTTCTAATCTCGCATGATGTGGCTATTTCATGTTAGAAATGTTATCTGTATCTTTTTCAGCATGGATCCTGTTATCAAGCTGAACTTTGGTGTTGCATGTAAAGAGAGTTAGCACTTGTCTGGCACTTTGGGGGCACAGTGAAAAGAAAATTTGATTTCATCTTCCGGGTCCATCCCAAATTGTTTCTGCCTTTGTCCTCCTTCAGAAAGAAATTAATCAGGGCGTTTTCCAATACAGATTAAACTGAATTTGCAGCACTTCAACCCAAATCTATAGCAGCAAAATACAGGATGAACGTCAACCCAATACAAATGTACAAACAGAAGATAAGCAATTAGTGAAGCAGAAAGCTTTTTCTACAAAAGTTCTTTTTCTTGTTTTGGTGCAATTATTCGAAGTTCCTGGGGGGGTGCATTTTCAAAAGACTGAACCGCACCCAAGAAGGTACTTTTTCTTAGTAATAGTTCAAAGAGTGGGAAAATCTAAAGCGCATCTTCAGAGGATGAGTGAAGCGTTTGAGGTGGGATGAGGAAATACAGACTAATGTTATTCTTTAAATTGCTCACAACACTTTGACCCTGCAAGGAATGTTGTTGACAATGCCTCAGGAGCAGAAAATTGAATTTGCATGTAGAGAAGCAACCTAGAACTAAGGAATAGAATAAAATAACAGAGTTGGAAGGGACATTGGAGGTCTTCTAGTTCAGCCCTCTGCTTAGACAGGAAACCCTATACCAGTGATGGCTAACCTTTTCTGGACCAAGTGCCCAAAACGCACACGCCTGAACCCCCAAAATGCAATGCAAGTGCAGGCCCCGTGCATGTGCCCCACCCCATGAATGTGCACGCGCCCCCCGCATGCATCCTGCCCCTTGTGTATGTGTGCATGGCCCCATGGCACACATCCCGCCCTGTGCATGCATACCCCCCACCAAGCCCCCTGTATATGCATGGCAGAGACCAGAAGACCAGCTGACTGGCGGGAGACACGGGCGCATGTGCAGCGGAGCTGAACTGGGGCGACGGCTCATATGCCCACAGAGAGGGCACTGCATGCCACCTCTGGCACTCGTGCCCATAGGTTCGCCATCATAGCCCTATACCATTTCAGACAAATGGTTATCCAATCTCTTCTTAAAAACTTCCAGTGTTGGAGCATTTACAACTTCTGCAGGCAAGTTGTTCCACGGATTAATTGTTCTAACTGTCAGGAAATTTCTCCTTAGTTCTAAATTGCTTCTTTCCTTGATTAGTTTCCACCCATTGCTTCTTGTCCTGCCCTCAGGTGCCTTGGATAATAGTTTGACTCCCTGGCAGCCCCTGAGATATGGGAACACTGTTATCATGTCATCCTTAGTCGTTCTTTTCATCAAACTAGACATACCCAATTCCAGCAACCATCTTTATATGTTTTAGCCTCCAGTCCTCTAATCATCTTGGTTGCTCTTCTCTGCACTCTTTCTAGAATCTCAACATCTTTTTTACATTGTGGCAACTAAAACTGGATGCATTATTCCAAGTGTGGCCTTACCAAGGCATTATAAAGTAGTATTAACACTTCATGTGATCTTGATTCTATCCCTCTGTTTATGCAGACTAGAACTGTGTTGGCTGTTTTGGCAACTGCAGCACACTGCTGGCTCATATTTAAATGATTGTCCACTAGGACTCCAAAATCCCACTCACAGTTATTACTATTGAGCGAGGTACCACATATACTGTACGTGTGCATTCTGTTAAATACACATTTAACATGGTCTAAGTATCCACATGTGACATTTCCTACAGAATCTAGTATAACTAGATTTTACATGTTGCACTGAAGTGTAATTCATGGTTTACAAATTGCAATACTTGTGCTAACTCCTACTGTAGTTTAATATTATTGTTTAACCAGTCACAGTTGCCCTGATTCACATGAAATCTGAAATTTGTTTGAGTTAACACAAAGCACTAAATCACAAACCACATTATGACTGACCATGTTTTGTGAGACCAGCAATGCAGCATGGCACCTAAGCAGGGGATGGTGGTTAGATGGGAAGAGGAGAAGGAGAAGAGGTTACAGTAAAACAACAATAAAAAATCTACTTCAAAACTCTAAGTAATAAAGCCAAGTAAACAATAATGACAACAACACAGCCCTTTTTATTTTAAAGACTAGCGGCATTACACTTTGTAGCTAAAATTAAAAGCAAATTTAATCATAGACTCATGGAACGGTTCCAACAACTGAGTGAACCACAGCCTATCAAATGCCAAATATAGAATCAAAGTGCCTTTCCCCACTTCTGAATTAGTGTTCCCCCTCCTCCTTGACTCAGCAGAAATACAGGCAAGCGTAAACTGTGCAATTCCCACAGCCAATCCCTATCCTGTCTCTATTGCCTCTATTCCCCCTCACTACAGTTGGCTGGATGTATTTTACACACCTTGAGGTTGTGCTGAATGATGTTGTAATAAGTGGGAAAACACTCCTTTAGCATCAGTCCAGCTAAAGACAATTCAGTGATCTCACTCATGGACCGACTATCATGGAAGGGTGTTGCTGGGATATGTTTCTTTCATGTTTATGTGTGAGAGAGATGTTTATAAAGAGCCATTGTGGTCTCTGTTCAATGTTCTCAGTACAGGAATCCAAGTTAAAACATTGGTGACTTCTATCTGAACACATTCTGTAAAAGGAAACCAATAGAGTATTTATGGAGGAGAATATTTGTAGCTCAGGGTTGAACTGTGGGGTCCTGAACGGTGGAACACTTAGTTTATTTAGTTTATTTGATTTGTATACCGCCCTACTCCCGAAGGACTCAGGGCGGTGAACAGCCAAACAATAAAATAACATAGATACAAAAATTTAAAAAACCAGATAAAATCAAATTAAATCATTTTGGCCCAGACAGAATTAAAACACCCCAATAATTTAAAAACAGATTAAAATTTACATATTTAAAAAAGGGAAGAGATTAGGCCAGGCCCGCCTGATGGAATAAAAAGGTCTTCACAGCGCGGCGGAAGGTGTGCAGATCCGGGATCATCCGTATCTCCGGGGGGAGCTAATTCCAGACGGTAGGTGCCCCCACAGAGAAGGCTCTCCCCCTAGGGGTCGCCAGCCTACACTGTTTGGCTGATGGCACCCGGAGGAGTCCCTCTCTATGAGAGCGTACTGGCCGGTGGGAGGCTATTGGTGGTAGTAGGCGGTCCCGTAGATAACCAGGTCCTAAGCCATGGAGCGCTTTAAAGGTGGTAACCAAAACCTTGAAGCGCACCCGAAAGACCACCCGGAGCCAGTGCAGCTTGCGCAGGAGAGGTGTTACATGGGAGCGCCATGTCGCTCCCATTACCACCCGCGTGGCCGCACTCTGCGCCAGTTGGAGCCTCCGGGTGCTCCTCAAGGGGAGCCCCATGTAGAGAGCATTGCAATAGTCCAGGCGGGAGGTGACGAGGGCATGAGTGACCGTGCGTAACGAGTCCCGATCCAGAAAGGGACGCAACTGGCGAATCAGATGAACCTGATGAAAAATCCTCCCGGTCACGGCCGTCAAGTGCTCTTCTAAAGACAGCCGTGAATCCAGGAGGACACCCAAGTTGCGAGCCCTCTCCGTGGGGGCCAATGATTCACCCCCAATAGTCAGTGATGGCGTCAACTGACTATATCGGGACGTCGGAAACCACAGCCACTCGGTCTTGGATGGGTTGAGCCTGAGCCTGTTCCTCCCCATCCAGATCCGTACGGCCTCCAGGCACCGGGACATCACTTCAAGGGCATCGTTGGGGTGATCCGGGGTTGAGATGTACAGCTGAGTGTCGTCAGCGTACTGATGGTACTCCACCCCGAAACCACGGATGATCTCACCCAGCGGCTTCACATAAATGTTGAACAGGAGAGGTGAGAGGACCGACCCTTGCGGCACCCCACATATGAGGGGCCTCGGGGTTGACCTCTGTCCCCCTGTCAACACAGACTGCGACCGGTCAGAGAGAAAGGAGGAGAACCACCGCAACACAATGCCTCCCACCCCTAACTCTTCCAACCGGTGCAGCATGATACCATGGTCGATGGTATCAAAAGCCGCTGAGAGATCTAACAGGACCAGGACAGAGGAGCACCCGCTGTCCCGAGCCCTCCAGAGATCATCAACCAACGCGACCAATGCCGTTTCCGTGCTGTACCCGGGCCTGAAGCCCGACTGGAACGGATCCAGATACGTCGTTTCATCCAGGTGCTGGGGGAGCTGTTGCGCAACCACACTCTCAACAACCTTCGCCACAAAACGAAGGTTGGGGACCGGACGATAATTTACCAACATTGCCAGGTCCAGGGAAGGCTTCTTGAGGAGAGGCCTCACCACCGCCTCTTTCAAGGCGGCAGGAAAGACACCCTCACCCAACGAAGCATTTATAATCCCCTGGAACCAGCCTCGTGTCACCTCCCGAGAAGCCAGCACTAACCAGGAGGGACACGGGTCCAATAAACAAGTGGTCGCGTTCAGTCTACCCAGAATTCTGTCCACGTCCTCAGGGGTCACAGGATCAAACTCATCCCAGATAACATTCTCAAGACCTGCCCCAGTCCCTCCCCCTGAGACTACCCAGTCGGAGTCCAGATCTTCCCGAATCTGAGTGATTTTGTCATACAGATACTGAACAAAATCCTCGGCTCTACCCTCCAAGGGGTCCTCCCGCGCTTCCTGGTGGAGCAGGGAGCGGGTCACCCTAAACAGGGCGGCCGGGCGATTATCTGATGACGCAATAAGAGCAGCAAAATAGCTACATTTTGCTGCTTTTATCGCCACTAGGTAATTCCTAATATGAGATCTTACCAGTGTCCGGTCAGATTCAGAAAGACTGGCCCTCCAACTGCTCTCTAGGCGTCTTTTCCGGCGCTTCAACTCCCTCAGCTCCTCAGTAAACCAAGGAGCTAAATGAGATCGGCACCGGGTCAGAGGCCGCAAAGGCACGACCCGGTCCAGAGCTCCAGCGGCCGCCCTATCCCAGGCGGCCACTAGGTCTCCAGTCGAGGCGTGTGCCAGAGCCTCAGGGAATGGCCCAAGCTCCATCTGGAACCTGTCAGGTTCCATCAGGCGCCTGGGGCGGAACCATCTTACCGGCTCCGCCTCCCTGCGGCGGGGTGTAGCGGTTCGAAGGTCGAGACGAAGGAGAGAGTGATCAGACCATGACAAGGGCTCGGTGACTATATCCCCTATCTCGAGATCACTCAACCACTGTCCAGAGACAAAAACCAGATCCAGCGTGTTTCCCCCCGTGTGGGTAGGGCCATGAATTAACTGGGTCAGGTCCATGGCTGTCATGGAAGCCATGAACTCCTGAGCCACCTCTGACGCCTCACCCACGGACGGCAGGTTGAAATCCCCCATGACCATAAGCCTAGGGGTCTCAACCGCCACCGCGGCGATGACGTTGAGTAGCTCAGGCAGGGCTGCTGCCACGTGGCAGGGAGCCAGGTACGTGATCAGCAAACCCCTCTGAACCCCGTGACCCCATTTCACAAGGAGGGATTCACAACCGGCCATCTGAGGAACAGTGGCCTCCCTCGGTCTCAGGCCATCTTTAATGATAACCGCTACCCCCCTTCCCCTCCCCTGTGACCTTGGCTGATGGAATGCGTGGAAACCTGGTGGGCACATTTCAATGAGGGGAACCCCCCCCTCCTGGCCCAACCAGGTCTCCGTAATACCTGCCAGGTCCGCACCCCCCTCCTGAATAAGAGCACAAATGAGGGGGGCTTTATTTACTACGGACCTGGCATTGCACAGTATCAGCCGAAGGCCTGGGCCCTGAGGGTCTATGCAACCTGGAGAACGGGTGGAGCCTAGGGGGCCGGAGCACGCCACCGCTCGTAAACAGCGGGTGCGTGCTCCCCTAACACGATATGGCCCCCTGCTCCCGCCATATCTACCCCTCCCACTCACAGTATTGATGTTTGAAACACTATCCGGATGAGCTGGGTGCTCCCTAGTTGTTTTCTTGCAGACATTTCATTACCCAACTAGGTAACATCATCAATGCACTGATGATATTGTTGTTGTTAGTTGCGAAGTCGTGTCCAACCCATTGTGACCCCATGGACAACTTTCCTCCAGGCCTTCCTGTTCTCTACCATCCCCCGGAGACCATTTAATCTTATGCCAACTGCTTCAGTGACTTCATCCAGCTACCTCATTCTCTGCCGTCCCATTTTTCTTTTGCTTTCAATCTTTCCCAACATTAGGCTCTTCTCCAGTGAGTCCGTCCTTCTCATTTGGTGGCCAAAGTATTTGAGTTTCATCTTCAGGATCTGGCCTTCTAAAGAGCAGTTAAGGTTGATCTCCTCTAGGACTGACAGGTTTGATCACCTTGCAGTCCAAGGGGTTCTTAGGAGTCTTCTCCTCAATTCTTTGATGCTCAGCCTTCCTTATGGTCCAACTTTCACAACCATACATTGCAACTGGGAAAATCATAGCCTTGACTATAAACACTTTTGTTGGCAGGATGATGTCTCTGCTTTTTAGTATGCTGTCTAGCTTTGCCATGGCTTTCCTCCCCAGGAGCAAGCATCTTTTAATTTCTTGGCTGCAGTCCCCATGTGCGGTGATCTCGGAGCCCAGGAAAATAAAATCTGTCACTACCTCCATTTCTTCCTGATGATATTACTAGTCTAATAATGAAATGTCTGCAAGAAAACAACCAAGCTCAGAGACCACCAAGGATCTCACCATAGTGTATTATTCTCCAATCTCCTCTCTCATCTGCCATTAACAACACTTGACTGTGTATATTAGATTATGGGTCACCCATCTGCTGGAGTAAACTATGATGTAGAAAAACCTATGCAACAATAAATTGGTCTTTATTTACCAACTACATAAGACTGCTTGCTACTAAATACTTATGACCCCTAAGATCAATCTGCCCCATCATAGCCTTCAGCTCAGTGGTGGGTTGCTCCCGGTTCAGTCCGGTTCTTGCGAATTGGTAGTAAAAGCGGGAGGAGGCTCTGCCCACCTGCCCAGACGTCATCATGGACAATCTGCACATGCGCAGAAGCGCACGCACACATGCGAGTGAAGCAAACCAGTAGTAAAGGTAAGTAGAACCTACCCCTGATTCAGCTGCCACGAAACAAAATATCACTTCCACCTATATTTAGTATTACATTCACATAAGGACTGCTATAGCCTAATTGCCCTATATTCCAGGAAGGATTTCAAAAGGGCAGTGATGTCCAAGGACCACACGGATCTAAACATAAGCCCATTGGTTAATCTTGGCTGTGTCCATTTTTGTCTTAATTTCTCACTTGCAAACCTGGAACCATAACGAGATTCGAAGACGAACTCCAGAAAAGATGAAGAAAATAGCAGGCAATCTTTTTTTTTTTTAAATAATTTTTATTGAACTTTTGACTTTTAAAAACAAAATAAAGAAAAATACAACAAAAACAAAAACACATTAAAAACAAACATAACATTACATCATATATTATTATACAGATTCCTGTATCGACATGGATATATATTCTCTATTTTTATTCAATTGTTCATCTACATACTTATATATACATTTGTATCTATTTACACAGCCATCATTGTCAAGTTAACACTATTCAATAATTTACACTTCCTAGTTTTAACTCGATTAAGTTAACATTCTGAATTATTGTTTTGATTCCTTTTTTCTAACCATTAATATAATTTGTTCCACACTCTATAATATTCCGACTCTTTCCTCTCCTTAATTTCCAGCGTCCTCTTGTCCATTTCTGTACATTGTAAAATTTTTCGAATTACTGTTTCCTCTCCTGGTACGTTATTTTGTTTCCATCCATATACGACAGTAATCCTTGCTGCCGTTAAAATATGAAGTATTAGATAAACCCAAAAATAGCAGGCAATCTTACATCCAGTCACATGAAAGCTCCAATGGGGACTGGCTTCTAAGCAATATTTTGTTTTAACCTGCTTTTAAGGGGTAAGAATGATTTGACGAGAAGTAGTCCTCGCTGAACAGTTGTTGTTGTTTTAAATGCGTCAACTATCCAAAATTCTATGGCTGAGGAATTCTGGGAGTTGAAGTCCACACACAAATTTGAAAAACACTGTTGTAGAGTGAAGCCAATGCCATCTCTCTTAAAGTCTGAACACTGTTCTCATAGAGCTGGTAAGATGGTTACCTTAGGCCACTTAAGGTTGAGCAAGATTAAAGGGAAGCAAGTCATCAATCATATGATGTCATTACTATGATTTACTACTTCACAGAGAGAGAGAGAGAGAGAGAGAGAGAGAGAGAGGAAGAAGTCGAGGAACTGGGAAGGGGAAGAGACGACTATTTGATTCAAGCTATAAAAAACGTTGGGTCTGCTTGCCACAATATTGCTTTAGAGCAAGAATTCCCTTGTCGTGAGCCCATGCATTCTGCTTAAGAGAACCGCTTCCCTCCCCCTGTGGCAATGAGTCCTATAGGCTGTGGGATCGCAATTGTCCAAGCTCCAAGGGGTCACAAAAGGTGACCTCGCTTGTGCTTGTGCTGGCAGCTGAAGTATCCCTCACTGCTGTCCTATGTGCTATCAACAGGAAACATCTTTAGCAGGGCAGGAAGTAGCTCTTTGTCATTGGCCAGGAATGAAAACATGACGGGATTCGCTCGTCCTATCAGGGTAGAGATATTTTAGGAGCTGTATATAAAGGGGAAAAGAGCCATGGAGAACCAAGAGAGAAGGCTGGTGGGTTGTGCTAATGCTAAGGGAAATAGCACTGCAATGAAACATTGCACAGGTTCTCCATCACTCACAGGCCTTGAAAAAGCAAGTTAGGTATAGTCAGGGTATTCCACAGCAATGAGTAAATATATCTCATTTTCAGCAACAATATGTCACCCATGGTTTGCTGAATCAAGATACTTTCCTACCAACTCTCTTACTTGAGCTGCACGTGGAGAAAAATAGATTATTTAAAGGCAAAGAAAAGACACACAAGCCACTGGCAGTTTCTTTGTATGCGTTCTCAGAAAATTACTAAAAACCAGAATTCTGTGGGATAAATTATGCATATGTGCAACAGGTTTCTGTATCTGAAAAATTATAAGCTTTCAAAAAACAGTTTGATTTGTTCCCTCTCCTATGGTAAAGCTGTTGTTTTACACACTGTAAAAAAAAAAATTCCCTTTTCCATTTGAATGTTCTAGAATTGGGGTCTCCAACCTCCAACCCAGAATTTGCTGGCTGGGGAGTTCTGGGAGTTGAAGTCCTCCAGGCTTAAAGTTGCCAAGGTTGGAGATCCCTCTTCTAAAAAGTTAGCTGTTCAAAACTGAATTCTCAGGACTTGGAGTTTCAGAACTTTGTCTATGTAAAGTAGGTGCATTACAAAACTACTGATGTCCCTCTGGTATATTGGAGGAATGATTTCTATTTCCATTAATGGCATCTGATAAGTAATCCTTTTTTTAAAAAAAATATGCTTCTGGATTTGTGGTTCTGCTCTGTACTGCTATGGAACCTGTCTTGATTTTCTGGGTGTTTTTGAGTTTTGAGTGAAATCAAAATGAATACCAGGCAAGTCCTGTTTCCTTTGACCTTGGCACACATCACTCAAGCAGGGTTGCGCCACAGCCTTAGTCTGAAGACGCTGTACCCATTTGTGCTGCTATCTTAGATATCAGTGGTGGGAACTCTAGCACATGTGGTTAAAGTCAGAAGCAGCTCCTTAGATTCTGAGAAGAGAATACTCTTATACGCCTATTGATGCAAACACCTTTTTTTTTTGGTTAAATGTTTTTTAATTTTCTTTCTTTCTTTCTTTCTTTAAAGTCCCCCTTATCTTCTCCCGTTATCAAGATGGGAGTGATAACAATCCTTCATGTACGGCTTTAGTCAGTTGAGTTACAGTAAATGCTGCTGCCCCAGGACTTCCTATACCAGGGTTCTGTCTCCAGGAGTTTATTATTCATCTTCAGCTATTATGTTTTTTAAAAAATGCAGTCTTTTTACTTAAAGGGTGGTTTAAGTTGAATATATGTGTCTTCAAATGGATAGACCCAGTTCAGAAAAATAGGAAAGTTATATGATTTCTCAAATTAAGCATTAATTCTGCAATCAAAATTCTTGCAGAAGAATTCAAGAGCCTGACAACTATTCCTCATCATGCCACCCCTTCACCTCCCATATTTTTAAAATAACACCTTTGCTCTTGCTTTTAAATTAAGTTTAAACATCAAGGATGAATTTGATGAAGCTGATTACATAGCACTTGTAAAAAAAAATTGTTTTCATCTATTATCAATCAGCTTCTGAAACCCAGGGCTAACCTACACTTCCTGCTTGCGTTAGTTTAAGAATGGGGCCCCTAACCGTTTCAGGCGGGGAAGAAAGGATAATGTCCTCAACCTCCCCCCCCCATGGCTGCCGGGAAGGTGACCTCCGTCCAGATTTCCTTGCTCTATATCAGAAGAAATGTTTGCAAGTAGGGTGGCCCAGTTTCCCCGTGCTGTGCGTCATGCCATCTTCTATAAAATGCTGTGATTCAGCTGGCTGGTGTGTGTTGTAGCAGGCTCAGTCTCACTTCTAGGCCCTGCTTTGTGCCTTTACCAGCCATTCTCTGAATGAACTGTTGTAAGTCGAGGACTATCTGTACTAAAATGTGATATTGCTGTTTGTTTCTTTGTTTTTAAAAAAATAAATGCAGCATTTAAAAAAAAAAACCTTGGGTGAAATTGGCAAATATTTTTGCCATTTTTCATTCTAGGCCAAGAGACAAGAAGTAATAGTACAGGTAATCCTTGTCTTACGACCACAATTGAGCCCCAAATTTCTGTTGCTTAGTGAGACAGTTGTTAAGTGAGCTTTGCCTCATTTTATGACCTTTCTTGCCACAATTGTTAAGTGAATCACTGCAATTGTTAAGTTAGTAACATGGTTATTAAATGAATCTGGAATCAATGGCTTCCCCATCTGTTATGGATTGCACCAGAGAGGCTAAACCAATTCTGTTGTATATATGATGTACAATGACAATAAACGCTATACTACTATACTATACATTGACTTTGCTTGTCAGAAAGTCGCAAAAGGGGATCACATCAGTGGTGGGTTGCTACCGGTTCGCCCCAATTCGCGTGAACCGGTAGCGGCGGCAGGAGGCTCTGCCCACCCGCACAGACATCATCAAAAATGCTCTGCGCATGCACAGAAGCGATGCATGCTCCCGGCAGTGCCAGGATTTGAAACCCACTACTGGATCATATGACCCCGGGACACTGCAGTTATCATAAATATGAATCAGTTGCCAATCATCTGAATTTTGATAAGCTGACCGTGGGGATGCTGCAACGGTCGTAAGTGTGAAAAATGGTCATAAGTCACTTTTTTCAGTGCTGTCGTAACTTTGAATGGTCACTAAATGAAAGGTTGTAAGTCCAGGACTACCTTAGTTATTTTTTCACCATTTCTCCAAAGTGCTGCTGCTGCTGGAAGGAGTTCTTGCTTTCCTGGCATGGATAAGAAAAGAAAAGAAATGGGGAATCCACCAACTTGAAGCTGTGTTAACCATAGTCCAGAAAGAACATCATAGTGAGCAACGTGTAAGAAAGAGTTGAAATCCAGAAAAAGATTTCTTAAGGTGATTTTATTTATAGCCATTTTGTACACAGGAGGCTAATAGAAAAGTGGTTAGATACCAGGAGTACCGGTATTTGTGTGATTCGGCAGCTTTTGAGTGGAAAGTAGTGCTGCTTTCGGAAAAACAAAGCCAGTGAGAAACACAGCTTGCCGTTTTTCAGTTTCATCTTTGAATTAAATCATACTGCTCATCGTCAGCAGGAATTCTAGAAATTCTGTTCTGAAGTTGCTGATCTCCTTTTTTTGGTTTGGCTCCTTTCAGTTTTAAATTGTCCATCGACCAAACTAAATGGACAGGATAATGCTACCCAGGAAAATGAGGTGGGATTTCCCCCCATTCTTGATTTTTTTAAAAAAAATTCATGCACCCTAAAAATACAGTATAAAAATACAGTAAAAATACTGTATACTGTACAGCATACAGTACCAAAATATTTAAAGTGCTGCAGACGTCTTAAGATACTTTGTTGGTGCGATTATGGGAAAGATTCTAAAGGTTTAAGATTTGTGGACTATAGCTCCCAGAATTCCCCAGCCAGCATGCTGTCTGGGGTATTTTGGAAGTTGTAGAACACACTTGTTAAAGTCATTATACTTGAGAAACGTTGCTATGTAGTTTTATATTAATCTTCTGTAGGCCAACTTCCTCTCCCCGCAGTCCTGTTTCATAGAAGAGATTTCTTTATTGACCAAAGGTGATTAGACACACAAGGAATTTGTCTCCGGTGCAGTAGCTCTCAGTGTACAATACGCACAGAATAATAATAATGATAGTAATAATAGCAATGAGGTGGGGAGTAAAAAAAAGATAATAGGAAGGATATAAGTGGTGATACTACAGCCATACTACATGGGTAAAAATATACATAGATATTAGACTGCATTGTGAGAATTAGTGTTCTGCGGAAGGAGTTCAGCAGAAGAATTAAGCATTCAACACCATGTTGAATTCATTACATGAATTGTTCTTTATACTTTTCGCTTCTCTCTTCTTCATGATCCATCCCCTCTTCTTTCACATATTCTTTTTGCTGTTTCATTCTCATTCATCTTGTCTTTTACAACCAAATCACTACAATGTACATCTTTCATATTTTTATTTAATCTGCATGCTTCATTCTGGGCTACACCTCTTATTGTTTTAGCTTCTTGTTTAGTTTATTTCTTCTGGTCCATCCAACGCTCACTAGCAAATAGAGTTGGCAGGCACAGGCTTCTTTCTAACACACTTCATCATTGCCCCCAGCATCTTTTTACATATTAGCTTAAAAAAATGACTCAACACCCCGATCCTGGACCACAGGAGTCATTCAGCAAATTGCACGATTTCCCCCAAAATTCATTCTTGGTTCTTCTGTTATCATAATTCACTGGAGCATAATGCAAACTATCAGCAACCCATGGCTTTCTACTTTCACATACACCTACAACAATTGAGATGACACAGATTTGACATAACTGTGGTCTTTTCATTCATAAATAAACCTATACCATATTCTTTCATGTATCCTTCAACTTGTAATGGGCAGAAGGGATACACGTAGTCCTCGAGTTACAACCACAATTGAGCCCAAAATTGATGTCGCTGAGCGAGACATTTGTTAAGTGAGTTTTGCCCCATTTTATTACCTTTATCGCCCCAGCTGTTAAGTTATTAACAGTTATTAAATTCCAAGTCACAATCTCCTATATGCCGTTTAGTCATCACCAGATGGGCCCACAGATATTATCGCCAATTGCTGCTTTATTTGGTCAATAGACATATATAATATTTGCTAGGATAATATATAATCTACAGATCTCTAATCTAGAAACTACTTTGCAAATGTTGCTTGCATTCCACCAATTAAGAGATAGACACAGTATGTATATCAACACAGGCATTCAAGGGGGTGGGGAGGAAATATCTGCGAAAGAGCCATCCTCCACTTTCCGCAATCCAGATCCTACAAATTTCACTTGGCTTGGAATTTCGGGAGCTGCAGTGTCAACCCACCTGAAGAGTGCCAGGTTGGAAAAAAATGGGTTTTTGTGTTTTTTTTTAAATGAAACCCATCAAATCCAGAAGGAAATATATGAACAAAAACACACTCAATCCCATAGCTCTGGGAATCCGTGCTTCTGCTCCTCTGTGTAGCAAAACTGCAATATCTGTGATCTGCAGTGCACCGTTGCTGTACAGTGAACCAGACCTCAGAAAGCAAAGGAAATAAAAAATATTTTTTTAAAAAAACCTTCCAAGCTGAAGCCAAGTCATTTTTGCTTTGGGCACGTGGCTTCAGTTCCAAAACCACTCAACAGCCTCGCTAGAAAACTGCGGCTCTCCACCAACTATCTGAGGTTTACTGATACAACTGTTATGTTAATAACAAGTTTTTTAAAAAGACAAACCACTGAAAGTGATGCACCAGCCCTACCAGCATGTGGCCCAACTGAATCGTAAACTGTAGGCAACAGTTTCTGAACCCTGAGAAAAGGCCAAGCCTGGGAGCACAGGAAGGACACTGCACTCACCCTGTGAAGCACATGTTGTATCCCAAAGCTCTGTTAGTTTAGCACCCCTCCTTTTTCTTGTACTTGTTAAAGAATGACTGAAACTAGCTGATACCAACAGAACAATTTCCTCCACTGTCGTATGATGCACTTTTAGCTGCATGGCCAATAGGCACTACTGATCCCGTGGGGATGAACAGATGTTTCTGTGATAAATCATGCTAGTACATGGAGAGAGGGAAAAAAAAACCACGTGTAAAGTTGCTGATACAAAACGTCAGGGCCTGCTTCCTTATTACAGGAAGCCCTCACTTTATGACCGTAACTGAGTCTGGCAATAATGGCCTTTAAGTTGTGATGTAAGCGTACAGCAGGGGTGAAATCCAGCAGGTTCTGACAGGTTCTGGAGAACCGGTAGCAGAAATTTTGAGCAGTTTGGAGAACCGGCAAATATCACCTCTGGTTGGCCTCAAAGTTGGGTGGGAATGGGGATTTTGCAATATCCCATCCCCCAGGAGTGGGGAGGGAAAGGGGATTTTGCAGTATCCTTCCCCTGCCATGCCCACCAAGCCACGCCCGCCAAGCCATACCACGCCCACCTAGCCATGCCCACAGAACCGGTAGTAAAAAAAAAAAATTGATTTCACCACTGATGTAAAGCAAGTCACCACGTGACTGGACCTTTTTGAACAATCTTTTTTTGGTGGCGGTCATTAAGTGAATGCTGAAGTCATTAAGCGAACCTATTGTTTTTGTTATGGGTCTTTTTTTTTGCAGGAAATTCCAGTTTCTAGCAAAACTGTGGAAAATCACAGTCATGTGACCATGGGGCGCTACGAAGGGCTATAAATGCTAACCAGTTGTCCCAAAATTTGGTCCTGTCCTGTCCACAAGCATCCCACGCCAGACAGAATTAGATGTGCTTATTAGTACAACTAGCCCCAATCATTCATTCCCCTGGCCCCATCGTGCTTGTAAAACATCCTTAGAGCAAGACCTGTTTCAAGGGGGCCAGGCAAAGTTCCCCCAAAGTTCTCAGGCCAACCGTAGCAAAGTTCAAAAACCCCAAGCAAGGCCAGGTGCTGCTCCAACCAAGGGTTACACAGCACGGGGGAGGGGAGCCAAGACTGCAAGCCTAGATGCAGCATCACAGCTGGGCAAGACAAAGGCACAACAATGGCAAGACGAAGGCATGACAAAGACAACAACAACATCAACGGGTTCAAGACATGACAAAGCAGGATGAAGCCTTCAGGGCACACACAGCAAGTTGCATTCCAGATGGTTGTCTCCAACACCGACTATGTTTTAATGCCTGCTTAAATAGGTGCTGCCAGGTGTGCCTCATTGAGAAGGGCAAGGCTACCTCCTCACGAGCAGCCTCACTGATCTCCACTGCACCTCTCTCTGCTTGGCCCTGTGCCGGGTAGAGGCAGCAACTCCTCCTTGTCGACATTGGTTGCAGCTACGTCTCCTCCTCAGTCTGCAAAGCCAGCTATTCCTATGATGGATCTAACCCAGTTGTCTTCAGCACCTCCTGAGCTGCTTCGCCTTGAACTCTACGATTCCCGACTTTGGCTCCCCTGAGTTGCCCACCAAAACCATCCCAGGTTCTGAGTCCTCGACATTGCCCCACTCGGATGGCCCTGAAGCCGGCTCTTCCTCCTTGTCCAAACCCACATCCAAGGATGCCATCTCAGTTCATGTGACTGGGCAGGGTAACGTCAGAACTCTGAATGTTCGGGAAGGTTTTAAGTAGCTTTATTTTGAACATTTGCTAAGTGACTGGTCATAGATTGAGGACTTCCTATTATTCTGCCAGCAAGAGCCATCAGTTTCTTATAATTATATGGCTGAGCTGAAATTCAAGTGCTTTCAAAACTGCTGTTCCCAGTTGAATCTTGAATCTCCTCTTGAATGTCTCTTAGGCAGGAGCTGGCAACTATGGCAACTTTACAATCTGTGGACTTCCTGAGTGCTGGCTTCTGGGAGTTGAAGTTCACAGGTTACCATAGTTGCCTATCCCTGCTCTAAGACAGGGCTGGTATTCACTTACCTTTGCTACCGGTTCGCAAATGTGAACACACACAAATGTCAGAACCTTCCGCAAATGCGCATAGCATAAAAAAATGGGACGTGATGATGTCCAGGCAGGTGGGCAGAGCCTCCCGCAACTGCCGCTACCAGTTTGCCCGAACCGGATAGAACCACCTGAATACCATCACTGCTCTTCTTATTTTATTTGCCTTTGCCCTAAATCTATTGAATCAATTCTTCCTCTGCAGAATCCTCCCCTCAACCAGGGAAGGGCTGAATACAAGGCAGGGACCCGATAAACCTCTTGACACAGTGGTTAATTAGAGCAAAGTTCTGTGCATGATGATTCATTAATATGTTAAGTGAGACTCCCAGGGAAACTCATACATACAGTAATTGCAACCTTAATTTCTTTTTCAAGTTTAACTTTTGCTACTCTGAACTGTATGATATCCAGTCTAAGGGGAAAAAAATTATTTATCATATTTAGAGACTGCCCATCTCCCCCATAAAGCAATTCAGTATACAAATAGATATAAAAACATAAAACTATATGTAAATATTAAAATAAGAAGAGTTAAAATAAGAGTAAAGTTTCAGGTTTTAAAAAGGCAGGGGAGAAGTACCAGGTAATATCTAGCAACATTGATGCGTGCTTCTCAAAAATATGCCGTATGTGCTATCATATAGTTCTAGGCTCTCATCCCTGAAGAGACTATTTAAATAATAACATTTAGATTTTTAAAGAAAATTCTGAATCAAATGGCCTCTTTTTCCTTCCCTGCTTGCACAAGAAGTCTCTTCTCCCAGAGGTGAGAACATTTTCAGCATGAATGAAGTAATTTGATAATTAGATACTTTTTGAGAGTACCAATGGATAAGTTCTCATTATTCCCACTGATGTAAATTGAGATATTTATTTATTTATTTAATTTATTTTTAAATTTGTATACCGCCCTTCTCCCTGAGGACTCAGGGCGGTGAACAGCCAAGTAAAAACATAAACTACAAACATTAAAATACAATTAAAAAGATATATATAAATTTGGCCCCATGATTAAAAACAATAACAGACAATTAAAAACATTTTAAAAAGTGTTAAGCCAGCTGGAAAAAGAAGGTTTTAAGGGCACGGCGGAAGGCACCGAGGTCTTGGATTCTCCTTATCTCTGGGGGCAGCTGATTCCAGAGGGTAGGTGCCCCCACAGAGAAGGGTCTCCCCCTGGGGGTCACCAGCCTACATTGTTTGGCTGATGGCACCCCAAGGAGGCCCTCTCTGTGGGAGCGCACAGGTCGATGGGAGGCCGTTGGTAGCAGCATGGATATGATCTCCAAATTAATATAAGACCTTAATTTGAAAAAAAAGAGGATGTCCCAATTATACAATCAATCACTTTTGATATATTGCAATACCCATTCTGAATTATTTCTTATAATTTTTAAAATTTCAAATCTTTATTGTCAGCGTACAACATATGTACAATGAGATTGCTTGAGCTCCCTCAGTGCGCCCCCTCAACACAATACAACTCACAGTGAAGACAGAAAATCTCTAATCTAATAAATCATATTAACAATTCCCAGGCCTATTGCATCAGTGTGAACATGTTCCACGTTGCGCCAGCCCTGCAAGCCAGATAGGAGGCATGGGGCTCTTTCTGTGCCCTCCAGAATCACTATCAGAACACACATATAGAATTCAAACTAGCTACTTTTATTTCCCAAAGGTGCTTTTTCAAAAGGCAAATGACTTTCTTTGTTTTTCCTTGAAGACGTTTCACTTCTCATCCAAGCAGCTTCTTCAGTTCTGAACTGACATGGATGGTTATGATTTGACTTTAAATTGCAACTGCATCTGGTAAGTTATAGGTGATGCTCTTCTAAAAGTAACAGGCAATAATAGTAAGTATATTACTTTTGTATTGCCCTATATGGCTACCTTCAGGGAGTTTTCTAAAATAAAAAAGAAATGGATAACACTAAATAAACAAATAATTGCCTATTGCTTTACAGGTTGCCCTACTATGGTATAGGTTCTCAATTAGAGTTGGCTGGCTTGCTTTACTTTCCAAGCCACAATTTTGACTGTTCAAAAGATCAGCAGAAAATATTTTCCAGACACTTTTCTTTACATTAAAACGATTTGTTTTTAACAAATGTTAAGGAGCAAAGTCTAGGCCAGGAGGAGGCTTTCTGGCAGAGACCAAAGTTGGCAAACTTTTCTTTTCCATTCGTTTTCTAGAGCTGCTTTTCTACTGCCAAAATTCTTGCAAATTATACAGCAGGTTCCTCCCCTTGTACAAACCAACAGAAATATCCCAAATCAATTCCAACTCACTGCTCAGTTTCCAAAATATGCGAGTAGGCTCCCACTTGCTAAGCCAGGCTGAACAGAGAAGAGTAGGCTATTAGTCTCCAGACATCTTATAAACTTGGCTGAGTGAGCAACCTTCTCCTCTTATCACAAATCCCCTTGTACATGTTGTTGTTGGGTGTTTTTTTTTTCACAGAAGAAGAAAATACACTGTGTACCTTTTGATCTGGATGGCATGTTTTCTTCTGCCAGCTACATTCCTGGCATTATCAGGTGAACTCCAACCAAGCACATGACATAGGTTCTTTTTTTTTTTCTTTTTAATTGAATTGAATACTTTATTTGGCCAAGTGTGATTAGACACACAAGGAATTTGTCTCTGGTGCAGAAGCTCTCAGTGTACATGCAAAGCAACAGAATAATGATAATCATAATAGTAATTCTAGTTGCAATGTATGGTTGTGAAAGTTGGACCATAAGAAAGGCTGACAGTCAAAGAATTGAGGCCTTTGAACTATGCTGCTGAAGAAGACTCCTGCGAGTCCCTTGGACTGCAAGGCGATCAAACCGGTCAGTCCTAGAGGAGATCAACCCTGACTGCTCTTTAGAAGGCCAGATCCTGAAGATGAAACTCAAATACTTTGGCCACCTAATGAGAAGGAAGAAGTCTCTGCAGAAGAGCCTAATGCTCTTGAGGCTCTGATTGAGGGCAAAATAAGAAGGGGACGACAGAGAACGAGGTGTTGGATGGAGTCACTGAAGCAGTCGGTGTGAGCTTAAATGGACTCCAGAGGATGATAGAGGACAGGAAGGCCTGGAGGAACATTATTCATGGGGTTGCGATGGGTTGGACACGACTTCACAACTAACAACAACAAAAATACTAGTAAGAGGGGGGCGTAAGAAAGATAATAAGAGGGATAAATAATAATACTGCAACCATACTATGTGGGTAAATATACAGAGATATTAGACAGCACTGGGAGAATTAGGCATTCAGCAGAGTGATGGCATGAATGGAAAAACTGTCCCTGTGTCTACTTATTTTGGTTTGCAATGCCCTGTAGCATTATACTGAGGGGAGGAGTTGAAACAGTTTATGTCCAGGGTGTGAGGGATCTGCAGATATGTTCTCAGCCCTCCTCCTGACCTGGGCACCCAATATAAAATCAAGCTGGGGACAGCTGTTTATTGCCTGAGCTTGAACCTAGTAAGGCAAAAGTCCTTAGTTCAGCCTCCAGTTGAAAGAATTTCCACAGAGCAGGGAAGAATCTGATAGAAGAAAATATTTGTAGCTCGGGGTTGAACTGTGGGATCCTTGGTGCTCCCTTTCATGATGTTACCTAGTTTAGCAATGAAACGTCTGCAAGAAAATCATCAAGCTCAGTGAGCATCAACAACACCACAGTGAAGCATTTGGCTTCCCTTGAAGCTTGACAAATTTCAGTTAGGCTGAGACCTCAGGGCTCGGTAGCCCAAAGTTATAAAGCAGCTTTGTAGGCGTTAACTACTAGCACTAGAATCATAACAACAGGCAGGTCTGCCAGATTCCAGTTGTAAAAACTGAAGCCAACGAAAGCAAGACAGAATTCACTCTGCAATGTTAAAATAATCATCAAGCAGAAAAGCAAATATTATGTCCATTAACTCTGGATAAAATATGCCCCGCCATGCCCCTCTCTCTCCCAGCATTGAGAAAAGAATTATTTTGCATCTCGAGGTTTGCCATTCCAGTCTTCTCATCGGATTGCCACATGGAGGCTTCAAATACTATGCACCGAAAGCAGAAAATGCAGGCTCTTCAAAGCTTCCATGAAAGAGGAGCCCTTGTGTTTCAAGTCTAGGCCAAGTATTTATCCAGCTGGCACCGTTCAGCGCAGCGCATACATGCCAAAATTGTGCTTGCGGTCGCCATTGTGTATAAAAATACTGCCGCCTGCTCCTGTGCCTCTGTCTCCAATAGAACCCTCTGTAATTCTCTTTCCAAATAAAAGGGCAACCTATTTCTGGTGGTTTTCTGAGGCTTCCTGAGTTGTATCGAGGCAAGTTTCTGAAATGCTAAAATTGGCTCCTTCCATCCCCATTCTCAAACCAGCACAACTCTCTAGTCTACTCCATTCTGGGGCTTACTGAGCTGGTTACTATATTAACCTGAAACTAAGCCACCCTGATTGCAGAAAGGTCCTTGGGGCTGCTTTTTTCTGGGAGCAAGAGGATTGGTGAACCCTGTTCTTCACCTACATCCAGCATGGGGTAAAATCAGGGGTTGGTTGGTTGAAAAATAGGAAGGTTTCCTAGTCTGTAGGATGCTTAAATCAATCGATTTGAATTGGGCTGTTCTCTGCCATGACTGTGAAATTGTAGGTATGTGCTTTGATGTATTTGGAAAATGCAGGATGGAAACCACTTCTTTCATCAAAACACAGCCAGTATTTGTCCATGACATGGATTGGTACCTAGCCAGCTTTTTTCCAAGGCAGCTCTTTGAAAAAAATAAAATAAAAAGCAGCTAATCTGTATATAACTTTCCATTTTGCATTTTGCAAGGGGGCCTCCTTTCCTGCAGGAATTTTGCCAGAGGAATGTTTTGGACTCAACATCATGCCGGTCTTCCCAGTCCCCTTGTTTGAACAGCATTTTGTAGTGTTAAAGGTGGGAGGGGAGCTCAAAAGCTCATCTTATCAAAGAATTTATTCAATTCAGTTTTAGAGAATCAGGTTAAAAGCAGAGTGATGACAGTCGGTCTCTTTCCTGTGGATTAACATGATGTTTGGGAGAGAGTCAGAGATTTACAATCCCTGCTTTATAAAAAGTCAGAAAATGACAGCATCACCAATCCGATTACATTAGAGAGGCAGAGAGAAAGAAATTATATAGCCTAACCTTGTTCAATGGGATTTCAAATCCCTTTTAACCCATGCTACCTTGCCATTGTCCAGGTAGTCCTTGACTTATGACCACAATTGAGCCCAACGTTTCTGTGGCTAAGTGAGTTTTGCCACATTTTATGGCCTTGCTTGCCGCAGTTGTTAAGTGAACCAGTGCCGTTGTTAAGGTAGTAACATGGTTGTTAAGTGAATCTGGCTTCCCCATTGATTTTGCATGTCAGAAGGTTGTAAAAGATGATCACATGACCCCAGGATGCTGCAATTGTCATAAATACGAGTCAGTTGCCAGGCATCTGAATTTTGAACATGTGACCATGGGGATCAATTGTGTCATTTTTTTTCAGTGCCGTTGTAAGTTTGAATGATCACTAAATGAACTGTTGTAAATCAAGGACTACCTATACTCTTGGCTAAGGTGACCAGACGTCCCGCTTTTGGCGGGACAGTCCCGCTTTTGAGCAATTTGTCCCGCGTCCCGCGGCGTTTTAAAAAAGTCCCGATTTTTCATTCTGCCTCCTGAATCCCCGCTGATGGCTAGAGGGAAAAAAAACTCTTTAAACTCTTGCCGTGGGGCTTCAAAGGGCCGACCTACAGCTGATCAGTGTTAAAAAAAAAATGAATAGACCCATGCCTGCAAAAATAGAAAAAACAGCCCCTGTTAACAGCTTCCGCTAGGTTAATTAGCTGCAAAAAGCTGCAAAAAGTTCCTGGAGCAGATTTCCCCCCCCAGCTATACTGAAAACAAAGGCGAAAGCGAAACTAAACCTGCAACATGACAAAATGAGGCAGAGAGAGATTTCTTTCTTTTTCTTTTTCTTTTTCCTCACCAAAAAAGGTAGGTACAAAACTGCAAACAATGGGAAATTTTGGGCAAAAGAGGAGAGTTCAAGATTTTAAAACACAAAAGAAAAAAAGCTCTATTTAACTAGGGAATTGTAATAATTGAGATACTATTAATAATTGTATATTGTGTTGAAAGCAGAAATGGTTAAGTTGTGGTTTGGAGGAATATATGGGGGAAATTATTTGGTTTATTATTATTGGTAAATATAATTAATTGATTTGTAAGAAATTGGATTGCATGGAAATAATTGGAATATTCATGTTCATATTGATTAATATACAAAAAAGATAGTTATATAACTAATTGATTTATATTAAAATGTTGAATTTGTATTAAACAACTGTATTACATAATTACATAATTAACCAATGTGAGGATGGATATAAAAATAGATGACAATGGGAAGGGGTATAATATAGAATAGAAGGGAAAAATTAAATTTGATTAAGATTAGAGATGAGGATGAAGGGTAATATTGTTTTTTTAAAAAATAGATGAGGAATAAATATGGCAAAAAGGAAATATAGAAATTGTAAATTTAATTGAAATGACTAAACGCTGTTTAAATTTGTGAACCAGCCAAATATTCTGTTCAAAGAAAATACATTGCATGTTTGTATGTGTGTTTCTAATTATTGCTATTTATTCATATTTGTTCTCTTTTATTCTTTAAAGTTTAACAATTCATTCTTAATCTTAATATCTTTATATTTGCTTGGGGTTGGCTTTCTTCCCTTTCATCTTTTTTATTGTACAGCAATCTTTCTCCTCAAACCTACCACCACTCTCTTTTCTTTCCTTCTTACTTTCTCTTCCCCCCACCCTCTTTTTCTCCTCCCTACTTCCTCTTCCTTTCTCCTTCTCCTCCTCTCTTCCTCCCTCTCTTACCCTCACTCCTACTCTAATTTCCATTCCTTCATCCCTCTCTATTGCTGTATCCTTTAATGCATATGGACTACTCAGAGGGCTGAAAAAGTTATTTTTGACTGGTCCTCACACTTTTGACCAGTCCTCGAACTTACGACTGTCCTCACATTTTACATTTTTGCCCTATCTTGTCATCATGGTGAAGAGAAGCAGTTGTGAAATGAATGACAGGGTTGTTAAGAATGCTGCATGGGCATAAATATGAGGATGGTCATAAGTGTGAGGACCAGTCAAAAGTGCGAGGACCTGTCAGAAATGACTTTTTTCAGCCCTCTGGTTAGTCCTTTTGTGCATATGGACTACTCAGAGGGCTGAAAAAGTTATTTTTGACTGGTCCTCACACTTTTGACCAGTCCTCGAACTTACGACTGTCCTCACATTTTACGTTTTTGCCCTATCTTGTCACCATGGTGAAGAGAAGCAGTTGTGAAATGAGTGACATGGTTGTTAAGAATACTGCACGGGCATAAATGTGAGGATGGTCATAAGTGTGAGGACCAGTCAAAAGTGTGAGGACCTGTCAGAAATGACTTTTCAGCCCTCTGAGTAGTCCCTATACACATAGCCATGGCCACCCGGTCACATGACCAGCTAGCCACGCCCACCCAGTCACATGGCCTCCAAGCCACGCCCACACAATAAGTCACGCCCACAATGGTGTCCTTCTTACCAATGTTAAAATCTGTTCACCTTACCCTATACGCATAGCCATGGCCACCCAGTCACATGACCAGCTAGCCACACCCACAAAATAAGCCACGCCCACAATGTCCCTCTTTACCAATGTTAAAATCTGGTCACCTTACTCTTGGCGGCCATCTATGGAAGCAAAAGTTGGACTTTAAAGAAGTAGGATAGGAAGAATATTGATGTCTTTGAACTTTGGTACTGGAGAAAGCTCCTGAGAATACCATGGACAGACAAGAAAACAAACGGGTGGCTCATCAAACAAAACTAACTTGCTGTTGTGGCCTGTCAGCGGCCTGTGCAGCTAGTAGCTGATTCGGACAGCGAGGAGGCTGGTGTGGTGCTGCATCAGCAGCCTGTGTAGCTGGCACTCAAATCAGACAATGAGGAGGCTGGAGAAGATGTGGTGCCAGAGGCAGGGATTTAGCCAGGGCCTTCAGAACCTCAAGAAGCTCCCTTAAGTGAAGAGGACGAAAAGGAGGAGCCTCTTTTCAATGCATGGGGGTGCAGAGCTGCCAAAAGGCAGGAGTGGCTCCTCAGGAGAAGGTCTCCTCAAGAGTAAGGCTTGGGGCTAATTGGCCACTCCCTTAGCCTATTTAAGGAAGGACGACGACTGAAGCAATTCGCAGGGAACAACTTTGTTCGCTTCTTCGCATCTTGATCTTAGTTCTCTTATCAGTTTCCTGCAAATTGCTTCTGGGCTTTCTGCCAACCATAGTAAGATTACGATTATTTATTCTTTGGATTCTTGTAGGCTGTTAAGAAAGTTAATTAACAGCCTTTGTTTGAAAAAGACTGATTTAATTTAGTAAACTAAGATTTTACAGACTTTGTGTGTGCTGCGTTCTTTGGGGTCCGTAGCTGGGGCAGAACACTTGAGTTCTCACTTGATCCACAGATGAACAGGCTCAACTTACCAACCTGTTGTGGCCCGCCAGAGGCCAGTGGAGCTTATGGCAGACTCAGACAGTGAGGAAGTTGGGGAGGAACATGGGCCAGTCCTGGAGTCTGGGGAAGGCTCTGATGAGTGCTCTGCGTTGAAGGCAGAAATGGGGCCAGGGCCGTCCGACAGTTATCAGCTGTCTTCGGAGTCGGACATCAGTGGGGCAGAAGAACAGCTGGAGCCTGTTCCCGATGTGCACATGCGCAGAGCTGCCAGGAGAAGGGAACAGCTAAGGAACAAGGGCTGACTCGGGACTAAAGCCACAGGTGGACGACGAATGGCCCCTCCCATAGGGAATAAAGAGGAGCAAAGGGGAGGGGCGTTTGCAGGAGACAATTAGTTCAATTCATTAGGGTGAAGATCTGATCCTGACTTCTTGCCAAGTAATCAGTGGTTGGTTGCTCCCGGTTCTGTCCGGTTCTTTAGAACCGGTAGTAAAAGTGGCAGGAGGCTCTGCCCACCCGCCCGGATGTCATAAGTGATGATCTGCTCATGCGCAGAAGCGCGCACGCACCGTCCCATTGCAAACCAGTAGCAAAGGTAAGTAGAACCCACCCCTGCAAGTAATTGCTGCTACAGTGTGGCTTTTGGAAGATATTAGCCTGGCCACTCTCCAAGCTTGATAAAGGTCTGTACAGTGGTGGGTTCCTTCCGGTTCGGTCTGGTTCGGCTGAGCCAGTAGCGGTGACCATATGACATCACCGAACTGGTTCTCCCCCTCCTCCCACCCCCCCACCCCTCCACGCTATTCTTACCTTTTATTTGCCCCCACCCCCAATCTATTGCTGCCTCCTGAGTCCCAGCTGATGACTAGAGGGAAAAAAACTGTTTAAACTCTTGCCGCGGGGCTTCAAAGGGCCGTCCTACAGCTGATCAGTGTTAAAAGCAAACAAATGAGTCGGGTCCTAAGTGCGAGGACTGGTCGTAAGTGCAAGGACCTTCCAGAAATGACTCTGACCAGCTAGCCACGCCTACCTAGTCACATGACCTCCAAGCCGCACCCACAAAATAAGCCACGCCCACAGAACCGGTAGTAAAAAAATTTAGAACCCACCCTTGGGTCTGTAGTTGTGAAATCTCATGAAAGACTGTTTGCCGGGACTTTGTTGAAGAGGAATTCCCTTTAATCTAAATAAAAGAGGTTTCATCCGGACGAGGAATCTGCTTCATGATCTTGGGAGGCCTAGATCAGAATACATCCTTCAGATACTATTATGTGAAGACCTAATTCTCTGGAAAAGGCTCTAATGCTGGGAAAGGTGGAAGAAAGGAAGGATAAGAGGATAACGGATAAACAGTTAAGGGAACTAGGTATGGCTAGTCCAACAAAAGAAGGACTAGGGATAACTTGATAGCTATCTTCCAGTACTTGAGGGACTGTCACAGAGAAGAGGGTCTTACCGAAGCACCTGAAGGCAGGACAAGAAATAATGGGTGCAAGCTCATTAAAGAGAAGCCCGACCTGGAACTAAGGAGAAATTTCCTGACAGTAAGAACAACTAACCAATGGAACTGCTTGCCTCCTGACATTGTGGAGGTTTTCAAGTAGAAATTGGATACCCATTTGTGGGGAAGGTCTCATGCTTGAGCAGGGGGTTGGACTAGAAAGCCTCCAAAAGTCCCTTCTGACTCTATAATTCTATGAAAGAGAAGAGGAGGATGACCAGTTGCAAGGTGGACAGACTCAGGTACAGTGGTGATGAGTGAAAGAACAGGCAAGGAGGAGACCATCATGGAGAAAAATCTATCTATGTTATTGCCAAGAGTCAAGGGTGACTTGATAGCACAAATCAATCAATCAATCTGCTATTTTTAGAGTTGCTGTCCCAACAACTCTAATGCTAGGTGGTGCAAGTGGGGAAAGCTGATCCTAAAACTATTTATGTATGTATGTATGTATGTATGTATTTATTTATTTGTTTGTTTGTTTATTTATTTATTTATTTATTTATTTATTTATTTATTTATTTATTTATTTATTTATTTATTTATTTATTTATTTATTTATTTATTGGTTCGATTTATATGCCGCCCTTTCTCCGGAGACTCAGGGCAGCTTACAATGCGTTAAGCAATAGCCTTCATACTTTTGTATATACCTGCTTAGTAGGTCTTTTGGCCCCCCCCTAAGCGGTGTTCTTTTTTATACAAAGTCAGCTTATTGCCCCCACAATCCGGGTCCTCATTTTACCGACCTTGGAAGGATGGAAGGCTGAATCAACCTTGAGCCTGGTGAGATTTGAACTTGCAATAATTGCAGGCAGCTGGCAGCTAAGTGCTACTTTAACAGCACTTTAGTCCCCTGCACCATCAAGGCTCTTATTCCAATGAATTGGAAATCCCCACCATGCAAGATTTTAATCTGTCACGAACACAGGAGATGTTATTTTACAGTCCTCTCGTCCCTCACCGGGACAAACTCTGTTATCGTTGTAAAGATTTAAAAAGGGACCCATTGGTAGCATGTCAGAATCCTTTGCCAAGCCTTGCTTCTCCTCCCTGCTGTACATTTCAAACAGTTTTATTCTCATGATTTAGTTACAGAGTTTTCCCCTCTGGTTTTATGATTCTAAAGCATAAATACTCATTGTCAGTAACCATTGGTCTAAAATAGATTATGTCTTACAAAATAGCAACTGTGTATTGCATGAAGCATTCTTGGCATTCTGTTCCCTGGTTTCCAGATTTAATTCCGCCAACAGTGGATGTTTGCTTCTCACAACAGATTTTGTTCATGTCAGATATAGCGCTATATTGCAGTTGTTTGGTTTGGGCTTAGTATTTATCCAATTATGATTTGTAAATCACAGTTAAGCAACTAAAAGCTTAGCATAATGTGTGAAACTAGTTTCAGTACACAAAAATAAACACTAGGATATTGCAAGGACTGGGACGGCGACCCCAAAATAGAGACTGCTGGAGGTTCAACAGGGACTAGCAGTTTGAATTTTACTGAAGGGGCAATGTTATTAGCTTTTCCTGTACAGTGATTGTAAGCGTTAAGAAGCTGCTTTATTGGTCCAAACGTTCGACAAAGAGAGACTCATGGTCAAATTCCCACTGACTTGCAAAGCTAACTGGGCGTCTTTGGGCCGATCACTATTTCCTACCCTTATTTACCTCCCAAACTTGTTAAAGGAAAGAAAAATTCCAAAGGGGAAAGAGAATTACATATCATGTCTTGACCTCATGGAAGAAGGGAGGGATGAATAACTGAATAGAACGCTTGTCACTTATTTGGGGCACTCTTGAATATTATATATTTAAATGGAGTCAAAATACGGAAGCTGAGGGGATGAGAAACACTGTCGTTTCCTCAAAAGCCACCTTTCGAAAACGTGAAGAAGCAAGCCCCCTTTGCCGCGATCACAAAGGCAGCCTTCATAAATGCAAGGCCCAGGTTGGACAGCAAAGGGCCTATTGAAGCAGGAGCCTTGGCTTCTGGTGTTGCTGGAGAGAAGATCTTCACTGGAGAAGCCACGGCCTCCTCGGCACCCGGCGTGCTGGCTGCCTGCCCTCTGAGACTTTCAAAGGATTTCTGTCAGGTCTTGAGTCCTTGCCAAGGTTTTTTTTTTCCCCACCGTGCTGTGTTGTTGTAGTACTCCAGATTTTGTGCGCCAGGACCGCGTGTTAGCAGGAAGCAGAGCCAAGCGGGCTTCCTGAACGCCTGGGAGAGGAAACGCTGCCATCAGCAGGGGAGGCTGTGGTTAAAAATAACTTGGGTATATAAAGGTTGCAGAGGTTCCCCTCACATTCGCTGGTGCGGCTGCCTTTGACTTACATGCACAGCGCGGGCTCCGAGCAGGAACCGCCAAGAGGCAGGTGCCTCCAAGCAGGAGAAGCCAATTGGCTGGGGATGCCCAAAGGAGCAAAAGGTCAGCCAGGGGTGCAGTTGCCTTATATCCCCCACTACTTTAAAACACCCCAGACAGCAAGGGACCCCGTTTCCCCTCTCTAAATTATTCTGCCTTTACACTTTGAATCATTCAAAGTGGTTATTTTTCTCAGCTCCACTCCCTCTGTAGCATCACTTTTTTCCTCCCTCGACACCCACCCCCCAGATGATCTTGTCATAAATGGAGACACCCCATTTTGTAAGCCGCCTAGTCATGTGGTGAATGGCATATCTATTTAATAAACAATAAATAAAATGAACTTTAAAAATTCTCCGCCAGGATCATGCTGTGGGCTGAATTCAGGTAGTCCGTGAGGTACGACCACAATTGGAATTATTTTTTTTATTTTTACTTTTATTTATATGCCGCCCTTCTCCGGAGACTCAGGGCGGCTTACAAGGCATTAAGCAATAGCCTTCATACTTTTGTATATTTTCTACAAAGTCATCTTATTGCCCCCACAAACCGGGTCCTCATTTTACATACCTTAGAAAGGATGGAAGGCTGAGTCAATCTTGAGCCTGGTGAGAATTGAACTCGCAGTAATTGCTGGCAGCTGGAAGCTAAATACTACCTTTAACAGTAGCATTAGTCTGCTGCGCCACTCAGGCTCCTTTCTATTAGACTTTCTATTGCTAAAAAAAGTGGTTGTTAAAGAGAGCTGCACTGACTTTGTTGTTCAGTGAGCCTTGGTGGTGCAGCAGACTAAAGTGCTGTTAAGTAGCACCAGCTGCCTGCAATTACTGCAAGTTCAAATCTCACCAGGCTCAAGATTGACTCAGCCTTCCATTCTTTCAAAGGTAAAATGAGGACCCGGATTGTGGGGGCAATAAGCTGACTTTGTATAAAAAAGAACACCGCTTAGGGGGGCCCGAAAGCCCTACTAAGCAGGTATATACAAAAGTATGAAGGCTATTGCTTAGCGCATTGTAAGCCGCCCTGAGTCTCCGGAGAAAGGGCGGCATATAAATCGAACCAATAAATAAATAAATAAATAAATAACGTGGTTATTAAGCGAATCCAATTTGAGTTTCGTCTATCGAAAGCTGCCTAGGAAAATTGCAGCGGACAATCACATGATCCTGGGATGTTCAAACGGTTGCAAATACACCTTGGTTGCCAACCGTGCAAATTTTGATCATGTGATTCTGGGGAGGCTATGATGGTCATAAGGGCAAGAACAGGTCGTAAGTCACTTGTTTCGGTGCATTGCATTTCATTTTATTCAAATATCTCTGCTCCAGAGAGAACTGGATATGAGATGCTCTGCCTGAAGTTGTGCTTAAGGGAACAGTTGGGATTGCTTCTAGGGTCCTGGCCTCCCTGCTGCCTGGCAGCATCTCTGCTCTGAGTACTGGATTCTATTCCATTGCTGGGTTGGTGCTTGGAGTCCCCAGCTGGTTGGTGCTTCGGGATTTCAATTTGTCGGTGACCCTGAGTGCAGGGTGGCTCAGGAGTCCATGGATTTCTTCCAAGTCACTGATGGCCCAGCACATACTGGGAACTACTTGTTGGTTGTGATTTTTGTCTCAAGGCAAACTGGGGTGCCTAGTTCATTGTCTGAGGGTGAAACCTGGGATGAATTTAAACTTAGGGAAGTGGAAGTGGTCAGAGTACTCTCTGCTGTGAGATTGTCCACCCGTTTACCGGATCAAGATCCCTTCTAGGTTCTAAAAGCAGCCAAGAAGATGAGCCATATGCTGTGATCAGGGCTGGGTTTCAAAAATTTTAGCAAGGGGTTCTCTGCTCAGTTGCTGGATGGGCATGGCCATGGTGGGCATAGTCTAGTTGGCCTCCTGCACCATGGGGGGGGGTGTTTTTGCCCTCCCCAGGCTCCAGTGGCTTTTCTCGAGCCTCCGGGAGGGCAAAAACAGCTTCCCCAGGCTCCAGAGGCCTTCCGGAACTTCTGGTAGGCCTGTTTTTTGCCCTCCCCAAGGCTCCACTCGTGCTCTGCACTTACCTGCATCCAAAACGGGCCACGTGGGGACTCCTGGGAGGGGTGGGGCAGAGGTGGGCGGGCCCAGACAGGAGTGGGATTTGAGGGTTCTCCAAACTGCACAGAATCTTAGCTTGAGGTTCTCCCGAACCCTTGCGAACCCCCAGCAGCCCACCCCTGGCTGTGATGTTGGAAGACCACCGGGAGGTAAGGAGAACCTTCAGACTGCCACCCACAGCTTGATTACTGTAATGCACCTGGAAAAATTCAAAGGGATAATTATGACTTATCAAGCCCTATTAAGAGCCTTGGTAGTACAGTGGTCTAAAGCACCCTGCTATTAAGCTGTTATTAAGAACAGCTGCCTGCAATTACTGCAGGTTCGAATCTCCCCAGGCTCAAGGTTGACTCAGCCTTCCATCCTTTCTAAGGTAGGTAAATTGAGGACCCAGTTGTGGGGGCAATAAGCTGACTTTGTATAAATATACAAAAGAATGAAGGCTATTGCTTAACGCATTGTAAGCCGCCCTGAGTCTCTGGAGAAGGGCAGCATATAAATCAAATTTTAAAAAAAAAAAGCCCTACATGGTATTGGATTTAAAAAAAAAAAGCCCTACATGGTATTGGGTCTGGTTACTTAAGGGATTCCTTGTCTCCCATAGCATCTGCCTAGCCAATCCAATCTGGTAGGATTGGCATGTTCTGGGTTCCTTCAATTAAATAATGCCAACTGACAGAAGAGAATATTTCTAGCTCAGGGTTGAACTGTGGGGTCCTTGGTGTTCTCTGAACTTGGTTGTTTTCTTTCAGGCGTTTCATTACCAATCTAGGCAACATCACCAGTGCCCCATAATGGGGCTAGGTTACATTATCAATGCAGCATAATGCCATCTATTGGAACCCCAGAAGTGCATTTTCTCTGTAGAAATGCTTGTCCTCTAGAATGAGATTCCAATTGAGATCTGTATATTGAAGGACCCTTCAAAGGCCTGGTTCTTCTTTTCCCATTTGGTAAGCATGAATAAAGGCCTCTTGGACCGGGGGGGTATTGTTTATCTCTCTTTCCTATTCCATTGTTGTCACCCTTGATCTTTTATTCTTTTAATTTTTTTCTCGCTTTGATGTTTTAACTTGTGAACCGCTCAAAGGAGTAGGGAATCGAGCAACATACAAATTAAATAAATACATGGATGGGAAATGTATTTCATTTCAGTTTTGGTATGGCCTCCATTTTGTCTTGATTTCCCGTTTCTTGGGATGTGACCCCCCCCACCCCACCCATTGAAATGCCACATACAGCATTCAACCTGAAAAATACCATGCATCCCCACAATTAAAACACAGGAGCGTTAATTTGTTGGCAAGATGTGAGCCTAAAGTCTTCTGTGTGGGAATCTCTCATTCAAACCAGACTTGCTTTCCGGAATTAGTTTTTAATTGCTGCAATGAACTAAGAAATACGAGTCTGCCCTTGAGAATTTATGAAGTAGACTTCTGAGATAACCTGCCATCTCTTTCTGAAGGAGGTCAAGACAATAGGATTTACATTTGTATATGATGTAATTAATCCTCTTGTTAGGCAGACGTGGCTTCCAAAGCGAGAGAGCTCTTTTCGTGCGACCCGTTGGCATCTTCCTTCTGCAAGCAAAGCTGCCTCTGATTCACACTTCCAGGAATTCAGCCTAGGAATGTGGCAGCCCCAGCAGGTGCTGCAATTCAAAGACCGTTCATTTCTGACTCAGCTTTGAGTGTGACACAGGCCCTCCGTGACTAGAGATTATCTGGGGGAGGGCCATGACTTCAACCCTTCCCTCTTAGGTAGCATTTGACCATCAGAGCAAGTAGAAGCCTTGAGTCTCCAGCCAATTCTTTCTCTGTCCATCCTTGTAGAACAGGGGTCTCCAATCTTGGCAATCTTAACCCTGGCGGACTAAGTCTACCAGGCTTAAAGTTGCCAAGATTGGAGACCCCCGTTCTAGAATACATCTGGGCATTTTACAGCCCTCCCTCCCCCAGGCAACATCCAGCCTGCTGGCTATCCCTGTCTGACCCACAGGGATCAGAATGGGACAACTCTCCACAGCCAATCTATCACAGCCAATTCGCCACAGTCAACTCACCATGGTACAACCGGCTTGTGGGACAATTCAACAATTCAACTTAAATAGTTAAAATAATTTTAAAAATTATTTAAATTTTTGTCATTCACATTTTATTTTGTCCCTACTTTGGCACCCTTTTTTAAAAATTTGATTTATATGCCACCCTTCTCCGGAGACTCAGGGCGGCTTAAAATGCGTTAAACAATAGCCTTCATACTTTTGTATATTTATATAAAGTCAGTTTATTGCTCCCACAAACTGGGTCCTCAATTTACCTACTTTAGAAAGGATGGAAGGTTGAGTCAACCTTGAGTCTGGTGAGATTCGAACTTACAGTAATTGCAGATAGCTGGATGTTAATTACAATGCAATGCATTAGTCTGCTGAGCTATCCAGGCTCCTTTCTTTAATTAATGTATTGGATTATTTTTTTGATATGAGCGTAACTCTTGTCCCACGCCTGCAGTTGTCCTGCAGCAAATTGGCCATGGTGAATTGGCCGGGGTGAGTTGATCGTAGTGAGTTGGCTGCAGCAAGTTGGCTGCAGTGAGTTGTCATAGACCCCACGTGGATTGCTTTTATTTTTAAGGAAATTGGTATTTTTCCCCAAATTTATATATATCTGTGTGTGCATGCCTACTTGTCAGAGAATTCATGACTGGCAGAGACATGGTAGCAAGGTCAGCCAATGAATAGGCATGGCAACTAAATCAGCCAATGAGGACTGTTTGGAAACTGTAACTGGAAGGAGCCTGGGCGTGGCTCTGTAGCTCTGTGCTCAGCTTTAAAACTGAAAGTGCTCTCTGAATTGAAACTGAAACTCATCTCTGCTGTTCTCTCCTCTACCTGTGTTTTTGGCCTGTAACTCTCTACCACGTTGGAAGAATCTGCTGTTGATATTGTATGTGTTATTATGTATATAAAGAGAAGTGAATGAATCCTGCTGAATCAGTTATCTGTGTGTGCTTTCTGGATTTGATTGCTGCAACAAACTCACCTTCACATTTCTGCTGGTTCGGTCCTCCGTAAGGTCCAGTTTTTCATGTGGCCGCTTGGGAAAATTAATTGCCCACCTCTCGTCTAAAGTATTGAAGAAAGAGGCTGGATGGTCAACAGAGCTGGGTTGCCCCAGAGCAAGAAGGAGTGATCATTGCTTTTGAAAGAATGAAAGACATCATCCTTCACTCTCCCCCAGACCCTATGGGGGCAACCTTCCCCATCTTTTCTTGCTACAAATCAGAAGTAGTGTTTTCCAATAAGTCAACGCAAGGGATGAATGTCCTCTGTTTGGTCTGCTGTCCTTCATTTCACTACAGGCAAACCTTCCACTCAAATTGGCTACTGGACTTCCAGTTACAGGCCACTGCCTTCCATCCATGGTCAGGTTTTCCTGGATTTGGGAATTCTTTGGACGGACAGAACAATTAATCAGTGGAATGGCTTGCTTTCAGAAGTTGTGGATGTTCCATCACTGGAGGTTTTTAAGAAGAGACTGGACAGCCATTTTTCTGGAATGGTATAGAGCAGGGGTTGGACTAGAAGGCCTCCAAGGTCCCTTCCAACTTTTTTTGTTCTGTTATTCTGCTGAAATACGGGTTTCTCCGTCCTCCTTAAAGATTCACTGACTAACTACTGGAATCCCATTTTTTGACCAGTTAAAAGTTGGGGGTTTTTTTCTTTCACAAGTTGACTAATGGAAAAGCGAAATGGTGAATTTTCCTCCTTTTTTTAAAAACCAGGTAATACTGAGAAGAGTTCTGCCAATTTTCCTCTTCTGTCCCAAGTGATAGGAAGACAGGTGGAACTCATGGGCCAGTGACTGGTGTGTGTGTGTGTGTGTGTGTTTGTGTGTGTGTGTGTGTGTGTGTGTTATTCTTTCTCAGTCCAAACTATCTCACAGAACAATTTCGGTAGAGTCAAACTTAGAGGAGACTTTTCATATGTCATTTTGAGCATCCAGAGCAGGCATATGACTATGGACCTTGTGTGATCTACCAAGCAACCTTTTATGGGCTGCTGGAACTTTTAAAAAAGTAATAAATTGACCTCCACTACTGCTGAGGTAGGGACACGGTGGCTCAGTAGCTAAGATCCTGAGCTTGTCAATCGGAAGGTCGGCAGTTCAAATCCTTAGTGCCGCATAACAGGGTGAGCTCCCATTACTTGTTTTTTTTATTTATTTATTTATATGCTGCCCTTCTCCGGAGACTCAGGGCAGTTTACAATGCGTTAAGCAATAGCCTTCATACTTTTGTATATTTTTATACAAAGTCAGCTTATTGCCCCCACAACAAGGTCCTCATTTTACCTACCTTAGAAAGGATGGAAGGCTGAGTCAACCTTGAGCCTGGTGAGAATTGAACTCGCAGTAATTGCAGGCAGCTGGAAGCTAAATACTATCTTTAACAGTAGCATTAGTCTGCTGCGTCACTCAGGCTCCTTGTCCCAGCTTCTGTCAACTTAACAGTTCGAAAGCACGTAAAAAATGCAAGTAGAAAAATGGGGACCACCTTTGGTGGGAAGGTAAGAGAGTTCCATGTGCCAGCCACATGACCACGGAGACCTCTTTGGACAGCGCTGACTCTTCGGCTTTGAAATGGAGATGAGCACCGCCCACTAGAGTTGGGAACGACTAGCACATATGTGCGAGGGGAACCTTTACCTTTACTGCTGAGCTCCACCAAGCCCTGTTGCTGCTGCCAGTTCCAGTATAAGTAGTTCTCAACTTACAATCACAATTGGGACCAGAATATCTATTGTTAGGCAAACCAGTTGTTAAGTGAGTCATACCCAGTTTTTGGACTTTTCTGCCATGTTTGTTAAGCAAAACATTGTTGTTGTTAAGTGAATGACACAGTCATTAAGTGAACCCAGCTTCCCCCATTGACTTTGCTTATCAGAAGACAGTTCTTTGGAAAGTCCCAAATGGTGATCCCATGAACCGGGATACACAGGTAAATACATGGATAAAATTCACACATACATGCCAGTGGCCAAGCGCCCAAGTTTTGGTCATGTGATTGTGGAGCTACTGTGAAGACTGTAAGTACAAGGACTGGTCATAAATCCTTTTTTTTCAGTGCCATTGTAACTTTGAATGGTCATTAAATAAATGGATATAAATCAAGGACTACTTGTAATGTCACTGCTCTATTAGCTGCCTAACTAATAGCTGATTGGCACTCCGGGTATTCCTTTGTGGCCCGTTTTGGTTTTTAATTCATTAACCTGGCCATTTATCCTCCACAAGCGGGACAGGTCTAGTCTAGAGGGAATATGAAATATAATGAAATAAATCAATACGCTACCAGAATGTGCTTCCAAATAGCTAAACATGGTGCAGATTCAAGATAAAATGCAGGCCAGTGTTTTGAAACCTTTCCAGTGGGTGGACTTCAACTCCCAGAATCCCCCAGCCAGCTAGATCTGGAATTCAGGTCATAAGCATAGGAATTACAGCCAATTAGTTCAATTGCCTTATTGTGACCTCACCAGAATTGCTGGCTTAAAAGTTGCTGAGATTGAGAAACACTGATTGTAGACAGTTCAAAGGGGGGAAACCAGGGGTGGGTTCTAAATTTTTTTACTACCAGTTCTGTGGGCGTGGCTTATTTTGTGGGCATGGCTTGGTGGGGGGGTAATGTGACTGGATGGGCGTGGCCAACTTCTTTTTTTTTACTTTTAAAAGCATTTTTTCTACAACCTTAAGAGGTTGCAGAAAAAAATGCTTTTAGAAGCCTCTGATGATCAGGCAACTGAGCTGGGATTGCCAGAGGCTTTTAAAGGCATTTTTTTTCCTACAACCTCTTCGACTGAAGAGGTTGTAGAAAAAATGCTTTTAAAAGTATATAAAAAAAGCCTCTGATGAGGTGGGTGGGGTAATCGAGCGGCGACCGGGCTGGGGACCGGTTTGGGGGCGTGGCCAGCCAATGTTATTACCTGTTCTCCGAACTACTACAAATTTTTACTAACGGTTCTTGTGAACCGGTGCAAACCAGGAGCAACCCACCACTGGGGGAAACCCACTTATGCCATTTGCTTATCTCATCTCTGCCCCTTGCAACAACAGCACAAGTTCATGCTAACTCTGGTGCCAGTGGAATGCATTGCTCTTCTGTTGAGGAGAAAACTGAAAATCAGCAAGTTTTCATCACAGAGTAGAACGCAGCAAAACTCAATCACAGGATACCAGTGACATTACATATAAACACCCAGCAATTCAAGTCTATGATGTGCAATGTGGGGTTTCACTTTCTTGGCATCCACATTTTTCTATTGCTCATGAGAAGAATTTTGATGAGGCCACAATAAGGCCACTTAATTAATTGGCTGTAATTCATACACTTAAGGCCCGGATTCCAGATATAAAGTCCCAGATATTATACCCTGTTTCCTGAAAATAAGACATCCCCTGATAATAAGCCCAATCGGGCTTTTGAGCGCAGGCACTAAAATAAACCCCCCTGAAAAATAAGCCCTCCCCGAAAATATTTAAACACATGTGGAGCCGATCCCCGCCATTTCCTCTGGTTTCCTTCAAGTGCCCCAAAATAATAAGACCTCCCCAAAAATAAGGCCAAGCACTTATTTCGGGGTTCAAAAAAATATAAGACAGGGTCTTATTTTCAGGGAAACACGGTAATTCCACCCCACCCCCCACCCCGCCTTCAAGAACTGGGAAATGCTACCCAACTCTGTTTTATCCAATCCAGTACTTTGCATGAATCAAGCCACGTTCTTCTGTCTACCCTAATGCCATAAGGGACATCATACCTGTCTCTCCATTGTTTGTTCTGTCAATTGACCAAGTGTTCAAGACACCAGACTAGAACCCAGGAGACTGCGAGTTCTAATCCTGCATTAGGCATGAAAGCCGGATGGATGACTTTGGACCAATCACCAGGCGATGGTGACTTTTAGTCCTGCTTCAGATATGAAAGCTGGTTGGGTGACTTGAGGTCAATTACCAGGCGACTGTGAGTTGTAGTCCTGCCTTAGATATGAAAGCTGGTTGGATGACTTTGGACCAATCACCAGGCGATGGTGACTTTTAGTCCTGCCTCAGATATGAAAGCTGGTTGGGTGACTTGGGGTCAATCACCAGGTGATTGTGAGTTGTAGTCCTGCCTTAGATATGAAAGCTGGTTGAATGACTTTGGACCAATCACTTAGATATGAAAGCCAGGTTTGGGACTTTGGGTCAGTCACTTTTTCTTAGCCCACCCAACCCCACGGGGTTCTTCTTGTGGGAAAAATAGGAGGCAGAAGAAGTATTGTGTGTGTTCGCCACCTTGAATTGCTTATAAAAATAATAAAGGGGGTATATAAATAAAAATAAAATATACAAAGACAACACGGCTCTGAAAATCAAATGCTGAAGACACAGAGGGGGGTGGGAAGGCAGAGTCTTTATTACTTGGCTTGCGAGCTTCTTAAAGCATCTGGCTGCTGACCACCATGGTGGTGTTTAAAACAGGACGGCTGAAACATTTATATAAAACGTTAGAAAAAGCAAAGACCCATAACACTTCTATTAGGCCAACTCAGAATACAGACAGAGTGCAAACAACTGAATTCTCCAGAATTCTTCATTGGGAAAGATGGTAAACAAAGGCAAAAAACAAGAAGGGAGAAGGAAAAAAGTGACTAATGCTAAAGACATGGGATCTGCTCTTAATTATGGTCTTGACGAATGTGGGAGAAGGCCTCAGACTTTTAAAGTAAGGTGCATAGGGATTATCAGGAATCTTCCAAAGGCTGCCAACATGAAGATACCAACAACGGTTGACATAGCTATATAGACATATAACAGCTATGTGAAGGGGCTGTTGTGGCTTATGGGCCATCCAATGAAGCAAATACCAGAAGGAATTATCTCAGAGTAACAGAGTTGGAAGGGACCTTGGAGGTCTTCTAGTCCAATCCCATGCTCAGGCAGGAAACCCAGTACCATTTCAGAGAAATGCTTGTCCAGTCTCTTCTTAAAAACTTCCAGTGTTGGAGCATGTTGGAGCACTAGCACTAGCCCTGATAATGTTACCTAGTTGGGTAATGAAACGTCTGCAAGAAAACAAGCAAGCCCAGAGAGCACCAAGGACCCCTCATGTCAACCCTGAGCTACAAAAATATTCTCCTTTATTAGCAATGGGTTTGCTTAATGATCACCACGAAAAGGACCATAAAATTGGATCAGTCACAGGATGACCTGCTTTACGAATGTCATGATTTATGACCAGAATGAACTGGTGTTAATTATGATAAGTCGAGGAACAGCTGTATGCTTTCAATTTAGGTTGTCGGGTTTCGCTTTGCTTTTTGTCTTTCTCGTTGTGCCACCTTTGGAATGAAGAGCTGGTATATAACATAAATAAATAAACAATTGAGAAAAATATGATTGTGAAGCTCCTTCTATGATCCTCCTGCTTCCCTCCAAACATATCATGCAGGAAGCTCTCTAATGTAGCTTTGATGTTTCTTTGCTGGCCTTTTCAAGCTCTGGTTAGCGTAATGTAGAGATGAAATTGGTTTGGAAAAGGGAAGGCCATCATGGTGGGGGGCAATCAGGCAAAAGAGATAGGACTTCAATGGTGTAATGAAACCTTTCCTTTCCCTTTCCCTTTCCCTTTCCTTTTTCTTCTCCTCTCCTCTCCTCTCCTCTCCTTCTCCCCTTTCTCCTTTCTCCTTTCTCTCCCCTTCCCTTCCCCCTCTTTAGGGAACCAATTTGGTGTAATGCAGTGTTTTTTTCAAACTTGGAGATGTCTGGACTTCAACTCCCAGGATTGAAGACACTGGTCTAATGGTTAAAGTTGTGAACTTGGAGCCAGGAGAAACCTGAGTTCTAACCCTGCCTAAGGCATGGAGTGCAACTGTGTGTCTTTGGGCCAGCCATTCTTTCTCAACCCTAAGAAGGCAAGTCACTTGCCAACAAAACTGCAGGACTTGTCCAGATAGTTGCCAGGAGTCAAGACTGACTGGAAGGCAAGTGTCTTATAAAACTATTTCCAGATGTATCCTTTAGCGGTCGTGTGTTTACCGTTTTAAAAAGGCAGGACATGGAAATTAGAGACATTCCTAGGGATTGCAAAAAATAAAATAAAAGGAGTTTTGCTGATGGCCTTGAAATATAAGGATGTCAAGTTGCCTGTCATATGTAAAATGTGTCATTCATTCTTTTAGTAGAGACTTTTCTGTAGGCAGGAATCCAGATTGGCGTCATCTCTGCAGGAACATCTCTATTTTTTTTAAAAAAATTTTTTTTATTGAAAATTATTAAAAATTACAGAAAAAAAAATTAGCAATATGAATAGAATTGCAGAGAATAATATAATACATAGAGCTTTAAGGCATCAGTTTTCGCCTAGAAATAGTACAAACCTCCATTAAACCAAATCATCAAAAAAAGAAAAGATTATCCAAAAGAAAGAATTCTCAACTGCCATGCAATATTCCTATAAATATTCACCCCCAGTCACACTAAGATTATTATTTTACATTCTTCTTCAGATTTCTTTTTTGCAGCCAAGCGGACCACCGGTCCCAACTAATATATAGCTCCGATTCTTGTCTATCTCACAAGAGTCCGGTAAGCTTGTCTGCCTCTGCACAATCCATGATCTTTGCGGTTAACATAGCCTCCGATGGAATATTTTTGGATTTCCATTCTTGCACAAACGAGATCCTGACTGCAATGATGATGTGGAGAGCGAGATACCAATTAGATTTGTTTAAGTTCTCTGGTTTCATGCCTAGTAAAAATGTTTCCGGGTTCAATTTTATCTTACATCCTATGATTTCTAAAATCCATTTTTGAATTCTGGCCCAATATTCTCTTACTCGGGGACAGGTCCACCAGATATGAAAATAAGTTCCCCTAGTGGCATTGCATTTCTAACAAACCGGGGAGGTTCCCGGGAACATCTTCGATAATCTAGCCGGACGGAGGTGCCATCTATACAGCATTTTATATGTATTTTCCTTATAGGAAACCGACAGGGTCGGTGCAGAAACATCTCTAGATGTCCCCAGGTTAGTCAATCGCAACTCAACCTAGCTTACAGGGTTCCTGTTGATGACAACAATAATGAGAAGCATACCACTGGATACCATGCCTGCTACCTGCTCTGTGCATCCAACAGAAAGGCAAGAGATAGATAAGATATATATATATATATAGCAAACACGAAAATAATGTTATTTTGAGTTGATGGGGAAGGGACTTTTTTTTTTTTTTTGCACCGGAAAGACTTTGCTTCTGACATTTAGTAGCTGCAGCTTTTGCAGAGGAGCTATAACCGTGTTTTGCAATAGTGGCAAACATCTGCAGCTCGGGTGTAAGATGAGGGTCAAGGTTCATTCTCCGAACTTGTGGGTTGGTTTAACTAATGTTTCATTATCAGGCTAAGCAACATCTTCAGCGGATCCCCTAAAACAGGGGTCTGCAACCGGGGTAACTTTAAGCCTGGCGGACTTCAACTCCCAGAATTCCCCAGCCAGCTTTGCTGGCTGGGGAATTCTGGGAGTTGAAGTCCGCCAGGCTTAAAGTTACCCCGGTTGGAGACCCCTGCCCTAAAACTCCTCTGAAGATGTTACCTAACCAGGTAATGAAACGTTCCTTAAACCAACCCACAAGTTCGGAAAACGAACCTTCACTACTACCCCCCCATCCCCCAAATCATGTTTGCTTGAGAGAGGAGAGGGGATTTTTATTTTTTTCCACCAGCATCCATCGCAAGCAATTACACAAGTGTGAAATTATCAAGGCATGACTCACCACGCTTTGTGTACTAGGTAACCAGGCGTCTCCGCCTGAAGGCAATCCGTGCTCGCCAGTGAACTCTTCTTCCACGCCAGCCTGACATCACCGTGGTGCAAGTTCACTCGCGCGGGCGGCGGCGGAGGAGTTGACCGTTGCCATGGAGACAATGTTTTCGCGGAGTCAGGAGCCGCGGGGATTTGCAACGTGGAGTTCGGGAAAAACAGCGGACGGGCAACGTGGAGGAATCTCGCGGAAGCTTCGGGAAACCCCACATCTGCGCTAGGCGCTGCGCACACAAACACACACACACACACACACACACACAAAAGCATCGTTCCGGGACGGAGGGAGGGGGGTGAGACCCCGTTCGTTTAGGGAAGGGGAGAAAAAGGAGACCCCCCCACCCCCAATCCCTTCCCTGGAGGGCGGAGGGGAGGAGCATCTTGGAAAGATGGCTTGGCTAGGTGGCTAGGTGGCTCAGTGGCTAAGACGCTGAGCTCGTCGATCAGAAAGGTCGGCGGTTCGAATCCCGAGTATAGGTCTCCTGCGTGAGCAGGGGGTTGAGCTAGATGACCTCCAAGGTCCCTTCCAACTCTTGTTACTGAAATGCGGGCGAGAGAGAATGCAGACATAGCCTTTGACACAGGGGGGGCTTTAGAAGCAACCAAGAGGAGCAATTCTGTTAGTGGCCAATACAGGCTCACCCCACTAATATAGAAAGAGATGGATGTGTGAGTGGGGGGGGGCGGGGGGAGGAAACACGTGTCCAATGCTCTGATCGAAATGGGAACGCGCAGGAGCCCCCTTTTCCCCCTCAGCCTTGGAAAGTGATACGATCCCGTTATTTCATCCTGCTGCTTATGCACGTTGGACTGTGGGAGACGGAGAGCCAACAGAACCTTGAAAATCGGTGGCAGCATTTTTTCCCCCCGCCTCGGCAAGAGAGGTTCGACTAGATGCCCTTTCAGGTAACCTCTGATCCCGGTGCGGCTATGGTTCAAGTCGGAGAAGTCCCAGGGCTAGTTTCCTCCCCCCACCCCCGACTATCTCTGGTTTGAAAATATAACCACCTGCTTGCTCCAGGACAAATATAAAGCCTCTCCCCGTTTCCAAAAGTCCTCAAGCTTGAAAACGAGAGGAGATAACGGAATATCCCCATTTCAGCTCCCAGGCACAGTTTTCGCCTCTGGATTGAGCTCTGCGGAGATTTTAGTTTTACACATAGGCTTTCCCCGCTCCAATCACTTCTTTCCTCTCTTCCAACTCCCCCCACCCTCACCCCGCGTGTCAGATTTTGACGGACTCCCCCTTTCAGTCCGCACCCCTTTGGCGCGCTGGTAAAATCGTTTCTGGATCTGAAATTTGAATTTGTAGACTGGATCTTGCCGGGGCCAAGAATTAATAGCGGTCGTGGCGTGGCATCCCGCGTAGGGAGCCTCCGAGGAGCTCAACCGCCGCCGCCGCCGCAGCAACTTCGAGGAGCTGGAAGCGAGGAGGGGACTATTCACTGTCCCTCCTCCTCCTCCTCCTTCCCCCCCAAGTTCGCCTCCCTTCGCATCCTGATACGACCGTGACATCTCCATCGAATCACAATCACCTCCCCGTTGTTTTGTTTATATGCCGCCTCGCTCATTTTCGTTTTCTCCAATTGTTTTGGAGTCTGGGAAAAAAACCAAAACAAAACTTTTCTTCTTTTTTTTCTTTTCTTTTTTTTTTTTTGCAAGCGTTTGCAAATCCAGTCGAAAAAAAAAAATCCAGCCCCATAATTAACATTCCGTTGTTCTGGCCCATAGCTGAGAAATACCTCGGCGGACAAGAGGGGCGGTAAGGATATCTGGCTTATAGGAAAGAAGCGAAGGACAAGAGCCCCATCTGAAGCGCGGAGGGCTTTTCTTCCCCCTTGAGAGTAAAAGCAGGCAGGCGGGCGGGCGAAGGGTTAGATAAATATTATCTAACTGTTAGTTGTTCATATTCTCTCATTCCTCGTTGCAATAGGACCTGGTTGTGGAGGTGGGGGCAGGTTGCTCTTTGCCCTGCCTCGCAGCCGGGACCTTCCAGGATTTTAGCTGAGCTTCATGCATCGTTCTTAAATACCATCATTCTTAAATGCCGAGTTCAGACGTTACGTTGCGCCGTCATCCCCGCTCTGGTCCATCGAAGCCGATCCCGTTTACCCAATGCCCTAAAGCAGGGCTCTCCAACCTTGGCAACTTTAAGCCTGGAGGACTTCAACTCCCAGAATTCCCCAGCCAGCAAAGCAAAGCTGGCTGGGGAATTCTGGGAGTTGAAGTCCTCCAGGCTTAAAGTTGCCAAGGTTGGACACCCCGGCCCTAAAGTTCATCAACAAACCATAATGGTGGTTTAGGGCGATGTGTGAACTTTGCCAAACGCTCAGCAAATGCCCGGTCTCTAAGCAAAAGAGAATCCGGGGAAATTTCTCCTTTCTTTATTCAGGATTCTTTTTTGGACTGTTTCGTGAAGAGATGGAGCCAGCTAACCGGCTTGAGTTCAGACTTTTTCCCTCAGCCTTGGAAAGTGATACGATCCCGTTATTTCATCTTGCTGCTTATGCAGTCACGGGAAAAACACACTTCACATGCCCAGAGGCACCAGCCTTTTCCAAACGGCCAATGGAGCCGTGTGTGTGTGTGTGTGTGTGTGTGGCGGCAAGCAAAGAGGTTTATGAGGTAGAAGGATGCTTGCAGGCAATTTTTCCCACCCTCACCCCTATTTGCGTGCTGTCCGAAGCGTTTGACGGTCATATGTGGGTACCAATAAACAAGAATATTTGTAGTTCGTTGTTGACATTTGCAGCTCATTTCAATCCCCAGTCCTACAAATAGCCTCCTTTATTGGTAAAAAGAGGTCGCGCGGTTTGGCAAATCCAGATTAACTACAACTCCGCGTCCACAAGCTTTCTGCCTTATTGCTCCGGATTAGCCTCCTCAGGGACTGCTGGGCTTCCTCTAATAACACGGGAGGCGACGCGCCAAAGGCAATAACCGCCGTGATGTATCGTGGGGGGACCCCTCAGTTACGTCTCTTGGGGTCCCAAATCGTCACCTTTTGTCTCCCCCAACGTCAAAATGAAGGTTAAGGCGGTTGCCGGGGAGATCAGAGGGATAATGGGTATAAATGTCCCCGCCGCGCCGGCTTGAGGCATCCGATGCTTTTGAGGCGAGTGGGAGCGGTGTTGCTTCGCACAAGCTCGGAGAAACTTTTTGCCTTTCGTTTGGGTGACTTGTCTTAACGACATGGAAAACTCGCGCCAAAGACCATCTAAGGGCCCAGGCAACCTGGGCGGCGAGCGTTTCCGTCGCGTGAAGAACGCCAGACCCGCGCAGCTCGAGCCTTTGGCTCTCCCGCCGGGAAACAGTCCGGCTAAGCCGGCCGTTAGCTCTCCGCGCCCCGAAGATCAGCGGCCGCGGCAACCAGAGCGCCTTCCTCCGCTCCGGACTCGCTCTGGCGGCTCTCCTTTTATAGGGGAGCTAAATTTAGGCCCGCTCGGCCAGGCAGGAACGATAACTGTACGTCCCCCGAGCGGCCCCCCCCCCGATCCGGAGACGCATTTCCTCCGTTAGCGCCATTGGCCTGCGCTCTTGCTCGGCGCGTCTTAAAAGCTCTCCGCCGCCGGCCAGGCCTTCCACAGCGCTGCAGAGAAGAGATCGGGGCAACCCCGAGGCAGACATGGCGTTGCCGGCCTCCAGCTTGCCTTCGTTCGCCTCTTTCCGCAAGGACAGCCGCCCGGCTTCCCAAGTGAGTGTCCCGGAGACGGTGGGGAGGGGGAAAAATGGCGCTCTCTGCACATGCTCAGAGGCACGCTTGCTTGCCACCCCCCGGAGACGGGAAACGGGCCGGCGTGGAAGCTTCGACCCTGGTGTCCCCCGATCAAACCTTGAGAAGTGGCCCCGCTGAACTCGGAGGGACTCCCTTCGCCGGTCGCTCTCGCTGGAGCGCCGGCTCTTTGCCCGGGGGATTGGTGGGAAGGCGCCCTCTGTTCTCCGTCACTCTTTTGTGAGGCTACCTGGAAACACATCCAGGGGTATTGGGGGGCGGGGGGAGGATCCCGACCCCTCCCCGGGCCAGGCCAAGGTCTCAGGTCAATCAAAGTGGGTGTGGGACGAAGATGCTTCCGCACGCAGAGGGGTCTGTCTGCCCCGCGAGGTGCAGCGGAGGGCGGGCGAGCAGGGTCCCGCCGGGGTCAGCGCCTACTAACGCGCCCGCTTCTGCTCTCCTCTCCAGCAATGGTCCTGCGGCTTGGAAGCTGCGATGCCGCTCAGCCACTGCCCTTTGCCGGACCTGAGGTCGAGGATGGAGGGTGTCGCCCCGATCAGGGACGAAGAGCTGAGCACCGTCTTGGATCTGGTCCTCTCCATGGGCAGTAGCGACAACAGCCTCCTCTCGGACATGCCTCGGGGAGATTACGCCAGACCGGACGATTATTTCGGCATCAATTCGGCGGCTGGATACTACAGTCCGTTAGACACTCGCACGCCGACTCCCTACAGCCCCGTTTTCCCTTCCGAATCGGAACCCTCCGACCTGGAAGGAGGGAATTACGCCCACGGGCGTTTCTTCGTGGACTTTGGTCCCTTCGTGGACAATATTAAACCGGAGCCCGAAGTGGACACTTACGAGCCTCTGCCAGGCCTGGGCTCCCAGGTTTGCCCCAACATCAAGCGGGAGAACACGCCAGCCCCCTGTATGCTGTCTGGCTCTCCCCAGCTGCCTTGTGCAGAGACCCCCCCCATGAGCCCTGACGACCTGCTGATGGCCACCAAGCGCCACGGACAGTTGATGCCTCTCTCCCAGCAGGGCTACCACCCAGCCTTTCCACAGCCTCAGTACCCCCAGAGACCCTCCCCTTATGGACTCTTTGACGAGAGCCTCCCCTGTCAGGCCTCGGCCTCCAGGACCCTTCTCACTCCACCTGCCTCACCCCTGGAAATGCTGGAAACCAAAACGAAGAGGGGACGCCGTTCTTCGTCCCGCAAACGGAGCGCCACGCACACTTGCACTTACGCTGGCTGTGGAAAAACCTACACCAAGAGCTCCCACCTGAAGGCACATCTTCGAACTCACACAGGTAAACATCGTTTTATTGCCTCATAGGAGGAAAGAAGGGAAGGCGGATTTGAACCAAAGGGAGTAAGAAGTAGTTTGGCCACACATTATTCCATGAAGCTGGTAGGCTTAGTGGAAGCTGCAGCTCACTTTTCAAGTGGGAAGTTTGAGGGGAGCCCCTGCTAAACACACTTTCCCCTCCCACCCTATCTCCTCCTGAGGTTTGCACACAATTCTGGAGAGGTGGGGAGGTGGACACCGAGGAAGGCATAGTTATGCTGGTACAGCTGAGGTCATAATGGGTATTTCACTTGCCCTATGGGAGGACAGGGCAGGAGAGAGCACATCACAATAGACAGGTGTGAAGTATATAGCTGTCAGAAAGCCACAGGGACTTTTGACTTTTACAGAAAGGATGCTTTGACAGCCTTTCCTACTTAGGATAAAGAGCAAGGTAGATACATTTGTAAGGCATATAAGTTTAATAAAGTAAAAAGAGAGATCCGTTCAGAAGGAGCACTGGTGGTCGCTTTTGGCCTGGCACATATCAATATTTTTTTTTCTCTTCTCCCCAAACAGGTGAGAAACCCTACCACTGCAACTGGGAAGGGTGCGGATGGAAGTTTGCTCGCTCAGATGAACTGACCCGCCATTATCGGAAACATACTGGGCATCGTCCATTTGAGTGCCATCTGTGTGACCGGACCTTCTCCCGTTCTGACCATCTGGCATTGCACATGAAGAGACACATGTAGCTTTCTCACGCCTGTGATGTGACCTGAAGAACTCTGGGGATGGGGGAGAAATCTTGTAGCTGGTACTACTATGTCTGTCTACACAGAGAAAAGACTTGGAGTGAACCCTGACCCGAGGAAGCCAGCCGTTCCAGTGCTTCCTGAAGAAGCCAAGAACCTGACTGACTGTTTTTTTGTCATGGAAGAACGGGACTTATTTATAGGATGGAGAAGAGACCAAACTGGGTGACTGCAGCCCTGAGATCCGAAGGCAACTATAGCACTTGGAAGAACTGCAATGTCTGCCATGAATAACATGTGGACGAGTACATATTCAGCCTCACAAGCAAATTTAGATTAGTTAACCTAATAATTTTTACTTATGGCTGTGAAATCTGGACTCCCCCAAAAAAAGGCAGATAAAAGTATGGACGTTTTTAAACTGTGGTGCTGGAGGTGACTATTATGCATCCCATGCGCACAAAAATACCAAAAAAAAACAAAACAAAAAAAAAACCCAAAACAAAAAAACCCCAAAGTCCTTGACCGACCCTCACCAAAAATATTACTTGAAGCCAAAATCGAGGCTGTCATACTTTGGTCATCAGAGCTGACTCACTCGAAAAGTCAATTGCGCTGAGAGTGATCGGCAGAAAAAAAGGAGGAGGCTGCCCCAGCACCTGCTGGCTGGCTACTATAAGAGATGACTGAGATGGCCATGGCAGACCTGAAGAATGCAGTGCAAAACAAAGTGATCCACAGATCACTTCTGGCCGAGGGTCGAAAACAACTGAATGGCTGATGACAGAGAAGAGACAAAGGGGTGGCTATATGTAAATAACTGACCATGCCCCAAACATAAGCTGTATTTGAGGACTGTAAGAGGTTTACTGCAACCTAAAAAAAACTTATTTTCTGAGACAGGAGGTTCTCACTGAGAACATGCCAAATCTATGCCGTACACTCAAAAGTGTGCACTCAAGGTGCCTTAAACTATACTAGAACTACTGGGTTACAGGTCCTGTAAATAAACTTGTCTTTGGACCGGAATTGTATAAATATTGTAAATAGTTCTATACTGAAGTTGACCATAAACAGGAGATAAAATAGGTTTTATTTCCCCTCTGCCTATTCTTTTGTTTTAAATAAATGTTTTCTGAAAAGTTGTTAAAAAAAGGACCTTTTCTAAAATAAAGCATTTGCATTTATGTGTCTTTCGCCCTTATTTAAAAGCCATTTGCTGAGAGTCAAGTGACAGGGTGAACCAGACTAGCCTTAAAGCTGCTTTGTGGTTCTACCAATGTCTCAGCTGCACCATAGGACAGAGCTCAGTAGCAAAACTCTCGAGTTCAAAAGCGATCAAGGCTATAATTTGAGTCTCATTTTTAGTTTACTTGATAGCTATTTTGGTAGCACCCTCAAATCTCTTCCAGATGCAGATACAACTGTGCCAGCAGTAAACCTGTGGGCGGTTTTGCTTGTTGGGGTTTTTGTTTTTTTGTTTTTAAACTTTGGAAGGTAAACACTGCTTTTCAGTAATTATGGATTTTTAATGCACGATCTTTTCACTGTATTTGCCCTCAAATGCTGGGTGGCAGGATAAATTTGTGGAGAAGGCTTCTTCATAAGTAGGTTGTAAAGATACACCTTTAAAACAAACCCCAATTCTTAGAGCTCATGGGTTTTAATCTGTTTCTTAACTGGATGTTAGTTACCCAAAGTTGCGTAGCAAGTGGATGGCCACACAAATCAAACTGAATAAATAAGGTACTAAAATCATTTATACAATGCTTCAAGTCCTAGTATTAGAAGAAAGTGGAATATTTATGAGCTTTTCTCATAATTCTATAAGCCTTCAATTTGCCCTCCTTTTCTCCATATTTTTCCCCTAAAACAAAACCATTGCAGACACAGATTTCTGGTCATATTTCTAGCTGTCTTTTCTGAGCTCCATCACCATTATGCTTGTTGAGATGGAATGTCCCAACGTGCATAAGATTACACAAATCATCATCTATCTCAACATAGGAAACAGTTAAAAGAGGTAAAATCGGACTACTAGATCTGAGCTGCAAAAACCCAGATGACTACAAGGTGGCAGCAAAAAGAGGTTCTGTAGCTCTCTGCTACCATCTGGTGTTATTCCAGCTTTTTGCTGTCTAGATTTGGCAGCTTTAGGTAAAATAATTTCAGGATCCAAAAGAATGGGGTTCGACCAACTTATTGATTCTTTGCTGCCCTGGTGAGTTGGATATGTTGTCCTATCAAAGCCAGGTTGTAATGCTGGGCTGGGAATGTTAGGAGTTACAGATCAATTAAAGGACACCAGGTTGTGAAAGGTCTACTCCACTGTATATGAAACTCCTCACTACTATGCCTGAAGATTTTCCTGATATCCCACTCAGTGGTTCTACAGCCAAACTAAAGATTATACTGAGTAGAATTAGATCCTATCAACAGATTTAGTCATGTCTCCTATTCCATCCCATGGCCAATCAGAACAGAGCAGGGTCATGAGAACAACTTCCGGCTGCTATTTACTACCCAAACATTTAAATTCAGCAACATGGTCTTCTCTGATCCCAGGGATAAGGCATCCTGACTGGTTGAATATCTGTTGAATTTCTCTTTTACGCTATTTGAATCTGTGGCCAAATAGACTATAATTTCCCAATCCAGGGTTTCAAATCTGAGTTGGGGAAAATCGCTCTTTACCCATTTTATCTACACTGCACATAATTTTATAAATTCCTTCTTCACCCCCCACCTTTTTTTTTTTAAAAAAAACCAAAATGCTCCAAATTACATCATATTTTCTCATAAGGAAACTGCAATATCCCTGAACATTTTGATTGCCACTTTTTGCTATTTCTGCAATCTCCTCGAGAGGATGTTTCTACACAATATTCCAAGTATGTTTGTACTACAATGCCATATTGGCAATTCTAGTTCCATAATTACACCAATGCGAAATTTGCCTCCCCCCCCCCCCACAGCTACTGCATTTGGGTTGACATTTCCACTGAACGTTCCACCATAACCGCAAAAATCTTTCTTGGTTTAGTCATTCCTAGGTCAGATCTCCTTAATTAACGTCCCCAATACTTAAATGGTTAACTGGTAAAGATAGAAAAGGAAAACAAGTTTAAAATTTGCATGGAGGGATGGGCTGTTGTACACAACATTACTAAAATTAGCACTTCAATTACACACTTGCAGAAAATGACTGGGAAGTTATTTAAAGTAGCTGCAGAAATAACCCCTCTGCTCTCAACAATGAAATCCTGTCATTTCTTTAAAGTGGCAAAACAAAAGTAGATTTCCCTCTTGAAAATACTACCTAGAGAAGAGATTTTGCTGGTTTTTGATGGTGGGCGGGAGGCCCTGTGTTTTCACTGCAGAAAGAAAGCATTGCACAATCCCTTCCAGAAAGTATGAAAGATATGCTAAAATGATCATTCCGATTACTGCAATTGTTTCAGCTCCTCCTCCTCTTTCACCAACTACAGGGCACAAAGACATCAAACGCAGCTTGGGGTTTATGTAGTGGTGTAATATACAGAGAGTGTTACAAGAGCAATATTTGTGCCTTGAAAAAATTACACTTCTTCTTTCAAGCGGCTTGTTTGACCACAAGTCCCTTTCTCACAAGTTGGAAAGCTCACTCCAAACTTTGCAGCCCCAGAGATCAACCTATATCCCAGTTTGATTAGATCAAATATGTTTGAGGAGGTGATTCACATAAGCCAGTCAACTCCTTATCTGTGTTTGAACTTTGCTGTAAATCAAGAAAGATTAATTAAAAGCATATTAGCCACCAGGAACTTTAAAATGTTTCAAATCTCATGGAGAGAATTCATATTCTTTGGAGTTGATTTGCAATATTTCTTCTGAATCCCCATTTCAATGATTTAAAGTAGAGTTTTTCAATTTCAACTATTTTAAGATTGTGGACTTCAACTCTCAGGATTCCCCAATCCACAATTTCTTAAAATTGCTGAGGTTGAAAGACACTGGTTTAAAACATTTTAAAGAGTTTGTTAGACAAAGTGGGCAAACTTCGGGGCACATTTAATTTTGGGGAATAAGATTATGATGCAAGGTGGTGACTCTCCTCACCAATGTCAACAGTGCCAGAGTTTTAATATTACTTTTTTAGGATTGGTTAGCTGGGGAATTCTGGGACTTGAAGTCCACAGATCTTAAAGTTACCAAAGTTCAACATCCTTGTGCTACAATGTAAGTACAATATAGTGTAAGTATTTCTGTGCTCTCTGAACACTGCAAGGCATATTATCTTGCTATCAGCGGAAGAATACTCATTGTATTTCACATTTTGGAAAAAGGTATTTAAAAGTCAAAACTGGAATGTTAGACCAATCAGAGATTATCCATCCATATTCAAAGCTAATTGGTAATTTCCCATTGATCTTGGAAAATTTCATTCAGAGAAAATGCTTTACTCACCACCTGTTTCCTTAATCCTTTGGAGATGTCCTCTTTAACATATTTAAGTTACATTCTGGTTCATAGGTTGCCCAACTGAACAACAATGATGCCTGTTCGCTACCAAATCAGGATTCCTTCTAGGGGTAAAGATTGATGTCTGTTTTATATGGAGAAGGGTCATCTAAATCTTCTGGCTGAATTCTAGCACAATTATGCAAAACACATTAACCAAAACAAAAGCTGGTCTGACCAAAATAAAAAATGAAAGCCATCCCAGAGTTTCAAATGCTCCAAAATAATTAACTTTCTTCATTTATTATATTAAACAATAACACTTCTTTTATATTAAACAATAAACATAGAGCATGGGTTAAACTTCAGCAATCCTACCTTCTCTTCCACTCCACCATGTTCTTATATGATAATTTCAAAAATAAATATAGGTGCCGCAATGGACATATTTGGATATACATTAGTCAGCATCTGTAAGCTTGCCCTTTCCTACCAGATTCAGGGGATGGATCCTAAGAGCGGGGTTTAGACTCCAAACTCACCTGGACGGTATTCCTTCCATTAATAAATTCCTCTTCCACCAAATCATGTGATCAAATGTTTGAAATTCTCTACCTAATACGATTCATAGTAACAACCTTTGTGATGCTTTGGAACCGGAGAATGAAGTGTAACTGTTAGTTTTTTTAACCTACAGTAGTGGCCAAAATTGTGGAAACCTTTTGGGGAAAGTGTATTTTTGAGGTTTGATGGCTAATAACACCACTTTTTTTGAGGGGGAGTTTCAAGATAATCATATTCCACTGCTGGAATGGCCTGGGAAAAGCCCAGACCTTAACCCAATTGAAAATCTATGGAGCCAACTAAAGAAACTTGTTGGTCAGAAGCAACCCAGCAATAAAACCCAGTTAATAGAAGTAATCATTCAATCTTGGTTTCACATTATGACAGCTGCAGAACTAAAAGACTTGGTTCACTCCATGGGAAGACATTGTAAGGCCGTAATTCATGCTAAAGGTTACCCAACTATTAACTGACGTGATAATTTTTGTATATCTCATTTTTTCTATGATGATAATTTTTGTATATGTGTTTCTATGTGTTTTGTATATGTGTTTTCTATGTGTTTCATTTTTCTTCTTTATACTGTAACTGCTATTCTAATAGCAAATCTTTCATAAAAGTTATTGCAATACATTCTTGATTAAATTATCTTTCCATTGATATATAATTTTATGGTACTACTCCCCCAAAAAGTGGGGTTATTAGCTAGTTTTAGAAAATACAATTTTCCCAAAAGGTTTCCACAATTTTGGCCACTACTGTATGTACCCTTTGTATTCTGGGACAGCAGAAAGAGATGAGAAGAAGAATCACAAAAGACGACAAAAGGAAACAATCTTTTTCTCTTCCCTGCTGCCATTAGTGGCAAAAAGCCCTTCCTTCCCTCCTGAAGAGAAGCTAAAAATGTTAGAAGGCAGGCATCACTATCATTTAGGGCTTGCTTAAAAAGAATCCATGGTGACATAAAAAAAAATCCACTTGATTCAAAGATAGATTGCATCTCCTCTATGGGAAGAAATAAAGTTTGACAGAGAGGTAGGAAAACGGTAGAAAAGAATTATTAAAAAGATTGAATTTCAAATTAAAAGAATGAGAACTGTTACAGACCCAATGGGATGAACAAGTTATTCTGGCATAGATAATACGTGTCTGTAAAGAGGACGGACTGAGTAGCACAGCAAGAACAGAAACTAGGGGAGCTTATAAGCACCGAACGGAAGGCAGGAATGGAGAGTGTGTATATTTGTTCCCAAGCCATAAATTCTTGTGTGTACAATTAAAAAAACAAGTGTGCTGGCTGACAGAAAGCAAAGGAGGAGCAACCAGGAACACTTAGACATAGCCAAAGGATTAAACTTACTTGCGAGGTACAAACAGCGCCCCAACAAAGTAGGGGGTAGCTGAACCAGATGACAACAGCAGTACACTGTGTTCACAAAGAATCATGAGGAAGTTTCTATAAAAAGCAAAAGTGAGTGAATTTTGGGAAGCTGGGAGGCTCTATTTGCCTGCTCATCTCACCAAAGTCCACAAGAAACATCTATTTAGTGACATAGCAGTGTTAACCCAAGAGGGCAGGCTTCAAAAACACTAGCCTGTTCTTGAGGAACTTTGGGAGTTTAATATACTTACTTGCAAAATTCTTTTTTAGTGCTGAAGAAAAGAAAAACTTCACTCCAAAACCTGGCTGGCTATTTTGCCATCAAATTTTCAGCAGCACAATCTGGGGGAACTTTGGATAGATACAAAACAGGCCAGAGTTTTTACAATGCAGCTCAGTTTGCTCGTCCTGCTATAAAAAAAATGCAAGGCCCAAGTGATGTGTCTGTGTGTATTTGTTTGTCTTGCAATCCAATCAAAGAACTAGACAAGTTGTAGTGCTTTAACACAGGGGTCTCCAACCTTGGCAACTTTTAAGACTTGTGGACTTCAGCTCCCAGAGTTGAAGCAAAGTTGGCTGAGGAACTCTGGGAGTTGAAGTCCACAAGTCTTAAAAGTTGCCAAGGTTGGAGACCCCTGCTTTAGCAGCTCCTCTGCCCTAAAAACTATTTAGAGTTTTGTAACTAAAAACTATTTAGAGCTTTGTAATCCCAAATGAAGTGTATATGTAAAACAGCATGTGGGATGTAGCCTAGGCTGCTAGTGAGAAGTGCTTTTTTTGCAACTGTAATTGCTATTGTATTAACTGTTCCTCCAGATTTAGGAGGCCAATGGCCACCAGGAACTCTTGAGAGAAGTTATCTATTCTTATTTCTTGAATTCCTTTAATTACTTCTCCAGTCTCTGGGAGTGAGTCCCTTCCCCTCACTCAAGCCCCCAAAGGCAGCAGTTTGTTAACAAAAAATGAAATGAAAAATCACCGCATCTACAAATCAAGGAAAGGTGAAGAATATTATTGCAGCAGTGGCCAAAAGGAGATTTATGTTCATCCAAGAAATTACTTGGATGAGCAATGAAATGTCTCACTTTAATAAACTTTGGTCCAGTTGTGCCATGATTTAACCTTTTTTAGATGTTCATCAAATATGCATTTCTAGACTTGGCAGCTCAGTACATTAATCAGGATATTAGTTGCCCATGCAAAATTAGACAGAGATCTTACTCTTGAACTGTTTTCGATAACAGAATGGGCCAACTTGCCACAGTCGACTTGCCATGGGATAATTTAACCATTCAATTTAATTATTTAAAATAATTTAAAAATTATTTTGATTTTTGTCATTCACACTTTATTTTGTCCCTCCTTTTGCATCCTTTCTTTAATGATGATAATAAAGAAATGATAATAAAGAAATGCACCATTTCTTTGATATTAGTATAACTCCTGTCCCAAGGTGTGTTGGCTTTGGCGAGTTGGCTGCAGCAAGTTGACTGTGTTGAGTTGGCCATGGCCAGTTGGCCACAGTGAGTTCTCCTAGACCATTTTGAGAAGCTTTTTTCTGAATTTGTGTGACATCTTACATGTCATTTGTACTAGGACCTTGAAATTATAACTACAACTATTACTTTATTTCCAGATCTATACACTAAATAAATATACATGATGCACACACAAACTATATATTATTTATGTACATATATAATTATATTCCATTAACAGGCAGGCAATAATAAGAGCTATGGGAAATCTGCCAGTCTGTATGTGTGTTTATATATAAATACGTCCAATGCCCAATGCCAAGTATCATGGAGTAATGATAGACAAGCTAAGAGACAATAAATGTATACAAAGCAAACCAGTGGTGAAATCTGAACCGGTTTGCTACTGGTTTGCTGGTTGCGCGTGCGCCAAAAGGAAGCTTGGGAAGGTAAGTAGAACAGCGCGGGGGGGGAGGGATTAGTTTTGGCGCGAGATCTTGGGAACCTTTAAAAAAACTTTTATAAAGCATTTTTTACTACCGGTTCGGGCGAATAGGTAGTAAAAAATGCTTTAAAAAAGTTAAAAAAAGGTTCCGACGATCGCGCAGCACAGCTGTGATCTTGGGAACCTTTTTAAAAAAACCTTTTTAAAGCATTTTTTTACTACCAGTTCGGGCAAATAGGTAGTAAAAAAATGCTTTAAAAAAGTAAAAAAAAAAGGCTCGGACGATCACAGTTGTGCAGTGTGATTATCTGAGCCTTTTTTAAAAAACTTTTTTAAAGCATTATTTAACTACCTATTCACCTGAACCGGTAGTAAAAAATGCTTAAAAAGTTTTTTAAAAAAAAGTTGCGATGATTGCGGGTCACTCAGCTGATCATTGGAACTTTTTTTTTTTTTTTTACATTTTTTACTGCCAGTTCGGCGAACCAGCAGCATTTTTTACTACTAGTTCGGGCGAACCGGCCTGAACCGGCAGCATTTCACCCCCGAAGCAAACTATATACAACATAATGTATGTTTTTTTAAAAAAATCTACAAGCACAGACCTTATTTGCTTCTTAGTAAAAGAAAAGGGGCTCCAAGCCACTGTGGTTAGATTCAGGGGACCTCTTCAATACCTAGAATGGTTTGCCTGAGCACTAGACGATCTGCATTTGGGTCCAGAGATATACTCAGGTTGCATAAATATGGTTGAACATGACCAAGATTTATTTTTAAGAGCTTTCCTGAACAAATCTCCATAGTAAGATTTGTGGCAAACATGATTTACAGCATTACCTTTAAAATTCTATATACATTTTGATTATTTAAATGAGTTGCCAACACTATTAATGAATTAAATGAAGAGGCTTACATCTTGCTATAACTGTGCCCCAAATTCATTTGTTCCAAGGCTGTCATTCAGGATTGCCAATCACTTTGCAAAAGCAGGGTATCAAACCTTTCTGGGACATTTATTTATTGAGCTCTCCAATCCATATAGTTCGGTCCTGGATCGTCCCAGATTAAAAGAACGGGTAGCAGAATAATAAGGAGAGGCTTAATCCTGCCACTAATGTCAAGTGTGGGAAAACCAGGAGATGAAGAATGGTAGTAAAGACAGAATATTCCCAAAAAGGAAATTGCAGCATGAATCCAAGCAGGATACCAAGCTGTGCTAGAAAATAATTTTATTCAGACACAAAGCATTGAAAAATGGAGAGCTGGAAGAGACTTTGTGTCTGCAGTGCTATTGAGAGGTGTCTTCAGGAGGGCTTTTTTTGGGTGTGTGGGTGGGAAGGACAGAGAGACTTAATTCTCCATGTATGCAAGAAAGAAGAATGCACAGTGAGATAAAGGGAGTCAAGGAAATGAAGGCATATGAATGGGTCCTCTCTACACTTCAAATATCATAACAGAAGAGAGAAAATGTGCTTGGATACCACATTTTCATTCAGGCTCAGGGAGAAAATGGAAGTGTTTTCAGAATGTTCCACAGGAATGACAACCACAAGGTCATCTCAATACGGGCTGAGGGAGTGCGCTGTACCTGTCAGTTTTGAAAAGATGCCATCCTAACCAAAACTACAAAGACAGTTCTCTTACAAGTAGAGAACCAGGAAACATCACCTTCCCACCCCATAACCCAGAAGGTATGGCACGAGAAATCAAGAATGGAAGACCAAGCAAGCCAGAACGTAGTTTACAGTGGAAAAACCCAGTGTTGTGAAAGTGGCCTATCCCCAAGATAAATAATGGAATTCTTTTTGTAAAGTCAGGAATATTTTCTGAATAAGGCTATGAGGAGATGAATAAGATGATCAACAGAGAACTAATTAGTTTATAAAAACAAGGTAGGGGGGATTATATACAGCAGCCATAAATCAAACGTTCAGCATAATCCCAATATTTCAATTCCCTTGCCCCTTCTCTCCCTTTGTATGGAATCTCAAAGCCCAAATACATATGCAAATGCATATGCAATCCTGAAAATTAGCTGAAGTCAGCTCACAGAATAAAGCTCCAACTGGCTCTTCCCTAAATCATGGGGGGCCAACAGCTAAAACGGAAAGGGTGAAGTTAAAAGAAAGTGTCCCATTTGCAAAGCTAGCAGTCATTTATGCACAATCAGTTGAACACCAATTGTTGCATTGGCATCTCTTCCTATTAACCGAACCCATGACCTCCCCTCCACATCTCTCCCATCAACATTTCAGAAAGACACACAGGAGGGCAGCCACAGTTCCGAAGATACCAAATTATTATTATTTTTTCATCTGTTTTCCAGGCAGCGTACACATAACGGCCCTGCCCTTTAGCCGCAACAGTTTCCCCTGGTTTCAGTATGATTTGGTGTTGGTTAAAAGATGCTCTCGTCTGTACAACAAAGCGTTTATGGTTAGAAGCGAAACTTCTTGTTCAACAGAGCGCACTTTTGGTTGTAGTGAGATCCGGGCTCAGAAGGTAACGGATTCTACGCAACAGGTTTAATCAAAGGAGTCGCTTAATTTTGGCCTTCTCTCCTTACTAGCATCTCAGGAGAGAACTCAGCTGGGGTCTTTTTTTCTCTCTGACAAGTTGGCTTTCTATAAATGGGGTGGGCTTTTTCACGGAGAAGCATCCTATCGAGTGAGCTTGTAACCTATGGTTTGGTGAACGTCTACCCTCTAAATTTATAAATATCTAGGGAGAGGGTGTTATTTTCTTAAGACAAAGCACAAAATGCACAAGAAAGGAACTCTGATGACGAGTTGTATTTCAGGCCACTGACCAACAGAAGAAAATTAAAAGAGACTTAACTACAGAAGAAAAACAATCAATCTCTTTATGAAGATCACACTTCTCCTTGAAACCAGAGGTGAGTGGCAGCTTCGGTGACTGCGCTGCCACTCCGCAAAAAATGAAGTTTCGAGTGGCAGCTCCGTTAATGCTACTGTTTTTCTGCAGCGCAGCAAAATCTGGCAGTCAGTGGGATGGGGCTGCTGCAAGTTCTCTTACAAGCAACATTTTCAGCCTAGAAAGTCTAACTTAATTTAAAAAAACAAAACAAAACAAAACAAAAAGACTGCTGTGAAGCCAAGCCCATCAAACGCAGTTTGCTCCTCAACAGTCAGCCCCACAGGTAGCTGGAAGTCATGAAATAAAAACGGGGGGAAAAAAAAAAGGAAAATGGCCCAAGGACATCAGGGATCTAGAACAGGTACCAGGAAATAGGTCTGCTTCATGGCCACCCTTGCTTTTAAGAAGTCGGCATGTCGGCCTTACTGAGTGCAATGGCCAACTCCAGGTCTTCCTGCTCTTGTCTTCGCAATCGCGCCAGCCTTTCCTGCTCTGCCTTCTCACTCTCCCGTTTGGCCCACGCCAACTGCTGCTCCTCATTGCCAAGCTAAAAAAAGTAACAAAAACGAGACTCGGTTAACAAGATAAGGGAGAAGAAAAAGCCCAGGGTGGTAGCAGCAGCAGCAGCAGCAACAGCAGCATTTGGAGACAGATTCACCTCCCACAACCCTCCATACCTGACTTGTATCAGTAGGAACTAGGGATGGGAAGAGGCCAAGAGTGGTCAGGGAACCTTTCTCTTGGCTAGTTCTACTCAAATTTCTCCACCCATCATTTCTTCAAGGCATCGATTAACAATCCCCCCACGTTCCCAGGACCTGCTTTTAGTTTAATCTTGCCTCTACCACTGTTTCTTCCAATCACCAAAACAAATGCTTGATATGGATGATCTAAGTAATTGAATACTCTCTTTCTGGCCAGTTTTTGTATCATTGGTCCAATTCACCCTCTAACCGATCAAACCAAAATGCTCTCTAGCCTGGGCTTTTAAAATCTTTTTGACTGATCCTTCTTGCCTGTCAATTTTTCATTTTTCTTTATGGCCCCAAACTCTTCTACATATCTTGCTTGATACTAGAATTCCATATCACTTCTGAAGCTTACTGTTTTTTTAATGTCAAAATTATGTTAAGATCCTGCACTATAATTACCTAAAATAACTATTTTGCATTAAGTAACTTTGAATTATAGTAGACTTAACAAACAATTTATAAAATTGCAAAACCCAACGTTTGTATCTTGTAACAAAGAACCCCAACAAGCGCCCATGTATCTAGGATCAGGCCAAAGATTGCTCTTAGCATTTGGGGCAATATGGCTCATGGTTTGGATGGCAATGTTGTGCATATGTTTGGTGTTTTAGCCAGTTTGGTGTAGTGGTTAAGGTGCTGACCTAGAAACAGAAGACTGTGAGTTCTAGTCCCACTTTAGCCATGAAAGCCAGCTAGGTGACTTTGGGCCAATTATTAGGAGATTGTGAGTTCTAGTCTCACCTTTGGCACGACTAGCAAGCTGGCTAGGTGATTTGAGGCCAGTCTCTCTCTCAGCCCATCTCACAGGGTTGTTGTTACGGGGAAAATAAGAGGAAGGAAGGAGTTACTCATAAAGTAATAAAAGGTAGGGTAAAAATCTAATACATACATAATAAATAAATGTGGCTTGTGTTACAGTTACAGATTATAGATGATTCCTATTGCAAAATGTTAGTGGATTCTCAGCAATCATAACCAGAGAGGCTAAGACCCTTAAAGACCCTTCAGGTTTTCATCACTGCTGTATAGGAAGGGTCCCAAAGGGTCTCTTTCAGGTTCAAAGTCATACCTGATATGGGCTACAACTATGAACATTGTCGCTGTCTTCATTTTCCATTATAGGCTGGTATTAATGGAAGAAGAAAGGGAAAACGCACGCAACACAATTAGAAAAAGGACACCTGACATAAAAGCTGAGATTTAAAAGGCTCCTCTAGGCTTGGGTTTAAGTCTGCTCTCTGAAGAGATGCTGTATTTGCCATGGAGAAGCCCTCAAAGTCAAGTCCTGATGCTTTTCATTGAAAAAAAAAAAAAAAGAATTGGAGAGCATGGGATGAGAAATATTTTGCAGCCTGAGATCAAAATTCTGCCGGAAAGGCAGAACAGGGGATGGATGGATGAACAATCTGGTATAAAAGCGGCAGCATCTGTGAGACAACCAGTGTAGTGCAGGGATTAATTTTTTGATGAGACAAGGCCTGATGACTTTATATCCACCAGTGCCCCCAGAAACTCAGTCGAACCAATAATTTTCTCTCAACTCAACCTATCTAACAAGGTTGCTGTTGTGGGGAAAAAGGGAATGCTATATAAGCCCCCTTTGTCTTCTGGAGAAAAGGCAGACCACTGTATAAATCTAACAAATAAATACAAATAAATGAACGTTGCAATCCTTTGCTAACACACATTGAATCTGAGGCCACCACTAATTACAAGGTGAGTGCTCTCTGAGTTTGGTTGTTTTCTTGCAACCAACCAGCCAAGCCCAGAAAGCACCAAGGACTCCTCATTTCAACCTTGAGTTACAAATATTCTCCTTTATTGGTATTTACAAGATCTCAGGTCAAATATGACAGAACTAAAATCACGTCTACTGCATCCATCCCATGCATAAAAACAACTGAAGCTCTAAGAAGAAATGTCTCAAAACCTATCAATTTCCCATCTTCTCCAGAGCAACCAGTTTAGTGAAGAAAGAGGAACTGCTCCTCCAATGCCTCTTTATTTCTTGAATTAGATATCAGGCACTGATTAGATATCAGCTGCTGAACAGTAAGATGACAGCATAAGGTTTTTAAAGTGACCCCCTGAAATAAAACTACACTCTCCCAAGTATTGAGGATGAAACTATTTTTAATTGTCCAGTTGGAGAAAGCAGGGAAATAAGAAGTAAGTAGGATCCAATCTGGGTCGGTTATCAGGACCAGAGGTTTTATCTTCCAAGCTTTTGGACTCGTGCTGGAGCCCATCTTCTCTTCAACCAGAGAGAAGTTACTTGCAAATGGGCTCTGGCAGGAGTCTGAAAGCTCAGAAAAGAAAACTTCTCTCTCTGAGAGGTTGGGCCAAATATTGGATCCTGCAATATTGTCCTGGGACACATTCGCCTTCATTTGTATAGAAAGTAATGTCCAAGAAAGCCAAAGGCATTTGTTGAAGACACCAGAATTAGATATTTCTATACTTATTTGTTGATTTTCAAAGCAAGATGGAGGAGTTATAGGTAATGATGGTAGTGTAATGGAAATCTAGTGAAACAGGATCACTTCTAGATATAGCTTCTAAAGGACAGGATAGGGAAAGTAATGGTAACTGTGGGACATTGTACAGTACGTCAAGAGAACATAATGTCAAACCGTAGAAGGAAGATACTCCCTCACAGAATCACAGCAACTAACCATACTTGGCATCTACATTCATTTAGTAGTACTAAAGAAGATCCTGAAGGAGAAATTTAAATCAGGAAGGAATCTAAAGGAGAAATCATTCCAGCAATTTAATATGATAACTTAAATCAATGATTCTCAGACTGAATTATTGCAGCAACCTGACATGACTTTCTAAATTCATGTCTTGTCAAAATAAAGAGGTACACATTCTACAACTCTTCAAAGATTAAACACAAAGTCATGAAACTTGAATCGTTGGGATGCTAATTTGCATTTAATTCTAAACGGTAGGCAAGATCTAGTGCTGGATATATTCTTGAAACAAATGGAAAGAAGCAAATATAAGTTTAGAGCCATGAGGCCGCAGTGGTTAGAATGCAGTACTGCAGGCTAACTCTGCATTCCCACTGCCAGGAGTTCGATCCTCGCCTGGCTCAAGGTTGACTCAGCCTTCCATTCTTCCAAGGTTAGTAAAATGAGGACCTAGACTGTCGGGGGCAGTATGTTGAAGATAGATAAAGAGATAGATAGATAGATAGATAGATTTATTTTAAAAGAATGTTTTGGTAAGAATGTGTTTCAAAAGGAAATTCAACAGGCCAAGTCTATCCAAAATAGATGGAACTCTGGATATCATCTAGTCCATGGATGTCCAAACTTGGCAAGGTTTAAGACTTCAACTCTTCATGTCTGGCTGAGGAATTCTCAGAGCTGAAGTCCACAGGTCTTAAAGTTACCAAGGTTGGACATCCCTGATCAAGTCCAATTTCTGCCCAGGATTCCATTACTAAGCAGTCTCCTGTTTCTACTTGCTATTAGTCTTGAATAAGGCCACCAGAATGGGACGAGACAACTGGATTAAAATTTGAATTGTACAGAAAAATAATCAGAATACTCATTTACTTGGAATGAGTTTAAAATCTCTAGGATCAAATGAACTGCATCTGAACAAACTGAGGGTCTGCCCAAATCTTTATTTGAGAAATCCTGTTGGTTAATTGTTCTGAGTAATTTATTAGGTGAAGGCTAGATGGCACGACTGTTAAATGGATACACTGCTGGCTCAATAAGAATTCACAAAGGGTGATTCTCCTCCTTAAATTAGAGGGGAGAATCAGGCAAGGTGTCACAAGGTACAGCCCTAGCGCCCCCACCCCCGACAATTTAATCATTTGGATGAAGTGTAGGGTATCCTTATTCAAATTTGCAGGTGGATGAACTACATGCTGTATACAAGGAGAAATAAAACTCAAAACTATCTTGGTGGGTTAGAAAAACTGAAACAGAATGCAACTCATCAGACAGAAATGCAAAATCATGTACGGTACTTAGGTAATGAAATTCTTATGCAGAGGCACAGAATGGGGAGTACTACTTTGGCAAAATTATCTGTGGGAAAAGGTATTGGAATAATAACTATTCTACTTTATTCCATATAGACCAGACCTCCTCCTTGAATATTTCTAATTCTGAGCATCACATTTGGAAATAAAAATATTCAGATCACTGGATCAAATTCAGAGCAAGGGAGTAAGGACAATGTGTGGGGGCTGGAAATTAAGTCCTATTAAAGATTTAGAATCTGAATGTGTTTAGCCCTGGGAAGCAAATACTAAGAGAAGTTATAACAATTACTCTAACTGTACCTGAAAGAAAGCCATAACTTGTTTTCTAATATTACAGAGAGCAGAACCTGGAATAATAGCAGAGAACTCTGACAAAACGTGATCCACTGGAGAAGGAAATGGCAACCCATTCCAGTATCTTTGCCATGAAACCCCCATGGACCCCCAAAAGGAAAAAAGATATGACGCCGGAAGATGAGCCCCTCAGATCAGAAAGTGTCAATATGCTACTGGAGAAGAGCAGAGGGCTTGTACTAGTAGTGCTAGAAAGAGTGAAGCGATTGGGCCAAAGCCGAAAGGATGCTCAGCTGTGGATGCATCTGGTGGTGAAAGGAAAGCTGTAAAGATCTACAGAGAGCAAGATGGCTGGATGGAGTCACTGAAGCAGTAGGCGTGAGCTTAAATGGACTCCAGAGGATGTTAGAGGACAGGAAGGCCTGGAGGAACGTTGTCCATGGGGTCGAGATGGGTCAGACACGACTTCGCAACTAACAACGAGGAAGGAATTTCTAGGCTGTGAGGTCTGCTCCTCCTAGTGGTCCTGCTGGATACTGCCCACCCACCAGGGCGGTACTGAATTGAACAAAGACCAAAATTGCCCATCCTGGGTGGACAGCTGACAAGTGGTTGGTCGGGGTTTGTTTGTTGCAATCCATGGATGTACAGTCAAATATGTTAAAATGCAGACATGGCCCAGATGCTGCTTTTGATCCTGCACAATGGCATTTGTCAATCCGAAAAATGAACCCTGAACCTGTGGGAATAACTCTAGGAAGATGATAAGAAGGAGTTTCTAGCTAAATGTTTAGAATAAAACACCACAAAACTAAACTTCCCAACAGTACGCTGAATTTAACAGTGGAACCAGTTACTCAGTTACTCAGAAGAGGAGATTTCCTTCTTTGGAAGTATTTCAACAGAGGCTGGACAGCTGTCATGCAGCTTTAATTTCCATATCTGCACCATTCAGGATTTGTAGGAGCCGTGATGGCACAGTGTTTAGAATGCAGTATTGCAGGCTAACGCTGCCCACAGCCAGGAGTTTGGCCTTCCATTCCAAAATGAGGACCAGACTTTTGGCGGCAATGTGCTGACTCTGTAAACTGCTTAGGGAGGACAGTAAAACAATATGAAGCGATATATAAATCTAAGTGCTATTGCTATTGCTACACTGCCTCTTCCAATTCTATAATTCTATGGTATTACTAAAACATTTAAAGTGGTTAAATAAATAAAAAAGGAATAGTGAGAAGTTACCAAAAAAGCCTTCAAACAAAAGAAAATGGGCATTTTACCTGTCACATAAAGGGATCTGTGGCCACCACAGAAAGCTCAATGAAAATGTCAACCTGATATGCTACATTTTTATATGGTTCAACAACACACAAAATTCTCTGTGTAGTTCTGCTTACTGTACCATCAAGGGAATATGGTAGATTTGGAAAAATGCTCTTCAAAATTTCAAGGAGCTGGGGAAGGAATGAAGTTGCCTTCACTTTTTCTCAGAATTAAAATCTGGGCTCTTTCAATAAAGCTGAATAACAGGAGGTTGAGAATAGCTATTTGATCCTACAGTGCAAATTACCGAACTCATCAGAAAATACAGTAGTGTAGAAGGAATGGCAGAATCTGGGCTGGAGTGAAATGAGAAGTCAGTTTAGAATCCCTACATAGCCACGAGCGAACTAAGTCCAACCCCCTTTAAGTGCCATTGACCCTTATCTAATTCTAACCAGGTGCTGACTGTTATGAGATGGATTTCTGTACATAGGCCATTAGCAATAAATTAACTGAACTGAACTTTCACAGGCGGACCTGGTCTTTCAGGCCCCATAATGGTAGCCACCAGGATGAAAAGATTTAAAGATGATCTGTAGAGCCTATGAATCCTGGTAATGAATCCCGTATCAAATAGTGCCTCACCTCAATTGTCCTCAGGACCTTCTTGAGCACTTCTCACTACAATTGCTGGATTAAAGGCCCATAATCTGACTGAACAAGATTTTTCTTATATTTAATATACTGTATGGTAGTCACATTCTTCAAAAATATGTCTGATTCCCCATGTAAATCTATCTAAGCCCAATGCCTAACTCATCTCTTCTATAAATCCATTATGCATTTCATAATGAAGGATTCACTGCTTGTCTGCCTGAAATCAGTTGCCAATTTTCTACCCATAATTTAGTTTTTCCTTGTAGGGAAATGGCCTGACCTCCTGATCAAAGGGGGTATCCTATTACTTGACTACACCAGGAAAAAAAAAACATGTTTTCTATCTGTTATGCAGCTGTGAAAAAATTTCCTCTATTTCCTCTCTCTCTAGCAAGGCTCAGTTCGGTGCTTGACACCTGAAAAGAGAGGCATGTTGACAGCTCCAAAGGGTGTGGGAGAATCAGGAATGTAATGAAGCCTATCCCATCTAAAATTGCAAGCAATGCAAGCAATGGAAAGGTCAACAAGTCCCAGAGGGCTTTCCCCAGCTTGGAGAAGTGGAAATCATGCCAGTTGCTGGAGTCACAGCTTTTGCAAGGATTCATTTTGCATTCTGCCGGCCATGGATAACACAAGGTGCGACAGAAGCTAGCCTAACCCTCTTCCAGCAGGGTTACCCTTCTGAAGCTGTGGTTGATGGACCTTAGGAGGAAGAGGTGAGGACTCAAACCAAACATCAAGCCAGCGGGAATGCAAAGCTCAGCCCACAAAGACAACATCCTCTATGCTTTCTCGGTGCTTGTATTTCAAAGTAATAGTAGAAGAAAAATCAGAAGCATTCTCCTTGCTGCTACAGATGCATGCATGCTACGCTATGCCCCAAACCACACATACAAGCTGTAAGTGAAATTCAGTGTTACGATGCAAGTGGGGATTAATTGTAAAAAAAATAAATAAAAAAATAAAAAAATCCCCACATTGCTGGCCAAGATGGTAGTAGGGATAATCAGATTTTTAGCATAAGAGGTTTAAATCCACAGACACAATACCCCATTGCCCCATTCATGTACACGTACCCAGTTGGACGCAGCAACTATATAAAGCTTTAGGTTAAATGGAGTTTAACATATTCCAGACCCTTGTGAACCCTTTCCTTGTTCTCTGCAGCGGAGGCTGCAGGCATGCAAGCACATGCAGTGCCGAGAAAGAACCGGCTGCTTCCACTGAAGGAATTACACAAGCTCTTTCTGAGAAATGAGGAGGGCTTTGGGGGAAGGGGATGATTCTGGCTCATCCCCCCTTCCATTCAAGGATCCAAGGCTTGTGTGAGCTATCATAATGAAGATGGTAAACCAAATGGCAGATTCAATACCACAGACTCTTAGAAAGATTGCATAACCAGAAAGAAAACAGGATTTGTGTTTTTTTTTTAAAAAAAAGAAGGGGGGGGAGGAAAAGCAATTTTCGCAGGTGGATTGTACTATAGCTCAATTTCTGCTGAGAAACTGAATGCCCAACAAGAGGTGGAAAGAGTCTTTGAAAAGACAAAATAAAACCAAGATTGTGTTATTTAGGTTTTCCTGTTTATCAGTTGAACTTCAATCATACCAGCATTCATCTAAAATCTAGTACTAGAAACCAGACCTTTAAGTAACCAGATGTTAAACAGACACCCCTTGCTTCTCCATAATGTTCTGTTGCACCATGGAAGTATCCTTAGTTGCTTAGGCTAAACAAGCCTGGACATATCCCTGTGTAACCTTTTCTGGGAGGTGATCAGGAAGGAAAACGCTGTAGCATGCTCCTTGTTCATCCACTTTATGGATCATGCACCTTTCCATGGGTACAATACTCCCCAAATATTCTAAATTTGCTTCCTTCCAACACAGGGCAATTATTTATCATATATTTATGAAGGGAGGAAGCATTCCCTTACTGCTTCTGAGAGCTTTCTAAAGATTGGATTGTCCTTATTTCCAAGTAGTCTCTATTTCTCCAGGGTAAAAAAAAAATCTAATTTGGGAGCTTTAAAATATGGGCTACAACTCAAAGAATTCTGGGAGTCGAAGTTCACATATCTTAACATTGCCAACTTTGTGACACTAGTATAGAGCTCGGATTGTGTAACTACAACCACCATCCTGACTTTTAATCTCATCTGGATGCCCCTGCCACCACAGAGGCAACAGCATATATACTCTGTAGCCTGAAACACATATATGACCACTTTGTACATCTGATGGTCCTAATATTGCAGTAAAGTTACTTCTCTGTATCTATCCTCAGTGCCTAACGGCTGAGTTCAATATGTTGATTATAAGTTCCCACTTCCATGCTTCGACATACTTTGTACATTTAATTCTACAACAATGGTATTTATTCTTCTTCTATTATTCTCATTCCTAAACATTACACTGTTGAGACAGATCACTTTACCTCAGTGTCCTTCTCTGAACAAGGAAGTCAATCAGAAGTCTGGTCTTCTCTATTCCCTTCAAAATAGTTGCCCCCAAATTGACACTTTCTAAATAAGTAGCAATTATAACATTCTTCATTGGCTATGGTACTTGGGCATCCTGGGAGTTGCAGTTTAATCACGTTTGGCGCACACAAGCACGGGAAAGCTGTTTAAAAACTACCTACGTTCCCACATGGCCTTGTTTGCTATTTATTTCAGGTTTTATAATGTACACGTCTACTAAATGTGTTAAAATAAAGGTCTGGTGTGTCCTTGCAAATTATTGACTGAAACAAAATTTGGGCACTGCTATTAGCCTTCATTTTAATTGGTGGAATAAAGACAGAAAGTGTTTGGTTGTAAATGCTGAAAACATTACAATAATAAGCAGCATTTTTTTTCCTGGATTCCAGAAGTTCCTGAAGGAAGCTTCAGGATGTCATCCCCTCTCAAGGCCTCTAAAGAACTCTGGAAATATTTGGAAGAAAAAGCAGTATTCCACCAAACAAGCAAGCAAACAAACCTCTCTAATTAGCAGCATCAAACTCAGACTCTCTTTATTGATATGTCAAGGTGTTGGGATACAGAAATAAATGCAGAACTACATCAGGTGTGTGTATGTGAGAGAGAGAGAGACAGCATGAAAGATTAAGAGACAAAAAGCTGTGGAAAGGAAAAGGAGAAGAGGGGGCAGTTGAAACAGAAACGGGAGCCCAGAGGCAACTGCTGTTAGCAGCTTAGAAAAAGCAGCTGTTGATGCAGAGAGAAGGAACTTAACTTACAGAGCTGAAGTCAGCAAACCCCAGGGAAGAGTCTTTAGAAGGTTTACTTGAAGAGGAAGGAGCAAACAGGACTCTTCCACTAAATAGGTCCCCAAACCCCTTTTTACTCTGAAACGGGTCACTGCTGTCAGCCCCGAATGGCTGAAATGGATCAGGGGGCTTGGCAAAATTGGAAGACCCGACTTGGCTTACAGGAGGACTTTTACCTGGAAAAGGTTGAGAGAGAGAGAGAAAAAAGGAGAAGGAAGGAAAGAACAAAAAGGAAGAAAGGGAAAGGTTACTTACCATAGGAAAAAAAATATCTAACTCTTACCCAGGAAGGTAAAACGTCCACCACTGGCACCACAAGTGAGTTCATGAGTGGCTACAATTGAGAGGGGGGTGGAGGGGGCTTTTGCATAGCCAGACTGGGCCCAGATTTAAACGGGGCCTTGCTTTTAATAACTCTCTCCCCTCCCCGATATGTCTGCGTTACTCAAAACCAAAGTCATCCTACAGAAAGCCCCAAGAGTATCTAAAAGTTTCAGCCCAACCGATAGACCTTATTTTATTTTATTTTTTTGGCTGGGACAAACCTTATACCATCTGGTATCTTTCAGGGGCTGCTTAGGAATCCTAGGAGTGGCGAGGGGGACACAAGACTGAGGAAGGCTATGCCTTACAAAGAAAAAAGAAAAAACAAAAAAACCAGATGCAGTTCAAAGAAAGCTAGAATAATTTTCTTACGATGATCGATACCACAAGTGGGCTGCTGTCAAGGGTTGGAAAAAAAAAACACACACATTGCTGCTGATATTTTAAGTACTCTGTTGTTATCACTGCCTAATGTATTTTCTCTTTCCCCTTCCACCAAGTAAAACAGGTCCTCAGCTGAAAACCACAAGATTTTCAGCAGTTGCCTAAGTGGTGAACACAAACCGCACAGAGGGCTCACTTCAACAAAATGACGATAAACAGCAGTTTTCAATGCAGGGGGAAAAAAAAATTCAAACAAGCACCAGCAGCTTCCCCCACCCCCCACCCCCTGCAGCTCTGAGGAAAGACCCATGGGGGCGATGAGGAGGGCCTTCTTCCCATCTATTTGGGACTAGAAGAGGAATGCACAGGGCCCTTGGCTGAGCCTGCTAATCTGACAGAGTTACTCAGAGCACCTTCCATGACAGTTCAAACCTCCGGCTCAAAGCGGGAGGCACGTGCAGAGTGGCTTTGCGGCAGCTGCCGCAGCAGAGATTCGTTCAACTTCCCTTTTCTATTCCAGCGAAGCTGCCTTCGATTGAGTGAGGCCATTGGGGTAGCCTCCACCCAGCGTTTTCTGCTCTGGCTGGCAGTGGCTCTCTAGGACTCCAGTGTGGCACTGTTCCCATGGCCTGCTTCTTGGGAGGTGAACCTTCTACCCACCGTCCACCCACTGTCTTTCGGTAGGTTGTAAAGTTCATGATCTAAGAAAAGCCACGAAACTTCTAGATGCACATGGTGGCGTCGGATGTCTGTTTCTCCAAAAGCAGCCATCCCACTACAAACCAGAACACAGCTTCGGAAGCAGCGTGCCAAGAAGCTCTGGTGTTCAGGGAGGGACAGCAATTTGCACCCCGCCTCAAACTCTTGGGCAAGCTAGACAAGTGATTCTGGGTACAACTCCCCCGCAATCTCCCAGAAGTCTTAAAATAAGGAGGATCAGGAGGCAGATCTTGGTTAAAAAGACTCTTCTGTTTTCTCCACCCCATCTCCAACAACAACAACAACAAAAGCTATTTTCTCAACCCTCCCATGTACTTTTGGGAACTTCAGTCAACATTTGGGTTCACCTGAGAAAGCATCGAACAGGTCCAGTCTACACAAGGAACAGTGTGGGAAAACAGTGCTGAACATCTTCTGCACATGGGAAGGAAGGAGGCCTGAATAATTCCAGGTAAGCAGTAACATATTACACTATGCTCTGCCCTTTGCTCAAAGCTGACTCGCCAATGGATGTTTTTCAAGGGAAAACTACCTAAACCTGAAAGAGAGCTGCACTAGCCCACCCCCACCTCTGGCCCATCTGGAAATAGTTTGAAGTGATAGATCCCTATTCTATCATTTCTCCATGCTCTGTGTGCAGGCCAAGACCACAATCGGATCTGTATAGGAAGCACCTTGGGAATAGTATCAAGAGCTGCTAAAAGGCTGTTGGGGAGAAAAAAGTCATTGATGCCACTGCTGAGATGGCCAGAGAGACATTCACTAATAATTTTCAGTGAGAGAGGGCTCCATCCTGGTCTTTTCACAAACAGGGCTGCCCTCCCTTTGAAAGGGCACAAGGCAGAATTGTGACTGCAGTGCTCCCTCCCCAGAGACCCTGATGCTGATGGGCACAAGTTGCCCCCATCCTACCAGATCTCAGGGCAGCCTCCTCCTTTTCAGGTGGGGTTTCCTGCCTATAGTCAGAGGAGGCAAAAAAAGAAAAGGACGGGGGAGAGAGAAAGAAGAAAAAAAAACCCAGCAATGCCCTCAGCTTGCAAACTTGTCCCAGGCAGTTGATCGAAGTATCTGCAAATGCTGGGGAAGCTGAATGTGCCCACAAGCAGCTCAGCTCCATCAGGAAGTTCTCTATGCAGTCTAGGAATACAGAACTTTCTGATGGAGCTGAGGTAAACTGAGCTGCTTGTGGGCATATTCAGCTTCCCTAGCATTTGCAGGTACTTTGATGGACTGCCTGGGAGAGGTTTGCAAGCTGAGGGCACTGCTGTTTTTCTTTTTCCTTTCTCCCCCCCCCCCGACCCCCCCCCACCTGCCTCCTAGACTGCTAAAGACAAGGCAAACATGAGTTTGTCATCTAGCATGCAATCTCTCATCTCTGCATATGCAGCCACTCTAACCTGTCCAATTTGTGTGTGTGTGTGGGGGGGGGGGGGGGCTAGAATGCTCACCCTGCACATAAAGGACAATCCCAGACACTTTTTGAGAATTCCCCCTGCCATTAAAACAAGGCTACAGTACAAGTGGAGAAAATCCAGCCACAAAACTTATGAAGATACTGTGAAACCTGAAAGCTAGATACCATCTTGAAAATATCAGTAGCTCGTAATTAGAAGATATAATTTAAGTGTCCCAATAGATCAACCCAGCTACCATAAGTGGCCTGGTGATGCGTCATGGGATTTTTTAATATTGCAGCCGCAAGAAATGGTCTCCGGTGATGTGAAAACAGAGTTTAGGTCCGGAATTCAGAAGCAGAGGCGTTAACCATTGAAGCAAGCAACGGTGCCAACTCTGCAAAGTTTCTCACCAAAGCAAACTTTTCACGAAGGTGGAACAGACTAATGATGCTAAGAGAGATATCTATGCACGTGGGCATATATTTGTTGTTTGAGGATTCCGATTCAAAGATCCGTGATATACCAAATCTTGCATCATGTCCGTTCTTTGAAACTGATTTCCAACATTCACACGTGCACAAGCCTCTTTCTTTCAATGTTGGTGCTCAGCAGTGTTAAAAGGTCTACAAACAGCCACATAATTTCAGGTCAGCTGGAGCACCTGATCCCAAACTGCAATCTCAGCATAACAAATTAATCAGTTAAGCTTTCTTAAATTATGGACTGTGAAAACACATCTTAACAGATTAGAAAGCTTATCTTGCAAATTCCCGTTGAGCCCCTGAAAGCACTTTTACTTGAAGCACTGCTTGAAACGTCTGATAACATACAGTTGAAGCATCTCAGTCAGGAGAAAACAGCCTCCCTTCTCTTTCCAGCTCATCACCAGAATCTTGCAAGTATATTCATCCTATACATCTAGTTCTAGAATCTGCAGGGGAAAAAATGGCTCTGTTCTCCTCCTGCTGATAAAATAGCAGCAACATCTTTTAGAAAAGACTTGCTTCATCTCACACCGTGTTCGATTGCAATTCTGAGAAGCCTCAGCCAGGGTGGCCTTTAAATTAGACTGTGATTGATCTATCAATTGAGAGTCATCTAATTTCCTTGCAGTAGCTGGATATTGGCTCACAACCAGAAAGCATTCTTGTCTATGTTTAAAATGTTCCCTATTTCATTGTCTTTCCTGGCTTCGAAAGAACCCCTTGCAACTTCTCTAGCATCATGTCTCCATAATATAGTGAGGCACTTGCAGCCCAAGGATGCTGAACTAAACCCAAACCTGGAGATGATGGGCATTGTACACATTTTGGTTTTGTGCACAATGGACATTCCATCCAGAAGCCTGAACAGCTTCTTCTAACACCCCGATTGAGCACCTGGTCTGTCACATCTGTTGTGGATTTGCTCAGAAAGGAAAAGCAAGCAAGCCTGCGGCAATGGGAAAGTAATTCCTGGAGGAAATACATGAAGTCACCTTTCCGCACACTCGTGCCCAGAAAATATAATCGGAGAAAAGCTTGGCCAGTTTAAAGAAAAAAAAGTAAAAACGAACTTGATTCAGACAGCAACCACCTGGATGAGGCCTCATGAATGTTTTGAAAAAGAATGACAGGTTTTCTGCACTATTATTGTCCCTTTTGCAGGTTTGAAAGAACACCGTCACCCTACTCTTCTGTGTCAACAGAAGAATGTGCTTTCTGATATTGCTGGCGAGCACTGCTGCTCAAACCATGTTAAGAGGATGTGAGTCTGGGTGGGGCTGATGCAGCTGGTCTCAGGATCACAGACCTACAAGGGCTACACTAAACTGACTTGCAATCACTGACACCCACACAGACATTTCCTGTACTTAGAAAAAAAATCTGTTTCTCTCTTTTGAGGCTCAACAACTTTTACCTAGAAGCTAGATAGCGGTGAGCACTGAAAGATCTCTTATCAGCAGTTGGGTTCCTTTTTTGTTTTTGCACTAATAATCTGTTTGAACTCTTAGGAGAGGTCTTAACTGACGGTTTTTAGCAGATATTTAATGAAGAAAAAAAAAGTGGGGGGGGGGGAAGGGGAGTTTTGATGCCCAAATGACTGAAATGAGCAACTAACCTCTGGCGGGGAAACGCTTTGAGATTCTTCACATTAGCATGGTACAGTTACATGGCTCCTTTCTGGACCCTTGAGCAACATAGCATAGCACTGTCTGCAAACCTGTGTTAGACCTTTAGCAGCAGGGTGAGAAGAAGTCTGTGGAGGTCAATGAATCTGCTCCAGATTTGAAGAGGTGGGGGAAGAAGCATAAATTTTTACTTGTGTCCCAGGCTGGCCAAATTGGGCAATCCAAGCCTAAAGCCAAGAAGTACTTACTGATACTATGAATGTAGGATGGGAGAACCTGTCAGCCCGATAACATTTCTAAGGGGGATTTTGAATTTTGGGTGTGCATGCACGCATGCACGCACTCGTGCATGTAAAACAAGATCACCGGAGAGAGAAACATTTGCATGTCATAAAATAATTTTGTGACTTTTCCTGTTGGGTATCATGCAGGATGGAAAAAAAGCAAAGCAAGGGACAAAAGAGGCCACCTAGCAACTTCGTACAATGTTCGGTCTATTCAAGTCGTGGTGGAGGAAACAAATAAGAGCATAAAATTAATTTATTTGATTTCTATTCGCCTATTTATTTGGGAACTTGGGAAGTGAAAACTCAAGCCACCCAGCACAGAAACTAATATGTAGCTTCCAGAAACCTTGCAATTATTCCAAGCAGAGGAACAGAAAGAGCGAAAGGGACAGAAACAGCGAAAGGGAATCAAAGCAAACAAGTGAAAGTATAAGGGGGGGGAGGGAGGGAAAAGCTACTCCCTAGAAAAAGTTTGCTTTAGAGGAAACTCAGGGAGTTTCACCACCCCTACCCCTGGCCAACCCTTTGCTGTCATTGGTGAGCAAGCATCCCACAAGAAATATAACTCACCACTGGGTGGCTCAGGCCTGGGAGGCATATTTTTCTTCGGCGGGAGGGCAGGAGTGTCTGCTTTAGTCTTAAAAGGATCATCAGAGAATCCAGCTCCTCCAAAAGAGGAGAATGGATCAGAAGCCGGAGGCTGCATGAGAAAGATCTGCATTTAGACTATTGCACAGAGTAGCAAAGGGAAAAAAAACCAACAACCCAGGTGCGGATGCCGAAGACGGAGGAGGGCAGGCTCAGTTGCAAGTTTGTTGAGAAGGGAGGGATGGGAGAGAAGGATCTTGGAAAGACAGCAGAGAAGCTGACAGAAGAATCCCCAAACCATCTACTCAGCATCTTTGGGTGCAATATCAGTGTTGGATTTAACAGACACCTGTTTAAAATGGTAGAAGTTCCCATTTGCCCGAAGGGCAGGCCTGGAGTGAGTGAGGCAGCAGTTATACTTTTAAGCTATACAAATTTGCACATGTCTAGGTCGGTAACACATTTCTTCCAAGTTTGAGAATTACTGGATACATGCACGTACACACGCACACACAAAAAAACACTGCTTAAGTGAACCAATGTAGCTGCTTCCACATCCAAATATTAGGAGAGCGGGGGGGGGGGGAAGCAAAACTAGACATATAATAACTGCAAAGGATTTGTCAATAGCAGGAAAACAATCCTACGCTCGGACATAAGTTGCCATAGCACACAATGTGAAGCTGTGCTTGAGTTTCCCGGGTGGGCAGAGCTCCAGTAAAATCGATCTAATCACTATCTTGAGCAGGGGACTCCAACCTTGGCAACTTTAAGACTTGTGGACTTCAACTCCCAGAATTCCTCAGCCAGCAAAGCAAAGCTGGCTGAGGAATTCTGGGAGTTGGAAGTCCACAAGTCTTAAAAGTTGCCAAGGCTGGAGACCCCTGATCTACAGTAGACTATTCTGGCATTTACTGTAGGAAGAAATACGGAAGTCACTAACTTGGATTCATGGCATGGGACAGGATTATCTGAGGGACTGCCTCTCCCCAATTACATCAGCCCATCCTATTAGATACACCAGGTATAGAGCATGCCAAGAGTGCTATCTGCGAGGGATCTGAATTGGTGGATCCCAGGAAGCAGCCTTCTGTGCTGTTGGCCTTATGGAACATTTCCCACCCTCAAATTCAGGTTAGCTCCATTCCTGTCTTAATGTTGAGGAATTCCTCAAATTGGTTTCGACCTGATTATAATCACAGGTTTGGGGTTCCCAGGGGACTGGCAAAATCTTAAGGGGGGCTCCTTATCCTGCGGTTGATACAGGTAAGCCCTCGACTTACAACCACAACTGGGATCAGAATTTCCATTGCTAAGCAAGGCAGTTGTTAAGCGAGTTCACCCAATTCTAAAAAAAAAAAATTTTTTTGGCCATAGTTGTTAAATGAATCATGCAGTCCTTAAACGAATCTGCTTCCTCTACTGAGTTTGCTTGTTGGAAGCTGGCTGGGGAAGATTATAAATGGGACTCATACGATCCCAGGACACTATAACCATCATAAATGCATGCTAGTTGCCGAACACCTGAATTTTGATCATGTGGCTATGGGGATATTTTGACAGTCATAAGGGCGAGGATCAAGTCACTTTTTTCAGTGCCATTGTTAACTTTGAAGAGTCACTAAACAAATGGTTGCAAATTAAGGACCAGCTGTATGTGGTTTATATATTTATTCTGTGCTTTGTATGCTCTAATTTTTAAATTATGCTTTGATTTTTTAATAACGACTGTTCATATTTATGACTGTTTTTATAATCCCTGGTTTTATATTATTTATTTGGTTATTGTATGCTGGCCAGAGTAATTTTTGGTGAAATAGATGGTTATACACATTTGATAAATAAACTGGTCCTTAAGAGCATGCCAAAGATTACAGGTAGTCCTCAACATACGACCACAAATGAGCCCAAAATAAATGTCGCTGAGAAATGTGTTAAGTGAGCTTTGTCCCATTTTATGACTTTCCCTTGCCACATTTGTTAAGTGAATCACTGTAGTTGTTAACTTAGTAACATGGTTGTTAAGTGAATCTGGTTTGCCCATTGACTTGGCTTGTCAGAAGGGCTACAAAAGGGGATCGCATGACCCCAGGACATTGCAATCGCCATAAATATGGACCGATTGTCAAACATCCAAATGTAAATCCCGTGACCATGGGGAAGTTGCAACGGTCATAAGTGTGAAAAATTATCATAAGTCACTTTTTTCCAGTGCCGCTGTAACTTCCAAATGGTCACCAAGCAAACTGTTGTAAATTGAGGACTTCCTGTACTGTTGTAAATCGAGACTTCTGAGGTGAACTCTCTCTTGTTACCAGACAATGTATTTGACTGTTTTAGAGCCTCTGGAAGCTACTCAGCCAAACTACTGACCCTCCCACCTTCAGGACTGGCAGCAGCTTACATCGGAATGCCAGAAATGACACAATGACAACAACAGAGAGGAAGGAGCTACTTGCCTGCTCATATGTCCTGCTCCTAAGTCTTCTAGAGACATCTGTTTGCGACTAAGAGAAATAGGGATATTGACTAGATGGATCACTTCTATTTTACTATCAACTCTAAAGAGCAGCAGTGAATTAAAATCTCGTTAAGAGCTTTTCACATCAGCTGCTGTAGAATATCTGGAGGAAAGATCCAAGGAGCCTGAGACCATTTGCAATTAAAAGCATGGACCTTACGCTGACTTAATGGATTTTCACAGAAAATATCCTTGAAATTAATCTCGTTTCTCCTGTTCTTCAGCCCCCTGTCCATACATGTATAGTAAATATTTATGATTATTGTAGATTTGCAGAAGGAAAAGAAGGGTTTGGATAGGATAAAAAGATTATGAGTTTCCCGGCTACTTAGCTAAGTGAATCTGAACACCTTGGTATGGAAAAACAGCTGCTGCCATCTAGTGGGATAAAGGGCTTTTTATTAAAAATGTTTTAAACATGTTTCTCTAAACCAGGGGTGTCAAACTCTATTTCATTGAGGGCCGCATCAGGGTTGTGTTTGATCTTGGGAAGGGGGGGGCTGGAGGGGCGTGGCCAGGGTGGGCATGGCCAGCTCAACGTCACTCGTGTCGGGGGCACCTGTGGAGGCCCGAGTGCTCTGCCAGCGAAAACAGGCTCCATTTTTGCCTGCGACAGCCTCCTGCAACCCTCTGCCAGTGAAAACAGAGCTCGGGAGGGTTGCAGGAGGCCATTGCAGCCAAAAATGGAGCTTGAGAGCCTGTTTTTGCTGATAGAGGCACTGTGGGCCGGTCCTTTGCTTTTTCCAGGGCAGCCCTGCAGGTCAGATCTAAGCACCCCACGGGCTAGATCCGGCCCCCGGACCTTGAGTTTGAAACCCTTGCTCTAAACCCTGGAAAAGGACGGTTTCTGCTCCATAACCATTTCTAGAGCTTCGCAGAATAGGCTGAGCTATGGAAAAGAAGAAAGAACGGCCATTTACCCAATAATATGTAGCAACTATGTCAGAATGAGCCAAACTCAATTTGCTTCAAAGATAAGAACCGCAGTATTGGACACAAGGTGCTCACAAGCGCAACAAAACCTATGGAGCTGGTTATGTTGCTTGTGAAGGAAAAAAGATAATCTGATCCTTCTTTTGTGTAGCCCTTGGTACTCTCTGAGCCTGGTTATCTGCCTGCAGACATTTCATTACATGACTAGGTAATTTCATTAGTGCCAGTGAAATCCGGGGGTTTGCTCCCTGTTTATATAGAGTAGCTTGCCCTGCCAGTATTGGGGGGGGGGGGGGGGGGGTGCAGTTTTTCTCCTTGGTAATTCCTTGATTAGGGTATTGTTTTCTGCTTTGTCTGTCTGCCTGGAGTCTGTCCTTTGTTCAATCCTGAGCTATATATATTATCTTCTCTTGGAGTTCTTCAAGTCTCCAGGCCTGGTTCCTGTTTTATCACAAGCCACCACTGCAGAAAGCAACCTTCCCATTTCCCTTAGCAAAGAAAAGGAACCTTCTGAGAGAAATTTACCTTTGACATTCGACTGAAATCTGCAAATCCTTCACTACTATGGGTACTGAAGCTGCTGCTACCAAAGGCGTCTAATGTCCCAAAAGGATCTGAAAGCAAACAACAACAGTGCAATGATTCGGAGTTTTAACAATCAAAATGCAGAATGAATTCTGGTCAATCTGTGTCCCGGCTGGGGACATCTAGCCAAATCAGGAGTCTTGCAATGCGAGAGAAACTTGATTACAGGTAAACCTTTCTCTGTAGGCTTTTGGCCCCCCAAATAAGCGCTAGGGCTTATTTTTGGGGGTGTCTTATTTTTTCCCCATGTACGGGAGGCCCACTTCTTCTGCTTGCATGCAGCAGGGCAGGAGGCTGTGCAGTGTACCAGTGCCACCGTGAGGCACGGAGGTGTGGAGCTGCCCCATACGCCCCACACCGGTTTACCTCAGGGCCACCGCAGCCAGGCCATCCATGTTCCGAAAACTGCCTCGTCTCCTGGCCGCAGCACACCACTCAGCCTCCTGCTCTGTTGTAGCCATGAGCAAGCAGAAGAAATGGGCTGGTTGCAATTGGATTCCTGCTGCACATTGTTGCTAGTGCTGCTGCAGTGAGGCAGGTGTTGGGGCATGGATGGCCTGGATGCGGGGACCCTGAGGTAAGCCGGTACAGGGCACGTGGGGTAGCTCCACCCCCCCTCATGGCCACAACACCGCGAGCAACCAGACGGAATGGGCGTGTGGCTGGCTGTGCAGGCTCTTAAGTAGGGCTTATTTTGGGGATAGGACTTATATTAGGTGCACACATTAAAACATGTTAGGTCTTATTTTTGGGATAGGTCTTATTTTCAGGGGGTCAGGGGTACCAATGGCTGAAGTTGAATGGAAGTGGGCGGATGTAAATATGGACAATGGGAAATACCAAAGCATAATCGATGAATTCAAACTTGTCAAACAGAAGGAGAAAGGAAGAAGACCTCTATTCTTACCTGGCCCTTTCGAAGAAGACATGCTCAGAGTTAGGAAAGGGTCACTGTTCTCAAAGAGGTTTGGCTGAAACGGAGAGCAGAAGGAAAAAAAAACATTAGAGGAAGTTGGCTTGCTAGAGATAGGGAAGAGAACCATGTTACAGGAAGTCCTCACTTTACAATGGCAATTAGGATCAGAATTTCCATCATTAAGCGACACAGTCACAAAAAGCGATATGTGACTGACTGTTCTGCTTACGTGAAGGCAGTTCCGGCAGTTCTAACTGCCTTTATTAAACCAATTCTCTGCTATTGTAAAACACAAGGTCGCGTGATCACTTGAGACAGCTTCTCCATTGATATTTGCTTGCTTGTCAGAAACTGGTAGTGAAGGTTATAAATGATGATCGTGACCACGAGAGCCTACAATGCTGTAATTGGGAGCCTGTTGCCAAGTGACCGAATCACAGTGACCATGGGGACACCTAAAGGGCCCAATGGTAAGTACCCCTCGTTTAATGCCATCGTAATTTCCATCGCTGATGAGTTTCGATAAATGAGGACTACCTGTATTACATTTAATTTATATTCTATCACATCTCAAGATTCTTGGCAGTTCACAATTATGAAATAAAACAAGCATTCAATTCATTTTTTTTAAAAAAAATCATATAACCCAAAGAGTATTACAAGTTGCCCCCTGGCTGTCCACAATAATTCAGTTTCACAAGTTCCCAGAAGTTATTTCCATTGGAGTCAATCTTGTCTCTGGGGAAGCCATTCCAGAGGACCATGGCCATCACAGAAAAGCAAGGCCTTTGAGTTCTGCCCCCTCATTCCCCAGTATAGGGCATGACCCACAGTTTCTCCTGGGAAAGATGTCTCAGGTAAACTGAATCCAGTGGTGGAGTCAGTCCTGAAGATATCCAGGGACAAGCCATAACAGGTTTTATAAGATAAAACCAGCACATTCAAATGCCCATGGAAACCTAATGGCAACCAGCACCGCATCCGCAGAATTGACATCACATGAGCAAAGCACCAAGTGCCGGACAGGACAAAGTATGAACCATCTCATTCTGAATGAGTTGCAGTTTTCGAGGATCTTCAAAGGCAGTCCATATGAATATACTACAGCAGTCCAGATGTATGCAGGTGTTAATGTAATAAGATACTCCAGGGTAGAGCTGCAACTGGCACAGCAGGTAGAACTGGGCAAAAAAACTTGGCCGCATCCTTTTCTTGACTCTGGAAGACTTCTAAGTCACAGGTCTGTTTCTCCAGAACGTTTGCACAGAGGAACACTTAAGTGCTGACCATCTATGGAGACACTCTAGAGCGCCAAACCTTAAAATACCACCCCTTTCATTCTGCTGCAATAATGGCTGTCTCAAGAGTTGCTCTGACCACCAAAAAATGAGCGCTGGATGGATTTCTGAAATGCTTTCACTCAAGAGGCTTGTTTGACCTTATATGTTGGATCCAGTCAAAGACCATTTACCCCAGGTTCTCAGATCTTTGTGATTTTATAATACATTGTGGCAATTTTGCTGGATCCGTTGCCATTTTGCTAGTTATTCTTAGAGGATTATTAGTCTGAGGGGTGGAATAATAAATGATCCTAAATCATCAAAACAGCTACAGCATCAAATTACTTTCTGGAAAATGGAACCTCCTCCAGATTGGTTATGGAGACTGGGATGATGACATCTTTATGCTTTGTGGCTACTGATATTATGTTGGCATTATGTTCCTTTGGTAAGTTTTTATCTGGTAGAATCACAGGACTGGAATAGACCCCAGAGGTCTTTTAGTCCAACAATGCTGCCTAGTACAGGAATCCTTATATCACCCCAGACTAATGGTTGTCCGATCTATTCTTGAAAATCTCCAGTGATAGAACATCCACAACTTTAGGAAGCAAGTTGTTCTGCCGTTTAATATCTCTCACAGTCAGGAAATTCCTCCTTATTTAACTCCTAACTCCTTTGTAAAGTTAGCAGAGTTAGCTCTGTAAAGCTAACTCCTCTGTAAAGTTTCCAAAAATTGCATTTTATTTTATCCTCATGTGCTCTGAGAATAAACCCACACTCCCTCCCCTGTGACAGCTCTTCTTGCATCAGTAATCCGGTATCCCAACTCTCCTTAGCCTACCCTTCTTTAGGCTAAATATATCAAGTTCCTTTAACTGCTTTTCACAGAATTTATCTTCCAAGCTTCTCATCATCTTTGTCAGTCTTCTCCGTATTCAGTCCCGTTTCAGATTTCAAACACGCACAGTTGCTAAGAGACAGTAAGCAATTTACTCCAGACTAAGAAAACAAGTGGCAGACAAGCAAAGGAGTGTAAATCAAACAGTCTCTAGCTATTACAAGGCTGGTCTTGAGTAGATTTCACTTTCCGAAGAAGCGCACAGAAGGCTACTCAAGATCCAATCCAAAGTCAGGAGCGCCAAACATAATTTGTCAGCTGGTTTGAGAATCAGTTTTTCAGATTTCTCATACAATCAGGAGGCAATGGTATGTCAGACACAGAAGATCTGATAGTTGCTTACAAGGAAATGTGGGTCACAGCTGCCTCTTAAATTAAGGCTTCAGCCAGCTGTATTTAATTAAGGCAAGCACTCCCTTGTTGGCAAGAAGCCTCACTGAGCATCTTTGCTCTCTCTCTCTCTTTCTCTCTCCCCTTGCAGAGTCCTGGGGCTTTGAAGCCACACTGCATCATCTGACAGCTGCAGCTGTACTGATGCTTCTCTGTGTTTGATCAGCTTCAGAAGATTCCTCACTTGATGTCTCCTGAGGCTGACATTGCACTGGTTCAGCTGAAGCAGCTTCTTTACAGTTAGAGTTATCTACGTCATGGGTCATGACATGCTGTTTCCAGTTCCTCGGCATTCTTTTGTATTGTGGTGACCAAAACTGGACACTGAATTTCGGGTGTGATCTGACATGTGCAGCACAGAATGGTACATTCACTTCCCGTGATCTTGATTTTCATATGAATAACTTTTAGCTTTAACTTAATGCTTTCTTATTCTAGAATTTTAGCTATACAATGTGTGGGCTATATTAATCTTGCTTTGTTGTTAACCAATTAATTCAACTACAGTGGGGCAAAAGTCTAAAGAATAACTTAATTAGAATAAGCCAAGCCTCCTTACTTTAGCCGGTAGTGTGGAATTTTGCAAGAAAGGGTCTGAAGTGAACGGATCACTTTTTTCAGTCTTTTTAAAGAAATCCTCAGGCACAGATGTCCGGAATGGGTCACTTTCTTTAAATGGATCACCTCCAAATGGATCTGATGTAAGACAGTTAATAGTAGAAGATTAACAGGAAATTAAGATAAATCAAGTACAGGAAGGCTGATTTTAACTGAATGTCAGAAAAGCATTTCTAAGTACAGGAACAGCAAAACCCACTATCCAAAGAAGTAGAGGGGTTCCCTTCACTTAGATGTGTTCAGGGGACCGAGGACTGTCTATCTGGAATACTTTAATTTAAATCTCTGAAGAAGGAATTGGACTACGTTGCCTTTTCCAACTTTATGACTCTACAAATTTAATAGCCATTTTAGTGTTAACTATTTATATATTCAACTTATATGCTTGTCCATCTCACTTGGAGATGAGACTAGGGGGCTTACAATAATCAGAAACTAATAAAAACATTAAAACATTAAAGCAATAGACAGTAACATTAGATGAATTAAAAATGACAGAGATGGGGAGGAAGAGAGCAAGATATGGGGGGGAAGAGTTGGGGTCTTTTCTTAATCCATTAACCTAGGGGTGTCAAACTGGCGGCCCGAGGGCCGGATGTGTCACGCACAGGCTACACCCACCCCAGCTCCATGAAGGGGAAAAACATCACGAAACGTCACATGACAGCAATGTGATACCGTGGGTTTGACACCCATGCATTAACCACTTCCAGAATGTGCCCTCAGGCCAACTGGAAGAGCAATGTCAATTTTGAAGGCCTAAAGGGTGGGTGTGGATTTCGGGGGGTGGGGGTGGGGAAGGGGCCCACAATGTTCCAAAGGGCAGGAACCACGGCAGAAAAGGCTCTTCTCCTGGATAACTGCTACTATTGTAACTATGGGATGCTTTGCTTTGTTAGGATGTATTACGGCTAGTTTTAATCACCATGCATGAACCTACTAACTATAATTCATATTAGATTATATGGTTTCCCTTACCGGCTTTTGTTACAAATATATTACTGTCTAGACACTTCGCATCCAGAGACAGAAACTCTTAACTTTTAAATAAATAAATAAATAAATAAATAAATAATATGAACTTTTAAAATGTTTGTCTTACCAGCTGCTGCAGGAGGCTGTTCAGCAAAAGGATCATTCTGAAAAGGATCGCCTGTATGAAGAAGAAAGAAAACAGAAATTAAAAGCTATAGAAATCAACATTAAGGTAAAACAGGAAGTAGAAAACAAACTTTGAAGTGTATTTCTTCATCAAGAGAAAAGTTTTTGCTTTGTTTCTGAAATATCCTGATAATGAGATTCACTTGCAGATTCAAGGAAGACTGTAACAATTGGCTGCTGCTTCTGTCTTCTTTGTCTGGGCCGCGTTTAAAGTGCCAAACAGCCCCCTGTCCTATGGAAACTTACTGCCTTTGAAGGGATCTGCTCCTTTGAAGGGATCTTCAGTTTGAAAAGGGTCCGTCTGCAACTCCTGGGCATTATTGCTGAAAAGTAGGGCTTTGTTCTTGAATGGATCATCCTGGAATCAAACATAAAGTGATTACGAAGGTCAGATAGCCAGCAGGCAAAGGTGCAAGCCTCAAGGGACCCCTCGATCAAGGTGGCCAAGAAAACATCCCTTAATATGATATTCTTTAATAGTTTCAAGGTTAGCTCAGTTTAATCAACTGCTTCTTTATCCCTAATTTTAACTTGTTTAATAGCCCTTGTTCTAGACCAGTAATAGCGAAACTTTTTTTTCTTGGGTGCCAAAAGCACGTGTATGCTTGCCCACACCCATAATGCAATGCCCCCCCACATGCCCCGACCCCCTGCGCATGTACGCGCAATCCCCCCACGCTGCCCCACCCACGATGGCACATGCAACACCCCCCCCCCCCCCGTGCCCTGTTTTGGGCCTAGCAGGCCTCCCTGAAGCCTCGGCAGGCCGGAAACAGCCTGTTTCCAGACTTCCGGTAGGCCCGTTTTTCACCCTCCACAGGCTCGAGGCTTTCCTGGAGCTTCCAAGAGGGCAAAAATGGTCTCCCCCGGCCCTCCGGAGGCCAGAAACGGCTCATTTCCAGACTTCTGGTAGGCCTGTTTTTTGTCTTCCCAGAGCCTCCGCACGAGCCCTGTACTTACCTGGCATCCAAAACGGGCTGTGTGGAGACTCCGGAGAGGGGAGGGGTGGCATGGGCATGTGTGCGCACATCCTGCATGTACAACAGAAGCCCAAAAATCAGCTGGCTGGCAGGAGGCACACGCGCATGTGCAGTGGAGTTGATCTAGGGCAATGGCTTGCGTGCCCCCAGAGATGGTTCCACGTGCCATCTGTGGCATGCGTGCCATAGGTTCGCCATTACAGTTCTAGATAGTATTTTATCTTGTATACTGAAATTGTATTTATCGGACACCAAAACATGAAGTCATGTTTTTGTGGGGCTGAAGTGCTAGGTGACAGCCATTAGATTTTGTTTTTCTAACCATTTTTTGCAGCTTTTAGATTTTAAATTAAAAAATGAACTTCCAAAGATAATATGGCTGGACCCTTATTAACTATTAGTAGACTCTTATTAAAATCTTCACATAATGGACATAAAAGTCCTTTTTTAACATAATCCAATGGACATCTCCTTGCAGCTCATCTGAAATCCAGCTGCTAGGACTGGACTTCACAATCCTGATATTTGGGCAATATAAAGAGCTGCAATCCAAATGGGTAAGATAGGACAAGCTATCCAAAAAAAGAGGGTTTCTTTTTTAAAATCAAGAATTTTATTATCGCAGAGATGGGCAACCCATTATCAATATCACGCAGTCTGTACTCCCTAGAGCCGTGATGGCAAATCGGTGGCATGCGGAGCCATATTAGTGGGCACGCCAGCTCAGCTCTGGGGCGCATGCGCGCGCCGGCCAGCTGATTTCCGGGCCTTCTGGGCCCACCAGAAGTAGGGAAACAGGCTGTTTCCTGCCTCTGGAGGGCCTGGGGGGGGGTGGGGAAGGCCCATTTTTTTTTTTTTTACCTGGCTCCAGATCCTCTCTGTGTATCTGGGAACGGCGAAAACAGCCTTTCCCACTTCCTTGGAGGACCTACGGAGGCTCAAAGCACCCATTTCCCCACTCCCGGTGGGACAGGAAGTGACAATTTTTCCTGTCCCCAGCCTCCAGAGACTCTTAGAGAGGCTCCTACAGACTCCTAGAGAGGCTCCTACAGACTCCTAGAGAGGTTCTGGAGGCTGGGGACAGCAAAAAAGTCACTTCCTGTCCCACCGAGAGTTGGGAAATGGGCCCTTTCAGCCTCTGTAGGGCCTCCAAGGGAGTGGGAAAAGCTGTTTTCGCCCTTCCCAGATACACAGAGGATCTGGAACCAGGTAAGAAAGAAAAACGGGCCTACCAGGCCATCATGTGCCAGGAGCGAGGGGGAGGGGGTTGCACACGCATGCACGTGGGCACGTGACCGTCCCCCGCCCCCCCCTCCTGGCACGCGATGGCAAAAAGGTTAGCCATCACTGCCCTAGAGCATTTCCATGAAATCTACTACAATCTGTAGCAAATGCAGAATATTTGGCAGCATTATATCTAGTTTCTAAATTGGAATAAAGCGCAAATTATTCATTTCAGTTTCTCCTCATTTCTCTAAGGCCATCCTCATGCTATCAGCTGCATATCTTTTAGCCCTCAGAGGATGAATGTTTTTAAAAATAAAAGCACACCCCACCAGCTTCCGAAACATTGCCAGCTCCCGTTGTCGGCTAATCTTCAAGGAATTAACTGATCTGGACTGATATCAATGAAGCTCAGCCGAGTCAGAACTGGCTAGTAATACTTGGATGGAGATCAGTAGGAAATTTCGGGCTTGTGAGTTGGTCAAAAAATATCCCCAAACAATGGCAAATCGTTTCTATAGGGTTGCCAAGAAAACAAAATTGGACTGTCCATGGAATCACCAGGAAACAACTTAAACTCAAAGAAGATTTCATTACAATCAGTAATTTAGGATGAAAAAGATGTTGAAAAACACCAACTGAGAATGGAGCACGGAGTAGAAATGGGTGGCATCAAAGCCAAACATAGCAAGAGTATGTTCTTTTCTGCTATAGTGACGGTTAATTCTCTGAGCTTGTTCTGAAGAACACTGGCACTGACATCATTCCCTAATAATGTGACATCCTGCACTGAAGATGTTACCTAGCCTGGTAACAAAACATTCGGAAACCAACCCACAAACTCAGAGAATGAACCTTCGCCCTCATCCTACACCCAAGCTACAGATATTCACCACTGTTGTAAATTTTTCAACTACTCTCATTCTTTTCCACGCATTTTTCCTACTCCCTTCTCTCCAACACGTTCCTCCATACATGGGGCTATGCACACATGCACTCCACCTATTCTACACAATTTCTCACCAAAGTCCCAAACCCGCCCCGGTCTTTTTGGATGTTTCCCTCATTCAGATCTGCCAGGTTAGTCATGCTGCCACTGTGAAGTCCATTTAAAGCTTCATTGTACTGTTCAATGCTCTGGTTGGCTTCCTGAAGGGTCTCTTGAAGCCGAGATAATTTACTCCTTGCCTGTAAGAGGAAGGATTGAGCCAAGGTTAGAAAGAGTCCACTGATTAAAAAGCTTTCATCTTCCCACCTACAGGCCTAAAGTAATAGAACAGAAACTGGAAGGAGCCATTTAGGACACTTGTCCAAACCCACTGGCAGCCCTGAAGATGCTCCAAACTGGCTTCAGGGTTGACAGGACTCTTGGAGTTTTGTTTGCATTGCGTCTGTTACTTGGAACCCTGGCACCCAGGGCAGATTAAAGCATTCTGAACCGATGACCTCTGCTTGAATGTACCAAGTAAAGGGGAATCCACAACCTCCCTGAATAAATAGTTCTACTACTGTGTTTCCCTGTAAATATGACCTACCCTAAAAACAAGCCCTGGCCCAATTTTCACACCTGTGCCTAATATAAGTCCTACCCCCAAAATAAGCCCTAGTTAAGCACTGCCCACCATCTGGTTATACAAAGTGGGGCAAGGTGCAGGCATAAAAAAATCAAGCTAGGGTGGGGTATGTTTATGTGGAACTGCCCCATGTGCCCCAAACCCTCTTACTTAGGACCGCCGCAGCCAGGCCTCCTACATCCTGACACCTGTTGCGCCGTTGCCCGACTTTTTCTGCAGCTGCTTGCGACCGTTTGTGGCCATATGGCCTGTGGCACATTGCACCGGTGCTGCCATTCGCATGTGCAACAGCACAATGTACCATGCAGCCTCCTGCTGCGAGTGGTGGTACCGGCACAATGAGCCACGTGGCGTCGGACTGCAAGCGGCCGCAGAAGTCAGACAGCAGTACAACAGGTGTCGGGGCATGGGAGGCATGACTGCAGTGGTCACGCAGGGTAAGTGGGTAAGACATCCCCCGAAAATAAGACCCTTATTTTGGGGGCGAAAAGAAAATAAGACTGGGCCTTATTTTCAGGGAAACACAGTACCAAGTTCTATTTACTTTTACATACAGTAGATTTTCTTATCATCTTAAAAGGTAAGAGGTGCAAATTTTAGACCACTTTGACCTGTATATCTCAACTCATCACCACTCATTTAATGACCGTGTGAAGTTACAATGTCATTGAAAAAAGTGACTTGTGACCAGTTCTCGTACTTCTAACCATAGCAGTATCCCCATAGTCACGTGATCAAAATTTGGACAGAACCGCATGTATTTATGATGGTTGCAGCACTTAACAATTATGATGATTAGCTTAACAACCGTTAACAAAAAAAGTTTGAAAACTGGGAGCTTCTCACTGCCTTGTTTAGCAATGGAAATTCTGATCCCAATTGTGGTCATAAATTGAGGAGTGCCTCCTCTGAATGCCTTTAAAAATAAGGCTGAAGCACACATTTCTTTTGCACTCTGATCTCATACTACGATTTTCAAAAACTAACATCAGGAAAGGTTTCAGTATTAGTGAAAATACTTAGAACAGTTTTTAGTATAAAACCGGGAGTATATTTTTCTTAATTTCCACTTAAATTTGGTGTTAGGTTGAAAAACAACTGCAATTAAAACCAAAGCAGGGAGATAAGGGACTGTTTCCTTTTCCAAAAAAAACCCCCAAACAAACCAACCTAAAAACCCAGTGGAAAGGAACTTTGGCTTTCAGAAATGGAAAATCTCTAATGAATGATAGAATTAGGCACTTCTCCTCAAAGGAGAGAATAACAATGTCAGCATGGTAAGTTCTAGCATCCTGAACCTACAAAACTGATTTGATTGGCTAAAGTCAGCCTTTGAGCCAAAAATGAGGAAGACAAGAATCTATTATCAGAAATGCTCACACTACCTGGTTAATTTCTTCCTGAGTGGATTTTAAAGATTTGATTATTGTTTCCAGTTGTACTTTCCCAGCCTGGATGCTCTGCTCCAACTGGGTCTCTTCCTGCTGAAGCCGATTCAACTCAGTTTTTGCTCTACTGATGTCATCTTCTTGGGACTTTAGATCTGATTCCTGGGACTGAATCTGCATTTTTAATGATGTGATCTAAAACAAAGATTTCAACTCAGATTTGGTAGCAGGAAAGGTTTTTAAAAATTAGTGTAAAGTTGAAAACCACCTGCTACTTCCCATCTCAGCATCTTATACCCAACTCAGACCACCACTACATATGGAGCGTTGGTTTAGTCAGGAGAGATGAGAAGATAGTTGATAGATTTCTATGCCATAAATTTATTTGTGGAGATTTATGTATAAACTTTGGTTGAACTCTTTGAAAACAGTACCCTCATATGACTCAAGAGTTATATTCAGTAAATTCTTTGAACTTTTCTCTCGTTCTTTGAAGAAATATTTTACATTCTAGGGAATAAAAAGAATTGAAAGTGGATTTCATCCCATTCAGCCAGCATTTTTCACACTCACCACTTGTGACTCCTCCTGGCACTTTTGCCTTACATCATTTAACATATCTTTCAGCTTTGCCTTTTGTTGATCCATCTCATCCAGGCGATCTTGAGCATCCTGCTTTTGAGCCTCCAGTTCTTGCAAGCTGCTGGTTTCCCGATCTAAATCATTTTGCAGCTCCTGGAGAATGTTTGTTAAACACAGCTCTATGAAGATGTAAACATATATCTAACACAGAAGATAGTAAACAAATATATTTATCTAACACGGAAGATACTAAAGACACACCAACAAAATAAACTAGAGCAGTTATCATAGCATTTTGTCATCCTGGTTCCAAAGGTCACAGACTTGAATATTTATCGGGGGGGGGGAACAACACATCAAAGCTAAGGATTATTTCTGCCTCCCGAAAGAATAAAAAGGGCTGAAGGACTTGAAAACCTGTATCAGACACCAATGAGGAAAGGTTGGGGAAAATTGTTGAGAAAGTAGTAAGGCTGAAACACTGAAGGGCCCTGGAGGAAACAAATTATATGGCTCTGTTGCAGTTGAGTTTCAGGATGAGATTAGCATCAGGAAAGCACTGATTGCATATGTAAGTGACCTCTCGCAGGCCTGCGATGTGGGCAGAGTATCTCCTTGATCTTTCAGTAGCTTTCAATGCCATTGATCAGGAAATCCCTTTAGACAGGCTGAGGAGGCTGTGAGTGGAGCAGAGTTCTTTGATAGGTTTTCTCTTTGTTCAGAGGTACAGTAGGTTCCAATCCATGTTGGGAGGCACGGATTTAAGTATCATCAGCATGCTATAAAACTCAATTATACATTTCTTCCTTAGGATGTCCAAATGATGCTACTGATGTTCTTTCTCGGTGCTTGGAGGCTGTGAAGTCTGGATGGGGAAGAACCATCTTTTGTTCAATCCTGGTAAAACTGAGTAGCTGTAGGCTTAGGATCTCTTATATGTAGTGATTTTCCATAATTAATTCTGGATGTGGCAACACTGTTTCAGGCAGAGCTGGTGTGCCATCTGGGGGTTCTCCTGGACTTGTGGTTTCTACTCAAGAAGCAAGTGGTGGCTGTGGCATGAGGACCTTTGTACAGTTACATCTGGTTTGCCAGTTACAGCCATTCCTAGACCAGGAGGCATTGCTCATGCCTCTCATATCTTAGTCACTCCCGATTAGACTATTGTAACATGCTCTACATGAGGCTACCCTTGAAAAACATTCAGAAGCTTCACCTGGTCCAAAATGCAATGTCATGTTCAGTATTGGGTACACCATGATGCGTCCACACAATAACAATAGCACTTAGAATTATATACCGCTTTACAATGCTTTATAGCTCTCACTAAGTGGTTTACAGAGTCAGCATATTGCCCCCAACAATTTGGATCCTCATTTTACCCACCTTGGAAGGATGGAAGGCTGAGTCAACCTTGAGCCTGGTGAGATTTGATCTGCCAAACTGCAGGCAGACGGCAGTCAGCAGAAGTAGCCTGCAGTACTGCACTCTAACCACTCATATTGCTGCTACCTGAACTGCACTGTATCCCACTGGGCTACTGAGTGCAAGTCAAGTGCTGCCTATTATCTTTAAAACCCTAAGTGGCAGGAGAAGCCCGTTACCTGCGGTAGCGCTTACACTTCACAGTTTCAGCCTATTCCACCAAACCTGACAGAATGGCCCTGCTTTAGCTTTGATTAAGGAAAAGTGTGTCACCTGGTAGGCCTCAGAAAATGTGCCTTCTCTGTCATAGTGCCTGTCTTATGGAACAAATCTGTCTAGCTAGTTTGTCTTTGGGAAGATAATTTAATACATAAATGTGTTTAAACAAACAAACAAAAATTCCCTCTTCCACACGTGTTATAAAGCCTAAGGGTCAAAGCCTGTCATTTAACATTTTGGGAGTCATGCTTGAATTGGATCACTGAAAGAACTTTAAAAAAAGAGATCACATGCCAGGATATCAGGGCTTATTCCTTACCTATTCCTACAAAATCTTTTCTATGGCCAGTGCTAAAATATTGCAGTCACCTACATGATGGGAGAAAAGACAAATAAGACATTTGGGATTATTAAGTCTTCCCTTAAATCTAGGGAATGCTACTTGATGTTTGTGTTCTGATAGATATCAGGGTAACTAGCTGGATTCTAGAGTAAGGATTAGTAGAATACAATCTTATATTCTTCCTTTTTTTCTGAAAAACACATAAGGGAGAAAAGAGAAAGGAGGGAAAACCCCTTTTAATCAATCCCCAAGCCCTTGGAGAAAAAACTGTCTTTCTTTGAAGAAAATGATTTTTTGGGGGGTAGAGGATTTAGTTCGTCTTATAACTTTTGAACTGTGGTTCTGATAAGAACAAAGAGACAGGCAGACAGACATATGGACAGGTAGACAGACAGACACAGCCATTCATAGTATTACCTGAACTTCATTGGTTTTCTGCCGGATAGCTCCTTCTCTTTCTCGGATGTCTTGCTCCAGAGAATATTTCTCTCTACAGTGTAAACAAAATAAAAATTAAAAAATCATGGCATACCTATCCGATTTTCTTCATCTATCCCAGGGATCCCCAAATCACAGGCTACGGCTCAAGGTTGATTCAGCCTTCTGTCTTCCAAGGTTGGAAAAATGAGGATCCAGATTGCTGGGAGCAATATGCTGATTCTAAACCGCTTAGAGAGGGCTGTAAAGCACTGTGAAGCGGTATATAAGTCTAAGTGCTATTGCTATATGAGCTTGTAATGCTGACTGGCTGGAAGAAAAAAAAATCACAAACTGAAATATGCATTAAATAACCCAGGTGAAAATCCTTTCATCTAAATCTGAATATTGCAACCATGAAAAAATGATATCATGGATGCTTTAGTTCTAATTAGAAAATCACACTCTCACAAATGTATAATTAACACTGACTTTAGTTACATGTTGCAACTACCGGTAATTTGGGTCCTTGAAGCATGACAACAAAGCACCACCTTTCCAAACAAGTTTCAAAGAGGAAGTTGTGATTCTAGTTATATTGCTATTATTTTATTATATTACCATGAGCATTTCTAGCAATGTAAAATGTAAAACTTGTTTTCTATAACACCTAAAGAATCTCAGCTTGCCAAAGCGTAAATTCATTCTTAGGAATGGAAAGAATTCTCAGAAAAGGCTATCTTCTATAGCTAAAAATAAGGCATTATAAAATGGGGCAAAACTCACCGTGTTTCCCCGAAAATAAGACCCCATCTTAAATTTTTTTGAACCCTGAAATAAGCGCTTGGCCTTATTGCCATGTGCTCAAAAGCCCAATTGGGCTTATTATCAAGGTATTGAGGTCTACCTGTACTTTGCAGTTGGATTAATGGCAGTTTTATATTGTTTATAGATTTTAGTTGATTTTTAAAACATAGTCAGACTCAGCATTCTATAGAAGAAAAGGTCAACAACGAGGCTATTCTAGAGAGTAAGGAAGAGGCCTTTGATGGAGATATGCAGGCACTATTGTCTAGACAGAAGGGGCTTAATCAAAATATTGGATTTTCTGGATTTTTTTTTTTACTGAACATGGGGAAAAAAAACCATTTGGAAATGGCTCAGAAAAATGCCTCCCTGCTTCACTGGAGTATAAGAAGGGAAAGAAGCTTCAGCACAATCAGACCTGCAAGATTCCAATTATTATAGCCCAACTCAAAAAAAGTAGTTTTAGCTTTTCTGGGGAGTTGATTTCCTGGTCTGATCCACCTTGTGAGGCTGTCAATTACAAAGTATCACATACAACCATTAATTTACAGGCTATATCACACACACACATTAAAACTGCTACACGATAGATTATATGAAAACAAACTTTGCAACTCATGAGATTGTTTAAGAGACCGCTCTCTCATCCACATACTAGCTTACCTTTGTAGCTGTGCAATCTCTTGGCTGATATCATCCAGTTCTTTCACGCCAGTGAATTCCCCTGATCCAACAGAACTTGAGCTGTCCTGTTAGAAAGTAAATATTCCCATTGAAGCAGCCAAATCCCATGTCACACCCAGATTCACGAGCCTGTTCATTTTGGACATTTAGTACTTTTCATTCAAGCATAGGGCAGGTCTCTTGCATTCCCATTCTACAAATACACAACTCCAGCCTCTGGCATGTGGAATGGGATATAGCAACACTTAAATTACGAAAAAAAACCCCAGCTGGTGAACCACCTTGCAGAAAACCAAAATTTCAAGCAGCAGAAATAGCAAAAAAAAAAAAAAAAAAAAAAAAGGCCTGACAAGACAAGGATGAAACAGTATAGAAAAGAGAAAAAAAAACCCTTCACACAATGGATGCCGGCAAAAGAAAACATGTCTGAATCAAGATCCACTTTTATCCGTTTTGAGCTGCTATTAGGAATCATTCTAAGATGACTCAGGAATAGCAGAACTCCTCCTTTCTCATCAGCCACCACCCCTAACCCCCCACCCTGTCCTCTGCATCATGTGGGGAAGCTCCACAAAACTGCTTAGGTGGGAAAAAAAGGTGTTTTGCATGGACAAAGCAAATGCCACCTGAGGTTTGATGGGGAGGGGCTGCGTTCTTCAGAGTGCCCCGTTTACTCACACGACGCATTTCTGTGAGTGTCGAGATCTCAGTTCCTACAGAGGCCAAGTAGCCTGAGAGAGTCTAGAGGAAAAAAGGACAGAGGGGCAGGAGCTCAGGCAATTCTGGGAGAAGTTAGTGAAACAAGAGGACTTGCAGTCTTCCACAGAACCAGAGACAAGAGGAGGAAACAAGAGAACAGGAGCAGGGACAAGCAAGAGGGTGGATTCACTGCATCTGGGCCACAGTGATTTAGAGACAGTAGATCGCGAGAGCCAGCTTTTCAACTGCTGAAATCTGACGCTGGCCTTTGGACATCATTCTATGCATACTAGGCAACCCATTCTTCTTTCTGTATGAAATATAGGCTTGTGCTATTTCTCTTCCCCTCAGGAGAGCCTCATGAAACTGCCACTGCCTCCTCTTCCTCCTCCTCAGCTGATCTGGAGAACTCCCTGCCACTTTGCTGAGGGCGTGGGAAACAAATAGAGCATCAGACCACAAGGAAAATTGAATCTGAGTCACTCATCCTTCCCTCAATGGACCCAGCCATTAAAACATTACAAATATAGGCCTCGGTCCAAAGCAGCCAATGTCTGCCCACTCATCGAGGCTTGCTGCCAGCTGATTGAGCACAGGGTCCAAAGGGAGGTGGAAAAGAGGATGGGGATACACCCCTCCCATCTTCCTTTCCACCACACAGTCTACATGTTTCTGGGTAGTATAGTCGGAAGTTATGGAGGTCCTGAATGAAGTGTCCACAACTTTTCTAAATTTTACTCCTACAGGTGCCTGGGCATTCTGTAAATTAAGCCATTCATGGCTTAATAATTGCTACCCTAAATCTTCCAATTTTTCCCATTTGAAGGTTACAAACGAACAGACCCAAGAGCTTTAGCAGTACATAGATTCAAAACAAAAACATCAGCAGCAAACAGGGCTAACTTTCTCGCTCCAAATATGGTCTCATGTTTGTTTGTTTTTTAATTTGATTTATATGGCGCCCTTCTCCGGAGACTCAGGGCGGCTTACAATGCGTTAAGCAATAGCCTTCATACTTTTGTATATTTATACAAAGTCAGCTTATTGCCCCCACAAACTGGGTCCTCATTTAACCTACCTTAGAAAGGACGGAAGGCTGAGTCAACCTTGAGCCTGGTAAGATTCGAACCTGCAGCAATTGCAGGCAGCTGTATTAATAACAGGGTGCTTTAAACCACTGTACTACCAAGGCTCCTTGGTAGTACAGTGGTACTACCACTTTTGGCAGCAGGAAGACAAAACCATTTAATAGTAAATAGTAAATAGTAAACTTTTTCCCTGCAATGTATCAGTTGTCAGAGGAAAAGGCAAACAAGGTCCTTATGAGAGTGTCAGAATAGATGTCTATGCTATGAGTTCACCTGGACAGGAGTGGTCCTTTCGGAAGGAGGGATCATATCTGGGAGCAGCACCTGTGGTGGGTCAATGCCTTTGCTGACCTTCTGCTGAATGAGGTACATGGCGAGTGCAAACTGATCTTTGTTGAGCTTTCCCATCTGCCTGGTATCAGCCAATGCCCTGCCAGGAAAAAAAACCAGCAGACCGCTCAATAGACAATTGCTGTTCAAGAGATGCGGAATATCTCAGAAGCTTTCAGCTGATTCCACAGTTTATTCACTCTCAAGTCAGCATCTGTGGCATTAAGAACAATGCCTGTACTTCCCATAAACCAATAAAAAGGACAATTTTACTCAGTACTTTTGATTGGAAAACATCATCTTGTATGATAAAAAGAGAGAAGGGAAGGAAAATGCATACCATATGTGTGCTAAGAGGTTCTGGGAAAGCCCCGAGTGCATGAAAATATCCTTCACTTCCTGGCCGCTCACAAAGCCATCCAGGTCCAAATCTGTCTTCAGAAATATTTCATCATAGCGAATCTTGTCAGTCAATGGCACCACCCAGTTTGCAGACGGCTGAATTAAGAACAGAGCCTCTTAACTGATTTTGCAGATGAAAGTGTCATGTAAGACGTTACAGCCTAAAGCATCTCACTACTAACTTTATCCAAAGTTACTTGGGCAGAAAAACTGTCCCGCCATTGGCCGTATGTCACTACTCCTTCCAGTTTCCCCAGTATTCCTCAGCCTTCACAAATACAAGTTTATCTAAAAATTAAGCTTATAGTTTTAACCTACTTTGGTTTCAATTATTCAGGATAAAGGTCCTGAAAAGAGGCTTCTTCACTGCTCAATCCCAGAAATCATCCATCGTGAGCAGTTTGGCAGTATGGCAAGCTCTCTCCTAAGAAGTTTCTACTAAGTTACACTGATAATGCAGAATTAAAAAGACCGGCATTTAAAGCCAGAAAGGCTAGTTGCAGATGACATCCTTAGAAAGATCTCAAGTGATGGCCAATCTACCAGTCACTTGTGGAACCACTATGTTCAACAATGCAATTTGCTTCTCAATGCTTTTGTTGGGAAATTATACAAAAGAAGAGTTTTGCCCACTATTTGGAGTTTTCCAGAAAACCATTTCTGAAGTAGCCATTTCTGAAGTAGGATACTGTAGGATCAAACAGTATGGATGTAGGATCAAATCTGGCACAAGTGTTATATTAAGTACGGAAATCTGTACTGAACTTCTAGTCAGTTCTATTGTACTTACATGCCACAATTATAAAGATCTCCTAGATCAGGGGTATCAAACCCGATTTCATTGAGGGCCACACCCTCATGAGGGTTGTGTTTGACCTCGAGGGTGGGTGGGTGGGGGGCATGACAAGGGTGGGCATGGCCAGCTTGACATCACTCATGTCAGGGGGCGTGTGTAGTGGCCTGAGCACTCAGCCAGCGGAAATGGACTCCCGAGTTCCGTTTTCGGCTGGGCCGGCCTCCTGCAACCCTCTGCCAGCAAAAATGGAGCTCTGTTTTTGCTAGCAGAGGCACCATGGGCCAGTCCTTCACTATTTCCAGGGCAGCCCCATGGGCCAGATCTTGAGTTTGACACCCCTGTCCGAGACACAATCCTTTCTACACATACACACTCCAATTTTTTTTAAAAAAAAGGGGGGGGGAGAGAAGGCTCACCTTTGCACAATATGCTCACATTCTCTGCCAGAGGCTACACCTACCTGTGTTTGCTTCAGGCTGTGTTTGGGGGATAAGCTTCCTGTGCTGTTGAGGCTGTTGACGCTGCCGTGTGATGGAGTGGACCGCAAACTGTCTTTGGGGGGAGGACTGGCTGGAAGAACTGGCACTGCCCCAGGAAAGATTGGCACTTTCTTCCGCTTGGAAGGTGGAACAAGAGATGAGGGCAACACAGAGGGGACGGGTTCCTTCTCAAGGGCACGATAGACCAGGTGCATCGCCTGCAAGGCCCAGAGGGAAAAGACGTCTGCAGAGGGCAACAAGGAGGAGGAGGAGGAAGAGGAGGAGGAGGAGGGGAAGATGGCGGAGAGGTAGTGCCAAGCATGAGAGAGCAGGTCAGGCAAGGGCTGGAGGGAGGGAGGCTGGACTAACAGAGGTGGATAGAACCCTGGGAAAAGGAAAACTAACCAAGGAGTTTGATACTGTGGATTCCTACTGTGATCGGCCTCCTCTATGCAAATGAGGGCTTGGGACATAACCTTGTCCCTGACCCGAAAAGCGAGGCACTCAGGAATCGGTTACATGACAAAAGCCAGCAGAGGGAACTTACCACGGCAAATTCATCTCTGTCAAGGTGCCCATCTTTATCAATATCACTAAGATCCCACACCTATTTGGACACAAAGGCAAGGGAAAAAAGGATGTATCAGAAGAGGAGTTAAAGGAATGTTCTTTTTTTAAAAAAAGACATTTCATTATGGTTTGTCATGGATAATCCCAGATTTTTTATTCAGCTGGTTAATTCTTTTTGTACCACCACCACCCCATATGCAAGTTTAATAATTTACCTGACCATAACCTAATTAACAATTTAATAACTTCAATAACTGATTAGTAGCAAAACATAAGGCAAGAAGCACGGTAAGTAGATTTTAAAAGCACATGCGAAAGAGTGAGAAAGGCTAATATTTGAGCAATCTGATTTTGAATACAGTTCTTTCAGCGGAGCGATTCTCAGTTCCCTCGTTCTTTAAGGCAGCAAGATAAATAAACCGGAACCGAACTTTAAGAGCCCATATTGCTTGAAATTCTGGGAAGGATCCAATTTTGATGTACCCTCGTACGCGGTAGCTCAGTGACTAAGACGCTGAGCTTGTCGATTGAAAGGTCAGCAGTTCAGCAGTTCGAATCCCAAGTGCCGCGTAACAGGGTAAGCTCCCATTACTTGTTCCAGCTTCTGCCAACCTAGCAGTTCGAAAGCACATAAAAAATGCAAGTAGAAAAATAGGGGCCATCTTTGGTGGGAAGGTAACAGCGCTCCGTGCAACTTTGGCATTTAGTCATGCCGGCCACATGACTACGGAGACATCTTTGTACAGTGCTGGCTCTTTGGCTTTGAAACAGAGATGAGCACTGCCCCCTAGAGTCGGGAATGACTAGCACATATGTAAGAGAGGAAGCTTTACCTTTACTAGTACAAATATTTGCCTCAATTGAAAGCACCAGAAGGCCAAAGTAATGCACTCAGATCATGTGGATGGAAAAAAAAAAAATAGAATTTTACTTACCCTTCCCAAGACATCAAGAGGTAGTTTGGAGTTCATCAATACTGGCTTCACTTTATCTCCCGAAAGTAAACCATTGACTGGTAAAAGGCTTTCAAAAATGCCATCAAACTTGGCCCTTTCTTCTACCTAGTTAAGAAGGAACAGACTAAAATTGGTTTATATTTGTTGTTTTCCAAAGACTGCAAAACATTACGATCTTGAAATTCAGTTTTCTATTGCCATATTAAGTAATGCTTTTGTATGGGCAAATACTAAAGGCTATTAATAATTATGTTACATAGCTGCCTTTCTTCCACAATAAATCCTTTGCGGAAGGAGAAAACGTGAAAGAAGCAGGAGGAAAGCACAAGAGAGTTTCAAATGGAAGATAATATTGCTTGGACTCTATAACATCTTACGAAGAAAGCAAGGTGATTGCATAGTTAAAAATCCTCATTTAACAACCCCAACTGGGACCAGCAACTTGGTCATTAAGCAAAGCAATTGCTAAGTGAAACTGCGACTATAGACCTGCAAAGGTCATAAATGGAAGAACTGGTTGCAAAGTTGTTGTTTTTTTGTCATTAGTGTAACTGTAAATATTTTCTAAATGAGGCAGTCACTAAATGAGGACTAACTATAAAGAATGTTTTTAAGTTCCCTGAAATTATTGTTAAGGTTTTGTAAATGTTGCATACATTCTTTGCTAAATGTTGCACATAGGTGGTATTACACAACAAAGAAAATAGTAAATTCAACTTCATGCTGCTTACAGTAATTTACACAAAACTGGTATTAATCATTCATACTAATAAAAAATAGAGTTCAATTGAGGCACAAAGTTAAAAAGCTTAATTAAGAAAAGGGTCTCCTTACTGGACAAGTGAGGCCAACTCATATTTTTCTCTTGGACACTTACTCTGACAGCCCAATGAGCATCTGTGGAAGCAAGCAGCAGGGGGCTTGTATTGTCGTGCTGCAACAACAAATAAAATACATCAAAGCACTTCCTATGGTTTTCTTTGAAATATAGAAATACTTAACTGAGGCAGCCAAGCCTCAAGTCACAAAGTTTATCAGCCACATTTAGGAAACCAAAAACTCTTAATTCTGTATCTGTCAGACATCACTTATATTCCAGTCAAAAACAGCCCTTTTCAAGGCAATTATTAACAACTTACAAATTTTGGAGGCGGTAACGTCAAATTTAAGTTGCTGAGAATGACATCGTGACCGCTCTGGGCACAGGCAATTAGCCGCAGCGCAATGAAGAATCCCTGAACAAGACAGAAAAGCATGGAGAATGAGGGGAAAAAGGCCCTCTGTTCACAAGCCTAATGTCTACCTTTATTTTCATGAAAAAGAGCATTCTTCAATAGACTGTCTAGCTCTCTCACCAGACTGCTGGACATTCAGTGACAGCATTGTCTCGAGATTCAGGCAGTACTAGACCTAATTGTGCGTTCCACTCTTTCAAACAGACATTCGCACTGGAGATGAGGCCCTAGTTTCAACCCAGATTCTTTAGGTTTAGCTATTTCAAAGGAGAAGTTTCAACAGATGGAGGTGGCTTTATCTCAAAATTCACATACCTGTTTATCCAGAAATCCTTTGCCCTCTGGATCTGCTAAATCCCATATCTATGAATATACAAAATTACATGCTGACATCATTCAATTTAAAGCAAAAACCCTTTTAAAATAGAGATGGAAAGTAATCTGCCTCTTCAAATCTGTTCCTCCTAGAGACAGGAAGTGCTGCATCCAATGCTGTATTATTTTCTTCTGCCTTTATTCTTATGTACAGCCACAATCATAATTCACTGAATGAAATTAATGAGACCTACAGCCCATCAAGCACTTGGAAGGTAGCAGGTAGAGAAGAATTTCTCAATTTGTGTCAAGTGACTCCAGAGATGGTCTCTGAATAATGTACATTTGCAACTGGTTTCCCTAACCAGTTGTATTTTCCTCTGGTGTTAGAAAAGAGAAGATGCCTGACTTACTTTCCCCAAGATAGCATCGGTAAGACCAGATTTTTTGAGAAACAGAGCTGCATCACTGGACCCAACTCTACCAGTGCAAGCTGGATCCACCTGCAAAGAAAATATTAACTCTTCAGCAAACCCCAAAAAGGAAAGGAACAAGTCACTTTTATCTCACTTCCTCACTATGGGCCAACTCGTAAGATGGGGACTACTATATAAATGTTTTGAATAAAATAAATAATCAAACTCTACGTCCTATTTCCCACTGAAATTAGGCCTCCGTTGGCTTGTTCTGCTCTTACTATAGCAGCAGCAATAGCACTTAGACTTATATACTGCTTTACAGACCTCTCTAAGTAGTTTATAGAGTCAGCATTATTGCCCCCAACAATCTGGGTCCTCATTTTACCGACCTCAGAAGGATGGAAAGCTGAGTCAACCTTGAGCCTGATGAGATTCGAACTGCCAAATTGCAGGCAGCCGGCAGTCAGGAGAAGTAGCCTGCAGTACTGCATTCTAACCACTGCGCCACCTGGCTCTTCAAGAATGTGTTAAGATACTTCTTAAGGGTGCTTTTATCCACTATTCTTTTCAATTTAGCTTTTAGCCTCATTAATTTGGATTATTAAAGATTCCGATGATATTAACAACCTCATAATGCTGAGTACAACATAGATCTTTGTTGACATGATGTAAATCACCTAATCTTATTTCTTTAATGCAAAAGTTTGGCATTCAATCTGGTCATTTTATAAACTGCAATAACTCTGGCTTGGTGCCAAAAGTTGTAATATCTCCGCCGACAAAGCTTTCTGAGTTGTTTACACTGAGTTTGAAATTGAAGTAAATTTCTTTTGATTTGAAAATGCAGGTAATACAAGATTTCCCACATATTGGATTAAAGTTACGAATTTTGCTGAAAATATAATATGGAAGTCGAAATGCTAATTTGTAGGGTCTGAGCTTGCCTTATTGTTGCTACGTTTTGATCTGAAGTTAACAAGGTCAGGTCTGTTACAGATGTATATGTTCCAGATTTGAGTTCTCAACATAGTAGGAGACTCTGTAGGACAGGGGTCTCCAACCTTGGCAACTTTAAGCCTGAAGGACTTCAATTCCCAGAATTCCCCAGCCAACAAAGCTGGCTGGGGAATTCTGGGAATTGAAGTTCTCCAGGCTTAAAATTGCCAAAGTTGGAGACCCCTGCTGTAGGGGACCTCTTCCTTCATGCCCTACAAGCTCCAATCCCCAGGCTCAGTGGGGCTCACAAAACCCTCTTGGCAGTCACTTTGTGAATTAAACATTTCCCTTTTTATGGCAGAATCCAGAACATATCTCAAAATTCCAAATGCATCCACTAGCCAAAAAGTTTAAACACAAGTGATATATCAAAAGTTATGGATATCTTGTGTATAGAGTAAATGTTCTATATAGTCCTGGAAGAACAGAGCTATAACGGACTAAAGTAGGTAAACTGTTACTATACATTCAATATGTTTTCCCACCATAGTGAATCAAGGAAGAGGGTTTACAGGTAATTTGGTTATCTTTTGAACAACTTCATCTACGCCTGTGTAAATTCAAGCAAATTTTTAATTTATACTTTGTGACCTATTGACAGGGTTTCATCAAAGCATGAGCATTACATGCTATTACATTCTATCATACGTGACATGAAGATAGAATTCATTACAATTCTAGTGTTGCAAGGCATCAGCAGCATGTTGATGTATGTTGTTCTTGCTTTGTTTACTAGACCATGCTATTTGCTTAGGATACAGCTTGTTCTTGGTTTCTTTTGGGAACTAATTTAAATAGAGCAAACCATGATCCTTATTTCACTTTAAAAGGGCTTTGTTAGCCAGGTTTACTCACAGGAAGATTCAAGGGCTGCAAGAAAAAGCTTACAAACTACAAATAGCCACCCAGACTCATGAATTTAAGACAGGCAGCTATATAAATTGACATCATAATAATACATAAATCAATGCTGGCCTTTGTAATATTAAATGAACTTGCAAATTTTGTATTCACTTTCTAATAGACCAGCACAATGTCTACAAAACACATATGCTGGGTGCCCATATTAGCCAATAGATAAGAAAAAAGGCAGGATTTCAAGGGAGAGAAAAGAAAAGAAGAAATTTAGCACACTTGCCTGCTTGTAATATGTCTCATACAGAGGGTTACTGGCGGAGAGCTAGAAAAAAAAGGAGAAATTCAAGGTGAAAGTTATCCTTACACACAGCCAGGTCTACCCATCATAATGCAGAGTCCCCCAAGATTTCTGGACTGGGGGGGGGGGAGGGGATAGTTCTGCGTGAGCAGCGGGCAAGCACCCATGCATATGCAGCTCCATTTGCATGCCTCCTGCTCACGCAAGTAAGGAGGCATGCATGCTCTCCCGTCTCTTCCATGGCCCAGTTCCAAAAGGCTCAAGGCCTGGTAGTGGGCTGTGGGTTGGGGACCTCTGTTTTAATGGGTCTGGCTCTATTTCTGCTTGGGATCTTCTAAAAATGCCCCACCACCATTGCACCCCCCGTCCAAGAAATGGCTCAGTACAAGAATAGGGCGAGGTATGAACAAAGTTAAAAGGACTTGCATAGGAATGGCATCAGATCATTTGTAGCCAGCCAGAACACAAGGCCTATACATGCTGCCTACCATCTCAGCTTCTCATTTTCTAACTGCAATAACGTATCATTCACTTGCCCTCCAAAGAATTATCAATGGACAAACATTTTCTTTCTTTAAACAGACTCAAGGACAGTTCGGTTGTTATAAAGGACTTCCCACTGCTCTCTAGTTTGAGTTCAGTCTAAATAACACCCAAAAGCAATATTTGGCTTTCTCTGAGAAAGCATACAGGAACTGCATGGTGTACGTTCAGTAGTGGATGATAAATACAGATAACGTTTTAAAAAAATATCAGTTACTGCACCTTCTTGTTATTTATTTCGGTTAATTTATAATGAAGAGGGAAAAAAGACAGCCACCTTGGTTGAGCTTAACAAAGATAGAGTGAGACAACAAAGCATTTAGAAGCCATCACTTAGAACTAACAACATTTTTTTTTCACAAGATCAGGAGTAAGCCCTGAAACTCAGCATGGGAACAGAATGCTATGGAAACAAGAGAGGGAGAAGATGGAAGATCCACTCTCTCTTGTCCTCAATATACAGTGCTAGAATACCATTATCATACAGTTCAGGTAAATTGCAAAATTGCCACAGAATTTCACCCCATCACCCATTCTGATCTTGCTAAGTTACAGACATCCCCCATCCTCAAACAATGAATAACTTTTACTTCTGCTTTCTGCACAATTGGTTGGTTGGTACATAACTTCAGGTAGTCCTTGACGTATGGCCATAACTGAGCCCAACATTTCTATTGCTAAGCAAGACAACTGTTAAGTGAGTTTTGCCCCATTTTACAACCTTTCGTGCCTCAGTTGTTAAGTGAATCACTGCAGTTAAGTTAGTACCGCTGTTGTTAAGTGAATCTGGCTTCCCCGTTGGATTTTGCTTATCAGGTGGTCGCGAAAGTTGATCATATGACCCTGGGACACTGCAACCGTCATAAATATGAGTAGTTGCCAAGCATCTGAATTTTGATTATGTGACCACAGGGATGCTGCAATGGTCGTAAGTGTGAAAAACAGTCATAAGTCACTTTATTCAGTGCTATAGAACTTTGAACGCTCACTAAACAAATGGTTGTATGTCAAGGGCTACCTGTTTACACATATGCCTCCCTTCTAGAAACCATCTATCTATATTTGACTTCTGTTCTAATCAGCTTCAGAGAGCCTGACCAATTATTACCGATAATGGGAGTTGTGTCTAGATATGTCCTTCTGGAAAGTTTCAAGAACCTCAATTCAGGCTTAATTTGAATGCCTTTCTTTTATTCTTTTTTACTGTCTGAAAGGCAAACAGAACTCACAGTGTCTAAGGTAGCCATGAAGAGCTATGCAGCTGTCCTTATGATTCCTTCATCATCCAATGGGTAAAATAAAGGCTAACCACATGTCATGAATACCCATTCTGTTATACAGAACTGTGGCCTACCATTTGGTTTTAATGCTATGCAAAATCACCAACAATGTTTCCTCTGGTTTTTCAACAAGAGACAGAAATCCAAATTTTATCTGTCTTGAAGGGTGGGAAAGACATGCAAGGTCAAAAGAGATTCTTTTTTGCTCAAGACAAACGATAAACTGTAACTAACAGCTCTGATGAATGGGCAGCCCAGTACAAGTTCTCATCCTACAGAATCCTGGTGTTCAGCAACCAATTCTATTTCCCAGAATGAGCGTGTGATATCTTTGGCAATGTATGGAAGCTTCGATAGCTCATACAAAAGCTATCCACATACACCCTCTTTATGAACTGCTACTCAACAGAGCCTAGATCAGGGGTTCCCAACCTTTTCTATACCCCGCACCCCTAGAATGCTTCTGATATATTCTCGCATCCTTTACAAAAGTAAATAATTATATGCATATACACTATAATTTTGAAACTTCTAAACCCAAGTTTTCGCACCCTTGGTTGGGAACCCCGGATTAGATAAAAACTCCTCTTTATCTCTGTAATTGGCAGAATCTAGAGCATCAACACATTCAACATCCATGTATAAACTTGCAGGGGGATACCATCAGAACACAAGAAAATGCCTTCTACAATCTATTATCAGGTAGATGAAAACGATTTGTAAGGCTGGTCTAATTAGGAGCAGTATCTCAGCCTATCACCAATTTTCATTATATCAGAAAAAAATGGAGAATGGGGAAAAGGTCCACATTAAATAATAAAGAGAGTCAAAGGATTCAAGGGGAAGGATATTTTGCCTGGGCCTCTTCCTCTACAGTACACAGCCTTGGAATTTACAAGCCAGAATGAGATGCGCCCAAAGCTTCCCGAAGCACTTGGCTTCAAAACACCCTTTCTGAAAAGAGCAATTTATAACTGACTGGTTGTGCTTGACATCTGGGCTATGCGTGGTTCTGCGCTTTTCTGCAAGCAGAGCCAACATGGAGATGCTTTCTCTGCTAGACAGCAGCCATTAACTTTGCAGGAATACAAATCAGCCTGGGCAGAAGCAGTATTCAGGGTTCTAAGGACTTTGGGTCTGTGTCCAAAAAAGGAGCCTGGAAAACAGCACTTGGCATCAGGCATAGGATTCTCACTTGAACCAGAATAAGCTCAGAAGTGATGCTCTTAGCAACATAATTTATTAACAAGCATGCAACAAATCTACTCTATCTATAGAGAGATCGCTGGATTTTCTTTCCTATACATAGATCTCTGAATCAGCTTCCCTCCAAGAGAAAAATTCAATGTTTCTTTTTCTGAGTACTCATGACACATTCCATACACCAGAGATCCCTCTGCCATCTTCCTTTGTGGCTGAATGTTTACTGTGTACTATTTCATTTGAAAAAAAAAAGGCTGATTAAAGCCCTGTTAATTAATTAGAATAATTAAGCAACCTGTCTATTAGCATGACTGAATTTTTGCTCAAGAGGTCCTTAGTTAACAATTATCCCTAGGAATAGGGATAATCCCTAGGAACCTGTTCCTAGTTTTTGTTAGGAATGGCTGTAAATCAGCAATAGGAGATATGTGGGGCCGGTACACAAAGTTCTAGATTTAACCAAGGCAAGAAAGGAATACATCAATCCTGGATTATGTTTCCCCATGTAACCCTGCTAGTCATTTATGAGAGTTCATCATCCAGGGTTGCACAAAACCCCTCCCTTATTGTGACAGACCTTATCCGGTAGGGCAGCCAGCTCAGTGTCAGAGGCCTTTGTATATTCTCTCCGGCCTTGCATTAATTTCCATTCCATTCCTCCAATCTGGTAAGGAAAGTCTTCTGTGGCTGAAGCTGCCTAAGGAACTGAAACTTCCCTTGAACTTCAGTGCAGAATCCAGGCAGCTTCAAAAAGGCCATTGAGCCACTTTTTAATGGCATCTGAATTACTGTAGGCTGCAGGTTTTGAGGCCATCAAAAAAGTTATCTTCAACTATTGCAGGTTGCAGACTTATCTTCTTCAAAGAAGCTGTCTCGGTACCACTTCTACAAATACATTCAGGTCCTCAAGACAGTGTTCTCCAAGGACTTTGTAATTATTATATTTTAATTCCTAGTTCTTATTTATGGGCTAACATGAATTTTAAATTTGGTGGCAGTGTGTAGCTTTTTACCAAATAACTTTATGATTTTTGACCTTCTTTTACAAAACGTATAATATTCCATATGCTATTATTTGACAATCTCATCCTCAGATATGTTTTAATTGCTTATATGTCATTATTAAATTGTTTGTTATTCAGTAAGAAATATAAGCCCTAAAAATCCTCATACTTCCCCACTTGGCCATTAAAACGCTGGAGAAAGCCGGGCGTAAGCTCTCAGCTCTACAGCCTGACTACACCCATCTTTATCTGGAAACGATTTTTATTTGGCTTAATTTCTAGATTTCTATCCACAAGCTTTGTAATGTTTTCCCAGAAGAAAAGACACCACTTGCTTGAATTGGTCCCACTTCAGTCTTTCGGTTCTGTACTGGGCTTCCCAAATTTCCCAATATTTACAAACAGAATAAATTCTCAATGTTTAGTTCTAGCTGGGTCTGTTGTACCTCTGCAAACATCCAAGCGAGCAAACTGCATCACCTGGGTCCTCCTTTTCTGGGAAAATATACTTCTGTGGCTAGATTTGGCAGTACTTAAAAACTCTTCAGCACCTATTAAGAGTCCCTCCAAACACACACACACACCCACTCCTATACACAGGCAAAGGCAACGCATTTGTGCAACAGCGGTCCTTCAATCAAATCCCGGCCTAGAGGATTTGCAGCCCCTTTTCTCTTCCTCGGCTGTAGCATCCCAGCCAGCTCTGGTGGCGGATAAGGTTTCTTTCCCAACAGCCCTGTGAGGTAGGCTGGGCTGGGTCCCTTGGGTATTAAAGCAGGGGCTTTTCTCGGGCGTGGACCTGAAGGGTGGCGGCGACGGGACCCTCCACGTCCCAGTCCTGGGGGCAGCAGCCCAGCTGTCCCCCCTCCGGGCTGAGTTGCCTGACCCCTTTCCGCCGCCGAGGATGACTGGCCTTCGCCGGTCCCTCCCCGTCAGCGCCCGACGCCCCGTCTCCGTTCCTGGGAAGGGAAAGAACCGGCGCCCCTCCCGCCCGAGAGACCACCTCCCATCAAGGTCGCGTGTTTTGCGGGGAGGAGGTGGTGCCCTCCCCTCCCCTCCCCTGCTTCTGACTCACGCCGTGGGTATCTCGCCTTTCTCGAATTGCGACCGCTCTTCCTCCCGCCGCCATTCTCCCTTCTCATCCCTCCGCCGCCCTTCCTCTGGGTTCCCTACCTGAGCGCCGCCGCCGCCGAGGGGGCCGAGCGCCGCCATCTTCCTCCTCCTCCTCCTCCTGGGAGGGGAGCGGCCAGAGAGGGACGGGGCGTGGCCACGAGAACTACAGTAGCAGCGAGCGCGGGGCCAGCGCCCCCAAGCGGCCAACTGAGGAAGCGTTGAAAGATTCCCCGTCGCGGCGTCGCCTCCGAAGGTCCGCGGAGGATGCTTCGCGCCCCCCCGCCCCCTCCGACCTGCTTTCCTGCTGGGAGGCGAGTCTGCCTTCCTCGCCACCATTCAACGCAGGAGGGGCGTCTGCGGTGTTGCCGCTGCTGCCTAGAAGGCTTCCGAGGCTAGAAAAAGGGACATTTTCTCCTTTTCCACTTTTGCATAGGAAAGATTTTTTGGGGTAATTCAGAAATAGTAATGAGACAACCCCCCCTCCCCCTGTCCCCATGCAACCCGGAGCCTCAGAGATAATTTGGGGAGTTAATCGCCTTTGCAAGGATGGATGACTGGACTTGAAGGAGAGAAGGAAACGAAATTATGGACTCTCTTTGTCAACAATTTACTTTATTAAAAAAAAACGCTTTTGATATCATTTTAGCCAAAACCAGTTTCCTCAGGTATCTGCTTAAACAAACATGGTCCCCGGTCCTTAATATCTTCCTCTGTTAGCTCCAATTTAAATTCTGAGGGGGAAAAAAAGGTCAGAGCTCCTCCTTCTGTGCTACAATCCTCTCAGATTTGTTCTTTTGAGCTGATTTCTTTTTTGGCATCTTCTGGGTTTTTCTCTTTTTCCCTTTCTTTTCTTTCTCTATTTCTTTCTCGCTCATTGTCTGTTCCGGCTCCTGGAAATTTTAAATGGAAAATAAAAGGTCACCTTAGGAAACCTGCTGTCATCTCAGATATCCAGCTGAGGAAATCTACTCCCTTGCGGGAATTTTCCTTGATCTGTTTTCTCCCAGCTAACCTAACATGACAACTGGAAGAACAAACTGCAGGCAGAACAGGCTCCGCTTCCAGTGCCACCTGCAACAGCTGCTGGCATTGGACAGAGCAGAGAGGCTCCCCCTTTATTTTCTCATCCAGATAAGAAACCTGTCAGCATCCCATCCAGGAGTACTGGGAAAGTCACCTCAAGCAGCCTTACTGTGTGTCTGTGGCTGTTTTGGAAAGGCACCTACAGAACAATCATAATGGATTCCCTGTTCCAATATCAGCCATCCAAACAAAAATAGCTCTTTGAGAAAAGGGTCAAGTAATATAGAAGAACAATACAATCACAAAAGGAATCTACACCTTGGCTGCATTTCAGAGAAGAGATCATTCTTACCTTCGTTTTGCCCCATGTTTCATCACCAAATTTCTTCGCATACTTTTCATCATCAGTGATCAAGAAATTATCAAAAATAGTTCCAGATCTCACCTGCAATTAAGAAACACAGTGTGTCTTTATATACATTTGAATCAATAGCTCTGTGTTGCTAAATTTTTTTTCAAGATGGCAGTAATTAACGCACGAACCAGAAAGAGGCCCAACTGACCTGCCAAAGATCTAGACCAATGACGCTGATGTTCTCATAGACAGAAAGGCTTGGATCTGGCACATACTCAGGATTCGCAATCTGGGGATGGGGCCAAATGCCTTTGTAGTTGGGATTTGGGATTTTCCTGGGCCGCCACTCCCCCTGAAATAAACCAAATGTTCTCGGTTTATGGCTGCCCAAATGGCCACCTAATTCCTCAAAGTTCACTTCAAAACAAGGAAAAAGTGGCGCCATACTCTGTAGAGAGGATTCTTCAGCAGAGGAGGTTGCCAGGTGCCCTGTGCTGCATCATCCCAGTCTTTAGGTTTTTCAGCGCTGTTGTCCACAATGTATTCATCAATATCCCAATCCTATCACAGGGATGGGGGAAAAAATGAAAGGAAAGCAAAATGAGCAACTCCTAATATTGTGCCTCCCATCCATTACAGATCACCATATTGTGGCGTCTTTTTGGAAGCGGGATGTAACAGTATCATGGTGATTTGCTACAGCCATCTTCTAATATGTCTTTTTCAAACTCCCAGCTTTGAAATTCATTGGAGTTTTCCTGCCCAATTCCTAACTAGGCCTGATTCTGCTAAACTTCTGAGGCCAGACAAAGCACATTGAGTCCTACCAGTTGCTGTACCATATCCAGCCAAGTCTTTGATTCTCAAGACAAAAGTCTTTGATTCTCAAGACAAAATCAGTTTGGCAGCCCATCAAGAGTTAGCAGCTCCATTTGAGGGAAGAGAGCTGTTTTTGTGCTCAGGGATTTTACAGGTAAGCCATCAGGCAGTAATAGCATCTTATAGTGCTCTCTTCGGAGGTGACAAGCACTGGCAGATTATACTAGTGCTAGAGGTAACCTCTGCTGCAAAAATTGAAGTGGCCACTAGAGAACAAAAAAGGTAATTGTTCTCTGTAGCTCTCTGCTGCCATCAAGAGGTTGTTCTTGTCAATATGCACTGAGACTGATGGTTGCTCACCTGAGTGTTTTTGCCTCTTGCTTTGCTTTGACAGGCTAGCTTCCTCTGTAGGTGGCATGCTGACTCTAGCAGAACACATTCAGGTTGATTATTCTGAAGCCTGAAGGTGTAGCTGGGTCCCCATCTCTAATGGTTTCTACCACATCTGCCTTGATTCTAGTCACGCCACAGTCTCCAAACACCTTGAGCAAATTTAAATCTTCAGGGCCAGATTAGTTGACCCCAACACAAAACAGGGATTTTATGATTTACATGGAAACAAAGCTCTGAGAAATTCTGAAGAATAGATGTCACAGGAATATAAACACACATTTATAAAGCAAAACAGAAGAGCTAGGAAAGTAAAGACTGATCTGCCCAATTGCAATTCCATGTTAATGAAAAAGAAATAAATTTGTTACAGTGAGATAGAAACCCAGATATAATGCTTAGTAAGAGGAAGTGCAGATTTGCCAAGAAAAAACACCCTGCATTTTTATAAAAATCAGTTACTAGCTAATTTTTTTTACAAATATTATTTATATAATTTATCTTAGAATTAGCAAAGCAAAGGTCCTTTTTATATTCCAGTAGGCCATCTGGCTAATTGCCCATGAAGAAAACTCAGAGGCTGTAGCCAATCCAGAGTGCAGATAGTCATGGGTGTGTCTTGTGGCATACCTCTGCTGCATGAGCTACAGTATTTAGTTTCCAGGTGGAATTAATCTATTAGTGTGTGTGTGTATACACATACACATATATTTGTTTTTCATTTTTAATATTACCCATCCCAGTTATTTACTGAGTTATTTATTGGCTATTTAAATAAATTCAAGATGTGGTTTATCACCCATAGTATAAAATCCATTATGGTATAGGACAGTGATGGTTAACCTTTTTGGTGCCGAGTGCCCAAAGCGTGCACAAATCCACCCATGCATGCCCAAACCCCCAAAATGCAATGCGAGCGCCCTCCCATGCATGCGCCCCCACACACATGTGCTGCACCCTCCATGCGCTGTTTTGGCTTCCAGGTTGGTGCAGGAAGCTTTCTAGGCCCAAAACGGGGCACAGGGGGACCTCGCGCAGCACCCCTGTGCCCCTTTTTGGCTTCCAGGTGGGTGCAGGAGGCCTTCCAGGCCCAAAATGGGGCGCAGGGGAATGCACACGTATGAACCCCAAAATGCAATGTGAGCAACCCCTGTGCATGTGCCCTGCCCCCCACGCATGCGCATGCGTGTCCCGCACATGCGTCCCGCCCCCTGTGCATGTGCAGCAGAGATTCAAAGACAATCTGGCTGGCGGGAGGCGTGCGCACATGCGTGGTAGAGCTGGGCTGGGTTGATGGCTGGCATGCCAGGTGACATGGCTCCACATGCCACTTCGGGCACACGTGCCACAGGTTCGCTATCAAGGATATAGGACTTAGCTATTTGAGAAACCTCGCTCATTTCCATTGTTTCTGCCTACCCTGTAACAATTGACAGAGAGTGGGTTTGCTGTGGCTCCCACCTTTAAAGCAGTGCCATCTGATGGGAACTAGATGACACGCTTTCTCAGCTGTAGTGCCTGTCCCTCTGCAAGAGTATCTCCCAGATGGTTTGAACAGCCCTCCCCCTGCTGTTCTTTTAATTAAACTGAAGGCCTTCCATCGGCTCTGGAATAGGTAGGGATATATGCCCATCTTGAATGAGATTATTTTAATAACTGGGATATGATTGCGCCTTCGCTATAGCTTCTTTGCATTATTACATTTTTATTGTTTTATAGATATGAAGTCATTGAGGGTTGACATTATAAAGTCTATAAAATTTAATACTAAATAAATCAATAAGCACAGTTAAGAATTTAAACAAAAGTAAAACCTGATTAACATTAACGGTCTTTCATATCTTTCTAAATTGCAACAGGAAGGAGGCCAGGGTAGAACTCTGGAAGAAGTACATTGCATAATATGAAGGTAACCATTGAGAAAGCAGATGATCTAGTCTTATCATCCAAGCCCCTGCACATCATTGCTGGTGCAGAAATACCATTTCAGATTTCATGCATCTTCCCTGCAGATAGAATGAAGCTGCCTACAAATGCTGGCACAAAGAAATGGGAAGGTGCATATCAGCAGCTGCCCATTCTTCTTTTGCATGCCCTTCCACAAAAAGGATAAAACTTATAAGACCTGCTACATGTGTTTCCTACTAGACAAGGTACATGCTGGCTTTTCCTGTTCACCACTCATGCACCTTTTTCTATAAAGGAGGAAACAAGAATGGTGTTTCTCCGGGTCTTAAACAAATAAAAGGATGTTAGCGGGTGAATCTTTTAAGGAGTGGGTGGCCTTTTCTTCCTTAACTCCTCAATCTGCATATTACTTCACCTACCAGGCAAATGAAGGTTTGGATCTGATTCCTAGAGCAGACCTTTCATTTATATAATCTATTATTAATATAATATACCATATGATATGATACAATATCAATGTAAAAAAATGGAGGATGGGATTTTATCAAATTTACAGTTGACACAGAGTTTGGAAAACAACGGGGGGGGGGGGGGGGCGGGACCTGATCTTGACAGAATGAACACTAACTGAAGTCAACAATAATTTGGAGAGACAAATTCAAATGACAGCAATAGTACATACATAGCAAAAGGATCTCAGGATTGTAAATCATCAATCATATCAAAAAGATCTAAGGATTGTTCAGATCCTCACAATCTGAACAAAAGAGTGTAATGTATAGTTTCTATCTCATGAGAAGTAATAACTTGACTCTCTGTAGCACTAATCTATTTGTATGTTATTTGGCACACTGAGTCCAGTTGTGGATGCTGTACTTTAAAAATTGAATGAACTTGGTGAAGAACAATAAAAATTTGTCAGCATCTCCTAGGTGGGAACACTGAAAGTACTTTCAGCCTGAGAAGATCTAATGGCGTTTTTTAAACCTTCAAAAGGTTATCCCTAAGATGAAAAATGCTTATGCTCTGCTCTCACAAAGCCCTACATTACAAGGGAATCGTGTTTGATCAAGTGTTAGACAACTATTTTAATCATAAAATCCATACACTCTCCTTGTGGCTAGCCATTTGTTCGGGATGCCCTTGCTCTGGATTTTTCACATTGGACAGGGGATTGTCCACTTCCATCCTAGAGCTTCACCTCTGGCTTAGTGTCCTCTGGATCATCAATTTCAGCTTCATCATCCCAATTCTCTGGTTTCTTAACTGCTGGATCATTTATTCTCCTTGGTGGCAAGAAGTCCCAGTCATCTTCTAAAATGCCTAATATCACCAATTTATTATCAATTTTCACTTTATACGTGTGATCCGATTTTAAAACCAGTGTATATAGGTGTGTGAATCCATCCACCTAAATAAAATGTGGAAAAAGATAAATATTGGTTTGTTTCAACACCTTCTGTAAAACTAATTCAGACAGATGGCCATAACAGTGTGTAGTAACACCACGTAAGTCTAGTAAATGTGTAAAGTATTCATACAACAATGTTTGCTCTCTGTAAATGTGCATAGGATGTTAAGTTTACCATAATTTAACCAAATAGCACCTGCATTGTTTGCTATACAAAATATCACTTATGTGTGGTTTTGTCTACTAAAGCATATTGCAGTGAAAAGTATTTTTGAGTCATGCATGATTCCTTAAAATTATATGAGCATATGAACATAGTTTTCTTGGCAACAAATTATATTCTTCCATGCCTTTTTTTTCAATTTCCCAGTTTCCCAGTTTACAAACTTGGTACTCTTTTATTATATTTAACTGATGTTTTTTAACTGAGTTTGATGGCTCAAGATGAGAATATTATGGATCACAACTTTTAATTATCATGATTTTTTTATACTTACTTTGCAGCGAATTTGTTTCTTAACAGGATAAACTTTGTTCTTGTAGTTTAAAATGACGTGGACTTTCTTTGTATCAGAACCACATATATCAGGCCCTGAAACAGATAACAAAGTTTGCTTTTTTGTGTTATTTAAAGTACAGAAAATGCCTCAGATTATTTCAGATTGATAAAATCTTTGACTTTCTAAAAATAATGAAATTTTCTACCTATCTCCAGTAATAACTGCAGAGAGAAAGAATAACTGCAGAGAGAAAGAATCACAACTATCAGGATATTCTGTGATTAAAGCTTCTGATGCAAAAGCTAAAAGGGAGTTCTGGAAGTATTTTAGTCAAATTTATCTTAGATGAATTTTAATGAGTAATTATAGCTTTATACTTCTGCCTAGGATTCCCCCTTATAAATTTTGGGTTTTAGTACAAAAAGTTAGTGCCAATTTTGTTACACAATTTTAGGCAAGTTTATCAAAAGCAACTCACCAAACATGATGTAGTAAAGAGATTCCCCACTCATATTCTTTTGGTTCAGACTGGAGGGAAATAATTTTACATAACCACCACCACAGTCAATTTTCTGTTCATGCTTTACCGTATACTGAATTACCAATGATTTCCCCTTATTGCTGAATGGTTTAAATCGTGATGAAATGGCATAAAACTTTACATTTTCACTTGTCTGCAGACCTAGAGTATATGAGAAATCATTTCACACAGACACCAAAATTGTAATTAGAATTGTCAAAGTGCTTTGATTATCATAATAATTAGAAAACAATAAAAGCATAACAGCTGTTCCTAGCATGGGGAAGGGAAAGAGAGCACAAATATTGGACACTTATATTGGAAATGGAGAATAAGTCTTTTTAAACCTTCACGTTCTATGTTAAGATAATATAGTATCTTTATCTAGATAACAATACAAACTCTGAGCAGGGTGAGGCAATAAATAAATGAAGGGAGGGAGGGAGGATAGGTATTCAAGCAGAATAACAGAATAAGTGATTAGATTAACAGAATTGGGACTTTGAGCTGTAGGTCATCTAGTCTACCCCCCACCCCCAAGCAGGAGATCCTACACCATTTCTGATAAATGGCAGTCCAATCTCTTCTTAAAAGCTTCCAGTGATGAAGCTCCCACAACTTTCGAAGGCAAGCTGTTCCATTAGTTGATTGTTCTCACTGTCTGAAAATTTCTCCTTATTTCTAGGGTGAGTCTCTCCTTAATTAGTTTCCATCCATTATTCCTTGTCTGGCCTTCAGGTGCTTTGGAAAATAGCTTGACCCCTTCCTGTCCGTGGCAGCCCCTCAAATATTGGAACACTGCTATCATGTCTCCCTTGGTCCTTCTCTTCACTAGACTAGCCATGCCCAGTTCCTATAACAGTTCTTCATGTGTTTTAGTCTCCAGTCCCCTAATCTTCTTGCTCTTTTCTGCACTTTTTCTAGAGTCTCAACATTGGTGTAGTGACCAAAACTGGATGCAGTATTCTAGGTGTGGTCTTACTAAGGCTTTGTAGAGTGGTATTAGTACCTCATTTGATGTTGATTGTATCCCTCTGTTAATGCAATTTAGGATTGCATTGGCTTTTTTGGCTGCCGCTGCACACTGCTGACTCATATTTAACTGGTTGTCCACTAAGATTCCAAGATCCCTCTTACAGTTACAGCTATTAAGCCTGCTTTCACCCAGTCTATATGTGTACTTTTGGTTTTTCTTGCCTGTGTAAGACTTTACTTTTCTCTACATTGAATTTCATTTTGTTAGATAAGTTGGAAGGGACCTTACAGTCTTCTAATCCAACCCCATACTCAAGCAGGAAACCCTATAACATTTCAGACAATGATTGCCCATGTCCAATCTCTTAAAAAAATTCCAGTGTTGGAGTACCCACAACTTCTATGAACCTGAATTTAGCAGAAATGACCTCTGACTTAGAACCAAGGACAGGTAGAGAGAAGACAATAGCATACTCTCATGACTGGCTTTTAGTACTTATAATCTCAGTGTGAACTTTAAAAAAAAATATTCTAAGGAACAGAAATCATATCCAAATGATGAGCATCCATATAAATAATTATGAATTTCATATTAACTTCAAACCTTTGTCTGCTTCACGATCGCCGTAAAAATTTCCAGCTGTCAACCTAAATTTTCCATAGTTGGATTTATGCTGAGAGACCACCCATCTCTCCTTCCATTTTGCTGTTAACAAAAATGAAAATATTTGTCACCAAGTGGAACTGCTGGTAATAGCAAGGCAGGAACCAGAAACAAAACCAGAGACAGACAAAGCGTACAGTAAATACATAAAGGGCAGAGGGCTAATGATAGGTATAAAAAGTTGGAGTGGATAACACATGCAAATTATATGATCAAAAGTATTACATACATGTACATATGCACCTATCCCTGTACATGCAGTCACTGCAAATTTGGACAAAAATCAGATTAAAATGACAAGCACTCAACAAGTAAAAAACGTATGACATGGAAATGGAATTCAAGAAGAATGTTTAGATGCTTAATTGTCCTAAAATCAGCAGCGACTCTTTTGATGAAAAGAAACGAGCAGTTAAATACAGGCTACAACCACAAAAGATTTTTGGTCATCCACAAGACCATTCTTTTTGCAGCAAAGTCTTAACATGACTTTCCTGCTGGAAGTGGTTATAACTGCTACAGAGTAGTTGGGAAATCATTTATTCAGGAGAGAGAGAAGAAAAAAAAGGAAGTCATAGCTGATTGCAGGGATCATATTATTTTAGAAACATTGTAACAATATGTATGATACTTATTTAATTCTAGAGGTCTGAGTTGCTCTACTATATTATACAATATATCATATACACAAGATAACATAGAAGGGTTGAACAATGGAATCCTTTGCTTGCAGACATTTCATCACTCAACTAAGTAATATCATCAGTGGGAGTGAGTGTGGATTTGCTCCCTGTTTATATGTAATAGCTTGCTTGGCCAGTTTTGGTGTAGGGTGTTGCTTTCTCTTAATAGTTCCTTGTTTAGGATATTATTTTCTGCTTATTTGCCTAGGATTAATCCTTATTTATCTGGGCTGAGAGGATATGTTTTGGTCTTTTTGTTTCCTTCATATTTTTTTATTGTCTCTTGAATTGTGTGTAAATATGGTTTATTTCTATGTGTCCACTGAAGGCTGATTTGTCTGAATGCTCAACTTCCAGGAATTCCTCAGCGTTTTTGCATTTAGCTTGGTCTAAGTTGTTCAGTTTCCTAATTGAGTCAATTAAAAAGCTAAAAGGAAAAAAAAAGAGTAGAATACATCCTCTCCAGCAGCCAACACTCGGATAAACTGGGATTAACTCCAGGCAAACAATCAAGCAGAAAACCACATCCCCATCAAAACTGACAGGGAAAGCTACTGTATGTAAACAAGGAGCAACCCATGTTCACTGCACTGATGTTACCTAGGTGGATAATGAAATGTCTGCAAGCAAACAACCAAGCTCAGAGAGCAGTAAGGACTCCACTGCTTTATCATCCTAAAGATCTAAGTGTCAAATAATATTTACACAGTGATTTATTTTTCTTTTGTTTTGGGGATTTATCAGTATTTTAATTAATACTGAAAAAAAATCCCTGCAAAATGGAATATGCATGAAAGCTTTTTAAATGAATAAAAACCTAGATTGTACTATCTCTGGATGGGGCTGCTGCATATTTGTGTTATTACATTTATGGGTGGCTAAAGATATTGGTTTACAACCTCTACTTTGTCAAATATATTGGCTGACAACTTCCACTTCTCAAGGAAACCTAATTTGCTGTGAAATAACTTGAAACTGACACAAGTAAATGTCATCCATCATTATTTATTCCATAGCCAATAAAGTAGCCATGCTTTTGATTATGATTTAACAAATTCTTGAAACAATAGAACAAATGAAAATTGCATGAACATAATTATCGGTATTCCTAATATTTTGTAGCACACCCATTTGAGGCAATAACTGCAATCAAGATTTTCTGTAGCTCTGAATAATTTATCACATTCTTCTTGAGCTATCTTCTTCTCTAATTGTCTTAGTCTGATGGCTTTCTCCTCCCAAGAGCTGCGAGTTTCATCTCTTTCTATAATATTCTATTGGATTCAGATCAGGATTCATAGCAGAACAGCTATGAATTCAGAACAGCAGATTCAGAACAGTCCAATGCTTGCTTTTCATTCATTCTGGGGTCCTCTTAGATGCATCACATGTTGTGGGGTCATTATCCTGCTGGATGAGCATAACCTATAGCTGAGAGAGTTTTCTTATTTCAATGTGCCCTGAACAGATTCAAGCCCAGGTAACATTATACAGTTATAGTAGTTGGTTGATTGGTTGATTGATTGATGAGAGCCCCTTCCATGTCTTAATAAGGATGTTAGTATTTTTTAAAAAACATTTTTTCTTCTGTAAATATAGAGGTGTTGTGACATACCCAAAAGCTCTAATTTCCTTCATCTGTTCAAAGGAGGTTCTTCTAGAGAGGCTGTGGCTTGTCAACACATACATTTTAGCAAACTCCAGTCTGGCTTTTTCATGTCTCTTTCTTTCAGAAGTAGGATCTTCCTAAGTCTTCTGCGATGGAGCCACTTTCAGTCAGATGGTGACAGAACCAGGGTCTGTTTTGAAGATCCTCCTTTCATTGACCTTTCTGTTCAATCTTGTCAACTTTCTCTTTCAGCCATGATCCAGGAGGTTGGCTAAGGTGCCAGGGTCTTCAAATTTAAATTTCTTGATAATATTAACAAGAATGGTTACAGGATCACGAGGCTCTTTGGAGACGGTTTTACAACCTTTATCATGCTTAGCTATTACTGTGCCTTCTTCCTTTCCTCCTGACAACTCTTAGCTTTTCTAGTCTTTATTCACTAAGCTGTACACAATGATAGAAAATGTGAGTACTTGTCTCTGTTCAAACAGGCTGAATGATGAGATGAAAGGCAGCTATGCTACTAATGAAAATAGTTTCCTTGAGATCACTAAAGTCCAGGATCTTTTATCTTTTAATGGTACCAGTAATTAGGTTCACACCATTTTCATACAATTATTTACAAGAATATGTTTAGTGATCCATCAAAAGCAAAGTGTCAGTTCTATTATGGACATAAAATAAAGAATGCCATTTACTTCTGTCAGCTTCAATTTATTTTACCATAAATTGGGATTCTGTGAGGAAAAATTGGAGGCGTATCAATACTTTTGGCTGTGTCTCATAACCTTTTTGGTAACTCTCCTTTCACAAACTACCAGTATGTGCCAGATTGGGAATTAATATTTGATCCTGTATCACAGAGGGAACACCATCCCCTCCTTGTCCACTATCTTAATCCTTCCACCTTTTGCACAATATCACATCCATCACATTAACGGTTCTCCGGCCTTTGCAACCCAGATCCAATGGCTTCATTTACAGGAGCAGGGTGTTTAAGAACCATATTTACCTAATGAAGAATTTAATGTAAATACTATTTCATCACTGTTTGACCGTCTTCCCTTTTCATACCAAGCTTTAACATGTAAAAGACTGTGGCTGAGTTCCTATGGCACATATAGACAGGTCAACGAAGAGATAGTACAGGTAATTTAGTGACCACTTACAACGGCACTGAAAAAACTGACTTATGACCATTTTTCACACTTAATGACCATTGCAGTATCCCTACGGTCATGTGACTTATATTTGGCTGCTTGACAACTGGTTAACGGCTGCAGTGTTCCAGGGCCATGTGATCGATCCCCTTATGCAACCTTCTGACAAGCAAAGTCAATGGGGAAGCCAGATTCACTTATCAACCGTGTTACTAACTTAACTGCTGCAATTCCCTTAGCAAATGTGACAAGAAAAGTCATAAGATGGGGCAAAACTCACTTTGACAAATGTCTCACTTAGCAACATAAACTTTGGGCTGAATTGTGGTCATAAGTCGAGGACTACATACATATATATTTGCACATGTTCAGTGTGGCTATTAACTTTGGTTGGGTTCTTATGATTCAGCATGTTGCCCGAACTCAACTCCTAGGCTCATTTGTAGTCCAAATGGGCAACCCTTTAAATGGTTTAAGGCAGGTGTCAGCAACCCGTGGCTCCGGAGCCGCATGTGGCTCTTTCGTCCCCCTGCTGTGGCTCCCTATCCACCACTGGCTGCCCTCCCCCTTGCCCTTCCCTTCCCGTCACTCCTCGCCTGGCCTGACAGAGAGACAGAGACACAGAGAGAGATACCTGTTTCCCACAGAAAACACTGGGAACCACAAAACCTGGGTGGGCGTGGCTGAGGGGTGTCATGTGACTGGGTGGGAGTGAGTGATGTCGAGTTGGCCACACCCACCCAGGTTTTGAGGCTCCCGGTGTTTTCTTTTGTGTGGGAAATGGGTCCAAATGGCTCTTTTGAGCTGCAGACCCCTGGTTTACGGAATCATTTCGCCCCAGTGACTTGCCGATCGGACCCCGCCCCTTGCCCCGCCCCTGCTGCTGCCACCACCTCCGTCCAAAAACTGCTCCCGGAAATAGACCGTGCCATGGGCTGGCAGAGGCAGAGCTAAAGCCAAAATCAAGGTGAACGATCCCATCGAAAGACAGCAGAGAACAATCATTCCTGAAGCAACGGCTGTCGGAGGCCAACTCCCTATTCCACGCGCATTCAGAAATTCGCTCCTAATTGCTTATTTTCCCGCCTTTTTCGTCGGGGAGGGGATGCTCATTGGGTGCCGTTAGGCGTCCTTTCTCTGATTGGTTTTTTGCATTCGAGCGCCGACCCTCGCTAACTACTAGCCCATTGGTTCTTACGCGACGCTGATTCGCTGTCGGCTTTCAACCTCCCGGCCAATGAGGGAGTCCTGCTAGGATGGCTCTGGACGAATCAGGATCGAAGATAGTGGTATGTTCAGTTGCTAAACAACGCAGCGCTGGGCCGGGGAGAAGGACGCGTTCCTGCGGGGCTATGCGGAGGGGTGGCCGGCAGCAGTTTACTGGGGCTGAGGCCCTTCTGGCGGGGAAGCGGGTCGTCGCGAAAGGGAAGCAGGTGACGGTGACGAAGCTGTTTTACCTTTAACGTCCATAAATAAGCACACTGTATGTCTTTCTAAGTCTAAAATCTTAAACTTGATTTGTAGGAGCAAGAAGGGATTGGGCAGAACAAGCCGACCATCCGGGCCTCCAGTAGCAGCACTCGCTGTCTTTCCGTGATCCCCACGGACAGTGACCTGAGTAACCTCTCCAGCTCGAAGAGTCCTCGCGTGGGAAGGGAAGAACCGGAAGATGTGGGTCCTGCTGACACCACCCGACTGGCACAGCCTGGCAGCCGGTTCCTCAAGCAGAAGCCACAGAATGTGGAGGTGGACATCCAGCAAGCGGGCCTCGGTCCCGTCACGAGGGTGGGACTGGGTGCTGACTCCAAGGGGAGATCAAATGCCATCCTCAAAAAGTTGGCACAAATAGAGAGCAAGATCCAGAGCCGGAAGACTAAACAAAGCATAGAGCAGATACCTGTGATGGATGTTGAACTCTCATTGAGTGAATCTAGTAAGGATTTTGAATTGAGGACAGGCGGTCTGAAATTCCTGAAGAAGCCAGCTAGATTGAAGGAGAGTGTCAAGGCTCAAACGAAAAATGTGACTCTTGCAAACACAACTGGGGATAGCGAGGAAGATGCAGATAGATACAGACAAGAGGTTCCCCAAAAACCCAAAGGACAGGAAGATAAATTCAAATTCCAACCCAACGGAAAGGTAACTTGAGGTCTCTTTATCTTGGTGATTTGGACTGATAGCTGTTGGTGAAGAGGAACTTGACCCAACTTGCATCTCCATGTTTATTTTTCTCAAAGTTGGAATTTCTTGGCAAGTACAGATAATCCTCCACTTAACTGAGCCCAAAATTTCTGTTGCTAAGTGAGAATTTTGTTAAGCGAGTCTTGCCCCATTTTACGACTTTTCTTGCTACATTTGTTAAATGAATCATTACAGTTGTTAAATTAGTAACACGGTTGTTAAGTGAAACTGATTTTCCCATTGACTTTGTCAGAAAGTTGCAAAAGGTGATCACATGACCCCAGAACATGGGTGAAATGCTCCCAGTTCGGACCGGATCACTTGATCCGGTAGTGATGGCGGTGGGTGGTTCAGAGAATCGGTAGCAAAAATCCCTGTGCCCCCCCACCATGCTCAGCTGAGTCGCACGATCATCATATTTTTCATATTTTTACTTTTAAAAGCATTTTTTCTACAACCTTTTCCGACGAAAAAAATGCTTTTAAAAGTAAAAAAAAAAAAGCCTCTGAAGATCACGCGGCTCAACTGGGATCGTCAGAGGCTTTTCAAAGCATTTTTTTTTGCAACCTCTTGGCTGAAGAGGTGGTAAAAAAAATGCTTTGAAAAGTCTCTGACGATCCTAGCTGAGTTGCCTGATCGGCAGAGAGGCATTTTTTAAAAAGCCTCTCTGATGATCCCAGCTGAGTTGCCTAATCGGCAGAGGCTTTTCAAAGCATTAGAAAAAATGCTTTGAAAAGTTAAAAAAAAAAGTTGGCCACACCCATCCAATCACATTACCTCCCCCCACCAAGCCACGCCCACAGAACCGGTAGTAACAAATTTTACATTTCACCCCTGCCCCAGAACATTGTAACCGTCATAAATGTGAGTCAGTTGTCAAGCATCCAAATGTAAATCACTTGACCATGGGGATGCTGCAATGGTCATAAGTGTGAAATATGGTCATAAATAACTTTTTTCAGTGCTGTTGAAATTTCAAATGGTCGCTAAATGAACTGTTGTAAATGGAGAACTTCCTGTATGTGGTCTGACTCATCCATTTCATGGCTGAGGAAACTCTCTAGACCTGAGAATTAAAAATTTAGAACACTATGTAATTTTTTTCTACTGATCATGGATTCTACAGCTTAGATTTCTCTATTTAAAAAATTTGAACATAATATTTGGAAAGCTGATGATCCAAAGGCACGGAGCCATTTATTTTAAAAATCAAATGTTACTAGTAAGGATTAGCTGCTTCAGGTAGGAGCTTTTTGTCCCAGTTTTCTTCAGATACAATCCTAAGCACACTCATAACTATAATGTTCACAGATCCTTTATGTTTTGTTTCGTCTAAAAATACTTCTATTGCAAATGAATTACTTTGAAGACATTGATTTTGGAAACATGGTAAATGTTTAGTTCTTTCAATATTACAGAATCCCAAAATTAGTAAAATATCCTAATCATCTTTCCTTCCCTCCCTGCTTGTTTCCCTTCCTTTGCATTAATTCATCCTGATCCAGTTGCCACCAGAGACATCTTCCAATTTAAGATCTCTGCCTGAAGAAAGTCAAGTGAACAGACCTCTATATCTTTCTCTGTACTCACCAAACAGGGATACAAGAGCAAGCCATATAGCTTCTTGTTCCTCCTCTCCATCTACGAAAGATAGTCCAGCAGATACATTATCCCATAATAGGAGCTCCAACTGCCAGAGGAAATCTCTTTCTGAACGGAGTATCATCCGATCCTTGGATGAGTTGTTCTCAGAAGTGACTGATATACACAATGATATTTCCAGCAACAGTGGTGAGTTAAACAGATCACTTTGTGATGGCATGCTCTTTGGAGGAGTAAAAACTTATTGTGGTCCCGAAGTTGCTGAATTGTAATTTTCTGTATTTGGGTTCAGCGAACTTTGGAAGACTACTAAATTCCCATCTGTGTTTACTATACAAAAAGTAAATAGATTAGTAAACCCATCAGTTGCCCAGAGTCTCTGGAGAAATAACACAACTGACCTTTAGGATTATTTCTTTTAGGAAAAGGGGCATCTCAAAGTAAAAGATAAGCAATAGTATTTAAAAAGAATGGGAAATGGTTTGACATTTTCTCCAAAGGTTGTCCTTGGAGTAACAGGTACTGGTAGACTTTGGTTTACATCCATTTGTTCAGCAATTGTTCCGTTACAGCAGTGCTGAAAAAATAGACATATGACCAATCCTTGAAATTCTATCTGTTACCTCCGTGGTTGTGTGATCACAATCCAGGCATTTGTGTGCCTGGTATGCAATTACAAAGACAATCCATGAAGCCTTGCTTGCTTGCTTTGCTTCCCACAAGCAAAGTCCATGGGTTAAGTCCCCCTAAATTTTCTGCACATTCACCATGCCATGGTGGTGCAGTGGTTAGAATGCAGTACTGCAGGCTACTTCTGCTGGCTGCCTGCAGTTTGGCACTTTGAGTCTCCAACCTGGCAGTTCCAGGTTGACTCAGCCTTCCATGCTTCCAAGGTGGGTAAAATGAGGACCCAGATTGTTGGAGGCAAGATGTTGACTCTAAACCGCTTAGAGAGGGCTGTAAAGCACTGTGAAGTGGTGTATAAGTGCTATTGCTATACCCTCCATGGAAAAGCCTTCTTGCATTTGCACAGGGCTGCACTTTCCAGCCCATGACCTTCCTGTGCTTACATAGTACTATAGCACTCCTTCCCTGGTTTCTCTTGTGTGTACCCTATGCCTGAGCTCCCCCAGCCCCTGCCGCACCCCCATGCTCCTTACTTGGATTCCTGCTACTTCCCACTTAACAACCTGTGCTTCTTGGGGTTAGAGTGGCAACCAGGACTGCTTGGATTGTCACTAAATGCTGTTAGCATAAAGTATGTATGCTAACATCATACTTTACAACCACAGCAATCCTGGTCCCATCATAACCTGAGAACTAGCTGTACTATAGAATTATGAAAATTACATGAATTTTATGCAATATATTTTCTGGCACTAGTAACATTTCGAGGACTGTATTGAGTTCTCAGAAAACTAAATTATTAGCATTGCAGTTAAATCCTATGCAGAGTTTTGCTTTGGTCTTTCCTCCCAGTTTTGAGCTGTGACTTACAAAACCTGGCTATAGAAATTCTTCAGGAGAAAAAAAGCAATTGTTGAAATGCTTTCTGTGGAAATCATGACAAAAGTGGCAAGATATCAGCAAATAAATAACATAAGGTAGGATATGAATTCTATCACTAGATTACCCTAAGTGATATTTCTTGTTGCTGTAGATTTCAGAGTGAATATTTTGAGCCTGGATGAACTGGAACCCTGCCAGAAAACAGAATTAAAAGAAGAGGTAAAGCAACTCTCGTGTTTTCAATAGGAACTAATCTATGCATCGGTATTGGTCTGTGTCATCCTAGGGATCCTTTATTAAGGAAGCAAAGATTCTGGACTGTTGGGTCATAATTGTTTTCTGCTAATGCTATCAGAAAAAAGCAGTCTTGTTCTGACTAGCATGTAAGGATGGAGGAATCTGTAACATCTGTTCATTTGTTCCAAGATAACTATTGCAAGGAAATATGTTCTTTTTTGCTTGCTTAGCTTTCATTTTGTGCTGCAGTCTTGATCCATGCTGATAGAAAAACATCTTTCTCAGGTAATACAACCAGTTGAGAAGTCAAACAAGAACTTAGGAGGAACAGTTCTGTCTCCTGCTAATCCTCAAAGCCTCTTTAAAACCTCAGCTGTGTCCTTGGAGGAAGAGGAAAACCTGGAAGAAACTGAGATATCTGAGCAGCTAAGCAGCAGTTCTGTTGGATATTCCCCCTGCAAGGAGGAAAGCCTCAACAATACCGAGTATTCTGAAGATTTTGAGCCCTCATCATTTTCTCCCACATCTAAGGAAACAGAATCGTCTTCTGAAAAGTCAGATGACCTTTTGGGTGCCACAGTTCATTCCATCCAATCTAATTTATCTTCTCCTTGCTGCCCTTCTGTGGCACCCAAGTGCACCAAAGCCATAAAAAAGGTAGAGGTGAAAGAAGCAGCTGTTCAGGCCGGTTCCTTCTCACTTGCTTATCATAGGTTACAATGTAAGTCAATCAACATGCGGTGGATTAAGATGCTGATTGGTTTTTAGAAATGGTGCAGTTGCCTCAGCCCCTCTGCCATAAAGTGTCTTCTTTTCCTTATCCCATAGATGATATTCCTGCTGTTGTTGGCCATGCAATACAGCAAAGTTCTGCTGAAGCTCCGTGTATTAGCAGCCATAAATTGAACATGGAAGTCATAGAAGGTAATACCTCTCGGACGCCTGATGAGCACCATCCCTTATTTTAGTTAACTTTACAGGATGGCGTATGCCTTGAGTGTCCCGTTTGTTCCTCATTATGGAACAAAATTACATCATTATGGAACTGTTACCGTTCCTCATGATTGGCCATTGTCATTTAAGTAATTTGTAATGTAAATGAACTTCATTTTAAAACCCCTCATGTGTCAACCTGGTGCATTCTGCAACCCTGATTATACCTGAAATCCTCTAAGTGAAGGTAGCAGGAATTGAGCCAAAACTTGCAAAGTCTGAACTCCATTGACATACATTTCCTCCCTAAGGGGTGATCCCATCTGTAGAAATTGCCAGAAGCAAAAACATCTTAGATTTGAAGCATATCTGCAATCAAACTGCTTTTCCCGAGAGACCTAGTTATAGCCAGTCAGAGCAATTAAGCTATGCTTGTATCTTTTTGCCTTCTGCAGCTCTGTCGATGTACAATCCATCTATTTCCACGTTGAATAACATGTTAAAGCAAAACTTGCTGCTTATTCAGCAGTCCATAGAGATCAATCGACATCTTCATGCCTCCTTTGTGGCATCGCTGGAAGAGGAGGAATACCGCTATCACACCTTGGAAGAAGCCAAAATGGTAATTTTTGTAATCCCTAGATTATGTGCACTTAAAAAGTGCACATAAATCTATTTTGCAGATTTTCAAAGCTAAATTTATTGTTTTATTCTTGCATTTTGAAACTGACATTAAAGATCCAGAAATGGAGTCTTAAATAAAAATGTAAATAATGTTGCAGATACTTAAGTCTTCCACTATCATCCATTCTTGAGATTTAAAGGGCTGATCTAGAAAGTTTTGTGTATCCCATCTAGTACTTAGGACATGTATGGGAAATATAGCAAAGGGATGCCTTTCGTAATAGTCCCTATCATTTAGGTGAATTAACTCAGTTGCTGCATCAGTCATAAAACAAAACCTCTATTTTAGCTTTTGAGAATCGCTGACGGGCCAAGCTTCAGTAACAATATCTGCAATTTTTAAGTGGTAAATTTCAGCTCATAAACAACAAATTTTAAATAACAAATCCGTACTTTCAAAAAGTGTTATTTCCAATGTCTTTTTTGTTTTGGTTAAAAATAAAACCAAATTTTTGTGTACATAACAAAACAAAACAAAAAGGAAAAAGGTATGAGTGTGTTAAATTGTTCCAAACAATTTAATATTAACAAAAATTGTTCATTTTTTACATTGCATTTGTAGTCTCCATATTCCAATGTTCAATATGTAGCAGTTAAGGTTGCTGCTTCAATCAAATCTAATTTAAAGTTTGCTTTTATTTTTTACAAACAATCTGTATTATTATTTTTAAATGTAGGGAGAGAGTATGCTTATGCACAATGCTATTTAAATCTAGTCTGCTTAATGGTGATGAGTGAGTTGTTCGTAGGAAGCCCAAGCTAGTGTTGAGGATCAGGATAAAAATTCTGGTTCTAGTAATGGACTAGATGAGATCTGACATTTTCTTAACAGGTGGTTTGTTTAGGTCAATTTTTCTCAACCCCAGGAACTGTAAGGTGTGTGGACTTCAACTCTCAAAATTCCTGAGCCAACATGAAGTCTGCACATCTTAACAATCACTGAGGCTAAAAAACAACTGATCTAAACATTGGTTTAGTTGTTCTGAAAGAGGTTTTGAAAAATAGTGCTCATCTCAAGGCATATTTTTAGATTAGGGATTGGCAACCCATGGTGGCAATATGGAATCTCCCCATGATCCCATTTGCCATCTCCAGAAAGGATAAGGTTAACTAGTTTTGCCCTACACCAGTTGCAGCCAAATAAATAAAACCAAATCATACCAGTCATGACCTGTATGTACACTCCCAATAAAAAAAGATGTGTTTTAAAGTTTTTCTTAGGAGGAACAGGTGTCCTCCGTAGCGCATAGTACCTGTAGAGTTTACACTACTGTGACAATTACAGGACTGCTGGAATATATAATTTGGTTTCAGGCTGTACCTTGGTAATCCTTTGCCTTGATTACATGCAATACATTATGCATGTGTCTGCCTCTGAGGTAGTTTGGAAATTTCTTAGCACAATAGAGAGTAATTGAAACTAGGCTGTTATAGTTTCATATTGAATTAATTTTACATGATCTTCATTGGGTCAAAATTAATTTCTGGTTCCAATTCAAAGTGCTGTTGTCCTGTAGGAACAATAGGAATGTTCCCAAATTTCTTAGCCAAACTTTTCTTTTAAGGATGAGTTGGGATAAATGACTCACCTGAAGCTTTGGAATGTATTATCCAGCAAGGTACTTTAGACACACATCTTTCCAGTGCAAAGACATTGTGTTACACTTGAATATTTTATTTTTTTAAAAAACTGATATTAATAATTTACATTGGAACAAGAACATTACTGATAGTCTCCTATTATGTTGTTATAGTTTTAGATCCTGCATAGCTTCATTAATTTTATATTTGTGGTTTCAAAGTGCTGCAATCTTAGTTTTGAAGATTGGCAGAATTTTTATTTTTTTAAAAAATACATTGTTATAGTTTTATCCTTTGATATTAAAGACGATTCTAGGATATGGCTGTATCATCAATATATATTCCCATACAGAAATTCATAATTCCAAGCACCCCGATTCAGAGTAAAGAAAGCTGTGGGCATGGAGTGTTTTGGTACATTATCTTGTTTTTATCCTGCTTCGTTTCTTGCAGTATATTCAACAGCACAAGCCCCTGCCTTTGACCATGGAACAAGCCTTGCAAGAACTAAAAGAATATGAACAAATGGCTTCTTAGGCTCCTAAGTGCTTTTCAGGCCGATAGACAACCACAGTTTTAGAAAGAGGCTAAAGAAGTTATTTCTTCAGTCAAGCACCAAGTCTTGGGAGTCACAACTTGAAATATGCATTCAACTGGATTTTTGAAGAGAAACCTCAACAGGGATAAGGAATGACTCCTCTTTACCACATTTTGATGTAATTATGCAATGTACAATTCAGTGCTGCAAATTAAAGTCAATCTCTAAACTTTCCTCTACATCAAATGAATAGTATCAAATGAAACTGAGAAAATATTCTGTTGCTGCATCGCCTATTAATAAATCCCATCCTTATATAGAAAAAAGTTTTTATTGGAAGGCAACAGTAAATACAAGATGGTAGCTGACTCATGACAGAAGGGAGTTGAAAGATGAATAAATTTCACAGCTACAGTAAGTCAGTCTACAACAGTTGCTACCTTATGTCAAAATGGATGGCTGTGAAAGAACAATTCTATTAGACAGGGAGGAAAATGGTTCTTTCAGTTCGCTCAGGGCAAGCCTTGGATCACTTAGAACTGCTGGTCTATGGGCACCCACAGTTACAAAAGATGTTTTCAGACAGGGCTTCTAGGAATGCTTCGTATTTTGAAACAAGCAAGGAAATGTGATGGTGCTACAGATGAGTCAGTCTACAGCACTCCTCTTAATTCTTCTTAAAAGGATATATACAAAAATATAAAAGGCCTAAATTTTTTTTTTCTTGTTACAAATCCTTAAACATCTAGAAGTAACTATTGAGTGGTTAAGCCCTCTGTTCTGGATGGAGCTGTGATGGCTGCAGAGGGGTATCTTGGGGATTTAGAATGTACAGTAGATTCTTGATTCATTTGCCCAGTACTTGGTAGCTATCTGGCTTCCTCCACTTGAAACACCATTAGCCTTTAGGAGAAAAATATAATTGTCAGAAAAATATAAATTGTGAATCGGGGAGCTTGAGTACGCTTCTGAAATGATCAACCCCTTATGCGCTAAAAAAAAGTAGTTTCACACTTGAAATGAAGTTTTGATTTCAAAATGTTTTGCATACACATGCTATTAATTTATATAGCCAATCCAAAGGGAAAGATTTGCTATTGGTTTACACTGCTTGCAATTTCAACGCATGCAGTTGTTACTGGGCGTCTTTCAATTGCACCCAAGCTTAAGCCAAACATTAAGAATTTAACATTATTCTTAGAAAGGTAGATACTTCCTTTTTATTCTTTTAAATATGCATACACTACATTCAAAAAGACAAAAGATGGTTCACAGCAGCACCTTGCTGTGCTGCTTGTTAAGCATTGGTACCAAAAGCAGCCAACACATCTTCCTAAAACAAGAATTCCCTTTTAGCCAAAGGCTTGCTAACCTTATGGAAACTATCAAAAAAATTATTTGCCCTGATTATTGTTAACCTGCTGAAGTGGGCACTTACTTTCATCTCTGGCCTTCATACGAGCAATAAAGGAATAGCTTTTGTTCCTGCGATAATTCTCATAGGGATCATCTAGGGATACTCCCACACCCTTATACTGATCCCATTTGTCTCTGATATCCCCTCCTTTAATAGGGTCCTGGATCCCTTGTTCCTTGGCACCCAAGCCCCCAGATCCACTCCATCCTGAAAAACACAGAATAGCATGATCAAGCACACAAAAATGTTCCAGTTGCCAACCAATAGAATCATGTCTATGTGTTCACTTCCAGTCATTCCAGACCAATTTTGCTCACTTCATGTACAGATCTGCCTCAGGAAAATTCTTCCAGCAGAGGAAATCCTGTATAAAGAAGTAGATTCAGGACCCTGGATAAATATTTCACAAAGTAGGCTAGAAAAATATTTGGAAGACTTAGGCTTTTTGCAAGTAGAGTAAGACTGCAATTCTTGCCGTACAGACATTATTGACAAAATGCAGCCAATGATTCAGATGGGCCTAGATTCCCTCATCCATGGTTGAGTCAATGGGAAATGCAAACCATTCAACTCCTTAAGCATATTGTTGGAATCTTCCATATCAAATATAGGGTGCCATTTTCTTACAGAATTACAAGGATTAAAAATTTCAAGTTACAAAAGATTTGAAAACTGCAGCTAAAGATTGAGCATGTTGTGCAAATCTTGGTTCAGAGAAACTCAACACTTCTGTTCTCAACTCAATTGGAAATGAAGTCCCCAGATTCTTTGTACATATGGGTAATAGATACATTGGCCGAGAATTCTGGGAGCTGAAATCTCAACACACGTGTGGGAAAGCAGTGATTTCTCCATACAGGGAATGCATTTGGAATGCTGCCAGAGAGAAATAGGCAGTCTTTCTTACCCATTTTCACCAGCATCTGATGTCCTTTATTCTCCTCTCCAAGTCTGGATTCTGGTATGGGAGGTCCTGAGCTGGAGCCCAATCCAGCTGCAGAGCTACATCAGTAAGCAGAATATAGTAAATCAGACCTTTTATATATTCTTGGTTAACACTTGCTGAAGAATGACTAAATGAAGACAACTATGGCAATGGCAAAGAATCTACATAGGATTTTTTTTTAAAATAGAGTTTTAACTACTGTGTTAGATAGTTCCTCAAACATTTCAGCCTTTTGCTCCCTTCTGAACAAAATCTTTGCAGAATGAAAAAGTCAAATCTTACGGAGGTGTCTGACTGCGAGATCGAGACCGGCGCCGCCTACTAGGGGAGTAGGATTTTGATCGGGACCTGGAGCGGGAGCGACTTCGTGAAGAGCGGGATCTGCTCCTACTCCTACAAAATAAAGAGGTGAAAATTAGTTCCATTCTATAGACCAGGGGTCTCCAACCTTGGCAACTTTAAGCCTGGCAGACTTCAACTCCCAGAATTCCCCAGCCAGCTGCTATAGACTACAAACGTACATTGTATGTTTCCTGATTCCTCCCTACCAATAAGGAAAAGCCTTGGAAAAACCTTGGATTTATTGACTGATACTAAGGAAGTAATCAGAAGGTATCTGTCAGGCATCAAAGACCAGATCCACACCTGAAGGTTCAGTGAAACTGATTTATTCCTAAAAGGAATACAAATAGTGAAGGCCCCTGGACTGAAAGGCAAAAACGGAAGTAGTATGCTCAGTCTCATAGTTGGGTAGACTAGATTGCCCTGATAGAGGGGTCCCACTGGAGAAAAAGCACTTAATCTCTCCCCTGGTATATGTGACAAAGTGAGGAGAACACGTGACTTAGAGGTTAATACATTTACCTAATAGGCAAGCATCCCGGGTTTGAATCCCAGAAGGGTATGGCTAGCTGATGAGAGCTAAACAGCTTGAAATAGATCTATATTAGTCTCCCTTTATTTCTTTGTCGGTAAAACATAAATTTAACACAAGAGCTACAACTTAAGACAAACACTACTTCTGTAGTTTTCCAACAATAACATTCAAGCTCCTTAGGAGACAATACAGAACGGTACAATCGCTAGCCAAACAGAAAAATCTTCCCAACCGTCTTTCTAAACCTAGTCCCCCCCCCCCAAATTTTTTTTACCTGGACTGAGACCGAGAGTAGGACCTTGATCTGGAACAGGATCGAGATCGAGACCTTGAATATGAGCCAGAAGATTTTGAAGATCTTGAATTGGAGCGGGAAGAAGACCGTCCTCTGCTTTTAGACCTGCTGCGGGATTGTGAGGGACCACTGCACCGGCAAAAGGAGGAAATAAAAATGTATCTTTAACTGATACTGAAAAAGCAGCATGCAGGCATATCTAGCAATATGAATGCTGGAAGTGAATCTGAATTTAAAATATGATCCAGTCCTGATGCACATTCATAAGCAAGCAAAAAAGATAAAAAGCTTCGGAAGGTGAAATAATTGATACCTTTCACAATCCTGTAAACTTTGTTAATATGAGATGGGTTTACATGCCAAGTGCTTGCCAGCCTAAAATAAGGTCACATTTATGTTTGAGAAAGTGTTTATGATTGAGATGCATTCTGCCTATCTGTAAGTAAATTTGGACCTATGCAAAAACAACTTTCCACATTTATGCGTCACATATACTACAGTACTGTACAATACTGTACTGACTACTGAAAATTCAATGTTGCCTATGAGGTTTTGTACTTTCACTAAGATAACATGAATGAAATGGCTACCTGTTTCTTTTCTCTTGTCCTTTGCGGCGCCGGGCTCGCATCTTTGCTCTAAAGAACTCGTACAGTCCATTCTGCTCCCAGCCCTCACTGAAATAAGAAAACAAGTAGAAAAAGGGGAATGGGGAGAGAGAAATCAGTTTGCCTGCTTGTTTGTTTATCAAATGTATTGGCTGCCCATCTTACCGTAGGGTAACTCTGGGTGACTTACAATATTAAAAAATAAATAGAATGCTACAAAACTATAAAATATACAAAATAGAACAGTTAAAAGATGGGTGGAGTGGAGGTGGGATCTGATATTAATCTATAAGCCACCTCCAACACAAAGTCCTTCCTTTAGAGCACCAAGCCAACTAGGCAATAGCAATAGCACTTAGACTTATATACCACTTCACAGGGCTTTTACAGCCCTTTTTAAGCAGTTTACAGAGTCAGCATATTGTCATTAACAATCTGGGTCCTCATTTTACCGACCTCAGAAGGATAGAAGGCTGAGTCAACCTTGAGCCTGTTGAGATTCGATCTGCCAAATTGCAGGCAGTCAGCAGAAGCAGCCTGCAATACTGCACTCTAACCACTGGGCCACCGCAGCTCTTATAAGCAGAGCAGAGCCAGGTCTTTAGGCTCTTAAGGAAGATCAGGAGGACTGGAGCTGACCTGACTCCAGGAGGTCAAGATGTTCCAGAGGGCAGGTGCAAAAGCAAAGAAGGCCCTTGTGGACCTCACCAGACTCTACTTCTGTAAAGATGAAAGTTCATGGCATTTCCTGCTGTAATCTGAAAATGCTAACAGTCTAGAAATTCTCCAGATTTGGAGCAGTCGGAAATCAAAATGATCAAGACTGCAGAATCCGTGGAACACGTAGGCCTAACTCAATCTTTTTTACCTGTTTCTTGGCCTATCGTGGGATGGGGGACTATAAAAGGCTTCAACTGCAGCCAGTAATCTCTCACTGGGAGGCATCGGAGGGGGCAGGCGGATGTCCTTGGGATCCAAAGGCTTGTATTCGTGATCTTCCAGCTAAAAGGAAAAAAAAAAATCATAGACTCAAATGAGGCACTTGAAAAACACCACCTTGCAGTGCGAACGGAGCTAAATGTCCGGTAACTGCCGCAAGGAGAAGTCACAAGTGGAAACACGTTACCTGGCGTTAAAAGAAGCTAGGTTCCTAACACTGATTAATTATCAGCCCAGACACCTTGCCTCTCCTGCAACCATTCAGGAGAAACATTCATATGCTTCTGACAAAGCACAAGTTTCCCTTGGAGAGCCCATAATCCAGTCGTTCCCAAATCAACTACTGAAAGCACTTACTTTGACAAGAGGAGCCATGAGTCCAGCAGGAAGATCGAAGTAAGGGACGTTTGGCACCAGGCTGGGGTCATCGTGGTTAACGTGAGGTGGCCCCTGCCTGCGCATGTGAGGTGGCTGTCCATTGAAGCCATGGGGAGGAGGTCCAAAGTCAGGATGCTGTGGCCCACCCCACGGAGGGTGTTCACTTATTCCAGGATGTGGCATGCGGTGCCCAGGGTGGTGGTGAGGCGGTCCAATTTCTGGAAAGGAATATGAGAAGTTCAAACTTGAAATGACTCAAGGCAGTCTTTTTGAAAAGGGATTTATGCAAGTAACAAGAGCAGGGCAGAGGACACAGACAGACAGGAATCCTTTTTTTTCAGTCCAGAAACAAGGTTAGAAAATGGAGATACATTCTTCCCAACCTTACCCCACCTGAGTTCTTCACACACATCAAAATTGTCACACAAAGGTTAGCTAAACCAGAGGGTCTCCAACGTTGGCAACTTTAAGACTTGTGGACTTCAACTCTGGGAGTTGAAGTCCACAAGTCTTAAAGTTGCTAAGGTTTAGAGACCCCTGAGCTAAACTGTGACTACTTTCCTCGGCAAGGATTTATAAACTCAACTTGCCCCAATAGCACCTGCAGGATTTCAAGGGCCTTTTCCAACAAGCCCTGTTTCAAATAGGGTGCACAAAAAGAGGGATCAGAACAGCTAACCTGTAAAGAAATAATTCATGCAAGGACAGAGAATAAGAAAGAGGACAGCTGGTGCAGGACAATCACTGATCAGCAGATTCAAGCCAATACCCAGAAGTCAAAATTCTAGGCCAAGCAGATCAGTGGACTGGGCTTTATTAATAAAAAGAGCCCCTCCTATCCCTTTGGGGCTGAAAACAGCAACTTCAGCATTTCTTCATACATTATAATTGTTGCAACAATCAGTTTTTAAAAGCCCACCACTTCTGGGCAATGATGAAAAGGACCCTGGTTTTGTTTTAAGGGGGTAGAAAAACCAGTGACCACAAGCATCTATTTAGAAAAGCCATACCTTACCGAAAAGGTATTCAGAATTTTAAGTAGGAACACACACACGCCTCCTTTTTCATTTTTCAGAATGCGCTGCTTGTGAGCAGACTGAGGATTTCTCAAATAGGCAAAGAATTTTAAAGGATCCTTGTGACAAAAACCGAATACCACACCAGTATAGCAATCAAGACTATAACCCCATTCTCCCCAGCCCTACTATCCACTCACCTTGAGGGAAATCCCCCTGAGGATAGTCAAAGCGATGGGGATATGGAGGCCGTTCGAAGGGATGCCGCGGGGGGAAGTCATCCTGCATGAAGCGAGGTGGGAAGCGGTTGAAGTTATGTGGATGAGGAGGCTGATTGAACTGAGGGTGCTGTTGGTGAGGGGGGAAAGGCCCTCTAAAGTGAGGTGGGCGCTGCATACGGAAAGGGGGTTCTCTCTGGTTTCCGGCCCATGGCGGCTGCTCATGCTGGTTGTTCCAGGGGGCTTCAAACTGATTATTCCAGGATGGGTCTGGCTGGTTGTTCCAGGGAGCTTCACGCTGATTGTTCCAGCCAGGCTCCCTCTGTTCGTTCCACATCCCCTCGTGGTTACTGTTCCATGGAGGACAGTGGGGAGGACCCTGGTGGTGTGGGAATGGAGGTTGATCGGGAGGCTGCAGAAGGAAAGACACAGAGTTAGTTGATTGGGGAGGGCTGCTCGGAAAACCAAGAGCTTGACTAAATGCTAGTCAAGACGTGACTAGCTTGACGTGAAGATCTCACATGAGATCTTCACGTCCAGAAATACGTCCCACTCTATACATCCTAGACCTTCTACTAGTACCTGCTGTTGGCCCCAAGGTGTGACAGGATGCGGCTGATCAAACCAGGGTGGCTTATTAGGAGGAATGTGATCATGAGGCCCAGGTCCACGAGGTCCAGCTGCAGCAGGATCAGGAGGCCCAGCTCCGGTGGCTTCGTATTCTGTGGAGCTTGCAAGGGGCAGCTGAGCCTTCCCTTCATCTGAAAACAAACCGCAATGTGAGAAAGGACAGCCTCTTCCCTGGGCACGGCATAAAATCAGCCCAGAGGAGATCGCTTAGGGCACTGCCTCAAAGCTTTGCTCTGCTCAGGGCAGCTTGTTTTATTGGATAACCCCATCTAAGGAAGTCTAGTCATTAATAGTCAGAATGCCCCCTTACTGCATCCCCAAAGTTCTCAGACAGCCAAACCAGAGAGTTGAGCGGTGTTTCTCAACCTTGGCAAATTGAAGAGATGTGGCCCAAACTTGGCTGGGGAAATCTGGGAGTTGAAGTCCATGCCTCTTCCAAGTTGCCAAGGCCGAGAAACCCTGCATTAGAAGCCATTCTCTAGAGCAGGGATGTCAAAATCAATTTCATTGAGGGCCACATCAGGGTTGTGTTTGACCTCGGAGAGGCGGCGGGGGAGGTGGGGGGCATGGCCAGGACATCACTCATGTCCGGGACGTCTGTGGTGGCCTGAGTGCTCTGCCAGCAAAAAACGGCTCCTGGGCATGGCCGTCCCCCCCAAGCTTTGTTTTTGCTGGCAGAGTGGCAGGAGACCGTCGTGGCCAAAAACGGAGCCTGGGATGGCTGCACGTGGCCTTCCCAAGCTCCGTTTTCACTGGCAGAGGCACCGCGGGCTGGTCCTTTGCTGTTTCCAGGGCGGCCCCATGGGCCCGCGGGCCTTGGGCTTGACACCCCTGCTCTAGAGACTCAGCAGAAATAGAAACTCTTTGTCCACTCAGAAGTGCTGTACCTGCTTGCGTAATGGAAGTAGCTGGAGGAGGCGCTAAGGCTGGAGGAGCTGGTTTCACCTCACTTTCCAGTGGGGGGATTTGCATCTGTGGCGGCGGCTGCTGTTGCTGTTGTGTGAGGCTGCTGACAAACTCCTCATGCTGAGTTTTCAAATTCTGAATCTGCTGCTGAAATGCAACCTGAATTGGCTGCACAACATTGGCATATTCTGTGATCAGAGTAGCCTGCAAAGGGGAAGGGGAAGAGAGAGTTGGAAAAGGAAAGATGTTTTAAAGTACCAATATCATAAGTGAGAGTCCTGCCTAAGTATCTTGCTCTGTCTCACATGGCATTTTTCACCCAATGCCCATAATCAGATCAATTATCAAGCTAGCACCTGGGTTTGCATAACATACTCAGCCCAATCAGTTTGTTTTAGTATTTCAATAGTGAATTAATTAAATTAATTAATTTAATTTGTTAAATCCAGTTTGTCTCTTTACTATAATTTTCATTTCAATGTATTTGTAAATTTAAATAAGGTTGATGTTAGACTCCAAAATTAAGAGATACATGGTGACTCTTCCAAGCTGAATTCTTTAGGGATCCACACCTATAGAAGAATCTTGTCAAACTGATCTGTATCTGTATCTACCATACACTCTGAGAACCTTAGGGACAGGCTGTCTTCACCCTCTTTCTCTTGCATAAAATATTTGGACTGAGCAGGCGCTTATTCCTCCTGAATGTACCCTGTCCCTCCTGGAAATCCAGTGTATTACATTCCATTAAAGGCAAGTACACACAAGATTGTTACTAGAGCTGTCCAAGGCCTTTATCGGCATTTTATTCTGCGTAATGAAATTGCTGTGTTTTTCTTTGTGTGTTTCTGCTTTGTCCTCATGAGCCTTTGGGTACACGTGTGCTGGGAAGCACAGGGCAGGCTGCATATGCTCTGCCCCAGGTCACATGACAAGGGAAGGCGGCTTCAAATGGAGAAATTGACAGTATTCTAATCTATCCCAACAGCCTCCATCTTAAGGATACATCGCAGTATGATGCTTTCCTCCACAGACCCAGTCTGATGTAGCCTTCCTTTTTGTATTTCTTTAGCAAACCTCCTTTGCCATATTAATTTGGTTCTGTTCTGTTTTTGGGGAGTTATCCTACCAGTAAAAAGGAGTTCCAAGCCACTTCATGTAATTTGTATCCAACAATCCATTGGGTTGGGAAAAATGAAAAGGGATTAGTTCAATTACTAAGTCAATTTCATTTTTTAAAAAAATGCAGTTTACAGGTCTGTATATTGATAGTATACTGAAATAAAGGAAACAGGTTTATCTCTAACAATAATCTCAAGTCTATAAACAAGATTTTGGCAATTTCCTGACAGTTAGAACAATTAATCAGTGGAACAACTTGTCCCCAGAAATTGTGGGTACTCCAACAATGAAAGTTTTTAAGAAGAGACTGGACAAGCATTTGTCTGAAATGGTATACAGGATTTCCTGCTTGAGCAGTATGTTGGACTAGAAGACTTCCAAAGTCCCTTCAAACTCTGGCAGTTATTCTATCTGGCAGAATGCTGGACAGTATCCCAGGCCTTTCAATTAGTGATATTACAAAATGTAATTATTACATAGCCACTTCTGTTCCCTCCTATCAATTTTTTTCTGAAAAATGTGTTATGCATTTTTCTTCGTGAGCCACAATGGGTCCTAAGAGATTTCACTCAGATGAGCAGCAGAGGTAATTTGGCTGAAGACATGAGAGTTACTGGCTAGCACAGTATATATATAAAACTGGGTTGTTTAATGTACAGTCAGAATCTGTGAACAGTAGCTGCCTAGAGTTTAACTTCTGTGGGAAAGCCAGAGCATTAGCTGCAGTGAGCAGCAATATGCTGTCTTCATGCAACTTCACCAAGTATTCACTCCTATCTCAAAATTCTCTAGCACTACTTAATTTTTCAAACTGTTAACATTTCTTATATTGTAGTTCAAAAAAGATGTTTTTAGCAAAGAAAGAATGTAGAGCTGAGGTCAACAGCTGGCTCAGAATAAACCTAACCCAGCACCCTTTCTACCAAGCCTTTCCTTGCCAAAATCTAGTACCAAGACTTACCTGATACTGCCCGAGTCCAAGGGCTGGACTCTGGAGCTGCTGGATAATCGATTCATCAAAGTAGCCATTTTTCTCCCACAGCTGAAGGAGCTGTGGGAAATCAAGAGGAAGAGAAAGGCTGTTACTTGGCAGGCCGGACTTCAGGCAAGCTCTTGGCTGCCCCTGAAGTAAAGCCGAGCTGCTCACCCTGGCAATCTTCTGTTGTTTGTCCTCCTCCACAGCCAGGAAGCTAGTGCAGTAAATGGGCACCACCACTTTTTGCAGGGCTGCCAGGAGATCACGTTGTTGCTTCCGCTGGCTGAAAGTAAGGCAAGAACAAGGGCATCATTAGAGGAGTAGATTATTTTAAGTATGTAGAGTTCTTGATCTGGACATCTAAAGCATTTCAAGCAGGGGTGAAATGCTCCCGGTTCGGACTGGATCGCCCAATCCGCTAGCGATGGTGGCGGGTGGTTCGGAGAACCGGTAGCAAAAATCCCTGTGCCCCCCCACCATGCTCAGCTGAGTCGCACGATCATCAGAGGCTTTTTTTTTTTTTTACTTTTAAAAGCATTTTTTCTACAACATCTTCCGACGAAAAAATGCTTTTCAAAGTAAAAAAAAAAGCCTCTGATGATCGCACGGCTCAGCTGGGATCCTCAGAGGCTTTTCAAAGCATTTTTTAAAATGCCTCTCTGACGATCCCAGATGAGTTGCCTGATCGCCAGAGGCTTCTCAAAGCATTAGAAAAAATGCTTTGAAAAGTTTTTTAAAAAAAAAAGTTTGCCACGCTCACCCAGTCACATTACCCTCCCCCATCAAGCCACGCCCACAGAACCGGTAGTAACACATTTTACATTTCACCCCTGATTTCAAGTCATGCACAAGCTTACTATATCCTAGGTTCCTCTATATGTTTGTCAAGCAGCCTTAATACAGATGCAACCCCCTCCCCATATCCCAAATAAGAGAAAGGGACAATTTCATGTATATTTGGCTCCCTATTCTTCACAATTTGCTGAAGTTTTTCAGCCAAAACATTTTTATTTAATATTTGGTATTTAAAATAGGGATTATGGTTACCATTTCCAATTGCTTTACAAATGATTATTAGAATGATCTAAGTCAGGGGTGTCAAACTGGCGGCCCGCAGGCCAGATGCGTCACGCACAGGCTATACCCACCCCCAGCTCCGCAAATAGGAAAAACGTTGCAAAACGTCACATGATGGCAACCTGACACTGTGAGTGATCAATGAACTACGGAGTAATGTCTTTAAATTCTTCATAGTGCCAGTACGACATGCAGATTAGTAACTCCTGGAACCTATCTTTCAAGGTGCATCTGAGCAAACATTCATCATCCCATTTGCCCTGGGAACCAAAGAATGGGCCCAGAAAGAACCACTTCTCACCAATGGTGGAGGACGTCGTTAATCAGATAGATTAAATGTAGTCGCAGCTCAAAATGCGCCCCCTCGGCAGTGATCTGATTGCGCAGATGCTCAGCCATTAGTTCACAATGCTGGGGAGATTTGGCATTACTGAACATCCAGTTCTTTCCAGCCTGAGAACATAAAATGGTGTGAAAATTTGCCATAGTAAACAAAAGTTAATGTTCATAAAAAAGATCAGGCGCAAAATCCCAGGAGCCGGGATAGAGTTCAAAAATATTACGGATTTATTTCATACTCCTATACACAAGAATCTGATCTACTAAAGGTCAAGGCAAATTGGTGCTATATAAGAATCAATGGAATTCAAGGGAGACTGGAGTTAGGTCTCTTGTGTGGGGGGCGTGATGATGTGTTTGACCCCGTCAAGATTATGATTATTGGGGCTGTGATTTCTCCTGCAAAGCAATGCAATTGTCAAGTATGACTGCATTTCTTACCAGCAGCAATTCCTGCAGTCCTGTGCTGTTGTTAACCGACTCCCACAATCATTAGTCTAGGAAACTTGCTACTGGCATCTCATAACTAAAGTCACGGGGGAAGCAGGCAGGAAGTTGCAAGTTGCACACAGGTAAGTGGCTGCTGCTGGGTGGGGGAGCAGGTGTCCGTGCATGAGAGGCACGAGGAGGGTGTATGAAGGTGCAAAGAATGGTTATCTTTTATGCTATATCATGGACCCATAACAACATAGCAGTCACAGTAGTTCACACAGTAGAAATCACAGACTGAAATTATAAGCTATAACAAATAATTGGAGATTACATGAATTCTTGGTGGCGCAGCAGACTAAAGCACTGTTAAGTAACATCAGCTGCCTGCAATTACTGCAAGTTCAAATCTCACCAGGCTCAAGATTGACTCAGGCTTCCATCCTTTCGAGGTAGGTAAAATGAGGACCTGGTTTGTGGGGGCAATAAGCTGACTTTGTATAAAAAAGAACATCGCTTGGGGGGGGAAGCCCTACTAAGCAGGTATATACAAAAGTATGAAGGCTATTGCTTAACACATTGTAAGCCGCCCTGAGTCTCCGGAGAAGGGCGGCATATAAATCGAACCACTAAATAAATAAATAATAAATAAATAAATATTAAATAATTCATACTTCACCCAAGAATTCACTTTCTTATCTAAAGAGTTTATATCAGAACTTTGAGAGCTATTTCAATTTGAATGTAGTAGTTTGTCAGTCTTAACTCAATTTTTATAACTTTTCCAGTTTTGTAGATATACCAGATCTGCTCAAGATACAAAGACAGACCCACTTCATTGTTCTACTGTTAGTACTCCACATATCTTAAAGCTATGGTGGAAACACTGCTCTAGAGAATAATCAAAATTGATGGACTTGATTGCTAACTCTTACTAATATTTAAAGATAATTTCATGACCATTTGGGAATCTTCTTCAAACATGTAACAAACATTTTATCTTTGTACCAGATACCACTCTGTTCTGATTTTGCCATTACTTACGGAGATAGCATCTTTGGTGCACGTGTCAATGATTGGTTGTAGCAAGTTATCAAACTCATTCATGTCCAGTTGGGTTTCCTCCAAGACTTTCTGCATTTGTTGCTCAATTCCCACAGCTATTGCAGAGGTGATTTGCTCCTAAACAGAGAATTAAAGAGGACAACCCAAATCACCATTTAGCAGAGTCTCTGAATTTTCCTACTTAGAAATCATGTTTGACTGTAACACTTCTGACATTTAATGATCCATAGCAGAGGTAGTCCTTACTTTTAAACTAAAATTTGCTCTGCTTGAGTTCCTCCTCCCTTTTTTTCCCTTCAAAGAAAGCAATACACCTGTCCAGAGCCAAATCACAAAGGAAGAATCCACCCAAACAAGAACACCAGAAAAAGTACTCTATTTAGGTTCTTAGTAGATTCAGCCACCATATTTCAAATAAAGTCTTTGTGGTGGGTATAAGAAAAACAAGGTAATACTTGGTAACAATTCTTCAGTATCTTTGAAATAGCCTGTAGTCTAAATGTATTGGGCAAAATACTTCTGAATGAATCATTTTCACATCTTGGCTTCCCCAAACCAATCCAAAGTCTCAGATCAACAATACTTTTGTCAAATCCATACCTGTCGCAGGGCAAGGAGGTGCTGCTCCTGCTGCTGCAGATTCCATTGACTTTGCTGGATTAATTCCTCCATTGAAGGAGTCCCCTGAGGAGTGGCGATCGGGGCGGCAGGAGCCAAAGGTGGCTGGGGAATTGGCTGAATCGGTGGGGCAGCCTCAATATCTTGACCTTGCTTGCACAATACTGTAAAGGAGGAGCACAGAAGAACCCTAAGATAGCCATGTCTGAATGTTGGATCACATACTCTCTTCCCCAGTTATCAAACTCCATCAAACATTTTGCAAACAGCATGTTGCAGGTGGAAAAATTCTCATCCCAATAAGGGAAATTGCTTTCTCTAGGAGAAGTGAGGCTCTAGAGAGTGGTTTTTAAAAATGGATTTTGGAAATGAGGATTTCTGAGTCCTTTTCCCTATCTAAGGCTAGTCAGCAAAAGTTACACTTATTGATTTCTATGCTAACTTCAAGTAATTCTGAAGTTATCCAAAGAAATTGGGACCTTCAGCTAAAATATTAACAAGTATGCAGCAGCTTTGCTCTAAAATGATCAGGATCAAGTTGCCTCCAAAAGTTGTAAATGCTCCAACACTGGAAGTTTTTAAGAAGAGTCTAAAGTAGGGTAGGGTATCCTGCCTAAGCAGGGGGTTGGACTAGAAGACCTCCAAAGTCCCAACTCTGTTATTCTATTCTATTCTAAGTTTCAAAATATGTAAGTGAATAAATATGTACATAAATATGTTATTTTCTATAACCGTCAGACTGTTTAAACTTCAGAATGAAAGGGGAAAAGTCAGGCAGTTCTTGAAATTAAGATACATAGCAAATAAAGAACCAAGACAACAATATCTAGCATCTTAGATTACACCTAGCTTAATGCTACATTTTTATTTTATTTTTTTTTGAAATTCATGGGTCTCCTAAGAGTTCAATTGAATGATGGGCTGCGGTGAATTTCATCTGCTCAAACCAGTCATCCCCAAGAATATTATGGAGCAGAAAAGTGCAGAAGAGAGGCAATGTAACTAACCCAAGAACTAATAAACTCAAATATTACAATCATTTTATAGTCTCTCGGTTTCAGAAAGCTCCCATTCTATTTGCAAAATGGGGCTAAAAATCCACTTTTTAGCATTGCTGATATCATATAGTATGTTTTGAATAATTTATATTATCCACAGCAAATTCTCTTGCCAGCCTCCTCCCTAACTCACACTGTTGCTGCTCCAGAGCCAGCTTATATTTGTAATAGCCATAGAAATCTCCTCCAAACAGAAATGAGAATTTAGGATTTTCCTTTTGCTTCTCCATTGTCATCTTTTCAAACTCAGGGCCATTCCGTGCCACAAACTGGGCCAGTTTGTCAATGACATTGCGTAGTTCTTGATCTGTGAGGAAAGAGGAGTAACAGTAAGAACAGATATCACTGTGCATTTATAAATTAAGTAATCACCTCTAATCAATCACCATATCTATAAAACATGACTTAAGGAGTGCTATGGGTAATCACCAAAACAGGAAATAGATCCCAATTGTATCAAAAAAAACCAAAAAACCCTTACCTTATATAATCTGACAGTATGCTTCCTAAAGTGGCCAGATTGATTCTCCAGCAGGACATTAAAAAAAAAAAATCTAAATGCTGGCACTCAACTTCACATATCTACTTCCAGATTCTATACTCCTTGCTTCATTTCACCTTTTATTGAAAACACTTTTTAGATTTAGATTTTGTATTTTTAGATCTTTTCTGATCAGCCTTTAGATTTGTATTCTTATCAGAATAAACAGGCTGCCTGCTTCAAACAGTCTTCCGGGTGCAATTCAAGGTGTTGGTCGCCACCTTTAAAGCGCTCTGTGGCATAGGACCCGGGTACTTACGAGACTGCCTTCTGCCTCCGATAGCCTCCCATCGACCAGTACGCTCCCACAGAGAGGGTCTCCTCAGGGTGCCGTCGGTTAACCCCCAGGGGGAGAGCCTTCTCTGTGGGGGCACCTGCCCTCTGGAATGAGCTGCCCCCGGAGATTCGTCAGATTCCCGACCTTCGTACCTTTCACCGCGCCCTTAAAACACTATTATTCCATCAAGCAGGGCTGGCCTAAAATATTATTTTAATGGGTTATTTTATTTTAGATTATTGGCCAAACTATTTAATAATTTTAAATTGTTTTTAACTTTTATATTGTTGTTTTTTTATCTTGGCTGTACACCACCCTGAATCCCTCGGGAGAAGGGTGGTATAAAAATTTAATAAATAAATAAATAAATAAATAATAAAACCATTAGATGTTGGTTACTCTTAGCACTTTGAGAGCTGAGAACCATTCAAACTACTTATCCCTTTTATACCAAGGGGGGAAAAGAAAGCAGCTGAACAGCTGGTACAGAAAGGATGAGCCTATTCTCCTATTCTGCTCAAGCTGGTCGCCTCCACCATACCACCTGGCACCTGCCAATCCTGCCAGCGCTGCATCGTGTGTGCGGGGTGGGCATATAAAGTTACCGGTTTTTGAAAGCTGGGGGAAAGGGTTAAGGGGAGTGGCCCTAAGATGAATGTGGCTTATGCTAAAACATGGTTCCTCCCACATTTTCAGTTGTGGAAGCCTCCTGGCCTTGGCAGGCACCGTCAACTGGGCCGAACCTTTACCTCGAGGCCCCTGAGCATGTGCGGAGTGCCTAAACCCCTTTGAAGACTGGTTTCTACAACAAGCCAAAAGACATAACGTTGTAACGAAGCATCCTTCCCCACCATCAGGCCAGGTTTGGAAGCTGCCTTGCTTATATATTACACACACACACACACACACACACACACACACACACAGCGACTTTGTGCCCCACCACCCTCCGAGATGTCACGGAGACTCACCTTCGGGCGGGGGCAGCAGTGGCGGGGGCGGTATCTCCATGGCGGTAAAAGAAAGGGAGGACAAGCACTCAAGAGCGCCTTCGGTCACGGCTAGGCCCCGCCAGCCGCCGAGCGCTCCTCTATCGTAAAAGAAGCCCCGCTTGCGACATCGCTTCTTCCTCCTCCTTTCTTCGCGCGAGGTCGCTCTTGACGGCTCCGTCGCCATGGAGATTCCGACTCCTCCCCTCCTCCCCCCTCCCTCTCCAGCGTTGAGGGTGGAGCGGAGTTTTCCCTCGCGGATGAGGCAAAGCTTTTTGGCCTGGCCAATCAAGCGGCTTCCGATTGAGCGCGCGGATGGAGGGGTGGGGTGTATGTGTGGAATCGCCGCTTCATTCATAGAAAGCGGCGGCTAGAACGCCTCGCGCCGTGCTCTGAGGCGAGGGGGTTTGAGCACCGTGCTTTTTTTTTTTTAAACAGGGCGATCAACTATTGCAAGTTTCTTCCGCCCCGTTAGTTTCACGTCCGCCTAGAGAGGTTGGAGGAATTCCTTTAATGAGACGAAATTATTTGCACGCTATTTACACACGCACAGTACATGCATATTTGTATGGCCGTTTCTTGACTCGCGGTGACTCTGGGTGGCTTACAGAAATAACCCATTATACAAACAATAAAAAAAAAACAATTCCCCCACCCCCGCAACATCAATCAATCTGACAAGCCACTTGATGGGCTTCTTCGCACTCTGGGTTACCCACATCTGTTGTCAAAGCCAGGTCTTCAGGGTCTTTGGGAAAGTGATGACCCTTTGAGAGCTGTCTGCAACGAAATTCCATCTTAATGTATGCCGATTAGTGTACATTCAAAGTTACAATAAAAAGTCTTTCTTCTATTCTATTCTATTCTATTCTATTCTATTCTATTCTATTCTATTCTATTCTATTCTATTCTATTCCATTCCATTCCATTCCATTCCATTCCATTCCATTCCATTCCATTCTCAGTTGACTCAGCCTTCCATCCTTCCAAGGTTGGTAAAATGAGGACCCATATTCATCGCTACCGTTTGCTTGTGGCTGTGTGGGCGCTCGCGTGCATGTGCAACACTTCTGCACATGCACAGAAGCTTCTGCACATGCACAGAGATGTCCAAGTGGGTGAGCGGAGCCTCTTGCCGCCGCTACCAGTTCGCCCTATCTGGGGTGAACCGGTAGCAATCCACCAGTGCCCATATTGTTATGGGCAATATGCTGACCCTGTAAACTGCTTAAAGAGGGCTGTAAAAAGCACTGTAAAGGATATACCAGTCTTATTGCTATTGCTATTGCTGTTCTTCTATTCTATTCTATTCTATTCTATTCTATTCTATTCTATTCTATTCTATTCTATTCTTTTCTATTCGTTTCAAAATAGGGGCCAATCTACTCTCCACAGGGATGCTGTTCCAAAGGAAGGGGGCCACCATGAAGGCTCTTATTCTGGGTCCCACCAGATGGACCTTAGAAGAGGGGACCTGCAACATTCCCTGCCTCCCTGCTCTGGTGGGTCCAGTAGATGTGACAAGGAAGAGTGTCTTATCTGCACATTATAAAATTTGGAAACTGCTCATTTCACTCACAGTCAAGAAAACATAGTTAATTTTCTGTCATGTTAAACAATTACATTTTGGCAATATCTTTGCACGTAGATGCTTTTTGTTTTTTAAAGTGGAGGTTTGGATTATGGACTGGTGGGATGCCTTATCACAAGACTGCAGTAACAAGATCAGGAAGATGTCTCTGTAAAGTAAGGTTGCTTGCTTTTTCTCTCATAATCACCTAGCCAAATGTGCATTCTTGCTCTCAGATGGACTCTCTTTGTGGATGGAGGCCAATAATGGTCAGAGGAAAGCTTTAAAGTTGTTTACACAACCAATAGGCCTTGATGGGAAGGCCTGCTGTTGTCGCTGCACTTCTCTTCAGTGTTGTTTTAGGTTTGGCTCCCACCCCAGATGACTTCCCTCTCAAAATCAGCCCTTTCCTACCCTCTGAAGAGACAACTTATTTTTAACAAGAGAACAAAAGATGCCAGTAACATCAAGTAGCAGGCAGGGGGAATTGCAATAGCACTTAAGACTTATATACTACAGGTAGTCCTTGACTTACGACCACAATTGAGCCCAGAATTTATGTTGCTAAGTGAGAAATTTGTTAAGAGAATTTTGCGCCATTTTATGACTTCTCTTGCCACATTTGTTAAGTGAATCACTGCAATTTTTAAATTAGGAACATGGTTGTTAAGTGAATCTGGCTTCCCCAATGACTTTGTCAGGTCACAAAAGAAGATCACATGACCCCGGAACACTGCAACTGTCATAAATATGAACCTGTTGCCAAGCATCCTAATGTAAATCACATGGCCATGGGGATGCTGCAATGGTCATAAGTGTGAAAAATGCTCATAAGTCACCTTTTTTGTGCGGTTGTAACTTCTATCACTAAACTGTTGTAATCAAGGACTACCTGTAGTGCTTTACAGTACTCTCTAAGCAGTTTACAGGGTCAGCATATTGCTGACCCAACAAATTGGGTCATTTTACTGACCTCAGAAGGATGGAACCTGGTTCAAGTCAACCTTGAACCAGTCAGGATTGAATTCCTGGCAGTGGGCTGCAATACTGCATTCCAACCATGCAGTTACTTCCTTTAAAAGCAAAAACTATTTTCATAATTTTCCAAGTCTTCTTCATAAAAAGGACTGAGTTATGCCAAAGGAAACAGATATCAAATTAGGGGTTGCTTCAATAGTGGAGTGCAAAGCAGCTTATTTATTATTTATTTATTTATTTATTAAATTTATATACCGCCCTATTCCTGAGGGACTCAGGGCAGTGAACAGTGAACGATAAAAATACATGTAATACAAACGTTAAAAAAAAAAACCAATTAAAATATACTAAACACTCTGGTCGTAGATAATTCAAGACATCCCAGTTTAAAACAAAATCAAAAGCAATATAAAGGGAAAGTTAGGCCAGGCCGTCCTGCTGAAACAGGAATGTTTTGAGGGCACGGCGGAAAGTGCGCAGATCCGGAATCCTCTGTATCTCTGGGGGGAGCTCGTTCCAGATGGTGGGTGCCCTCACAGAAAAGGCTCTCCCCCTGGGGGCCGCCAGTCGACACTGTTTGGCTTAGAAGGAAGTACTAAAATGAATGATAACAAGAGGCAGTGCACTGATTACGGTGCTGGACTAGGACTAGGGAGACTGAATTCATAACCCCTGGGAGTGATTCTGGGCCAGTCACTGTTTCAGTCTAACCTACTTCACAGGTTGCTCTTGTGAGAATGAAAATAGAGATCTTCATATGAGCCCCTATGAAGTTGAAGAAAAGCAAGTTAGACACTGAACAATTGTTTATTTATCGGGGGGGGGGGGGTTTGGCCACAATAATGCACAAACTTGTGGCATATCTTAAAGTCTGTAATGATAGGATGATCTGAAGAAGCCAGACACCGGGGCTTCAGAAAGAATGGAGGCCCATAAGTCTTATTACAATTCAGGATTTTTAATGGTGGGAATTCTGCCTGGCTCATATGCCTTGGTACTGGTGGAAAGGAGAAAGAAATTGCCTATAATCTTTAGGAAAAAAATGCTGTTACTTTCAACATAAATCCAAGCAAGAAAATTTCAACTTTGCAGAATTCAGCTTTATTTACACATTCAAATTTAAAAAGCATAATTACAACACACTTTGTTTTATCCAATTTTTAAATGTGCAGATTAAAAAAATCATGGTTCCTGTACACTACAAATAAAACCTGAAAAAAATTCACCTTACTTTAGGACAGGAGTGACTGCATTTATTTATAATATATACATCCACACCTATCAACTCAATTAAATATTCCTTTTTCAGACATTGTCAATGCGATATATAAACCATCAAGACTGCCCCTCTGAGAGGCAAGTGACTGACTACACAAACCTAAACATTTATTTGGAAACAGGCAGATCCATCTTGCCAGTTTGAAAAGAACAGACTTCCAAATTATTCAGACTCAAAAGCTGAAGCTGGCTCAGGGAGGCTCCATGTGCCCTTTCCCAAGCTGCCCCAATTCATAAATGACTTAACTTTTTAAAAAAGTTCCTCCCATGGCAGGAGAGGCTTAGAAATGTTTTAAGACACAAAAAACAGCAACCAACTTGCCATGCTGCCTAATATGCAGTTTGAACCTAACACTTGTGTTCATACAAAGGAAATGTTTCAGCAAAAAGATACTCCAGCAAGATACCAAAGGGCATGCCCAGGACATTTTGACTCTGCTCTAGTTCTTTTGTTGTTCTTCATGCTCCTAGTAACTCTTTGCATTACGGTTCTGAAAATAACTGAAAAGGAAGAGTCTTCAAAACTTTTAAGGAATTTGTCCTTTACTAAATTCAAATATTCTTGAACTCTGTACCATAGCTTTCTCCAATCTCTTTGTTTTCAATTCTCATAATTTCTAGTTATCACTGGAATTTGGCCATATTGGCTGGGATTATGTGAAGTAACATCTAACAAATTTGGAAGACACCAGACTGAGCGAACCTGACATACCCTGCTCATTGCTACTGTCTAGTATCCTTTGGTATTTACAAATTTTGTCAATCCATGCAGGTATCAGATGCTGTCATCCAAGACCTTCATTTGGCTATCCAGAGATGTACATTTTTTTTAAAAAAAAAGGCAAGGACATATGTAAATTGTCCTTAGCATGAATTTCCCAAGCACCAAAAATGTTCCTTTTAGTGAGAGACAAAATTTTACTTATTTACAAGAATAAGTTGCTTGTTGAATCATAGATCTAAAAGTCAATTTTTACAACTTTTACAAGCTAGCTCTTTGTTCTAGTTCATTGTTCTGCTTTGGGGGAAATTACAGAAATTTTACAACACACTCAAAGCCAAAGTACACACCAGGATTTCCAATTACATATATACAAGTGCATGTGCACCCCTTCCCCGGACATACACACATACATACGTGCACTGTTATCCTACCAATCACCCCCTCCCAAGACAAGTAAGTATGAGAATAGATGGGACACCTAAAATTAGTGTATCAAGCAGGCCCAGAATAAACATAATACTCCAAATATTGAATTTCACATATATGTGAAATTTGCTGGGAACATTTTTTTTTCTTCAGAGTCTAATGTATGTGCTCTCATCACATGTAGGGCAAAGTCATACCTCATGCAGCTCCTTTCTATGGCTCTAATTGGGCTACCAAGGTTCAAAACTAAAATAGTACATTAGGACTACACCAGTGGTGGGTTTCTACTGGTTCACCTCGGTTTGGGCGAACTGGTAGCGGCAGCGGGAGGCTCCGTACACCCACCCGGACGTCATCATGGACACTCTGCGCATGCGCAAAATGTTCTACACTTGAGCAGAAGTGCTGCACGCACTCACAGTTCCGAACCGGTAGCGAAGGTAAGTGAAAGTCACTATTGGACTACACCAATTACAATCAGCATCCTATTACTAAGACAAGATTCCCAATACCTCTCACTGCTTCAGAGAATCTAGGGAGAAGAAAGAGAAAATGAATCTCTGTCCAACCTGACAGTGTGAAAGGACACAAAGGAAAGATATGTGACAACATGCTGTAACTTATTGGCTTTTACTGTTTTATACTGTACTCTGGACATATATAATTTATTCAGTCAGCTATGCCTTAAAAGCCTCTTAAAAATTAAAATTATTATCAGCTTTGCATCATTACACCATCAATGAGACTGGAATGTTTAATCAATACTAGAAGGCGACAGATTTATGTTCCCAACTGAATTATCACAACATAGAATCTGTTCTTTACTGGTCCTAAACTGGGTGAGATCTTAAATCTTTATTTATGATATTCTTTTCACATACATTTATATAAAAAAAAAACCCAAAGTAGACTCACTCTCTTTGGACAAACACACTTTTAGTACGGAGGTTGGTTCACATATGTAAGAATAATGTCCACTTTTAAATTTTGGGACCTTATGTCCTTCTCAAAAATGAATTAATTATTTTTGTTTTATAAATCTATCTTCCCCCATTTTTGACCCTGGTTTCCTGCTCAAACTGTATAGAAATGATTTTCATTTTGTTTCCATTTAGTGGCCAGGCATGCTCATGTGAAGATAAAGTCTTGTCGTTTTATTCTTCTACAGCACACATCTTAAGAGAAAAACGCTTTCCCACTTTATTCTGTTTGCCATCTGTTTTCATTGTTTTGGTATTATGAAAAGAGAGGGACATTGGCAGAGAGACATTCCTGTCTTTCTGCTCTAGAAAGAAGGCAGATGAAACCTAAATAACTTGAAAGGAAAATAGTGCCCTCTTGGCAGAGTCATCCTAGACCTTTTGAAATCCTCTGGGAACAAATCAAGGCCAGAGTGACTCCCCCGTTACCAGCCCCTGCAACCTTCCCATATTGCAGCCTTCATGAGGGGCCTTATTACAGAATGCAAACCTTCTTTTTCAATTGCATACAGCATGGGTGTCTTCTTTTCATCCAGAGCTGCATTTTCTTTTCCACACCCAGGTTAGAGAACTCACATGTCTTTAGCTTCCCTTTGCTCAAGGAGAGAGCAGTTTTAAGAAAATCAAATGGACACCCTAAAATGGATGTGCATATTTTGCCTTCCCACCATCAGCAGGGGCCAGTCAAATTTTAAAAAGAAACAGGCCAAGGTATTTGGCTCTTGTCTAAGACTTGCTTTCTTGTATAAACTAAGGGCCTCTCTCTTACCTGGGCAACCCAGAAACATGATTACAAACTCACAAGAGCATAGTGGACATATTGGAGACCTCTGCTGAAGATCTCAGCTAATCATAGTGCAGGAGAAAGAACTAGTTGCTCCAGTTTCAGTACCCAGGAGAAGAATTCTTGAGAGGCAAAAAGCAAATGTCATCTACAGCAGGAAAGAAAGTATGAGGAGTATTTCAAAGAGACAACATAAACAATCCAGCACAATGTACAGGAATTATGCCCAAATCTGACATCAGGATAGACCAATACTCATAGTGGTATTTCTTAAAAAAATTATCCTTGTAAACTAGGAGAGCACAACCCTCAGAAAATAATTCCTGAAGCTGCATGATATTATTAAGAAATTTTGCCCTATGGAGAAAATTGCATGGTATATGGATCTCTTTGCTTCACCTTTTTGTATGAGGGGGGGAAAAATCCCAAACAAAAAAGGCTTTGAGACCATGATTAAAACAGGAGCGGGAGAGGGAGGATTTCAGAGCCATACTTGCTACACAGTGCTAGCAGCAAACTCCTGCTACTACATGATTTTATTTTATTTTTTTTTGAATAAAGTCATTCATTCTTTCACCAGAGACTGGAAACTGCTCCCCATTCTTCTTCATTTTTGGCAATCCCCCTCATAATGCTGCAAACGAAGGCAGCAAATGAGCAGCAAAGCTACCCTCATTATAGAATACAACAAACCTTCTCCTCTTTTCCACAAAAGAGGGTCTGAGAAAAAGAGTTGTTTTTGTTCTATTTTGAAAATAACTGAAAATGAATGGCAAAGTAAGGCAGAATGCAACTCAAAAAGATCTAAAACCAGGAGTGTAAAGAAGAAAAACTGGCCACGTTTGTGCTACCATGGACAATCAACATGTTCAGGGGCATCTGGCGATCAGAGACTCAGAGGCTACAGACTGGGGCTTTTGCATGGCCAAATTTTACCTGATGAAACCCACCCCAGTGGTTTCTTCCACTAGGAAGTATTGCTTGGCATGCAGTACCCTCTTCTATAGCATTTATCCTTCCATGGGACATATGCACAGACCCCGGCTATTCCTTGAGACTAAACAGTCACACAAGTGGAAGGGGAAAACTCCATGTGAAGAGTTCACATTGTTTTAGCAATGAATACGCCTTCGCTAAATATCATAGCGACTGGAGCTATAGAGTCCTGGATAGTTCTGCCGGGAATATTGGAAGTGATCTACAAGGACATTGCTCCTGCTGCTACCATACTGGAAATCTCCATGATGTGCAAAGGAGGCAAGTCCATTCTGAGACTTTTCTGGGGTACTCCAGCGCCGATCCAGGTTTGTTAGATCTCCCGTCGTGATAGGAAGGAGCTGCTTTTTTGCTTCCCGGTTTGCATCGTATTTGGTCTGTAAAATAATTACACTATCAGCCTCAGAAATCAGAATATCTACTCAAGTACAAACAGCCTAAAAATAAGGGATACATTAACTATCTTGAGAAATATTAAATGAGAAATTGTTAACTTGCTCTTTCCATTTATTAATGAGAAAGCACTAACTGCTCCCATTGATGATTGATAGGATTAAGAAGTCACCTCAGAATGTAGAGGATTGAGTAAGGAGTCCATGTGGTAGACACTATGGTGGGCTTCCATCATGGCAAAAGGAAAGACCTATGTCTGAGGAGCAACATGGAAGTATTGCCTTTGGAATCTTGGGAGCATATGAGTCATAACAGGGCAAGACATAAACTCAAGCCTGATTGGTCAGTTCATTTGACTTCTAGAGTCTCAAATGAAGCCCCTCCCCGCTATTGCATCATAAACTGAGCTCATTAATATTCCTGTAAGAGAATGAGCCAGACTGATTCCACTTTGGCTGGATGGGATCAGTGAAGCAAAGTGGGTGTGGACATATCACATTCACAGACAGAGGTAGGAATTTTTTTTCTGTTGTCATTTTTGAAAGGAAAGCAGAGTTCTTTGCATTTTTCTGTCAGTACTGAACTGTAACTTGTTATATTAACTGAGTTGTTTAGTGTGGTGGGCTGCTAAGATTACAGGCCACTAAGGAAGCCCTCAAAACACATCTAGGTTATATAGTGTCAAAGTTTCTTTGTGATATTTTGAAACAACATATCACCTCCTTTGCATTAAGTTCAACTACCAACCTCAGGGAGGGCAGAACTGTAATGTCCTGGACCCGTGATGGCGAACCTATGGCAAGCGTGCCACTGGTGACATGTGTAGCCATATCAGTGGGCACGTAAGCTCGGCTCCGGCGTGCATGTGTGTGCCAGTCAGCTGATTTTCAGGCCTTCTGGCCCACCATAAGTAGTGAAACAGGCTGTTTCCTGCCTCTGGAGGGCCTTGGGAGGTGGGGGTGGGGAAAGCCCATTTTTTGCTGTCCCGAGCCTCTAGAGCAGTGATAGCTAACCTTTTTGCCATCATGTGCCAGGAGAGGGGGGGCGGGGGAGGGTCGCACGCACACGTGCCCACGCGCATGCGCACGCAACCCCACCCACCCCCACTCCTGGCACATGATAGCCTGGTAGGCCTGTTTTCTTTCTTACATGGTTCCACATCCTCTCTATGCATCTGGGAAGGGCGAAAACAGCCTTTCCCACTCCCTTGGAGGCCCTACAGAGGCTGAAAGGGCCCATTTCCCAACTCTCGGTGGGACAGGAAGTGACATTTTTTGCTGTACCCAGCCTCCAGAACTTCTCTAGGAGTCTCTAGGAGCCTCTCTAGGAGTCTCTGGAGGCTGGAGACAGGAAAAAATGTCACTTCCTGTCCCACCGGGAGTCAGGAAATGGGCCCATTCAGCCTCAGTAGGGCCTCCAAGGGAGTGGGAAAGGCTGTTTTCGCCCTTCCCAGATGCATAGAGAGGATCTGGAGCCAGGTAAGAAAGAAAAACGGGCCTCCCCGCCCCCAGAGGCAGGAAACAGCTTGTTTCCCTAGTTCTGGTGGGCCCAGAAGACCCGAAAATCAGCTGGCCGGCGCGCACATGCACCCCAGAGCTGAGCTGGCGTGCCCACTAATATGGCTCCGCGTGCCACTTGTGGAACGCGTGCCATAGGTTCACCATCACGGCTCTAGAGCCTCTCTAGGAGTCTGGGGAGGGTGAAAATGGCCTTCCCTACCCCCCTGGAGGTCCTCCTGAGGCCGAAAACGGCCTGTTTGCCAAGCTGGCAAATGCAGGGGCGGGGCGCATAGAATTATTGGTGTGGGCACACGCGCATGACCCCCCTGCTCCCCTCCTGGCACGTGATGGCCAAAAGGTTAGCCATCACTGTCCTAACTATTAAAGGCCATTTCAACTCTCAAGACTGGGAAACTCTATTTCATTTGATTATTTTATCATACTCATCTTTTATAACAATAGCTAGGCTTGAGTAATTTTTATATGGTATTTAAAATTGTTGCATATTTATACTGCAGCTTGTGAGGAATCAACCTAACTTTGGGTTGTCTTTACAATACTTGTCAGAATTAACTTTGTTTCTGTTTTCTTCCTAAAAACTTAAGGCATACATTGTTTAATTTTCTACCTCAAAATCGTGGAGAACCATGTTGCTGATTTTGCACCATTGAAATCTGGCAATGTTGAAGACTGATAGAAGAGAATATTTGTAGCTCAAGACTGAATTGTGGGGTCTCTGGCGCTCTCTGAGCTTGGTTGTTTTCTTGCAGGCCTTTCATTACCAAACTAGATAAACATTATCAGTGATGATGTCACCTGGTTTGATAATGAAACTGTAAGAAAATAACCCAGTTATCTGCCAGAAAATGACCCAATTCAGAGAATACCAAGGACTCCGTATGTTGAGGAGCTACAAAAAAGAAAACTATGGACCACTTGTGGCTCTGTAGCTTTATACAGTCAAAAGTAGAGTTTCATTCACGGAATAATATTTGATTTGAGAAATCAGGAGATAAGAATCCATAAAGACAGAAATATATCCCTTTCTCAAGTCATTAATGAAACTCAAAAGTTAAGCAAAAGTCATTCTGTTCATTTTGAGGAAACAGAAAATGAATCCTGAGCTAGCCCAACCATTTAAAAAGTTAAACCTCAGTTATGCTTGAATTCCAGCCTGAGTTCCAGCCAGGGCTCAGAGAATATTTCAAATACATTCATCTTTCATTCACTGTTTGGCCTGAGGTTAAAAGAAGATTTTCCATTGGCTACATACCTTGTTGTACAAAAACACTCCCAGGATAGCAGTCATCATGCCCAGAACATTGGTGGAGGTGACAGGGTTGCGAAGCATGATCAGGGAGACACTAATGACCGTGATCCTTTTTGTGGCATTTGCAACAGAATAACTCAAAGGGCTGATAAGGTTCAGGATGCTGAAGGCAATAACATTCTGGGCAAAGTTGCAGAAACCGCTGATGGCCAAGAGAAGAATGGTCCATGGCCAATGAGCCATTGAACTCTGTGGGAGAAACAGTCTGTGAGACACCAGCGCACTTAAAAGGAACAGAAGCAGGTACAACCCACTGGTTGTGGTAATTGGTTGGGTATAACTTAATATTTCTCTAATTAAGCACAAGGATTCCTAGCTTTCAATTCCAAACATTGTTAAAGATATAAAGATACTTTAGAGTAGGCCTATACATGATGTACCCATCTGCAAGTTCTTATATAAAATGTAATTTTCCCCCAATATCATGTTGTTAAAGTATCTTTTTGCCTGTGAATCCAAGTCACTAAATATAGTTCACCAGTTGTTGACATAAAACTATTTTTATATGCACCATAATCATTGTAATTAATTTGTCGAGGAAAGAATTTTCAGTTCTGATATATCCTTAGATAGAAATGTCCTTTATTTTTTTAACATTTCATTCAAAAAAGTATCTCTTAGTAAGAGCATAAATGAAAGAGCCATGACAATTGAATCATAAGCTTGAAAGTTGATCTATTAAACTAAAACAGTCCTGTAGGAAAGGTTTGCTTTCATATGATTAGAACAAATCAAATACTTTTTTCTATAATATACTGAAATCTTGCTTGGTTACTCTGTTACAGGTGGTATTTATTTAATGACCAATTGTTCAGTGACCAAAGTTATGATGGTGCTGAACAAGTGATAGTTACGTATGAACAGTCTTTATATATTGCATCCCCTGGGTCACCTGACCACCATTTACAACCTATTTTCCTGGCTTCTTACTAAGTCAATCAGGAAGCCAGCAGGAACCACAAAAGGTGACCATGTGAAGATCTAACGTAATAACCTGTGATGATTCACTTATTGACTATAACTGGGACTGCCAGAATTTCTGTTGCTAAGCAGCAATCATGTGATATGCTTTATAACCACATTGCAGCAACAGAAATTCTGATCCCAATTACCTTCTTTAATCAAGGACTGCTATTACTATAACATGTAAGAGCTGCGGTGGCGCAGTGGTTAGAGTGCAGTACTGCAGGCTACTTCTGCCGATTACCGGCTGCCAGCAGCTTGGCAGATTGAATCTCACCAGGCTCAAGGCTGACTCAGCCCTCCATCCATCCAAGGTGGATAAAATGAGGACCCAGATTGTTGGGGGCAATATGCTGACTCTGTAAATTGCTTAGAGAGGTCTGTAAAGCACTGTGTCGCGGTATATAAGTCTAAGTGCTATTGCTTATAGAAAAACAAGGCCACCCAGCTTTCAAAAAAAGTTGAAAAAAGATAGTTTTATTACTGAATAACTAGTTCTTTTAGAATTACTTAACCTGTTAGCATACTGTGAATAATTTACCAGATGTAGCTGAGATTCTAAGTGCAAAGAAATGGATAGACCCGAAAGTATTTTAAAGGATGAAAAAGTTATCAAGATTTTGCAATAATTTATAAACTGGAATGGGCAACATGGCACTATTTGGATACAATAGTCAAAAATTCTTACTGGCTACGCTAGGTACAGTACAGTTTATTTACTTATGGCACCTACCTCCTAGGTGACTACACTATAATTTAACAGCAATTATCTTAGTGGGCACCTACTTGCTAAAAAACAGTAGAATTTAGTGACAAGTTTAATTTAATATAATTTTGGTAAGAAATTACTTATTAATAAGATTTAGATCTTTATTCCCTCAAAGAGTTCAACAGTCCTTCAATTTGAACAAACCACTTGAGATTGGCTAGGCTGTCACTTGACCAAAGTTAATACAATGATAAAATCCATAAAAGGTGAAAACTCAAAAGGCATGAGCAAAAAATACATTTTGAGCTCCCTCATAACGTACAGTAATAAAGGCTCCAGCAACAATTTATTATGCATCCTGCCACAAGAAAGGCAAGATTATTTGTATTATACTATCTATGCCTTTGGCAGGGTCTGCAAAAGTGCCTAGTTAATTACCTAAACTGATCATCATGAAGAAAACCTATTTTTGCATCCACTAAGAGTAAACAATGACTTGATGGCACATAATCAATCAAAAGCTATGACACTCTTGAGGTCTTATAACTGGTTTAGAGAGCATCTGGATCACCAATACCAGGTTTCCATCTCCAGAAAGAGGCCCAATTTGTTTTTCAAATAAGCTGATAAAAGGCCCCATTGCCACTGATGAGATGCCAGATCCAGGAAGGACCCCCAGACTGTGAACCTGCACGTTTAGGGAGAGTACAACCCCATCCAGCATAGCCTTATCTCCTGAATCTTGAAGTTCAGCCCCTGGATCAGCAACAACTCCATCTTGTCTGGTTTCAGCTTCACCTTGTTCTCCCACATTCAGTCAGTCCTTTATACAGCCAGGAGACTTGCAGAAGCTGTCGAGACATCCAATCCTGAGCTTGCAGGAAAGGAGAAGTATAGCTGAGTATCATCAGCATACCGACAGTGACTAGCTCCAAACCCAGCAGCCTCACACAAATGTTAAATATAATTAAACTTTGCATGATCTGAAGGACAATCCCAGGGGTTGAGCAACAGTCTCTCATAACACTACCAGGTAGTGCCTTGAAGAGAAAGAGCAGAATTACTGAAAACAGTGCCTCTAAATTTCAGCTTCTTCAATAGTTCCAGCAGGTTGGCATGACCAATAGTATTAAAAGGAGGCTACAGGAGCATCAATAGGACTGCATTTTCCTTCTCTCTTTCTCCCAGCAGTGGCTTACTTTTTATTGCAGATTTCACTGTTCATTTTTAACAACATACCACATGTATACATTTCAATAATTGAAAAAAAATTTTAGATAAAAGCCAAACATCTTATCCTGAATCTTTCCATCTATACACTATTCATTTTCGACAACTGGCCGAACTCTTCCATCTAAGTACCCTTCTTCTTGTCTACCAGAAGACTACAAAGTCTATTGAAGAACATAGGCTCAAAAATGTCTACAAATTTCAAGAATTCAGTCAACCCATCATCCAGTTCAGTTTTGGAGCTCTCGTGGTTTTATTGCTAATATGCTCAAAGTTCTTCATGATGATAAAAATCTGGGTTCAATACCAGTTCTAAACAGCTAAGACAAAAATATGGGAGGGCTGCAATGGAAAACATGATAAAAATACCACCAAAAAAAGCAATGGGAGCCTCCTGACCCCAACTCACTCCCGGGACATACTTCCAAGCTAAAGGCCTTTTCTACAGAGTTAACACTTACCAAGTCATTTTCTACCAGGAATGAAGATAGATCAACCAGCACCCATGTTGGGATCATGAAAAACACAGCATGGCACCCAAGGATGTTCAACAGACGGAGATGGTGTATTCGTGAATCTCTTAAAACCTGTAAGAACGAAGAATTCAGAAACAGCTCCTCCTTCAAGGATCATTTCTTTTAGTTGTTTTTCTTCCTGTAAACTGAAATGTAATTGCTGTATTTCAAATACACAATTTCTTTACCTGTGTGCAACTGAATACAGTGGCAGTGATTAAGCCATTTTTTCTAATTTGATGACCTACAGATAAATTGCATCTCAACTTTCATAATTCCCAGCCTTCATAGCTGTTGGGCAATGTTGAGACAATAGAAAGAGTGCAGAGAAGAGCAACAAAAATGACAAGGGGACTGAAGGCTAAAGCATATGATGAATGGTTGTGGGATGTCTAGTTTAATGAGGAGAAGGACAAGGGATGACATGACAGCAGTTTTCCAATATTCGAGGGGTTGCAATAGGAGAGGAGGTCAACCTATCTTCAAAATACCTGATGATAGGACAAGAAGTAATAGAAGCAAACTTATCAAGGAGAGATACAGCCTAAAACTAAGGAAAAATTTTCTGACAATGAGAGCAATTAACAAGAGGAACGGCTTGCCTCCAGAAGTTGTGGGTACTCCAGTACTGGAGGTTTTTGGGTGATTGGACAGCCATTTTTCCGGAGTGGTATAGGGCCTCCTGCTTGAGCAAGGTATTGGACTAGAAGACACCTTCCAACTGTTTTTTTATATTCTGTATAAATGAAATCTTATTTTGAGTCAGAGGCACCAAGTTGAAAAATCTCGACTAAACAATAAAATAATAAAATTTGAAAAATCTAGGCAATACTATTTATTATTTATTTGTTCAACTTGTATGCCACCTTTCTCCAAAGACTCAAGGCAGCTTACAATGCATTTAAAAACCATATATAAAAACATTAAACATTAAAACATTAAAAACAATTAAAACCCATTCACGGCCGGATCTCGCCAGATCGCAACAGCAAGATCAACGGCCCCAGGCCTGCCGGAAAAGCCAGGTCTTCACCACTTTTTGGAAGGCCAATAGGGTGGGGATGGTCCGGATCTCAGGAGATAACTGGTTCCAGAGAGCTGGGGCAGCCACAGAGAAGGCCCTCCCCTGCGGGCCTACTAACATCTAGCATCTAACTACAAACTAATTGGGTGACTCTGTGTCTACCTGTCTGTCTTAAAAAGGCCCCCAAACCAGCCTCTTTAAGCTATTCAAGAAATCTTATTATACATTTAATTGCTAACTTTTAAGTCACTTAAAAGCTTGAAGCCTGAAAATTCATCATATAAACTAACATACAGAGTCCAACTTACTTAGTGGAAACTATATGTTAGTTTAGACTAAAAGAGATTTGGACATTTAAGGTTCAATGTGCTGTGAGAACTCAACCATATTCTTACAATGCTGTGTGAATAAGGCCATCGTGTTAAGGCATGTTATTAGAACATAATATTGTGGATTGTAAACCTGGATTTAGCATGTTATGAACATAAACTACCAGCTGACTTAAGGAAACCCTCCCCTACTCTCCATTTCAGTTTTCCATCTATAAATTGGTTAACAATTGCATTTTAGACTTTGTGTACCACAAAGAAATGATTGAGTTTCTAGACCATTAGAGAATATGAGAATTTGAAATGTGAATATATCACATTTGTTACAAAGACCGACAGCATAATCATTAGTGCAGAAATATCAAGTACATTTGCAAATGTGTATCCAAGTGCAAAAATATACATTAAAACAAATAACCACAGGGTACCTTCTTAGAGAAAATATTCTGAAGTGAGAAGCAGAGAGTGGCAGCCAGGGCACTGATAAGCCCCCAAGTATCAAATGAGAGTTCTGTAACTGTAGCCAGCAGGACTCCACCAATAATAGGGATGAGGGATAAATATACCTGACGGAAGAAAAGAAAAAAAATACGTCTATTTATTTATTTATTAAATGTGTTTGCCGCCCATCTCACTTCAAGGCAATTCTGAGCAGCTTACTTATACGGGACAGCAGCTGTTTCCCAAGTTCAGGTGGTACAGAAAGTTTATGCAAGCTTCCCAAAACTCGCTTTCCAAATGTTTTCTTTTTCCAGATAAACATTTTAATGAACAACTGCAGAGAAGCGTCAAATACTTCACCCCTCTGACTACACTTTATTTCTCTTACCTTGGTTGTCTGCTTTTCCTTCATGATAATTCTTGACAGGAGAACAACCCAAATAGGCATTGTTGCTTTAACTGGAAAGAGGAGGAAGGGCACAGAATTAAAGTCGGAATGGAGGCCAGCAACAAGGCCTGTGAAATAAAAGCTACTTAGAAACTGATATATTGCATGCAGATATTGCTCAACACAATGTAATGCAGTATAAATAATTGTTCAACCATCACTCACGTATACAAAAGCTTCCATAGTGATACTGTGACACTACTAGACTACCCGATACTTTTTTCTATACTAATTCCTGCTTTACAACTAAACTACATGCTAACTACGCTTTGTGCCATTTTGAAAAAACAAGGACAGCTTTTCTAAACATAAAAGATACAAAAACCTTGCCTGAACACAATTTTTAATATGCAAATTACACAACAACTACAAGAAATTTACAGTGTGAAATACAGGTAGTCCTCAATTTAGAACAGTCTGTTTAGTGACCATTTGAAGTTACAACAGTACTGAAAAAAGTGACATATGACTATTGTTCACATGACTGTTGCAGCATCTCCAGGGTCGCATGATCCAAATTCAGATACTTGGCAACTGGCTCATATTTATGACAGCTACAGTGTACCGGGGTCATGTGATCACCTTTTTGTGACTTTCTGACAAGCAAAGTCAATGGGAAAGCCAGATTCACTTAACAACTGTGTTACTAATTTAACCGCTGCAGTGATTCACTTAACAACTGTGGCAAAAAAGTTCGTAAAATGGGGCGAAACTCACTTAACAACTATCTCACTTGGTCACAGAAATGTTGGGCTCAATTGTGGTCATAAGTCAAGGACTACTGTATTGAAACATATTTTATTTTACCTCCACAATTAATTCTGCAAGGAATTAAAGATAAATGGAGAAATCAAGGCTGCACAGGATTTCTGAGATTAATTAAATACGTCTGAAGGATTTTTTGGGCAGAATCCTTTATCAATGAAATAAATTTACTCGAGGAACAAAACCTTTTATTCCCTCAGCTTCTCCCGTAGCCCCCTGGAGAAGAATGTGATACTGTACAAAATGCATGGGGAAGAATGAATTATACCCCTTGTTCCTCCTCCCACATATTATTTATACTGACAGAATATTTTCAAATGAAGATGGTTCACTGGATTTCATTATCAGACAGCACAACCCTCATTTTCCCTGCCTTTGCTTCCCTCTTAAGAACTATCAGGCATTCTGGTTGAACCAGATTATTGGCAGTAAAAACTTAAAAAACACAATACCATACCCTCCAGGCATGCTTTTTCTTCCTCAATATAAATAAGGACATTATCTTGAAATTCTGCCAACATTCTACACATAAATGGAGACAGCCTAGTAATCTAATGAAAACTGATACCTCCATACAGAGAAAGCCCTCCTTCTAGCTCTTTGCAAATCCACTTGTGAACCAAAGTAGTTTAACACTGAACTACGAAGAGAAATACAAGTAGTCCTTGACTTACAATAGTTTGTTTAATGACCTTTCGACGTTACAACGGTGCTGAAAAAAGTGACTCATGACCATTTTTTCACACTTGCGATGACTGCAGCATCCCCATGGTCATGCGGTCAAAATTCAGACGCTTGCAACTGGTTCATATTTATAAGGGTTGCAGTGTCACGCTTGCAGTGTACACCGTTTTACGTTTTTTGCGACCTTCTGACAAGCAAAGTCAATAGGGAAGTTAGATTCACTTAAAACTTCACCTAAAGATTCACCTAAACTTAACAACCATGTTACTAATTTAACAACTGTAGCGATTCACTTAACAACTGTGGCAAGAAAGGTTGTAAAATGGGGCAACATTCACTTAACAACAAAAATCTGGGGCTTAATTGCGGATCATAAGTCGAGGACTACCTGTAACCAAGATTCCAAACTCATCCTTAGTCACAAATGTTCACTGAGCATATTGGGCCAATCAACTTCCCCTTAACCCACCTTACCTCACAAGGCAGTTGTGGGGATAACAGGAGACAGCATAATGCACTGCTACCCCTTGTGATTAGCAGTCATAGAGTGTGGATTGGGACCAAAGACACCCCAGCTTCCATCTAGTCCACCCTTAGCCATAGGGAGAACCTTACTGGTGACTTTGGGCCAGTCTTTCTCTAGGCCAGGGGTGGGCAATTGTGGCTCTTTTACAACCTGTGGACTTCAACTCCCACAATTGCCAACCCCCGATTCTAGGCTCAAACATACCCCACACATTTATTCCTGGGAAGAAAATAGGAAGAAATGCTACCGCTAGGTGTGCTGTCTTAGGTCGACCCATAGTAACATCTCAAAAAAAAAAAAAAAAAGGACAGTTGGAAGAAGTGCTTCCTTCTTTCTCGATTACTCAACCCCGGGCCCAGAAAAAAAATTGAAACGTTATTTCCAATGCAAGCGTATATATCCTCAGGCGATCCCTCCTTCTATCTAGAACAGGGAGGGGAACAAGCGAAGTGCCTCTCCCCTCCCTCCCCTTTTAAACCTGAAAGCACTCTGCACATGGACCAGAGTCTCCTTTCTTCCTTCCCTCCACCCCCCACCCACCATCCCGCGCGTTCTCCATCATACCGGTGTGAGCGTAGGAAATCGGGACTCGCCAAAGGGAGACGTGGGCCGAGACGGAGGCCAAGTACTTGCCAAAGGCCAGCGGGAGGATGAGGCGCGGGTAGGCGCGAGGGGGCAGCTGGGCAGGGCTGGCGGCGGGCACGCGCCAGGCCCGCAGCAAGGGGGGCAGGAGCGCCACCAGGCCCAGCACGTGGCAGAGGGAGACGGTGACGGGACGCGGGAAGTCGCCCAGCAGCACCTTGTTCACCACATTCCCGCCGGCGCTCAGGGCGTACCATGCCAGGCAGAGCGCGGGCACGCGGAAGAGCCCCGTGGACCCGCGAGGGGACGCGCCGGAGGGGCCGGCGGGCGACGGGGGGACGGGAGGGGGGAGGAGGAGGCCAGGAGGTGGCGGCGGCGGCGGCGGCGACACCATCCTCGGGTTGAGGGGGGGTGGGGGAAAAGAAAAGCTGCACCGGTGCCTCTGCAGCCGGGCCGCAGCCGCTTTGCCTTGTTTCCCTCGGACGCGTCACTTCCGCACAGCCGGCGGAAGCGGAGTGCCATAGCGACGGAAGCCCGGGAGACGGCTACGTTCAATTTCAGAAAAAAAGCGAAGTCCTCAACGGTTGGTCCTGGCAACAGGGAAGGAGCCGGCTGGTTTCGCTTTCTTTGCGGTGAGTGGCACGGGGGGGGGAGGAAGTGGGGGGGGGGGAGGAAGTGGGGGGGGAAAGAGCGAGAAACGACTACGCTGCTTTAGCTCCCAAAGTTTTGAGGGGTTTTATTATATTATGGGACCTTCATCACTGGAAGCTCCCACAATATGTAGGGCAGAAGTCTTCAAACTTGGCAGCTTTAAGACTTGTAGACTTCAACTCCCAGAATTCTCCAGCCAGCAGCTGGGAGTTGAAGTCCACAAGTCTTAAAGCTGCCAAGTTTGAAGACCTCTGGTGTAGGGTCTCCTGCTTGGGCGTGGGGGTTTGACTAGTTGATCTACAAGATTCCTTCCAAATCTGTTAATCTGTTAAGCAATATCACCGATAAAATTAGGCTCTCTTTTTTCCTTGGAATAACATACGGAGAGGGCGCAAACTCCATCTCTTCCAAGCCCAAAGCCCCACATTGCTCATTTATTCAGGCCTGCACTTGCGTACAGTAGTCCTTAATTTAACAACAGTTCACATAGTGACCGTTCGAAGTTACGGCACTCAAAAAAATGTCTTATGACATGACTATTATAGCATGTGATTTACATTCAGATGCTTGACAACTGACTCCTATTTATGATGATTGCAGTTGTCCTGGGGTCATGTTGCAAACGTCTGAGAAGCCAACTCGATTGGGGGGGTAACCAGATTCACTTAACAACCGTGCTTAACAACTGCAGTGATTCACTTAACAAATGTGGCAAGAAAAAACGTAAAATGTGGCAAAACAAATTTCTCACTTAGCAACATAGGTTTTCGGCTCATTTGTGGTCATAAATTGAGGATTACCTGCATTTCTACATACCATCAGGTGCTGTAGATGCAATCACAAAGCGTTGATCTTACGCCGCTGCCAGGGAAACTAAGAACAGTATCTCTAAAATGAGAAGGTAACAGGCTGACAAGGCTCACCTTAGCATCATTTCTACTTAGGCGTATGCAAGCTGCCGGTGGTTACTCTTGTACAGACAACAAAGCGTTGCTTATCCTCAAGTAATGTACACAACCATTGAAGCAGATCTCACAAAATAAAGTCCAAAACATGAAATGTATCGAGGATTCCACTAGGATTTGCACAAAGCAGAGAAAGTGATTCTGTTTAAACTCAGGATAAAACACAAGGAATATTCCAAGTTTGCTGGATTCTGCAGAATAAAATTTTTTGAGTGTCTTGTTCCATCTTCAAACAAAATTCTTCATATCAAAGTCAGAATACTCACATTGCCAATTTAGATGTCATAATAATTTCAACTGTTTTGCATACCAATATTTCATGTTTCTGCAAAGTAGACTCGGCCTGAGAAATGTATTTGCCACAGCAATACAATTCAACATGTTATTTGAATTACATCTTTAAGTGTTTGACAGTGTTCTAAAAAAAAGCATAATTACAATAAGCCTATAACTCATGCTTGTCCCTCCTTTTCTTTCCCAGTGTCTGGAGTGGGATAGTCTAGCAAATGATGATTTGGCGAAGATCCTGAAGTCCTCAAGATGCCTTAAAAGCCTCAGTTTGCAGGCTAACCCCTTCTGAATTTTCTTAATTTTACTTTGCTAAATTGCCCATTTTTCTTTTGCTGCAAAGAATTAAGTGCAGCTATTTGCATCCTATTTTAATGTTTTAAAAAGTTTAAATAGTGCAGATGCTATGCTTGTGGGCTCAGGTCAGGTTTCTTTGACATATTGTACACATTTCTATTGTTTAAATTTGTTTTGCCTTGTTTCCCCATTTTGTTTTATTATTTATTTATAATTTATAAATAATATATTTATATTTATTATTTATTATTATTTATTTATTTTTGCAAAATATATATATATATAAACATTGACAAAATACCCAGTATAAAATAAAGCGATGTACACAACGTTCATTCCGTCAATCCCACCTCACCAAGACGAAGGTCTGGCTAAGAAATTGTGACTGCCCGAATGTCTCCCAGTGAATTAGAATCTAATTTTTTCAAATCACAATCCAATACCAGCAGCACTCACCACACTGGCTTACTAAAAAAAAATCAAAACAGCCTATGTACAAAACCTAACATGAATTTAAAGAAAATAAATTTAAAATTAGCTACAGGCAAACAGAGAAATTGCGGGCCAAGAGAAGTAAAATATTCTTACAATGATATCTCCAGGCAGGGATTGTGGGTTGGAAATACCACCTCAGAACTATCCAAAGAACAGATTCACATTACTTAGTAAACCACATCAATGGGTCTCAATGTGATGACCAAACCTACAAACTAAATCATTTTAAGGGAAAAAAAAGCCTTAATATCCACTCCATATTCAATATTAGTCACTGGGTAAGGCTCTATCTATTCATGATTCACAGTATCATTCAAACCTTGAAGTAAGGGTTAACAAAGTTGGTTATTTTTTCGGGCATCTGAAACAAAATTGAGAACATCCACAAGAGAAGAGTTTCCCCAGCACACTCTTATCTCATCCTTTCTCTCCCATGCATATGGGAGAGGCTGAAATAGGAACTAGAAGAGGTTACAGGAAGAAGGTACTGGAAGTCGTTTTCTCTCACACTACCTGTTAACTCTGATTCTCATCAGGCCATTGTGGAATTTTTACAACAGCATTTTTTAAAAAACCAGGAATTGACAGCCACAAAAATAGCTGAGACACCAACTCAAGCCATTGCTCCCAGTATAATTATACCAGTCTTCTTTGTTTGATCATCTGGCATCAGATTACTTGGCTGAGTAACTAAGCCACAGGTAGTGCTAGACTGTTAGGCATTTTGTGCAAACACACACTCAATTATGGTGGAGCTACTGGGAGCAGGAATATTGCATACCGTATGCAGAGGGAAGGTTGTGCTAGTCAGCAAAGGTTAAAAGATCTTATCCGGTCATTTTTTTTTCTGTTCCTACTGTAGTAGCTTTAAGTAGATGGCCTTAAGCTTTAAACAAATATCAGAAAATGACAAAAGAGCTTCATTTATTGGATTCTTGCATAGAAATTGATGCAGAAAATAAGGGGAAGAAATAAGAAAACAATGTTTTGACAGAGATTTAGAGCTTACTTTTCTGCAACTGCTTGAAAAAAACAACCACCTCAGCATATTTTCATGGGTGAAACTGGCTAGAATAAGTCAGACCGGATTTTTGGCTATTCCATTCCAGTTCTGAAGACACATAGGATGGTAAAAAACAACTGTGTGAGGAATAGGGAGGCAGTGACTCTCCAGGTTATTCTCAGCAGCCAGTCAATGATGCGGAATAAGGAGAATTGTAACTAAATGTCACAAATTCCCCTCACTAGCAAACATAAAACGCCTCTTGCTGTATGAACTAGAACTATATACACTCCCCTGAAACATGTCTGTTTTGGGAAACGCTTGCAGTTTTATTTATAGAGACTGCACATCTGTTGCCTAGAACTTGGTATAGCATAGAAAGTTTTTTTTTAAAAAAAAGACTAATACTGTATATGCTTCCAAACTATCAACTGGGAAAGCAAAGTCCAACTAATCCAAAAACAGATCAACACATGCCCTTCCAGGTGCATTGGACTGGAACTCCCACAAACCCTGTCATCAGTGTTGCTAACTTAAGACCAAGAAGTTACACAGAACGCAACACCAGGCAGAGATTTCAAGCCTTCTGAGCGCCTTCAATTTATGGATGAACGTTTTTAAAAATCTCTTGGGCTGAAGTTCAACATTTGCTTGATCACGTTTTACTAGCTAGCCAAAGGCTTTTTCTCCTGACAAAAAACCGCTTTTTCTCCTGACAAAAAACCAAAGATTTTGCAAAAACACATCCTGATTGTCATCCAATTAAAGAAGCTATGTGATTAAATATTCAAGGACTATTCACGTAGTCCTTGACTTACAATAGTTCATTTAGGGACCATTCAATTACAATGGTACTAAAAAAGTGACTTATGATCGTTTTTCAGAGTTACAACCTTTGCAGCATCCCCATGGTCATGTAATCAAAATTCAGATGCTTAGCAATAGATTCATATTTATTACCGTTGAAGTTTTCCAGGATCACGTGATCCCCTTTTGCAAACTTCTGACAAGCTAAGTCAATGGGGAAGCCAGATTCACTTAACAACCATGTTAACAACTGCAGTGATTGACTTAACAAATGTGGCAAGGAAGGTCCTAAAATGGGGCAAAGTTCACTTAACAACTGTTTCAATAGCAACAGAAATGTTGGGCTCAATTGTGGTCGTAATTTGAGGACTACTTGTAGTTTAAATCTAAAGGCACACTTTGTTTTGACATTGCAGTGGAAAAGCTATGCCTCTCAAGGTATTACTGGACTAAAACTCTGCCACAATTTCTAGTAATTGGTGATGAGAGCACAGTACAGTGAAGATCTAAAATATAATTAAATTATATAGCGCTTTTCATAGACAATTATAAAATACTTTGCAAAGTAAAATACAGGTAGTCTTTAACTTACCATAATTGGGCCTAGAACATCCACTAAGCAATGCAATTGAGTTGTGTCCAATTTTAGAACTTTTAGTATGGCTGTCAAATCAATCACTGGTCATTAAGCCAATCCAGCTTCCTCCATTGACTGTTTGTTTGTTGGAAGCCCCCTGGGAAGAAGGTTGCAATGATGATCATGTGACTTCAGACACCAATCCTTGCACCTATGGCCATTGCAGTGTCTCCATGGTCATGTGACCAAAATTCAGCCGTGTTGGCAACTGGCATGTATTTACAACAGTTGTAAATGCATGCCAGTTGCCGAAGCGCTTGAATTTTGGTTGTATGATCATGGGGACACTGCAATGGCCGTAGGTGCAAGGACTGGTCAGAAGTCACTTTTTAAATCACTGTCATAACTGAACAGTTATTAAACAAATGTTGCAAGTCAAGAACTACCTGTATAAAACAAATTGTTATCTTTAGTTTTCCTGGGTATTGTGAGAGATATTTCTAAGCATTGTCTGCAGCTGAGGTTCTTCTGTTGAGAACTGGAGACAATAACCAAATTGGGTATTTGAGTGGAATGTTAGAATCATGCTCAAAAAACATGCAGGACCAGGACAAAGACTAAAGTTGATTTAATTTAAAGGTACACTTAATTGAATCTGAATTAATTAAATGCAATTAATATTACACCCCATATATTTAATAACTCTTCTCTCACTGATACAGTTAACAATTCAGTAGCTCTTTTGAAGAGAGTTCTGGGAGCTGCAGCCAAGGCAGATGTGGGAGGAGAGGATATACAGGGCCCCATGGCCTCAAGTTATGCATCTCTAGTCACAGACTTAATGGGTATAGAAAACATACATTTTAGAAGTTTAATCTTTTAATTGCCCAACAGGAGACAAGAAGAACTCTGCTTCCACTCGCAACCCCATTTATAAACCCTCATCTATACCTGGCCATTTTTGAAATATTAGAAAGTGACAGTGTATTTTGTGCAAATTTTTTTATTTCCACATTTATATCACAATGTGTCCACTGAAAGGACCAATAGCAAAGTTGCTCCCTTCTGTGCCCAAGAACACAGAAGTCTAGTTACTGTACATTCACTAAGGCTGTTTTTGCAAGTCGCTTTTGTGATGGATATCCATAAGGCAAACAATATCTAAAGGAATGGTAACAAGTATATTTCCAGCATACAAACAGGCTTCTGTCTCCCCCTTCACAGGACATTTACAAACTAGTAGCACCCTCGGTACAAGTTGGAATTTTTTTTTTGTTAAACAGAAAAAAAATAAACAAAACAAAAAAACCCACCAATTTTTCCCCCTTGCTTTCCCGTAGAAAATCTGCAGAAAGGGTCAACGTGTGTTAGGCTGGTGGTGGTGCTGCTGGGAGAACTGTGAACACTTTTTGCAGCATTTCATGGATCTGAATTGAAACTGAAACCAGACTACGCCCCGTGAAAGTCGCTGAGCCGAAGGTGGGCATCTCTCTCTCTCTCTTTCTCTGGCCCTTCCTGCACCGCAGAGCACATATCATTGCAAGTCACATCTCCACATCAGGGGGATTTTTGAAGAGAGATGTAACGCAAAGAAGAACTACCTACAGTTTTGCACAGTTCATTTTAAAACATCTCACTGCCATATTATTTCTTTTTAAGAAAATCAAATCAAGACAAATAAATAGACTCAACTACTCTTGTGTTAAATGTTTCATTTCCACAATGACCCACCTGTACCTGCCTGACCTTGGATTTCTGGCATTCACAAATAGCTGGAAACGGTTTTCACCTTTGGAAAACGAACACTTTTGTTTTGCTTTGTTTCTAACAGCTGGCTTGCTAGAGTTCAGAACTCTACTTGTGTTTTTTTTTAATCAAACCTTTTGTTATGCCTCCCTTTGCACTTTTGTTAGTAAACTGGTAGCAGCACTTCACAAAAAAAAAAAAAAAAAAAACAGGAAAGAAGAAACTGCCAGCGTCCAGCTCTCTGATACACCCTCTCTGCTTTGTGAGCCTCTTTCAGCGTGATGGGGGGTAGATGGGGGGATGACACAGCACCTGCCCACTTTACTAACCTGCCAGTGTAAAAAAAGCATCTTAGCAAAATTGTACTCAGTCTAGGCAGACGTAAGGCAGGATGTTCAGGCGCCCCTCATCCCCATGTGGATCGAGTGATATGCATTGCGTCCAATCATACCAGTTACCCTGTGTATCATAACATCCATTCACGCCAGGCCAGTGTTGGCTGCATATCCTGTCAAGGTCATCCTGTGTCACCTCCCGTGTTACCCCAGGCAAGTCTGCAGGTTTGCTGTGTGGAGCCAGGACATGAGTTTTCCGGGCTTCTCTCCTAGTGCTTTCCTCCTGCTTTAAATATTCAGACATGAAGTAGTGAGCCCCTGGAGTCTGCACCCCTGAGGAGGATAGCAAACTACTCTGCCTGTTTAAATAGGACTGAATTATTTCATTCCGGGACAATTCTTTCCAATTCGTTTGTTCAAAGGGACTCTGCAGAGATGGCTTCGGCTCCTGCTTATCTGTGCCTGTCCTGTGCTGCTCAGCAAGAGCAGGAAGATCCACCTGCAAAGAGTCCCTCTGTGCTAATGTCTTGATCTCGCCCGTCATGGGGTCAAAAGTCAGTCGCCGCTCTTTTTTTAACCGTACAGGCTTGACCCCGCCTTCCATCAGCTGCCCATCCAAGTTGACCGCGTGGTCTTTGGGCCGATACTTTTTCTTCTTCTTGCTGTCAGACCCTGAGGCAGCACTGTCACTGTCCATCCTTGAAGCATCTGGGGATAAGTCAACCAAGGGTGCCAAAGACTCTACTGAATGGGAGCCTGCTCCACTGCCGGGAGAGGCTCCTGCGCTGAGCTGAAGCTGGCCCTCGGGCACTCTTGGCTGCTCCTGATCATGAAGGGATGCTTCAGGGTCCACTTGATGAGATGCCTCCAGTCTCTTTGCTAGTGCTGGCTGTGGTGAAAGCTGTACTAGAGAGGGGGGAGGTGGCGATAAGGGCACTGGAACATCCAGAAGAGGGGGCCGTGGGCATGGGGCAAGCGTCAAATTCTTGGGGGAGTACGTGGTATGTTGCCGAGCAAATGTTTCCAGCCTGACATTCCTGGGACTGAATGAGGAGCAACGGGGACTCCTAGGTTGATTGGCAGCAGCTTCCTCTGCTTTGTCATGCTGCTGCTGCTGTAGCACTGCTGTTTTCAGCAGTAAGGATGTCCCGGAAGTTTTGAAGAGTCCTGGAGAGCTGGTGTGAGGCCGCACTGCATTGATGGGGATCTTGCTGGGCTTGTCATTTTCACTCACCTCATCCCTGTTGCCTTCTGGCCCTGGGAGAAGACTCACATCTGGAGGGCTAGGAAAGCTCTCTGGGCTTCCACCAATCCCATTGGTGGGAGGCGGAGAAGAGTTTTGTAATACTTCATAACTGGCTTTGGAAACTTTTGGCATCGGCAGAGGAAGACCATCCTTGGGTTCACCTTGCCTCTTCCGGTTCCCTGGCTTTGGAGAGTGCAGCTTTTGGACATCATTTCTATTCTTCACATCTTGAATGGGTTTAGATCCAATCACAGCCCCAGGAGAAGTTTCCACTCGGCAGTTGTGAGCCCCACCATTGGCTGATCCAGGTGGATTTGGCAATCCTCTCAAGGTGGCTTCATTCTGTGAAACAGGCTCAATCAGCTTCTGCCAATTCCGCAACAGTTTTTTGGCCCGTTTAGCAAGCTCCTCATTCTTGGTTTTCTTCCTCACGTCATTGATGAGCTTCCCCAGCCGTGTTTCCTAAGTTTTTTTTTTTAAAAAAAAGAACAACACAAAAAGGATTATTTTAAAAGACACCTCATCAAATATCATTAATGGAGAAACTTCTTTTGTTCTCTCCATGGGTATGTTCTGACAAAGCCCAGAAGAGGATAAGGAGAATAGGGCAATTCAATAGCTGACTTTGAGTCTCGTTTCTTAATCATAGTCAGAAAAGTGAGAAAAGTACAAGCAAGGAGCAAGGAGCTTTGAGGTGGGAAATTATCCAGAAAACTTTCTTTGATTACATATTTTCCTAAAAAATTGTTTCTATTTTGAGAAATGGCTCCTTTTGCTAAAGTTAATTTGTAATCTGCAAAATATAAATCAAATAGGGCGGCTATATTTTGATAAAAATCTAATCGATTATAGCATCAAATTGTGTTTTTCACATGATTCAAATATGCTAAAATAAGAACATTAGAACAATTTTAATACTTTAACCACTAGTGTCATATAATGATTACAGTGTTGGGCTAGAGTAGAGACTCAGCTTCCAATCTACCCACAACTACAGAAGGTCTCTGAGTGACTTTAAGCTAGTCGCTCACTCTCAGTCCAGCCTACTTCAAAAAGCTACCGTATCATTATGGGGAAAAAACAGAGCCATTACTAGATGCAGCGCACTATGGGCTTTTAAATCAAATAAATGATCATCTTCCTAAAACTTCAATCGATACAAAGCCACTGTTGTATTTTCAAAAATATACATTAAACCCAAATAAATATTTGGATTTATTTAAATACATTCGTAACATCTATATCAATGCTACAATAAGTGCATTTTTCAAATACTTTGACTTATTTAATATTACACTGAAAAAATACTTTGTGTAGCATTTGAGTCAAACCTATGTTTAAGGAAGTAAAAAATCAAATTGGTAGGTAAAGCAGAACGTTCTCTGGTTAATTTTTTTCTATAATCATATCAAACATGAGTATGTACACAAATCTAGTATTGCAGAATATCCTTATAAAGACCAACTCCATCCAAATATATCTTGAAATGACAGAATAAATCAAGCTGGTACCATTGTAAATGAATCAAAGTCAACAAAGGAAATGCAAGCCATTCTTGCACTTAATAAGGTAGGCCAGCAGAGAATCATCTCAACTGCAAATGAAATTTATAGCATCAACCAGTTATGAATTACTTTCTCCTTCTGACTGATGCTGGCAGAGAAAGCTGTGGCCAGCTTCCATGGAATTCCACAAGCTACAGCAATAAGTGAGCTGATAACAAGTTCAGGCAAGCTGTCAATACTCATTCTTTATATGGGTCAATTTTTTATCACAAGGAAAGTTTAAAATTCATGAATTGCCACAAAATTTGGACATTTTATAATAGGTGACTTTATCTAGTTCACTAAGGTTCAAAGTGACCTATTTGCAAATGTTCACAAAAATTAACTGCAAAAGCTTGATGTGAATCTGCCCTTGCTTGTTGCATTTCCTTTAAATGACTCTGATCAAGTTCCATTTGGTTACGATAATAACTTTGGCCAAAATATGTCAGGTAAAGGACTTAAGTGTCTGTCTTCTCAGAGGACCGAATCTTCTTAGCAGGCAAGAAGTGAAAGCGGCGCTTTATTATTATTATTTTGTGAAGCCGTATGCTTAAATCATGTTTATTATTCTTAGTCTTGTTTATATTATTCTTATTTCTACTTGTTTTCATGCATTTGCTTATATTAAATCAGACTGGGGAGTTTCCAAAGCCTTGAATAATTAAAAATATTTACAGTACGTTCCAAGCACATCCTGGTAAGTTCCTAGCACATTTGTCTAGCTTAAAAGGCTCACATCTTTATCAACCATAATAATTCACTGCTTGGGTGTCCTTCCCTCCTTTAATCAACAGATGGATAGAGGAAGGTGAAAAAAAAAAAGCCACGTGATCAAAAAAAGTCAGTTCTGCCTTATTCAGTATGACGTATACACTTCCGGTCGGCGGACATTATAAAATTCTGAAACTGAAAAATAGTACACACATATAAAAAAAAGGTTTACGGGAATTATAAGAAATAGTAGTAGCTGGTTTAAATCTGCTGGGCTTGTCTTCTTGTCAAGAAAAAGAATCTAAAAATTCAATTATTTCAAGAAAGAAGAAGTAAAACCACCATAATTCTTGGATGAACAGCTTCCTCTGCCCTCCCATGGTGGAGGTGACATTAATGGTGACTTCAGAATGTCAGTCAAAATAGAGACTGGGAATGTAAGATTGTATGATTGCTGGGACACCTGAAGCTTTTTTGGCCTTCACAGACAGACCAGTAAAATCCTGTTGTTTGCTGCTTTTCTTGTGTCAAAACAGTGAGAGCACATTTCTCTCAATCACAAAGTATTAGTCAAGCCTAACAAGAAGTTGAATGTAAGTATTCAGACTGGAATAAGCTAGGTGATACATATAACTCCTCCTCCTCCTCCTTCTTGTGCCAAAGCAGTCATCGGATGTTGGTGATCATGTTGGCAATCCTATTTTTATCAACAGTTGCACAAAAAAGTGGTGTTGAGTTTTGTCCAAACCAGTCCCTTATATTTTGAAGCCATGATGTTCTTCTGCCTGGATCTTGTTTGCCTTCAATCTTTCCTTGGAGGATTAAGTGAAGTATTTTTCCCGGTGTCACATCACATGTCCTCCTACATCCTCCTATAACTCCTCCTACAACTTTAAATACCATGCCTACTTTTGGCATTTTCTAGTATTCTATGCTTTTTTTCTTATCGGCAAAAGAATACTTGCTGTAGGAACAAACCTCAAGTGCCTCTTTGGTGATGGGGTATTTCTCCAAGCTGGAGATCACTTCCAGTACTGCCACCATGTTATGTATCTGTGGAGAAAAATGAACAGAAAGTAAGTGTCCTTTTATAGAAAAGCTTATGCTTCAGCTACACCATGTTATGTCACACTGGACAGTAGAACTGCCTATGTCAATGGACTCCCTGGAATTCCCTACATGAGAATTGAAATATTTGAAGCAGGTAGTGTCAAAAGATGATGCTTTTTCTGCTGAAAATGTATTTGCCTAGAACTCTTCTTTTCTGCTTGGGGTTGCCTACTTTTTTATGGTAAGTGAAAACATTTCTAATTCTCTGGGTTTCTTCGCTGTCACTTGTAGACACATGACTTAAATAGATTGTTTCCAGTATACTGCATCTCATTTTATCCGGATACTCTAAAATTTATTATTGACAGAATTGGGATTTTTTTCTCAATCTTAGTTATATAAAGCAGCTTAATTGTTCTACATGGAGAATGGCTTTAAGGGGTGTCCAATAAATAAAACACATAACTAGATTTGCCATAAATAAGATGTCCTTGGTCCATAGCATTGGCTCCAAAATTAAGATGATTATGATCATTTCCCTGGACATACCAGATGCCGTAACACCAGCTCAGTGACCTACATTATGAAGCTGTACCTTCTTAACTTTACATGCCATTATCAGGACAAGTTCATACACACATATGTAACGAAACACATTTCCACATTTCCATTATTTTTCCCTTCTTCCTCATGACATGCAACACAAATCTGCAGTGGATAATCTCCCAACTGATAGTAGCAATCCCCAGGAGTGAAGCAGTAAATTTGCAGCATTTTTAAAAAATGAGTGTTCAACTATTCTGTCCCTTACTGTATAAAACGTTTATGAAAAAGACCGCTAAGGAAGAGAATATTGCAGAGTTACCAACAGAAAAAGTAAATTAAATGAATTAATAATCTATGGCTGGCAATAGTGAGGCACTTTTATTAAGACCAACTAAAAAGACCTAAGTTCACCAGTAACTCACATTTTTTATAAATAATTCTCCTACTGTAGTGTATATAGATTGGAGGTATCTTGGAGATTGTATAGTCCAACCTAGTGCCCAGTAAAAGAAAACCACACAATTCTTTTAAATTTATTTACTAAACTGTTGCCTATGAAGTATGGGTTCTACTGTACATAGCACTAAACATAAACGAGAGTCTGAAGTAAACTACTTATTTTTTTAAAAATATTTATACATCATCTATTTTATAAAAATGTGGTTTAAAATTTAAAAAGGAGAAATAATCAGCTGAGAATGAGGCTGACTAGGAAAAGACAAGGAAATAAATGTGTTTTAACACAATTATTCTCCTTTATTTAGTGAGGCTGGGGTCATCTCAATCCACCATAAAACAGCTGCAAGATACCACTTCAAACAGCCTGGAGGCAAAAGTTACCACATAGGGACAAAAGGTGTGTCTAGACCAGGGGTGCTTAAATCTGGCCCATGGAGATAGCAAAGGGTCAGCCTGCAGTGCCTCTGGCAGCCAAAACGTTCCCCTCCCCCGCACCCCGTTTTGGCCAGCAAAGTGCTGCAGGAGGCCGTGCAGGCCGAAAACGGAGTGCAGCACAGCCGCGCATGGCCCCCATGTCCTGTTTTGGCCAGCAGAGTGCTGGAGGCCGTCCAAGCCAAAAACGGGGCATGGCACAGTCGCACTCGCCCCCAAGCCCTGTTTTGGCTGGCAAAGTGCTGCAGGAGGCCGTCAAGGCTCAAAATGGGGCACAGGGGGCCACGTGCACCCCCCATGCCCTGTTTTGACCGGCAAGGTGCTGCAGGAGGTGTCCATCCCGTTACCCCACTCCCCAAGGAGAATGCTGATACAGCCCTCAAAGAAATCCAGTTTGACAGCCATGGTCTAGACAGACACACAATAATTTCCACAATACCAAAGTCATATTAACCTAGGCAACAAATAAAAATCAGTATAGCATTTAAGGTATTCTCAGAAGAGGACTGAGATAAATCAGATTTACAAGTAATCCTCCACTTACAACCACAATTGAGACCAATATTTCTGTTGTTAGATAAGATATTGGTTAAGTGAGTGTTGCCCCATTTTATGACCTTTCTTTCCATAGATGTTAAGTGTAACTACAGCTGTTAAGTTAGTAACAATGTTGTGAAGTGACTGTGGCTTTTTCACTGACTTTACTTGTTAGAAAGTGATCACATGATCCCGGGACGCTGCAACCATCATAAATAAGCGTCAGTTGCCAGGCATCTAAATTTTGACCTAGTGACCATGGGGAATGTTGCAATGATTGTAAGTGCAAAAAATTGTCATAACTCACTTTTTTCAGTGCCATTGTAACTTTGAATGGTCACTACATGATCTAGTGTAAGGTTGGTTTTGTTTTGTTTTTTGCTTTAATTTATATGCCGCCCTTCTCCGGAGACTCAGGGCGGCTTACAATACATTAAGCAATAGCCTTCATACTTTTGTATATTTATACAAAGTCAGCTTATTGTCCCCACAATCTGGGTCCTCATTTTACCTACCTTTGAAAGGATGGAAGGCTGAGTCAACCTTGAGGACTACCCGTAGTTCTGTCCATGAAATGACCATGAAAGCTCATTGAGTGATTTTGGCCTGTCACTCTCTCTCAATGCAGCTAACTCATAGGGGTGTTGTAATAAGGAAAAGAACCTGGAGGGAGCACTATGTATGCTACCCTGTTTTCCCCAAAATAAGACATCCCCTGATAATAAGCCCAATCAGGCTTTTGAGCGCATGGCAATAAGGCCAAGCGCTTATTTCAGGGTTCAAAAAAATATAAGACAGGGTCTTATTTTGGGGAAACACGGTATGTGTGCTCTACATTATGAAATAGTCACTTTATATCAGGGTAAAGATACTTGGCATGTAAACAATCCTGTTGTAGAAGAGCCAATTGACTCTTGCAGGTTTCCCTTAAGCTTTCATTCTGAGGAACAGTGCAGCATAAATTAAAACAAGTCAATAAACAGTCCTACATTTGAAAGAAAAAAATGGCATAACTTCCTGATGTATCTTAAGAATACATACGTCTGATAAAGCGTATACTATCTTCCAAACATTTGAAGGATAAGTCACATACTTAAAATAAGAAACCAAAATATACATAAACATGCAAATATATTCAGACTTTCTCGAAAGAATGAAAGCTTAAGGGAAGCCTGCAAGAGTCAATTGGCTCTTCCACAACAGGACTGTTTACATGCCATGTATCTTTACTCTGATATAAAGTGACTATTTCCATAAATGTAGTGCGCAGTAGAGAAAAGCACATCCAGACTATCTTTTTTACTTACTCACAGTGATATAAAAGAACTCATAAACACAGCCTCTCTACTTATGGCAGCTGAAGGAACAACTGCCAAAGAAGAGTGAGTAGTAACGCAAGGGCCTGATTTGAAATATGGCAAATGATAAACTCCCAAGAATTCTTAACAAAGGCCAGCACAGTGGTTTTAGTTCAGCTTAATATAATTGTCAGTATAAATGTTATGCCTAACAAATTTTGAGAATAATTTGTTTCTTTAGCTTTCATATATATGGGATTTTTATTTGGGATGTTTCCATGCAGATAAACATAATTTTATGCACTTTCCATTGGGCCTCATTTAAAATAAGCAAATTATATACATGATATACCAGATGAGTAATTTACAACAGTTACTGTAGTTACTCACTAGAGCTACTACACTATCGGACAAAATGTTTTAAGTAAAAGATAACATTTTTTATTTTCCTAGAAGGTATAATAAATAAAAATAAACTCATTATAAGAAGTTTATATTGAATAAGAAGTCCAAAGATTCAGGATAACTACGCTTTGCTTAAATAATATCCATCTCACCCCTCAAAAACAGGCTTATAAGAGCAGCATAGAAAGGAATAGTTGCAGGAAATACAGGCTGGGTGTGGAGGAATTAGGAGATGCCGCAAGCTGAAGTAATAAATAATTTTATAAATTTCAAAGGAGTACAGCTCAGTACCCTGCTTTACAAATACCGAAGACCCTGTCTTATATTTTTTCGAACCCTGAAATAAGCGCTTGGCCTTATTGCCATGCTCTCAAAAGCCCAATTGGGCTTATTATCAGAGGATGTCTTATTTTGGGGGAAACAGGGTATATTGGGACTTGAAGAACTAGAACAAAAATTCAGTAAAATTTCCCTGTTCAGACCCATAGAATATGATTGTACAAAGCGGATTCACACATACCTAACACAGGAAGATTAGGGACAATACACAAAAGCAAAGCAAGGCAAGGCAAAGAAAAGATGCTCTTACAGAACGCATAGATGCTTTGAGAAAGAGGTAAAATGAAGTATTTCAAGAAGCCCTTAAAACAGAAAATAGTAGCCCAAACCATCACAAGCCACCCTCCTCAGCCCCAGCAAATAAATACCAAATTCTTGCTCACTGGCAGACCATCATTGTCTAGCTCTGAGCCATGCTACACAAGTTATGCTATTCTGAAGAAGCAAAAAAGCGGAGGGAAAAATGGTGTCAGACAGAAAACACTATATGTTTGGGTAACTGGGGAAAGAGAACGAGAGTACAGTTAATGATCAGCAAAGGACTAAAAATAAGCTTCAGGCAGCATTAATTATTGGGCATTACAGAATACAGTTCGGAAGACTATAAGAGAGACTCTAGAAGGGGACTATAGACAAGAAGCTTTTTCTCACAGTGCCTACTTTTTGGCAAAATATGGGAGAGGAGGGGGAGGGGGAATTGCTCCAGTAGCCTGGCAAATGGAGGAACACAGAGAGAAGCCAACAAGAGGGTAGAGCTTTTAGAACCAAAACCTTCCTGCCACCATCCCTATCAGAAGTATAACTGGTTTAGATAAAGAAATCTATCGACTGACTGTCTCTCTCAGACCCCCACAATCTAACTACAGGGATCCTACTACCCCTAAGCAGGATAAAAGATGGTTCCCATTCTCCCTAACCCTTGACCAAGACCTCTAGAGCCGGGTGCCCTACACATGTGGTGGACTACAATCCACCATACTTAAAAATCAGCATGCTTAATGTCACCTGGGACTAACAGGGACTGTGGAGTAACAGAAAAACAGACAAGTAGTTTGAGACAAGCTGCTCATTCCCTGCTGGACATATCACGCTTTACTCACATTGCTGTTGGGGTCGATGGCCTGCAGCAGCCGGTCCCTGATCTGCTGCGGGGACGGTCCCGGAGCCGCTGTCATTGCCTCCCTGGGGGAGGAAGAGCCCCGGGCCCAGCAGATTGGGGGCGAGAGGAGGCCCCACCGTCCTCCCCTCCTCCCTCCCTCTCTTTCTCACTCGCCGGCCTCGCCGCGGGGCAACTGGAGCCGCATGTTCCGCCGGACTCAAGCGCCCCACCGGTCAGGGGGAGGAAGGCTATCACGACTGCTCGAAAAGAACGGGAAGAAAATAGCCTCGCCCGACTCGTCCTAGACCCACCGGGGCCGCCGCTCGGCTCAGCTCGGCTCCACCGAGGAGACGGAGGAGGAGGCCGAGCTCAACTGTGGGCAGGAGCCAGCCCCGCGCAGTGCATCCTGGGACACGCCCGACGCTGACGGCGCCCGACGCACAGACGCAGAACGTCGCGTCTGTGACGTCACGACGCAGGGCGTCGGGTACTCCCGCCAAGAGGATTGAGTTTGCTTGGGGGTGGGGGTTGGGGGGCGGGGGGCGGGGGGGGGAGGAAGGGTGAGAACTCGGCATTCTGTTCGTTCAGTGCGTGTGTCCGCGATTGGCACTCGCAGGCGGGAAAAGTCGGAGCCATCCGCGCCTGCGCAGAAGATCCCGCGGAGATGGCTGGAGAGGGGTTAGCGGGAGATCGACTGAGGCGGCGGCGGAAGGCTTTAGAAACGGCAAAAAGGCGGGAAAAGCGCCGCTTCTGTCACTCGCGCTGCTTGACCAGATACTTTTGATTATTTTAATTATAATCCGTTTGCAAAGTACGAACATTTTTTTCTGTCTTCGCGCTTCATACTCGTTATGTCAGATTTATTTCCTGTCATCTTGCTAGTAACGAAACCGATCCTCACTTTATTTACAAACTGGTAACAAATTATAATTCTGGAGGGGTAAAACAGGCTTCTCTTCTGAGGGGCGGCTATATAATTTGATCATTATTTAGCCCTTTTAATAAAATTATTTCTCGCGCGATCATCTTGGAAGGTGGAGAACGTTTTTTCTCCTCAAGATTTTTTTTCACCCTTAGTGGGCACCATTGCCACTGAAGACTACAATTCCCAACGGGCATACGTTTAATGAATCCAAGTTTGAATGCAGCTGTCACTTTAATACATTTTTTCTGTTCCAGCATAGCTACTCAAGAGGCGCATGTTGCTGATCAATACAATTTCCCCAAGTAATGGAAACAGACCGGTTATCTAAGTGAGCAAAAAGATGTTGCAGTCCTTGATTCTGAATAATCTTCCAATATGGAAAAGAGAAAATAGGTGAAAAGGACCAAACAATGAGCTATGGAGAAAAGAAGCACTTTAAATTTTTCTTTCAGTTTACGCATACAACTCCTCTTATTTTTTTGTAACTTAAAGGTATTGGGCATTGATCAGCTGATTTTCATCCATCTTGTGTTGGATTATTGCTATTATATGGAAAACAGTTTAGGGGAAGAATCTAATATGGCAGTTCTTGATCATTGAAATTTATGTCCTGACTCTTGGTACTTTTATCCATCAGTCATTACTTTGATCGTCTGGATTTGGGCACCTCATTGTTTCAACCCACTCCCGCTTGCCATTCCATATTTATGCACCTCTGCATTTAAAAGGATCGTATGTAGCACTAAATTGAGTGAAGGCATAATATAGTTCATTAAGCTTATTACACATCACAATCACCAAAAATGTCATTTGCTAGGCAAGTCTGTAAATAGTTTACAGTCTACTCAAAAACGGATGCTCTCTGTTTCAGTTAGTCGTTGATTTCAGTATTTGATTTGAAATACCCTTTCAACACAGCACATTTATCCTAGTCACATATAGACATGTGTCATAACAATCTCAGTAATTCAGCATTAGAGTGTTTTGTTCTCTATTAGTGAAACCACCAATATAATAAAAAGGAAAAAAGTGGGCTTATTTCGAGTACATTGTACAGGTAGTTCTCAATTTAAGACCACAACTGAGTCCCAAATTTATGTTACTGAAACATTTGTTAAGTGAATTTTGCCCCGTTTTATGACATTTCTTGCCATAATTCTTAAGGAAATCATTGCAGTTGTTAAGTTAGTAACACAATTGTTAAATGAATTTGGCTTCCCCAGTGATTTTGCTTATCACATGACCCTGGGAAACTGGAACTGATGAGTCAGTGCCAAGCATCTGAATTTTGGTCATGTGACCATGGAGATGCTGCAATTGTCATGTGAAAAATGGTCATAAGTCACTTTTTTCAGTTTCGTAACTGAATGGTCGCTAAATGCAGGATCCAATCTGGATCATTCCACATGTACTAGAGCTGGGATTGGAACTGACCCAGATTAGATTCTGCAGCATTATTCTGGGACATGTATATTCACCATTTGGCCACTAAATGAACTGTTATAAGTCGAGAACTACTTGTATTAACTCATTTTTGAAGTAGTCCTAGTAACCCTTATAAAATGCAGTCCTCAAGTATATAATCTAATGGAATAACATAAGTTCTAATACAAGTTACCAAAACTTGCTTTTCTTTCTCCATCTCTCTTAAGAGGGTACTGATCAAGCATATACATGTTTGTGAGTCTATTTATAAATTTAATTCAGGAAAGCATTCTTTTCTAATGTTGCTTATTCCCAAAAAAATATGGTAAATAATCATAAAATACCAACAAAAGTAAACTTCATTTTATTTCTGTACTCATGAAATGTTGTTTTGTGAACGCAAAATGTGGAACATATTCCAACTTATTAGAAACAAAAGAATAGTCCTCTTAAAAGAACAATATAGAGAGAATGCAAACAGATTTTATTAGATACTGAGAATATAAACTTGTTGAAAACATACAGAATAGAAAGACTGAGAGAAGTCATTACTATGACAGTATAAGGCAGATTGGCCATCAGGATGTAAAATGTGGATAGTACTTTCATAATGTAAATTATAACACTTTCACAGAAAACTCAGAATTAATGGGAAATTTCTGTTAAAACATCGGACTTCCCTAGCTGGCAACTGCATCTGAAAAGTTCACGACAGATATGTTGTCTTTCACGACAGATATGTTGTCTTTCTGCCTGGCACTCCAAACATCAGTCTTATTCACAGAAAGAATTGATGAAGTCCAAAGGCAGCAATGTTACAAGTAAATTGAGGTGTTGTCTTAAAATTAGTAATGGGGGTATAAAACTCATGTGTAATACACCATATAGAAAATTTGGTAAGGTCAGTAAAGTTTGAGCAGAAATTCTGAAGGAATTAAGAACTGAGGGATGGAAGAGCTTATAAATTGAAATATTTAATAGCAATAGACATACACTGCTTTACAGTGCTTTACAGCCCTCAGTGGTTTACAGAGTCAGCATATTGCCTCCAACAATTTGGGTCCTCATTTTACCCACCTCAGAAGGATAGAAGGTTGAGTCAACCTTGAGTCTGGTGAGATTTGAACTGCCAAATGGCAGTCAGTCGGCAGTCAGCAGAAGTAGCTAATCACCTATTTTATCTACAGGTAGTTCTCAATTTATGACCAGAATTTTTGTTGCTAAGCAAGACTGTTAAGTGAGTCTCACCCAATGTTATGAACTTTTTGCCATACTTAAAACAAATCAACGTAGTTGCTAAATAAATCAAGTGGTCATTAAATGAATCCAGCTTCCCCTATTGACTTTGCCTGTCGGGAGCTGGCTAGGAAGATTACAAATGGCGGTCATATGGCCCCAGAATACTGCAACTTTGCTAGTTGCCAAGTGTCCAAATTGTGGTCACAGGACTGTGGTGTTGCTGCAATGGTTATAAATGCTAGGATCCATTATAAGTCATTCTAATCAGTGTGATTGTAAGTTGTAGTAAACAAATGGTTTTAAGATGAGGACTACCTGCATGAAAATGAAAAATAGGAGATATCTATATATCCAGGGTAGCTGCTTAGGAAAATTTCATGATAAATATCATACAAAAGAGGAATCGAAACATTAAACAAGAATTATTTGGGTGTATCAGGTAACATTAAAAAAAGTCTTTGAAAAAAAAGGGGGGTTTCCTGGATGCATCTATCCAATGTTCTTCTCAATGTGCAGAAATCACTTAACTGCCTTCCAGGATTTTCCCCTAATTTCCCAGTTTATTTCAGAGCTGCAGACCAAAATTATTCATGTAGGACCAAAAAACACCTCCTATGCTATTTCTTTTTTAAGAAGATTCGGATATGTTTACTTCTACTTTCTCATTTTCCTGCTTTGATTATTCTGGAGCTCATTTATCAGCTAGGCCAGGGGTCAGCAACCTGTGGCTCTTTCACCCCTCTGCTCCGGCTCCGTCACTCAAAATATGCATCACAACCGCCAATCTGCGACACCTGCCAGCACACGATTTATTGTGCTTTTCAACCCCAGATAGGCCAACCATGGATAAATCCAATAAAAGAAAAATTTCAGAGAAAACAGAACATTTAATTCAACTACATATGCTAGTTTTGTGGCCGCTCAAGAAATAGTCAGGCATGGGAAGGGTTTTGTGGCTCCCGGTGTTTTCTGTGGGAAACGGGGCCAAATGGCTCTGAGTGTTTAAGGTTGCAGACCCCTGAGCTAGTCTTTGAGCAAGGGGGATATATATGGGTATATGAATCAGTGGAGTTCACGATTCCCCCAAACTATTGTTTTCATACATTGTATGAACCTAAAGAAGTTTGATCCAGTTCAGCAAAGTTTGGCTAGTCCTATTGCAGTGTACCACACTTAGTGGCACCTTATCCCAAAGGTGCGTTTTCAAAAAGCAATGACTTCCTTCATTTTTTTCCTTGAAGACATTTCGCTTCTTATCCAAGAAACTTCTGATTCAGTGAGACATCTTCAAGGAAAAACAAAGAAAGTTGAGTTGCCTTTTGAAAAAGCACCTTTGACGTGGATGACTGAGAATCTCTATCGACATTGCCTTATCTAGTTCACATAGGAATTATCTGTTGTATTGGGAACTGCCTTTTATTGTGTCTTCATTCTGGAACCTTTCCATGTGGTTCATAGACTGATATTTTCCTGGAGAAAACTCTGTTCTTTCAGCCGCTTGATGAGTCTCACATATTCCAACTTTCATAAATATAAATGTTCATTTGTACAAATACAAGGCACAAAGCTGTACATTATTATTATGCCATGGCATTATATAATAATCAGCATTATATTCTAGTGATAATATACCAGTATTAACAGCATTACCTGGTCAATTTATTCTGACAATATTCCCTTAAAAGTCTCCAATCCAAATACTAACCAGAGCAAGATTATAATGGAAGTCATAGTAATTATGGAAAGTAGTGAAAGATTGGACTGTTTTGCTTCCATCTTCTACCGTGATGACCTGGTATGGTTGGGTAGGTAAGTAGGTAGATAGATAGATGATAGATGGGCAGGCAGGCAGGCAGATTCATCCTACTCTAGATAGTAGAGTTACTGTATATTCTACTTTTCCATATACCCCATTATACATCTCCATTCCAGCCTGAGCCAGTAATGCAATGAAAGTCCTTGTTCAATGCCCAAGGTTATAAGAAAATGGATGGAAATCACAGACTGGAGTTCAATCCCAGCAATACTGTTACTCCTCTATATAAGATATAGGAGAGCATCATTGTCAGAAGGTGAGAAAGGGATGAAGAGAAACATTTCCCCTCTTCCAACTAAATTGATGTTTATTTTTACATAAATATCATCAAGAGACTAAAAGAATGGAAATGGGCTGGTCACATAGTAAGACGAACTGATGGCAGGTGGACCAAGGCATAGAATGGATCCCAGCTGATAAAAAAGTGTCCATGAAAGAGACCTAAAACAACATCGATCGATGACATCAGCAAGTATTGCAGGCCCACTGGCAAAAGAAAGCTCAGAACTGTATTGGTTGGAAACATATGAAAGAGGCCTTCATCCTGCAGTGGAAAGACAATGGTTAGAATGATATGAAGTAAGTAAATTATGCCTATACCTACTGCACAGTAGCCTCAGTTTAACAAATTAATAGATTTACATGCAGAGTGTTTTACAGTTCCTTAACTATCTTGCCTGCTTGCTTGCTCCCTCCCTTATCTCATGCAGTTGCTACTTATCAAACTTGGTTATTCTGTTAAACAGTACAGTAGTTTCACTTTCAAGTTGCTTTTAGCCTAGAGAGGTGATGAAAAAGAGGGAATAACTTGGCATGTATTTATGACAATCGCACTGCTCTAGGCTCATGTGATCACCATTTGTAACCTTCCCAACTGGCTTCCAGTAAGCAAGGTCAATGGGGAAAGCCAGATTCACTAAATAACAGCACGAATCACTTAACTACAGTGATTTGCTTAACCATTGGGGCAAAAACGGTCATAAAACGGGGCACTACAACTCATTGTTGTCTAACAGTGGAAATTGTGGGCTCACTTGTGATTGTAAGTGGAGAACTACCTGTACGCAAAATGCAGACTGTTTGCTCACAGATGTCTTAAGCGAGCATGAAGTTTCTAAGAGCCTATATGATACTTTGCATGGAGTTTGAAATAAACAAAAAATCTTAACCTTGGGATCAAATTGCAACTGCCATCTCAATTAAGGCAACACACTCTGTTCCAGAGAGCAAGAACATTTTGTTTCTTAGCAATAGCACCCATCCGTGAAAAATCCTCCCCCCAGAAATCCAGTTGGCTCCATCACCTTTAGGAAACTGTGTTATGCAGAAGCACTTTTATTTATGATCTGTCATAATTAGACTCTTTAATGTCATTTCCCTGGTTATAATAATTTATTAAAAGCATGGGGATGATTAGAGCTGTTATATAGAAGGCAGAGGAGAATTTTGGTACTTCCAGACTGACTTTTTTTGAAAAAAAGTTGGCAGCCTATTTGAGAATTCAGCTAATCAGTTATCATTTAAGGGCACTACACAGCTGTATAACTCAATTGTAAAAGGCAGATGGGGTTTATGAGAGATCTCTCTGAGAAATAAATCTACTGTTCTTATTTACCTTAGGACGAATTTTGAGGCTCTCTATTCAGAATTTTTCCTGATAGAAAAGTGTGCCAAAACAGAATTTAGAAGACTGAATTAAAAAGTCTGGGAATGAAGCATAAGACCAAACTCTGCCTGTCATACACAGTAATTAATTCCCTTTTTCTATGTAGTCCTAACAAAGGTAGAATTACGGAATAATCCTTCTTATGCCTTTTGTACTAAAAAATATGTAACTATTACAGCATGAAGTTTTATTTTACATTATGTGGTGAGTTTGTGCCTATCTAGAACCTGCCCCTCCAGATTTATTTATTTGAAACGTTTACCTAGCCGCCTAACTTATAACCAACTCTGGGTGTTTCCCAATCAATTATCCCTATTTATTTAATATTCTTAGATAGTATCATCTATGCAGTGGACATGATTTTGGACAGATTTAATGACTGAACAAATTTAATATGCTCCTTACAACTCGACTATTCAACAATTATAAAATATTTGTGGTAAAAATAAGTTTAAATTGAGTTAAATTAAAATCATACAACACAGCAATGATAATATCACCTATTCACCCCAAAGCCAGAATAATTTTAAGAAGCTTCTAGAAGGCTACTTAATAATATGTGAGAATGACCTTGAGAGATAAGGGGAAGAGATGCTGCTGAGGGAATGATCAGAGAAAAGCGAGGAGCCCACAGCTAAATAACAGGGAGAGAAATAAACTTAGAAAAAATTCATCCTAAATTATCAGGTAGTTAAAAACAGATGGCAGGAGTTAATGTAGCCTTACAATAAACTACAATTAGCTCAATTTATCTTTTTGTCTGGCCTACTTGGGAGGCTGACAACTATTACATAATGAGAACACCGATTTCGCCTCCAAGAAGAAATTCCAGAGGACAGGGGCCATCACAAACAACAAAACAGCATGTAATTAGTATACCCTGTAATGGCTATATATTTTTATACCAAGAGATAAAATAGAACAGTAAGCTTACCTGTCAGGAGGGCCAAAGTTTTATGATTATTTTATTCAATTGTTGTATGCCATCCACAGTTGCTTTTTTAAAAAGATGGGTGGCTATTCAATTTGATAAATAAATGAAGTTTTAAGTATATTTTTTTTAAATTTAGACACTTCTCCACAAAAGTAAAAAAACTATGAGCTGTTTGAGACCAAAATGCAATTTAGCTGAACACCTTCTCAACTTTCTCTGAAGTCAAATGAAAGCAACAGAATGCTTTCTGTTCAACAAATTACTTCTGAAACCCTAAGGAGCAAGGAGGTATTTCCATGGGCGGCAGAGTAGGAGCCTATAGAATTTCTAGACGGTTGGTAATTAAACAAACCCACCTAGTGGATGTCCAGTAAACCACAGTTGACTTCCCACTGGTTAAAATTAAATTACTATGAATAAGTCTCTGGAGATTCTCAACCATCCATGTCATGGTTATCTCAAAGGTGCTTTTCCAAAATGGCAAATGGACTTTCCTGTTTCTTTCTTTGAAAACGTTTCACTTCTCATCCAAGAAGTCCAGATGCCTTCTGGAAAAGCATCTTTGGGAATAAACAAGTCTCATGATACCTTTAACAAGTTTAAGATTCACATACCATATTCAGTCCACATGCTTCATCTTAACTACATTTTGTTGAGAAAGTCCAAATGGCCTATTTATACATAGCTAAGCCATAGACAATGGCAAACTACTTTGAAAATCTTGCCAAGAAAACTATAGGAACTACTGCAGGTAGACCCCAGGAGTCAACAATGACACAAAAGCATGATTTTTTTAAAAACAGCATACATCTGGATTACAAATAATGATTGAATTCATATTGCACTTCTTTGAAACCAAGTAAGACTATTCACCCAGATGTTTGGCAAGGAAGAGTAAGATCATCTTATTTGCCATATTTTATTTTTATGTTTTACTGATTTTATTGCAATTTCTTCTGACTGTTGTGAACTACCTGCCCCTCCAGATTTATTTAAAAAGAGTTATTGAGAGTTGGACACCACGAAATAAATCACATTAAGCACTTATCTTTTATTAATATTTGAAGTATTTGCCCCAAGAAATATAGAGAAACTATTTTATCATAAGATTCAGCTAGATCTATGTATTCTGTCCTTCTAGGTAAAGATTACATTTTTTTTCTGCCTGTATCTTTGATAGTAAAATCTAAATTGATAAGTGAATTACTTTTATTTAATTTAAAAGTAATGAGTATTTTCAAAAATCACAGTGAAAGCTCTGAAAAAACTCACAGAAGCATTTAGGCATGTTCCTTGTTTCCAGAAGCTCCATAGACAAAAACTCTATAAAGAAGCAAGTATTAAGCAATTAATATTCTGCTTGCATTTCAAATCCCTTTTGCTCTGAGAGTTGTTTTTCAAATGCTGATTGTCTCTCTAGTGATTATTAACCTGAATCTATAGGGGTTGACATTGAATTGTATTTACCAAATGCTTTAATCTGGTTTTTAGTTTAGGAATAATTACTAAAAACACTAACAGTGATCATGAGTTCTTCAGTAAAATTAGTTGAATTGAGTTCCAATGAATTTTTAAGATTTCAGGCCCCCTGGTAGAAACTGATTCTAGCGACTGCCATTTATTTTTCTATCTGCAGAAAGTTCTCTCAGGAGCTCAGATCTTTATAGCAAACCTGTTTTGATCACAAAATTGATAGTTTCATTGTTCCAGTTGAATGAAACTTTTAACTTGATATGGTCTGCTTTCCATGATCAGAATGGTTCCTAATTTTTGTCTGCAAGATGAATATCAGCTGTTGGATTAACTCTGACCAAAGGTTGTCCCAAAAGTGTTTTTCAAAAGGCAACTGGACTTTGTTTTTTGTTTTTTTTGAAAAAGTTTTGCTTCTCATCCAAGAAGTTCTTCAATTCTGATTCTTAGCCGAGAAGCAAAATGTTTTCAAGGAAAAAACAAAAAGTCCAGTTGCCTTTTGAAAAGCATCTTTGGGACAACCATGATGTAGATGATTGAAAATCTCTATAAACATCTTGACCAAATGGATATTTAAGCACTTCCATAGAATCCTAAAGACAATCCATTAGCAAAGTATATTGCTTAAATCCATATTCATACAGCAACATGTCATCTCATCTACACCGGCCTAGTGAGTTTATTTGGATTCATGCTGTCATGAAATGACTGTTCTTGAAAGGAATATAAACATGAAAGGAATACAAATAATAGAGTTAGCCACAGCTCTGTTTTCTAAGAGCAGCTTTCCTCCTTTTCTGAATCCTGCATATTGCTGTTACAAAAGGATAATGTGAATTCTGCCCTCACCTTTCCCATGAGGCCGATAGGGCAGGAACAAGAATCAGGCCCCAGTCTTATGGAATAATTTACTTAGTATGTAAGGATGCCTCATTCATCCCACCATTTAATATTCAGGAGGGAAGTGAAAACAATCTTCGTTTGCTGAGCTGCTGATGCTGTGTTATCATCTGTAAAATGCAATATTTATTTTGATTATTAGTTCTATTATTTGTAAACCAGCCAACGTAGCATTATCTCTACATCTTTTTCACTAAATTTTTCAGAAAGCTCCATGAGATTAATTTCCTTATGTCTGCCCTAATCCCTTCTGCTCAAAGAAAAAAAATGACTCTGTATAGAAAGTATACAATTATGTTTATTTCACTAGAACTTTGAGCCCAGATGTTCAGACAATCTCTTCATACACACAGTAAGATCTCCAGATATTCAATAGAAAGATGGTTTCATAGATTCACCTCCCAGGGATATCCTTTCATTTTAAGCATCATTATATACCAAACTGCTTTAGATATTGACGTCCCCTCAGTTATTTGTGCTGGCTAACCACTTGGGTCTACTCCAATTAACTATTACAAGAATAAAGTATATAATCAGCTATTCTCCTTTGGCAGAGTGTCATATAACAGGTCTTGCACAGTTCACAACTTTCTACTCGGACTGCTTTTGGGCATCAACTTATTTTCTGCATCACTCTTTCCTGATTAGGAATACTTAAGTGTAAATTGTTCTCTGGTCAGCAAAGAGTGGTATGCAGATTCTTAAATACTATATAGATAGTCCTTGATTTACAACCATTAATTTAGTGACCATTCAAAATTACAATGGCGCTGAAAAAAGTGACTTATGGCTTTTCATAACCATTGCAGCATCCCTGTGGTCACATGTCCAAAATTTGGACACTTGGCAACTGGCATGCATTTATGATGGTTGAAGTGTCCCAGGATCATGGGATCACTTTTTGTGACCAGACAAGCATAGTCAATGGGGAACCAGATTCACTTAACCATGTTACTAACAACTGTAGCAATTCATCTAATAACTGTGGAAAGCTAGGTTGTAAAATGGGGCAAAATTCAATAACTGTTGCTTAGCAATGGAAATTTGGTGCCAATTGTGATCATAAGTGCAGGACTACCTGCATGGTGTTAAAGCACAGGTGTCAAATGTGCGGCGTCATGTTGCTGTCACGTGACATATCATGTTTTTTCCTTTTGTGGAACTGGGGTGGGTGTGGCCTGTGTGTGATGCATCCAGCCTGCCAGTTTGACACCCCAGCTTTAAAGCAATGTTTCTCAACCTTGGCAAGATGGATGGACCTTAACTCCCCAAATTCCCCAGTAATCCTTGCTGGGAATTGAACTTGCTGGGATTTGAATTCCCAGAATTCTTCAGCCAGCGTTGCTGGGAGTTGAAGTCCACCCACTTTAAATTTGCTAGGATTGAGAAACACTGCTTTAAGGCAAAGAGGACTATAACTTTTTTCCCCTCATTTATACTCAAAACAAAATAGTTTTTATCATGTTCTCCTATCATAAACCTATTTTTTCTTTTACTGGGGCTAAAAGCTAAATTTAAATCCAATGACTGATAAAGCATGCACTACAATGCCATTTTTGTACTTGTGTCGAAGTTTCAACATACATTTCTTACATTTCTTCATATCTTCACATAAAAGCTCTGTTCTCCACGGTTGTCACGCCTGCAAGCATAACCCAAGTACCCCTTTCACAAGGCTGAAAGTTCATTTGTTCATTAACCAAATAACAAAAGAAACAAAAACTAGGGGGAAAAACAAGAATAGGAGAAAAGAGGTAATGATGAATGTTCCTTTGATATTTGTAGTAAAAATAAGCCGGGACTCAATAGTAAAATGATGTCAAATCTTTTACTTAGGAGTATTTTATATTTCCAATTGGAAGTCATCTGCAAATTGCCAAAGGTTAACGTGTGTTGTTGTCAGTTCAGTCAAAGTTGTTTAAGATCCAAACAGCCTAATGAAAAACAAAAGGAAAGTTAATGACTAATTTTCATCAGTTATTCTTATAACAAACCTGCAAGGCAAACCAAGATTATGTATTGTCCTTTTATACTACCCAATAAGTTAAACCAATTGAAACATATTACAAAATATCCTCATTATATAAGGAACAGTGAAAATAATAAATGAATAATGTGAACTTAGAATAATTGAAGCTCATATTTTATAGCCATTTTATTACTACAGCAGTAATAAATTCAAGAGTCCACCTGTTCCATGTTTAAGTGCTGATACTGTAGAATAGTTAGAAGAATACCATATGTTATGTAACTGTGCAAACCAAGCATTAAAAAGACAAGGTAAGGAAGACATAAACATGACATCTTTGTTGGGATTACTTACACAATCATACAAAACATCATGAAAATATTCCACAGTGCGATGAAGATCCGAAAGTATCTTAAGCTCAACAGGAACTCCCTGATATTATCACCTGGAAGTCGGGAAGTAAATGAAATTGCATTTACGGCAAAAACTATCCCTTGTTTCATCCACACTCCTTTCAGTGTACCCTTAGCAATAATTTATCCGGTCATTAATTTAGGTACCACCTGATTCCAGACTGACTTAAACAATTGGAGTTATTTCTTAGATTCCTAATAAAGTACTTTTTATTTTTTTATATGAAGCAAGAAAACAAGTTATAAAGGAATCTTTCTAATTCAAGCAACTTGTAATTCAGCCTGTGAGCCACCACAGGGTTAGAAGAAGCATGAAAAGAACTACCGGTATGCACAGCCGTACAATGTCCTATGCAGTATAATCACGAGGAACATTATTTTTTGTCTATATTCGCAAGAGTGGCATGTTGTCATTCTACCAGCAGATATTCGGTATCTCCCCCTTCCTTCATATGCCTATGATTTGTCTGGATGGCTAAGAAATCTCCATACCATATTTACAGAACATGTAGGACTGTAGACAAAAGTTCCTGTCAGGCCAAAGGATAGTCATTTAATGATGTATCCTTTGGTTTTAGTTCGGGATAGGCAATTCTCTAGAAATTGTTGAATAGCAAGTCTCATGACTGCTTATCCTGGCTAGAATTGAGAAAGTTCAGTATCCGAGTGGCTACATATTTGCCTGCTGTCAACTCATAGAACCTCAGCAGAATATCCCAGGCATTCAACTCAGCATAGCTTGAATAATTCTAGGTTCATATTTGACAAGAAATTATCTGACACACACTACTCTGTACATAAGTATCTTTATTACATACTAGAAATAAATATTAGAACACTTGATTGCTCTCTATCAATCAGAAGTTTTTTTTCCAGTTTATTTTTTATATTCAATGTAGTTTAATTTCCCATGACTTAACTCATGTTTTGCTCTGTGTTTCTCAGCCTTCACAATGAATGTTGTTAATTGCTGACAAATCAATACCTCTGCCTTGAGAAACTCTGGAACTCACCATAATTCTGTTCTAAATGCTTTTAAATAAGCACACAATTTCTATTAATTATTAGGCTAAAATAAAATCACAGAATGAAAAACACAATATGTAAAGCACTACACCCACAGCAAATTTGATACTATACTCAAGGGGCAACAATAATTTACACAAAAATCTTGATTTCACTGTCCAAATTCAGAGAAATGGGGTCCAGTTTATTAAATCTGAAAATATATTACATGAGTTATCTTTTCATAATTTTACATTACTGTGTAAAAATGTAATTCTTAATTAATTTGTTAAACAATGTTACCAGTTTAGTAGACAGAGTTGTCTTTTAAAATGAAACAATTACAATAGGCGTATGGCAACAAATAGATTAGAATGTTTTATTTCTATTTCATATTTTTCTATGCAATATCTCAAAACAAAACTAAAAAATTAATTGCAACTATTTTGGAGACACACAGCAAGTTAAAAAAAAACCTTCAGTACAAGGACCTCAGCTAGAATTTTACCTGTTGTTGGTTCTCTTCCTTCTTCACCAAAACTCTGACTCTCTTTCTTCTTCCTGGAAGGCAAACAAAGATTTGCTTTCAAAATCCCAGAACATACTAGTGTCTCATAATTTAAGGCAAACATGTATATGTTAAAATGGACAATGACAGGAGAAAATTTGCTGACAGTTATTAACCAAGGTAAACATGGAATACTATAGCAATTTACTGAGTCCCAGAAAGAAAACAAGGAAGTTTCAAAACCCACTTGATGAATTTTCAGAAATGATTAGCCATGCAGAAAAAATGCTGGACCAGATGAATGCAATCCAGGCAGTACACAACAGGAATCTTCTTGCAACTATTAAGGGAAACTTTCCATGATTTAAACAGCACTTGCAGCTGGCTCACCCACTGCTATAATATTCAGTTTATGATATTCCTATAGAACCACTAATTTGGCCACTGTAGTAAACAGAATATCTAGGTTGGATATGCATTTCCTATAGTCCAAACAACATAGGAACTGTCTTACATATAGCTCTCAGGTCTTTTGTAAAATTGCTTTACATTTGAATCTAGGCAGTGATGGCCGATCCTGAAAAGCTGAAGCAAAGTTGCACTGAGTTAATATTTAACAAGAAATCTCAGGGTTTCATCCTACCCCACCAGTTTAGTTGCCCAGGTTATCATTTAAAATGAGGCAAACACAATATGTATTTCTCTATGATTGAAAAATCAAGACAATAGCCAACTACATTTATATTTTGCAAAAGAAAACATGGCTGAGGGATGTGTTTAATCAGCAGATTGGGAAGGAGCCATAGGAGCACTGTTGACATTTTAAAAAGAAGCTCTCTGGTTTGCAGAAAGTTGTGTCCTACCAAATCCATCCAATAAACTACTCTCTAAAGCAGGGGTCTCCAACCTTGGCAACTTTAAGACTTATGGACTTCAATTCCCAGAGTTCTGGGAGTTGAAGTCCACAAGTCTTAAAGTTGCCAAGATTGGAGACCTCTGCTCTAAGGAACAGCAGCCGTCTAGACAGGAGTTTTTGCCAATTTTCCTAAATCATATCCAACAACCGTGAACCAGGTGTTCTCTGTGACCAAAATCACGTGTTGCAATCTTTGAATCAAAAGCTTTCCCAGAAACCTCCTCATGCTGGAAGCACAAAAAAACTCGATTCCTACTGCTGTAGGAATTCCTCCATTTTCCCAACGAAGCAAATCCTGCCTTTTCACAGTACTTACAGCCTGAAATTTAACACTGCTCCGGCATTGACCAACAGAGTCCTATGTGGCAGAAGAAGAAGAAGAAAAGTGAGAATATACAACGGCTTGGGGCCTTTTCCATTTTAATTCTTAACATTTCTGAGCTGTGGGGGGCAAGAAACGGCCTACAAGTTAGGGATAACTGCTTCCTCCATGCCTTTTCTGATGTCGCATCCCAATTATTCTGCTTTGTTTTTTTGCACTTTTAAGAACTGCAGGGCAGACACAAGAAATTTAGCCAAAGCATTTTCCCACGTAATAATAATAATAATAATAATAATTTTATTTCTATACCGCCCTTCTCCCGAAGGACTCAGGGCGGTGTACAGCCTATTTAAAAACACAGAAACAAAACAACAATTTAAAATTTAAAATCATTAAATAATTAGGCTCCAATTAAAATCCCAGAAATTTAAAATACCCCCAATTTAAAACGTTATGTAGAATGCAGGCTGGAGTATTTTGCTGTCCCTTGTCCCATATTTACACAACCTTTACACTCCTCAGTCCCGCACAGTCGAATTTACCAAACAGGAAAATAGCTATACCTCCCCCATCTTAATAAAACTGGTTGCCTGGCAACTATCTCTCTCTCTCTCTTTCTCTCTCTCCCCTTACCCGAACAACAGCAAATCCCCCAACATCCTGCTACTTCCGCTCTGCTGCTATCCAAACGGAAATATACCCCGCTGACACGCAGCAGCTCAACAGCCAATAAGCATCAACTTTTCATCCTGCCTTTCCCTCCCTTGGCCACCAGGTGGCGCTCACCGGCTATACTGTAGGGAGAAAGTCTGTGGTAGGTTACCAGCGGGTGGTGACGTTTCTCCACAAACCCCGCCCACCGATTTAAAGCGCCGGGATTAGGTCTTTATCCTGGAAGCGGAGGCTTTTTAGTGGTTTTTAAAAGATGCTGCTTTTCTTCTTCATTTTATTGGTTTTATTGGTTTTGTATCAGTTTTTACCCCCCTCCCCCCACCCCAAAGTAAGAAATGTAAGGCGATGTCTATTTTAGCAAAAAGTCGGAGGGAGGAACAGGAATTGTGAAGCTATAGAAAAATAGAATATAATTTTTTATTGGCCAAGTGTGATTGGACACACAAGGAATTTGCCTTACCAGCACTGATAATGTTAACTAGTTTGGTAAATGAATAGGTAGATGAAAGTTGAAGGTTCTTCAGAAATATCCCTTGCATTAATCTAAAGATCTCAAGTCTATGAGGAAATGAGCTCTTAGTCGTGATGTACCGGCGGAACCTGCATGCTCAGAGGCAGTCTACCTTTAAGTACAAAGTGCACGTTGGGTTTACCCTTCTTGCCTCCTGAAGGTTTCATGGTCAAACTCAGTCAACCCCGCCCCCCCCAAAAGGAAACAAAAAGACCAACGCATCACCTCACCAGTTGTCCCAAAAGTGCTTTTCAAAGGCAATTGGGCTTTCTTGGTTTTTTTTTCCCCCTTGGAAACGTTTCGCTTCTCATCCAAGAAGCTTCTTCAGTTCAGGTATTGAACTGAAAAAGCTTCATGGATGGGAAGCGAAACGTCTTCAAGGAAAAAGGAAGCAAACGAACCTTTGGGACAATAAACAAAGATTCGTTGTCCCAAACGAACCTTTGGGACAACCATGACCTGGATGATTGATGATCTCATAGACACTCCTCACCAGCTCAACACCCAGATGAACGGAAAGGAACACCAAGATCAACATTAGACCAACAACTGAGAAGCAAACAATGCTCCAATCAAGGTCAGACAAACTGTAAACAATATCCCAATCAAAAAACCACTCCCACCCACACTGACAGGGTAGGCCACTAGAATATAAAATGAGAGCAAACCCCACTCCTTACCAGCACTGATAATGTTATCTAGTTTGGTAAATGAAAGGTCTACAAGAAAACAACCGAGCTCAGAAAGCACCAAGGACCTCGCAGTTCAAACCTGAACTACAAATATTCCCTTCTATCGGCAGTCATCTCGTTACGTGTAAACACGGAGTATGAGGAAATTCCTCATAGAAAGACGACCTGTGCCAGAAGCTCGGGAGCAAATGTCTACCATTAAGCACTTCAGGTGGGGTGGGGTAGGGTGGGGGTCAACAAAAGAGACCCTGGCTGGCAATTGGCTCAAGGGGACAAGAGCGCTGCAGAGATTGCGGTCTTGATTCCCAATTTAGTTTGTCTGACAGTTGTTGACATGGAGGGCTTGGGAAGGGAAATAATATTACATCCCGATTTAACTAAAGAGAATCCGAATCCGCCGCAGAAGAACAGGAATTGGCAAGCGTTGCCTTCTGCCTTTTAATGAAATGATTTTTATTTTGTTTTTTTAAAAAAAGCCGCGCCAAGTGCCATCATCACCCTGGCAACTGGTTGTTATTTGCTTCTGCTGCTCCACTCTCTCTCTCGAGGAGGTTTTAATTGCGGAGCCCCAGATGTCGTCTCTGAGCTCCGGCCCCAACTGGACTATCTTTGCCCTCCTTTCCAATAAAACGATTAAGCACCCACTGCCGTTGATGTATTTGCGTGGGCTTGTAAAGTAGAAAAGAGATTAGCCTCGTTTTAGCAACCGCGCAAGGTGCCGGGGAAAGCGGGGGACGCCAAGTCCCTCGGTTTGGGGGGGGGGGAGCTAACGGCGGTGAAGGCAAGGCCGGAGAGAGATGGGATCGTCTACCCGGCGGCAGGGCAAGGAATTGCACTCTGCACATGCTCAGCTGCCCGAGGCGGCCCCCGGAGGCGCTTGCAAGCCGCAGGCCAAGTAGGGAAGGCGGCGGGGCGTCTCCATCCCTCTCTCCCTCCCTCGGTTTGGGCGGCCGCTGCGTCCCTTCTGCTCTGCCAGAAAGCGGTAGCACCGGCTACAGCCGCTGGGCGCTCCAGAGGGGCTCGCTTTTCGCCGCTCACCCTTTCTCGGTTCTCCTTCCAACAATGGACCTGATCGGGGCCCTGGATCTGGCCGATTTGGCGGCCGCCTTCGCCCGCCTGCCTGTCTTCCCTGTCTTCGACTTGGGCTACTTCGTAGTCTCCCTCCTCTACCTCAAGTATGAGAAAGGTAAGCGGGGAGGAGAACCGCCCCCCCCCTTCACCCTTCCCTATGGCAGGGCAGGCGTCTTTATTTTATTTTATTTTATTTTCCCACGGCTAGGAAATCCGGGTGGTGTGAAATTTTCTACCATTTTTTTTTACTCATTGACCTGCTTCAGAAAGCCTTCTTCATCGTCTGTTATTAGTATTAGCACTGATGAATAAATGGTATTTATACCATTAATGAATAAATGGTATTTGTTCATCCATACCCAGCATTGTCCTTGTAATGTCAACAGAAAAGGCTTCTCTGGCCCACCTCTTGTTCCATGCTTCCACCCCCGCATATCCCCCCTGCCCTAGATCCACCCCGAAGGCATTCTTCCACTACAGGTTGACTTGGCTTCCAGGATGGGCTTATTCAAAATGAGTGGGTGGGCAGTGATTTGGGCCCAAAAGCTTTCTCTCTGTGTCCCTGTCCCCCCAGTGATGAGGATATTCTGGGATGAGGACCAGAATTGCAGAGCCTGTCTGCATAACACTTAAGAAGTTTCAGAGCTTGGCCATCAGCCTGGATTAAAAGGGATAAAGACGGGTTGCAGGAGGTGAAAAGGGCAGGAAAAAGTCTTGTAAAAGTAATCCAGAAGCTTCACAGACAAGTAGAAATGATCTCCCTTCTTCCTCAGCGGCTAAAGTGAGGTAATCCAGTGTAGTGGGTTTTCCTCTCCGGCAGACTTGGGGTTATTTGAATTCTAGTGGTCTTGAAAAGGTGAGAAGCGCGTGACCAATGCTGAATGGCCCCAAATTTGTCTCACCTATTGGAAGAGGGAAGAGAAAGTGAAGGGACGCAAAACGACCCTAAGGAGATTGATCATCTCAACATCCAGCTCTCTGGTTGACGAATGGGCAGCTATGAAGGGGTTGCCTTTGGTACATCTGAGTCCCCTTTGCCAGGATTTTAAAGTATTGCTTTAGCAGCAGGAGAAGATTTAAGATTCCAAAGGCAGTTCTAAAATAAGAAATGAGCAAGTGGGAATATTCTCCTCTTCTCATCCACACCAAAGGGATGGGTGTCTGTGAGAAACTTGAGCCCTTGAATCTGAGGCCCCTGGCTTGATGGATGGATGCAGTTGGTGACCTTCTCCAGGAAAGGACAAGCTGGGTTGCTGCCCATGAAGGCTTAAAAATGGCTGGAATTGCTTGGCTCTTTAATATTGCCAGAGAGGGAATTGCTGGGAAGGAGAGAAAGGAATTGGACCCCAATGATCATCCAATCACTGGAATTGGATTCGGACAGAAAGCAAAGCAACTGCCAAAGGTTTTTCCAGCCTTCTCTGATTTTCCACACTTGCCAATCTCACAATCTGGCATTTTGAGAGTTTGAGAGGTCACGAGTATTGATACTGAGTTACTAGTCCTTATTGTTAGAAAGAGAACTTGTATGGTCATAGAGGGAAAGGTGGGGAGGTTCTGGTAAAAAGAATAAATCTGGATTATTAATGGTAACATATTTTGGAAATTATGTTTGGAAATTATGTTTAATAATAACCAGGTGACCAAAAGTCATTTCTCTACCTTGGTCAAGCTTATAGACCTGATTGGTAAATTCAACTGCAGAATTATTGCTTTACTGTTTACAACATTCACTTAGATTATATCATTAGGGCTTCAATCCACTAACTTCCTTTGAAATGAAAGCAGAAAAATAACATTACAAATTCAAAAGGCATAACATAATTACTAGTGATGGCAGACAGCTATTTAAAACCACAAGGTATGGTGTTAAATAAAATGTTGGACTTCAGGTAGTCCTGATGACTACAATTAGGACTGAAATTCTCTTGGTAAGTGAGACATCCAATTTTGCAACATTTTTGCCACAGTCGTTATATGAATTAAAAAATTCACATAACCTGGGAAGGTCACAAAGGAGGATCACATGATCCTAGGCCACTAATATAGGTAATCTTCAACTTACAACAGTGACTGTTCAAAGTTACAACAGCACTGAAAAAAGTGATTTATGACCATTTTTCACACTTATGACCATTGCAGCATCCCCATTGTCATGTGATCAAAATTCGGCTGCTTGGCAACTGACTCGCATTTATGACAGTTGCAGAGTCCTGTGATCGTGTGAATCACCTTTTGTGACCTTCTGACAAGCAAAGTCAACTTGGGAAGCCAGATTCACTTAACAATTCTGTTACTAACCCAACAACTAACAGGGATTCACTTAACGAATCTGGCAAGAAAGAGGCAAAACTCAATGTCTCACTTACCAACAGAAATTTTGGGCTCAATTGTGGTTGTATCTGCACACATCAAGTGCCTGACTTGTGATCACATGACTGTGGGAATACTGGGATTATCATAAATATGAGAACCGGTTGTCAGTCACTTTTGTCAGCATTGTCAAAATTTCTAACAGTGACTAATGGTCATAAGTGGAGGACCACCTGTAGTATTGGGGAGGTTGAGGTTCGAGTTCATTATGAGCCAAATAAATTCATTAAGTTAAGGTTTTCTTTATTAGCCCAGTCTACACCACAAGGTTGTTACTGTGAGGTATAATTACGATCTTGAGTTGCTGAAGAAAAGGCAGGATGTAATTCCAATTAAAGTGCGCCTTCTTTCTGCAACATAGAAAATTCATGTATCATCTTGAAAACACACAATAGCTGCAGAAATGGTATCCCAGATTCCACTTCCTCCAAAGCACCTGTTTTCAGGTGCAGGCAATATAATAGCTATAGCAATAGCATTTAAGTGCTTTTACAGCCCTCTCTAAGCGGTTTTACAGAATCAACCTAGTGCCCCCAACCATCTGGGTCCTCATTTTACCCACCTCGGAAGGATGGAAGGCTGAGTCAACCTTGAGCCGGTGAGATTTGAACTGCTAAACTGCAGGCAGCCAGTCAGCAGAAGTAACCCGCAGTACTGCACTCTAACCACTGCGCCACCTCGGCTCTTCATTCAGAAAGAACCTTCATTAGGCTAGTCAAACCATCCTTATCTCTCTATGTGGCAGGGACTGGAGTAATACGCTGGTTAATCAGAAAGCTAAGATTCTTCCTCTAGAAGAATTTCCAGAACCTCCAAGCCACTTTCAGAAGTTCTGCATATTATGTAACATTCAATTCTGGGCAAAAATGACTCATTTCCCTCAGTTCACCTTCCCTGAAAGTCATTTCACTAATTATGCCAGCAATTGCATCTCTGGCTTCTTGGTGGCTCCTCTCTACCACCAGTTGCTGATTCCTTTCTGCAATTAATAGTATAGACTCACAGCTGCTTCATCTTAGCATGGAGGACAGAGAGGGAATTCTTTAGGCCATCCTGTTATGCATTGCTTATTTTATGCATTCCTGAAGACGTTAGACAGTGATTGGAAGATTTCCCACATGCAAAATTTGATAAGTTCTATTAGTACCATAACGTAGAAACTTGGCCCTTACTTGACTCCCTTTGCCAAAGCACTGGGCACCATCTCCAGACAACTTCCAAAAGGTTGTTGCTAAATTATATCTTTAACTGTGACAAAAGGAAAAAACGGGTTTAGTATTTGAAGTGTGTTCAATTTGTGTCGATCATGTTTTCCTCTCACATTGCTTATTTCTCTATCTTGGTCTTGCCCACTTTTTTAATACATCCTCCATAACATACATGGAAAAGGGAAAAGAAAAGGAAAAGAAAACAACTCTCACTTTAGACTGAATCTTTATCCTTGGCGACTACCTGGAAATATCCATATAATTTTCTCTACAATAGTGTGGAAGTGTTTGCTATTTCCTTCTTTTGGGAATGTCACTCAGAAGTCAAGTGCAAACCTCACCCTAAAAGACAATATTTGCACACCTCCTTCTTGAACAAAAGAAACCAACATTCAAATGTTTGCTCATTCCCTACCCAAGATTTCCTCAGCCTCCCTATTCCCTGCACTATAAAATGGAACCTGGGTTAGAATAATTGAATAATGGGGTTGGAAGGAATTTGGTGGTTTGGAGGACTTCAAGTTCAACCCCTTGTCCAAGTATTAATTGTCCTTACCATCTTGCACAAATGGCTGTCCTATCTTTTTTTGAAAACCTTCAGTGATAGAGCACCCGCAACTCTAGGAGACAAGCTGTTCCATTGGCTAATTGTTGTCACTATCAGGAAATTGCCTCTTAGTTCCAGATTGGATCTCCCTAATGAGCTTCTTACCCATAGCTTCTTGTTCTACATTCAGGTGCTTTGGAAGATAAACCAACTCCTTCTTCCTTATGGCAGCCCTTCATGTATTGGAAGACTGCTATCATGTCTCCTATGAGCCTTCTCTTTGTTAAGCTAAGCATATCTAATTCCTTCAGCTTTCTTCATTGGATTCAGTTTCCAGACCCTTATCATCTTCATTGCTCTTCTCAGCACTCTTTCTAGGGCCTCAGCATTTTTTTTTGTATCATGGTAGCCAGAACTGGATATAATATTCCAAGTGTGGCCTCACCAGTGTGATATAGAGCAGTACTACCATTTAAGATAATTGTTATTGTCATTTTTTTCTGTGGACACTCTGGCACACATTAAAAATGAAATCCTGTTGCCTGCTCTCAAAAGTGTATACATACATAACACACACATAGATATGCTAGATACATACTGTATATAGGTATATCCTTACACCCTAACATATAAATACATATAAATAATCACTTTCCATCTTGAATACATAGTGGAAAGAGGAAGCTTGAGAGTTCACAAGGTTGATACTATATGATCTTTTCTGCCATCCTCACCACTCTCTGCACTGCCTTCCTGTTTGAAGCAGTAATGCTTCCAAACCAGACTGTTCATGCAACATGACAGGATGCTCTCCATCGTCCCTCTATAGAAAGTGGTTGCTCTAACCTAGCTTCCTGATACAATAAAAGCACACAATGAGTCCCAAAAACTACTTTTTATTTCAATGGCTGTGAATGGCCCATGTTCCTCCCCAGCCTCCTCACTGTCCGACTCTGCTGCTGCCAGCTCCAAAGGCTGCCGGCGGATCACAACAGTGGTAAGGACAGGGGGAGGAAGATGTACTATTTTTATGTGAGGCAGAAAATGCAGGCACTCCTATGCCCGCTTCACCAGTGTCTTGTGTTGAGTGACCAAGCCATTCTGCTTGTTAGCTGCCCAGCCAGAAATTTGATGCTGCTAACCATCTTCACAGGTGAATCATTTATACCCGTGATGGCGAACCTGTGGCACATGGAGCTATAGTGGTGGGCACACGAGCATTGCCCTAGCTCAGCTCTGGTGTGCATGGGTGCGCTGGCCAGCTGATTTTCGGGCCTTCTGGGCCCATCGGAAGTCGGGAAACAGTCTGCTGACTTCTGGTGGGACCGGAAGGCCTGTTTTTCGCTCTCCCCAGGTTCCAGAGGCTTTCTAGGAGCCTGAGGAAGGCAAAAATGGCCTTCCCCAACCCCTTGGAGGCCCTCCATTTCCGGCCTCCGGAGAGCCTCCAGGGAGGTGGGGAAGGCCATTTTCGCCCTTCCCAGGCTCCAAGAAAGCTCCTGGAGCCTAGGGAGGATGAAAAACAGGCCTACTGTGCCATCACGTGCCAAAAGCGGGAAAAGTGCGGGAGGTCGTGTGCGCATGTGTGGGGATGGGGGTGCGCATTGAATTATGGGTGTGGGCACATGCACGCGTGACCCCCCCCCCCCCGCACTCTCCCCGCTTTTGGCACGTGACGGCAGGCTCTGAAGACTTTTTTTATTTCAGCAAACCGGGCTGGCTTAAAATTTTTAATTGGTTAATTTTATGGGTAAGGGGTTTTAAATTGGGGGAAGCCAATATAGATTTAATTATGTTTTAAAGTATTTTAATGTTTATATTGTATGTTTTTTAATCCTGGCTGTTCACCGCCCCGAGTCCTTCGGGAAAGAGGCAGTATAAAAATTTAATAAATAATGAATGATGATAATGATTACGCTAGTTCACCAAATCTTCTACCTCCTTGCAGTAAGCACCCTCATTCATTTCCCTTGATCTGTTGATGCAGCCAAGGACTGCATTGGCTTTTTTGGCAGCTGCAGCACAATGCTGACTCAGATTTTAAGTGGTGATTCATCAGGACACTCGCATCCTTCTCATAATTTCTATAAGGGAAAAAATAATTCCTGATAGTTCTTTTTATGGATTAAAGATCTGTAGGGTGTCTTGAGGAGAACAGTCCTTCCTACTTTCACTTTATTTTTAGACCACAGCAAACATATCAGTTTCATTGGATGGGGTGGGAGATCCAAAACCCAATTCCTTTCTAATGGCTGCTGAGGTGAGAACAGCTGCTCTGGAGTACAGGTAGTTCTCGATTTACAACAGTTCGTTTAGTGACTGTTCAAAGTTACAACGCCACTGAAAAAAGTGACTTATGGCCATGTTTCACACTTATGGCCATTGCAGCATCCCCATGATCACATCATCAAGATTTGAATGCTTGGCAACTGGCTCATATTTATGACAGTTGCGGTGTCCTGGGGTAATTGTGAATCTCCTTTTGCAACCTTCTGACAAGCAAAGTCAATGGGGAAGCCAGCTTCACTTAACAACCGTGTTGCTAATTTAACAACTGCAGCGATTTCTTTAACAAACATGGCAAGAAAAGTTGTAAAATGGGGGTGAAACTCACTTAACAAATGTCTCACTTAGCCACATAAATTTTGGGTTTAATTGTGGTCGTAAGTCAAGGACTACCTGTGCTATGCATTGGCTGGTTCATTCATTTCAACCTGCCAAAGCTGACAGGAGTTACAGAGACAATGAAGGGCTGGATGATACTTTGACATTCAACATGTTTATTATGGAGCGTTGTTTCCAATATTATTGTCAAATATATCCATGTAGTCCCAGGAGCCAAGCCGGAAGAAGATTTTACAATTCCATCAAATGCGCAATAAATGGATCATTGGGAGATCTCACTCTGGGATGTATAGGTCACCCATCCTTGGGTTGCGCCATAAGGTTAAATACTATATTTTAAACAAATCAGCATAAAAGCTACATATTTATGACACTTTTGCTTGAGAACAAAGGCCTGTGATGGTAGTGAGCATTGGACAGAAAGCAGCAACAGTGCCAATGTTAGAATAGCTTGCTCAAGAGCATTGCCCATGGGTACCTAACCATGGCACAAACATGGTTTGGCAACCTCTTCTTTCTTTTTTTTTTTAACTGAGTCTGCTACCTGATCTGAACTGACAAAATTCAGATTGGTGTAGTGGTTAATGTGCTGGCCTAAGGACCAGGAGACTGTGAGTTCTAGTTCCGCCTTAGGCATCAAAAACTGTCTGGATGACTTTGGGCCAGTTGTTCTCTCTCAGCCCAACTCACCTCACAATCAAGGTATTTGAATCAATCAGAGGTGGGCGTCACACACTGTAACAATCAGTTCGCCTGGAACTGAAAATGTGAGCGTGTGCATGTGCTTGGCATCGAAAAATCAGCGGTTATATAGGATGTGATACTGCCAGGGTGGGTGGGCGGGCCCAGACGCTGGTCAGAACTACTGGTTCGCCCGAACCAGCAGCAGCCCACCACTGGAATCAATAAATACCGTATGGCAAGATAGGTGGCTAATAATTTTTACAAATAAATAAACAAATAAACAAATAAAACTTAAGCACACATTTCCAAGTTACAGCACAAAACCATATTTTTTTTAAAGCTAAAAACATCAACCTATTCTTTAGAGCAGTGTTTCTCAACCTCAGAATCTTTAAGACGTGAAGACTTCCATGCCCAGAATTCCCTAGCCAGCATCTGACAGTTGAAATTGTAACATCTGAAAGCTGCTGAGAATGAGAAACATTGCTTTAATAACACACCAAACTCCAGATGAAAGGATCCTATTTACCTCCCTGGATTTTCCTGATTTCTGCAACCATTTTTCAGAGGTTCCAATTCCATGCTCAGTCCTTAGCTTCCCAAGGGTTTGGATTTTAAATAACAGTTTTCTCTCTAGAAAGAGAAGGGGCTGGAGGAATATAGAGACTCAGGAAGGCGACCTTAATGGAAAAATGCAAGAATCATGACCTAGGCAAAAGGGAGATCAAACATTTTTTAAGCTCATCCAGAGCAACGAGATAACATTCAAAAATGGCTCAAGCAGATTCCTGCCCGGTTCACTAAAAGAAAGGGGAGGAGGTACAGCAGTATCAGATACACAAAATTCTGTTTTTATAGCCAATCTCAATTAAAAAATGGTTTAGCCCTCCTAGAAGGGGTGACTTCCAGGTCTACCTAGTATGGCTGAGAAGAGATCTCCCTATTCTTTGTGCCATTAAGTAGGGACTCTCCTACTGGAGAGAAAGGTGATTAAATCTCTCCTAAGAAGTAGCTGCCAGGCTTCACAACAGAAGTAAGCAGCCAGAAGTGAGGAACTGAAGTAAGTTGTTTCAAGGTTTTCAACCGAGGACATCTGGATTTGAACCCACAGTTTTGTCCTTCTTCTATCTCTATTGCACCTCTATAACTGTCTGGTTTGACTCTGCAACCCAACAAGACAGACACAGACTTCAGAGGATAATTAGAACTGCAGAAAAAACAATTGCTACCAACCTGCCTTCCATTGAGGACCTGTATACTGCACGAGTCAAAAAGAGGGCTGTGAAAATATTTACAGACTCCTCGCATCCTGGACATAAACTGTTTCAACTCCTACCCTCAAAACGACGCTATAGAGCACTGCACACCAGAACAACTAGACACAAGGACAGTTTTTTCCCGAACGCCATCACTCTGTTAAACAAATAATTCCCTCAACACTGTCAAACTAGTTATTAAGTCTGCACTACTATTAATCTTCTCATCATTCCCACCACCCATCTCCTTCCACTTATGACTGTATGACTGTAATTTTGTTGCTTGTATCCTTACAATTTATATTGATATTGTTTCCTGATTGCTTATTATTTACCCTATGGCTATCATTAAGTGTTGTATCTTATGATTCTTGATGAATGTATCTTTTCTTTTATGTACTCCAAGAGCATATGCACCAAGACAAATTCCTTGTGTGTCCAATCACATTTGGCCATAAAAAATTCTAATTCTAATTCTATTCTCTGCAGGTGCGGTGGAACTGTCCCGGAACAGTCCCTTGGCCTCTTGGGTCTGTGCTATGCTGTATTGCTTTGGTAGCTATATCCTTGCTGATCTCCTGCTCGGAGAATCCCCTATTGATTACTTCAGCAACAACTCCAGCATACTTCTGGCCACAGCTGTCTGGTAAGGCCACCTTCTGTGACCTAAGGCTAGGCCCCAATGCAGAGCCAGGATTTAGGAATAGCAACAGCACTTAGATACTGCCCCATAGTGCTTTACAGCATTCTCTGAGAGTTTATACAATGTCATATATGGTAACATAATGTTATATTGTCCTCAACTATCTGGATCCTACTGACCTTGGAAGGATGGAAAGCTGAGTTCATCAGGATCAAACTCTTGGCTGTCGGCAGGGTTAGCCTGCAATATGCATTCTAACCACTGCGCCATCAGCCCCCTTGCATGCCACTTCTCCATTGGAGTTCCTTTTGGCTTCCAAAAGAGATCTTTTTTAAAAAAAAAATCAGAATGAATATAAAGATGACTCCAGGTTTAATACTTGTAGTTGACATATACCAGTTGCTGAAGTTGTTAAATTGTTCGTTTCACATTGCTATTGTTGGGTAAAGGCAGGAACTGCTATCACTGCCAAGTTATGCGTATGAAGGAGAGATATGCTGTACTAAGACTTCTCCTTCCAGACTTCCCAAACTAACATAGAAGAGATAATTGAAAATCGTGTGCTAAAAATCTAATATGGTTGTTATGGAATAAGTAGTCATGTCCTGGATTATCAGCTCTATATCTATCATCTATCTAGCTATCTAGCTATTTAGCTATCAATCTATCTATCTATCTATCTATCTATCTATCTATCTATCTACCTATCTATTCATCCATCCATCCATCCACTCACCCACCCACCCATCCATCCATCCATCCATTATCCACCTGTCATCTTTCCTAATCATCTAGGGAGAGATGGAGAGATGGAGAGATGGACAGGTAGACATATGATTGAAGATGGCGTGTAGAAGTCTTTTACAAGCCATGGTGTTTTAAAATGATGACATATGGGTCCTGATCTCAGTACACAACGATACAATTATATAGTGCCTAATGACAACCAATCCAAATGTATGTGTCACAGGATGATTTCAAGATGCTATTTGCAAGTTGTTATTTTCTCTACTGCCATACATACATACCCACCCCTTGTAGAGTGAAGAATCTAAATAGGTCAATATAAATTGAACATATATTATCCAGGTAGTGGTGATTAAGTTTTCATTACCAAAACATTTGCTAGATAATAAAAGAAACAAAGTTTAATTGGTAAATCAGTTGGGAAAAAATTACTTGTACAAACAAGAAGATATGGAATGAAGCTACCTGAACAATAGCAATTTGGTTTTTTCCTGCCATTGAGTCTCCATCATGAAAGGCTGAAACTTATTTCTTCTCCTCTCACTTACTTTTAAAAAAAATCTTGTTGATGTCAGATCTCTTAAAATCCAATGACCAGTATCACTTTTAATTCTGCATTGCTTTCCAGGTACCTAATCTTCTATTGCCCGTTGAACTTTTTTTACAAGTGTGTCAGCTTTCTGCCTGTCAAACTGATTTTTGTGGCGATGAAAGAGGTAGTCCGAGTTCGCAAGATCGCTGCTGGTGTCCATCATGCCCACCACCATTACCACCATGGCTGGTTCATTATGGTCATCATTGGATTTGTCAAAGGTGAGCTCTGTCATTTCAGCATTGTGATCCCACGTGGTATTCAGAAAAGGTGGTGGAGTGGCAAGTATCAGAACTGCTGACATGCAGATTAGGCTGAGATTTCTCTTCTTCTGAGGAAGAAAGACATGTGGTTATATTCTTTACTTCTCAGAGAAAATGTCTTCTTGCATAAAACAAGGATGGAGAACCTATCACTGTCCAGATGTTGCTGAATTATTACTTCTAGCTATTCCAGACAGCATGGATACTAAGGGATACTAAGCGTTACAGGCCATGAACATCTGGATTGACACAAATTTCCAGCATGGATGGCCAAAGTGAAGCCCTTATGAAAATCTATTCTACAAATAAGGACCACAACTGAGAAGCTTCTCCTCCTAACCTTGACCCCACTCTACATTATGATGGTGGTGGGGAACTACAAACCAGTTTTTCTGTTGGATCTATGGGTCGATTCTGGTTGAAGATGGTGGTCCTGAAACTATCTTGGTGACCAGATTCCTGCTCTAAACCCCCAAGCAGAAACGGTAGGATGTTGGAATGCAATTCCAGCTGAATCACGTGTTGTGTTCTTCCATTCTTCTTAGATTACCCTGAAACTTGGTGAGATGCTTAAAACTGGGACACCAATGGGATCTCTGAACTCTTTCCTTTATTTTTGGCAAATACAGTTGTCAAACACGATAAGAAGCTTTCTTTTCGTTTAAGGTAGAGTAACACACAAAAAAGCTAAGATACAATTCTATAAATCCTCCTTTCAAAAAGATCAAAGGAAATAAAACAGTATCTTGGCCCCCTCCACATATTTGGTATAACCCTGCCCATCTTACATCATTACATCAGTGAGAATTGACAGTGAGAACTATTAATCAATGGAATGGCTTGCCTTCAGAAGTTGTGGTGCTCCATCACTGGAGCTTTTCAAGAAAATATTGGACAACCATTTGTCCAGGATGGTGTCACACTGGCAGCCTGTGGGCCAGAAGGAAGCCTGAGTGGCGTAGGAGGCTAATGCCTCCTACTAAGGCAGCATTTAACATCCAGCTGCCTGCAATTACTGCGAGCTCAATTCTCACCAGGCTCAAGGTCGACTCAGCCTTCCATCCTTTCTAAGGTGGGTAAAATGAGGACCCGGTTTGTGGGGGCAATAAGCTGCCTTTGTATAAAATATACAAAAGTATGAAGGCTATTGCTTAACGCATTGTAAGCCGCCTTGAGTCTCCGGAGAAGGGCGGCATATATATATATAAAAAAAGATGTGTCATGTGCAGGCCACGCCCAACCCACTCCGTGAAGAGAAAAAACGTTGCAATACATCACATGATGGCAACATGACGTGGCGAGTTTGACACCCATGGTGTAGGGCCTTCTGCTTGAGCAGGGGGTTGGACTCAGTGATGAAATCCGAACCGGTTTGCTACCAGTTCACTGGCTGCGCATGTGCGCTGCGTGCCAAATGCATGCTGTCTGTGCATGCACAACATGTACCAAATACGCGCTCAGCGCACACGCATATATGCGCAGCTCATGCCAAAAGGACGCTTGGGAAGGTAAGTAGAAGCGAAGGGGGGGATCAGCTGCGGCACGCAATTTAGCTTTGCTAGAAAGTAGGATTTTCTGCTTTCTAGCAAAGCTAAACTGCGCTGCACAGCTGATTCCCCCCCCGCTGTTCTACTTACCTTCCCAAGCCTCCTTTTGGTGCGTGCTGCACATGCGCAGTACATGCGCAGTACAAAAGAATACTTGGGAAGGTAAGTAGAACAACAGGGGGCGGAATCAGCTGTGCAGCGCAGTTTAGCTTTGCTAGAAAGCAGAATTTCCTTCTCTCTAGCAAAGCTAAACCCCGCTGCACAGCTGATAATTGGAAATACCAGTTCGGAGGAACCGGTATCTTTTTTTAACGACTGTTTTGCCCGAACCGGTAGCTTTTTAAACTGCCGATTCAACCAAACCGGTTCCTAACTACCAGTTTGCCCGAATCAGTAGCTTTTTTTTTTTTACTACCTATTCACCCGAACCGGTAGTTTTTATCATTACCAGTTCGCCCGAACCGGAGCGAACCGGTAGCATTTCTCCCCTGGTTGGACTTGAAGACCTCCAAGCTCCTTTCTAATTCTATTATTATCCTATTCTATTCTAAATAAGCAATGGGACTTTTTCCAGTGGAACTCTCCTCAGGCTGCTACAGAGATGGGCTTCAGCAGGTTCTGACCAGTTCTGGAAAACCAGTAGTGGAACTTTTGAGTAGTTTGGAGAACCAGTAAATACTACCTCTGACTGGCCCCACCCCTATCTATTCTCTGCCTCCTGAGTCCCAGCTGATCGGGAGGAAATGGGGATTTTGCAGTATCCTTCCCCTGGAGTAGGGAGGGAATTGAGATTTTACAGTATCCTTCCCCTGCCACGCGCACCAAGCAACGCCCACCGCCATGCCATGCCCACCAAGCCACACCCACAGAACCAGTAGTAAAAAATTTTGAAGCCCATCACTGGGCTGCTAGATACAGAAATGATAGAGATCACACAGAGGTTCAGGACTGAAGCATCTGTTACCACTCATAGACATTTCCCTCCTGATATAGAAATTGAACCAAGAAGGTAGAAATTACATTCCTTTTCTGCCAATAAATAATTTCATCTGTCGGGCTAGCTATTCCACCAAGTAACTCTTCCCTATTAGTCTGGAATGCTTCTACCACAAAGGCATTTTAGTTATAAAAAATTGCTTTATATATGACCGGATTCTTTGTCCTTCAATACTTTCTCTTGTGACTGGTAGCCCCTCTCTAGCATCTTATTTTAGCTAGAAATATCAAGATCAAGCCTGAGACCTTTCAAATGAAAAAGAAGTGCTCTGTTATCAAGTTGCAAACTTTTAAGACACTGAACAAAGCTTGTGTATTTCTTATTTTTACATGAAGATGTGCGCACACTGTTTCAAATTCAAATAATTTGAGTTGCCCTGTTCTGAGGTCAAAGCCATTATTTGGGGTTACAATTGTTTTGATTATTCTAGTTGCGAACTGGAAACAGGTGCTTTTAACCTGCCATGTTTCCAAAATGATTGAAGCAGCCTGTATCACACTAAAATCCTGCGAGGTCAAGACTGTTTGGATGCAAAACAGTACAAATTTCAAATGTTTGTCGTTACATTTTTCTGTACAGCTTTTCTTTGTCTAATTCAAAGCAACCAAAAAATAGAATAATCAAACTTCTATAAACTTAAGGCGGAGGCTGTGGCATCCCTATCATATTTTCAATTTTTAAATGTAAACTTAGAAACAGGCATCGCTTTTATTAGTCATAATAATCAGTAAAATTGCCATTTCCTTAAAGGAGCTGTTGTGGCTGAGAGCATCACCACAAAGATGCTCTGTATTTTGTCTCCTGTGTCAGATTACCAACTTTGACAGGAATTATCAGTGAGCTTAGGAAAACATGGAATTCCACACGCCCACATTCTCATCGCTGATCTGTTTACAAATCTGTTACTGTCTTTCTGTTTGTAGGTTCTGGAGTTGCCTTGATGTCTAACTTTGAACAATTGCTGCGTGGTGTCTGGAAGCCAGAAACAAATGAATTCCTTCATATGACCTTGTGAGTAGAGAAGCCAAAAGTTTTGTACTGGTGTGTCTTCTGGGAAGAGATCAATCGTGTCCTAACTGAGCTGGAAGGAATCTTATGATTAATGGAAATGAGAAAAATCAGTAGAAATCTGATAGGACATTCTCAGAATTCATACGGTTTTCACCGCCTGAGGTTGTGGGTGCTTCATCACTGGAGGTTTTCAAGAATACAGGTAGTCCCTAATTTACAGCCTTTCCTTTAGTGATCGTTCAAAATTGCAAAGCACTGAAAGAAGTAACATGACCATTTTTCATACTTATGACCATTGCAGCAGTCCGTCCAAAAAGCATGTCCTTTCTCTAAATTTTGGATTTCTTTATTTGAGATAGAATCCCAGCTGCGCTTCTTACGAAGGCTTTCTTCTCTTGCAGTCCATCCAAAGCCAGTCTGTATGGAGCACTGCTCTTCACCCTTCAGCAAACCCAGTGGCTTCCCATCTCCAAAGCCACCCTCATCTTCTTCTTCACTATTTTTATGATCATCTGCAAGGTAAATTCCTCTGCCTGGGACACATGTGAGCAGTTGGGTGGATCGAATGGGGGAAGGAGCCAGATCCATTTCTGTTCATTAGAAGTTCTTCAGAAATGCAAGGAAGGCTTCAATCCCTGGACTCATTCATTGTACTAAACTAAACCATGGTTAGTTGACTAAACTACAGTCCTTGATTTATGCATCACACTAAGCTATTCTAGTGTGATGGCTAGTCTAAAGGAAAAAAGAATTAGGGGTGACACGAGAGCAGTATTCCAGCATTTCAGGGGCTGCCACAAAGAAGAGGGGGGTCAAATTATTCTCCAAAGCACCAGAGGGCAGGACAAGAAACAATGGTTGGAAACTAATCAAAGAGAGAAGCAACCTGGAATTAAGGAGAAACTTCCTAACAATGAGGACAATTAACCAACGGAACAGCTTGCCTTCAGAAATCGTGGGTGCTCCATCACTGGAGAAAAAAAAGACTGGACAGTCACTTATCTGAAATGGTATAGGTCCGTGATGGTGAACCTATGGCACGGGTGCCACAGGTGGCACGTGGAGCCATATCGGTGGGCACGTGAGCTCAGCTCCAGCACGCATGTGTGTGCCAGCTAGCTGATTTTCGGGCTTTCTGGGCTCACTAGAAGTCAGGAAACACACTGTTTCCAGCCTCCGGAGGGCCTCTTGTGGGGTGGGGAAGGCCATTTTTGCCCTCCCCAGGCTCCTAGAAAGTCTCTGGAGCCTGGGGAGAGCAAAAAATGGGCCTACCGGGCCCACCGTGCCATCACATGCCAAAAGTGGGGGCAGCATGGGGGGCCGGGCACATAGAATTTTGGATGTGGGCACGCGTGCATGTGACCCCGCCATGCCCCCCCCGCTTTTGGCACACGATGGCAAAATGGTTAGCCATCACTGGTATAGGTTCTCCTACTTGAGCAGGGGGCTGGATTAGAAGACCTCCAAGGTCCCTTCCAACTCTTCTGTTCTATTCTATTCTATTCTAATCTATTCTAGTCTAGTCTAGTCTAGTCTAGTCTAGTCTAGTCTAGTCTATTCATGGTTTAGATATTTCCTACAATTCACTAAGTCAAAGCTAATAAATCTCACTATGGATTAACAGAAGCATCTGGTAGAAGCCACAGTGACATCCAACATATTCGTGAATTCAAATTATGATATTAGCATCAGTCACTTCATTGACACCAATGATATATGTATAGGTCACATCACTGACATCATTTGCGCAATGAGGTCACGACATGCATGACGTTACACTTTCCCTACCAATGGATCCCATGTGAGTCAGAATGAGTTTTGAATTTCCAGAGATATCAAAGGAAGCCTGGATGGTGTATCGTAAGAAATACTGTTGGGTTGCTTAACAATGGAGTCCTTTCCAGTAGCCTTTCAACAGTATACCTATGTGTCCTGGTAGCTCTAGGTTGGAATTGTGGAATTGTGGTGACCAGCACTAGCACTTCATTGTAAAGGCCTTGATTGGCCAAGACAGCAGATTCATGTACCAACCTTGGTGTAAGGAGGGGTAAGAGTAATGGGAAGAAACACAGGTTGGAATCACTTTGATTTATTGTTGCTACCTGAGCGATGGAAAATCTGGCACAGTAGGTGACCACTAATGGAGCTTTTTCCTTGTCCTGCAGGTGTTCTTGACAGCAACTCACTCCCATGGCTCCCCACTTGCCCCTCTGGAAAATGTGGTGTGTCCCATCCTCTTTGGCTCTGCATTTGCCAGTCATGATAACCATCATCATCACCACCACCACTACCATCATGGAAGCTCGCAGGAGCCATCCCTTCCGTCACCACCTCCGATGCCAGCCAAATCAAGGGAGGAGCTCAACGAAGGAACCCGGAAACGGAAAGCCAAGAAAGTAGAATGAGCATCAAGAAGGCTGACGGATCCATCTGAACCACCACAACTTTGCTGCACACCTTGTGTGACTTGTGGCCTTCCAAAGACATGGTTGGAGGATGCTCCCAGGAAGACCAGTCCTCTTCTTCTGGCCCCTGCCATGGTTTTCCTGGCCTGTCCCCTGTGAGGCGCAGAACTAATGTCCAAACGGACCTTTCGTTACAGATTCTAGCTCAGCCTTTCCTGTCCTCTTGGTCTCCTCCCCTTCCTAAGCCTCACCAGTGGAAAAGCTGGAATGTGTTTTGGTGTCTCCTCCATATGGCAGAGAGAGAGAGAGAGAGATTCTTACCCTGCAAAACAACCCAGGGATCTTCAACTCAGGCCATCATTACAGGATCCTAAGGCCATTGATAACTTTTCAAGGGCAGAGAGGCGTTCCAGATGGAGTGACTGGCATTTCACTCTCTACATCAATACTTTGGATGTCTTACTTGGTTGCCGTTTGTATAAAGGCCTTGAGCATAGGAGAAGACCATTGCTGCTGCTGCTGCTGCTGCTCTTCGGGCTGTTGATATTTGTGTATGTGTGTTAGCATGTTGCCATTTGTATATACCTCTCCAAAGTTTGATGAGTTTTGCTGTAGGGAAAGAAACCAAAGCAACTACTGAGTGTTTCAATCCTAGCCACTTTGCCAAACACTGTGAGACATGCATGTAAATTATTTATTGATTGATGCTCCTTCCCCCAGGATAATTATTTATTGTTGCCAAGGAATTTAAGCAGTTTGCTTTCTCCTGCTGTGTCTCTTCTGCAAACAGTTGGGTTGTTTCTAGTGAACTGATTTGGATTCTGTGGTTGTTTTCCTCCTTCGATTAAGAGATGATTAAAAGTGAGGGGCTATTGGCAGAGGGGAGAATTAGCGTCTAGCAGCTATGTAAGCCTGTTGGATGCCTAAAGAATTCTTGCATATGAATTATGGTTTAACCAAGACCCAATGGCCTAGAGGTGGAGCTCTTGCTTCACAATCAGGAGGTTGTGAGTTCGATCCTAGGTAGAGGCAGATGGGTCTCCTGCTTGGTCAGTGGGTTGGACTCGATGACTTGCAAGGTCCCTTCCAACTCTGTTAAATCTGGTATTTACAGATTTTGTCTAGGAAGTCAAAGCTAGAGTATAAATAATGGAGCCATGGTGAGCATCGGCAAACTTCCCTTCTTGCCCCAAAGTCCCCGGTTGCCAGCTCCTAAGATTATAAAATCTTAAACTCTGGTTGGGGCATAGAAGGAGACTCTGGCTGTCATAGGACTTCCCCTGCTTATCATTTAGCTCTGACAAAAACATGCTACTGCAAGATCTTTTTTCTGCTGTGGCCTCATGGGTGGTGGTATTCAGCTGGTTCAGAGTGGTTCGGGCGGACCGGTAGTGGTAACCTGCGGGTGCGCCTGCCCACCTGCCCCGGCGCTATGCCGTCCTGTTTAGCCACGTTTTCTAAGCTGCGCGCATGTGTGCAAGCTGCTCCATTTTCGGTGCATGGCGAACCAGTGGTAAAATTTTGTGAAACCCACCTCTGGTCCTCATGATGTTGCCTTCAGCTTCTCCACGTCGCATCCTCGAGGCAACAAAGCAGGGGTGAAATCCAGCAGGTTCTGGCAGGTTCTGGAGAACCGGTAGCGGAAATTTTGAGTAGTTTGGAGAACCGGCAAATACCACCTCTGGCTGGCCCCAGAGTGGGGTGGAAATGGAGATTTTGCAATATCCTTCCCCCAGGAGTGGGGAGGGAATTGGGATTTTGCAGTATCCTTCCCCTGCCACACCCACCAAGCCACGCCCACAGAACCAGTAGTAAAAAAATTTGGATTTCATCACTGCAACAAAGTCATCCTTAGGTGGCCCAGTGTAAAAGTGAAGTTTTCTTCCTTTTAAGCAGTAGTTTTATTGTTAGGTAGGTGCAAACTGGCCCGGTTCACCAGCCATTCTGTCAGGAGTGCTTCCTGGTGACCTACAGTATATGGGTTGTGGTCAGCCAAGCACCTGTTGACCGTTTGAAGTAGTGCAATGTTACTCTCCCTGCCAAGTCTCCAGGCACAGCTCTCCAGGATGATTGTAATCTGGACAGTAGACGGGTTTGGTTCTTTCAAAGTGGCTCTTCCATTGTATGCACAAAGCCTGTGAGCCAATCCCTGACCAGCAATATCAGCTGAAAGGGTTGCACTGTGAAGTAGAAGTGAGAGAGAGAGAGAGGAATGGCTCCCTTTCTCTGCTGCACTCTTCATCCTCTGCTCAACTCTGTCCATGAGAGGGGCGGCATATAAATTTAACAAATAAATAAATAAAACTATGTGTGGCAGCTGTTTTTCAAACTGCTTTTGAATGTGGGTTTATTCTTCTTCTAAGAAGAGCACTAAACCTGTATTCTAAAGCAGACTGAAAAGAGTTGATAGATGCAGGTAAATTACTATGCTCTGAAATGTCATAGAGGAAGACAATCCCACAAGTACCAAATTTGATGGCTGATGTTTCGATATTAGTAATTTGAGCTGATCCAGGTTTCCAAACTCAGGAACACGTAGTGAATAAGGAGGCTCCTCTTTCCTTTCTTCTGCTGCTTCTTGCCATCTAGGTAATTGATCTCCCAGTTGGAAAAAAGTGACAGATACCGTAAAAGGAGGACAAATTCTGGCAATTGTCTGAACCTGCACATCTACAGCGGTGGCCAAAATTGTGGAAACCTTTTGGGAAAAGTGTATTTTCTAAAACTAGCTAATAACACCATTTTTTGGGGAGTAGTATCATAAAATTATATATCAATGGAAAGATAATTTAATCAAGAATGTAATGCAATAACTTTTATGAAGGATTTGCTATTAGAATAGCAGTTACAATATAAAGAAGAAAAGTGAAACACGTAGAAAAAAGAGCCTTGGTAGTACAGGGGTTTAAGGCACCCTGTTATTAAGCTGGTTATTAAGACCAGCTGCCTGCAATTACTGCAGGGTTCGAATCTCACCAAGGCTCAAGGTTGACTCAGCCTTCCATCCTTTCTAAGGTAGGTGAAATGAGGACCCAGTTGTGGGGGCAATAAGCTGACTTTGTATAAATATACAAAAGGATGAAGGCTATTGCTGAGCAGATTGTAAGCCGCCCTGAGTCTTCGGAGAAGGGCGTCATATAAATCAAATTTTAAAAAAAAAGAGATATAAAATTATCACCATAGAAAAACGAAATAAACCAAAATTATCATGTCAGTTAATACTTAATTGGGCAACCTTTAGCATGAATTACGGCCTTACAACGTCTTCCCATGGAATGAACCAAGTTTTTTAGTTCTGCAGCTGTTATAATGTTAAACCAAGATTGAATGATTGCTTCTATTAACTGGGTTTTATTACATGGTTGCTTCTGACTAACAAGTTTCTTTAGTTGGCTCCATAGATTTTCAGTTGGGTTAAGTTCTGGGCTGCAGTGCTGCGGTGGCTCAGTGGTTAGCGTGCAATGCTGCAGGCTACTTTTGCTGATCACTGGCTGCCAGCAGTTTGGCAAATCGAATCTCACCAGGCTCGAGGTTGACGCAGTCTTCCATCCTTCCAAGGTTGGTAAAATGAGGACCCAGATTGTTGGGGGCGACATGCTGACTCTGTAAACCGCTTAGAGAGGGCTGTAAAAGCACTATGAAGCGGTATATAAGTCTAAGTGCTATTGCTATTGCTATTGCTATTGCTATTGCTATTGCTATTGCTATTCCAGCAGTGGAATATGATTACCTTGAAATTCCAAAAAAAAAAAAAAAAAAGTGGTGTTATTAGCCATCAAAACTCAAAAATACACTTTTCCCAAAAGGTTTCCACAATTTTGGCCACTACTATAGCAGTTCTAGTTTGAGATCAGCTCAAACCATTACCAGTCACAACAATGCTCTGAGTAGGAGACTGTTTTCCCACAAGTTGGTTAAATTGTGAAGGTTGGGGGGGGGGCGGGAAGGCAGGAGCAAGGAAGGACACCACTCTCCAGCTACAGACTGGAAGAAAGACAATGGGGCATCACAGTGGGAACAGATGCCAAAGTAGCTTTCTGTTGGCTCACAGTATTTTAATGGACCCATAAGGAAGAGCCCCATGAGTGAGGAGTGGAAATAGCCATCCAGAAATAGAAAGTCCTGACTTTCCTTTTCTCCCTTTGGGGACAATACTCTCCTGTTGGACATCAGCAAGAGAAGGAATTGATTGATGCGAAGAAGCAGAAGAACCTTGGAGAACACTTCCTCCTCCAAGATGTAGGCTTTTTGGTTAAAAATACATCTCATTAAAAAGTGCCTTTTCCTTAGCAAATCTCTGCCCCAACCCCTTTTCCTTTTCCCTGGGATTTTTATCCATGACTAGCACAGCCATGGTTTTGTGAATATAGCCATTCTTAAAATAAAAGCCCTCCGTGATGTAACTGAGTGGAGAATTGTGCACTTGCTCTGTACATTTCTGTCTTAATGTCTTCACAGTACTTGAAGGAAGATGCAATAAATGTTTCTTGAGATCAAGGGTGAAGATGGGATGGGATGACGATACCAGGGATTAAAAATGGACCCATTTCTTCCTCTAAAGCAATTTTTTCTCAACCTTACCCCCTTGAAGATGTATGGACTTCAACTCCCAGAATTCCCCAACTACCTCTGCTGGCTGTGAGCAGGGGAATTCCAGGAGTTGAAGTCCACACATTGTCAATTGGGCAAGGTTAAGAAACACTGTTCTAATCCAAGAGCTGGCCATTTTCTGAACCTAAAGTTCAGAAAAGTCCACCCTAAAGTTTCCCATTAGATTAGATTAGATTAGATTAGATTAGATTAGATTAGAATTCTTTATTGGCCAGGTGTGATTGGACACACAAGGAATTTGTCTTGTGAACAAGATACATTCGTTAAGAATCGTAAGGTACAACACTTAATGATAGTCATAGGGTACTAATAAGCAATCAAATCGTACTAGGAAACAATCACTATAATCGTAAGGATACAGCAACAAGTTACAGTCATGCAGTCATAAGTGGGAGGAGGTGGGTGATAGAAACGATGAGAAGATTAATAGTAATAGTTACAGATTACAGATTTTATGTACATTGAGATAGGCACCAAGACAAATTCCTTGTGTGTCCAATCACACTTGGCCAATAAAGAATTCTATTTTATTCTATTATGGCTATGCAGAGATTCCTCTATGATAGCTTTTTTTTTCTTGGTACTTGCTTCCAGCAATTTTGCAGCAAACAAAATTTGTTTGCCACCCATCTTGTCACAATGAAAGCAGACTACCAGCCATATACTCTGGGAACTATTAGGGAGGAGCTGTCTTCAACCTCTTTCTCTCACACAAAGTATCTGAACTGAGTTATCTCTTGCTCCTCTGGAATTCACTCCCTGTCTCCTGGGAATCCAGACTACATTCCATCACAAGTCTTTAGCGGGGAAATTACCGTAGTCTTCCCCTGGTTGTTTAAATGCTTTTATTTATATTTTTCTTGTCATAAAGTGGCCAAGGTTGGAGACCCCTGCTGTAGACTGTCCTAGTGTGATACCATCACAAAGTTTTTCCTTATATAACTTACAATATCTAAGTAACTTATACAGGAAGTCTTTGATTTACAACAGTTCATTTAATGATTGTTCGAAGTTACAACGGCACTGAAAAAAGAGATGACCATTTTTCACACTTACCACCATCACAGCATCCCCATAGTCACATGATCAAAATTCAGATGCTTGACAACTGGTTGATATTTGTGACGGTTGCAGTGTCCTGTGGTCACGTGATCTCCTTTTGTGACCTTCTGACAAGCAAAGTCAGTGAGAAAGCCAGATTCACGTAACAACATATTACTAACTTAACAACTGTAGTGATTCACTTAACAAATGTGGCAAGAAAAATGGTAAAATGGACCAAAACTCCATTTTAGCAAATTTCTCACTTAGCAACATACGTTTTGGGCTCGATTGTGGTCGTAAATCAAGGATTACCTGTATTGGTTATTTCTGGTCCTGGTTTTCATAGCCTTGAAGAAGATGAGTAACATAATTTTATCTACCTAGCCAAGCTCCTTTTCTTCTGACGGAATATCCCAAATTCTTTCAGACTTTCATATAACGTTGAACCCATAATTGTTGTCAAAAGCACACCATCAATTATTTCTTAGTGGAAAACACATAGACATGGAAATGGAAAGTCAAAATTCTGTCTTGGGATCCCAGTGCTCAGAAAGGAAGCTCAGGGCTTTGTTGTGCATGGCATATGGAAGATTGCCTTACATTATTTTACAGGTCTGGTGGCTACCTTGAGACCCTTGCTGACGCCTTTGATCTAACTCCAAACTAGAAAAGATTCCATGCCTTTCCAGAGACTCGATATATCCAGGAATGCTGCTGCTGATGTCCTGGGCAGAATGTCCCCATGTCCAAAAGGCAGATTCAGCACCTCCCCGCCTACACATGTCATAGGAAACACCATCTGAGGGCTCAAGAGAGCTAAATTTAGCAGCAATTTAATCTGAAAAGAGGCCTCAGTCTTGCAATGTCAATCTGGTTAGCTCTACATTCTTGTACCCTCCCTGTGATATTTTTATTGAGTTCAGCACATCAAGAATTGCAGGGCAAAAAGAAAGTCACCTTTTTCTGGAATGGCTTAACTTGGTGACTTTTCAGATGCAATCGATGTCTGAGCTACCAATTTCTAAGGCTAACTCCACCTAGGTGTTGATCTTTCTCAACTGCCCCCACTCAGTCATTCCTTTTCTGTCTTTGGGGATAAAGACTCTATCTATCTATCTATCTATCTATCTATCTATCTATCTATCTATCTATCTATCTATCTATCATCTATCTATCTATATCTATCTATTTATCTATCTATCAATCATCTATCTATCTATTTATCTATCAACCATCTATCAATCATCTATTTATCTGTCTATCTGTCTATCTATCTATATCTATCTATCATCTATCAATCATCTATCTATATCTATTTATCTATCAATCATCTATCAATCTGTCTGTCTATCTATCTATCTATCTATCTATCTATATCTATCTATTTATCTATCTATCAATCATCTATCAATCATTATCTGTCTATCTATCTATCTATCTATCTATCTATCTATCTATATCTATCAATCATCTATCTATATCTATCTATCAATCATCTATCAATCTATCTGTCTATCTATCTATCTATCTATCTATCTCTATCTATTTATCTATCAATCATCTATCAATCATTATCTGTCTGTCTATCTATCTATCTATCTATCTATCTATCTATCTATCTATCTATCTATCTATCTTCCCACCTACCTTTTTATCCATTTACCCAACCATCTACATCTCTCACTTCTAAAATATCTTTAACAGACTTTAACAGAATAACAGAGTTGGAAGGGACTTGAAGGTCATCTAATCCAACCCTCTGCTCAGGCAGGAAATCATATACCATTTCAGACAAATGGTTGTCCAATCTCTTCTTAAAAACCTCCAGTGTTGGAGCACCCACAACTTCTGGAGGCAAATCATTCCACTGATTATTTGTTCTGTCAAGAAATTTCTCCTTAGATCTAGGTTGCTTCTCTCCTTGATTAGTTTCCATCCATTGCTTCTTGTCCTGCCTTCAGGTGCTAAACATGCACCAACATTCTTCCCTTGCAAGAAAACTAATGTTTAACTCTGCATCTGCCAAGGGGATTCAGATTGCTGTAATCAAGCAGAAAAGCCTCCCAAATACTGTGCTGGGTCCCACCCATTGCAATAACCTTTATGAATGACAAAAGCAACTAATGAAAAACGTCTGTCTACCCTTCCAGATACCCTTCCAAACAACCCAAGAGTGCCCTCTTGTGCTTGCTTGCTGCAAATCTCAAGTTTGAATTATCTCTAGTGGAATTTTCATAGGTCCAAATAATAACTAGACAACCCATACATACCCTGTGGAGTCATCATTTCAAAGGTATTTTGTTACCTAAATAGAGAAAAAGAATGACCACAGGTGGGTAAAAAAGCAGTGGGAGCAACCTTTGACTTCCTGCAGGCTTCACCATTGAGTTTCCTTGTGGGAAGCTGGCAGGGAATTCAGAAATCTTTCCTTCTTTCCCTTCCTCCCTGTCATTCTTACCATTATCTTCCATCCCTTCCCTTCTCAATAGGCAGGTAAATGGTTGCGGGTGGGTGGGATTGCAAGTGACTGGGAAGCTGTCACAAAACATTCAAAATGAGTGTCACATGACTACAGCAGTAGTCCAGCAGAACCGAAGGCACAACTTCCCCAAATTTCATTCCCTCTGAAATCATGGGTCCCAGATTTGGGGTGCATTCTGTAAGTTATCCCATTTGAGGTACCTTGCTTCAAAAACTGTTGTCCTATGATGCCCCATTTTGCCCAGTTAAAAGGTTACAGAAATGATAGTTTGGTAATATATTGATAATACCACTAATTAGCAGACAAACCTCAGCAAATGCATATTTTGTAAAGAAACAGAGGAAATTGACCATAAATTGTGTCAGGACAAAAAGTATCATTTCTAAGATTTCCACATATATCAACAAATTGAAGAAGTTAGTCCACCATCGGTTGTTTGTTGTTGTTTGTTGTCCTCTACCTTTTTTTAAAACTTCTCTTCCCACCACATCATTACATCTTAAAGCTGTTAATATGATCATCAAAATAAACATAGTTGTGATCCAAAACAGAAAATAGCTTTGGTTGCATAATCCAAACAACACTAATCCAATAATTAGGGTTTTCCCCCCCAAAAATTCTTTGAATTCATTTGCCAGAAAGGAAGCCAGGAGATGGGGAGGGAAATGGTTGTATAAGTAATCTGGCAGCTGGCCTTAAAAAAAAAACAAAATCCTTTTTTGGGTACTACATGATGAAATATCACCTGGGGGAGTCAAGGATCCTCTCAACCATGTTTTCGTAGCTTAACTCCTGGTTTAGGTGCCTAAGAGTTATTCAAAATACCACAAATTCCAGAGCAAGACAGGAAAACCTCCTGTCAACAGAGGGATGTAACTACACCCCTCCGGTCATGAAGTCCTATTAAAAAAAGCAGATTAATTTCTTCAGAAAGTTGTGTCTGCACAAAACTGTGGACTTGGCTTTAAGTAAAGGTAAAGGTTCCCCTCACACTTATGTGCTAGTTGTTCCTGACTCTAGGGGGCGGTGCTCATCTCTGTTTCAAAGCCGAAGAGCCAGTACTGTCCGAAGACATCTCTGTGGTCATGTGGCCGGCATGACAAAACGCCAAAGGCGCACGGAACGCTGTTACCTTCCCACCAAAGGTGGTCCCTATTTTTCTACTTGCATTTTTTATGTGCTTTCGAACTGCTAGGTTGGCAGAAGCTGGGACAAGTAATGGAAGCTCACCCCATTATGCTACACTAGGGATTCAAACCGCTGAACTGCCGACCTTTTGATCGACAAGCTCAGCATCTTAGCCACTGAGCCACCGCATCTCTGGACTTGACTTTACATGACAACAAATAAATACGGACCAAAAAGGATCTTAGGCAATCCACATTTATTCCCTCTCTGCCAAATAAGCCAAATGATCCAACTAAGCTCCCCTTTTCCTTCTTTAGTTGTGGCTGCCTCTCTCTCTCAATGCTCAGCCCCAAAACAGAGACCTAAAAACTTTCCAGAGTGCCAAGCCAGGATCAAGCCAAGACTTGTCTCTGACGTAGTCTGAGCAGACAGGCAGCCAGCCATCCCTTCTCCCTTCCTCATATCCTCACCACACCCCGATGTCTCCTGCCCGGATCTTTTCCCATTTCAGGACTCCTATCCAGGAAGGGACATTGAAGTCACTAGTCAGAGCCTGTATGGCTTCCCTCTTGAAGCCCCCTCCCCAAATCCTTGCAAGCTGAGAAGCGGGTGCACGAATCAGCAGGGCAGGGCAGAGGCAAACAGGCAGTGGTGAACCATGCGTACCAACCAGATTATGAAATACACTCTCTTTACCTCCTGCTACCTCTTCTGGGTGAGTCAAAAGGGCGAATACTTAGCAGTGCTGGAATTTGCATTTGCTTTGCCAAGGAAAGCTACTGGTTCCCAGGAAGGCTGCCTACCAGAGATGGCATCACAAAGGCCCTATAATAACCTGTCTTGTATCTTAAACTCTGGGAATGCTGGGTCAGCCAGACTCTTCTTCTTTAGCAAAACTGTTAGTGTTCAGACCAATAAGAAATTGGATGTGCCTTTGTTTTTCTTTCCTTCAAAGGTAGCCGGTGGACTCATGGTGGCTGTTGGAATTTATGCCAGGCTCTCAAAGGAAGCAGGTGAGCGGCCAGATCCTTTACAGAATTTGCTGGGATGCAGTCCGCATTAGGAGGAAGATGAGAAATCTTGTTCTCATGGCCACATTAACATGCTATTCTCCAGCCCTTGAGGCAACAGCTGGTATAACTTGCATTGTCCCAACAGTCCAACTCTATTTGGTCTCAAGAATGGGGCTGACAAATGGTGCTGACCTTACCGGTTTATGAGGAACAGATGGGATGGTCTGTGAGAATGTCCTTCAAAGCAGTGGTGGGCTGCAACCGGTTTAACAACCGGTTCTGTGAGCGTGAGTGTGCCTAACGCACTTGCGCGCAGCATTCAAAATACAGCAATTTGAAGCTCAGCTGCCTCCTTCTAAGGCAGCCTCGGTAAGTAGAACAGCAGAAACATGGAAATCAGCTGTCCCATGCAAATCAGCTGAGTCAGAAAGAAGGAAATATAGGACAGCATAGGGCAGGGGCGGGGGCAGCTGATCGTCGGAACTACCGGTTCGCCTGAACCGGCAGCAGCCCACCACTCCTTCAAAGACAAGAGAAGGAGAGCAATCTAGGTAACGGGTCAGATAAGAGGCAGCTTACCCCACAGAAGGAATGGGGGCATGACAAATGTCTCAGAAGAGGCCCTCCTTAGTTTCTTGGACTGTGAAGGCCAGGGAGGTTGGGGTAGGGAGATGTACAGTAAAGATTCTTTACTGTAACCTTACAAAAGGTAGTTAGGGCTCCTGCTTGGCGATTCTTACCTGGATTGTCTCTAAGGACTCGCATAAGTTAGGAAAAGTAATAAATGATATCTTCTGGCTTTGCTTCTTCATGTACCACGTTTCATTTGTTGGTGAGAAAACCAATCATCAATCTTAACTGGGATGGGAGACTAAAACTCCCAGTCCCCTGATCTCTGGCCTGGTGCCTTAACCACAAACCCAAACTGGGTCTCAGTATATAATGAGAGAGGAGGATGAAGAGTTCTCACAGCAAACCAAGATGGGAGTCCAGGTTTCAAAATGCGCTGAGAAGGAAAAGGAGATTAGCCTAAGAACCATCAACAAAGTCATATTTGCAGCCTTGAACATCTGCTTATTAATTAATTAATATTTATTTATGTAATAAATAAATTGTCATGCTCAAATTCTTCCCTCAAGCCCCACTCTCCAATGCTTCAGATCCTCTGCTTGGGTGATGTTGTCCTACTACTGAGGTCATTCGTGGAACTTTTTAAGTAGTGTCCCCATCTTTTTCCAGGTGCTGTGGACTCCTTGTTGGCTGATCCCTCCATAATTCTTTTAGCAGTGGGCACCCTAATTTTCTGCATCACCTTTGTGGGCTGCTTGGGAGCCTTACGGGACCTCACACTGTTGTTGAAAGTGGTACGTTCAAAGCGATCTCCCTTTTCCCCTCCATCAGCCAACCTTGGTGGGCAACAAGGAATTCTTCTCCATCCCTCTGATAGATCCTCTCATAGCAGATACTGCTTTCATTTTGTGCTTGTGAGCATCCTTTTGGTGTACCTGGCTGGCCCAGTTATGAATAGACAAAGGATGCTAAATTAGATGGTCATGATGGAGCCTTGGTGGTGCAGCGGACTAAAGTGCTGTTAAGTAGCACTTAGCTGCCAGCTGCCTGCAATTACTGTAAGTTCAAATCTCACCAGGCTCAAGGTTGACTCAGCCTTCCATCCTTCCGAGGTAGGTAAAATGAGGACCCGGATTGTGGGGGCAATAAGCTGACTTTGTATAAAAAAGAACACCGCTTGTGGGGGACCAAAAGCCCAACTAAGCAGGTATATACAAAAGTATGAAGGCTATTGCTTAACGCATTGTAAGCCGCCCTGAGTCTCCAGAGAAGGGCAGCATATAAATCGAACCAATAAATAACCAATAAATAAATAAATGATCTAGAAGGAGGTTTTCCTACAAGAAGTTCCTCAAAGGATTGGCACATACTGAAAGAGGGATACATGGCTCAATCTTCCATCAGTTTTGATTCAGAGTCTAAGGAACAGGTGTGCGCTTGTTTGTCTATGATGAAGCATATACTGTATGCAAATCCATATTGAGATGAGACAGATGGGTGTTTTTCATCGGTATGTAAATGTACATTCTGCAGCTGCTGACTTTTCTTTCTTTCTTTCTTTCTTTTTTTTTCTTTCTAGTTTGCCTGGATCTTGCTCATCATTTTCATTCTGCAAGTTGTGGCTGCAGTTTTAGGCTTCATCTTCTCTAGCATGGTAAAAAAAAACAACAAAACTTGACACACCAAGTTCATCAGCTATAGTCAAGGTGGGCAAGAAATTCCAGGGACAGTCCTCCAGGTCAGGCCTTTCTTGGTTTTCAAGTGGGCCATAGAAGGATTTTCCTCATTGGCTCAAAGTTTGTCTGAGCACTTCCTGTGATAGCAATAGCACTTAGACCTATATACCGCTTCATAGTGCTTTACAGCCCACTCTGAACGGTTTACCGAATCAGCCTATTGCCCCCAACAATCTGGGTCCTCATTTTACCTACCTCGGAAGGATGGAAGGCTGAACCAACCTTGAGCCTGGTGAGATTCAAGCTGCCGAATTGCTCAATTTTTGTCCCCCAGGTGATGGAAAAAGCCACATTTTTGATGGGCCAGGCCATCTCCCGCTATCGTGACAACCTTGATTTGCAGAACCTCATTGACTACATCCAGAAGAAGGTAACAGGTTCTGAATTTGCCCTGGTTTCCAACATTATGTAGAAGTTCTGGTTCCAGAGCCTTAGTACTTTGCCTTCTAGAGCTTTTTGTAGGCTCTGTATAGAAGCACCGATGTTCTTTCACATTTCATAGAGCAACAACAATTATCTCGTCTCCAAAACTGGCCTATAGATAGTCCTCGACCAGGGGTGAAATCCAGCAGGTTCTGACAGATTCTGGAGAACCGGTAATGGAAATTTGGAGTAGTTTGGAGAACCAGCAAATATCACCTCTGCCTACCCTCAGAGTGGGGTAGGAATGGAGATTTTGCAGTATCCTTCCCAAGGGTGGAGAGTAAATGGGGATTTTGTAGTATCCTTCCCCTGTCACGTCCACCAAGCCACGCCCACCAAGCCACACCACGCCCACCAAGCCATGCCCACAGAACCGGTAGTAAAAAAAAATTGGATTTCACTACTGTCCTTGACTTATGACCAGAATTTCCATTGCTAAGCAAGATGGCTGTTAAGTGAGTTTACAAACTTTTTTTGCAAATTTAAGCAAATCAAGGCAATCGTTAAGTGAGTCACACAATTGCTAAATGAAAGTTGGCTTCTCCTATTGACTTTGCCATCTGGGAAGGTCACAAATGGCAATCAAGTGACCTTGGGATGATGCAACCATTGTAAATAGATTTCAATTGCCAAGTACCCAGATTTTGATCATGTAATCATGGGAATGCGGTGATGGTCATAAGTCACTTTTTTCACTGCCACTGTCACTTCAAACAGTTACTAAACAAATGGTTGTAAGTCGAGGACTATTTCTACTAATTTGGAATTGCTTTCAAAAAGATCCAGATATTGTTGCTAGACATTGCCTTGTGTTTTCTGTGTTACTCTTTTGTTCTAGTCCAAATTTGTGATTTCTTTAAATGTAAAGTTAAATTGCAGCCCCTGCCTGTTCAGTATGGCTTAACACAAAGAGCATTTAAAATTTAAATCCCTGCTACTGACCACACCCAATCCTTTTATTGATTCATTTTGAGCACAATAGTATTAGCATTTCTTTAAAGTGCAATTAAGAGGCCCTTCAAGGACATGCTGAAAAGGCAGTGGTGATATCCAAATTTTTTTACTACCAGTTCTGTGAGTGTGGCTTGGTGGGCATGGCAGGGGAAGGATACTGCAAAATCTCCATTCCTACCCCACTCCCAGGGAAGGATACTGCAAAATCTCCATTCCCTTCCCACTCCTGGGGGAAGGATATTGCAAAATCTCTATTCCCATCCCACTCTGGCACCACCCAGAAGTGGTATTTGCCGGTTCTCTGAACTACTCAAAATGTCAGCTACCAGTTCTCCGAACAGCTCAAAATTTCCGCTATCGGTTCTCCAGAACTTGTCAAAACCTGCTGGATTTTACCCCTGTAAAAAGGGCACCATAAAAGAGCAGAACCAACAACAAGAAGTTATTAATTCATTTTGTAGGCGATCATTTTGGAATGGAATATTTGTGAATCAAATTTATTATAGGATCTTATCGCTGGTGGTGGGCATTTCCAGATAACAGAGTACTGTATCGAATTGCCATGTGGAATACCACTTTAATTCTGCTTCCAACTTTTTATGGAAGAGCTACACTACTATGGTATTAAACATGCATGTTAAATATGCATATAACTGAGAAGAAGTGTTCTCTAAGGTAAATTGAGGTGTGTTTTTTAGTCTCCCTAGAGCAGATACTCTGTAGACAGAAGACAGAGCAACATTATTAATATTATGGATAGTCATATAGTCAGCCAGATGTTTAGACTGGATTTGGCATTTTGATCTACCTATCGAGTCCTTCCCAAGGACCGGGGTAGGCAGATGTTGTTGTTTAATAAAATTAACACTGAATGTCTATGGAGATTCTCAGTCATCCAGGTCATGGTTGTCCCATCATTCTTCCATAAAGAGGCAAAGTCCAGTTGCCTCTTGAAAAAGTACCTTTGGGACAATATTCATGCTGTTCCCAGAAAAAAATATCCTTTGCAATTGTCTGATGGTGATTTTGTCAGTGCTGACGGTGTTCAAGTAGTGCTCCAGATGTTTTGTGATTGCACCCAAGGTGCCTATTACTTTTGGTATTACCTTTGTTTCCTGTCATCAGTTGTTCTACCTCTATTTTTGCAAGCCTTTGTATTTTGTTATCTTCTCCAGTTCTTTCTCTTCTATTCTGCAGCTACTGCCATGTCCAGCATACAGATTTTTTATATTATTATTATTATTATTATTATTATTATTATTATTACTACTACTACTACTACTATTATTATCATCATCATCACCATCATCAATCATCACACAGTCAGCCAAATGTTCAGTCTGGGTTTGGCATTTTTGTCTATTGTCTATTGAGTTCTCACCAAGGACTTGGGATAGGCAAATCTGGATGATGATGATGATGATGATGATGATTCATTAAACATGAACCTCAGTCAACTGGACATTTAAAAATGTATCACAAATATCATTGATTGGCGCTGATGGTTGATACGGGTTGCTGCTAGCATCCTAGGTATCAACCAAGTATCTTCTTAAAATTATTATTATCATTATCTCTTTTATTCATTAAACATGAAACTCAGTCAACTGAACATTCAAAAATGCATCACAAATACCATTGAATGGTGCTAATGGTTGATATGGGTTGCTGCCAGCATCCTAGGTTTCAACCAAGTACCTTTTTAAGATGTACGATGTTCCAAGTAGCACAGTTTTTTGCAGTTCTGCTGGTGTTATTGCAGGAAGCTACAATTTATTGATGTATCTTATAAAATTCTTGGACATGATACCAAATACCCCGATGACAATGGGTATCACTGTTACATGTTTCATCCATAGCCATGTAGTTTCGATAGCCAGGTCACGATATTTCATGATTTTTTGCAGTTCTTTTTCTTTGACTCTGGCATCTCCTGGTACCGCGATGTCAATAAATTGTACGTTTCAGTTTTCGACAACTGTGATATCTGGTGTGTTGTGTTCCAAGTGCTTATTATTATTATTGGTTAATCTTTAGTGAGATTCACAGCCTTTGAGGCTGGTTAATAGCTCAGCAGCTCGAGTCCTAACCAAGGACCTAGGAACTGTTAAGGTATCGTTGAAGGATGTAAACTGTTCCGAGTAAGGTGGTTTTTTGTAGAGTCAAAATGTTCAAGTCCGGTAAATTTAGAATTTCTAAATAGCAGGGTAGCCCTTTGGATATTGCCCCAAGGGCTCCAATTACAATCGAGACAACACACGATTTCTTTTTCCACAGTCGCTCAACTTCAATTTGCAAGTCCTGGTACTTTGTGATTTTTTCTTGCTGCTTATCTTCAATCCGTGCATCACCAGGTATTGCAATGTCAATGAACCATACTTTTTTCTTTTCAACTATTGTTATGTCAGGTGTGTTGTGGACCAAGTGCCTGTCAGTCTGAATCCTGAAGTCGCACAAGATCTTGAGTTTTGCATTCTCTAAAACTTTCTCAACCTGATGTTCCCAGTGGTTTTTGCTATACTCAAATCCAAACTTCTGGCACAATTTCCAGTGAATGATCTTAGCAACGCGGTCATGGCGTTATAGGTAGTCAGTTTGTGAAATTTTGCTGCACCCACTGATCAGGTGGTCGACTGTCTCATCTTTCTCATTACAGAGGCGACATTTGCTGTTGGCGGTAACATGTTGAATTATTATTATTATTATTGTTGTTGTTGTTGTTGTTGTTGTTATTGTTATTATTATTATTCCTCTGTTGAACTTCACCCATAAGCTGCTGAAACAGGCTGTCCTTGTGGGACATTTCTCTGTGATTTCATGCATCCAATTAGTTTCCTTGGCATTTGGTTTTGTTTCCCTCTCGTTCCCAGTTCAAGTGCTGTGGGGTTCACTCATACAAGGACTGGTCCCAGAATATTTATTTTGACTGTCGAGACTCCAATCCCAGCCTAGAGCGTTGTGCAGTGCCCTTCTCTTGCTGTCTGCAAGATAAAGAGGTAAGAGAAAAGGGAAAATGGAAAGCTAAATTCAAACATGTTCAGTTCTGAGGTAAGTGGGAGGATATACAGTACTTTAAATCACGATGACAATAAGACTGGGGATACAGTATAAAATTCATAGTATTTATTAGGCCATTTATTTCTATAAATGTACATGCTGCTATCCAGAAGCCAAGGTGGTATCCTGGGACGGTTTATTAAAAAGTAAACATTTTAACAAATTGGAGTTTAGAACTCCAACCTATGAAAAATCATGGCAGATTACAAGAATTAACTTCAAACAAAGATTTGCAAAATTAATGTAGACCTTTTGTTGTTTATTTTGAAAAGAGAGCGCTCTCCAATTTTACAAAGCACCACTACAATAATTAGCTTTTATTCACAAATCTACAATTTGAGGAAGCAATACAGGTGAACAGAAATGTTATTCTACTCTCTCAGAGCTCTAGCAGCTTGATTAGAACTTATTCCTAGTTTTTGCCACTGATAGCAAAATCACTTAGACTTATATACTGCTTCACAGGGCTTTACAGCCCTCTCTAAGTGGTTTACAGAGTCAGCCTATTGCCCCGAACAATCTGGGTCCTCATTTTATCGACCTCGGAAGGATGGAAGCCTGAATCAACCTTGAGCCTGGTGAGATTCGAACTGCCAAATTGCAGGCAGTCAGCAGCCCGCAGAAATACCACTGCGCCACCAGGGCTCCTGATGCTCCTGATGCAAATTTATATGGATAATTTTAATCTAAAGTTTTCTAAAATTTGGGGGAAGATAAACAGGGTTAAGTTGTCCTTACTTTGTCCTAATATTATGAAGCAAGACTGCTGTTCTGTTCTTCATAGCTAGCTGCTTGAACGGCTTGATGGAGCACCATATGAAGAGATTGTAGGAGTGTTAGCCTATGGTGGCTCCCAGGGGTGGGTTCTACTTACCTTTACTACCGGTTTGCATCGTGCCTGCACAGGCACTCTTCTGCGCATGCACACATCGCCTATGATGACGTCCAGGTCAGTGAATGGAGCCTCCTGCCGGTTTTACTACCGGTTCTTACGAACCGGTCCGAACCGGGGGCCACCCATCACTGGTGGTATCCCCTCCACATGCACACCTTTTCTGGTACAGGTAGTCCTTGACTTATAACCATTCACTTAGTGATTGTTCAAAGTGACAATAGCAATGAAAACAGCGACTTACAACTGGTATTCTGAGCCGCGGTGATGCAGTGATTAGAGTGCAGTACTGCAGGCTACTTCTGCTGATCACCAGCTGCCAGCAGTTTGGCAGATCGAATCTCACCAGGCTCAAGGTTGACTCAGCCTTCCAGGCGTCCGAAGTGGGTAAAATGAGGATCCAAATTGTTGGGGGAAATGCTGACTCTGTAAACTGCTTAGAGAGGGCTGTAAAGCACTGTAAAGCGGTATATAAGACTAAGTGCTATTGCTATTGCTATTCACACAACTGTTGCAGCATTCCCATGATCACACAAACAAAATTCAGATGCTTGGCAACCAGTATGTTTTTGGGTCACCTTCCCAGCCAGCTTCTGGCAAGCAAAGTTAATGGGGAAAGTTGGATTTACTTAACGATTGCCTGATTCAACTGCGGTGATTTGCTTGACATGACAAAAAGGTCATAAAATTGGGCACGAATCGCTTAACAACTGCCTGGCTTAACCAGAGAAAATCTGGTCCCAGTTATGGTCATAAGTCAAGAACTACCTGCAGTTTATTCAAAGGTTCTGGAGCCAGAACTAGGGCAAATTCAGAACTGCTATCTTATTCTATATCTATAAAGTGCCACAAATAAAGATAGTCACTGCAGTGGAAGATGATCTGGAGCTCTTTATGCTTTTTAATACCATGTGTTACTCATAAAAACGTTACCAGACTCCTGATTTTCCCCCCCATTTAAGGAGGTACAGTAATTTACTTTTCAGTATTGGATGCTGAAGAGCAAACAAAAAAAAGCCAATATCTCATATATGCTTTTTTGACATCTTGATAATGGTCAATCACATTTAGAGACTATGGGCCCTCATTTGCTTGATCCTGCACTTAACTTCTGTTCATATTCTCAACTTATTCTAGGTTATGCTAAACACCATGTGTGGCTATGGGACACAGAGTCTTAAAGGGTGGCAAGCAGAGAACGTAGTGTACACAGAGGGCTGCCTAGAGAAGATTGTCCATTGGGGACGGAGCAATCTTTTGCTGATGGCTGGGCTGGCATTTGGATTGCTGGTCTTGGAGGTAACGCATCAGGGCTGGAGGAGATAAGACCAGCCTGGAATAAGAATAGGAGGACTTGGAGAATTTAATCAGCTCAGAAGAACCCCTAAACTCAATGGATGGAAATTAATCAAGGAGTGCCTATACCAGGGGTGAAATGCTCCCGGTTCGGACCAGATCACCCAATCTGGTAGCGATGGCGGCAGGTGGTTCGGAGAACCAGTAGCAAAAATCCCTGCGCCTCCCCCATGCCCAGCTGAGCCCCACGATCATCAGAGGCTGTTTTTTTACTTTTAAAAGCATTTTTTCTACAAACTCTTCGGCTGAAAAAATGCTTTTCAAAGTAAAAAAAAAGCCTCTGATGATTGCGCAGCTCAGCTGGGATCATCAGAGGCTTTTAAAAGCATTTTTTCTACAACCTCTTCAACCGAAGAGGTTGTAGAAAAAAAATGCCTTTAAAAGCCTCTGACGATCCCAGCTGAGTTGCCTGATCGTCAGAGGCTTCTAAAAGCATTTTTTTCTGCAACCTCTTTGGCCAAAGGGGTTGTAGAAAAAATGCTTTTAAAAGTAAAAAAAAATAAAAACGTTGGCCACGCCTACCCAGTCACATAACCCCCCCCCCCGCACCAAGCCACGCCCACAGAACCGGTAATAACAAATTTTAGATTTCACCCCTGGCCTATACCACTTGTCTTCCTCAGCCTTCTCCCTGTGCAAGCCTATGCACAAAATTAGAGGAACCTAGCATGAAGGAGAAATTTCCTGACTGTGAGAACAATTAATCAGTGGAATGACTTGCCTCCAGAAGTTGTGAGAGCTCCAACACTGAAGTCTTTTAAGAAGAGATTGGAGAGCCATTTGTCTGAAATGGTATAGGCCAGGCTTCCTGCCTGAACACGGGGTTGGACTAGAAGACCTTCAAGGTCCCTTCCAATTCTGTTATTCAAAAATCTCTGATCTCGAACCACATTGATAATAAACACCACCAGTTCAATAGGGAAGGAACAAAAATAATTCGCTGTGCCAACTCCTGCCACACACGTGAATTTATTGAAGCCTGGTATTCTACCAAAGGAGCAATTAACAAGCATATTGATCTACATCCAGCATATGAATACGTAAGAAACAAGACCATTTGAATGACCAGCAGATAAGAGAACCAATCAGCTGCTCAGAATTTAAATCTAGTTCCAAAGGAACAACCAATCACACGACCAACTGACCATACTGGCACACAAGACATTAATAAGCTAAAGAGGAATAGGACAAGAAAATCCTGCTGTTGATGTTACTTAGTCTGGTAACAAAATGTTCAAAAACTAAATTGAAACAAGTACGGAGAGCAAACCACTGCCGAAATCTGTTATTCCATGTCCAAAGTTACTGTGATGACATCAGTGGTGGGTTTCAAAAATTTTTACTACCGGTTCTGTGAGTGTGGCTTGGTGGGCGTGGCTTGGTGGGCGTGGCAGGGGAAGGATACTGTAAAATCTCCATTCCCACCCACTCCAGGGGAAGCTTATTGCAAAATCCCCATTTCCTCCCGATCAGCTGGGACTTGGGAGGCAGAGAATAGATGGGGGCGGGGCCAGTCAGAATATTTACTACCGGTTCTCTGAACTACTCAAAATTTCCGCTACCGGTTCTCCAGAACTGGTCAGAACCTGCTGAAACCCACCTCTGGATGACATGTGCATGGTGACCTCACAAGCTCATCTCCCTCCCTTTTGTACTTGTGTCCCAGTGTCAGATCTAAGTGCCTATACCACTTCCTCAGCCTTCTCCTGTGAAAGCCTATGCACAAAATTAGAGGAATCCCCACACGTGCCACTTCTATGCAATATTAAAGTCTTGACATCCCCTTATTGCAGGGGTGGTATTCAGCCGGTTCAGACCAGTTTTTTCAAGGCCAGGTGCATGTGCAGAAGGCCTGCGTGAGAGCAAAGCACACGCACAGAAGGCCGGGCACCAGGGGTGAAATCCAGCAGGTTCTGACAGGTTCTGGAGAACCAGTAGTGGAAATTTTGAGTAGTTTGGTGAACCGGCAAATACCACCTCTGGCTGGGCCCAGAGTGGGGTGGGAATGGAGATTTTGCAGTATCTTTCCCCTAGAGTGGAGAGGGAATGGGGATTTCGCAGTATCTTTCCCCTGCCATGCCCACCAAGCCACACCCACAGAACCGGTAGTAAAAAAATTGGATTTCACTACTACTAGTAGTAGTACTACTACTATTCGCGGCCGCAGACTGCGGCCGTGCGGGTGGTTATTGGAGCAACATGGCATTCCCGTGTAACACCTCTCCTGCGCGAGCTGCACTGGCTCCCGGTGGTCTTCCGTGTGCGCTTCAAGGTTTTGGTTATCACCTTTAAAGCGCTCCATGGCTTAGGACCTGGTTATTTACGGGACCGCCTACTACCACAAATAGCCTCCCACCGGCCAGTACGCTCTCATAGAGTGGGTCTCCTCCGGGTGCCGTCAGCCAATCAGTGTTGACTGGCGGCCCCCAGGAGGAGGGCCTTCTCTGTGGGGGCACCCACTATCTGGAACGAGCTCCCCCCGGAGATACGGAGGATCCCGGATCTGCGCACCTTCCGCCGTGCTCTTAAGACCCTCTTATTCCAGCAAGCCGGCCTGACCTAATTTTTCTCCCCTTTCTTTTAAATTTTAAATTGAAATTTTAATTTGTTTTAAATTTATTGGGATTTTAATTGTCGTGGGCCAATATTATTTAATTTGGTTTTAAATTGTTTTTAACTTTTGTATTCCTGTATTCTATCTTGTGCCTATTCACCGCCCTGAGTCCTTCGGGAGTAGGGCGGTATACAAATTTAATAAAACTAAACTAAACTAAACTAAACTAAACTAAACTAAACTAAACTAAACTAAACTAAACTAAACTAAACTACTGTCGGGCGCATGTGCTGAAGGTGCACACGCACTCGTGGCAAACCAGTGGTAAGAATATGTGAAACCCACCGCTGCCTTTTTGGGTTATATTGCTGAACTTTATCTGTTTCCTTCCAGGTTGTTGTCTTTCTTCTGGCAGTGATGCTCATTTACCAGATTGATTTCATCATCCAGAAGCGCAGAAGCACCAAGAGGAGGAGGAGGCAGAGTTACCCTGAGAAGTGAGAAATGAGGCAGCACGGGATGGAAATTGGCTATGAATCAGCTTTCCTGAACCTAATGGCCTTTGGATGCATGAAACTGGATACTTAAACGACCAGGATTCCCATTTTACCTCAGAAATCCAGTGGTGGATTCCAACCGGTGTTACTATCAGTTCTCTTCGCGCATGTGCTCTGTGCACGATCGCCACGCACATGCTCACTTCGCTCGCAAGCGCGTTAGGTTTCTGGCCAGCTGAGGTACGGCAATCCACTCTGCCACACCTATCAGCTGGGCTAAAAACCAAAAAATAAAGGTAGGAATAAAGCGGGGGTGGGCAGGAGGGCCCAGCTCCCAGTCACAGAGAATCGGTTCGGTGATGTCACATTGTCACCGCTACCGGTTCAGTCGAACCGGGCCGAACCGGGATCAACCCACCACTGTTACAGTCCCAATAAACCAGAAGACCACCTGGTTGGAAAAGTCTGCTATAAATATGCAATTTTCATGCATCCATTGCAGGAAAATGGCTTTTTTCTCATCCCAGTCTGGGTTTAAAATATTTCTCATTTTTATATCATGGTTTATATGGATTGAAGAAACAAGCAGCCTGGTCATGGAGGTTCAATCAGAGTGACTGACTCCGAAGGGAACCATATTCCAGGTGCTCTCCTGGTAGGCAGATGGACACACATTGTCTTCCAACATCCAACAAACACAGATTATGAGGAAAATACTGTGAAATGGGGTTGAGGGTCAGCCATTCTAGGGGGACCAAATTAAGAAACCAATGCCATATAGTCAAGACTCTTCTTATTGCAAGGATATACAGATAGTCACATCTTATGTCCTATTGTAAAGGAACCATTCAAAGTTACAACAGACACCTCAAAAGCTACTTATGTCCTGGATCCAGAGTTCTGAGGGCTGAACAGTCACATGACCACATTTTGGGTGCTTGTTAATTAGCTGACCTTTATGGGCAGCTGCAGCATTCCACAGTCATGTGACCGTGATTTAAAACTGTTTTTACTGATTTCTGGCTTTTGGGGCCAGTTTCCAGCAAAAATGCCCTTAGGAATACATTGATTCACTTAACAACTGTGGCATTCACTTAATGACCACTACAAAAAAAAAGCCGTAAAGTCAGGTCCAGTCACACGAATGCCTTGACTTACAATTGTGCTGAGTTGTAACAGAAATTCCAGGCTCTCTTACAGTCATAAATTGAGGATTACCTGTAATAATAGAATCTTGCAAGTCTAAATTTGCTTCCTCTTCCCTCATTTTAATTTTATTAGAGAGGGGTTTCCCTGAGACATTTTCTCAAGTTATTTTCTTGGTCTAGGCTCAAACCCCACTTACCTGACCATTAACAGAATAACAGAATGGCAGAGTTGGACAAGGTCTTTTAGTCCAACCCTCCCTGCTTAGGGAGGAAACTTTATACCATTTCAGACAAATGGTTATCGGATCTCTTCTTACTTGGTAGCGGTTCTTCCTCAAGACCATTCCTTCCATTCTCTACAGATGGGGAAAAGTGAAAAAAATAAGGCTTATCCACTCCACCTATAAAAAATAGAGCCCAATGCTGTACTGTAATTCTTTATGAAATACAATAAAAACTTTCAAAAACAATGGTGATTAATTCATTTATTAAGGATGTGATGTCATTTCCTAACCTCAGTGATTTTTACTAGCTCTTCTACCAATTTCAGGTGAGCAACCAGTTAGTTTATGAAGGAAATCAATTTTTTAGCAAATGACCAGATAACCTGTGCCCCATTGAGTGATTGTTTCAGAGATATTTCCTTACCTAAACAGGGAAATAGAATGACCAAGGGTGGGCAAAAAAAGGAGTGGAAGCAGGAATGACTTCCAAATTCCTCCCAGTTTCCTTACTGAGTTTCCGTGTGGGAATCCGACGGAGCATTGAAAATCTTCCTTTCCCTTTTCTTCAAGCAGGTAAGTAGCTGCTGCTGGGTGGAGGGGAGAGTGAAGGATTGCAAGACTGGCTGGGAAACTGTCACAGAATGTTGAAAATAAAGATCATGTGACCACAGCAGAAGCAGCCACACCTTTCCCACATTTCATTCATTCAGAGGTTATGGGTGTGTAATTTTGGGGAATTATTGTAAATTAGCTCATTTGAGGTACCTTCATTCAAAAATTGTTTCCCTATGATGCAACGTTTTGCCTGTGACGAGAATTTTAGTAGTATGAAGATTAAGTCCACAGGGATACAGTTATGAATTCTCTGGCAGTGGATCCATGTTGAAGCTCCTTGGCACTGCAATGCTAAGAATATCTGGGCAGGAGACTTTGTGCCATCCATATATACCCATTTTTCTCAGCAGTTTAATTCCCTCCCTTTCCAAAGGAAAATCCTATGTTAGAAGAGAAGAGCTAATTACTTAATTGGGGAAGGAGCTGTTTTCCTGAAACCTAAAATATGTTGTAAATAGGGGGGCTGAATTTTAGGACCCTCTTGTTTATGGGAGAGTCAGTGTGGTATAGTTGTTATGACACTGGGTCAGAAATAGGCGATTGTGAGTTCTAGCCATGTTTTAGCACAAAGCCAGCTGGGTGACCTTAAGCCAGCCAGTCTCTCTCAGTCCTAGAAAGGAAGCAATGGCAAACCATTTCTGAAAAACCTTGCCAAGGAAGCTGCAGGGACCAAATCCAGGTAGTTGCCAAGAGACAACACTAACTTGAAGGCACACGCACACACTTGTTTGTGGAGTCCCGGGCCAAAGCCCAGGGGTCAAATCCTAGTCATGCCATTATCGGCCGCTCCTGCAATATAAACAGCCACAAGCTTGCATCAGTCATGCAGAATAAGTATATCTGATCCATCTTGGCTGCAGAGGCTTTCCCAGGTGAGTATCAATTGATGGCGTCTCACTGTGCACTCTGGGACTCTCACTTGTTCACAAACAGAGGTAGTTATGGCAATCTGTTCCCAGCAGAGCCCATCATTGTCTCCCTCTTGGCAGTTTGGTTTAAGTTCTTCTAAAGCAAGTGGATCACATTGATTGGTGGTGTCTTGATGAAACTTTGCTTCTTGTGAAAGAAGAAAGCAGCAAGTTGCCAACTCAAGCAGAACTCAGCATGAGCCACCAGATGGATCCCCTCCAGGACCTTATTCAGGGGAAGTGGGGGTCTTTCCTGAACCCCTGGCCCCCCAATCTCCTCAGAATCTTCCTGAGTTCAACCCCAGGTAACTAAGCTATTAAGGAGACTGGGAAAAGGCAGGGAAATTGGACAAACAGCGTGCTTCACCTCCCTTGATATGATATGATCTGATCTGATCTGTAGGAAATGCAGAAAGCCGAATGGATGTGGTAGCTTTAAGCTCAAGCTAGTTCCTGAAAGCTGATTGTTTTTAATAAAATTTGTTAGGGGGTTTCAAACGCTTTCTGAATTGGGGCTACCATAACCAATATGGAACATCTGCAGATGAAGTAGTAGATAATGTGAGCGCAGGCTGGAGATAGGCAACGCTCTGAATGTCACTATGAGCACTTTAGAGATAATGAAGGAAATTTATTCTGACTGAGCATCCTATAATATTTTAAACACTAAGCAACTTAATTTAAAATGTAAATCTGTGGACTGTTTTAGCTGATTCACCCAATCTGCATATGGTTGCAGAAGATTGCATGCATTATCTCTGAATCATGAAGCCTGATTTTCTTTTTGTTATTTTAAGTGGGACAAGTCCATGTCAGGGTATCAGGAAAGGCATTTTGCTCTGGTGTATATGTGTGTGTTAAAAACAAAGTAAGTGGCTGCAAGTATTGCACTTATAAGCATTTGCATTTTAATAGTTGTAATTATCTGTCCAATTCAGGAGACATATTTACTCAATGGCATGGTTTAAACTTTAAACCATGGATCTCCAACTTTGGCAACTTTAAGACTTGTGGACTTGGACTCCCTGAATTCCCCACCCAAGATGGCTTGTTGGGGGAATTCTGGGAGTTGAAGTCCACGTGTTAAAGTGGCCAAGGTTGGACACACCTGGTTTAAACAGAATTACATCCGTTATCTCTCTGGTACTGCCACCCAGCCACATCACAAAATCAGCCATGTTGTAGATCAAGCAGGGAGAACTGTCCTCATTTTTGCAACATAGAAGGAGAGATCATGAAGGGAATGAGAAATTAGCTTGATTGAAGTGAAGAGGATTGTTATGGCAGAGGCGAGATGGATTGACAAGGTGGATTTTACATTTTACCCCATGCCAACAGAAATACCGTGAGAGTCTAGGGCAGGGGTGTCAAACTTGATTTCATTGAAGGCCGCATCAGAGTTGTGTTTGACCTCAGGGGGTTGGGATGGGCGTGGCCAAGATGGGTGTGGCCAGTGCGACATCATTTGTGTTGGGGGCGCCTGTGGCGGCCCGAGCGCTCTGCCAGCGAAAACAGGCTCCCGAGCTCTGTTTTTCGCTGCAACGGCCTCCTGCAACCCTCCTGAGGCCCTCCCAAGCTCCATTTTTGTTGGCAGAGGCACCGCAGGCCAATCCTTCACTGTCTCCAGGGCAGCCCCGCGGGCCAGATCTAAGCACTCCACAGGCCGGATCTGACATCCCTGGCCTAGGGAGTAGCTATACTCAATCTCTTCCTCTTCCCATGATCCATCTCTGGACACATGATCATGTGATTGAAGTTCAATAGCCAGATCCACTAACCTCCTCCCACTCCTCCCTTGAACCTGGATTGCTATGTACTCTTAAAGACTGAAAATGTTAATGAATTAATTTGCACATTGCTCCAGCCAGCTGGCCCTAAAACCTGACAATATTATAGAGAGGATGATTCAGTAAGCAGCTGGCTTCTATGAATATACTATGCAAAATTCCAAGTGCCTAAGCCAAGACTGACTATGGAAAGTTCCAGTTTGACAAGGGAAGAGGACTAACAACCCACAAAATTTGCCTTAGTTTAGCCAAGCAGTGAAACTAAAAAAAAAAAGAAGAAGAAGAAAGAATACAGAAGGAGCTGTATAGTATGAGAATGCTCATGGGTGATTAGTGATAGCAAAGTGACTGTACCTGAAAAAAAAAAATCCAGATTAAATCATTAAACAATGGATGGAAACTAATCAAGGGCAGAACAACCTAGAAATAAGGAGGCGTTTTCTGACAGTGAGACCAATTAACCAGTGGAGCGGTTTCACTCCATCACTTGGAGTGTCCAATCTCTTTTTAGGAAGAGATTGGACAACCATTTGTCTGGAATAGTATAGGCCAGGGGTCAGCAACCTGCAGCTCTGGAGCCACATGTGGCTCTTTCACCCCTCTGCTGCGGCTCCCTGTCACTCAAAATATGCATCCCAACCGCCAATGTGTGACACCTGCCGGCACACGATTTATTGAGTTTTTCAACCCCCAGTAGGCCAACCATGGATAAATCCAAGAAAACAAAAGTTTCAGAAGAAAACAGAATGTTTAATTCAACTATGCAGTATGCTAGTTTTGTGGCCGCTCAAGAAATAGTCAGGCACGGGAAGGGTTTTGTGGCTCCTGGTGTTTTCTTTTCTGTGGGAAATGGGTCCAAATGGCTCTTTGAGTGTTTAAGGTTGCAGACCCATGGTATAGGCTCTCCTCAGTGGTGGGATTTAAATAATTTAACAACCAGCTCGCCTAAGGTCAGGTTGGCTGTCGTGGGAGGCATAGCCCATCCCCGTCCTCCAGCTCTGCCGCACATATGGGACGAGCCTCCTGCGATGGCCAACCTGACCCTGGGCAAACCGGTTGTTAAATTATTCCCCCCCCCCCGCTATCAAAGTGGGTCCTGGGTGCTGCATTGCAGTGGAGAAACAGGCAACAGAGCACCCAGTACGAGGGAAGGAAGAGGAGCAAAGAAAAGAAAGAGGGAAAGGCATCTTCTCCTTCCCTTCCGCTGGATGCTCCGTTGCTTGTTTCTCCATTGTAGTGCTGCGCAGTGCTCAGAATTCACTTTGATAGCGGCGAAGTGTGTTTGTGTGGCAGGGGTGAAATTCAGCAGGTTCTGACAGGTTCTGGAGAACCGGTAGCAGAAATTTTGAGTAGTTCAGAGAACCGGCAAATACCACCTCTGGCTGGCCCCAGAGTGGGATGGGAATGGAGATTTTGCAATATCCTTCCCCTAGGAGTGGGGATTTTGCAGTATCCTTCCCTTGGAGTGAGGTGGGAATGGAGATTTTGCAGTATCCTTCCCTTGCCAGGCCCACCAAGCCACCCCCACAGAACCAATAGGGAAAAATTTTGAATTTCACCCCTGGTGGGTGGATAATTTAACAACCAGTTCACCTGAAATGGAGCGAACCAGCTGAATCCCACCATTGGCTCTCCTGCCTGAGCAAGGATTGGACTAGAAGACCTCGAAAGTCCCTTCCAACTCTGTTATTCTGTTTTCGGCATTAGATAATAAGAAACTGGATTACCACTGCTCATCAAAGAGGCAAGGTGGAGAAATAACCCAATGGGGTACAACTCAACTTCTTTTTAATCCCTAATGTGATATTAGCATTGGAATGTTAAATAAGTTGTGTAGCCACTCAAATAGTCCTTATGAAAAGTGGCTGGGAGGGGAGGGGCAAGTAGAGGCTGGCGAGGCGCCCCTTGACATGAGTGACATTGAGTTGGCCATGTCCACTCAGTCACATGATCACCTAGCCACGCCCACCCAGTCGGTCATTAGGCAGATCATATTAGTGGTCCGCAGGATTTAAAATTATGAATTTAGTGGTCCCTGAGGTCCGAAAGGTTGGTGACCCCTGCCATAGAGCATGATAAAAAAAAATCATGTGCTGTTTACAGCTGACAGCTGAAGCAGAAGAAATTAGATTTTTTACAGTAGGATCACGAAGCACTGTTTAAGTCCCGGACTGGGGATGAAAAGGTATCGGCATTATGTGATCAAGAGTGAATAATCGGATTGCCATTCCAAGAGATGATGTCCAACGTTTGTCAACAAAGGACCTAATTCTTCCTTGCAGACATGGCAGCAGAAAGGGAAGCCTTGATGGAGATGGCCTATCCAGAAGTGCAGGTCTTCTGCCAAAAGCATGGCTTGATGTTTGAGGTAAGCTGGAAGTAGCAGTTGTGGAAAACATTTGCAGGTCAGGATTGAAATGTGGGGATTTTGGTGTTCATTGAGCCTGTGTCCTTTTTTTTTTTTTTCTGGCCAATGTTTCACTACAGCATCTTTTAAGCTTTAATAGACAGCCAACCCTTGTAACGAAGTGTTGATGTTACTAAGTTTGGTAATGAAACTTTGCAAGAAGGACACCAAGATCAGCAAACACCAATATTTCAGTGAAAGCTGGAAGTCCAAAATACCGGCCTTCAACTTGGAGAGTTGTTTGCTATGGCTGGGGTTCTCCAGAATTGGGCTTTTTTATTACTGCACTTGTGAAAATGTATTTTTTGGTAAATAATAATGATGATGATAGGAATGCGGTGGCTAAGCTCGGCTAAGATGCCGAGCTTGTCGATCAAAAGGTTGGCAGTTCAGCAGTGCGAATCCCTAGTGCCGTGTGATGGGGTAAGCTCCCTTTACTTGTCCCAGCTTCTGCCAACCTAGCAGCTCGAAAGCACGTAAAACTTCAAGTAGAAAAATGGGGACCACCTTTGGTGGGAAGGTAACAGCGTTCTGTGCGCCTTTGGCGTTTAGTCATGCCGGCCACATGACCATGGAGACGTCTTTGGACAGCGCTGGCTCTTCGGCTTTGAAACAGAGATGAGCACCGCTCCCTAGAGTCAGGAACGACTACCACATATGTGCGAGGGGAACCTTTACCTTTACGTAAAGATGATGATAGTGAAAAAGATGAATCTCTCGTGTTCAGCAATCTTACTACAACAGTAAAGATAGTTCCCGCTGCCTTGTGAGTTCCCAAAAATTCTATTTGGTCAGGATAAATCCATTCTTGGTTTATTCTGGTGCACTTTGTGTGAACATATGTTTATGTTCACAACACAATAGTCAAAAGAATTAAAACAGTATAATTCATCTGAATGCTTGAAAATGTTGTGGTTAATTTCATTTATATATCTTTCTTCATACATGATCTAACAGATTTATACAAAGAGGTCTCATTGACAAATCACAGTGCATCTTCCTTCTCTGAACAGAAAATTGGAAGAATAGCAATAGCAATAGCACTTAGACTTATATACCACTTCACAGTGCTTTACAGCCCTCTCTAAGCAATTTACAGAGTCAGCATATTGCCCCCAACAATCTGGGGTCCTCATTTTGCCAACCTCGGAAGGATGGAAGACTGAAACAACCTTGAGCCTGGTGAGATTTGAACTGCCAAATTGCAGGCAGCCGGCAGGCAGCAGAAATAGCCTGCAATACTGCATTCTAAGCACTGCGCCACTGTGGCTCTTCAAAGAAATGTTTGTTACCTTGCAAACGTGCCAATCTCTGGCAATTACCTGACCCTTTAACTGTGTAATAGTCATATACTGTATCTAATTTTATGAAAATGGGGACAAATGTTTCCAGATGATGTTGTCTGCCAGCCGGTTCCTCTGATCCATCCTGAAATCTACTCTAGGTTATTGATTTAAGATGGGGCACCTTTGCTCATCACATGGGGACCCGCCATCTGTCTACCCAACTCTTTTTAAAAGAAATCAAACGCTGCCAGAAACTTTCAGTGAGTTCCAGCTTCATTGTAAGTACTTTCTTTATTTTATTCCTTCTGCCTAGGGAAGTTGCTGGGCCACAGAATGAGCTACTATTTTACTTCTTATGTTGTAGGTATGGAGGATGATGGTACAGGTAGTCCTTGACTTACCTGACCTACAGGTAGTTCTTGATTTATTGGAATACAATTAAGCCAATTTTTAACGATACTTATATTTGTAATATGTTATAAAATGTCTGCCATGTGGGGACTTGAAGTGGTATAAAAAGAATGGAAGGGGGAGGAATGCTTTCAGATTTGCAAAATTTAATTAATGTAACCTTACAATAAAGATAGAGTTAGTTCTCAGAATTGTGCTTCTTGTCGGGACTACAGAAAAGGGCTACATCGATCTTGCAAGACTGAAAATAGTTCTCCCCTTTTGGTGTACCAGTGCCGCAGCTGCGAGGTGAGGCAGGTGTCCGAGCATAGCTGGCCTGGCTGTGGGGACCCTGAGGTAAGCTGGTGCAGGGCGTGTGGGGCAGCTCCACCCCCCGCTTCATCTCATGGCAGCAGCATCGATACATTGCTTCGCCTCCGTCCTGCTCCATTGAGGCCGTGAGCAAGCAGAAGAAGTGGGCTGGAGGCCACACATGGTCCTCTTGCCTGGGGCTGCCAGAGCCGCCTCCACAAGGCGAGGAAGGTGTCGGGGTGTGGGTGACCTGGTTGCGGGGACCCTGAGGTAAGCTGGTGCAGGGTGTGTGGGGAAGCTCCACCCCCCGCTTCATTTCATGGCAGCAGCATCGATACATTGCTTCGCCTCCGTCCTGCTCCATTGAGGCTGTGAGCAAGCAGAAGAAGTGGGCTGGAAGCCACACATGGTCCTCCTGCCCGGGGCTACCAGAGCCACCTCCACAAGCCAAGGCAGGTGTCGGGGTGTAGGTGACCTGGTTGAGGGGGCCCTGAGGTAAGCCAGTGCAGGGCGCGTGGAGCAGCTCCACCTCCCCAACTCGCGGCGGTGGCACTGGCACACTGTGCAGCCTCCTCCCCTGCCGCAAGCAAGCAGAAGTGGACCTCACGTACATGTGGGGGGGGGAAATAAGATACCCCAAAAAAATAAGGGCTAGTGCTTGTTTTGGGGCCCAAAAGAAAATAAGACTCGGTCTTATTTTCAGGGAAACACGGATATTAGTGTAACTCTTGTCCCGCAGCAATCTGTCCCATGGCAAGTTGGCTGCGGAAAGTTGACTGTGGTAAGTTAGCTGTGGCACGTTGGCTGTGGCGAATTGCATACCAATTGTCTAGTTCTGCTTTTCGTTTTCCTGTCTCCCAAGGCCATTTCCTCATACCATTACAGGTCGTAAATAGATGTCTTATTGTGAAGATAGATGGTATAATGTGTTTACTGTTATTTCTATTGCTTGCTATGAAAATTGTAAGTTTTCTTTTTAAAAAAAGTCATCTTTTTTTAAAAAAATAATCTTTATTTACATTTTTCGTTAAAAAACATAGAAACAACACATCATAAAAAGATAACACACAAAAAACGAAACAACAATAAACATACATAAAAAAATCATTTTCTTGACCACTTTTTAAAGAAAATGATTGTTAGGTAGCAATTGGTATACATTCTCAATCCATCTAATTTAGTGACTATATGACCAAAACATGAGGAAGTAATGGCTTGCTTCTATTATTCCATAAGCCACAAATATCCAAGATTTTTGTTATTGTTTTGGAAACAATAACTACTTAATTGAATGGTCCAGATAGAATGTTTTGTTTGCTCTGTAATGCCTCTTGGCGCAAGTAACAAAGCCTCAATACAGGTGTCCCCGAATTACAATCATTTAGGGACTGTTCGAAGTTACAACGGCACTGAAAAAAGTGACTTATGACTGTTTTTAACACTTACGACTGTTGCAGAATTCCCATGGTCACGTGATCAAAATTCAGACCCTTGGCAACTGACTCATATTTATGACAGTTGCAGTGTCCTGAGGTCATGTGATCACCTTTTGCAACCTTCTGACAAACAATCAATGGGGAAGACAGATTAATTGTTTTATTAACTTAACAACTGCGGTGATTCACTTAACTAACAGAGCCTTGATGGTACAGTGGTTTAATGCACCCTGTTATTAATACAGCTGCCTGCAATTTCTGCTGGTTCGAATCTCTCCAAGGCTCAAGGTTGACTCAGCCTTCCATCCTTTCTAAAGTAGGTGAAATGAGGACCCAGTTTGTGGGGGCAATAAGCTGACTTTGTATAAAATATACAAAAGAATGAAGGCTATTGCTTAACGCATTGTAAGCCGCCCTGAGTCTCCGGAGAAGGGCGGCATATAAATCAAATTTAAAAAAAAAAAAATTAAAAAAAAAACTATGGCAACAAAGGTCATAAAATGGGACAAAACTCACTTAACAAATGTCTCACTTAGCTACAGAAATTTTGGGCTCAGTTGTGGTTAAGGATTACCTGTAGTATATGGCCCATTTTGTGAGTATTCAGTTGAGATTCATATCTGGAATAGGAGAAAGGGAGGAACAATGCAAAAGGAATTATAGCTACAAATATAGAGTAGTTTGGAAGGAATTTCTCGTACAAGTTTCCAATGGAGACCAGAAACCTCCTTGGTGCAACTTGGATTTTCAAGTCATCCTAGTTTATACTTTCAGAAGAATTACTGAGAACTTATTTTCTCCAGGCATTGCTTGGAAATGACTACAGCCGCTGCACCACTCCTCTGACCATTGTGGAACTGGAATTTGAGGCCATTAGAGCACAACTTCTGGAAGAGCCCAAGACCTTGCAGCTTCTGGCCCAAAGGTACCTGAAGGATGAGAATGCCATCCCGCCTGTCTATGTTCTGCAGCAATCATCTCAAGCAGGCCCAGATGGCGTGGAGGAAGACTTACTCTTGATCCTGCGTAGGGCTGCCTGCCAAGCAGAAAAGCATGGGCTCATCAGCCGCGAGCAATTGCAGAATTACCACAAGTCAGGTATGCTTCTCAGATAAGGGGTCTCCTCATAGCATGCCTTGCTGAGACCTTGAGGTACCATTTGAACAAAATTGATGGTTCTCCACAGAAGTCTAGATTCTGGGCCATTTGGAGTTTGGTCCGTTCGGTGGTGGTGGTGGTATTTGGGCCATTCAATGGAGGAAGCCAAGCATGACCCATTTTCACATTCATTGCTGCTGCCGTGGGGATCTTGGCAGCTGTGATGTTCAGGCTGTTCAATGGCGGTGGTGGGATGTGTGAAAATGGGACATATCCAGCCTCTGTGCTTCCCCACCGCCTGCCCCGCCCACCACTGCTGCCGCCGAACAGCACAAACACCACCACTGCTGAACGATCCATGGCAGCAGCAGGGATCTGTGAAAATGGGACAAGTCTGTCTCCATCACCTCCCCGCCACTTGCCCTGCCCACCACCGACATCTACAGCCCAAACATCATTGCCGCCACTGAATGACCTGAACTGCAAATGGCCCAGAGCTTACCATAGCAGCGATGGCAGCAGCGGCATGGGTGTGAAAATGGGAAGCCCCTGACCACTACTGCCATTCTGCAGTCTGCCCACTCGCTCACTTGCCTGCCATCCTGGCTCTCTCTCTCTGGTGGGAAATCCCTGGCTGCCACCACCACTCTGCGCACTGCCTAGTTCTTCCTCCAGCTACCCGTGGTGCATTGATGATCTGCGATGACTTGGTGATGAATTGGCAATGGCGATTTGGTGGTGGTGAGCTGGCCACACCAAGTTGTCCTAAACCTGCATGGATCAACATCTAAAGATTCCCTAATATCAGTCTCCATCTGCCTTTTCCTCTTTTATTTTATTTTGTTATGTAGTAGATGTCCTTCCTGTTGCTTTGCGTCTTTTCTTTCCTTTGGAGAAAATAAAAGCACTTCTACATTGCCATTGTTCTCATTTCCCCACCCTTCAGAAGGACTTTGAAATCATCTTACAATTATTTTCATCGCTGTTGCTTTTAAAACACAAGCAACAATCAGAGATCACTTTGAGCCAACAGGAAAACACAGAAAATGTAATTTAGTCAGTGTCCCACTTTGAGCTATGGCTGAGCACATTGTAAAAACATTCTCCATACTTCCTTCTTTCTCACAGGCAAAAGAAGAAGAAAAATAAAAAAATTCATAGGATATCCACAGTCCTCATTTTTAGGCATGCATGGGAAAGCTTCTTAGCTGCAAAGCCATCATCCTTTTACGAAGCCGTTATTTTTGCTTTGTTAAACGCCCACTAAAAGTTGCAAAAGTAAAACCATATTATGATAGATATTTTAAAATCCCAGGTTTCATCATAGAAGCTTAGAGTCTCATTCTTGAGCCTAAAAAAATGCACAGGTAGTCCTCAATTTATGAGCTTTTGTGTAATCTGTTCAAAGCTACGCTGACACTGAAAAAAATGTGATCTATGACTGGTCCTCAGACTCTCTCAGTGTCTTCAGTCACATGATCAAAATTTGGGCGCTTGGCGACCAGCATGTATTTACAATGGTTGCAGTATCCTGAGTATTCTGAGCAACCCTTTTGCAACAGGGTGCTTCCAACAAGCAAAGTCAATGAGGAAAGCTGGATTTCCTTAACCACTGTGTGATTCACATAACAATTATGTCAAAAAGGTTGTAAAATCAGCCACATCACACTTGTTGTGTGCTTTGCAACAAAGGCACCGGTCCCCATCGTGATCATAAATTGATGACTACTGTCTTTATAACCCCTCTTCCCTCTCCCCTAATCAAGCTACTGTAACTACTGTAGCTGCCAAGAATGGGATGCTGTATCTCCTTGGTGGAATCCTGCCACTAAAACAATCAAACGGTAGAAGCAAGGAAGGGGAAGCTAGCTGCTGTCACCACCAATGTATACTCACTTGGTGGATGATCTTCATATACAGAAAGCAACCTGTCCTTCAGCCTTTCATTGAAACCTCCCATTGGCAAGTTAGGTAAAGGAATGATGTGGCTGCTGACAAAAGATGGATCATGAGCCACGGTGGCGCAGTGGTTAGAGTGCAGTACTGCAGGGTACTTCTGCTGACTGCTGGCTGCCTACAATTTGGCAGTTCAAATCTCACCAGGCAAAGTTGACTCAGCCTTCCATCCTTCCGAGGTCAGTAAAATGAGGATCCAGATTGTTGGGGGCAATTATGCTGACTCTGTAAACCGCTTAGAGAGGGCTGTAAAGCACTATGAAGCATATACTGTCTAAGTGCTATTGCTATGTTGATAGAAACCAAAAAATTGGGATAAGGGACAAGTGACAGGAGTTTCAATGAGAAGAGAAGTCTTTCAGATAGCAGCTAAATCAACTTCATTGTGGTTCTATACAGTGGTGAAATGTAAAATTTGTTACTACCGGTTCTGTGGGCGTGGCTTGGTGGTGGTGGGGTAATATGACTGAGTTGGCGTGGCCAACTTTTTTTTTTTTTTTTTACTTTTAAAACCATATTTCTACAACCTCTTTGGCTGAAGAGGTTGCAAAAAATGCTTTTAAAAGCCTCTGACGATCCCAGCTGACTTGCCTGATTGGCAGAGGCTTTGTTTCTACTTTTAAAAGCATTTTTTCGGCCAAAGAGGTTATAGAAAAAATGCTTTTAAAAATACAATTAAAAGCCTCTGTTGATTGCGCGGCTCAGCTGGGCATGGGGGTGGGGAGGGACTTTTGCTACCAGTTCTCCAAACCACCCACCGCCATCGCTACCGGATCGGGCGATCCGGTCCGAACAGGGAGCATTTCACCCCTGGTTATATATCAACCACTGCAAATCTTGTCCAGGGCTTCCTTAATTCTATGGTAGTAGTAGTTGCTTTGGCCTTCCAAATTCCATATTCATATCTTCTCAATCTTTTATAGACATATACCAAGAAATTGAGGCTGGCCTCTTCAGATCAGGTGAATGTGATGTCCAAAGTGCCATGGTATTCTTCACAGAAGTGGACATGCCCACATCAGATAGAGTGGACTCACTACTGGGCACAGATGGAGATGAGCTGCACCCTGAAGAACCACAACAGTTAGCAGATCTGAAGGCAAACATCCTAAGCAGGTATCCTGAGCTGGTTAAGGTTCACAGGATTCCACCTGAGGTAGAACCCAGGTCTTTCCGGCAGAAGCCCTGGCCCAAGTATTTTAAGGATTTCTGTGACCAATTTATTGCTGCCACCAACCATCATGTGCTCAAGAGCCTGAGATCCCAAGAACAAAATCTTGGGAAGCCACCTGAGCTGCTTCAAGAGCTCACTCATCACATGGCCCTTGGTCAAAAACACACCCAGGCTTTCTGCTGGCAGCAGAACCTGCTGGGTCGCATTTGCCAGCACATTAAACAGAACCACCATCGAGTCCATTCCCCACTTGTCATCTATGGACCCTCAGGATGTGGCAAAACAGCCCTGTTGTGCCATTTAGGTGAGGCCATACGAACCACCCTGGATCAGGAAACGGTGGTGATACTTCGTTTGCTGGGAACTTCACAGGATAGTTCCACATGGAACAGCCTTCTCCATAGCCTCTGCCAACAAGTTTGCTTAGCCATGGGCTTCCCTTATACCAAGCCAGTTGGCAATCCAGTCCTGCTCTTACACCGCCTGCTTTCTTCAGCTTCTTGCCAGGGCACGCGGTCCCTCGTTCTACTCCTTGATTCAATGGAGCAGTTACACACACCTAGAAATGCTCACAGAGCTTTCTGGTTGCCAAAAATCTGTCCTCCAAAGACACACATGATTCTTACTGTGCTGCAGAAGGAAAGTGAAGTTCTACAGAAGATGACTAGGTCTCCAGACGATTATTTTGAGATGGCGCCTCTTTCTCAAGAGCAAGTGGGGGTGATTCTCTCCAAAACGTTGGCATCCGCAGGGCGTAGGCTGAGCCCCGCCCAGCAGGAGTTGTTGCTGCAAAGCTTTGCAAAGGGTGGCTATGCTCTGCCAGTGGCCCTGGCGATAAGACAAGCCCAACGTTGGACTTCATATGTTCTACTTGCAGCACCAGCCATATCATCTACAGTCTCGGAGTTTGTGCATCGCTTGTGTGACCACCTGGAGGCAGTGCATGGCCCTGTCTTAGTAGCACATGTACTTGGCTATCTTGTCTGTGCCCGGTGAGTACAAATGCTTGTGTCACCATTGGCAGAAGTTAAAACAGAAAGATACAACTGACAATAAAAGGGAGTATTAATGGTAGCTTGATTAAATTGTCCAAGTTCTGTGGAGAGAGAAGAGACTTCCAGATAAAATTCTTAGGAGTGGAATATAATGACTTTTATCATTTTGTTTAATGATAAAATGGCCAGGTTCAGCACACATACAGTACATCCTATTTATCATTGCCCAATTTCTTGTCATTAGTTTCCAACTTTCCTTTGTGTTTCATACTTTCATTAAATCCCAAAGGAAGGTTGTATGTATGTATGTATGTATGTATGTATGTATGTATGTATGCATACATGCATGTATTTATTTAGCCACCCATCTCACTATTCAAAATGACTCTGGGCAGTTATTCAGGACATTCCTCTCTCCAGTCTCTTCTATGGGATCCTAGAATTAAGAAACTGTCCAAGAATTCCCCCCAGGCAACCTGAGATCAATTGTTCATCCAATTTTTCTTCACTTCAGTGGATAACATTAAAAATTCATATGTTCCAGTTAGTTACATTTTAGAATATCTATCTATGCCTATGTGTCTATGTATACCATATATCTGTCTATATCTATCTATCTATCTATCTATCTATCTATCTATCTATCTATCTATCTATCATCCATCCATCCATATCTACCTGCCTACCTACCTATCTATCTATCATCCATCCATCCATCCATATCTACCTACCTACCTACCTACCTACCTACCTACCTATCTATCATCATCCATATGTATGTATGTATGTATGTATGCATGTATCTATCTATCTATCTATCTATCTATCTATCTATCTATCTATCCATATCTATCTATCATCCCTATCTATCTATCTATCCATCCTATCCATCCTATTTATAGTATATTAGCTTCCTATCAGTAAAGTCTTCATCAATATCAGACAAGGAGAAAGCTAGAAAACAATTTTCTTCTAGCAAGCATTTGTTTGTCACCCAATCAGTCATTTGGAGTTCTATGGTAGAGATACCTCGAAACAGGTACAGGTAGTCCTCGTTTTACAACCACAATTGGTACCAGCATTTTTGCTGCTAATCAAGGAAGTTGTTAAGCATGTTGTGCCTGATTTTGCAACCTTTTTTTTGCCAGAGTTGTTAAGTGAATCATGCAATCATTAAGCAAATCCCCTGTCAACTTTACTTGTTGGAAGCTTATCTGGGAATGTTGCAAATGGAGATCACAGGACCCCAGGATGCTGCAACCATCATAATAAATACGTGCCCCTTGCCAAGCGCCCAAATTTTGATTGCATAATCATGGGGATACTGCAAAAGTCATAAGTGCGAGGACTGGTTGTAAGTTCCTTTTTTCAGGCTGTTGCAAATTTGAACAGTAGCTAAACAAATGGTTGTAGGTCAAGGACTACTTAGAGTCATTATAAAGAAGGGCACTAAAAGGGAATTATTTTTAGCAGTCTGGCCATGTCCCTCCCCAGTTATCTGCTAAGGAAAGAGAGGAATAACAGAGGCCTACCTGTCTGCTTCTCCCTCTGCCCTTTCCACAGACATGGGCTCTCAGAGGCAGAACAAAAAGATATCTTGTCCCTTGACAATGAGGTTCTCGCTGAGATTTATCGGCTTCATCCTCCTCCAAGCAAGGCTACCCTCCGCTTTCCAACCCTGTTATGGGCCCAGTTATACCAGGACCTGGCTCAGTGGCTGGAGGACCGGTGGGCAGATGGCTTTGTGCTGATGGTTTTTGCTCACAGGTCAGTTCTCATCCTTTCTTTCCAAGGCTGCTGAGATGGTGAAAAAGCAGGCGTCAGTTCTGACATCTCTTCCTCCGTGCAGGGAGTTGGCTGATGCTGTGGAGCAACGCTACCAGTCTGTGCCAGAGGAAAGGATCAAGCGTCACTTGCTCCTGGCAGATTACTTCAGGGGAACATGGAGCTGGGGCATGAAGAAACCCATCCAGCTGCCATCCTCCAACAAGCCTGTGAGCTTTGATAGGAAGGTGAACTTCTGGAAACTGAGGAGGAGATGGATGGATGGATGGATAGAGAGATGGATGGTTGGGAGACGCAAGACAGCAGTACTTCCTGGGAGTTTCCCGGAGAAAAAGGAAGAGAAGTCCAGTAAAGGTTATAGAAAACAACATCAACATTAGCTTTGTTTTTCTGGAAAATGGCTTGGTTTTGTTGGGTCTGGTAGAAATTATATGACTGGAGTTTCTTTACATATTTTAGTGGCCAAAATTTTGGGAATTGTAATGCCAACAAAGATTATAGAAAGAGATAGAGTGAGATAGATGAGATCAGACTCTTGTAATGCAGCATCATAAATTTTATTGTGAATTAAGCCCAAAAGAGCTCGGTGGGCTTTATTCTCAGATAAAATAATAAAGTGAAATAAATCAAGACAGGAGTTATACAGGTGGGGAACATTTGGTGCAGAGGGCATTTGATTTCTTTTTAAGTGGAATTTAAGAGAACCTGGAGATTCAAACCTTTGGTACCCATATCTTGCACATAAGTAATGGAGGAGCATCACAGTGGTATTGATAGATCCTACCTCCACCCCATCCTGCTCCTGCCCTCCCCAGCTTTTAATTAGGTCATAGAGTTTGGCTTTTTGTATTAACTGATTTATGTTTTGAGTTTATGTAGATTTTATCTTTTATGATTGAAAGCTGCCCAGAGTTACCTTGAAGTAAGATGGGCAGCCAATAAATTTTGCAAACAAACAAATAAATAGAGCTGAGATTTTCTTTGGTTTTCTTCTGGGTTTTAGTTTTGGGAAAGTCATTCTTTACATTTTTAAATATCTGAATATTATTTTAGGGACCATGTTATATTTTTTAAATCTGTTTCCCACCCAGGGGTGAAATGCTCCCGGTTCAGACTGGATCCCCCGATCCGGTAGCGATGGAGGCGGGTGGCTCAGAGAACCGGTAGCAAAAATCCCTGCCCCCCTCCAATTGCCCAGCTGAGCTGCGCGATCATCAAAGGCTTTTTTTTATTTTTAAAAGCATTTTTTCTACAACCTCTTTGGCTGAAAAAATTATTTTAAAAGTAAAAAAAAAAGCCTCTGATGATCGCACGGCTCAGCTGGGATCATCAGAGGCTTTTAAAAGCATTTTTTTCTACAACCTCTTCGGCCGAAGAAGTTATAGAAAAAATGTTTTTAAAAGGAAAAAAAAGCCTCTGCCGATCAGGCAAGTCAGCTGGGATCATCAGAGGCTTTAAAAGCATTTTTTACAACCTCTTCAGCCGAAGAGGTTGTAGAAAAAATTGGTTTTAAAGGTAAAAAAAAAAAAAGTTGGCCACGCCAACTCAGTCATATTAACCCCCCCCCCAAGCCGCACCCACATAACCGGTAGTAACAAATTTTACATTTCACCACTGTTCCCACCTTTTACAGAATGCTAGCCATTATCTACAAATGTGCTACTAATATTTACCTTTATAAAGGAGCGCTGAGCCATTCCAAAAATAAAGAGTTTGAAGGCTGAAGGTTGAAACTCTGACATAGGACAACATAAACTAACAGAGTCAGAAGAAAGTAATAAAAAAAGTTACTGTATTTGCATTGCTTATACCAATACTTAATGGCTGGAAAATGTGCCTTGGTTTGATTCATTGTACATAAGAAATTAATGTGGATTTTAGAAAAGTCAAAGTCAAATGTTGATTCCTTTTATCTAGGTGATTCCTCAGCCTCTTTGGTTCTCCAGCACCCTTGCCAACCAGAGGAAATTGAGCGAGCTGCCTTTCCATTTGCTACAGGCAGGTCTGTTTGAGGAGCTGCAAAGAGATATTTTGGGTAAGAGTTCCTGATAATTTAAGCAAACCTACACTCCACAAAGTTTCCTACACACCGTGTGAATATCTATTGCCTTGGTAGACCAAACAAGGAGCAAATATTGACCCAAAAAAAGAAGAGGTGGTAGCTGGTAGACCCATTTCCTGTGAGGGGGGGAAAAATCAATGCCCCATTATATTTCTTCAGATGTACCATATACACAATACAAAATTCAGCATATTCCAAGAATATACTATAACTAAAAGATGAGTAGAATGAGTAGAGAGGGAGGTGGGATTTGTTATCAATGTATTAACCACCTCCAGCGTGATGTTCTCCTGTTGGAGTCCCAGGCCAACTGGCAGAGCCAGGTTTTCAACTCTTGCAGAAAACTAAGAGGGTGATTTGTCCCTAAAGAAGCCCCATTTTTAGAGGTGAAATCTACTTACCTTCCCAATTGGTTCGGAAGTACACACGTTACGTGCACACTTCTGGACCTCCTGTGCATGCGCAAACCCTTCTGCACATGAGCAGAGGGTAAAAAGCAGGTTACTTCCTGGTGAAGGACGATCGGGCAGGTGGGCAGAGGCTTGCGCCACCATTGCTACCAATTCTCCAAACCACCGGCCGCCATCGCTACTGGTTTGACCGAACCGGTCCAAACCGGGAGCATTTCACCCCTGCCTAGTTTAATCCGAAATGTGTTGAACTGTAGAAAACATTGCTTTTAAACAATAAGTTAAATTATGTCTGATTCTCGCCTAAACAAGTCCCTGCAGGAGGGTTTTTTTGGCAAGGTTTCTCAGAAGTGGTTTAGGGTTGCCTCCTTCCTAGCGTTCCTTGTTCAGAAAACTGCTAAATAGATATAAAATAAATTAACCTGTCTAGATAATTCATCCCTATTTGAGCATTTTTTGTGTAAATGTAATATTGTTTGAGAACAACTCCATGAGACTTATCAACCTGATTCACATATCATACTAGTCCACAATTATGCCTTATTGAATAAACTGTAATTGGCTAGTTTCTCACAAACATGCTATTTGTATAATGCGAATTGTCTGGCTTAAGTTTATATACTAGTTTATGATTTCGCATTTTGTGTATAACCTAGGCAATTATAAATTATTAAATGAGTCATAAGTAAGTCAAACAGTGCAATGTACAGCATACACACTGTGCACAATGGGTACACTGAACCACAACCAACCATATTGCTGTACAATTTGGGAGACCAGTAGTTGGAAGTCTCTTTAGAATCTGAAAGAAATCTTTTCATCAAGGTGGATTATTTTCCACTTTGCTTTTGTTTGTTTTCCGTCGCAACATCCTAGGATCGTGGCCAAGCTAGTCAAGGATTCCTTGATTTTTGATACTTCCTCCAATAGGTCTTCCTTGCTCTAGTTACTTTGTTGATGTTCTCATTGTCTGCATGTGCTCCCCAATGTCTTCTTTTCCCATCAGGGAACATGTACTGGATCATCTGCAGAGCGACTTCCACTGGCATAGAGAGCTTGACCGCTGATTTTGCCATGTGTCTTGCCCAGATCAACTGCCCAGAGCTGCATCTCCTGCAAGAGATTTTCCTGCTTCTGCAGCCTCTTGTGGATAGCACACAGATCCACGGAGGTAGTTAACCACTGTCAACCTTGTAGTTTAGGAACGACTCCCAAGAACCTTGTCTAGTCAATGACTAGTCTAGCAATAGCAATACCTGTGATGACTTGGGGCGTGGCACAAAGGCAACACAGCCAGAAAATAAGTACAAGTCCCTTTATTAGCTCCAAACTTTGCCCCCAACATCCCTTTACTCTCCGATCTGGAGATAAACCCTTCCACAAACCTGTAAGCAGACAAAACGTCCAACCATAAATCCAACAGGGCAAAATAAGGTAATTAAACCAGCAGGGCAAGCAAGATAGTGGTGGGATTCAACTAATTTAACAATCGGTTCTCTGCCCTAATGATTTCTTCCAACAACCAGTTCACCAAATTGCTCAGAAAGTTGACAACCGGTTCTCCTGGTTGCGTCAAGTGGTGCGAACTGGCTGAATCCCACCACTGAAGCAAGATATTCCAGAACTGAGGTAGCACGACCGTAAATTAAACCAGTTGGGAGGATGCCGGGAACTCAGATAAAACAGTCAATACAAACATGCACTCAGTGTTTGTTCCCGACAACCGCCCCTCCCATTTGCCTCTCCTTTTAAACTCCAGCTCCAAGGTGTAACATGTGAAGGGGATTGGGGCCCTTTCCTCCCTCGTAAGCCACGCAACCCATGGTGCTCTCTTCTCCGTTCTTCCCTGCGTGCCCTAGGATGAGGAGGGGGTGGCCTTTGGTCTTCATCAGAACCCCCTCTCCCTTGTTCTAACTCTCCCCTGCTCTGCCCAGCCTGACTTTGCTTTTCCCCAGTTTCCTCCACAGCCAACGGAGCCACTCTCTTGCTCTCTGTCATCTGTTCCTCTTCCATCACAGAGTCAGAATCCGACAGGGGCATGACAATACCACTTAGACTTTCATTTCGCTCCATAGAGCAGTTTACAATGTCAACATATTGCCCCAACAATCTGGATCCTCATTTTACTGGCCTCAGAAGGATGGATGGCTAAATGAGCCGCTCAGGATTGAACTCCTGGCTAAAGACAGAGTTTGCTTGCAATACTACATTCTAACCAGTGTGCCACCATAGCTCCCAGTCTAGTCAACAATGCTACCAATGGCAGTGTGGGGAAAATCAGCTTTTCAATGAATAGAATCAATTAGATCAAGTTGATATTTAGAGATATAAGGCCAACATTTGTTATCTTATTAGAATAATAAGATTCATTGGGAAGTGTTTTTCTTTTTGGTGCCTGGTAATTCTCAAAGTTCCCCATCCTCTTGATTTAAGGAAGATATTTTCCTCCCTGTTTTATTGCCTTATTCCTTCCTTTTGGTCTGTAGAGATTCTCAGTCATCCAGGTCATGGTTGTCCCAAAGGTGCTTTTTCAGGAAGCAACTGGATTTTCTTGTTTTTTTTTTTTCTTTTGAAGATGTTTTGCTTTTCATCCAAGAAGCTTCTTGAGCTCTGACAGGATAGTGGGGAATGGAAGGATTTCTATTCCTTGCAGACAGCTGGTCATTTGCATCCTTTTAGAGCAGAGGTCTTCAAACTTGGCCGCTTTAAGACTTGTGGACTTCAACTCCCAGAATTCTCCAGCCAGCTGCCAAGTTTGAAGACCTCTGTTTTAGAGGAAGTAATGGCCCAAGTCCACTCTAAAAGGATGCAGATGACCAGCTGTCTGCAAGGGATATAAATTCTTCCATTCCCCACTATCCTGTCAGAGCTGAAGAAACTTCTTGGATGAGAAGCAAAATGTCTTCAAAAGAAAACCAAGAAAGTCCAGTTGCCTCCTGAAAAAGCACCTTCCTTCCTTCCTTCCTTCCTTCCTTCCTTCCTTCCTTCCTTCCTTCCTTCCTTTTGATTCTCAAAGGAAAACAGGTGCAGGAAGTAACCTGAACTCCATTACCTCCAGTAACTTGAGATCCTTTACCTGTATGTTTACAGCATCTGTGACTAATGCATTAGTCTCTCCTGCCTTCTGAGATATATCTATAAGAATGCATCCTTTTGTTGTATAGGGTCTTTCTCAGTAATGCAGTAATAAGCATTGCACTAATCTTTAATTATTTGCTTTGGGTTCTATATTTAATTCCATAGTAGTCGGTTTAATTAAACCGATGTGGCTAACCCTTGTGTTGAAATTAACAGGTGTAAAGTCCAAAATCCAACAAACTTCCAATATCTAAGAGGTTGTCACAAAGAATAGGGAGAGGGTCAATCTGAAGGCAGGACAAGAAACGGTGGATGGAAACTAATCAAGGAGAGAAGCAACCTAGAACTAAGGAGAAATGACAGTGAGAATAATTAATCAGTGGAACAGCTTTGCTCCAGAAGCTGTGGGTGCTCCAACCCTGGAGATTTTAAAGAAAAGATTGGACAATCATTTGTCTGGAATGGTATAGGATCTCCTACTTGAGCAGGGAGTTGAACTAGAAGATCTTCAATGTCCCTTCCAACTCTGTAATTCTGTAATTCTTTTAAAGTTCGTCACGAACTATCATTGATATGGTGAAGGAAAAAATCCCCACTTCTGTCTGCTCATATCTACCACTCCAGCCCATATCTTTATTCTTGGATCACTGCCATCAGTATATTTTGAATCCCACCAGAGATGTCTATGAAGACTCTCAGTCATCCAGGTCATGGTTGTCCCAAAGCAACTGGACTTTCTTGTTTTTCTTTGAAGCTAAAAATGTTTCGCTTCTCATCCAAGAAGCTTCTTCAGTTCTGACTGGGTGGTGGGGAATGGAAGGATTTATATATACATGGAACCAGGGGTGAAATGCTCCCAGTTCGGATCGGATCACCTGATCCGGTAGCGATGGCGGCGGGTGGTTCAGAGAACCAGTAGCAAAGATCCCTGCGCCCCCTCACCATGCTCAGCTGCGTCGCATGATCATCAGAGGCTTTTTTTTTTTAACTTTTAAAAGCATTTTTTCTACAACCTCTTCCAACGAAAAAATGCTTTTAAAATTAAAAAAAAAAAGCCTCTGACGATCACGTGGCTCAGCTGGGATCCTCAGAGGCTTTTCAAAGCATTTTTTTCTGCAACCTCTTGGCCGAAGAGGTGGTAAAAAAAATGCTTTGAAAAGTCTCTGACAATACCAGCTGAGTTGCCTGATTGGCAGAGAGGCATTTTTAAAAAAACCTCTCTGACGATCCCAGCTGAGTTGCCTAATTGGCAGAGGCTTTTCAAAGCATTAGAAAAAATGCTTTGAAAAGTTTTTTTTTTTTTAAAAGTTGGCCACACCCACTCAGTCACATTACTCCCCCCCCCCACCAAGCCACGTCCACAGAATCGGTAGTAACACATTTTACATTTCACCCCTGCATGGAACAATATAAATCCTTCCATTCCCCACCATCCAATCAGAACCGAAGAAGCTTCTTGGATGAGAAGTGAAATGTCTTCAAAGAAAAATGAGAAAGCCCAGTTGCCTCTTGAAAAAAGCACCTTTGGGACCACCAGTGAGATGGGCTAGGTTTTCACTAAAATCTAAATCTCTTTCTTAGTTAACAGAACACAAACAGAAGACGGTTCCACAACTCCTATCTTTCTCCCTCTGCAGAAGTGAGTATGATCTACACGGAGATATTGGCACGGCTGTTTTTCCTCAGGCCATCTTACCCTAAGATCATCGGGAATGTGTGTGAGCAGTGTGAGAGCTGGTTTGGTGCTCGGCCACATCCTGTCCTCATCCCTCGCTCTGGATTTTTCCATCCACCTGGAGGACCTCTGTGCAAAACGTTACCTGGATTCCCTAAAGGTAGAAATAGAACTTTTGCCTAACAAGTCATAATTATTATTCCTCTTTCCCCACTTCATCTTAGGAAAAAAGCATTCAATAGCAAACTCTTTGCATGGGGGCCCACTTAAATATTTGCATGGATATTAAATATTAAATATTGCATGCATATTTGCATGGGGCCCCATTTACTGTAAATCCTCCAGATGCCTTGATTAGAGTGAAGAAACCTTTGAATACTAAAGTCCAATGAAACTTACTGGATGATCTTGGATCCGTCCACTTTCCATCCAAACCAAGAACTGTTATGGGAACAACATGTGGAAAAAATTATACGAGGGAGTGCCAGGAAACATGCAGGGTGCTAGATTAAATCCCAGGCAGACTGAATGTCTATGCAGATTCTCAACCCTCCATGTCATGGTTGTCCCAAATGTCCTCAGTTCTGAAGAAGTTTCTTGGATGAGAAGCAAAACATTTTCTAGGGGAAAAAACAAGAAAGTCCAGTTGCCTTTTTGGAAAAGTATCTTCTTTGGGATACTCAGGTAGGCTGTTCACTACCTGCAGGTCACAGAAGGAACCAAACATTCCCTTCCCTTGATTCAAACCTTATCCACCAAGTTAATTCCTCAAATCCACCCCTCTCCTTTTCTATTTGCAGGCACTTCAGTGCTGGAATTCAACCTTGACCAAAAGTTGCTTCTGGCTGGTTCTTTCGATGGTTCTCTGATCGTATTGGACATGGAAGATTTTACTGTGCAACAGGTCCTAACAGGACATTCTGGTGAGGCTCCAGAAGGCCATTTTTACAGCTATCCTCCATCAGGGGCTCTAGTTGATCCCAGTTATGATGACACAGGAAGCAAATCAGGGTTATTTGTGTGTAAACCCTGGGCTCAGTTCACACATTAGACTAGGCTAAAATAGTTAGTTGTGATTCACCATATTGTGGGAATACAACAACCTTGTTGTCTTATTAGCACGTGGTGCGCACCAGGTCATCAAAAGATTTATTTGTATAGGCAGGGCACAGCATATTCCATGAATACAGGGATTTGTTTCAGAATTAAGCAAGTTGCATGAATTCAGTGGGTCTTTGAAGATTCTCAATCATTCAGGTCACGGTTGTCCCCAAAGGTGCTTTCCAAAGATAACCAAATGTTCAGTTCGGTTCAGAATTGAAGAAGATTCTTGGACATAAAGTGAAACATTTTCAAGGGAAATCCAGTTGGCTTTGTAAAGCACTTTTGAGATAAATTCACTATGTGATATGGGTACACATTGTTAGCCGCAGGGCAGAGTTAATTCAGCTGGCAAGACTCAGCAACTCCCTAAGGCTCCATTGAAGACTAAAGTTACTGTCTTGGGCATTTCTACCCAACAGAAAGCTGCTCTAAGATTTTCCTTTGAAGTTCTGAAACTCTTGAGAGTGGTTTTCAAGACTCCTCAGAGGATTGATTTATATGAATGATTGATCCCCAGTCTGATATGCATGAGCGAATCATGTTGCTGCAGATAAATAAAACTCTGGGGGCCATTGTCCACTGCCTTCTTTCTGCTACTCAGTATACTGGAATAGAAATATTGCTATGAATTCTTTCTTACAATCCCATCTTTTCTTCTACCAACTAAGTCACAGGCTATTAGCTTAGGGAGCAGGATTGTCTATAGAGTGGGGGGTTAAAAAAACTCAAGGTGGCAATCACAACCACATGACTGAATTTTGACTTCCCCCCTTTTGGGGAGAAGCAGATATTCCGCTAGAAGGAGGTACAACTTCAGTATAGACAGGGGCAGAGCCAAAGGTGAAAATACCGAATGGACAATTTTTGAAGCTTCTCCTGCATTCTTTTTTCATTTATGAGTCTGACATCTTCTAGTCACTTTCTGTCCCTAGGTAGAAAGATGCCAAGAAAGGGATAAACCTCTCTTGGCTGATTCTGAATTGCTCATATATAGAAAGTGGTTTGTTTTTTTTTGAAAGTGAGCTGTAAGTTCCATTTCAAACTACGAGGGACTATAAATACAAATTACAAAAACTACAAGTTGCCCATCTTGATCTGTAGGTTGCTCCACCAGAACAGCTATCAGATTTGTGAGCATGCTGGGTGATCTTCTGAGGATCTTCCTTGCCCCATCTTTTCTGTCTTGCAGCTGAAGTGAAATGTGTGAAATTATTTGGGAAGGGTTCCCGTGCTGCCTCGGTGGCCATGGATCGGACACTGCGCTTGTGGTGTCTGGATTCTGCCAGGGAGGACTTCTCTATCCACAATGTTCACCCTGGAGAGCTGAGGTGTTGCCAGCTGCACGTAGATGAAAAGAACCAGATGATATACTGGGCATCAGGTTTGGAGGTATGGAACCCACCACACATGTGCGGGGGGGGGGGACAGCTAAGCAATGAAGCAAATGTGGGCAAGGGACTTCAGAGCAGAGGGCATGGGAGTAATGAAATAAGTATGTTAAGAATTTTGTAAGGCTTCCTTTGATCTTGTTGGATACTTTTGATAATCTGGAAGAGGAAATACTCTGAAGAATCAGAATCACGAAGAGAAGCCAAATTCAGGAGTCAAATACAGGTTGAGCCTCTAGAAAGTTATTGAAAGAAAGAAGGAAAGAAAGAGAAAGAGAAAAAGAAAGAGAAAAAAAAGAAAAACGGAAAGGGAGAGGGAGGGGGGAGAAGAAGAAGGAGGAGGAGGTGGAGGAGGAGGAGAAGAGGAGGAGGAGGAAGGAAAGGAAGGACGGAAGGAAGGAAGGAAGGAAGGAAAGAAAGAAAGAAAGAAAGAAAGAAAGAAAGAAAGAAAGAAAGAAAGAAAAATAAATCTGTGTGAGATTCTCAGGAACAAATCCACAATCTCTGAATTGGCATTAACAAGACTTCAAGAGTATTATTTGGATAATAGAGGGAGTAGGGAAAAGACTGACCCTTCCAATGGAAACAGACACAGCACGCATCATATTTAACCATGGATTATTATATCTGGGAATGATGGGAGTTGGAGTCTAAGGCCCTCTGAAGAAGCATGAGTTCTTTAACTTTGCTGTGTGGACAAATTTGAATTTGGGAGTCAACAATGCACAACTATGTATCCATCTTTGTAGTTAAAGACAGAAATCAATCTTCTACCGGATTATTAGTTCAGTTAGCAGATTTTCTGGGACTGCTGCTCAAACTTCTTTTTTTTGAAAAGTTTTTCAGCTTTATTTCTTATACACATAACATAAAATGTACATTTTCTTATACATAATTAATCCTATGTATACATGTTTTCCTTAAAGAAAGCATTAAAATAAGGCATTTTAATTACATTCAGAGTTGTTCTTCTACCCTTTCTTCCCTCATTTCACAACAAGCCTTCTTCTCCTCTTTTCCTTCCCTCCCTCCTCTCCTCTCCTACTTTCTCCTTCCTCCTCTCCTACCTCATCCTACTTCCCCTTCCTTTCCCCCACTCCTCTCTTCTTTTCCCCCTTCTCACCTTCTCTCCTACTCCTGTCCCTTACCCTTCCTTCCTCTCCTTTTCCCTTTCTTCCATTCCTCTCCCTCCCTCTCCTCTTCCTACCCTCTCCACCTCTCTCCTTTCTATCTTCTTTGCTGTGGAGTATTCTCCTTGTTTGGTATCCGAGCAACTCCTGTATTCTAATAGTATACAGTTTCTTTCAATTTCTTTTCAGTTTTATTCTATCTATCAGTATTATCATAATTGTACATTTATTCTTATCTTCTTTCTTTCCCTCCCTCCCATCCTCCTTTTTCATTTACTCTGGTGTCATCTGGGTTTCTATTTCTTTTTTATCCTCTCCCTCGCCTCGTTTAACTTTCTATTATCTAAATCATTTATCTATCCTCTTTTCTTCATATTTCTTTTCTAACCATATATAAAATCTTCCCCATGTCTTGAAATACACTGATACCTCTTTATCTCTTATTCTTAAAGTTAATCTATTCATTTCCGCGCAGTCTAAAATCTTTTTTATTACTTCACCTTCTGACGGAATTTTTTCTATCTTCCAATTTTGTGCAAATACAATTCTTGATGCTGTTATTATATGTATAGTTAAATACACATCTTCTTTACTATATCTTTCTCTGGGAGAATACCCAATTAAAAAAACTCTGGTTTTAATTCTATAGATTTATGTAATATTTCTTCCAACCATTTCTGTTTTCTAGACCAATAATTTTTTGCTTCTAAACATGACCACCACATATGATAGTATGATCCCGACAAATGCAAACATTTCCAACATTTGGCTGATTTATCCTTAAACATCTTTGCTAATCTTTCTGGTGGCACATGCCATCTATAAAACATTTTATATAGATTTTCTTTATATGCAGTTGCCATTGTCAATTTATAATTGCTTTCCCATAGTTGTTGCCATTTCTCTAATTCTATTGCATATCCAAAAATTTTTGCCCATGTTATCATTGTCTCTTTTACCTCTTCATCTTCTGCTCAAATTTCTTGAGTTTAATGTATCTCCTTAAGTTTAGAGACAATAAAGAAGAGCAGTTTGCTCTTTATTCTTAGGAAGAAAATTGTGCTTTACAGAGAAGAGGGTAAAAAAGGAAGGAGAGCTTGAATGGGTTTTTCCTCTTGCTCCTAGGTCAGCGCTTGGCATCTGGAGACAGCTGTACCCATTTTCCAGATCTCTGCTGAGCGTCCAGGCCAGTGGCTCTGTGGAACTGTGTTTGTACCAAGACTGGTGATTGTGACTGTATCTGAACGGGGTGTTTTCAGCCTGTGGGACAGCATCAGCGGACAGCTACACTCCGAGCAGGAACTGATAGGGCTGGGAGAAGAGACACCAACATGCAACGTATTGCTCCACAGGCTGGGCAGGATGGTGGCCGGCTTCAGCAAGGGCTCTCTCTTGATGGTGCTTGTTCTTCTACCACATCCCTACTTGGGGAGAGGGAACATGGGTCGCCCAGGAGAAATCGTTGGATGTGGGAACTGTGTCTTGGTTTTCTTGCAGATGCCTTGGGGAAATCCGATTTCAGGCCTGAGCAGCCTTTTGGTATTAGGGACCCTACAGATAGTCCTCAATTTACAAGTATTCATTTAGTAACCATATGAATTTCCAATGGTACAAAAAAAAAATGACTTACAACAGGCTCTTGTGCTTACAACCATCTCAGCATCAGGGGTGAAATGCTCCCAGTTCAGACTGGATCACCCGATCCGGTAGCGATGGCAGCAGGTGGTTCGGAGAACCGGTAGCAAAAATCCCTGCCATCCTCCCCCCCCATGCCCAGCTGAGCCGCATGATCATCAGAGGCTTTTTTTTATTTTTAAAAGCATTTTTTCTACAACCTCTTCGGCTGAAAAAAATGCTTTTAAAAGTCTCTGACAATCCCAGCTGAGTTGCCTGATCGTCAGAGGCTTTTAAAAGCATTTTTTACAACCTCTTCACCCAAGGAGGTTGTAGAAAAAATGCTTTTAAAAGTAAAAAAAAAAAAAAAAGTTGACCACGCCCACTCAGTCACATTACCCCACCACCACCCAGCCACGCCCACAGAACTGGTAGTAACAAATTTTACATTTCACACTGCTCAGCATCCCCATGATTATGTGACTAAAATCCAGACTCTTGATAACTGACATGCCTTTATGATGGTTGGCGCATCCCAGGGTCATGTGATCATCATTTGTAACCTTCTCGGCTAGCTTCCAACAAGCAAAGTCAATTGGGGAACCAGGTTCGCTTCACAACTGTGGCAAAAATGTCCATCTCTGTCCTACAATTCCTCAAGATGTTAAGCAGCATTGTCCTGGCCCTCCTTGGAGATGGACCAGCGCTGCTGGCGGCAGCGGGGGTGGGAGAGAAAGGGGATGGTTCGGAGTGAGTGGTGGGTGACCGTGTATTTGCACAAACCTCCATTTGCACAAGCAGTGGGCGTGCAAAATGGAGCTTTATGTGTGCATGCACTAGCCCGCCACTCGGGCAAGTGGACCTGCATATGTGCACGCTTGCCCACCGCTTGCACGGCCCAGTTCCGAACGGGCTACTGCCCGGTATCAGGCCAGAGCCCAGGGATTGGGGACTGACCCCTGATTTAGAGCATATACAACATCTTATTTCCACAATTATAACTCTTCCGTGGGATCAGTAGGTACTTGGACTTTCTCTACTCTATGCATACATCTGAGAAAGCTAAAATGTCCAGGTTAGGAAAGGATTCAAACCATTTTTTTCTTTCTCTTTCTTTCTTTCTTTCTTTCTTTCTTTCTTTCTTTCTTTCTTTCTTTCTTTCTTTTCTTTCTCTGCCCATCTTACCATAGGGCAGTGACGGCTAACCTTTTCCGGACCGAGTGCCCAAAGCGCGCCCACGCCCGAACCCCCAAAATGCAATGGGTGCCCAGCCCCCACGTATGTGCCCCACCCCTGTGCATGCACACACTCCCCCCCACACACATGTTCCCATGCATGTGCACACAGCCTCCTGCACATGCCCCGCCCCAACACATGCACGGCAGAGACCCGAAAACCAGCTGGCCGGTGGGAGGGGCGCGCGCATGCTCAGTGGAGCTGAATTGGGGCGACGGCTCCTGTGCCATCAGAGAGGGCGCTGTGTGCCACCTCTGGCGTGCCATAGGTTCGCCATCGCGGCCATAGGGTATATCTGGGTGGCTTATAGTTACACCTAAGCTAAAATATAAAAACTTAAAATCAAACACTAAAGCCAAAGACACATGGGGTGTGCTGAGGCAGAGTGGGGAGGGGGAGGTGGGATCCCTTCTTACTCAATCAACCACCTCCAATACCACCTCTCTTGACAGATCTCTTCTGATGGGCACAGCCTGCTGGAAAAGCTTCCAGAAAGGATCAGCTTTGTGGTGCTTTCAAAAGACGAATCTCTCCTGGCAACAGGTTTGAGTGAATTTCCTGCTCCTTTATCCTGCATTGGTTAATAATGTCATTTAATAGCTGTATCGTATCAACAAAGTAGCTGGCAGAGGCTAATGCTAATCATCTAATCTCTGTAAGCCTAGGAGATTAGCTTTAATCATTTGACACTTGGCAAAAGCTAGCAAAAAAATTTGCCAGAGGGCCCATTTGGGATTTATTTATTTATTTATTTATTTGATTTGATTTCTATACCGCCCTACTCCCGAAGGACTCAGGGTGGTGCACAGCCAAACAATAAAACACATATATACAAAATTTAAAAGTAGAATAAAATCAAATTAAATAATTTTGGCCCCGACAAATTTAAAACCCCAAACTTTTAAAACCAATTTAAAATTGAATGTATAAAATACTAAAAGATATTTAAAAATTAAAAATCTTTTATAAAAGAGGGAGAAAATTAGGCCAGGCCCACCTGGTGAAATAGTAAGGTCTTTAAAGCGCGGCAGAAGGTGTGGAGATCCGGGATCCTCCGTATCTCTGGGGGGAGCTCGTTCCAGATAGATGGTGCCCCCACAGAGAAGGCTCTCCCCCTGGGGGCCACCAGTCGGCATTGTTTGGCTGACGGCACCCAGAGGAGCCCCTCTCTATGGGAACGTACCGGCCGGTGGGACGCTATTGGTGGTAGTAGGCGGTCCCGTAAGTACCCAGGTCCTAAGCCATGGAGCGCTTTAAAGATGGTAACCAAAACCTTGAAGCGCACCCGGAAGACCACCGGGAGCCAGTGCAGCTCGCGCAGGAGGGGTGTTACATGGGAACGCCATGTCGCTCCCATTACCACCTGCGCGGCCGTACTCTGCGCCAGTTGGAGCCTCCAGGTGCTCCTCAAGGGTAGCCCCATGTAGAGACCGTTGCAATAGTCCAGGCGGGAGGTGACAAGGGCATGAGTGACCGTGCGTAACAGTCCTGATCCAGAAAGGGACGCAACTGGCGAATCAGGCGAACCTGATGAAAAATCCTCCCGGTCACGGCTGTCAAGTGCTCTTCTAAAGACAGCCGTGAATCCAGGAGGACACCCAAGTTGCAAGCCCTCTCCGTGGGGGCCAATGATTCGCCCCCAATAGTCAGTGTTGGCGTCAACTGACTATATTGGGACGTCGGAAACCACAGCCACTCGGTCTTGGATGGGTTGAGCCTGAGCCTGTTCCTCCCCATCCAGATCCGTACGGCCTCCAGGCACCGGGACATCACTTCAAGGGCATCGTTGGGGTGATCCGGGGTGGAGATGTACAGCTGGGTGTCGTCAGCGTACTAATGGTACTCCACCCCGAAACCACGGATGATCTCGCCCAGCGGCTTCACATAAATGTTGAACAGGAGAGGCAAGAGGACAGACCCTTGCGGCACCCCACATATGAGCGGCCTCGGGGTCGACCTCTGTCCCCCTGTCAACACAGACTGCGACCGGTCAGAGAGAAAGGAGGAGAACCACCGCAACACAGTACCTCCCACCCCTAACACTTCCAACCGGTGCAGCATGATACCATGGTCGATGGTATCAAAAGCCGCTGAGAGATCTAACAGGACCAGGACAGAGGAGCACCCCCTGTCTCGAGCCCTGCAGAGATCATCAACCAACGCGACCAATGCCGTTTCCGGGATGTTCAACATATGTTGTCGTACTTGTTATTATTACTTAAAACTGTCTGCTACTAAATCATGTAGACTTCTTACAGTTTACAAAAGATAAAATGCAATGTTGGGACGTTTTTACAAAGTGATTTCTATAATGGCTGGATATCATAAAATATCCATTCACCAGAAGGGTCCCTTCGTGGTCTCTCACCATCCCAGCGCAGATGCCTTCTATATTCTAATCTAGTTAGCTTTGTCTTTGACCCTTTTTTTTTAGCAGTTTAGCATCTAAAATATACGTCTTATATTGAGACTGGAGGCATTCTGATCAATCAAGATGGTGCTAAATGCTGGTACTTTGCCTTATGCCAGCTTCTCATTTAATTTTGTAAATAAGAAGGAGGGAGGATGGTAGGGGCAAATTAAGGAGGGTATTGGGCATAGCCCTCTCATAGTCCACTTCCAAGATATAGCCTGTATGTGCATAAAGCCCTCCCTTACATCCAAAAAATGAAAAACCACCACACTCCTAAAACGATTGCTGGCCATTGTCTTGGCACAAGGGTGTCAAACACAAGGCCTGCAGATCAGATCCAGCCCGTGGGGTGCTTAGATCTGGCCACCCTGGAAACAGCAAAGGACTGGCCCGTGGTACCTCTGCCAGCGAAAACGGAGCTCATGAGGGATGATTGCAGGAGGCTGTCGCAGCCAAAGATGAAGCTTGAGAGCCCATTTTCGCTGACAAAGTGCTCGGGACACCACAGGTGCCCCTGACATGAATGACATCGAGCTGGTGGGTTTCCAAAAATTTTGCTACCAGTTCGGTGGGCGTGGCTAGGTGGGAGGGCATGTGACTGAGTGGGCATGGCCAACTTGATATCATTCACACCCACGCCCACTCAGTCACATGACACCCCCCCCCACTAGCCACGTCCACAGGAAAAGATAGGAAAATTTTTGGAATTTCCACCTATCTACCCCTGCCCTCCCTTCGCCAGTCACCCCCGTTTCCCTTGCTTTAGTGGCCCCAGCCCTAGCCCCACTTCCTCCCCCACCACCGCCTCTTTGTTCAGGCTGCTTACCTTCTGCAGCGGCTGGTTAAGAGTCTGGAAGGCAAGATGACCGGAGTTTTTGGCAGCCCCCAGCCAGCCGCCGCTGCTGGAAAGTGGCTGGCAAAGAAGCCTCCCCCATCCAGCCGCCGCACCCTCTTTAAGAGCCGCTTTGTGGCTGCGGTGGCGGCTGGCCGCAGGCCACTGAAAAATACCGGAGGTTGCGGAAAAAGCTGCTGCCATTACCGCCATGTTCATCATACATGCGCATCCCATTGGACCAGTGGTGGGTTGCTCCCGGTTCTGTCCGATTGTTTAGAACCGGTAGTAAAAGTGGCAGGAGGCTCCACCCACCTGCTCAGACATCATAATTGACAATCTGCGCATGTGCAGAAGCTTCTGCACCTGCCGTCCCATTGCGAACCGGTAGTAAAGGTAAGTAGAACCCACCCCTGCATTGGACTTGCAAGGCAATGGGATGCGCATGTGTGAAGAACATGGCAGCGATGAACATGGTGGGCGGGGTGAGCGAACGGCAACCGGGGGACCGTTTCGGGGAGGGGCAGCTAGACATCACTACCAGTTCAGCGACCTTGGCCAAATTTCCACCAATGGTTCGCGTGAACTGGTGCAAACCGGCTGAATACCACCTCTGGCCCACACCCACTCTGGCCACGCCTCCCGAGGTTAAACACAACCCTGATGTAGACCTCAATGAAATTGAGTTTGACGCCCCTGTCTTGGCAGGAGTGGCAAGTTATCTATTGTCTTGGCAGGAATGTGTGTCAATGTGGATGCATAAGCCATGGTTCAGTTAGGTTATTTGCCAACGCAATGAGCTTTTTGCACATCAGAGTGCCACAACAGAACCTGACATCTGTGTTCGTATTCAGTTCTTACGTGACCTGCATACTTGCATGCTTTTCGTGATGTCACCATCATGCCCGCATCATCATTTCAACATCATCACATTTATTATGGATGCCGCTATCTCATTTTGCATACTGCATTGTTCCAGGTTTTGGGCACCGTGTAAGAGTTTCCCTGGGCAATGTGACAGGATTCCATCAACTCCTGGCCTCAGATTTGCTGCATTCTGCTGAGGTTTGTGCAGCTGCTATTTCGGCAGACAATACCACCATCGTCACAAGTTCCCAGGACGAATGCATATGGGTAAGAGGCATAGGGTAATGTTGCAAAACAGGTGTGTTTCACATGTGACTAAGGCAAGGGCATTCTATGATGGGGGCAGGGGTGGGGGAGAGGAAACAAGCCAAATTGGTCGTTGTGTGGTTGAAGCCACGTGTCATGCACAGGATGGACGCAAAAAGAGCTGAAGTTTCACTCATACAGTCACAGCAATGTATGGGGATTAGTTTAGTTGTAGCTAAGATTAGTTCAGGATTTATTAGAGCAATTTTCATAGCTCAAAAGGATAGAAAACTATGTTACTACTTGTCAGCAGTTAGAGATGAGGGAAGATTTAGGGGCTTCCAAGAAAGCTGGCTTGGGAGTCACACGTTCTACAACAGAGTTTCTCAACCTTAAGACACATTCAGAATAACAGAGTTGGAAGGGACTATAAATTTTCTAATCCAACCCCCTGCTCAAGCAGGAAACCCTATACCAAAAACTATGTTGGACCAGGCTAAGACCCAAATATTCCAATATTGTTTCTTACAATGACCAGCCTCTGAAGGGTTGCTGATGGAAGATTTGCAGAACTATGCTGATTCTCCTTCAGCAATGATTGCTCCTCCATAGGCCTACTTATTTTTGCAGAGCTTACCATTACTACGATCTGCCTGCCATAAATAATGATCTGAATGGGTGCATAATTTTCTGTATTTCCCCTGAGTGTAACTGATCAGCAAAGTCTGTTGAGGGGTATCGATTTTTACCATTTAAGCAATAGTAAATCACTTGGCAGCAATTGCAGAAAGGTAACCAGAAGCTTAAAAAATTGGACAAGCTGCATTCACAATACTCTATGAAACACATGATAAGCACTTCCCATTGTTCCAAGAAGTAGCACCCAGAACAGAACAGAACAGAATCTGGAAGGGACCTTGGAGGTCTTCTAGTCCAGCCCTTTGCTCAAGCAGGAGAATCAGGGGTGAAATCCAGCAGGTTCTGACAGGTTCTGGAGAACCAGTAGTGGAAATTTTGAGCAGTTCAGAGAACCAGTAGTGGAAATTTTGAGTAGTTTGGAGAACCGGCAAATACCACCTCTGGCTGGCCCCAGACTGGGGTGGGAATGGAGATTTTGCAGTATTCTTCCCCTGGAGTGGGGTGGGAACAGAGATTTTGCAGTATCCTTCCCCTGTCATGCCCACTAAGCCACGCCCACCAAGTCACACCACGCCCACCAAGCTACGCCCACAGAACCGATAGTAAAAAATATGGATTTCACCACTGAGGAGAACCTATACCATATACATATAGACTTCAACTCCTGCGTTGCCCAGCCAGTTGCTAAAGTCCACATGTCTTAAAATTGCCAAGTTTGGGAAACACTGTTCTAGAAGACAGGTTGTTTATCACCACTCTAGAAGTATTTTTGTTTTAACTGGGAAAAACTTTTAAATAAACGCATAGGATCATGTTATCAAGTATAGCGATGAAGTTTCACTACTCTTGGGCTGAAAAATCAGGGCACTTTTCTAGCATCTGAGATCCGAATCTTTATCTCTGGTTCTTAGCTCCTAAACCTGTTTTGCTCAATGAGCCCCACCATGAAATGAAATTGTCCTTAGTATGCTTCTTCTTCTACCTAGGTCTGGTGTCTAGCCAAACAGGGTTTGCTGACAGATGTTTTGACTGATACAGGGATGCCTTCTACACACCTGGCTCTCTGGGACGTTACCCTGGTATCGGCCTCTTGCCACGCATCTTACCTCAGAGTCTGGGACCTCAGCTGTTATCGCAAGCACAAACTACTCCCACCTTGTATGGCAAGCAAGAGCTGCATCAGGCTTTCCCACAATGCCAAATACATTTATTTTCCCCAAGCTTATTATAGCTCTAGTGTTGTCATTTGGGACACAGAGGCAGGTAAGTGATATCCCTGCCAAAAAGTTTAGCAGAGAAACTTTGGGTCAAATACTCCAGAACAGAAGGAGAGAAATTTGGAGTTTGGAGAGCATGTCAAGGACATTCTGGCAAAAAAGCTGTAGTAGAGAGTTTCGACATTCACAAAGTGACTTACCAGAAAGCAGATTGATTAGCATCTCCAAGGTCTGTGTCTCTCCCTTTCCACTGTTGACAATGTCTTCATTTAAAGTGATGGGATATGGAGCACACCCACCTACCAGACTGAGCCAAAGGGGCAGAGACAACTGTAGATAGCCCTGTAATTGTAAATATGACCCCTCTGTTAGCAATTGAAATAACACTTAGACGTTAACCTTTCATAATGTTTCATAGCCCTCTCCAAGAGGTTTACAGAGTCAGCATATTGGCCCCAACAATCTGGCTCCACATTTTACCAACTTTAGAAGGATGTAAGGCTGAGTCAACCTTGATCCGGTCAGGATTGAACTCCTGGAGATGAGCAGAGTTAGCCTGCAATACTGCATTCTAACCACTGTGCCACCACGGCTCTGATAGCCAGACTTCCTATCTTCCATAGATAATAGTTCAGCAGGTTTGGGGTTTTTTTTCTGAGAATGCTATGCTGCCTATGAGAAAAGTATGCACATCTATACACACATATTTATTTATTTATTTATTTATTTATTTATTAAATTTATATACCGCCCTATTCCTAAGGGACTCAGGGCGGTGAACAGCGAACGATAAAAATACATTTAATACATCCCAGTTTAAAATAAAATCAAAAAAGCAATATAAAGGGAAAGTTAGGCCAGGCCGGCCTGCTGAAACAGGAATGTTTTGAGGGCACGGCGGAAAGTGCGCAGATCCGGAATCTTCTGTATCTCTGGGGGGAGCTCGTTCACACATACGCACATGCTTTTCTCTCCCGTCCTCCATATTCCTGTGGAATAGATTTGAAACATGAGTTTTTTCCCCCCTCTCTTTGTGATTTGTTCCATGAGGACCTAAGAACTTTGCTTAGGGCAGGGGTGGGCAACTATGGCCCTTTTATGACTTGTGCACTTCAACTCCCAGAATTCCAGAGCCAGCCATGTTAACTCAGGAATTCTGGGAATTGAAGTCCACAAGTCAAAAAAGGGCCATAGTTGCTCACCTCTGTTTTAGGGCAATCTAATCCCCCATTTTGCCCTGAGACTAACTAGCTATCAAAAACCTGGTCATTCAGGCAATACAGTTGTACTGCCTGCCTTGTGTATCCCAGAAAATGATATTGAGATAGTGTCTGGTCTCCAATGTAGAGACAAAAATGGCTAGCAGAATTATACCCTGTTTCCCCCAAAATAAGACATCTCCTGATAATAAGCCCAATCGGGCTTTTGAATGCATGGCAATAAGGCCAAGTGCTTATTTCAGGGTTCAAAAAAATATAAGACATTGTCTTATTTTTGGGGAAACACGGTACTCAGCCATGACAAGCAAAGCCAACAGGGGAAGCTGGATTTTCCTAATGACTGCATGATTCACTTAACAAGTGATTTTCTTAACAACCATGGCAAAAAAAAAAAAAAAAAGGCTGTAAAATTGGGCACAACTCACTTAAACAACCATCTTGCTTAGCAATAGAAATTCCAGTTCCAAATGCGGTCGAGAAGTACCTACAACGGGAGGAGTCGGCAGTGCTTGTTGACATTTGTCTCCCACCAGGAAAGGAGCAGGATAAATTGGATGCATCGGCTCCAGTCCAGTGTCTGGAAGTGGCTGAGCAGAAGAATCTTCTCTTTGTGGGACTGGTTTCTGGAACGGTGCTGGTGATTCCCTTGGATTCCAGGCAAGATGTTGGTTGCATCCCTCCAGCAGAGAACCAAAAACCTATCTGCAACTTGGCACTCACTCAGAATGAAGACCAGCTGGCAGTTGCCTCTGATGATCTTGTGCAGGTTCTGGATCTGCATCAGGAAGAAACGGGTCTCTCGATTGACCGGCCGGCTTACACCTTTTACACACAGATCCCTGGCGCAACAATTTCTAACGTGGCTCTTCTGTCTGGATACCGGGTGCTCTATGGAATGACTAACGGGGAGCTCTTCATGTACTATTGCTTGGAAGCCCATGTGTTCCCGCTAGAAGCTCATGGGAATTGCATCACCTGCCTGACGACCAGCCATGGAGAGAAATGGCTGCTGAGTGGTTCAGAAGATTCACTGCTGTGTCTCTGGGATGTTCAGCTCTGCTCCTGGGAGCACCAGATGTTTTTCCAGAAGGTAGAATTTCTGCTCTTGCACAAAGTTGATATGTCCAGTTAGAATGTAGAACTGGCGTTAGAGTAGAGATGGAAGGTGATCCTGAGGGAACGGAGGAGCATTAACATCAGAAGACTTCAGAACAGCTGCCACAATGGGGAATTAAAACATTACCATTTCCTCAGATCTCAATCTCAGTACATGAAGCTTTTCGCAGTAATTGGCAGCACTTCACTGATCTTGAAAAAGCTAAACAGACTCAGCTCTAGTTAATACTTGTACGGGAGAGTCCCAGGAAATTCCTGAGATAGGAATATTATAAAATATAATCTCTAGAACAGGGGGGTCAAACTTGAGTTCATTGAGGGCCGCATCAGGTCGTGCTTTACCTTGGGAGGGCCGGGGGGCGCGTGGCCAAGGAGCATGGCCAGCTTAATGTCACTCATGTCGGGGGAACCTGTGGTGGCCCAAGTGCTCTGCCAGAGAAAATGGGCTCCTAAACTCTGTTTTCACCTGCGACAGCCTCCAGCAACCCTCTGCTAGCAAAAACAGAGCTCATGAGGGTCACCCCCAAAAACTCCGTTTTTGCTGGCAGAGGCACCACAGGCCGGTCCTTCACTGTTTCCAGGGTGGCCCCGCAGGCCAGATCTAAGCACTTTGCAGGACGGATGTGACCCACGGGCATTGAGTTTGACTCCCTTGCTCTAGAAGAAGGAAATTATAACTCTTATCTGTACTATGCCAAGAAAGCAATTTTGTATCTATTTTATCACAAGAAATTAAGTGTGATTGAAAGAGAGCTTATTATTAAATTGACCTTGGTGCCCTCTTTATTTAGCTATATTCTCCTGCCTGTTAATTCATAATTTTCATTCTAGAGATAACTTGCTTCCAGAAAAGAGGCAGGTTAGCTATGGCTAGTTTGTTTGTGTGGTCTGTGGAGATGGCACTCCTTGAGTGGAAGGACTTGGACAGAATCTATTTTAAAGGCAGAGACTACTGGGGATAGATGGTCGCATAGATATCCAGCTTTCAAGCAATTGTTTTAGCGATGGATAATCATTCAAATCTGACTGCACTGAAGAGAAATTCTAGAAAAATATAATTTCCTTCTGTATGCCATCACTCCAACAGTGGCTTTTATGTTTATCTCCAGAGACTCACCTCAGCAAGAGTATTTGTCTCCTGTTTGCCCTCCTCCTGATCTGTGTCTTGCATGTTGTTTTCCTGTTTGTTTTCCGGTTGAATTGAACTACTTTCCCAAAATATTGTTTGTTCCTTCTTCCCAGGAAGATTCCTTTTCCCGTGGCATTTTCTGTGCATGTTTTTCAAAGGATGACCAGTACCTGTTCATCAGCAATTTGGATCAGTGTGTTACAGTGTGGGATGTCTCACGGGGTGAGCAATTTGATATTTTTAGGAATCTGCAACTTTGGACACGGTTGCCTTATAAGGTAGCAATCTCAAAGCAAAGCTTGTCATAAAGTTGGGGGAATAAACAAAGGTGTTTTCCCCTCCTTCAAATGTGTGGTAGGATGTTGAAGCAGGTGTGGGGCAGGGAGGGTAAAAAATTCAAGATAGTAGCTCCAACTATGTGATCGAAGCTGCTATCTCAATCCCTCCTGCTGACACCCTGTGGGGTGGAAAAAATGTTTGAATGTAATTGGAGTTCCTTGTTGTGACACTGGCATGTTCCCATTTTCCACAGGGACCCTTTTAGCAGTTCAGTTTGTGCATGCAAAAATTACCAGGATGATGTCAACAGCTGAAGGCTTTGTTGCAACAACACAACTTGGCTACCTCATGCGGGAGAGATTCCGCTGCCCGCAGGCCATCAACTTTCACCATGATTTGCTCAGCAGTGTTAAAGCAACGTACACAGTGAAATCTCGGCCAAAAGAGAGCCAGGATCCAGGAGAGATTCAGGGCAATCTAAGGAACTCTCAGAGCTGTACCAACAAGCTATCACAAATTTGTAGGATTGTGTGAAGTAATGACAAAGAGTGACAAAGAATGACTCAAATATCTACCTTGTCATCCACAAGTGAATTTCACTTGGTTGTTTCCTCACTTCGATTATTTATTTATTATTCTGCCTTTACTATTGCTTATAAATAACTCAAGGCAGCAAACCTACCTAATACTCCTCCGTCCTCCTATTTGCCCCACAAAACAACCCTGTGAGGTGGGTTGGGCTGAGACTGGCTCAAAGTCACCCAGCCTATCTTTCATGCCTAAAGCGGGACTAGAACTCATGGTCTTCTGGTTCCTAGGCCAGCACCTTAACCACTAGTCCAAACTGCTTCTTCTTATTTCCTTATTATGACTGAACTTTGAGTTCTGGAAAAGAATGACTACCTAATGTAGGAGACAACCATCTTTTAGTGGTGGAAGGCTGCACTTAACATTTGGGGGAGGTTACATAATGCAAAGTGATAGGCTATTTCTTCTTATTTTTCCTGCTGGGATTTGAAAGTATTGTATGAGTTTAATAGAAGAATGAGGACCTCCCCACAATGGAGGAATGGATTGTGACCATGTCAGAATTTTCAGAAATGGCAAAACTCTCCTGCTTTGTCAGAGAAAAAAACAACAACAAAAACTTTTTTTGAAAGCCTGGAAACTTTATATGGGCTTTTGTCTGAAAGAAGAAATAAATGACACGATGATTTATGGATTTCAAGATTTAAGAAAGGTGTGGATTAAAAGAAAGACTTATATAATAACTAAAATAGAGGAGGGGTAATAAATTGTAATTATCTATTGAAAGTTAGAAGTCATTTTGAGTTTCTTTTTTGTACTTTTTTGTTTCTTTTTATTCTAGGGGGAAAAATCATAATATGAAGAAGTATGAGTTTATAGGATTTATTTTTTTCTTACAAGCCTATTTTAAGTTTTCATTACAAATGTTTTCAGCTCCTTAGCCCAAAACAGCAGGAAACAGGTTTATTGGTTTCCAGCAATGGTAGAAGGCCATTTCAGGTGCTGCAGGAAAGATTAGGGCTGGTTGATTCTCTGTATTCCAGACTGCCTAACTCCATCCATGCTGGACATTCACTCTCTGACCATTCCTTTCTTAAGGTAGGTAGCTGAATGTTTGAAAGACTCATCAGGATTATACGTGTACAAAATTATTTCATAATCACTGGATTTTTTTAATGAATGACATCTTCTAATTAAGAGAAATGATGGAGTTCAAAAGAGCAGTTTACAAATGAAAATGTTGCAGAACTCAAAATGGGTTTAAAATGCGTATGTGTTTGTAAATAAATCAAATATTACAAAATAAGTATGTATGCCCTATTCTTTTCTTTACAAAGGAACAAAGACCTCTAGAAATCCTATCTCAGATATTTGCTAAATTGTAAAACTGTATTAATCTTAGACTCACAATCACAATTGCACCAGAATTTCTATTGCTAACCAAGACAACTGCTAAGTGAATTGCGCCTGATTTTCCAACCTTTTTTGCTCTGATATTTCAGCAAATCACTTCATTTGTTAAGTGATTCCTGCAGTTCAGTGGTGGGTTTCAAAATTTTTTACTACCGGTTCTGTGGGTGTGGCTTGGTGGGCGTGGCACATCTTGGTGGCGTGGCAGGGGAAAGATACTGTAAAATCTCCATTCTCTCCCCAATCCAGGGGAAGGTTACTGCAAAATCTCCATTTCCTCCCGATCAACTGGGACTTGGGAGGCAGAGAATAGATGGGGGCAGGGCCAGTCAGAATTTTTACTACCGGTTCTCCGAACTACTCAAAAGTTCCGCTACCGGTTCTCCAGAACTGGTCAGAATCTGCTGAAACCCACCTCTGCTGCGGTTGTCAAGTGAATCCATCTTCCCCTACTGACTTTGCTTGTTGGAGGTCAAATGGGAACGTCACAAATGGGGATCACATGATCCAAAGATACTGCAACCATTATACATATATGCATGCTGGTTGCCAAGCACCTGATTGTAAGTCGAGGACTATATGTATTATGTAGAGTTGCTCATACTCTAACACTTATCACAGTGTACAAATTTTTTTGTTTCTTCATGAATAATCAATTCCCAATTTCAGGATGGAAATACTGGTGCTATGAAATTTATATTAGAATTCTCTGTTCGGTTATGTATGATAGGAGATGTAAAACTGGCTTACTCAGTACAGGCAGTCCTCAATTTACAAACATTCATTTACTGATCATTCAAAGTTATAATGGCACTGAAAAAAGTGACTTACAATTGGTCCTTACACTTACAACTGTTGCAGCATCCCCATGGTCATATTGTAGGAAGTTAGTACCCACCTCTTCTGGAAGAGTGAAATATTTTAGGAAATATGAAAAAGACAGAATATTATATTTCCCTGGATGAGAAATGGATAAGCATGTTTTGAAGCAGCTCCCATCTTCCTGCCCCCACCCTTTTTCAATAGGCCATTAAGGCTTGGGCCAGTCTATTCTACATAACAAAGATCTACCTCCTTCAGGCAGAGCCATAGTAGGAATTGCCAAAGATCTAACAAAGATAGGATTAGCCCTCTACACAATAGCAGCAGAAACTCACCACATGTGACCTGGGAAGCATGTGACCTGGGAAGCACATGTGACCATCAGCCAGCTAGCTTAGACCCCCACCCCCTGGGAATCTGACAACCAATCAGGATACTCTTTCTGGGCCCCAGGAAGTTCAAAGCCAGAGAGAGCATAAAAACCCGATGATTTACTGTATCTGCCTTTTTCTATTCAGGAACTCAAGCCATGTGATCCTGTTCACCATTAAACCATCTTTCCAAGCAGTCTCCATGTTTCCAGTGTCTTTTTCCCCACTTGGAGCAGAACCCAGAAGGAGATTTCTTCCAACAATTTGATCAAAATTCAGGTATTTGGCAACCAGCATGTGTTTACAATGCTTTAGTGTCTTATTTGTGTCATGGGATCATCAACTGCAATCTTTCCAGCCCACTTCTGACAAGCAAAGTCAATGGGGGAAGCTGCATTTGCTTAACATCTATGTGATTCACTTAATAGCAACAGGAAAGTTTATAAGATTGACTGCAAATCATTTAGCAACTGCCTTGCTTAGCAATGGAAATGCTGGTTCCAATTGTGGTCATACATTGAGGACTACATCAGGGGTGGGTTCCACTTACCTTTACTACCGGTTTGCAACGGGAGCTCCCGCACTTGTCAGTGATGATGTTGGGGGTGGGTGGGCGGAGGGAGCAACCCACCACTGGACTACATGTAAAATCTCTGAAATATCCTGTCCAAACCTTGATGTACCTTCCAATTTCTTCCTGAATCTATCCCTAATGTTAGGCCAGTTCTTACACTCCGACACTTTTGGTAGGGGTGGGAGGAGCTGTTTGTGATGAATGGAAAAAATCTGTAGGTATCTCTTCTAGAGGCCCTGCATTTCAAGCTACAAAGCTACTTTACATCCTACAACAGGGCTTGGCAACTTTAAGCCTGGCAGACTTCAACTCCCAGAAAGCAAAGCTGGGTAGGGAATTCTGGGAGTTGAAGTCCGCCAGGCTTAAAGTTGCCAAGTTGGAGACCCCTGTTCTACAACTCACATTCCCCTAAATAATTTGTTTTAATAATAATAATAATAATAATAATAATAATAATAATAATAATAATAATAATAATAATAATCTGTAAAAATGTACATAAATGCACAAGTGTAAAGCAGAACTGACTTCTACTTTTGGAACACAACTGCAATCATCTAACTAATATAATCTTGCTTAATCCCAGCAATTTTAAGATGTGTGGACTTCAATTCCCAGAATTCCCCAGTCTGCAATTCTGGGAGTTGAAGTCCACCCATCTTAAAGCTGCCAAGGTTGAGAAACAATGATATGGAAGCAGCATCATGCCATGATAAAAACAACTCCCATCCCTTTTGTATGTGAGTGCAAGGTCAAGTCACAATATATTTACAAGGGGGCAAAACTTGAGATGCAAAGCTGCTTATAGTCATGCGACTTCCACTTTCACCATTCCCACCCACCTGTCAATTGTTAGGGTGCTTTCGATCCACTCATGCAAAACAGTCATTCAAAGACTGGGGCAAGTGAGTCCCTAACCTTGCTTTGCCTCTCCCACAATTAGACCCACCAGCTGATTTTGACAAGCAACAGCAGTGGGAAACCATGCTGGGAGAACCCGCCATTCCCTTGTTTTTCTTGCACACAATCAACAGGGGCACCGCCATTGGACGGCATCCTGCCTGCGGCAGAATAGGGACCAGCCCTGGAGCAAACCAGGCAATTTTAGACAGTGTCCATTTTCTGCGGTTTTAAGAATTGGCGGATAGTACTTTTTAAATGACCCTGGGCGACTAATGCCAATTCTGCAATGTTAACTCTTTGCGCGCTGAAATGAAGCTGAGCCCCGAGGGCTTTACGTCCCAATCCCTGCATCTAATAAGAGTGAGCAATTGGGATTCATTGTTTAGGAGGTCCACCGTCCACGCCCCCTTCTTCTTTGGGTGTGTCACTGTAGCCTTTCTTCCATTTCTCCTCCTTGATCTTGACTCCTTCCCGTTTTTTTCCCCCCTTTCTCCATTTCCCAGGATACAATTCTCTGCACGTAGCAGTATCTCCCTTCGCCTGGTTGTTGGCTGTGATATTCTTACTTTGGCGACTCATTTAAGGTTTTGTGCTGTGCTAAGAAACGTCGGGCGCTTGAGAAAAAAGGAGAAAAACCAATAACTGGGAATATGATCACTATCGATTATTCTCAGTTTCCGATTTATTATCTCCCTCCCCCCCCTCATTCCTTTCTATATAAAATAAGAACTATGAACCATTGAGCGCCTATATGGCAAAGCACCAGCATTTATTCTTAAAGACACCCATCTCTCTTCTCCGCTCTCTATGGTTTTCCTCTTATTCTAAAGAGACACTTTTCCGCTGAGATCGTTCCCTTTCCTTTCCGGCGCCTCCCTCGACCCCCGTCCCGAAGGTTCCGGCCGCTTCCTCCTAGAGTCCGGGGGAACGTGCGCACTGACGCAAGGCGCAGGCTTGCTTCGGGCGCGCCGCTGCGGCTGACGGAAGGGGGCGGAAGAGTCGCCGCCGCCGCTGCTGCTGCCGCCGCCGCCGCCGCCGCCGCCGCCGCCGCGGGAGCCCCAACATGGCGGCGGGGGGAGGGGGAGGAGGCGGCCGGGGGAGCAGCAGCGGAGCGAAGATGGGGGGCAGGACTGGGGGGACCGGAGGAGGAGGAGGAGGAGGAGGGGGCGCGGTGGCGGCGCCTGCTCCCGAAAAGCTCCCAGTCCACGTAAGTCTGAAGGGGGCGGGGGAGAGAAAGGGGGCGCCTCCCCATGGATTGACCTTTTATCTCTGCCTCACCTGCCCAGAACTTGGGGGTCCCCTCCCTCTGCTGCTCCCTCCCCGGTGGGTGCTGGTGGGATGGGCTGCTTGCAAAGCTTGAGCCCCCTTTGCATAAGGTTTAGAGGATCTTCTTTCTCGCCAGCCCCGACCCCGCTTCTCTTTGCATTGTCAGTGTTAAAAGGCAAAGATGCGTGGAAGCCCCGCTGCCTCCTTCCATCGCCTTCCTTTTTTCTTTCTTTCTTTCTTTCTTTCTTTCTTTCTTTCTTTCTTTCTTTCTTTCTTCCTTCCTTTCTTCCTTTCTTCCTTCCTTCCTTCCTTCCTTCCTTCCTTCCTTCCTTCCTTTCTTTCTTTCTTTCTAGGAGTATTTTCCTTACTTTGTGAGCTGTCAAGTAAAAACAAAAAGTTTTTTTTTAAAAAAAAAAAAGTGGGCTGGCACCTTTAATTTAAAATGGCTAAGTGCCACGTGTTTTGATGGTTTTTCGTTTTTATTTCATTTGTCATCAGTTACTGTATTTGAAGGGGCAGGTCAAAATGCATTATTTTGCATCCTTTTTTAAAAATTTTATTTTATAACAGGGTTGAGGTTCTGTTTCATACTGATGTGGACAATGTGTCTTTTTGTCACTGTAAAGCCATACTGGAGGAGGCTCCTTGGTGTAAAAAAAAAAAAAAAAAAGCTGGCTCTGCACAGAATCCGAACCAAACATGAAAGGAAGCATCAGGACTGCCATTGAACTTTCATGGCATAAAAATGCAGATAGCGAAATTGCAGCTGCAGAAGCAAAAAGAATGGTTAAATAATGGAAATTGTCAAATAATCTATTTTTTCTTAGAAACGTTCTTTGGGCAGTAAATTGCATGAGCGGATGCTGATTAATTTCTAGGAAGTATAGTTTATTATTACAATCTCGTTCTGAATGTGTGGCACCAAAAAATAACAATGGCCAATTTAACATTTTGCTCTAGTGCTTTTATGGTAAATGAAAAATAGTCTTGAATTGGGGAGCAGTAAGGCTGAATGTTGTGTTCTTCCCTCCATCGTATTACCTAAACCCAGACTGGTTTGTGAGATATGGCGCATCCGTTCGCCTTTCCAAAACATAGATTGCTCCATCAATTCTGTTGCGGCTAATGCTATATCTTAGCATCTCATAGAGATGGGAGTACAAGAGACGAGCTCTGCACACCTTTCCCTTTTTTCACACCAGGCACATAGAGCCACACCAGCTTCCACTTTCTATGACAATACTCTTCTGGCATTTTCTGTCTTTTAAAACAACTCCCCTCTTCACAGTTCTGTTGAGGAAAAATGGCTGAGATTCCCCTCCCAACTCCATAGCAGTGCTAGACAGCTCCGTGCTGTTCAGATGTTTGGTACTTCTGCTGCTGTCAGCCACACTCAGATTTTCTTATCATTTCAGCATCAATTATAAAGCTGGCATCATTCATAAAGCATAATTCATACAGCGAAAAAATCCTAATTGATTAAGTGTAAAGACAATTATAGCTATCTGCGGCATCCATCTAAAGTTACTAATATGGTTATATTAACCATATTAATACAGTTAAAAACAATGTAAGTTTACCTTAAACCTACAACTTAGCCAAAAATCCAGAAGGTTGAATAAATATTTATTTTTTTAAACTATAAAGGGAAGCAAGTTAAATATAACGATTTGAGTGTTAACATGATAGAATACTTCCAGTAGGAGGAAAAAAGTGCATATTTTTCTCTTCTGGGCCTAGTGCAATTATCAATAGTCTGGTGCAGTATTTTTCTCCTTATTACAATATAAAAGGGGCAAGGGAGAAGGTCATATTTGATGTACTCCACCTATTCCTGCCACTATAGCAAAATGCTGGACTCCAATGATTGCAGAATCTGTCCTTCAGATTAGGAAGAGAACGGATAGGTACTGTTTAAACATTTAAACTGGTGAATCCCTTTCTTAATGTATACTGGAGATACCGATCACTTGTATGAAAAGAATTAGCTATAGTGAATGTCAAAGGATTAGGATAGTTACCACCTCATGCGTCTGCGTTATACAGATAGTCCTCAGCCTACAACAATTCGTTTAGTGACTGTTCGAAGTTAGAATAGCATTGGAAAAAGTGACTTATGACCATTTTTCACACTTATGACGGTTGCAGCATCCCCATCGTCACATGGTCAAAATTCAGATTCTTGGCAACTGACTCCTATGTATGACGGTTGCAGTGTCCCAGGGTCATGTGATCTCCTTTTGCTGCCACCAAAGTCAATGGGGAAGCCAGATTCACTTAACTGTGTTACTAAATTAACAACCGCAGTGATTCAATTAACAGCTGTGGCAAGAAAGAACATAAAACGTGGCAAAAGTCACTTAACAACTGTCTTACTTAGCAACAAAATTGTTGGGCTCTATTGTGGTCGTAAGTCAAGGACTACCTGTATGTCTGCATCCCCAAGCGAGTTCTTTGAGCCAGTTTGGAGCAAGATTTTTGATGGTGTGAGTGCATCTTCTCTGGGAGTGACTTTAGACTGTACATGGGCTCCTGTACATTTATGAATTGGCTTCTATTAGTCTCCTCTCTTATAAAACAAAAGTGCTTGGCAGCAGAGTTGGCGCTCTTTGTGATAATAAAATACTGATTAATGGTTGGCGACCCTGAGGTAGAGCAGTAGACCATCTTGAAACGCAAGAACAATTGTTGGATGTATTGACAGATAGCCCAGAAAAAAATAATCTTTTGGCAGTGCCCATAAAACAAACCAATTCCATGTGCCAGTGCATTTGGTGACCCATGCCCGCTTTGTTAAGCAAACAAATCATGATACAGTGCCTCATCCACAAAGTCTGGTGCTGCCCAAAAATTGCCTCATGCAATTTTTTTTCCAGCGTGCCCTGTGAGAAACTAAATATAATCTATCTGGCCTTTAGTACTGGCAAGGAAATCTGAATTTTTAAAAATCCATCTTGAATGCAAAATGGAGGTTTTTTTTTCTGGCTGTGAATTTTGGATGTTTCTAGGGCCTGAAAACTGGTGGCATTGTTTTGCTTTTTGCATATCCCTCCCTTAGCATGGTATGGAACCAGTTTAGAAAGAAAAATTACCTGCTCTTCATGATATTTCTTCCCTTTTGTGTGTATGTGTCTGTGTGTGTGAGAAAGAGATCTTTCAATATCTCTTGTGATTTCTTGCAGGTAGAAGATGCTCTCTCTTACCTGGATCAAGTGAAGATCCGTTTTGGTAGTGATCCTGCCACCTATAACGGTTTCTTAGAAATCATGAAGGAGTTTAAGAGCCAGAGGTAATGTGAACCACGGAGAATCCATCCACTGCTTCCCTCCTTTTATTGGTTTGACCAGTCTCTTCTCCTGCATCCATTCTCCTTTGCCTGATTTAAGCACCCACCTGTTCTTCATTATCTTGTCTTGCATCCAGCATTGACACTCCAGGCGTCATCAGACGTGTCTCTCAGTTGTTCCATGAACACCCGGACCTCATCATTGGCTTCAACGCTTTCTTGCCCCTGGGTTACCGAATAGAGATTCCAAAGAATGGGAAGCTGAACGTTCAGTCGCCTCTCACTGGCCAGGTACGAAGAGCTTTATTGTGTTTTAATATTGTTCCTATTCTGGTATATGCAGCTGACAATATGAGGCAGCTGGATCTTTTTTCACTTAGCTTTTCACAGCCTTTTTTTTTTTTTTTTGATCCTTGGACCATTGTGGCGGTGTGGCTTTGATTCCGCCTCTCCCTGGGACCACAAGAGCACCCACAAACAGTGATGAAGCCCTTCCTCTTCCCAGCAGAGCTGCTTCATTGCATAGGTCCAGGAGAGCACAGTAGCAGTCCAGCTTTCCTTGAAAAGAATACAAGTAGCACGAGAGAGTCAATGAGAGCTGGCATTAGAGGTCCGAGTACCACAGTTGCTCTTTCTTTTGAGAAGTGAGGGCAATATTGATGGCATTATGCTAATGCAGAGGTGTCAATTCAAGGCCGCATCCAGCCCATGCAGTGCTTAGATCTGACCTGTGGGGCCGCTCTGGAAACAGCGAAGGACCAGCCTACGGTGCCTCTGCCAGCAAAAATAAAGCTCCGTTTTTGCTGGAAGAGGGCTGCAGCTGTCCGTCGCAGTCAAAAACAGACGTCGATCTGGCCCATCCTGGCCAGGCCCACCCCCCACCCCCACCCCGGCCCCCTAAGGTCAAACACAACCCTGATGCAGCCCTCAATGAAATTGAGTTTGACACCCCTGTGCTAAAGGATCGCTCAAGTATTGCCATCCAGAGTAGATCTGTACATACTACAATGGGCAGAGAATCTCTTTTGCATACCCACGTTGGAAGTGTTTCTGTTTAAAAGGAATTTGGGGGTGTGGGGTGCAGGGATAACGCCCTTTCTGTTTTTTGAGTTGCTGGAAAGCCTCTAAAAAAAATCACATAATCGCTTACTCTAATATCAGATTAATTGCAGCGAACCCAGGGACCTTCCTTGGATTTCATCTTCCATCATCCAAGCTAGCCATGGTTAGTGAAGTCCAACGTTATTGGTATTTCTGAAAAGAAAGTTTCTTGCATTGTAAATCCAAGCAATTCAAACCATTTGCTACATTCCGACCCCCTGTTATGAATCGGATCCTGAGACGACAACGTTCTGTCTGTGTGTTGAAAGATAACGGGCAGGGGTACCTGTAGGCCTCGTGTCTACATTTACCAAGGGAATGACTCTTAGAATTTATTCTGATTTAATTAATTCCTCACACAATGACTTGCATTTCCCCAGATATCCCTGGAGCCAGTTCAGAATCCTCTCTCTGGCAGCAGTCTAATGTTGCACTACTGCCAGGAGAACACCCACAATCATGGAGACTGTCCAGAGGATTTCCGCCAGCAGCAACAGCCATGCAAGGATGATAAAGTTCAGATGCCCCTGGAATCCGATTCAGTGGAGTTCAACAATGCCATAAGTTATGTGAATAAAATCAAGACCCGATTTCTTGATCACCCTGAAATCTATCGTTCCTTCTTGGAGATCCTTCACACATACCAGGTAAAGGCGGATGCCCCCCCTCCCCTCTCCCACAAGTCCGGAAAGCAGTAGTGGATAGCGGGTGGGGTCTTATCTTTGCACACATGCAGTCTTCCTCCTATTTCTCAAACACAGAAGCTGAATCCTTATTGCACCTGACCAGGGTAAAATCAGATAGAGTAATTTTGTGGAAACCCAGCCACTGTCCTAAGCGTATTGTGCAGAAACCATTATATTTATTTATTTATTTATTTATTTTATTAAATTTTTATATCGCCCTTCTCCTGCTGGGCTCTGGGCGGTGAACAGCCAAGAATAAAAAACATCCAATATAAAATTTAAAATTATTAAAAGAATTAAACAAATTTTGGCCCAGATTTAAAACATCCCAACTAAAATCCGTTACAATTAAAATATCTAAGGGGGAGGGTTACGCCAGCCCAGCTTGGTGAAATAGAAAAGTTTTGAGGGCATGGCGAAAAGCACAGAGATCTGATATCCTACGTATCTCCGGGGGCAGATCGTTCCAGAGGGCAGGTGCTGCCACAGAGAAGGCCCTCCCCCTGGGGGTCGCCAGCCGACATTGCCTGGCTGACGGCACCCTGAGGAGTCCCTCTCTGTGGGAGCGAACTGGCCAGTGGGAGGCTATCGATGGCAGAAGGTGGTCCCGTAAGTACCCAGGCCCTGTGCCATGGAGGGCTTTAAAGGTGGTAACCAACACCTTGAAGCGCACCCGGAAGACCACCGGGAGCCAATGCAGCTCGCGCAGGAGGGGTGTCACATGGGAGCGGCCATAATCCCCCACGCGGCCACATTCTGCACCAGTTGGAGCCTCAGGTTGCTCCTCAAGGGGAGCCCCATGTAGAGAGCATTGCAGTAGTCCAGGCGGGAAGTGACAAGAGCCTGAGTGACTGTGCGTAAGTAATATTGTTTGTTGTTTGGATGTATGTAACGGGAAGACAGGAACTGTACTTTGTTAAACCGAGAGGGGGGTAGCCCAGACAAGAGATGCTACCCTAGATCAGAGGTCTTCAAACTCAGCAGCTTTAAGACTTGTAGACTTCAACTCAAGAATTCTCTAGCCAGCTATGCTGGTGTAGCGCAAAGCTGGCTGGAGAATTCTGGGAGTTGAAGTCCAAAAGTCTTAAAGCTGCCAAGTTTGGGGACCCCAACCCTAGACTAATGCTGGTTTTGCTTTAAACAGGCGCAACTAACATAACATTTTACAACAGGGAGAGTTTGGTGTTGGTTTCTGGGTAGAAACTAGGTGAGGTGAGTTCCAGTCCTCCCTTAGGCAAGAAAGTTGCTGGGTGACTTTAAGCCAGTCATTTTCTCTCACAAGGCCACCACCTCAGAGGGTCATCGGTTGTTGGGGGGGACAAACAGGAGGAAGTGTAATGTATGTTGCCTTGAGTTGTGCAAAATAAAAGTTGAATATAAATCTAATGACTAAAAACATCTTCTTAACTTGCAGAAGGAACAGCTAAGCACAAAAAGCCGTCCTTTTCGAGGTATGTCGGAAGAGGAGGTCTTCACTGAAGTGGCAAATCTTTTCAGAGGTCAGGAGGATCTTCTATCTGAGTTTGGACAGTTCCTTCCGGAGGCAAAGAGGTCTTTGGTATGTCTTTGCTAAAACTCCGGGGTGACCATTGTGAGGAGGCGGCTATCAAATGTGGAGGCTGAGTGGGTGGGGCGTGAAGAGTGGGGGGAGGGGTGCTTTCCTTGTTGGGTGGAAGAGTCTGGTTTATTTTCTGTACCGACTGAAGGACAGCATTCACCATAGAAGTTGGATGCAGCCTCAAGCCTCTGGAGAGTCAAATAGCTCCCAGCTGCCCCACAGAAAAGAGAATAAGAATAGAGTAGAGTAGAGTAGAGTAGAATTTCTTTATTGGCCAAGTGTGATTGGACACACAAGTAATTTGTCTTGGTGCATACGCTCTCGGTATACATAAAGGAAAAGATACATTCATCAAGAATCATAACACTTAATGTTAGTCATAGGGAAACAGTCAATATAAATCTTAAGGATACCAGCAACAAGGTTACAGTCATACAGTCATAAGTGGAAGGAGATGGGTGGTGGGAACAATGAGAAGATTAATAGTAGTGCAGACTTAGTAAATAGTTTGACAGTGTTGAGGGAATTATTTGTTTAACAGAGTGATGGCGTTTGGGAAAAAACTGTTCTTGTGTCTAGTTTTTCTGGTGTGCAGTGCTCTATAGTGTCATTTTGAGGGTAGAAAGTGGTAGAAGGTAGAAAATGCCTTTTGTTTGAAAGCTAGTCCCTAGCTTGGACAAGAATAAGCAGTTCTTTCCCTGGGTGGTAGCAAACAATTTAGAGCAGCCTTTTCCCCAATTCTGGCTTGAGAAGTCCTTCATGTTTGTCAAAGGGAGCCATCTCCTTCTCTGCCCATTCATTCATTCAATAATAATAATAATAATAATACTTATTATTATTATTATTATTATTATTATTATTATTATTATTATTATTATTATTATTTATACAGCTCCCCACCTGGCAAATGCAACTCTGGACAGCTGACAAACTTTAAAAACATTGCAAGCTGGATGCTAAACATTAACAAATAAAGCCCAGTAAACAAACAGTAACCAACATCTTTCCCTTTTGGTTTTAGTTCACAGGAAACGGGCCATGTGATGCCAACAGTATCCCCAAAATGGATCATGAGAAACATCTAGAAAACAGTAAGAAACGGTCCAGGTCTCTGTTGCTCCGTCCTGGACCCAGCCCAGCCAAGGTATCTGAACTGAGTGCAAAGCTAGGGGAAAGGGTGAGAGTGATTTTGAAAGCTCTGAAATATAGGTGGCCAGTCTAGCTGAAACTGTCTGGCTGATTGGTTCTGCCCTTGAGAAGTAAAGGAGGCATTTTCATCAAAAAATGACTGAAGTCACGACATATTCCTCATATTTAGCTATGCTGCAGGGGTGAAATGTAGTAAAAAATGCTACCGGTTTGGCCGAACAGGTATTTCCAGCGATCAGCTGGGCGACAATCAGCTGTGACGTGCAATTTATATTAGCTAGAATCATCGGATTTCCTGCTTTCTAGCTAATCTATATCATGTGGCACACCGGATTCCCCTCACCCCCTCTGTAGCACTAATAAAGGAGCATGTTTACTTACACTACCACTGATGATGTTATCTAGTTTGGGTAATGAAACGTCTTCAAGGAAAGAGCCAAGCTCATAGAGCACCAAGGACCTCCTAAAACTGTAGCATTGTTTAAAGATGGACAGGTTCTTTGATGCAAAAACGTTCCTGACAGATTTAGTTTGAAAGAGGAAGAGAAGGGGAAGAGATCCTCTAGTCCCTCAAACTTTTCACCCCAATAAAACTGTTCTACTTTAGGCTTTTTCCATAAATGGTACTATTCCAGTTATAATATCCTTTATTACCAGCAGTAGGCACAACTAGCATAACATTTCACACACAAAAAAAAAGTTTGGTGTTGTGCAAATTGTACTTTTCAACTACATTTCTGAGATTTACAGAAAAATAATGTTATATTAGGAAAGACAATTATGAACTAGAAAACATTTGTCTAAATCAGTGTTTGTCGACCTCAGTATTTTTAACATGTCTAGACTTAAATCACCAGCTTGCTGGATGGGGAATTCTGGGGGCTGGAAGTCCACACGTCTTAACATTGCAGAGGTTGTTGACAAACAAAAATCCATTTTTACCAATTCTACTTTTATGTAGGTATGACTGGGAGGAGTAGCAGAAGCCTATGAAGGACCGTGTTGTCCTTTTGCTTTTTAGGGGATAACAAATGTTAATATAAATTACTGAGTATTTTGTTTGGGATTGTAATGTCATGAAAAGTCACACAGGTAAGAGCTGCTTCTAAGCGCTAAGCTTCTAAGCCGTTTTTACTTCCCAAATGCTCCCAACAGAAAAAGATGAAACTGCGTGGGACCAAGGATCTCTCCGTTGCCACCGTGGGCAAATATGGCACCCTGCAGGAGTTTTCTTTCTTTGACAAGGTCTGTTATTTCCGATAGAAACAGAGTTTCTGAACAAAGTCCATGAACAAAGACTTACCCTTGCAATAACAAAAGAGCTCTGGGTTGCTGGTGGTGGGAAAGGCCTCTAAAGCTCCTAAGCAAACTACACTAATTTTGGTTAAAGAAGTTCCTCAGGTTTTATTGCCAAATTATTGTCTGTCTAAATTAGGCAGCTCAGCTCCTGCAAGAGCTGAAATGGGAGTTTCATAGGGTCTGGGTGTCTGTTGGTATCTGACAAACAGAAGGTGCCACTTTCCTCTCTGACTATTTTGATAGGTACGTCGAGTCCTCAAGAGCCAAGAAGTTTATGAAAACTTCCTCCGATGCATTGCTCTCTTCAACCAAGAGCTGGTCTCTGGCTCCGAGCTGCTTCAGCTGATCACACCCTTTTTGGGGTAAGAGAGACAACATTAAGGTTTGAACTTTGGGCCCAGAGCTCCTTTAGGCCGGGGGAGGACAACTACGATAACTTTTATGATCTGTGGACTTTAGGTCCCAGAATTCAACTCCCAGGCTGGCTCAGGAATTCTGGGAGTTGAAGTCCACTGGTCATAAAGTTGCCATAGTTGCCCAACCCTGCTTTAGGTTATATGAGAATCTAGTCTTCCAAATAATTTCCTCCTGAAAGCATGGAGGAATGTTTTTATCAAATTAGAATGGGACAATGGTCTCACATTGAGAATTGTTGCAATTAATTCACTGGAATAAATAGTTATGGGGGTCAATGGACACCATGTTTTTTTAAAAAAATAATGAGGTAGTATATTATACCATTGAAAGTTGTATAATCGCAATCGTTAAGTAACTTTGAGAATGCAATAATCATTTTACAGATTTTGAAGCCAAAGGCTACTCAACAAACTGCATACAGTTGGCCACAGTTGTACAATGTTTACATGAAATATTTCATGGCTGCAACTTTTTGTTGTTTCAACAGTTTTTGAAGGCATGGACAGTCTTAAAACCAATGAATCCCTAAGCTCCACATTTCCATTTCTCCTAGAAAACCGCAAGGTTGAAATTTCAGTTTTGTTTTTTTGTATTTGATTAAGGATGAAATAAAATCATTTAAGGATAGACATTTCAACCGTGGCCTCTCCAGTGGTATTGCAAGCCATTCAAAGAAAAATTGATGATGGTGGTGGTGGTGATGATGATGATGTAGATGTAGATGTAGATGTACCTCCTGGAAAAGATGATTGTCTGCTGTCACCCTAGAACAGGGGTCTCCAACCTTGGCCACTTTAAGACTTGTGGACTTCAACTCCCAGAGTTCCTCAGCCAGCAAAGCTGGCTGAGGAACTCTGGGAGTTGAAGTCCACAAGTCTTGAAGTAGCCAAGGTTGGAGACCCCTGCCCTAGAGAAATGAAATCTGCTCTTTGTCTTCTAATGGTGATTAGTGCTGAAAGGCAGGCTGCTACTTTTCAGTGTGCTCTTTCTCAAAAAGAGCTCTTTTACCTCTTTAAACCTGTTGGTTTCTAACATATGTTTTTGTGGGTTTTTTTGGTTTGAAGGAAATTCCCCGAACTCTTTGCTCAGTTCAAGTCATTCCTGGGAGTGAAGGAGCTCTCTTTTGCCTCCCCAATGAGCGATCGCTCTGGGGATGGGATGTGCCGGGAAATTGACTATGCTTCCTGCAAGCGTATCGGCTCCAGCTACAGGGCCCTCCCCAAGACTTACCAGCAGCCCAAGTGCAGCGGCAGGACAGCTATTTGCAAAGAGGTAGGTGGCGCTTGCCATTCCTTGTAGAGAAGAGAGGAGAAGGCAAGGTGGATTCATCAGACATTGGAGAACAGGACCATGAAGAAAGATGCTCAGAAAAAGAACTGGCTAATTTAGTGTGTGTTTTAAATTCTACAGGTGCTAAATGATACCTGGGTTTCCTTCCCATCTTGGTCTGAAGACTCAACCTTCGTCAGCTCGAAGAAAACTCCTTATGAGGAGCAGCTACATCGGTGTGAAGATGAGCGCTTTGAGGTGCGTCATCTTCATCTGACAGTTGTTAACTCGTCAAGTGTGTCCTTTTGGTCAGCAACTAAGTACCAAGTGTTTTTTTCCAGTGAGACCGGTCTATCAGGGCAGTCCGGTCTACCCAACTATGGGATGGAACATACTGCTTCCACTTTCGCCTTTCAGCCTCAATTCAGGATCCTTTGCAGGCAGCCGCTTTCGCGACAAACTGTTTTTGTGTTGAACTTATATTTTACCGATAAAGAAAGAAAGGAAGACTAGTATAGATCTATTTCAGGCTATTTAGCTCTCATCAGCTAGCCATGCACTTTCTGGCTTAGAGGTTAATACATCTATCTAATTATGTAAGTAGCCAGGGTTCAAACCAGGGGTGAAATCCAGCAGGTTCTGGAGAACCAGTAGCGGAAATTTTGAGCAGTTCAGAGAACCGGCAAATACCACCTCTGGCTGGCCCCCGAGTGGGGTAGGAATGGAGATTTTGCAGTATTTTTCCTCTGGAGTGGGGTGGGAATGGAGATTTTGCAGTATCCTTCCCATGCCACGCCCACCAAGCCACACCACACCACGCCTACCAAGCCACGCCCACAGAACTGGTAGTTAAAAAAATTGCATTCCACCACTGGTTCAAACCCCAGAAAGGGTATGGCTAACTGACGAGAGCTAAATAGTTTGAAATAAATCTATACTAGTCTCCCTTTATTTCCTTGTCAGTAAAATATAAATTCAACTAAGCAACAAGTTTCTAATCAGGAAGTCCAGCTGCCCCCCATTGATTTTGCTTGTCGGACGTGCAATTGTCAGAAATAGATGCCCGTTGCCAAGTGCCTGAATTTTGATCACGTCACCATAGGGACACTGCAACGGTTGTAATTGTGAAAATTTGTCATAGGTCACTTTCTTCAATGCTGTTGTAACTTTGAACAGTCACTAAATGACAGGTCTACCTGTATACTGTTTTCAATTAAAACCAGTTGCATAATAAACGATATGTAGTCTGTTCGGATCATAACATATCTTGGATTACAAGTGTATCAAAATAGTTTACTAGCAAGAGCAGTCATGAACAGAAATCCAATCATGATCAAGTTCTACAGTTGTCTGAGATGCCAGTTCGGGTCCCAGATCCATTCTGGCAATGAATAATATCAGCATAACAGATTTAATCTACAGTGCTGAGAATTATCTACTCATTTTCCAGTGTGAAATACGCTATTCGCATTTCAGGAACATTTTACCCTCTGGTATAGCATTATAGACCTTGGCATGGACGTAGTCAAACAATGGAACTTAACAGATCTTGTTCTGTCACTCACAACTTGAATAAGAACAAGGGATTTTTTTTGAAAATCATTCTGTGATTATTATTTGACTCATTAGTAAAAAATTTCTGCATTATCACCCAATACTTTTTTTGATAACAGCCATTAACAATTTCATTTCCATCTTGCGTTCACTGTTCATAATTTCTTCTTTTCTCTCAAAGGTATAGATAAATATGTTATTAATTTGAGACAATGTTTCATGCATTAAATGAACTAGACTGCAATCTGGAAAAAGTTTATATGCCACTGTGTTAGATTTTAGCACTGGAGCCCACCATATGGGTGCCCAGATGTTGTTAAAAGTACATCAGTTCATGCCATATTTGGTTGGAGCTGTCAGGAATTCTGGTACAACGACTCTTTTGCAGTGGAGCAGCTACAACAAGACTGATAAATAATTGTAATAGTAACTGGCAGGCTGTGTTGGTGGAGAGAATGGTTTCATTGTCTGCTGTGACTGTCTGACGAGTGTGTGGGCTGGATAGTCTAATATCCTGCAAATAATTGTTCATGGTAAAGGAGATCCATCCTTTTGCTTCTTTACTGTTTCATGGCTTACTTTTTGCAGCTGGACGTTGTCTTAGAGACCAACTTGGCAACCATCCGTGTCTTAGAAAGTGTACAGAAAAAACTGACCCGTATGTCGCAGGAAGATCAAGAGAAGTTCCGGTTGGATGACTGCCTTGGTGGCACTTCAGAAGTGATCCAGCGCAGGGCCATCTACCGTATCTATGGTGATAAAGCACCTGAGATAATCGAGAGCCTCAAGAAGAACCCTATTACTGCTCTTCCTGTTATCCTGAAGAGGTGAGCCCTGCACAGTACCTTTAAAAAATCTGTTCAATTTCCTCCCAACCAGACTGCAACACCCAGAATTCCTAACCAGCATATTTTGTGGCCATGGCTGGCTGATTATGCTGCAAATTGTGATTCCAACACATCTAAAAGATTCTAGCCTAGGGGGAAAACTTATTGAAATCGCTCCCATCCTTTTGCTCTCCGTGGAGATTATATTATATTATAGATATTATCTATTATAGATATAATAATAATAATAATAATAATAATAATAATAATAATAATAATAACAACAACAACAACAACAACAACTACTACTACTACTACTACTACTACTACTTTATTGTCATTGTACGTATACACAGTATACCCATACAATGAAATTCACTTAACACTCAAAGACCAGGTCCAACACACATAACAATCCCCAAACACATTCCCCATCTCTAAACCATCCAAACATCCACACAACAGACCAAGTAATGCTGTCCAAGTAATGCTGTCCAAGTAATGCTGTCCAAGTAATGTTTACTGATGGTGGCCCTTTAGTTCATTGTATCTTTATATAATATCTATCAAACTATCGATAGATAGATAGATAGATAGATGATAGATAGATAGATAGATAGATAGATAGATAGATAGATAGATAGATGATGATAGATAGATAGATAGATAGATAGATAGATAGATAGATAGATAGATATTATAGATTATATATATATATTTGGCGGTAGCCAAAAAAGTCAATGCAGTCCTAAACTGCATTAACAGAGGGATACAATCAAGATCAAGTGAGGTACTAATACCACTCTATAAAGCCTTAGTAAGACCATACCTAGAGTACTGCATCCAGTTTTGGTCACCACACTATAAAAAAGATGTTGAGACTCTAGAAAAAGTGCAGAGAAGAGCAACCAGAATGATTCGGGGACTGAAGGCTAAAACATATGATGAACGGTTACAGGAACTGGGATGGCTAGTCTAGTGAAGAGAAGGACCAGGGGAGACATGATAGCAGTCTTCCAATATTTGAGGAGCTGTCACAGAGAGGAAGGGGTCAAGCTATTTTCCACGGCACCTGAAGGCCACACAAGGAATAATGGATGGAAACTGATCAAGGAGAGATTCAACCTAGAAATAAGAAGAAATTTCCTGACAGTTAGAACAATTAATCAGTGGAACAGCTTGCCTCCAGAAGTTGTGGAAGCTTCATCACTGGAGACTTTCAAGAAGAGATTGGACTGCCATTTGTCAGAAATGGTGTAGGGAGTCCTGCTTTCGGAGAAGTTGGACTAGATGACCTACAAGGTCCTTTCCAACTCTGTTAATCTGTTAATATTTGAAATACTTGCCATAATATATCAGTGTACATTACACTTCCTATATAAAATGCTCTTCTCTGGTTGCTGGGCCTGGAAACAGCATTTCTTCAGAATTGTTTATTTAACCTTGGTTTCCAAGCTCAGTGACATCTATTCTGTTTCAGGCTGAAGGCCAAGGAAGAAGAGTGGCGAGAAGCTCAGCAGGGCTTCAACAAGATCTGGAGAGAGCAGTATGAGAAGGCCTACCTGAAGTCTCTTGACCATCAGGCTGCCAACTTCAAGCAGAACGACACGAAAGCTTTGCGCTCCAAGAGCCTGCTGAATGAGATTGAGAGCGTCTATGATGAGGTAAGCATCAGGGCTCCTCTTGAGTATGGAATAGGGAGCCCTGGTTCTCTCACCAATCTCTACTTTCTGTATTTCCAGCACCAGGAGCAACACTCTGAGGGAAGAGGTGCCACTAATGAGCCACATCTCATCTTCATCTACGAAGACAAGCAGATTCTGGATGATGCGGCTGCCTTAATTAGCTACTATGTGAAACGGCAACCCACTATCCAAAAGGAGGATCAGGCTACTATTCGACAGATTGTCCAGCACTTCATCCCGGATCTGTTTTTCTCCCAGATGCCCGAGCACCCAGTTCCTGAAGAGTTACCCAGCGAGGAGAAGGGGAGCCCCAAGGCTCACCCGGTGGAGACACGTGATCTGCGGAAAAGGCATCCACCTGGCTCACAAGTGATCCCTGTGGAGGATAAGGGATCGACCCTGGTGGAAGCCCATGAGCTGAGAAAGAGGAATCCCCCTGGCCCACCTGCGAGCCCTATGGAGGAGAAGCCATCCGCCTTGGAGGGCCATGAACTGCGCAAAAGAAACCCTCCAGTCCCTCCGGCCAGCCCTGCAAAGGACAAAGGGAGTCTGGAAAGCATCGTGCCTTCCGCCCGGTCCCACCGTACCCTGGACAATGTCTATACTCTCTTCTTCGCCAATAATAACTGGTACTTCTTCCTTCGCCTTCATCAGACTCTTTGCTCACGGCTCCTCAAGATTTACCGTCAGGCGCAGAAGCAACTGCTGGAATATCGGACAGAAAAAGAGAGAGAAAAGCTATTGTGCGAAGGCCGGAAGGAGCGGGCCAATGATCCCGCCATGGAGCTGAGGCTAAAGCAACCGAGTAAGTTGACTTTGGTAGCATCTTGAAAGAGTTTGGGTGGAGGGAAGAGGGGAGAACTGCGTACATCGGTTGCTGTCGGGCTCAAACAATCATAGCCACTCACAAATAGTTAAAAGGAAGCAGCTTCGTTGTTTCTTTATCTAAGTTACAAAAACCTCCCCAGACTCCTCGCCTTCCCCTGGAACAACCAGATATGGTTTCACAAATCTTGGAGGAGCTCAAGGTTATGCCTCTGGCAGCTGCACAAGGACTCTAAGCTAGGTCCTCACTTGATCCCTCCTTCCAGCTTAGCTGGCAGTTTCTCAACAGTTACACAAACTTCCAAAAGATGTATGTGTGAATTAGGTGGTTGGTTTTTTAAATTAAAAAAATAGAATGATGAGGGGTCGGGAAGGCTGGTAATTTTCTCAGAACCCTGTTGGATACAAATTGCATCTTAGAAACTTAACTGACTCTTCGTTTTGTAGGGGGCCTTTTATTTTTTATCAGTGGAGGAGCACATCCTACATGGATTTTTCCTCCTGTTTGCTGCATAGGCAGTTTCATACAAAACGGATTAAACCAAAAACTGAAGATGTTGCCTAGCTTGGGTAATGAAATCTCTGCAAAAATACAACCAAGCTCAGAGAGCACCAAGGAGCCCACACAATAATCCTGAGCTACAGATATTCTTTTCTATGGAAATTAAGCCAGTGATAGCAAACATTTTTGAGCTCAACATGTCAAAAATTCAGAAAATGCCTAAGTTGAGCCTGCTTGTGTTTCACACACATGTATAAAAGGAACTTCAGCCCAAACAAACTCTGCTACCCCTCAAACAGGCTGTCTTACGCCATCCCCCAGAGTGCACAAGCCTTGGGGATCGGTGCAATTGCCTCTGTGGGCCAGCACTACTCAGGATCACCACAGAGTGCTTATTTTGAGGCGGCGTTTCTCCTTCTTTTGAAAGGCCTCCCGAGGCTGTTCTGGGTCACATGAGGCCTTTGTTCTTGGAGCAGCTTCAGGGAAGGCTCTTCCATGGCTGCAGTCTCTGTGTAAAAGCGGGCTCCATTTTGATGCGGTTTTCTGGGGCTCCAAAGACCCCCACACCCCCTCTTGGGTGACTTCCAGACCAGGGGTCTCCAACCTTGGTAACTTTAAGACTTGTGGACTTCAACTCCCAGAATTCTGGGAGTTGAAGTCCACAAGAATAGAATAGAATAGAATAGAATAGAATAGAATAGAATAGAATAGAATAGAATAGAATAGAATAGAATAGAATAGAATTTGTATTGGCCAAGTGTGATTGGACACACAAGGAATTTGTCTTGGTGCTCTCAGTGTACATAAAATAAAAGATACGTTCATCAAGAATCATAAGGTACAACACTTAATGATAGTTAAAGTTGCCAAGATTGGAGACCCCTGTTCCAGACAATCTGGAGGCCCTGCGAGACTGCATCCCATTCTCGCATGGCCGCCACAGCCTTTGAAAATCATGCAAACAGTGGAACAGGCTTTTGAGAATAGATAATTGGGTGTTGATGGATGCTAGCGGGTCACCCAAAACATTGTGGCCTATCACAGGGATGGGCTTCAAAAATTTTAGCAAGGGGTTCTCTGCCCGATTGCTGGGTGGGCGTGGCCATGGTGGACGTGGCCTAATCAGCCTCCTGCACCACGGCGGGTGCGGCGGGGGGGGGCTGTTTTTGCCCACCATGGGCTCTGGAGGCTTTCCTTGAGCCTCCAGGAGGGTGGAAACAGTCTCCCCAGGCTCCGGAGGCCCTCTGGAGGCCAGAAACAGGCCTGTTTCCAGCCTTCCCAAACTTCCAATAGGCCTGTTTTTCGCCCTCCCCAAGCCTTCGCGCGCACTCTGCATTTACCTGCATCCAAAACAGGCTGTGTGGGAACTCCTGGAAGGGATGGGCGGGGCAAGCCAGGAGTGGGATTTGGGGGTTCTCCAAACTGCACAGAATCTTAGCTAGAGGTTCTCCCGAACCCTTGCGAACCCCCTGCAGCCCACCCTTGGCCTACCACCTTTGACACGCATGCCATGTGTTCACCATCACTGGACTCAAGTAATCCTCTCCGGTGGGCAGAGATTCCTCTGAAAGCTTAGCTCTCCTGCAAATTATTTCTCCAGAACGTCTATACTCCATTTTCCTGGTGCAGTTAGTGAATTGTTAGGGGTTGAATTGCAGATATTCTTTCTGCCTTGGGATGAGGGTGCATCTGAGAAACCTTCAGGCGTTTTCCAGGCATTTCCAGATTTGAAATCTTTTTGAGGCCTTAAAGGCAGCAACTATTTTTCATCTCCTCTTTCCCTAATTTACACACAGCAACTTAATTCCAAACTGCCGATTTTTGAATGCTTTATAAAAGAATCAGTAGAAACTAGACTTTATTAATAAATGAAATGTAGTTCTTTGTATGTAAGTTCTTTGGGTCAGATAAAAAAGATAGGTAGCCTTTTCAGTAACAGAAGCTAGACTGTGCCATTCCTTTCCCTGGAAATTTTCCTTTTTTCACCTGATCTGAATTTGCTTGCGTTCTATCTGGTTTTGCTTTAATAATTTTGACGGATTGGTTGTCTATATTGTATTTATTATAGAGACGTTTTTATGTTTCATATTTCTGTTTAGCGGACTTTAGATGCAATGGGCAAAATTACCATGTGGATAATCACCCTTTAGGATTTCTGTTGTCTCCAAAGTAGCCTGGCACTTAAGAAAGATTTTAAAGAAGTTTAAATAAACTACATTCACAACAATCCATGTCATTTGCATATTTGGTGGTTTAATGGACATCGGAGAGAATAGACCTCCCTTCTGATCTCAATTGGAGTTTCACTATACTTTATGCTACCTGTACCTTTTTAAACGTTTTGTGATCTTGGAGAAAAATGCTTCTCATGTTGTTTGAAATCAGAGGAAAAGATTAAGAAGTTGCAGAGTTTGTTTTTGTAAGGCAGGAGTAGGCAATCTGGGGCCCTCCAGTGTGCTGGAGATCGGCACTGACGTAGGATACTGCAGTTGTACTGTATTCCTGAATATCTAGAAAGCACCAGAATGTCCATTCCTGCTCCAGATATCCCTGCCATTCTTCAATATACCTCTAATACATCTTTTGGCCAGTAGAGGTCACTATGTTGTATAGTGGTTCTCTAATCAAGTTGTCTTCCAGTAGAGAAGAGCAGCTTGGCAAGGGCCTTAGAGCTAGTCCTATCAGTGGTGATTGTTTGTTTGTGTATGTGTGTATGTGTAGCAATAGCAATAGCACTTAAACTTATATAGCACTTTACAGTGCTTTTACAGCCCTCTCTAAGCGGTTTACAGAGTCAACATATCGCCCCCAATAATCTGCGTCCTCATTTTACCCACCTCGGAAGGATGGAAGGCTGAGTCAACCTGGAGCCTGGTGAGATTTGATTTGCCAAATTGCAGGCACCCAGCAGTCAGCAGAAGTAGCCTGCAGTACTGTGCTCTAACCACTGTGCCACCATGGCTCATACTGTATGTATATACATGTGTGTGTATGATGTATGTATACGTATATGTACATACATAAGAGTGTGTGTGTGTGTATAGCATATCTGTATGTACATGTATGTGTAGGGAGATAGATATATATTTGAGAGCGGGCATCAAATGTGTGTCGGCGTGTTCACAGAAAAAAGGGACAATAAAGGTTATCTTATCTCATTTAAACACTTGGTGTCCCTTATATAGATTAAGTCACTCAAATCACTGGCGCGCAGATAGGTGTGGAAACTAGTTTGGCATCTACCTGAGCGCTCCACACCTTCCTGCAGAGATGCTCGAGCAGTTACCTTTTCCCACGGAGTGTCTGATTCCTGTTCTTCCCCCAGGTGAAGTGGAGCTGGAGGAATATTACCCAGCCTTCCTAGACTTGGTGAGGAATTTGCTGGATGGCAACATTGACCCCACTCAATATGAGGACACCCTGAGAGAGATGTTCACCATTCATGCCTACATCGGTTTTACCATGGACAAGCTTGTACAAAACATCGTCCGACAGGTAACTGCATCCTTGCCAGGGTGTGGGGAAGATATCTAAGAGATTGTTTTGATATCTGCTTTGAGCTTGTTATAATTTGGCTCCCGCTGAACCTCTTATGCAGAAATAACATTCCAAGCAGCGCCTTTTTTTGTGGTGAGCTCTGTTACTACTTTGTAAGGCTGGGCCTGCTCTGAGTTATTCAGGATTTCAAGATACGATTCCAGAACTTCATCCATGAGGGACAAACTAATAGTGCTACCTGTGTGCAGTTGAGGCCATTCAGAAATGCAGTTCTGTTTGGCATTATAAGTAGTCCCTGAGTTATGACAGCAGTTGGGACCAGGATTGCCATTATTAGGCAGTGCAATGATAAAAGTGCAAGTCATGTGGCCGCATTGCTTAGCGATGGCAAACTAGGCAGTCCCAGTTGTCATTGGAACCCCAAAATTTGTGGGTCATTAAGTGACAGAGAAGAGAGTCCCTGGTATGAAGTGTGGGGTATAGTGGTGAGTCATGGGGGAGATGCTGCACAAGGCCACACAAGATCAGGCAGGGGAAGATTGCAGTGCAGTATGAGTGGCGTGAGCTCAGAAAGACTGGGTGAGGAGGGTGCATGTGGGTGCAGGAAGGCCAGGGAGAGAAGGCCCTGGAGGGTGGGTGAGCACAGGAATGGCCTGGGAAGGATGGCACTAGTGAGTGCATGTTTACAAGTGAAGGGGGTGGGAAGGAGTTTATGTTCAATGCAAAGGGGGAAGGACGATGCAGTGCATGCGATGAGGGAGGAAGGCGCAATGTACGTGAGCGAAGGACAGTGGGGGAGATTTACCTGAATGACTTGCTTCCTTCCTACCACCTTACCCATTGATTTTGCTTGTGGGAAGCCAACAGTGAATGTCACAAATGGTGATCATGTGACCACAGGATGTTCCAACCAGTCATAATTGTCAGCTGGTGGCCGAGCATCCAAATTTTGTTTACCTGACCATGGGGGCATTGCAACAGCTGGGATTTTGAGCACCAGTCATAAGTTCCTTTGTTCAGCGCCACCATAACCCCAGTCGCTAGACAAATGGTCATAACTTTATGTTGGACTGAGTTGAGCAGTACACTGGGTTTAATGGGTTTTTGGTTAAGCATGAGGTTTCAGGTGCAGGGACATTTTGTGGCCTTTGTGCCCTGCTTGATGTTGGTATTTTCTGCTTCTCTCTCTCTCTCTCTCCCTCTCCCTCTCTCTCTCTCCCTTTCCCTCTCCCTCTCCCTCCCTCCCTCCTCCATCTGCTTGTTTTGGGGCAACAGCTGCATCACTTGGTGAGTGATGATGTCTGTCTGAAAGTTGTGGAGCTGTATCTGAGCGAGCGAAAGCACGGTGCAGCTGGTGGCAATCTGTCTTCGCAATGTGTACGAGCCGCAAAGGAGACCAGCTACCAGTGGAAGGCGGAACGTTGCATGGCTGATGAGAACTGCTTCAAGGTACAGCCACCCCTTTCCCAAAACAAGCTTCCACGCCTTACCTTCCCTCAGCTGAGGATGCTTAGATATGTTGCACTTCAGTTGCTGATTGATATGATCAAAACTGAAATCCAATAAATCTGAAGGCTACTAAGTTGTGGAAGGTTGATTCCAAGATTGGCAGTATCTTCTCTCCTCTGTTGAACTTTTAAAGGTAGCCTATTTTAATCACTCATCCAATTAAGAAACCTGTATGGGAATTAGCACTTGGGAGATGTCTCACCTTTGTGCCTGTGGATGCGGACAGCCTTCTCTTGGGCCTCTGTCCTGCATGCTGCCTCTTTTTCACAGGTGATGTTCCTTCAAAGGAAGGACCAAGTGATCATGACCATTGAACTTTTGGACACAGAAGAGACTCAAACTGAAGACCCCATGGAAGTCCAGGTAATTCTAACCTCGTTCCCCTCCCTCAAAGATGAATTTGACCCCATGTTCCTTAGAAAATGCATGGGACAAAACATTCCCAGGAGGGCAGAAAGGGATGTTTTGCATCAGACTTCCTGTATGTGAGAAGGGAGTGACTTGCTGTCTTATTTGTCTCCTCCAGCATTTGACTAATTATGTGGAGCAGTATGTGGGAGTGGAAGGGACCCCGAGCAGTCAAAACGAAGGCTTCCTCTTAAAGCCGGTCTTTCTGCAGCGGTGAGTTGTTCTTTTTCCATTGTTTTTCACCCCCCTTCATTCTGCTGTTAGCCAACCTTGCTAATCAGAAACATGAAAAAATGATCCTTGGAATGATGAAGCGAAGAATGCTACAAGAGAGGGAAAAGGTATTTAAATGAATGGTTGCTGCAAAAACTTAGGACGAGTGGACTTCAGATCCCAGAATCTCCCAGTCAGCCAGCCAAATTTTAGAAACTGGTTTAGGGAAAGCATTATAAAGTGAATCTGCTTGAAATTTTGATGAATAGGATTTAGATGAAGTTATTGTAGTCTGCCAGCAGCCTGCGGTGCTGGCAGCGGAGTTGGACAGTGAGGAGGCTGGGGAGGAACATGGGCCAGTCCTAGAGTCTTGGGAAGACTTGGATGAGGGCTCTGCGTCGGAAGCAGAGATGGGGCCAGGACCATCTTGGAGTTATGCGCGGACTCCAGAGCCTCCAGAGTCAGACAGCAGAGAGGCAGAGGAACAGGAGGAGCCTGTTCCTAGTGCGTGCATGTACAGAGCTGCCAGAAGGAAAGAACAGTTAAAACTAAAGAGAAGACTCAGGCCTGGAGATGATTGGCCCCTCCCATAAGGCTTAAAAGAGGAGCAAAGGCACGTGGGCTCTTTGCAGGAAGGCAATGTTGTTAATTCTGTTCCCAGTCGACATCTCTGTTTGATTCTGGAATCCATGTGGCTTTGCCAAGTAGGTCTTTGGCAGAGTGTCAAGGGAGATAAAGGTTGGTGATTATCCCGAAGGACTTCTCCCGAAGGACTAATTGGGACTCAGCTGTGAATGAACGTAATTCACAGCTGTTGCAATAAAAGAGGTTTTGGGGACTACTTGTGTGTTTGAATGACTCAGGAAGCCTAGGTCACAACAGAAGTTTTGGCTGTCATACTGCTACAGGATTACAGATACCTCTAAAGATTTCACACACTTTGTAGTGGGTAATTTGTACTCTGATGACAGGAGTGAATGTATGTTTAAAAAATTAAAAACAGCTTTGTATAAGGGCATGATTCTGCCCACCATGGCTTGTGAAAGTTGAGAATGTCAAAAGGGACAGAATGCAGTGGGAATGGGATCTTGAAAAGGTGTGCCTGGTAAAACAAGGAGAGAGAGGGTGATGACTGAGGAGGTAGAGTTTATTATTTTGGCATAAACTAGATTCAGCTGTATTTTTCTGATCTCATGCTTTTAATTTCCTCTGTGTCTTTTCTCATATTTTGCATAACGTTGCTTACTCTGGAAACAAATAGGATGATGAGTCTGTGTGCGCATAGTTTCAGACCATAACAGTGTTTTCTACCTTACTCCTTAAAAGTATGGCTTGCATTTTGGCTGAAGGTGATCAGAATTCCCCTGTACGGTAATGGAGCCTGCCCATTATAAGTTGTGAGGGCCGTAAAATGAATCATCACGTGAGACTGATACAATTTTACAACCTTTTTTGTGGTGGTCACTAAGCAAACCCATTTGCTATAGGGCATTTTTGTCGAACTTTGGAAGTAAACCCTGTTTTTTGGCAAAAACATCATGAAACTCAGTCACGTAAACACAGGATGCTGCAAACAGCCATAAATCTCAAGCATCCAAAATGTGTTTATGTAACCGTGAGACGTGCCAGCCGTTGGAACTTTGGAATCAGGATATTTGGAATCAGGATATTGTGATCTGTTGGCCTCCGTCCCCTCCAGCAGCCGAATCACATGAGGAGGAGGCATGGGAGTCAGGGTCAGCCTCAAGGCAACCCGAGAGCTCCGAGGGGGAAGAGGGCTGTCAGAGAGAGGGGGGGGCAGAGGCGGAGCCTGGGCCGTCCGTCAGCCCCCAGATGGAGAGTCAACAGCCCCAGGTCTGGAGATAGCTGATGAGGAAGAGAAGGAACAGCTGGGTCCAGTGCCTTGACGCGCGGATGCGCAGAAGGCAGAGGAGAGGAGAGCAGTGGAAATCCATGGGCCGATCCTTGGAAAGGAAGAGACACCACTGCTAGCGAATCCCCACCCTAGCTTTGGGGATAAAAGGCAGGGGGCAAAGATGAATAGATGTGGCAGACAACTCTTCATCTCCCTGCTGGATGGACTTGTTAGCCTGCGGTGAGAGAGCAACTTTTTGCCGGGGTTGCTGGTGCTCCTAATAAAGGAATCTTTGCGTTCACTTCAGAGGGTTTGTCATGTTTGGGGAGTTGGGTCAGAACACAGGGCATAAGTCCCTTTTGGGAGGTCTCTTGTAACTTCAAACGATCCTAAGCAATCAGTCATAAATCAAGGACATAATCTGTTACAGAGAGATTTTAAGAAAAGTGATTGGGGTACCACTTTCCCCCCGCTGCCTCCTTTCCCCGAAGTAACCCGGGTTGAGGCTTCTCCTCTTTTCCCCTTTCAGGAACCTTGACAAATTCCGGCGGTGGCAGTGCCAGCAGATCCAGGCCATGCGCGACAAAGCGAAAAGTTCCTGGAAGCAGCTGATCGGCGTGGAGAGTGCCTGCAACGTGGACTGCAAGTTCAAGTTGAACACACACAAGATGCTCTTCATCATGAATGCTGAAGATTACATGTATCGTCGGGGAGCTCTGTCTCGAGCCAAACAGGTGCACCTTCTCAAATGGCCCCTTCGGGTAGCAACCTGCTACAGCAGGGGTGTCAAACTCGATTTCATTGAGGGCCGCATCAGGGTTGTGTTTAACCTCGAGGGGGGCGTGGCCACGGGGGGGGGGCATGGCCAGCTCAATGTCACTCATGTCAGGGGCATCTGTGGTGGCCCGAGTGCTCTGCCAGCAAAAATGGACTCCCGAGCTCCGTTTTTGTCTGCGACAGCTTCCTGCAACCCTCTGCCAGCGAAAACGGAGCTCAGGAGGGCCATGTGTTGTCCTCAAGAGTTCCATTTTCGCTGGCAGAGGCACCACAGGCTGGTCCTTTGCTGTTTCCAGGGCAGCCCCATGGGCCAGAGCTAAGCACCCCATGGGCCAGATCTGGCCCGCGGGCCTTGTCTTTGACACCCCTGTTCTAGAGAGACTGAAGCTCCCAGATCACCCATAATCCTTCCCCTTTCCCCCATCTTTCTTGCAGGCGGCACCTCGCGTCTTGTTGCGGCATCACCAGCGCTTTGAAGAGTGGCACCGGCGCTGGCTTGCAAGGCATGTCAACCGAGAAGCAGCCGAGATGGTCCAGGACTGGCTGATGGGTGATGAGGATGAGGACCTGCTGCCTTGCAAAACTACTTGTGAGACTGTCAGTATACACGGGGTGCCTGTCAGCCGCTATCACGTGCAGTACAGCCGCCAGCCCTCCTCACCCTGACTTCCAGTCGGGCCGCCCTCCCACCTTCCCCGCCCCCCTTCCCCAAAATCCAGTGGCCCTCATGGACTTTTGGGAAGACGACGTATGTATCACTGGTATTTATCCAACCAGCTTTTATCATTTGGGGTCCCACTCGGGGCTGCGATGATTTTCTTCCCCACCCCAACCCTACCCCATGCAGCATGGGTGTGCTTGTCTGAGAAAGAATGGACCCACAGCAGAATGGAGGCAGCTTGTGTTGCTCTCATTTAAAGTGGGAGCTTTCAGCTTAGGCCAGGAGAGAGAGCTTGAACTGTAGGAGGGAAGAGCTCAGGGGGCTAGAAGAGACAGGCCATTGCTCTTTGAGATGTTCCAAAATTGTTACCCCCAAAATTGGGGATGAGGTCTCCAAGAAATCTACAACAGTGACCTATTTGAATCATTGAGCAGGAAACAAAATGCCTGGAGACTTAGACTTTCCTCTCTCACTTTCCCCCCTATGTTCTAATTCTGTGGATGGTCTGGCTTGAGTCGCCAATATACCTTCCTTAGAGAAGTGATCCAAGTGGATGCTGCACCATGGACAGCTAGGGCTTTTACCCCTTTGAAGATGGGAGAACCCAAGATTTCTTCAAGAACCACGCTCAAGGACTTTTTTTTTCCCTAAAGTCCATGTTTTCCTGCAAAGAATTTAAGAGGTTTGGATTTGTATTCTCTCTCCACCCATCTCCAAAACCCTTTTTTAAAATCTAGTCTAAAACTTGGGCTAGATAAGATTCAAGGTGTCTTCCCTTCCACACAGGCTCCGGTGAGTTCACTTACCTATGCCATCCTAGATTCTCATTTGTGTGCCTCTTATGGCAACAAGATTTGCACGTCCCATCTCTGGATACGAAGTGCATGTCCAGAGATGCCGGACTGTTCAGTGGAAAGACACACACACACACACATCGACCGATGTAGGGCTTGGGGGCGGGGGTTTGTGCTGAAGCTCTGGGTCTCCCAATTAGCGGTTATTGCCCTCCCCTGCTTCCAGAAAGTCCTTGGTGCCTGGGGGTTTCTTCGACTTGCGAAATATGCGGTTGTATCCCCCCTCTCTTCTCTTATTCCCCTTGTGGCCAAGGGAGGGGATGCAATTTTGCCTTGAGCAGTATTCAGAAGTCCCGGCTCTACCACCTTTCTCTCCAGCAGCTTCTTCTCCCAGATTTTTAATTGTGTCTTCTTACGCTCTACCTGAGCAGAGATGACTGCCTGTGCCAAATTCTGTTACGAAACTACTACTAAACAGTAGCTTGTGGCTTAATGTGTGTTTGATTGGGGGCGGGGGGCATCGTGAAGTTTGAGAATTTTATCCCCTCCTAGACCACCCTCCTCCCTCCCCTCTTTCTCCTCAAACTTTTTCAAAGCCATCTTTACACATCCTTTTATAAATCAATTAATTTATAATCTGAGTGGACAAAGCAAGACTCTCTCCTTTGTATCCTTCTCATCGCTCAGTGTGGTGTTAGCAAGGGCTACATGAAACCAACAGAGACCTGTCAATAGTCGGAAGAGAAGACAAGAAAATAATTCTTCGGTTTTTCTGAAGGATCTCTTGCTTTTTTAAAAAAATTGGTTTTGGCTTGTATTTGCTTTGCAATTCTTTAAATGTAGTTTTTAAAAAAATATTTATTTGCACATCAAGTAAAATAAAATATTGATTTTAAAATGCAACGATTCCCTCGTTTCTCGATTCTTGGATGGCTTCAGAGTGCTTGACAAAGCTCTTGGGAGCAGCTCTTCAGAGCATTTGAAAAGCTAGAAACAAATGTTTGTGGCTGGGATATAACATGTTTGAATATTCAGCAGCTATTTGTGAAACAGAAGATGATTCTTTACAGACGAGACATAACAAATCTGGGACTTAGATATAACATTCTCAATGAGGTTCCAGGTAGTCCTCTACTTATGACTATAATTGAGCCTGGAGCTACGGTTGTAAGTCATGACAATGTGATTTTTATAGCCTTTTTTTGCAGCCTATTGTAAAGCGAGCGCCATGGTTGTTAAGCAAACCTTGTGCAATTTTTTTGCCGGAAAACAGAAGTAAATACTGCTTTCCCAGCAAAAATGTCATAAATCACAGTCACGTGACTGTGGAACATTGCAAATGACCATAAATGCAGGCCAGTTGTTGAGTGCCCAAACTGTGGTCACATGACTGGGGGGGTGGCGCAGCCATCAGACCCATCTGAGTTATAAGTCCCTTTTTCAAAATTTGTCATAACTTTTAACAATCACTAAGCAACAGTTTGTAAGTCAAGGATTACCTGTACTTAATTCCTTGGTTCAGGGAACACTGAGCTGTGGTGCTCAATTATTAGTCTGAATCAGTTTCCTTATTTATTTCTGAGATTGTGGCCTTAAGTGTCCCAAGAAGTATAATTCCTACTTACAAAAAAATCAAATTCAGGGGAATTCTTTCACATCCATAATTGCTTAAGTGGGGGAGAGATGGGGGAGAGAAAACTGCATTTAAAGCCTGACAAAATGGATGTGTTGGTAGATGGGAAACAGGACAGGAAGATGGAGGGTCAGTCCATTGTGGACAGAATGTCTGGGAATACTTAATGATTCTTACTTGTCGTTGGGGTGTGTGTGCGCAACACGGTGGCTCAGTTATTAAGATGCTGGGTTTGTTAGCTGGAAAACCGACAGTCCAGGTTTGAGACCTGAGCAACATGCGACAGGGTGAGTTCCTATCCTCACCCCAGCTCCTGCCAACCTAGGAGTTTGAAAGCATGCAAATGCGAGTAGATAAATAGGTACCACTTCGATGAGAAGGTAACAGCGCTGGCTCAGTGGCCTTGAAACAGATGAGCAACCGCCACCTAAAGTTGGCAATGATTAGCGGAGTAAAACCTGCAGGGATTCCTTTATTTATCATCAGATCTGCAAGTATTGACAATGGCAATAAGTGTCTTTGCACAATTGCATTTAGAGTGCCAACTGTTTCCATTCCTGGGCTAATCAAGTTTGGTAATGCCTTAATAACCTTTTAAATTATGCCCATGTGTTTTGAGTGGAGTTACTCTTGGAAAATTCCTGGAAATACCTGAACTAAACAGACCTAATCTGAGTTTTAAAGACCTGTTTCTCCTGTTCCAAATCAGTATAGTTTTAAGTCTCTGTAGAGAAGACTCATTTGAAGAGAACAATCTATTGTCCCTTGAGACATTATTCGTTCTTCGCAAGCTATGAAATGTGTTCTCTTGAAAGTTGTGTTTACAAAACCAGCTGATTGTTCTCTTTCATCAGGATTTGATTTAAACATTTATTTTACCATTGACTTTAATTTCTATTTTTTTAAATTTTTTATATTCTGTTTTTGCTTTTATTTTATATTAGCTAGCTTAAACGCTTACTAGAGTAAAGAGGTATAAATCAAGTAACCAAAGATTCTTTTAGAGGTGAAATATTGTGTTTTCTAAAAGAAATCTGAGCAACTTTAATAAATTAGTTTAATTTATTTAATAAATTAATAAACACCCCAATCAGTTTTTATATTTGGCCACCAATGTAATTTTAAATAAATTTTAAATAAAATTACATTGGTGGCCAAATGTAAAAACTGATTGGGGTGTTTATTGTCTGTTTTTCTGACCAAGTGGGCAGATTTCTAAGAAAGTATTAAATTGTAATCATGCCCTATTTTTCATTTGATGAGACCTCGTGTATCCTGAGCAACTCACAGAGGCAAAGTTGTTTCTAAATTTTGGCATTTTGCTCTACAATATATAACTTTCTTATATATTTATGTGTGTAATTAAGACAGATTTGCAATTATGATTTTGGGATTGACAAAAACAAAACAACAGTACCAATGGGACTCAGGAAAGCCTTTCTCTATCAGTGACTGCCTTCTGCAACAGCTTTCTCACTTCCTTCAAGTGTTCCTTAAAATCTGGCTTTTTCCAAGGTCTTGGGCTATGGGGCAGATGGGCATATGTGTGTTTCATTATTCGGCCCAAATGTCATTGTTCTGTCTTTTTTATATTCTTTCCATAGATTCTAGGGTTTTGCCATCTAGAGTCATCACAGAGTCTGGTAGCCTTATAAACGAAATACCGTATTTTTCAGACTATAAGACGCACAAGATTTCGAAGAGGAAAACAAGGAAAAAAAATAGTTTTTGGTCTCCGTGTGTCTGGTTTTTGCCCTCCCCAGCCCCCAGGTTTTTCACAAAAATGAGATGCACAGAGGGTTTGGGAGGCCTGCAGAGTGCTGGGGAGGGCAAAAATGCAATGGGGGGGGGGGGGGTTGTGAGGCCAAAAATGGACCTGTTTTTCACTAAAACGGGCCTGTTTTTCACAAAAATGGAATGGGCAGAGAGTTTGGGAGGCCTGCAGACTGCTCCTGGGGGCCCGTTTTTGGCCTCCCAACCCCCTCTGCCTCGCGTTTTTGCCCTCCCCAGCCCCCAGGAGCACTCTGCAGACCTCCCAAATTCTCTGCACATTCCGTTTTTTTTTTTTTAATTTGATTTATATGCCGCCCTTCTCCGAAGACTCAGGGTGGCTTACAATGCGTTAAGCAATAGCCTTCATCCTTTTGTATATTTATACAAAGTCAGCTTATTGCCCCCACAACTGGGTCCTCAATTTACCTACCTTAGAGAGGATGGAAGGCTGAGTCAACCTTGAGCCTGGCGAGATTCGAACCTGCAGTAATTTCAGTCAGCTGGTCTTAATAACAGGGTGCTTTAGACCACTGTACTACCAAGGCTCCTGCTTTTGCGAAAAACAGGATGCATGGGGCGAGGTTTCAAGAGGCCAAAAATGGCTGTATTCGGTGTATAAGACACATCAACATTTCCACCCTCTTTTAGGGGGGAAAAAGTGTGTCTTATACTCCGAAAAGTATGGTAAGTAAAACTAATCACATTTCTTGATTGTGGCCACGTTTAAATTACATTTTGGATACATGTCACTAGATGAAGAGCCAATTTCCTTGAGAGGTCTATAATGCTGGAAAAATCGGAAGGAAAGAGAAAAAGATGGATGGGCCCAGTTACAACACCATTACACCATTGGAAGGCTTGCATGGTCTGTTTCAGGATAGATTATTCTAGAGAAAAATGTGTGGTTGCTAAAGGTTGACAACACAATCAATCAAGTCACATATTTAAAAATCAATCCTGATCTCATTTGCTTTAACTTCTCTTCGTGTCTCACTTTCACATAAGAAATATTCATCTCCTTTTGATTCATTGTATCAGTCAACTAAAGGTATTTCAAAATATTTAGTTATGGGGAAAGGATACGAAAAGGATTTTCCTGACTTATTTCATTCCACAATGGAACTGAAATTCAAGATGATAGGTGAGAATAATTTTATTAGGGGACAAGTTGCAAGGTTTGCTGCTGCAATCAAGAAATTGAATGCTTAGTTAGTTTTGCAGTTGATTGTAAAGATGTTTAGGGTTGTCGGGTCTGCTTCCAAAAAATAGTGGACAAGCGGGGCGGGGGGGCGTGTTAAGTAGTAAAAAAATAAATAAAAATTTTACAATTAAATTATATATTTTCTTACAAACATTTTAACACATATTAAAATAATCACTTCAAAACTTTACTTAAAATTCAAAAAGTCAAACATATTATAATAATATGTAAAATATTAAATTACATTTTACTTTGCTGTCATGTGTATTTTTTATTTGACTGCGCAGCTTTGATCAATTCTTTGTGTTTAAGGAATAATTCTTTAATTTCAGTACAACGTTGAGAAATATTAAAAAATATACAAAGTTCACTTAGAACTGATACAAGCAGTCGGTTACGTTCGTCAGTCCACAAATTTCCCATGACGTTGAAAATTCGTTCAACATTTGCATTTGATACCGGAATTGATGCACAATACTGGAACAGTTTCAATAAACTCGGAGCTGGCTCTTTCTTGAAAAAGTACGTCCACTTATCAAGGGATGAATCGCCCTGCAGATGAACATAAACTTCTTCTAAGGCAGAAATTTCGTCGAAGAGAGTGTTGGAGACCACCAAGGACTCCACAGTTCAATCCTGAGCTACATATATTTTCTTTTATTGGAATAATCAAAGCAGAAGAACTGAAGGAACAAAGGTTTAAAAGGTGTAGCGTAACAAGAAATGCAGATGTGAAAATGTACTGAAGATAGACATATCGGTAGTGGATTTGACAGAGAATAATTGCAAGCTATTTATAAATGGGAAAGAAAACAAGTGGGTATATGCATAATTTTGTATTTATTTATTTTGTCATGTTTATGTAGTGTATATTGGAGGGAGTGACCCTTTGAGAGCTGTATGCAACAAAATTTCATTTGAATGTATGCCGATTAGTGTTCATTCAAAGTGACAATAAAGTTATTCCAAGTCTAAGTGTGTGAATTTTTGTGTATCTTGGTAGGGTGTTTACAAAAGATGAGGAAATGGGTGGGGAATAGTTTCCTATGTACAAAATCTGGTGGAAAAGTGGTTAATGTGCTGAAAGGAATAAATATTGAAAGAAGCAAAACCGGTTATGTATGCAAGTGTATCGCTCCCCATCTCAATGCAAGTCGAAGTTAGATATATCAGGAGAAACATTAAATTCCATAAAAAAATAACAAAGAAAAAGTGAAGAGGCTAAAGAGAAGATTGAGAAAATTGTGGCCTGGATACTGTTGATGAGCTCCTCAGAAATGAAGAGTTAAGAAATGTAAAGAGCAAAAGACAATGAATGAAGCAGTGCTATCAATGCGATGAAAAAACGATGGTTGGCAAGGAGAAAAAGAAAAGGAGAAAAATGCTGAATAGTGTTGATGTAGGCTAGTTTCATATCCTTTTATTTTTCTCTCTCTCTCTCAGACCTTTAATTTCATTGGCATGGCATTTAGGACTACTCTCGTACTACTTAACTCTGCTTAAAGGGAGTACCACAATTGGTATGTATCTATATAGTTATCTGTAGCTTCTAGGGACTAGGATGCCGCAAAGCCAATGTCGTTGACTATCAAAATTAAATTGCAAAAATCTCAGGAGTCAAATCTTAAGATTTTAGGGCCAGGGTATTTGCGAGACCGCCTGCTGCTACCGATAACCTCCCACCGGCCAATACGCTCTCACAGAGAGGGCCTCCTCGGGGTGCCGTCGGTCAGGCAATGTCGGCTGGTGGCCCCCAGGGGGCGAGCCTTCTCTGTGGGGGCACCCGCCCTGTGGAATGAGCTGCCTCCTGGAATACGATTGATCCCGGACCTCCGGACCTTCTGTAAAGCCCTGAAGACGTTTTTATTTCATCAAGCCGGCCTAGCCTAAATGGTTTTTAATTGGGATTTTAAATTTTATGGATTTGGGGTTTTAAATTGGGTAGCCAATGATTTAATTCTTTTAATTATCTTAACTTTTGTATTCGTATGTTTTTTAATTTTGGCTGTTCACCGCCCTGAGTCCCTGAGTCCCTGAGTCCCTCTGGGAGAAGGGCGGTATACAAATTAAATTAATAAATAAATAATAAATAAGATCGCAGTGAAGTCTCATAAGATGTTGGCCATTTTTAATGCAGCTGTACCTTTGTTATTTCTCTCTCTTTGGGGCATCTATCACATCTGCAATGGTCCCTGCCCAATGGCAATATGCTAGACCTCGGCAGCTGCCAAAAAGGCTAATGTGATCCTAGGTTGCATCAACAAAGGGATAGTTTCAAGATCAGATGTAGTGGTCATGCTGCACCGGTAAGGCCATATTTGGAATACTGCATCCAATTCTGGTCACTGCAATATAAAAAAAAAAGATATTGGCACCCTAGAAGAGTGCAGAGAACAACAAAGATGATAAGAGGCCTGGAAGGCAAATCATGATTGAGGGAACTATCGTGTTTCCCTGAAAATAAGACCCTGTCTTATATTTTTTGAACCCCGAAATAAGCGCTTGGCTTTATTTTCCGGGAGGTCTTATTATTTTGGGGCGCGGGAAGCAAAATGGGGCTGGCTCCTTTTGCCATCTTACCTGATTTCCAGCTCTGCGTTTAAATATTTTCAGGGAGGGCTTATTTTCAGGGGGAGGCTTATTTTAGCACATGCGCTCAAAAGCCCGATTGGGCTTATTATCAGCGGATGTCTTATTTTAGGGGAAACAGGGTAGCTATGTCTAGTCTAATGAAGAGAAGAACTAGGGATTATACATTAGAAGTCTTCCAGTACTTTAGGGCAGGGGTGTCAAATCGGTGGCCCACAGGCCGGATGCGTCACACGTAGGCCACACCCACCCCAGCTCCATGAAGGCAAAAAACGTTGCAATATGTCATGTGACATCAGTGTGACACACCAAATTTGACACCCGTGGTTTAGGGGCTGTCACAAAGAGGGAGTCAACTTATTCTCCAAAGCACATGAGGGCAGATGCTTTGAAGAATAACTTGACTCCCTCTTTGTGGAGCTCTGAGGGCAGGACAAGAAGTAATAGGTGGATGATAAGTAAGAGAGATCCAACTTAGAACTAATGAGAAATTTCGGCTTGCCTCCAGAAATTGTGCGGGCTCCAACACTGGAGGTTTTCAAGAAGACACTGGACAGCCATCTGGAATGCTATGGAGTCTCCTGCTTTAACGGGGAGTTGGATTAGAAGACCTTGAAGATCCCTTTTAACTCTGTTCTTCTATGTTCTAATTCCACAAGCAGGAACTTCCATGCTCTCATCATGCTTCTCTTCTCCCCCTCGGCCATGTTTTTGTAGCTGTGCTATTTGTAGATGGATGGAGCTGAGGCAGGCCCTATCTGCACAAGGATATCCTGTGTTGCCCTCTTCCTTCTCCTTCGCCCCCACCATGACGTTATTTCCTGACAGTTATCAGGAGAAGCAGAGGAAATTTCAGTGGCCATCAGAATGTTTGTATACGTCAAAGACATCTTAAGTGACTTTGAATAAACAGTGGGGAGGTTGTGGAAGGCAAAAGGTCAGGTTGGTGGGAAGCCTAATTTCAAAGATTAAGAAGCCCACTCCTTTTTCAGCAAAGACTCGGTTTTGGTTTGGACAACTCGAAGTCATACCTGGTCCTCTATATTTATTTTGAGGTTCCACAGACCTGAAGCCTTGATAAGAAAGATGGCAGGGTGAAGGTATCTACAGATGACAGAGAAGAATCTCTGGGAAAATAAATGGTTTTCCTGGGCTGCTAGCCAGGTCAGATGGTCACTTTATGTTTTTATGGCTAAATGAGTTAGATGCAGTTGGTCCCTTTTGCTATGGGGCAGTCCCTTGAGGCGTACCAGACCAATCCTGGTTTGGGACTTCCCTCCTCTCTTTTAAGTTCTGTCAAGGACAGGATTATGTCACTGAGACATGTACTTCCTCCCTGACATGTCTTGCTGTAAAAAAAAAAAAAAGCTCCCCCTCCAACCACTCCCAGAAGAGGCGGGTAGGAGGAATATGATGTTTTCTGAAGTTAAGAGCCTGTCAAGGCAGGAAATGTTGCCGACTCCTCACAGCACAGTGAACCACTCTTGCTGACAACGCACAGGATGCCACCGGGCGATACTGGGACGAGGGGATACTTCTTGCCACTGCTGTTTGCGTGCTGCTGGAAGGTGTTGGCTGCAGGAGTTGCTGATTATGATGGTAAGGAGTCAAACCTCCCCAACCCTTTTTTGTTTGCAAGTGCAGGACCAACTGGCCTGAGGAACCAAGCGGTTGGGATGGTGGTTTTGGGGATTTGACTCTGTTTCAGGGTTTTAAAATTTTCAGTAAGGACCCTTCCAGAGTTCTGTTAAAGATAACATCTAGTTGTGCCACAGCTCTCCCTAGGATGCCTCAAGTGAAAAATAGATGACTGGGCATTTTTTTTTCCTCCTCAAGGAATTGCATTGTTTATAGGAGGAATTTTCGAAGTCCAGAATCCCAGAATTTTGCGAGATCTCTATAGGGCTCCATGAAATGCTAAGAACAAAAGTTTTTCCTGCTCAAACAAAGCATATTTTCTATCACTAGAGCTTTTACTCCTAAGAGGAGAGCCTACGGTCTTGTAGATCTTGGAGCAGTGTAGCTACTTGCGGCTGAGAAATATCAAATGTGGCAGAGATTTCCTGCCCCTTTGACAGGGGGCAGACAGTTCTAGATTTGCAGCCACCAAAGCCTTCCAGGATCTTGACACTATTTTTTTTTAAGTATCACCCTGGGGTGGGGAAAATGGCATGCTAAGACACCGTAACTCTCTAAAATGTGAAAGCAAGCCAATATTTTGCATGCTATGTTGATATCATCACATTATTAGCTATTCATCCTAATTCCTTTGGAGGCTGGAGAAAAAGTAAAAAACATCCCTTAGCAAAGAAACTGTCAGAATGATTGCAGTCAAGAGTCACCAGAATTCAAAGGAAAGTTTAGAAGAGGAACATTCTTGCTTCGGTTATTTGCAAGCTTATTTTGATGGCCTGAGCTTCTTCCCTAGCTCTGATATACAAAACACAGTTGGTTAATGAAATATACACAGCTGGTTGAACCATTTCCTGTTGCTTTCATGAATCCAGTGGGGGAGATCTTGCGTAGAGAGTATCAAGACACTGTTGTTAGTTCTACAGTGTTCATATTATAAATTACTTCTGCAAATTTAATGAAGCTAAGATGGGGAGCCAAATGCTGTAGAAAAACAAAGGGTGGATAATTTCCAGTGAAAATCAGCAGGATGAAAACAAACATAAATAGGAAGTCTTCAGAACAAGAAAGAATGCAGATAAGATGGAGAAATAAGTCCTAGTTTTGTATGAAAAAAATTAAGGCCCCTTAAATTGATCAAAAACTGAATATGAGCCAGCAATGTAACATGATTGTTTTAAAAATGCACTTGGAATAATGCCACATTTTAAAAGACTATCTAGAATATGACTGGCACCATAGTCAGAAAGGGGAGGAATTCTTATGGAAAAAAAAGTGTTTTTAAAAGCTGTATATTTTAGGTTGGAAAAACAAATTAAAGCAATATGATAACAATCTTCAAACATTTGAAGATCTGCCAAACAAGCAGATGTCAGCTGAATAATATGAGAAATATCCTTAGTGGTATAAACAAGTGGACAGTAGCACTCTGAACATTTCATCCTTCATACAGTAGGTCAAGTAGAGTCTAGATTGGTCTCAGGGAAGCTGTACAGTGAATGCAAGAGGGAGTCTGGTGTAGTGGTTAAGGCACGAGATTAGAAACCAGGGGACTGCTAACTCAGTGACCTTCTCGCTCAGCCCTAGGAAACAGGCATGGGCAAACCAATTCTGAAACTCCTGCCAAGAAAACTGGAGTCCAGGCAGTCTCAGGAATCAAAAACTGAAACAAAGGCTCACACAGTCCCCAAAAAGAGGGGGAAGAAGGGAGGTACACCTATAAGGGACTTGCTTTTTAAAACTAGATGGAGTGGAGGCTGGAGGTGGACTGGGGACTCAGAATCACTGACTGAATTCCTTCTGTTGTTAGATTATAGTTCCAATGGAACCGATGAGAATCAAACAGAGCCATGGAGTGGTCTGTGCCCTCGCACAATCCCAGGGGAGACAGTCACTGAGAACAACACTACTTTCCTGAGTATCTCGAAAGATTCCCATGGTTCACTCAATGGCACGCTCATCGTCGTCGTCCTTCCATCTTTTTACACCCTTATCTTCCTCATTGGACTCCCTGCCAATGCTCTGGCACTCTGGGTGCTCACCACAAGGGTGGAGAAACTGCCCTCCACCATTTTCCTGATCAATTTAGCAACTGCTGATCTCTTCTTATGCCTGCTGCTTCCTCTGAAGATCTCTTACTACTTCTTGGGCAACCACTGGCCCTTTGGGGAGGCCATGTGCCGCTTTACCACTATGGCCTTCTACGGCAACATGTACTGCTCCATTATTTTGCTTGCCTGCATCAGCATGGACCACTACCTTGCTGTAGCCCACCCGTTCTTCGCCCGTTCCTTCCGCAGCTCTGCCTTTGCCATGGGCACCTGTGCTGTAGCTTGGGTGGTAGCTGTCCTCTTTACCCTGCCTCTGATTCTCTTCCGCCAGTCCTTCCCACTCTATGGAACGAAGCAGACTCTATGCCACGACGTCCTGCCATGGCAATGGGAAGAGCAGCATTACTACTATTACTTCATCACCCTCATTGCCTGTGGCTTCCTGACTCCTCTCCTCATCATGGTGTTCAGCTGTGGGGTTACACTCTGGGTCTTGTTGGGCAGCGGTGAAAAGTATGCTTTGGCTGCCAAGCTGACAGCTCTCATGCTTATCTCAGTCATGGCCTTTTATAGCCCAAGCCATATCCTGTTACTCCTTGACTACTCCCGCTCCTGCCTCAAGAAGGATGGGACGTTCTACAGGGCCTACATGGCCACCCTGGCCTTGAGCACCTGCAATAGCTGCATCGACCCCTTCATTTACTATTATGTCTCGGAAGAATTCAGGTTAAATGTGAAGAGGAGACTCTTTGGTCAGCGGAAGGATTCTGCTATGTCCATGAAGACCTCAAAAGAAACGCTGCCCTCAAAAAACTTCCATCACTCCCAGTGACCTGGGTGAAGGAGAGACTGTCTTCATGGTACTGGGAAGGAAATAAAGCAAAAAAGGGGCTGGCTGGGGCTTTTCATGGTCTTTCTTACCAATTTTTTTTTTTTGAGGACGCAGCTAATGGTCAATTTGTTCTTGGAGTTCTTAAAACAATATAGCTGGATAAAACCTTCCCAATCTCAGTTCCATTCCAATTTCCAAGAAGCCTAATTATGTTCCTCATTAATTCTGAAGTCTTGTGTAGCAGATAGTTCTTCCCTTTATTTCGTGGCTTAACTGTATGGATTTGGGAAAGTCCAAGTACGTCTCTAATAAATGGATTCAAAGAAAACTTCCAAAAATAAGTTTGTTGCTGATTGAGTCTTCATTAATCTCATCCTTTCTGTTCCTGGATCTCCCTCAGACCTCCACTCACAAATTATTACCTCAGGAAGAAACCAAAAGGAGTCACAACTGTTTTAAAAATCGATTTTTAATAAAATATTTTATCAATATCTAAATCAAACTTCTTCTCCCATCCCACCCAACCCAACCCCTGGATGTTCCAATTCACTAAAGAATTGTGCTGAACCATAAAAGCAAACTGTACCCCTGCAATGCCTAAGCAAGTGGGGAACAGGCTGTTCTACTGAGCACTTGGAATGAACAAACAAGTATCTGCCTAGATGTAAGATGTGGGCAAGAACAGGTAAGCCCAATGAGCAGAGATAGAAATATGTCAAGCTTGGGGTCACCACATCAACCTGGTTCCATTTGACAATAATTTGGGGTAAATAAAAATGTTTGTTTTACAATAAATATTGGGTACAGCCTATATTTTTGCATATGGTTCATCAAGGCTGGCATATCTGCATTGCGTAAGAACCGGGGCTGGCAGTAGTAGTTCTCGAACTTCAATTCCCTTAGAAAATATTCTCTGACCTCCTTCAAATTTATAAATAGCTTATTTTGCCATCAGTCACGGATGACGTAAAACAGGAGGGGAAGCTGTAGCTGCAGATGTTTGCAAACTACAAATCCTGGAATTCATCAGCTCTAGCCAAGTTGGCTTGTGAGTGTAGAGTTTGCAATTAGCAACATCTGGAAAGCTACGTGTTTACCATCCATGGTTGAGAGGTTTAGAGGGGGAAGAACGTAGAAGTGGACCAGCTCCAGTGCTTTGGAAAATATGAGGTGGACACATGCTTTTCTTTCCATACAATGGAAGGATAACTGGGAAGGGAAGATAAGGTGAGACTGGAAAGCCAATTCCTATCCCACCAACACCAACCTTTGAACAGAGGAAACCTGTTCTGTCCAAGCTCTTCTTCCACCCTCCAGGCTAAGCGGTGTGTGTGTGTGTGTGTGTGACAGAGGGGTGCAGTAATATGATGCACAAAACAAATGATCTGGAGCTCTTGTGCTTTGGTTGCTATGGGGTTGCCTGGGTCATAGAGATCAATGGTGCCATCCTTTCTCCACTCACAACTAGGGCAGAGTTGGTTGGAAGACAAGAGTCAATTTGAACGATGGTCCTCTGGGGATGAGCAACTCCAAAAGAGGGTCTGGATTCCAGCTTGCCCTACATAGGTTGTGCAACACAAGTGGGAAAGCGGCAAGGAGGCTACCGTGAGAGCCATGGGTAGGGCAAGACAGAGTTCCATCTTCCTTTGTCAGCAAGACACAGAACAATCAAACGGCCTGGATCCCTTGTGGAGTTTGGCTCTGTTAGACTGAAAGGAAGGAGCTTTCTACAGAAAAATGAAAGGAGGAAAAAGAGAAAACTGTGAGGTGGAAAGGGAGCAAAGAACTACCAGGCCTCCCACCCCCAAGGCCACATTGAACCTCTCACCATTCACTTCCCAGTGATCACAGCAGCTCCCGGGTATCTGCCGTTATCTTGTGCCTCTGTGCCGCTTGCTGTTGTCAGTTCAAAAGCGTCTCCTTCAGAAGTGTAAGGGTCTGCCTCGTATTCATAGGAGTAGTAGGAGAAGTCCAACTGAAGGGTGGGACTTTCATCTGTGAGGTACATTAAAAGGAGGTTCAAGAAAATGGAGAAAAAGTAGATTAAGTTCAGGAGAGGCAACAGTTTCTAATTCCAGTCAGTCCTCCATTTCTTTACATCATTAAGAAACATCCCTAAAGTTAACCACAGTAATCTAAAGATGGAGGGAGTTTTCTCACTTGCTTATTACTCACAACACCACAAACATTTCTTGATCACAGAGGCTGACTTCCTCCTTGGCTCCTGAGATTGACTTCATCTTGCCGCAGCCCAAGAATAAGGTAAGCTCAGCATCCGTACCCAAACTGGTGTCAAAGTAAGGCCTCCCACCTTGTTCCAATGCCATGTACAGATAGTCCTCGACTTACAATCGCAATTGAGCTCAAAATTTCTGTTGCTAAGCGAGACATTTGTTAAGTGAGTTTTGTTTCGTTTTACGACCTTTCTTGACACAGTTGTTAACTGAGTCCCTGCAGCTGTTTAAGGAGTCACATGGTCGTTAAGTGAACCTGGCTTCCCCATTGACTTTGCTGGTCAGAAGGTCGCACAAAGTGACCACATGGCCCCAGGACCCCGCAACCGTCATAAATATGAATCAGTTGCCAAATGTCTAAATTTTAATCCCATGACCGTAGGGATGCTGCAACAGTCATAAATGTGAAAAATGGTCATGTCCAGGGGTGGGTTCTAATTTTTTTTACTACCGGTTCTGTGGGCGTGGCTTATTTTGTAGGTGTGGCTTGGAGGTCATGTGACTAGGTGGGCGTGGCTAGCTGGTCAGTCATTTCTGGAAAGTCCTCGCACTTACGACCAGTCCTCGCACTTACGACCCGACTCATTTGTTTGCTTTTAACACTGATCAGCTGTAGGACGGCCCTTTGAAGCCCCGCGGCAAGAGTTTAAACAGTTTTTTTCCCTCTAGCCATCAGCTGGGACTCAGGAGGCAGCAATAGATTGGGGGTGGGACCAAATAAAAGGTAAGAATAACATGGGGGGTGGGGGGGTGGGAGGGCAGGGGGGGAGAACCGGTTCGGTGACATCATATCGTCACCGCTACGGAACCGGGAGGAACCCACCACTGGTCATGTCGCTTTTTTCAGTGCCGTTGTAACTTAGAACGCTCATTAAACAAACTGTTGTAAGTTAAGGACTATCTGTAGTGATAGCTTCCAGGTTAGTAAAATCTTTGACATCCCCAACACTGAAGCAGCCTAGGGACCAATTGTGGAAATGATCAGAGAAGCACCTATTGTGGGTTTCAGAATGATGTGGACATGGCCCCTCCTGTCTGTTCCCCAGAATGTTGCTTTTATCATCATTGGTTGGCAGTTTTTGTCAAAATAGAATGATAAATTCTATATAGGATCAATATAGAAAGAAAAACCCTATACCATATGTGGTGGTCCTGCCAAAAAGCGAAAAAGTTTTGGCAAGTAATCAGGAGGCAAATAGAAGAAATCACAAATCAGAAAGTAGAAATGAAACCGGAAACCTGTTTACTAGGAATATTCACAGCGCATTACGAAAAAGAAATAAAATACTTAATCACTCATATTTTAACGGCAGCACGGATAGTTTTTGCCCAGAGTTGGAAACATGAAGATTCACCAACAGAAGATAAAATAATCATTAAAATTATGGAATGCGCAGAAATGGACAAATTTACGAAAGAAATATGAGAAAAAGAAGAAACAGATTATTACCTAGTATGGCAAAAATGATATAACTGGTTGGAGAAAAAGAAAGGAAAATAAAAATAGGGATACAAAAAAGGAGATAAAATATATAGATAAAAATTGAGTACCAATTAAGAAAAATAATAAATTAAAGAGAGAGTTTAAGATGCTATTTTGCTTGTAAATGTGTAGAGATATAGATAAGAATATGAATATAGTTTACCGATGTGAGTATTCAAACAAAAAAGAAGTCGTAAGACTTGATTTATGTTTACTCGTTATGTATGTTGTATTGTTGTATTGATATTTGTTTGTTTTTTCTTTTTACCCAATAAAAAAATAAAATTCTGGGGAAAAAAATAAGAAAAAGAAACCCTAAATAAAAGATTTTGTGGGATCCTTAGTGCTCTCTGAGCTTGGTTGTTTTCTTGCGACGTTTCATTACCAAACTAGGTAACATCATCAATGCTAGCCAATAATATTACCTAGTTTGGTAATGAAATGTCTGCAAGAAAATAACCAAGCTCAGAGAGCACCAAGGACCCCTCAGTTCAATCCTGAGCTACAAATATTCTCTTCTATTGATAAAAAGGTTTTCTTGAGCTTTCCCCCAAGAATCACTGTCAAGAATTTCTTTTTGTTCATGATTTTTACTTTTCTTTCAACTTGTGTTATGACAAAATGGAGTCTATAAAGAGAAGATGTATGAAGATCTTTCCTCACAGATCAGTTCAATTGCTGTCCATTACCCTTGAGCTGCAAAAGACTATATATACCTGCTGAGCCATATGTTGCCAAGCCTGTTATCGGAAGTAGCATCCATATTTGAGAAGTGTAGGCATGATATGCAAAACTGTTTAGGTAAACCTGTCTGACAGTTGGCACAAATCATCCACCCAACACAGGGGTGGGTTCTAAAATTTTTCACTACTGGTTCTGTGGGCGTGGCTTATTTTGTGGGTGTGGCTTGATGGTCATGTGACAATTATTTAGGATTTAGCAGAGGTACTGGTCTATCAGGCTTTTAACTGCTTGCAGAGCTGTACTGATCTACCCATTTATTTTTGCAGGCACTGATCCACTCATGTATTTCTGCAGGCACTGGTCTACTCATTTGTTTTCTTTTAACACTGATCAGCTGTAGGACGGCCCTTTGAAGCCCTGCGACAAGAGTTTAAACAGTTTTTTCCCTCTAGCCATCAGCTGGGACTCAGGAGGCAATAATAGATTGGGGGTGGGGCCAAATAAAAGGTAAGAATAACACGGGGGGTGGGGGGGTATGGGGGGGGCCAGAACCAGTTCGGTGACATCATATCGTCACTGCTACCAGCTCGGGAGAACCGGGCTGAACCGGGAGGAACCCACCACTGACCCAACACATCACTGGGGGACGTTTTGCGGATGGCTTGAGCCCTCTGTTTATCCATCTATCAAAACTTGATATCTCCTCCAAACCTACACGACATCTAACATGGAGATGGGGTCTGCAAAAAACAGGAGAAATTCTTCTACTACTGGATAACAACACCATCCTATCAATCAGCTGTCTGGCAGATGTTTCAGGGAGGTTGGGAGCTGCCCAATAAAGGAGGAGGACCTAAATCAGGGATAATATAACAGAACCAAGAGATTGCCAGAGTGTCTTTCTCCTATATTGGTGTAATTAGATGTATCCAATTCCTGCAATAGTGCCATAATCGAATATTTTTCCCCCACCAACTTGTAATGTTCTGAAGGGAGAAGGTAAAAAAGATAAGAGGCTCAGCCAATTATTTTGCTTATCATATGCTCTAAATTTATCAACAATATAACATCATTCTGCTTAGGCTTGGAACTTGTGCAATAGATTCAGGAGAGGGAACAGCTAAATATATTCATGCCACTACAGTTTCCTGCAGATTCAAGGATGGGCAGACAGAATTTTAATTCACTTTTGAAGTAAGGCCCAGAGAAAGGATACTCTGGAGCAATCCCTCCCTCTTGTGAAGTGCTTGCTAACCACATAAAATCGGGAAAGGATGGGGCAATTGTGGAAAAAAGTCAGGGCCAGAGTCCCATTGCATCAAGCGTAATATTTGGAGCTTATCTTCCTACCTGTGGGTGTCTGTGGTTTCCTGTTAGGAAATGTGAGGCTGTGAAAGTGCTTTTCTTTCTCTTCTGGAGGGTTCTTAGCTGCAGAAAAGAAGCAAAAGGGTGACTGCAGCAAAGCCTCTCGGGGAGCTCCCGCACAACCACTGTTTCTTCCATGTTCTTGGCCAGATTTGGTAGTAGCCATGCAAAACTTACCCACCACACATTGTGCCATGAGGACCTGCTCGATCTGGGTGCTGTTTCTGCAGGCAGCCACCTCCATTTGACAGTGGTTCTGATAGATAAGGCCATCTGAGCCACACACCAGCTCCCCGTCGTAGCCACAGTCACGGGAACACATGCACTGCTCAAAATAGCCATCCTCTAAGCAACCAAAGATGCTGTTGCAAGGACCGGTGTGTACAAAACCTGCAGAAATAGCCAGGAGGGGTTAGAGGTGCACTGGGGGGGATTGCAAAACTCTCAGCGGCTTGTACTGTAAAAGGCAGAGTAAGGCTCATGAGTCCCACAGCTAATTACCGGTAGTCCTCGATTTACAACAGTTCACTTAGTGACCATTTGAAGTTACAACCACACTGAAAAAAGTGACTTATGACCATTTTTCACGCTTGTGACCGTTGCAGCATCCCCATGGTCACGTGATTTGCATTCGGATGCTTGACAAGTGACTCCCATTTGTGATGGTTGCAGTGTCCTGGGATTATGGGATCCCCCATTTGCGACCTTCTGACAAGCAAAGTCAATGGGGAAACCAGATTCACTTAACAACCGTGTTTCTAATTTAAAGATTCGCAGTGATTCACTTAACAAATGTGGCCAGAAAAGTCATAAAATGGGGCAAAACTCACTTAGCAAATTAATAATAATAATAATAATAATTTTATTGTAATAACTTTATTGTCATTGTACGTGTATACACAGTATACCCATACAACGAAATTCACTTAACACCCAAAGACCAGGTCCAACACATATAATAATCCTCAAACACACTCCCACCCACCACAATTCTCCACCCTTAAATCACCCAAACATCCACTCAACAGACCAAGTAATGCTGTCTAACAGCTCACTGATGGTGGCCCTTTAGTTCATTGTTGAGTGCAATTATAGCTCTGGGATAAAAACTATTAAGAAAACGTGTGGTCCGAGTTTTAATTGTTCTGTATCATTTCTCACTCAGCAACATAAATTTTGGGCTCAATTGTGGCCGTATGTTTGAGGACTACCTGTACTTTCTGCCTTAAAGCTGTTTCACACTCCTGGGGAAAGATTCCCAGACTGGTGTGGGACGAAGCCACCCAAACTCATCTTGTGTTGCCGGAAGGAACGAAAAAAAAGAAGGATGGCATGGAGAAAGAAAATGAATGATGTGTAGCCATCCTCTTTCTCATTAGCCGCAGGACTCACCAAACCAGTGGCTGGCCATACTCTCCACCTCGTTGCACATGGGACCATCGCAGAGCTCACGGGACAGAGGACTGGATTCGCTGACATTGTAGAAACGGGTAGCTTCAAAAGCTGCAGAGCAGGAGGGAGGAAAGGCAGGTTGTCAGGGTTGGCTTGGCTGCCCGGGCTCAAGGCATGGCTATGGAGACACATACCTACCTGGCTCATAGTAGTCATACACCTTGATGGGCAAAGGAGCCGTCTTCCCCACAATGTATTCCCGGAAGGCCATAAACTTGACACAGGTCATACACTGGCTTGGAATCTGCAGATGCGATTTAACCAGTGGTGAAATGTAAAATTTGTTACTACCGGTTCTGTGGGTGTGGCTTGGTGATGGTGGGGTAATATGACTGAGTGGGCGTGGCCAACTATTTTGAAAAAAAAAACTTTTAAAACCATTTTTTCTACAATCGGCTGAAGAGGTTATAAAAAATGCTTTAAAAGCCTCTGATGATCCCAGCTGACTTGCCTGATCGGCAGAAGCTTTTTTTTTTTAAAGCCTCTGACGATCCCAGCTGACTTGCCTGATCAGCAGAGGCTTTTTTTTCCTTTTAAAAACATTTTTTCTACAACCTCTTCAGCCGAAGAGGTTGTAGAAAAAATGCTTTTAAAAGTCTCTGGTGATCCCAGCTGAGCCACGCGATCATCAGAGGCTTTTTTTTTTACTTTTAAAAGCATTTTTTCGGCCAAAGAGGTTGTAGAAAAAATGCTTTTAAAAATTAAAAAAAAGCCTCTGATGATTGCGCGGCTCAGCTGGGATTTTTGCTACCTGTTCTCCGAACCACCCGCCTCCATCGCTACAGGATCGGGTGATCTGGTCCAAACCGGGAGCATTTCACCCCTGGATTTAACTCTGTGAGGTCTTGAGTCAAGAGGGTTGAGGAGCGCGCGCCCCACAACAGCAGCACCATTTAAGGGAAAGCATTAGAAGAAAGTATTGATCCCCAGAACATTTCAACAATTCAGAAAGGGGACTGAAGAAAAAGGATGAATTGCAGAGAGGTATTTTAGATTTTGTTAGCAAATGGATTCCTGTATTTGGAGCCAGGGATAAGCCATTGTTCCAGTTTTTATCATGAGGTGGGTAAGGGATTCTTGAAGTTATCAATACGCAAAGGGACTAAAACTGCTATATCCTGAAAAGTCCAGTTCTCTAATTCTAAGACTCCTTGGGTCTTCGTACACTAAGATGAACCCAAAGGAAGGGACAGCAAAAGAATGGATCAAGAATCATTAACATGTCAGCTCTTAACAAAAAGAACCATCATCCTTTTCTTTTTTCCCCATTCATGGGTAAAGGAGAGATCTGTAGTTTAATGCTTGCTTCGGATGAGCAGGAGAGGATCAACCAGATCACGTTTTGTGAGGACGGTGATAAATTGAGTCTTACCTCATCAAAATAGAAAAGGACCTTCCTGCCATCCACCTCGTATCTCTTCAGACCAATTTGTTTGTTTGTGAGTAGCTGGAAAGAAAGCACACGGCTTGGCTTAACGTTTTCATCCCTGATGTTCATTTTGAATCTCCCTCATTTCTCTAAAGGACATGAAACATCTGAGTGTCTGCAGGCAGGTCAGGAAAATCAAAATGGTGGCTACAAGCCTGGTATCGAAGCACTGCCTTGCATTTAAAAAGCCTTTGAATACATGATAGTTGCTGCTGTTTTAAGGTTTTCTTTTTACCCCTTCCCTGTGGACACCCATTACACACACTCATTTCTGAACAGACTTCACACCTTTCTGTCTTCATGAGGGGTCACATTTCCTCAGGAAAAGCAATAGCACTAGCACTTAAGACTTACCCTGTTTTCCCCAAAATAAGACATCCCCTGATAATAAGCCCAATCAGGCTTTTGAGCGCATGGCAATAAGGCCAAGCGCTTATTTCAGGGTTCAAAAATATATATGACAGGGTCTTATTTTCGGGGAAACATGGTACATACAGCTTCATAGTGCTTTACAGCCCTCTCTAAGTGGTTTACAGAGTAAGCCTATTGCCCCCAACAATCTGGGTCCTCATTTTACCAACCTGAGTTACCTTGAGCCTGGTGAGATTCGATCTGCCAAACTGCTGGCAGCTGGTGATCAGCAAAGTAGCCTGCAGTAATGCACTCTAACCACTGCGTCACCACGGCTCATTTATTGGAATAATTTATTGGATGCCACAAGGAAGAAAGCAGGAAGAGGGGGGCCAGAAAAATGTAGATAACTTCACCCCTCTGTCTTTGAAATATCCAATTTTTCTCTTTTACCCTCTTATCTCTCTATCTGTCCCCAAGTTGCCTGTCCAGAAGGGAGAGAGAGAGTTTTCAACAAAGGTATGAAATAGTCAGTTAGATGAAAATTTGAAATCTGGCTCAAGGCTGCACAAAATTCATCTAAAGATTATATCCCAAGAATTACAGGTATTTTGTCCCGGCTTTACTGTATTATCTACCTTATTTGACTAAAGTAAACTGTGCAGTAGGATATTGCTTTGAAGAATTTAAAATCAAAACAATTTGAACAGTAGCTCTAGAAAGTCCAATGTAACAGATGAATAAATGATTTAATCTAAAAGAATGTGGATTCCCTTTGCCAAGTATGTTGATTGGGCCCAAGACAATTTCTACCGAATAGTCATATTTCTGAAAGATAAAAACATTGGTTGCATCATCCCTATCCACCAGATTGAAAGTAGTCATAGCAAGCAAACTGGCAAACTAAGAACTGCACATTTTTGAAATTGTTATATATATTTTCAATGAAGTGAAATAAGAACATTTTAAAAAAAGGAATGAAAAAAAACCATGTGGCAAGAAATGAGATAAGAGCCAACAAGATTAGAGCAAATGCTTGCATGCACAGGAAGAGCAGGTTTCGGCCATCGAGCCCCTAAAGTGGTCGATGGACATCCAGAACTTTTTATTTTAATTATTTTATTGGATAAATGGGAAGGGAGCAAATCACACAATGAATTTATCTGAGGCTCCTATTTAGAGATGTTCAACTTTTTCTGGAGTGTGGATCACATTAGCCTACTATGACATATTGGAGGCTGTACCCCAGAAGGTACTGGGTGTGGCTAGGACAAGAACAAAGTCTAATTTCAACTCATTTATATTTAATTAAAATGCACTCTAACTAGTATAAAACCATAATCTTCCAATTATGTTTTTCTTTTCTGTCCCATTAAAAATTAACACTTTAGGAAGCTTTCCAGTACTACAGCCCACACATCAGTGGAACCTCAGATTGGGCTCTTCTTATATAATTCCACCAAAGGGAAAAGAGCCTTCTATCTGACTTCATCTACCTCCCTATTTTGTGTTTATCAACATCCTTCTCAGCTTTGCTTCTGTTAAAGTGGAACCCAAATCCTTCATACAGAAGGAACTCAAGCCTAATCAAATCTATTCTTTAACATCGTACAGAACTCTAAAAGGGCATGACGGTGTGGAACATCCATAGGCTTGAAAAGACAAAAATGGAAGATTGATGGAAAGGACCACAAGACTCACCTTTTCTAGGCTTTCGATGTCAGCTCGGAAACCTGAGAACAAAGGTACCTCCAGGACTGCCATGTTGGAGGAGCCAGAGTGAAGCCACCTTCTCAGGACAACAAACCCGAAGGAAAGGGAAAAGACAAATAATTAACAAATTACTGAATTAAGTCCTTCCAACTATTTGGATGACAGTGTGTGTGTATGTATGTGTCATGTACAGTGTATCTCTGGGGAGATGGTAATCCAGAGCAGGGGTCACCAACCTTTTGGACCTTAGGGACCACTAAATTCACAATTTTAAATCCCGTGGACCACTAATATGATCTGCCTAATGACTGGCTGGGTGGGCGTGGCTAGGTGGGCATGTGACTGGTTGGGCATGGCCAATTCCTCGCCTCCCCGACCGGGCTCCTTAGGGCCCCAACAGGAAGCAGTTGTTGGAGCTAAGCAGCCACCACCAGAAAGAGTTGGCAAAACAGATCAGTTCAAACTGGATCTGACCGAGAAGGAGGCTCAGCAGAAGCACCTCACTGAGGACTACGAGCATAGGCTTTCCAAGTAGAGGGAAGACCTGTGGGAATGCAAGGCCTGGAGGCTCAGCAGGCTGAAATGGTCAGCCAGTTCCAGGCCATGATGCAGTCCCATTGGAGCAAGCCCCTTCGGCTCTTCACCAGCAGCAGCACTTCCCTCCAGTCTTCACCCAAAGCCCTGCACCAGGAGGCCGAAGCAGACCCCAAATTGGAATTTCTGCCCCCCTCTGATCCATACAAAAAGACCCTGAAGGGGGAGACTCTCTGCAGCAACACAAACATTCATTGCACGTATCCATCCCAGGGGCCGTAGTTTGAGGATCCCTGATTTAGTGCAATATTAAAAACACAAATTATTTTTCTGCGGACCACCAAAATTTTCTCATGGGCCACCAGTGGTCCACGGACCACCAGTTGGTGACTGCTGATCCAGAGGACAAGGGCTGCAACAGCAAAATTCTGGCAGATGGTATTGTTTAATTGAGGAGACCAGGAGGAAGCTGACTCGGCCAGATCTTACCAGGTTGGTCGCAACCATGGGAGACTGACTATATCTTATTAAGTAGGCCCTATGCCATGCAGGGTTTCAAAGGTGGCCACCTGCACCTTGAATTACACTCAGAAGCCAACTGGTAACCATCCAACTCACAGAGCAGGCATGTTGGCATGGAACAGACTACCCATGCCTGTTCCTACTTCTGAATGGTTTTCAAGATAGTTCATGCAAGGCACATTGCAAGAATTATTTCATGAAGTGACTAAGGCATGACTGAATGAAAGAAGGATCTCCCAGTCTAAGAAAGAAAGCAACCGGTGCACAAGATGAATCTATATGAAGGCTTCCCTGGACATAGCTGCCATCTGTTATTTTTAAGTAGGAGCTATAAGTCCAGAACCCCAGATTGGGCACTAGACTCAAATGGGAGAATGCAACCTCATTGAAGACTAGAGATGAAAGGTTTCCAGCAAGAAGAGGCTCAAATACTCATAGCCAGAACTGAGGGAATGGGGCCAAATGGCTGCTTCCTAAATTTCCTTAAAACTATTAGCAGCATTAATGGAAAAAGAAGATGGATAGTCTAGTTCACAAACATTTATATTCTTTGAAGGACAAAGGAAGCCAGCAAACATGAGGTTGACCTGACTGGAGGTACTGATCACTCAACAGGAATATCCCTACTCTTAGAAGGATGGGAGAGGTAACTTACTTTCCCTACTCCTTCCTTTGCTGAAGCTTTTCTGGAATCCCCCTTCAAAGCCAATCAATTCAGACCATATTGTGAAGCAGGCCAGATCTAGTAACTGTATTCATCCTACATGCTAAGTTCGTTAGTTTAGAGTTGGTTGGTTGAGTTCTGGCCTGATATACTGTCCAAACCCAACCCATCTAATTGGGTTTATGGTTTCTGTCGAGTGTCAGCCATTCCCTCGACACATGATCCCGAGGACTGTGACAAGCCAGAAGAACAGACACGGTGAAGGGGGGTGTTGTAGCATTTAGCAGGGCATGGTGATATCAGGTGGTGGACGGTATAGGGAATCTGGGGACAGGGTCAATAAAACGATGTCAAAGGAATCAAACGCCCTTCAATATGAGGGACAGTGAGATCCGGAAGTAACTGGCAATCCACAACGAACCAGAAGGAGTAAATAGCGCGGTCACTTTAAATGCACAATTGAGCAAGGGCGGGGTGCTTGGGGGCGTTCTATAAAGCCAGATAAGCGGAGGAATCGGGCGTCTCCGATTTTGTTTTTCATCAGAAAACTTCAGCGCTTACTGTATGACCACCGTATAAGCTACAATTAAACCGGATAGCTTCACCTTTGAGTGTGTGCGTGTGGTGATTGTTCGGCGGAGCACAGGTGGTTCCAGAGGCGGCTGACAGTTTCATGTGTTGTGCAAACCCAGAAAATGGCTTAATTTACTAGCCAAGAAAAAGATCTTCTATGAATGCAAGTTGTTCTCTTTAAAGACTGTACTAGGAACATATACAAATCAGGACAATAATATTCTATTTTCTGATCATCTCAGGTTTTAACCTTTAAGACATCTTGAACTATAGACACAAATCGACGAGAATGTAAGCAGGCGGTGGTGATAAGAAAAGACAACTAGATCTTGTCTTCTCATTTGACTTCTTTGGTCTCAAAAGCAGAATGTAACAACTGTTCTTCTCCCTTGTGAGGCTGATGCTTGGGGCCACCAGCGGAGGCTACACATAGGACTACTGACTTGGTGAGTCTCACCTCATGCACACCTCCACCATCACTTTGTATTCCTGATGGTCCTGATCGGAGGCAGGATCATCATCATCACCCAGAACCCGGTCCCGACGTGGGGCCCCTGAACGATTTTCCTCTGTAGAGACGAGCTTAGGTAGGCGTGGGGCTCGACGGTGCCTCTTCAGCTTGGGCTCTTGTAGGTTCACCAGAAGCTGGAAAGCTGGTTTAGCCACAGGATCAGGGATATTGTAGGAAACATCAATCTGGCCAATATAAGGAGAAAGCACTGCATCTGCATCTTCCCATGAGAAACAGGCAGTCAAGAAGTATAAATACTTTATTATTTTGTTAAATATTTACAATGTTTTTATAATTTATTAAAAAAAATAATCCTAAATTATTCTGATTTTAACGTGTAATTTTACTGATATTATACACCACCCTGTGTATAATAGAGAGAAGGGCGGTTAAGAAATACGAAGGAAGGAAGGAAGGAAGGAAGGAAGGAAGGAAGGAAGGAAGGAAGGAAGGAAGGAAGGAAGGAAGGGTGAAAACAGACTTGATGCTCAGGAATGGGACTAGCACTTAACATTTCTCACCTGCAGGAGGCAGCAGCCTTCCCCCTTGGCACTCACAAATAACCCTGTGGGAATGGAGGGGATCTGTAGAGAAAATAGGGTTTAATTTGAATGTAAACAAGCATACATAGAGGATTCCAGGAATGAAACAAAAAGGGAGAGGTCCTTTTACCACAGCAGTCTGAAGGAGCTTTTTGTTGGCTTTGTTTAACTCAAAGGTTTCTTGGTAGTCCAGGTTGGTAGAGGCCAGTGAAATGGTGAGGTTGACACCCCCAATGTAAGACAGGATAGCATATTCAGCCAGAGCTTGGAGGGCCACACAAGTATCCTGTCATTCAGAAAAATGGGAGAGAGAAAAAAATAGCTAAAAAACAATCCCAAATGAATATCACATGCAGCTATTTTGCACTTTACTCTCTTTACCACTCCATCCTCCTGTCTGCTACACAGGAGCAGGTATTTATCTTATCTTTTCAAACTTGGCAAATTTAAGATGCATGGATTTCAACTCCCAGAATTTCCTAGCCAGCCGTCAGAAAACCATTATTTTGGTCAGATATTAAACAACATTCCTGAGGAGCCTGGCTTTGGCCTTCTTTTTCAAAGGTATCACACACCAAGTTTCCCCTCACGAAGACCAAAAGTTTCCTTGTGGCCTAGGTTTATGCCAATGTAGGCCATATTTTTCAGCTAATAGGAATATTTGGCCATTTGAAAGCAGGCATAGCTGCTCTGAAGACAGATGATTTACTCAGCAAAGAGCTGCCACTGGATACACAACTTATCACAAGTCATTTATCCAAAGACAAACTGGTGGGATTGCTCCATACTGGGCCAAAGTTCTTGACCATCACAGCTTATATTTGGTTTTGTTTATTTCTGGGCAAGTAGAGACTCTTTCCAAACAAAGTATTGACTACAGATGTCTAGGATATTCATTTTCTATTTTTGTCAGACTCATGCTGGGCCCACAAGTGTTCCTGCAAATAAAAATAATGGCAAAAGCAACACTATATTTTCCATCAAGCCAGTTTTCTACATGTAAAAAAAAAAAAATCATGTTGAAATGTAAGTCTGGTATATGCCAAAGATAAAGATTGTGCACACACATGAGATATTACCATGGCTCTCTAGACCAATATTTGTTAGTCCTTAAGTATCACAATACTCTTCACTGTATGAGCTACAAAAGATATAATACAGTGAAGCTCTTCTATAGAAAGCTGGCCGCATCTATAGAAGAGATACTATCTTATAGTCCTTCTCAAACAGGAAACACAGAGCAAGAAGTTGTACATAAATTGCTGCTCATCAGATACAATGTAAAATTTATTCTTGATCCTTCTGCAGATAAAGCATAACAGAATTTCAACTAAAAACCAATAACACAATTGCCTGAGTCTAAACCCACAACCCAGTGTTGTTCATATAGATCAGTAGTGGAGACTTAGTATTTTGAAAACAGAAGGTTAATGTAATCAGGACTCTTGAGAATTTTAGGATTCAAGCAAAATATATAAGCATTCTGGGCTGCTAGCAATATCGCTGGAGAGATGATGGAAGGCAGTGCATTTTCTAATCCTTATATATATAAAAAACCCCACACAAATAACAAAAAAATGCCAAGAAGTCTTCTTTAGTCTCTAAGGAAATGAAAGTCAGGTAGGTAATGAACCCTGGAATGTCTTCATTTCTTCTTGGCTCACTAAAGCATTTTCTGGTTAGAGGCAGAACTACCTGCCCCTGTGAAAACTCACCTGGGTCGATGAGAAACCACCCAGTGCATTCCTCTGCTGAGATAGCCACTTGACTACAGGCAGTGCAGATGCAACATCTCCCAGCACAGTATATGTCAGCAGGGCGTAGGCTGTCATTTCAACTTCAGCAGATACGACTGAAAGAGAGAGGGGGCGGGGTGGCAGCAGGGGTGAAATCCAGCAGGTTCTAACAGGTTCTGGAGAACCGGTAGCAGAAATTTTGACTAGTTCGGAGTACCGGCAAATAGCATCTTTGGTTGGTACCACAGTGGGATGGGAATGGAGATTTTGCAATATCCTTCCTCTGCCACGTCCACCAAGCCACGCCCACAGAACCAGTAGGGAAAAATTTTGAATTTCACCCCTGGGTGGCAGAATGGAGCCTATCACAGCTCAGTAGTAGACGGTGCTGTTGGCATTCCCTACTTCTGCCAACAAAACCGCTCCCCTTTCAGATCCTCTTCTTTTGGCTCAGCCACAGTCTCCTCTCAGGTTTCCCATACGGCTTTTCAATCCAGCAGCACAGGAGTAATTTAAGTGGGCTCCCCTCTTCTCAAAGAATAGGTCAGTCACCGTCTTTGAGATCAGTTATGGTAGGGGGGAAAACACTTCCAACCAGAGACAGCACCGACCCTCAACTCCCCCTCCCCACCAATGGTTCACCTTCCAATGACCCTGACTTGATGTAACCTCCCTATAACAGGGCCCATCAAAAGACTCTCACTGATGACTCACACCTGACCCATCACAAGACCCTTACTTGACACACCCACACCTAAAGCCCTTAGAAGAACACTGACATCCCCTAGACCAGAGGTGTCAAACTTGCGGCCTGTGGGCTGGATGCATCACGCACTCAACACACCCAGTTTAGCGAAGTGGGGGGAATTGTGATACGTCACGTGACGATGCCGTGACGATGCGAGTTTGACACCTCTGCCCAAAACTCTGCTGAAGATGTTACCTAGCCTGTTAACAAAATGTTTGGAAACCAACCATAAACTCAGAGAACGAACCCTCATCCTACACCTGAGCTACAGATATTCGCCACTACTGCAAAAAAATCCCATTCCTCAGGATTCCTATAATTCTCTAGATCAGGGGTGTCAAACTCAAGGCTTGGGGGCTGGATCTGGCCCGCGGGGTCGCCTGGAAACAGAGAAGGACTGGCCCGCGGCGCTTCTGCCAGCGAAAACGGAGCTCACGAGGGCCAGGGGCGGCCCTCCTGAGTTCTGTTTTTGCTGGCAGAGAATTGCAGGAGGCCATGGCAGCCAAAAATGGAGCTCGGGAGCCCGTTTTCACTGGCAGAGCACTTGGGCCACCATAGGCGCCCCCGACATGAGTGACATTGAGCTGGCCATGCCCACCCCGGCCCCGCAAGGTCAAATACCAACCCTAATGTGGCCCTCAATGAAATTGAGTTTGACACCCCTGCTCTAGATGAACTGCTGTTTTCCCCTCTCACTCCTAGCTGCAGTTCCAAAGTTAAGGTTATCCTGCGGCAAGATCGACGGCCAATAAATTTTACAATAAAATAATAATAAATAATAAATTACCTGATTGGGAGAGGCCATCACTGAATCCCATGAATGTGTCTTCACCAGTAGCAAGAGTTCCCATTATATTCCAGTGTGTGAAGCCATCTGAAAGAGAAAAGGAGATAGATGGAAGCAGACACCACAGCCAAGCTATTGTGACTCCGGCTCCCGAGCCTGTCCTCACGGAGGAAGATGACTCTGAAAGTGATGGGGAGGAACTGACAAGGCCTCCCTCTCCAGGACCCTCCTTTCTGGCAACGCCTCAGGTTCCAGCTGAAGGACAGGAGGAAGGCATGTCGGAGCAGCCACTAATAGGGAGTGATGAAGATAAATCTTGGATTGATCCCAGGCAGCATCGGAGGGAGAGGCTTGTGCAGCAAAGGAAGAGGTGGGGAAGGGCCAGAGATTGCTGAGTCACTGAGCCATGCCCCACAGGGGATAAAAGTGGGTGGGATTGCTCTGCAGGCTCTGTGATGGACAAAAACTGCATATCGTGAACTTCGGATGGGATATTTTTTGGAATTAAGGCTTGGACTTTGTGAATAACTTCTGACTACTCTTTGAACTCTTGGTTGCCCCAGCAACGGACTACAGATACACGGATTCCTGTTTCTAGAGGTGATAAGAAACTTGGCAGGCATTCGGAAAGTAGCTGCCAGAACTTTTATCTGCCAAAGGATTCAGGTCAACTTGTAAAAATAAATTACTGGTAGACGTCTTTTGCTCGTGTGTCTGCCTATGTGAGGTGGGGGGACAGAACACAAGCAGGCTTTCCCTTAAGAAGTCTAGTGGGTATCTAGAAGCAGTGAGATTTTGGGAGAGGGATGGAGACGAAGGAGGAGAGTGGGGAAGAGAGGCAGAGGGAAAGGGGAGGGAGACAGGGAGCAGAAGAGGGAGAGAGGAAGAGAACACAAGATCAGTAAAACATTGTTTTCTAACCATTTTACCAACAGTGGCCATAGGAGGCATTTACATTTTCTTCTATGTAAAGAAGTATTATGTTGAGTCTCACTTTTGTGTATGCATGTGTATGTGTCTGCCTGCTCACCTTTCATCTTGCATGTTTGAGCGTTTGCACCAGGAAATACAGAGGCGGTATATACTCCACCCAGGGTTGCATAACCCAGACAGAATAAGGAGAAAAGCTCAAAATTGGGCAGTGACTAATATTCCAACCCATTACCCAATCACTTCTCCCTTTAGATGCACCACTTAGAATTTCCCAAGGGTTTTTAAAAAATCTTTCTTAGGCCCTCTTCTCTCTCCACACCAAACTTGGTCCCAATGCATTTTGCTTTTGGACAGTTATCACACTGATGCACAGAGAGGATCCCACTGGTTTTACTTCATGTCTTTCCCCTGAGCTAGGAATTCCCAAGCATCTCATTCCCTTCAGCTCCCTTTAATTCCTAGCAACCAAATAGATCTTCTCCGTGAGTTTCTTTCTGCCCAAGTCACAATTAAGCTGGATAGCAACAGGCCCAACTTCTCAATGATGCCAGTGATAAGGAATCACAGGACTCTGGGCCAATCTAAATGCATCAACAAAATGCCAAGTGAAAGTACCCTAAGACAGAGGTTATCGCTGCGGCATCTTTACCTTGTGTAATGGCTATGCCATTCATCTTCCGAAGAGCTGCTGATGCTGAAGGGCTGCGCAGGAGTGTGAGAGCATAGGTAGTCAAGACAATGGTGTAAGGATCTTCTACGGAGTACAGGTTGGATTCTAAGAAGTGCTGTGCTTTGGTAATAGCTCCTTTTTCTTCCTAAGCCAGAAGAAGAAAGGAGGAGTGTCATGGCTGCAGGTTCAACTTGCTACAACAGCCGTATTAATCGAAGCCTTGACTAGTCAATAGGAAATTTGTATCTTCCCCTCTCAGACACAATAGAATTACTATGTTAACCAGAAAACAGGCAGCCCTAGCCCACCCCCCACCAATAACTCAGGTGGGAAATTCAAAAGCCTGCATGGAAATATGAAAGAAGGGTATTCCTCACAGAGGAGGACCTAGAAACATCCCAAAGACAACAAAAGATCTTTGTTAATTTTGCCCAGTAAGTTCATCCTCTAAGAACATGGCTTTGATCAATCCTGGAAATGTATTAAGCAAGCTCAGAGTACTTCTGCTCTGCAACAGTTTTCATTCCCTAACCTGATAGATGGTCTAAACTGCCCTGTAACTATTGCCAAACTCATCCCAACAAGAGCGAGCACAGCATCCATCCATGCTCCCTCCAGTTAAATGTGAAGAGAGTGCAGAATCAGCATCCAATTCACACCAAATCTACTGCCCAATCCATGTCATTACTTCATATTTGGTCTGTTCTTTGATTTTTTAAATATATTTTTATTTAAACTTTTTCTTTAATTTATATAAGTATTCAATAAACAGTGTATTGTCTGAGTCTTTTTGCATAAACATGATAATGATAATAGCAACAATAATAACAATAACAACAATCATAAAACCGGCCATCAAAACTACACGATTAGGGATGAAACATGTAACCGTGATACCCATTGTCATCGGGGCACTTGGTACCATGTCCAAGAATTTTATAAAATACATCAAGAAATTGCAGCTTCCTGCAATAACATCAGCGGAACTGCAAAAAAATGCACTACTTGGAACATCGTATATCTTAAGAAGGTACTCGGTTGATACCTAGGACGCTGGCAGCAACCCATATCAATCATTAGAACCAGTCAATGGTATTTGTGATGCACTTTTGAATGTTCAGTTGAATGAGTTTCATGTTTAATGAATAAAGTATATAGTAATAATAATAATAATAACAACAACAACAACAACAACAACAGCTTACATCCTCTGACGATACCTTAACAGTTCCTAGGTCCTTGGTTAGGACTGAAGCTGCTGAGCTATTAACCAGCCTCAAAGGTTGTGAATCTCACCAAAGATTAATAATAATAATAATAATAATTTTATTTATTTATTTATTGAATTTATATACCGCCCTTCTCCCTGAAGGGACTCAGGGCGGTGAACAGCCGAAAATTAAAATAACATACAATATAAAAGTTAAGAGAACTAAAAATAAATTAAATTAATCGGCCTCCCAATTTAAAATCCCAAGCTATACAATTAAAAACTAACCCATAAAACCTATTCAGGCCAGGCCGGCTTGCTGAAATAAAAACGTCTTCAGGGCCTTACGGAAAGTGCGGAGATCCGGGATCAGTCGTATTCCGGGAGGTAGCTCGTTCCAGAGGGCAGATGATCCCACAGAGAAGGCTCTCTCCCTGGGGGCCACCAGCCGACATTGCTTGACCGACGGCACCCTGAGGAGGCCCTCTCTGTGAGAGCGTATTGGCCGGTGGGAGGTTATCGGTAGCAGAAGGCGGTCTCGTAAATACCCTGGCCCTAAGCCATGGAGCGCTTTAAAGGTGAGAACCAACACCTTGAAACGCACCCGGAAGACCACCGAGAGCCAGTGCAGCTCACGCAGGAGAGGTGTTATATGGGAGCACCATTTCGCTCCTGTAATCACCCGCGCGGCCGCATTCTGGACCAGTTGGAGCCTCCGGGTGCTCCTCAAGGGGAACCCCATGTAGAGAGTGTTACAGTAGTCCAGGCGAGAAGTGACGAGAGCATGAGTGACTGTGCATAAGGAATCCCGACTCAGAAAGGGGCGCAACTGGCGTATCAGGTGAACCTGATAAAAAGCCCCTCTGGCCACGGCCATCATGTGCTCTTCTAAAGACAGCCGTGTGTCCAGGAGGACGCCCAAGTTGGGAGCCCCCTCTGTGGGGGTCAATGACTCGCCCCCAATAGCCAGCGATGGCACCAGCTGGCTATATCCTAAATCTTCTCCCTTTTAAGTGTAAATTTTAAATTTTTAATGTATTTTAAAATATGAGTATTTTAAATTACGGGTATTAATTCAGCCAAATTTATTTAATTCATCTTATTCGATTTTAAATTTTGTATATGTATGTGTTTTATTTTATGGCTGTTCACCGCCCTGAGTCCTTCGGGAGTAGGGCTGTATAGAAATTCAATAAATAAAATAAAATAAATAAATAATAAATATCAGGATGCCGACATCCACAGCCACTTGGTCTTGGAAGACTGAGTCGAATCCTGTTCCTCCCCATCCAGACCCGCACGGCCTCCAGACACTGGGACATCACTTCAAGGGCATCGTTGGGGTGGTTTGGGGTGGAGATGTACAGCTGAGTGTCATCAGCGTACAGATGGCACCGCACCCCAAATCCATGGATGATCTCACTCAGCGGCTTCACATAAATGTTGAACAGGAGTGGCGAGAGGACCGACCCTTGTGGCACCCCACAAGCAAGGCGCCTCGAGGTCGACCTCTGCCCCCCTGCCAGCACAGACTGCGACCAGTTGGAGAGATAGGAGGAGAACCACCGCAACATGGTGCCTCCCACCCCCAATCCCTCCAGCCGGTGCAGCATGATACAATAATAATAATAATAATAATAATAATAATAATAATAATAATAATAATAATAATGGCAAAGGCAAGCAAGGATAGTACCAATAGTAATAGGTGCCTTAGGTACAGTCCCAAAACAACTGGAGCACCACTTGAACACCATAGACCCATGATGGTGAACCTTTGGCACATGGAGCGATATCTGTGGGCACGCAAGCATTGCCCTAGCTCAGCTCCAGCGCTGATTTTTGGGCCTTCTGGTCCCACTGGAAGTTGGGAAGCAGGCCGTTTCTGGCCTCTGGAGGGCCTCGGGGGGGAGGCCATTTTCGCCCTCCCCAGGCTCCAAGAAAGCCTCTGGAGCCTCCGGAGGGCAAAAAATGGGCCTACCGGGCCCACTGTGCCATCGTGTGCCAAAAGCGGGGAGAATGGGAGGGGGGTCGCACATGCATGCACGGGGGGGGCGCATTGAATTATGGGTGTGGGCATACATGCACGCGACCCTCCTGCGCTCCCCCCGCTTTTGGCACGCGACGGCAAAAAGATTAGCCATCACTGCCCTAGGCAATGACAAATTTGCCATCAGTCAATTGTAGAAGGTGGCTTTACTTGGAACTGCTTCTATCCTGAGATGATATCTGTAACATCGTCAAACATCCAGATCTCCCTATCCCAGGTCCTTGGTAAGGACTCGATAGACTAAAAAGGTAGATAAAAATGCCAAACCCAATCTGAACATCTGGCTGACTGTGCGATGATTAATCATTATCATCTTTACTTCTATATAGTAATATTCTTCCCACTTCTAATTTCTACTTTTATTACATTGTTCTTTAATTTTTAAATAGCTTGAGCGGTTGCTGCAAAAAGGAACCATCAAGCCACACCAATGCTAAATTTAAAAGACAGACAAAAAATAAGAGGTGGTGTTTCAGTGGCCTTACCAACTTTGAGGGAGTTCCTTTCAGTGAAATGATAGTTCTTCTCAGTTCCTGGGAAATTGCACCAGCAAGCATACTGCAAAACTTTCTTTGTAGCAATTCCAGGGGTGAAATGCTCCCGGTTTGGACCGGATCGCTCGATCTGGTAGTGATGGCAGCAGGTGGTTTGGAGAACCAGTAGCAAAAATGCCCCCTACATGCCCAGCTGAGCCGTGCGATCATTAGAGGCTTTCCATAGAAAGCCTGCTTCCTAAGAGGACATCACTAGAACAAACAATACAGGAAAATGTTTTCTAGTCTTCAACCTCCATTTTCTGTGAAAGGAGGTAGAGAGGGTAATTGGGCTTCAGCTCCAGAGGACTCTGAAGGAAGTAGTTTACCTAAACCTATTTGGTTGGGTTTTAGATTGGGATTCAATAGATACTTATGTTTGTCAATGAACTATTGAGAAGCCAGGATTCAGGTAATGAATCCATCTTAATGCTCCTTAATCTCTCAGCAATCTTTGATACTTTGATCCTGGTAATCTTCTGGATCAACTTTGGGGGTTAGGGGTGGAAGCAATGTGTTGCACTGTGTTGCCTTCTTCTTCAGTGGTCATTACTAGCCGATGTTGACTCTCTCTGCTTTTATGTTTTTTCATTTGTTTGTTTATTACTTATTAAATTTATACAATGCTCATCTCATGGTGCACGGCGATAATTTTGTTTGACTTCTACATGTATTATCAGTAAGCCATCATCAGTATGCTGCACTGGTTGCCAGATGACTTTCAAGGGAATTTCAAGGTCCTGGTTATCACCTATAAAGCTCCACATGGCATAGGACCTGGTTATTTGAGAGTCCACCTGTCTCCATCTTTCTAACCTGTGTATTCAGGTCAACTTGAGTGGGCATGTTCCAGCTCCCACCCTTTTAAGCCTTAAAGGAGAGAAATTGGTTGGTTATTGGCTCTTTGGTTTTTAGTCTCTGATCAGCTGTCATTCATAAATACGGGGCAAAATGTGGAATGTCTTGGACACATTTATCTTTTACCTCAGAAGTCACCCCTGTTTCCAGTAAAGCTGCTACTACATATGCTGTTACAGAAATCTTCCCATGAATTCCACCCTGGAAGAAAAAGACATAAAAGGATTAGACTAAGAAACTTTTATGAATAAAAGATCTGCACTTGAATCCAATCCCCTCTTTTCACATTTTCAACATTTCTCAAGAGATTCTGAACAAAAAATGCATGAAGAAAGCATCTCTTTGCCTCTCTGAATGGGAAATATATATCTTTATGAATGACTGAATCTTTAGAGAATGTGTAATAACTACCAATGCCCTAGTTGGGAAGAAATTATTTAATTCATGGATCAAAGACTGAATAGAAATCTTATAAATTTCATCCTGAAACATTCAATTGTTGAGAATTAGAAAAATAGATGAAACTTATCCCTAGTCAAGATAGCAAGTGTGAATTCTTGATATAGCAATAGCAGGAAATGTGTGTCTTTTTCAACCAAATAGGTAAAACTAGTAAACATTTTAAAACCGTAGAAGCGTGGGAGGATGGGTCTGCTGTTTCTCATCCACCATTCTTCCTCTTTGGTAATTTGGCCTTTCTTAGTGAGTTCACTGAAAATTCTCTTGATTCACTTGTCTAGTTTTTGTATTGTGTTAGTGTTTACTAGGATGTACTAGGATTTATTTGTCTTCTAGTACAGGGGTCACCAACCATTCAAACCTCCGGGAACACTAAATCCATAATTTTAAATCCCACAGACCACTAATATGATCTGCCTAATGACCAGCTGGGTGTGCGTGGCAAGGTGGTCATGTGACTGGGTGGGCATGGCCAACTTGATGTCACTCACATTGAGAGGCGCCTTGCCAGCCTCTATTCGCTACTCCTCACCTGCCCACCCGGGCTCCTTAGGGCCCAACAGGAAGCCGTTGCTGGAGCTAAACAGCCACCATGAAAAAAGAGTTGGCAAAACAGCTCAGTTCAAATTGGATCTGACTGAGAAGGAGGCTCAGCAGAAGTACCTCACTGAGGACTACGAGCATAGGCTTTCCAAGCAAAGGGTAGACCTATGGGAGTGCAAGGCCAGGTACAGGCGCCTGGAGGCTTAGCGGGCTGAGATGGTCAGCCAGTTCCAGGACATGATGCAGTCCCACTGGAATGAGGCCCTCCGGCTCCTTGCCACCAGCGGCGCTTCCCTCCAGCCTTCGCCCAAAGCCCCATACCAGGAGGCTGAAGCAGCCCCCAAGTTGGAATTTCTGCCCCCCTCCGACCTACACAAAAAGACCCTGAAGGGGGAAACTCTCTGCAGCAACACAAACGTTCATTGCACATATCCACCCAGGGGGCGTAGTTTGAGGACCCCTAATTTAGTGCAATATACAAAATGCAAATAATTTTTCTGGGGACCACCAAAATTTTCTTGCGAGTTGGACCACAAGTTGGTGGCTGCTGTTCTAGTAGTCCCTTTTGCTTTTTGTAAATATTATGATCTTACAAAAAGCAAAAGACCTAGCAACCCCAGGAAAAAAATAACTAGAGTTATCTACAACATTCAGTGTAATGGTTATGTAGGATAAACAGACAGAAAACTGGCAGAATGCATCCATGAATACCAACTAGCAGTTAGAAGACATGATGAAAACTTTAATTTCACAAGATACGAACAGACTTAATCATAGTTTTAATTGGGAAACTGTGATCATCCTAGACCGAGCCAAGTCCAAAAACACTAGGGAATTTCTAGAAGCCTTGACAAATTAACCATCAATAGACACATAGATATAAATATTATGTATATACTATGCAAAAGAAACAATAAACCAGCCAAAAAAGGGAACAAAAAGTCCAAAATTCCTCCCCACCAGCAATCAGCACCCAGATGAGTAAAGATTAACTCCAAGATTTACATCAGACCAACCATCAAGTAAACAACACCCCTATCAAGGAGCTGCCAAACAAGCCAACAGTAAACAGCCCAACCAAAGAACCTCTAAAACAGGGCAAGCCACTAGAATATAAGCTGAGAGCAAATCCCATTCCTTACTAGCACTGATGATGTTACTTAGTTTTGTCAATCAACCATTTGCAAGAAAACAACCAAGCACAGAGAGCATCAAGGTGTCCCCCGTCCCCCCGTTCCTCCCCACCTCCAATTTAACTTATCAACACCATAAACTAATCCTTCAAACTGTAACAAATCCAACTTTGAAAACATTGGTCTAGAAGCTCGTCAGGGTATAATTGCAAATCTAACCCACCTACCACCCCGCTTTTTGGTACCTGGATGTCCTTATTGAGTATCCTGCCCATGGCTGGAAATGAGCCATCTTCCTTCTGATGCTGGATGATCCAATCCTTGGCAGCTAAAAGTTCTTTGGGGTCAATGAAAATGAATTCCCGGGATTGAGCAAAAGATTTCAGAACAAAGGCTGTTAGCCTGGAAATACAAAGGTCATAAAGTGCCTGAGGATGATTGCCACCAAACTTGGCTACTTACTATACTGTGTGAGGTTGTATCCACCCAGCCACTGACTTCATACTCCCAACCCCGAGGAACATTTTCATTCCGCCCCATAAGTATTCTCCTCACTGCTGTTTTCTGTGTGAGTTGACAAGCATTCTTCCATCTTATGAATGAGAAAGTTATAAAATGGACTTTCAGGCTGGTCTTCCCCTATCACAACTTTGTCCCTGTTTTGCTGCATTTGTTTTTGCACTTAAAAACCCACAACCCATGGTAAATGGTGGGAGAGTAGAGAACTGCTCAATTCCAAAGAAGCACACTTAAATGCAGTGCCATGGAAAAGGAGCAACGGAGCTAGGTGGCAAGCTTTCCTACCAATGAGAAACCATCCAATCTGTGGTCCTAGTGTCTATGCAATAGCAATAGCACTTAGACATATATACCACTTCATGGTGCTTTACAGCCCTCTCTAAGCGGTTTATAAGTCAGTCTATTGCCCCCAACAATCTGGGTTCTCATTTTACTGACCTCAGAAGGCTGAGTCAACCTTGAGCTGGTGGGAATCAAACTGCCGAACTGTAGTCAGCCAGCGGTCAGCAGAAGTAGCCTGCAGCACTGCATTCTAACCACTGCGCCACCATGGCTCATAGAACTGTTATCTCAGTATTTTCTTCTATACTTCAACTGTTTTGATTTAGCTGCAGAACTCCACGTCAGCATCAATTGCAGGGCAGGACAAATACCACACGTGCAACTACTCTGAACACCACGGGACAAATATAATGTTATCTTCCTATCCATTAATTTGCAACATACCACATGCTCCCTGAGGAATCCCTTTCCCCAAAGGCACTGTAGGAGCCATCTTGCCTCTTGTAGGTCAGTTGGCGCTGGTATCCTGGAAAGAACCCATAAGACAGTACATAGAAACTGAACGTATAGGTCAAACTTTATTTACTGAAGTGAAACTTTTTGCATGTTGGGGCCAGAAGCAATTGCTTTCTGAATCTCCTCTTAGAAAATATCCCTGTAGCCTTTCAAGGGTCAGTACCTTGCACCAAGTAATCGGTGGCTTCGCTCTCTACATCTGGGCTAAGTTGTTTGGTCTTCTGAAGATACTTGAGGACAAAGATGTTGGGAGCAAAATGAATCATATTCTGCTCTCCGCAACCAAAGGGCAATTGAAGGAGGTTATCCAAATTGTTCAGCGTTGGCCCCATCACATCTCCTGGTACCAAAAGAAAATCATAGTATCAGCCAGAAAAACTTGCCTTCTAAGGTCAGTTCCGATTCTCCCAGATGGGAGCGAGCAGAAAACAGGACAGAGTCCACAAGTGCACTATCAATATAAGACAGATTCTCTCAATCTTGGCAAGTTGAATATGCTTGAATTTCAGCTCCCAGAATTCCCTAGTCAACATGGTGGATGCTGGTCTAAAGTCTTTTTTACAGGATACACTGGAAGCAATTGACGAAGCTCACACTTGGAGAGGCCCTAATGCAAAATACGACTCGGAATTTAGAAGAATTAAATGAATCTATTATTTTCATTCAAAGCAGTAAAATCAAAGTCTTTATGGATCCTTAGTTCCTATTTCAATGCTTTGGGTGATCTCACGTTTTCCAGGCAACCAAATTCAATAATCCAACACCACCAGCAACAAAAATGGAATGAAAAAGTACCATTGTTATAGGATGCTGAGGGAAAAAAAATTAGGGCAGTTCTCAAATGAGTATTTTAAGAAGAGTTGTATTTAGGGATATTTGTGTTTAATTTGCATAATATATAGAAGCTGAAAAGTTACTACACAGATAGTCCTCAACTTATAACAGTTCGTTTAGTGACCTTTTGAAGTTACAATGGCACTGGAAAAAGTGACATGACTGTTTTTTACATTTATGATTGTTGTTGCATCCCTAAGATCTATGATACCTTATGACCAAAATTCACATGCTTGGCAACTGACTCATTTTTATGATAGTTGCAGTGTCCCGGGATCATGTGATCCCCTTTTGTGACCTTCTGATGAGCAATGTCAATGGGGAAGCCAAATTCACTTAACCACATTACTAACTTAATTGCAATGATTCACTTAACATCAACATAGCAAGGAAGGTTATAAAACGGGCAAAAGTCACTTAACAACTGTCTCACTTAGCAACAGAAATTTTGGGCGCACTTGTGGTTGAGGACTGCCTGTAGATAAATATGCTTAACATATAGTTGCTGAAACTTTGGTTTGTTTATTTTTTCTGGCTTAGTGGGTAGCATAAATCCTTCCCATTTGACCAAGGAAAGACCATCTATACCAGTGGTGGGTTGCCTCCGGTTTGGACTGGTTCTCTAGTAGTAAAACCAGCGGGAGGCTCTGCCCACTGACCCTGATGTCATCAGAAGCGATCTGCGCATGCGTGCGATCCCGTTGCGAACCGGTAGTAAAGGTAAGTAGAACCCACCCCGATCTATACCAATCACTAAATCAAAGCAAAGGTACTGAGAGGTAGTAGAATTTGGGGACTTTTTGCAATATGGAAAAAAAAATCAAGGGTGTCAAAATCTGCAAAGGTGTTTTTAGCTGAAACCTTCAGGCTTATCTGAAAGAAAAACAACTGCACTCAAGCAGAGTCTGAGAATCATAGTTAACACTTTGGAGAAGGGCACAGGGAGAATGTCAGCACAGGCACAGGAAGATATTTTTTAAAACTATTAAACCTGTTGTAGGGCCTAGAATACTGTTTTGTAATCAAAAATTCCGCTGTCAGTATTCAGCATTCTTGGTTCCAAGCATGTATGCGGACCACACACACACACAAAAATCCAAAAACTTCATATAGCCCTGAGGCCTCAACATACCTTCTCCTATACTGAATTTAATATTTCTAGTTATTGGTTTCTCATTTATATGCAATTCACAAAATGGGATTATCCTATTACAATGAAGTTCCCTAATTATATTTAATTGTATATTATACATGAGAAATCCAGTTAAGCCTATGGAGATGCCCAATAACCTAGGGATTGCTAATATTCTTGCAATAAAAGCTCTTAAGAGTCTTAAGCAAACTATTGAAATAACTGAACCCCAGATCTTAAGAGACAATATTTTTAAGTGTGTGCTTTTGTTTTTAAATTTAGGAAACATTGATGTAATCCCAGATTAAAAAGAAAAAACAATCAGATCTGATGCCAACTCAGATCTTACTTTCTGATCTACGTTCTTCTCCCTAAAATAGTCAAATGAGCAAGACATCTTGTTCTTGGGGAGGGGGAGGGGAGGGCCTTCTCTGTGGGGGCACCTACCCTCTGGAATCAGTTGCCCCCAGAGATAAGGAGAATCCATGACCTCAGTGCCTTCCGCCGTGCCCTTAAAACTCACTTTTTCCAGCAAGCTGGGCTGGTTTAAGAAGAAATTTTTAAATGTTTTAATTGGTTTGTGATTTTTAATTTTTGGGCTAAATTTATACATATTTTAACTGTTTTTTAATATTTGTATTTTATGTTCTTAATTCTGGCTGTACACCGCCCTGAGTCCTCAGGGAGAAGGGCAGTATATAAATTGGAAATAAAATAAAAATAAATAAATAAATCTGAGACTAGAAGCAGTTTCCTGAAAGCTAAGAAAAAATTCTAGACTAAAATTGAACTAACTCATGCCAACAGTATCCTACAGCATGTAACCAAATAGGGCTTGGCACATTACATTTCCCAGAAACAAAAAGAGCGTGCCCTGAAGGGAAGATTCCCTTCCCTGGTCAATGTAATCTTAGATTATTTTGATAAAAAGATTGGATATATTTACATACATCAGTCATTCTAGCTAAATGGAGCCTCTGTATTCTAAAACAGCATATTACTGTATTATGTATCAGCTGTTCCGGCTGATACCTCCTCACCTAGTTAAGGCGCATAGTTGCAAACAATCTTCTGCACTGGAATGCATTGTGGAATGAGCCACAAATTCCAAAATGCCACAATTGTTATTAAAGAAAACTAAAAATGAAGTACCCCCAATCCAGAAAAAAATGCATCTAGTTCTAGGAAAATAAGCAGACAAGAATTTAATTTTGTGCTCTACTTGCGAGATACCAATTGAGGCATTGAATCATTCCTTCTTTGCTCCAATACTGATAGCTTCCTGTTAATGCTGATACAGTATGAACTCCTGCCATGAGTCGGTCACAACAGAACTGACTTTAATTGTTCTCAGTGTTCATACCAATAACAGAGGCAGTTGCTCTTTCCGAGCCTGGAATCACATTGTGAGGAACGCCCAGTGTGAATGCTTCATTGTGATTCTCATCCGTCTCCTCTTTCCTCCAGATTTTGAATTCGCCTGCAGAACCCCAACCTGTGGAGAAGCCGATATACTTCACCTCCGGCTGCTTGGAGGTGGACCAAGTCACAATGATGGACTCATTGAGAGTGAAGGAGCCGTGGCCCACCTGCACAGAGAAAAATAACACACCAAAATCCAGGCAGGAGATGCATATTATTGTGAGCTGCTTAAGGAGGACTACTGAAAGCATTACCTAATTAATAAAAAAGATAATGAAGGGTTCAAGTTTTATATACAAAGGAGGGTTTTTTCCTTTTATCTGACATGAGTATACTAGGAAGTCTGGGGGGAGGGGAGGGTTAGGGAGGTTGGGAAGATTGGGGGGGTTGTGGGGGGGGGAAAAAAGGGGTGAAAATGTAACTGTAAAACTTTTGCAATAAAAAAATAAATAAAAAAGATAATGAGGAAAAAAAAAACCCTACCTGGATGACTCCATGGGCCCAACTGATCCAAAAACTTCGAAATTCGTCCCACGAAAGGATGCCTATTGTCTCTGAGCTGACCACTGGCTCACCCATCTTGCTAGTAGAGATCCAAGTTTTGGAGTTCTGGTGCCCACCAATGACAATTTCAGTCATCTCCGCCATGTCATGGGGGGCAGAGGACAAAGCGATGTGGGCATTATTGTGGGCCTTGATGGCAACATCAAAGCGAATCATGTGGGCAGGTTTCTGCACATACTGGTACTCATACTTATTAGGAGTGGAAATGTGAATTTTCTCTAGTCAAAAATAAACCAAAAACACTGTCAGTGTTCAGTCTCATTCACAGCAATGCACCTCCAAAGACACATCTTCATGGGCCTCTTTTAAATCTCCCCTTATGTAAAATAGTTTTAGAGCAAAAAGCCCACAGCACATAACTCAAATTCCATATGCTCAAGTCAGAGTTTTCTGCGGTACATCCTTTCTCACCTCTCAGCAAGAACGTAAGCTATCTATATGTTTTAATTGGAGTTTAATTGCAATGAAACTCCTTTAAATAATGTCTTCCCAGAGAATACAGAAGATATAGTTGTTAGGGATCATGTCAACAAAATGGCTACATTTTTAGAATCACATTTGTTAAGGAGCAGTGGCTTCTTATTGTATAGCCTTTGGAGTGCATGCAACCCTAGATCCCTTCTTGGTAGCCCTATGAGCTGTGTTGTCCCAACAGCTGAGCTTTAATCGGTGTCAAGAATGATGCTGGAGGGAAGTGGTTCAGTGGTACCTCGGTACTCATTGTTAACTGGTTCTGGAAGACGGGATGAGTACCAAAAACAATGAGTACCAAACAAATTTTTCCCATAAGGAATAATGTAGTGAATCATAAGGTAGCCGACAGCAACAAGTTCTAGGCTGTGCGTTGAATGCCAAACAAATGATGAGTAACCAGGACAAAATTTTCACAGCAAAATTCATTGAGTACCAAATTCAATGAATTTCAAAGCAGTTGTGTACCAAAGTACCACTATACTGTCCTTACAGTTTAATCTGGGGCAATTTAAAAATAGTAACTGGTAAAATCCCTTGGCTGGGATCCCTCTCACCTAGTATCACATATAAGGGAGAAAACCAACCACTAATCACCATCTTTTTAACTTGTAGGGGGCAACTTGGGTAACTGTGAATAAGTACTTGAGACAGAGGCTTTAGCTAACTTTCATGCTGCCCAAGCAACGGGTTGCCTGTGTGAAAGCTATCTGTGCCAGTGACTTGCTACTCACACTATTTCTGAACGTGAGAGTAGTGCTCTTCTGGAAGAGCATAAATGTGTCCTAAAATAACTCAGAGGAGGGATATTAAGTCAAGGTTTCTTCCATGACCACTTCTGCTCCACTCGTCTTGTCATCCAAATTATTTTGAGACATGGATTTAGCGTTTTTGTAGAAAGCTTGGCTGTGGGGTTTCGAAGAATTTTAGGTGATCTCACTTTCACTTTGCTCACACTTATCATTTGCGTAAAAGATTCGACAGAACCTGGCTCTTTTCCTAGTTTGACCTCCTTAGGAGACCTCCACTCTCTCCACAGGTCTATCATAGGACCACTAAACACCTATACACGAAGAAGAAGTCTAGTGAATGTTGAGAAGAGTGCTTCAGTCATGAACATAAGGTTCTGCATGATACACAAATGGTACTTTGCAAAGTATGGTTCAACATTGATTAGACATTACCCAAGCAAATCCCTATGTGGTATCAGATGTCTCACTTCTCCATCAACTCAAGCCAAAATGGCAGAAGGCAACACTCAGTGACTGGAAGAGAGGGCATACTCACAGCAGTCTCCAACTGCCACCAGGAGATTGTTAGCGAGATACTGTAGATTATTCATAGAACAAGGCTTTTCTTGGGATAACATAAAGCTTTAACTTGAACAGCTAAAGGCAAATAAAGGCTACTTCCTCAATGGGACAGTGAAGAGGAGAAGAAGAAGAAATATTGTCAGGACATAATTGTTAAATGCAGCTAGCAGTGCTTGACAACAAGCCTAGGGAGGGAAACTGGTGCTGAAATTTTGCTGAAACACAGCTGCTGAAACTGCTACTGAAATTCTCTTACCGTTAGGACAGAAGAAAACACTGTAGGTATATTCTCTGGTCAGACCCTCTGGCTGCAAAAAAATGGCATTTTTTTTTCAGAGATACCTACACCAAAATTCAATGGCTTTCTTTAACAAAAAGTATCGGAAGAAAAACTTCCAATTTAGTTTACTGAATGTCAAACTCACAACAAAGTAAAGCAAAAATACAAATCTAGTATACCTACATAAAGATTTTAAGAAATCGATCAATGACACAAAAATGAATGATGATTAAAGTTTGACCAAAAGCTGAGTTAGATGCCTAAGAGAAAGCATTGAGTTCATATAAATATTCTTGGAAACAGAATTTTGCAATTGGGGAAACTTTGGAAATAGTCTCCTTTGTCTAGGAGTACCAGCCCACCTCAGAAAGAAGAAATATTAGTAGAAGAATTTCTTTTTAACATGTCAGGCACACTCATGTGGAGATCCATGGCTCTTGATTTTTAAATCCCAAATGCTACATCCTACTATCCATCTACTCAGAAAATATTAGCGTCTCTTCTAGCTTTTGCATTGGTCATTTCTCCCTCTTCCCAGCTGCAACTATTTCTCTGAAAAGACTATTTGCTTGCTTACCTCAATAATAACGCTCCTCCGTACATAATCAACACCAACAGGAGTCCTCTTGTCTATGTGGGCATCCTCAGAATGTTTGCCATTTTTTGTGAGTTGAATGTTGTCTTGGCAGCAGCTGCTTCCACTATAAGCAAAGGCTTTTGCTAAAGATGACACAAAGAAATATGAATTCTCAATAACTTGGTCCTCAACTGGAACTCAGCAGAATCTGACATGGCCAGATATTTTTCTTGTCAGCTGGTATATTCTCTGCTTTTTCTAGATTATTTAGTTCAAAATGAATAAATAAATAGGAAACTGCTATTTTTCAAGAGGCAATGCCAGCCTCCAAAATGGTATTCATTCCAAAATGTTTCTAGGTCACTCTATGGGCTCACAGCTTTTCTTGATGGGCAGGGGACTATAGTGCAAATGTATGGCTAGTATGTTCATCTTAAAAAAAAAAAAAACAACAACGACGGAGGGACACCGAAATGGTAGAAAACACTCTGAAGGAGTTTTGCAGGTAGTTTCCTGCATGGCAGTCATTTGTGAGAGGACCTAAAATTCTAGATATGCTATTGGCAAAAATAGGTTGTGGATTCTTGCATAAAAGGTTTTTATTCCTTCAGCTGAAAATATACTAAAAAGTGATTATATTCAGGAGGAATGTAACACTTTCCCTATAGCAGATTGTGGATAAGATATTTCTCCCTCAAAACAAAAACAGGAACATACTGATTAGATAGGAATTGAGTACCACCAAGAAAACAAATAAAACAAAAAGAGAATTTAAAAATATAATTATATAACTACATAAAGGTGTCGAAACATATATAAATACTGTATAGTCTACCGATGTGATTATTTAAAATGCAAGTCGTAAGACTTGATCTATGTTTATTTGTTGTGTATGTTGTGTACTGTCTTACTTGTACTTGTTTGTTTTTATTTTTTAATTAATATTTTTTTTTAAAAAAAAGATGTTTCTTTCCCTTATTTTAAAATGTCTATAGTTTTCTCTATGGAGAATACAGATTCTATAGATGTCTGTATGTCTATAGATGTGGTATCTAAAGATAGTCTATAATGCAGATAGGCAAAATCCACTGAGTGGAGGCAACCATTTGAAACATCTTTCAATTTTTTAAAAGGAATACCAAATGTGTTACCTGTAATGTTGTTCTGCCCCAGTTCACCAAAAGATAGCACAACAGACGTGGGCTTGGCTTTGCCAGGGGTTACGCATTTTTTCCTTGTCAAGTGTTGCTTTCCAGGATGTCCCACAAACTTGATGCCTTTGGCGACTGAGATTTTCACATGAACCTGTGTGATGGTAAGGAATGAACAATGATTACGATGGGTCAGTCCAGTTAGTCATCAGGGTCATACTAAAGAATGTTGGAGTAGTAATAGCAGATCATATAATTAGCGCCAGCTAAGATTATCTTTTTAGTGCCTCAAATTGTAGGGAAGAATTCAGTGATAGCAAAGATTGAATTGCTGTCCCTGGTAATATATGTTTTTCTTCTAAGTAAAGTGGGTTGTGTGCACTGTGTTACTCTTAAGGTTGTCTTAATAATGGTGTGTTGTACCATTAAAATATGTCATTTAAAATCTCTTTCCGTTGTTTTTTTTTTTTTAATGATTTGCTGTTGTTGTTTTAACATCTGAGCTTTGTAACAGTTATCTTCATTCACTGGATACTATCTGTATATTCAGTCTGACCCAAGCAACACTTATTATGGCTTACAGTAATGTAATGGGGTGGGTTGCTTTGGTTTAGGATATTATGGGAATCAGCCACTCTGGTTCCTAAATCATGGATTTATAGCTTTCTGCAGGGATTCCCCAGAAAACATAAACACATATTGAACAATAGGATCCTTCTGGGCCAGGTTTGGGGGTTGGGATGGAGGGCAGTGTTCTCCTTCTTCCTCTGTGACCAGTTGAGGTCAGTATTGGTCAAAGGGGAAGAGATCCAAAACTAAGTCGCTTTTGTGAAGGGTTCCTTGGGGCTTGGGTCTCTCTTTACATCTACATTTATATTAAACCACTAGGCGAGATTATTTGGCAGAACGGATACAGTGTCATCAGTATGCCGATGATGCCCAGTTATACAGTACATCAACATCCCAATTTGGGCAGATGATGCCATTCAGGTGCTGATGCTATCTGGAAGCTTGTGACGCTCTAGATGGAGTAGGTTTGCCTATATATTTTTTCACTCTTGATGGAATAGCTTTCTCCAGCAGAGCTGGTACACAATTTGGGAGGTCCAAGATCATTTGCACACATTCCTGGGCTGGGAAATTTAGCTCACTGTCACTTAGAGTTTGGTGACTTCACAACTGAATTACTGCTATGCAATCTACACGGGGATGACCTTGAAGACCATGATGAAAACACAACTGGTCCAGAATACAATGGTGTGTGCAGTTTCCGTCACCCATTAGCTTGTTCATGTTGCACCACTGCTGTGGGAGCTGCACTGGCTTTGTTTCCTTTCAGGTGTAATTCAAGGTGCTGGCATGGGGCCAGATTATCTGTATGACAGTCTCTCCTGAGGATAACTGTCCATTCTATCAGGTCAGATGGAGTGGCTGTGCTCCAGGTCCCTTCTCTTAATGAATGTAATCTGGCAGGATCTAGCAAGTAGCAGTGCCTGCCCTGTGGAACACCGTCCATGAGTTCTGGCAGACTTCCACCCTTCTAACCTTACAGAAAGCCTTAGGAACTGGTCCCCCACACCCAAAAAAAAAAAAAATCACTGGGATAGGATGAGATTGGAGCCCAGTGATTGTGATGTTTATGTCCTGGGGACTATTGGTTGAAGGCATTCGGAGTTGTTTTTTACATGCTGGTTTTTATTGTTCCTTTTTATTTATTACTGTTGGTGTGATCCAGCCAGAGTTTAGCATATAAGATGCCAGAAGGCTTATAAGTCTTTTAAATTGGACAATCAGTAATCTCACCTCCAAACACATGGGTAAGTAATTATGGACTGTCAGAGGAATCTTTGCCTGTTCCCCGCGGATTATGTGGTACGGAAGGGTGAACTCAATGAAGAATGGCTTGAAGGTCTTGAGTTCAGTCTGTCTCGCCAAGCCTAGCCCTCTCTCAGAGAGTCCAACAGCCTCCATCACCCATGTGGTGATGGAGTCCGGAACATCAACATGTAGCTGAGCTTCTCCTGAAACATCACTGTTTTAAAAAAAATGAGAAAGGAAGGAGAAAAAAAGAGTCACTGGGAAGCAGCACCAGAGAAAGATACCTCAAAGGCTTTAAAAAGAAATGCATCAAATATTCTGAACACAACAAGCAGCAATGAACATGGCACCTTTCCTTTCAAAACTTTTTCATAGCATTCTCCTACTGAAAAGTTGGATGGGGATTGTAAGCTCTGTGTAAATCTGACATTAAGCCAAATGTGCCCGTTTAACCTTCCTCTCTCTGTATTTCAAATGGGTTCAGCACAGGGAGTTGTCCACATGTACAACTTCCTATGCTGCATTAAACAATGAGGGAATCTGCAAGTCACATGGACAGCTTGTTGTCACAATAATTGTCCCAACTCTCCTTTAGCCACATTGCCACCACAAGACTCCATTGGAAGGGTCATGGTGGGACTTCTATACATATGCAAGCCTGCATAATCCTTGCAGAGTCAACTATGATGTGCAGGATATTCTCTGCAAATTTCCCATATCCAGGGAACATTCTATACTTTGGCAGCAGCCATACATGGCAGACTTTTTGACCCTTGCACTCTCCTTATTTTATTCTCTCGCCCTCTTCCCCTGTTCAGTTGCCTTTCTGTCCCAGGTCCAATCCCAAAATCATAGCCAAGGGCCAGGGAAAGTGGTGCTTTTTCCTTTCTTCAAAGACAACAATGGGAGATACAAAAAGATGCTTGTCATCTACCTATACCTTTCTTCAGGATTATCTGGATGCAAGTTTCCTTTTTCTTTTTACAACAAGCAAGCTATAACTTGCTATAATGTGAATATCACATCGTGCAAAGGAGAATTCCAGCATTTCAATGCAATGTTTCCTTGTCTGGTGAGGTTCAGTGACTGCTCCAGTCAACCAATATAGTTGAACATGTTCTTGAATCAGGTTTTCTGAGTCCTTCTCCAACATCTATAAATACTACATCACAGTCTTGCATGAACCCAGTCAGTATAATTTATAAACCATGGTTAAAGGCTTCATACAATAACAGTAGCAATAGCACTTAGATTTATATATCACTTCATAGTGCTTTACACCCCTTGCTAAGCAGTTTACAGAGTCAGCACATTGCCCCCAACAATCTGGGTCCTCGTTTTACCCACCTCAGAAGGATGGAAGGCTGAGTCAACCTTGAGCCTGGTGACATTTGAACTGACAAATTGCAGTCAGTCGGCAGTTAGCAGAAGTAGCCTGCGGCACTGCATTCTAACCACTGCATTACCACCGGTCAAGCAATGGTATCTTAGCTAACAAATCATGCTTTATCATATACTCTGACCCATGATGTCAGAAAAAAAATTAGACCCTTTTAACTGTGTTAAACCTGGGGTCTTGTGTATGCAAAGGTGTTCTTCTAACAAATTAATGTCTTTTTCTATGATAGTGGATTTCCAAATCTGGCAAGCATTTAAGAACAAGACAAGTGCTAAATGAAAAGCCAGTATCCATGTAGCACCAGATAGTTATTTGCAAAATGGCAACAGCAGTATGATTGCCAGCAGTCCTGCAAAGGCAAAATAATTTTAATAGATAGAAGAAAGGTTTTAAAAAGTTGGGGTATACTAACCAAATCAAGATGCTTCCAGATCATTTTTTTGTACAAGAAATTCTCTTCACTAGCTTAAGGAAACATCAGAACATTCCCCATTTAACATTTAGGTAAAGAAAACAAATGTTAAATGTGTGTCATTGTATCTGCTATGCTTTTTCTTGTCTTCCCGTGCTTTAAATATAAGTTGGTGAATGTAAAAAAGAGACTTAAATTACAATAGAATGACCCCTATTGATCAGACGACAACAAAAAGAGGATAGAGAGGAAGAAAATTGGCTATAGTTTCCCACAAGGATGAATTGGCAAAGACAGATCCTTGTCAGATAAAAGTAGTTTCCAGTTGCACTCTAAACCACTTAATGAAACAATTAGCCATGGCACTATTCTCTCAACTGGGATTCTAACCAGTAACAAGATTTTTTGCATACCATATGGCATTCATTCTCTGCAAGAGCAGGTGCCTGAATGCAAACATAGACACAGCTATCTGGCTCCTCTGACAAGCCCCAAGATTTTCTAAGAGACAATCTCTGATATCCATAGAAGCTTTTTGCTTCCTCTTTCAATCATGTCAAGCTGTGGAAATGTGCTCACAAAAATGGGAATCCTAGAACATCTTATTATCCTCATGTGAAACTTATATATAGATCACACCACAGTTATGGACCAAACATAGTGAAACTGATCGACTCCAGGATGGCAAAGAGTACAACAAGGCTGTATGCTCCCCCTTGATTTATTCAATATGTTTGCTAAATATATATATATTAATGGAAGCTGAATTGGAAAAAGATGAGAATTGTTTTAAAACAGGAAGGAACAAACATCACTATGTTATGCTGATGACACTGCTCTGATGCTAAAAATGCAAAAGATTTAGTAATAAAAGTAGGAGCACAGTATAAAAATGAAACTAAAATTAAATACAAGGAAGTCCCCCCATTAGACACAACCAGTTCAACAACTATTCTTAGAACTGACAATGAAGATTGAAGTGGTGGATAGCTTTTACTTTTTAGGATCAACTATCAAGAGTAAAGGAACAAGCAGTTAAGAAATACACCATAGATTAATACTTGGTAGAGCAGCCATAAAGTCCTTGGAAGAGATATTCTATATACCTACAAAGATCAAAATAATAAAAGAAATAATCTTCCCTGTGACACTCTATGGAAGCAAAAGTTAAACTTTGAAGAAACAGGATACAAAAAGTACTAATGTTCTGAACTTTGATGTTGGAGGAGGCTTCTGGAAATACTGTTTACAGCTAAGAAAAAAAAACCCAGATGGATCATTGAACAAATCAATCAAGATAACCAGGTTCAAACTATGTGAAGACCTAGCTGTATGGGAGACACCTCCAATGCCGGGAAAGATGGAAGGAAAAAAGATGTCCAGTAGCAAGTTGCATGGATTCAGTTACAGGAGTGATGAGTACAATGTTGGAACATCTGAAGGATCAAGTTAAGGACAGTAATGGGGAAAAAAATCTATCCATGTGATCACTGAGAGTGAGCATTAACTTGATTGCATGTAATCAATCAAATCAATCAATTAATTAATTAAAAAGCTGTTTACAGTCCAAACGTCTCTTCAATTTCTTTCAAAGCAGATCAAATGCTACAACAGTTGCAACTTTATGGACACTAGTGCCACTGTAATTTTCAATTGTGCCTGAATAAGTGGCCAAAATTTGAGGATTACCTTAGTATTTACTAATTTTACAGCACCTTCACATTGGTTTCATGGTTTCATCAAGCTATTCATCATCACCCATGTTTTTAGATTACGAGCCTTTGACGTTCTCAACATATTTGTAGAATTACCCAATGTTTTTAATTCCTCTTCATCATGCATTACTTTACACTTACTTATAAAGAGGCACATTTATATTTCTAACTCTTATTCCCAATTCGAAGGGGTCTTTCCTATTTTGTTCTGATCTAATAAACCTCAATACCTCCATGGTGGTGGTGCAGTAGTTAGAATGCAGTACTGCATGCTAACTCCCTGCTCAACTCCACAAGTTCGAGCCTGACCGGCTAAAGGTTGACTCAGCTTTCCATCCTTCCGAGGTTGGTAAAATGAGGACCCAGTTTTTTAGGGGCAATATGCTGACTCTGCAAACTGCTTAGGGAGAGCTGTAAAGCACTGTGAAGCGGTATATAAGTATGTGCTGTTGCTATGTTCCTCACAGAGAGAAAAACAAAATTGTGCCTCATTCATAAGGCAGGACAGGCCCCTACAGACAACAGAAGATGGCTCCACATTGAGGAGAAATTACCTGACATTGAAGCACTGCCAGAGCCAAGTCTCTGGGAAGAATGTTCTTTTCTTCTTGTCTGCTCTGTGGAAGGCAAGAGATTTGTGGATGCTGAGAGAACTGAGCAATATGCCCCTTCAAAAGCAGAAGCTCCATGAAACCCTACTTCCCATGACAATACAATATCTGATTTCGGCCCTTGATCAATTGCAGGGCCTATCCATCGATTTTCATATTCTTTCTAGTATTTAAATCTCTCAAAAGCTGGAGGCTAGATGTCTGTGGAGATTCTCAATCATCCAGGTTATGGTTGTCCCAAAGCAGTGCTAGGTTGCTACCGCTTCGCCCCGGTTCGGGCGAACTGGTAGCAGCGGCAGCAGGAGGCTCTGCCCATCCACCCAGACGTCATCAAATATGCTCTGTGCATGCGCAGAAGCTTCTGCGCATGTGTAGAAGTGGCACGCATGCAAGCGAAGCAGTAGCAAAGGTAAGTAAAATCCACCACTGTCCCAAATATGCTTTTCCAAAAGGCAACTGGGCTTTCTTGATTTTAGTTCAGGTCTGAACTGGAGAAGTTTCTTGGATGAGAAGCGAAATATTTTCAAGGAAAAAACCAAGAAAGTCCAGTTGCCTTTTGGAAAGGCATTGGAACAGCTGGAGGATAGATTATGCCAAAGAATCCCTCCTCATATATGTATTTGTCTAGGAACACTGATCTATCTGCAAAGGCCTTTTTCAAGTAATCTTCCCAATCCAGTTGGCCAAGTGGCCATACAGAAGAAGACCTTCTCAGTTATGGGCCCAACATAGGATTGTTCTTCCCAGGGAAACCTATCTGCTGCCCGTATTAGTGTCTTCCTGGCACCAGTTCAAATTTTTCTTTTTCTATCAGGCATCTGTAGCTTTGAATATAAGTGTTTGTTTTATTTTTGTTCTTATAATATCACTATACTACCCTGTTTCCCCCAAAATAAGACATCCCCTAATAATAAGCCCAATCGGGCTTTTGAGCGCATGGCAATAAGGCCAAGCGCTTATTTCAGGGTTCAAAAAAATATAAGATAGGGTCTTATTTTTGGGAAAACACGATATACTATGTATTGTTTCTATTTTACCGCATTTATCATTGTTATCGATGATGTAGAGACTTTTTATCATTGCATAGAGAATTCTTCCCAACAAAAAACAATTTATTAAATAAATTGAGGTGCCTTCCCAGGAGAGGCCAGCTAAAGGAAACCCTAACCTAGCAAGCACCTCATTCCTTGCTTCTCATGCCAATCTCAGGCTTCTACAACCAGTTGGCAGGAAGCAAGAAACAAACATGCCTTCAGATCTCCCATGGAACACAAAGCTGTGTGATTAAACATTTCCATTCCCAGTCAAAGGGGCCAAAACAGAGCTCCATTATCAGCTACCACACATGCATGCATACACATTGATTCCATCACGACTGCCATCTGGCTTCATCTTATCAACCCTTACTGCCTGCTGAGCAAAAGAGCAGGTGTCTGCCACCATGCCCAGAACAACAATGCCACTTGGGTTACGTCGTTGGGATTGTAGCTGCTGGTTACTTCCCATTGGCAAGCTTCTTTGGCTCATCCAAGTAGCAGATAGGCCAAACTGGCTCCTAAATCCTTATTCCATGGAGCCAAGCAAGGCCATCTTCAACACAACAACCCCAAGTTGGAAGGCAGCACAACACATCTTTGGGACAAACAGATAATCAACAAAAGGAACATTTGTTCTACCTGGACTGAGCTTTGGAAGGTGTAGAAGCCACCAGCATCCCGGTGTGAGGTTGAAAGGCAGGCACAACCTCCTCGGTATACAGACTGCCATGCTGTCTATGGTTTAAGCTGACGAGATCAGTCATTGCAACTAAACCGGTTTCCTAGGCAACAGGAAACAACAACCAAAAGGCCATGTCTGTTAAAAACTGATTCAGTCTGTCTCATTAAAGAGTAATCCCCCACCCCACAATACTCCAAATATCCATGGAAGGAAAGATCACTGAAACACAGGGAAATTGTGTCAAACTAGCCAGCACAAATGGCCGTTACCAGGCAAATATTAAACACTGCAGTCATTTCCCCATCTTCTCTCCCCCAGAGAGATCAGGTGCTTTGAGGAAAGCTGGCTTCACAGTTTTCAGATTGTCTAAGTGGAATTTCCAGGCAACGGCAAGCAAAAATAAAATAAAGTGGAGTTTGTGAGAATCACCTCCATTTCCAGGAGACGAGTGGGAAATTTTTCTTCTTCTGGACAGACTGCAGACCCTCCTCAGCTGAGACTGCATTCCTTAAACCAGATTACAGATGGCATTCCAGGCCAATCTATCCTGAGTTGCCAATAGAAAAATGCTGCCCACCCCACCAATAGCGTATAATTTATGCTGTAGTAATTTCCCAAACATTAAATAAGTCTTCTTTTCATTAGGAATGTTGGTATAATTCTGAGCCTGAAAAGAAATCCTCAAACCACCCTGAGATATTACCCTATTTTGGTTAGGAGATTACTCTTCTTAAGAGTGCCATATTTGGTCTGCAAAAATCCCAATAACCTTTAGATGGCAGCAGGAAGAAACACCATCTTACTAATGCAATTCTATCTAGCAATCATCCTGATATTTGCAGTTCTGATATAACATTTTTACCCCAGTCAATACTTTTGCCTGATAGGAATTCATTTCCTTTGAACACTTCCTTGTATAAAAACTGGTTACTAAAAGGAAGAAAATAGAAAAACTTCATCCTTACTAGGGAAATCAGTTTTCTTTTTCCTCCGAAAGCAGACAAGCCAGTCTTCTTTCGAAGGAATGCTTCTCCTATGGCTCACTCAGAGGCTGCCAGTTTATTTTTGACTGCAAATTCTCTCTCTCTCCCCCACCCCCCACCCCCTTGTTTAAAATGATCTGACTTGTTTGTTAATAAGCTTTTCTCTTTTCCCCTGATCAAAATGAAATCATTTCACACTGGGAACAGAAGAGGCTGTGTCCCTTCTGCCAAGCACGTAGGAGCCAATAACATTTTCACCTATGCTATCTCCGTTGACAGAACCTCTTTGGGGAAAGTGGCCTATTTAGAGAAAGCAGAGAACAGCTTTTGGCTCTGAATGCCAAGGACTTCTTCTCAAAGAATCTGAGCACAAGATGTACTTAGAAATTAACCTCTCACGCCACCTCCTTCCTCACCAAAGGAAAGTTCTCAGAACAGGAGAAAAAAAGTTTCTCCATAAGGATGCAAAGATGATGGAAATAGAGGCATTTTCAGAACTTATTTGAGTTCAGTTGTGGAAGGATACAGCCTGCGGAATGGGTTCTAAGCAGGAAAAGAACTAGCACCCCAGATGCAGAGAATGGTTGCCAAGTTCTGGGTGCCCTATCCCTATGCCCCTCAAAAAACACCTGAATGTAAGCAATGTTCTTCAAAAAGGCTTCCAACTCTTTTGCAAGGTTGCATAATTCTCATATGAAATCTAACTGGTTATATCTTGTTTTGCACTATTTTAACTCCAGTGTGCTTCCTGCCACAGTCTGGAGTATCTAGAATTTCAGGAACTTCCTAGCACTAATTACTATATGAGACCTGGCCCAAAGACATAGTTTATTGAAAAACCTGCCCTAACCAGCCAAATGACAACATTTTTCTGTTATATAAATATTCTCCTTTACTGAAATATTTCCGTTACTTTAGAGTTACAAGATTCAGTGCAGACAAGATGTCATTTCTACCCTAGAATTCTTTAGTACCAAGAATTGTTTTCTCATAATTGCACTGATTAAAATAGCATTCCTTATAGCACTACAACATCCAGTGTTGTGCCTGAGAAACAGTGGTGAAATGTAAAATTTGTTACTACCAGTTCTGTGGGCGTGGCTTGGGGGGGGGAGGTTAATGTGACTGGGGGGCGTGGCCAATTTTTTTGTTGTTGTTTACTTTTAAAAGCATTTTTTCTACAACCTCTTCGGCTGAAGAAGTTGTAAAAAAAAATACTTTTAAAGCGGTCTGACGATCCCAGCTGAGTTGCCTGATCATCAGAGGCTTTTTTTTCTTTTAACAGCATTTTTTCTACAACCTCCTCAGCCGAAGAGGTTGTAGAAAAAAATGTTTTTAAAAGTAAAAAAAAAAGCCTCTGATGATCGCATGGCTCAATTGGGCCATGGGGTGGGGGGGGGCAGGGATTTTTGCTACTGGTTCTCTGAACCACCTGCCTCCATCACTACCGGATCGGGCGATCCGGTTCGAACTGGGAGCATTTCACCCCTGCTGAGAACTTTCTATAGTTTACTCAGTGTAACATGGATTAAGAAGTACTGAATTGCTTACCTCTTGATCTATGCTAAGTTAGTGCTGAATTTTCCACTACTGTAATTTCCCTTAGAGAGCCTTCTAAAACTATGCAGTGTTAATTTATGTTTAAGAGTAACAGAAATGTTGAGAAGCAACTTTAATTAGCTGTTTCATTCTTTTTATTTGCTAAGTAACACCCTCTATTGAAAACAGACAAAAGAATGAGAGAAAACCAGAAACGAAAGCTCCTTTTCTTGGAAAGAGAAAGTAATGCTTGAGTAATTTAAATTAAACAATTAGGGGGATAATTAATCACAAATCATACAGCCAAGATCAACAGATAAACAATAAGCCCCCAAACAGTGAATGTTTAATTAAAGTTGTGTAAGATCTAAATAGGACATTTTGCAAATTTGTTACTCTAGATTAGTACAGACTGGATATGAAAAAAAATATTTTTTGCGTCATTTAGTATGGTGCAAACATAGGATATGCAGTCTATTATTATTATACTGTATAATGATGTCTGCATCACCCATTAAATGTCACTGAATTAAAAAAAATGGTTGTTCCAGAGAAAGGGATTGTTATAGATTGGTGAGTTTCTATGGTAGGAAAAGCAAGACAAGATTGAATTTGCCCCATGCAGTGTGCTAAAGTGGGTTTAATCTGTTATCTGTTGAGTTGTTCTGCTTGACTGCTCTCAGTCAGCTGGCAATTTTACAATTACCACAAAAGACACAATGGAGATGCCACATTTATGCAAAAAGCGAAGACCTCACCGTAAATGCACAGCGGGCATCTTTGGCAACGTCCCAGTGCCAGGGAAAGATAGAAGAACGACGGCGACGCTTGTTTAGTGTTGAGCCTGGCCACCAGAAGTGCCCTTCTTCTTTTGAAGTTCCAAAAGCATCAGAGACATCATAATCTGCAAGTTCCTGGAAGATCTGCACAACGAGTTAACGTAAGATTTGTCCATGAGCATATCAGGGACTAATAACTATCTTGCTGGAATAATCAAAAGGTTCTGCTTTCCAGAAGTGATCAACAAAATCCAACTCTGATGTGTGAAAAATAACTGCAAGGTCTTCAAATTACAATACATGGTATGGTCTTCCAGTGTATCTAAGTAATAAGCGTTTTAAGAGAGATCAGAACAAATGTTTCTTCACGCAACAGGTAATTGAACTACACTGGCATAAAATGCAGCAATAATCCTAATTTTAAAGCAATGAGTATGATTTTGTAAGGAATAATGGTGCAAGAAGGCGTCTATCCATGATTTTGCTTGTAGCTTTCAGAGAGGCATTGGCTACCTGCATAAGAAAATATTTATTTACTTGGTCCAATCTATTAAAGCTATGGACGACTTGAAGCCCTTTTCTGCTCCCTAGGATCCACTTCTGATCCAATCTGAGAACTGAAATAACAGCCTCCTGCCATCTGCTTAACACTTATAAAAAGTTCTCCAAATGTTCTTAAGATACCCAGGAAAACAATCTCACTCCTGCCCAGATGAAATGGTATGTCCAAGCCTACTGTGGCCTTAGTTCCTCCAAAAAATTGAAATGAGGCTCCAGGCTATCCTACGTTTGTCCATCCCTATGCTGGAGCTATGTTTACAGTCTTTCTAAAATGCCATCACTTCCCTCTTGGACTCAGTAGTTTGGTTAGTACCAAAGCATTCTCCACTCCCAAGGGGATGCTGCTCACCTGGTCAGCTGTCAGCTGGAAGCCAGGCTTGAAGAGGTAAATGCTTTTGTCCACTGTGGCCAAACAAACACAGCTTCCCTTTGCAGCTCGCACTGTAACAGATACGGAGTCACCTGGCCTGGTCTCATTTGTTGAAAATGCCACCGAAACCTGTCATTGAACATTAAGAGGAGGAGGAAGAGAAGAAAGGGAAGAACCACCATCACCCGGGATCCTTTGCCAAACAACCCAGGTGCACGACTAGCCATTCTATACTGGATACCTGATTCTCAAAGAAAGGCTTGACGGCAAACTGCAGATTATCTGCAACCCCTTCTCCATTCTCCCGCACATAGTATGCAAGAAGACGGCCCAGGGGAGCCATGTTTGGAGTGACTGAGAAACAGATAGAAGTCATGCAGGTATTCAGTTCTGCAGCAGAAGAGCTGGTCCGGTCTAAACAAGAAATAGGGTGGAAAATACATACATGTTAATAAAGCCAGGGCTTTTCAGGAGGCGGCGTGAGCTGTTTGTTCATCTCCACCCACAGGAGCCACTGACTGGCCACTCAAAGGCAGGAAGCTACCCCTTTCTGATCCTGCCTCAAACACACAGTCATGGCTGAGAAGTTAAGTAATGTAGATGTTCTTACCAGAAGATGCACCGGTGGCGGTTCTTTTGTTCACCTCCCGAGTCTTGTTTCGAGGCAGCAGTCCTGAAAGAACAATGTTCCCCCGTGATACAACTTCGTAGTGGAGTGTGAAATTACACGGGCAAGTGGACTTCACAGCAATACATGCCTCCTCTCCCACCTGGAAAGAGAAAGGGGGCAACTGCAGCCATATAAAGGTTTGCTAAGACCTCTTCCCCTTCCTACCCGAGTGACTTTTCTGAAAGAAAAGCTGATCTGGTTGGCAGGACCAGCTCAAGGTTGACTCAGCCTTCCATCCTTCCAAGGTCAGTAAAATGAGGACCCAGATTGTTGGGGGCAATAGGCTGACTTTGTAAACCGCTTAGAGAGGGCTGTAAAGAGCTGTGAAGCTAAGTGCTATTGCTATGATTGGTGGTGTAGTTTAACATATCTGGAGGACATGGATTTGAGGAAGAGGGCTTTGATTCAAAGGGTGGCATGGAACAAAGACTGAATTCCAGCATCACTGCTGACGGAAATGCCTTCTGAAACAATAGGCCACATTTTCCTTAGGTCTTTTGGAACCTGGCATATCTTCCAAATCCACTCCATACTCAGGGGAAAGCAAAACAGAGCACAGCTCAGGATGTGAAGATACAGAGCAGTCTCATTGTTAAGAAAAGGCAGCCAAAGAATTCTGGCTATTGAGTGTTTCCCTGGAGCAAGATCAATTCCGAAAGCCAGCCAAAGTGGAACACCCAGCCAAAGCAGGCATGTTGGCTGCATCCCAGCTTCCACAACAGGGATATTAGTCATTCCAAGTGTACTAGGCTGAGAACAGCAGGCAAAGGTTCCGACTCAGAGCAACCCATCAGATACATCTTGAAAACTCTGAAAACAAGTTGCTGACAGTTGTCTTGCATCTTACCAGAAAAGGCCTGTCTGGCATCTGAAGCTGGACGTGGCACTTGCTAGGTGAATACCAGCTGCTGATCGATAGGTAGTTGGGTAGATACTGATCTCCAACAGTCTTCCCATCAAGGGCTGTGACTTTGGTCTTGAGAAAGGTGGAAAGTAGAAAGTTACTTTCAAGGGCAACTTCTGAACTCCCAAGTCATCTTTCAGATTTTGACCAAGCCAATCTAATCTACCCTCAGATTTGACCCTGTACTGTATTTGCCAGATCGGAGCTGTTTGGAGATTGGCACCCAGTGAAAACAACAGAAAATATCTCTATAATTCCCTTCTCTTCCTCTCTGCACCTTATATCAATATCATTTTTTTCTCCGTGATTTTCTATTTAATTAATGGACAGAATATTTCAATGTGGGAATCTATGGGGAGCCTCAAAATAATGAAATGCTGCTTTTAACAGATTTTGTGTCCCTGTCTGGAATGAAAAGTATTAATCCATCTGATCATTTTGAACATTTGTCCCCATTTTGAACCCACCCATGGAAAAGAGCTTAATGTGGTCTGATATTGCTTCCGTTGACAGATCGTGGTTCCCTGGAACTCAGGTAGAAAACACACTTTCTTATCATTTATCCCATTCTCCATTGATCTAAAGATACCATAAATTGAATTTGGGATATCCTGAATACCCAAGCAGACACCCTCCTCTCACTGTACCCTCCCCTATGTTCTGTGGGTTTCTTCCCATTCCCATTCAGTTCAAAAATCCCCCAGAAATCACATATCCACAAGGAAATTAAAAGGTTTAAGGATTAAGAAATCCCCCAATTAATGTTCTTAAATAAAGTCGCCCCCATGTTCTCAACCCATTGGCCCCATTGACAAAGTGTGCCTTTGATGAGATTAATGGCAATTCCAGCCCACTAATCCTATCAAGGGCTTTCAACCCACCTCCAGCCAGACGTACTGGACAGCAGGGGGGATGGAGGGGATTTCAAATTCCACCACACCGCTTCTGGACACTAACTCGCTTGTGTAAATGTTGTCCTTTGGAGTGAGTTCTGCTTTTACCCGGACAGTCACTCCATCAGCTGGACTCCCATCAGGATAAGTGACTTCAACCTGAAGAATCAGGAAACAAGTTAACATAAGCAGAGATGGGAAGAATCCCTGCTGTCCTTCCCCCTCTACACAGTATCATCTACTAGCAGGAAAACAAGCCATCAAACATAGGTTGGGCTGCAGCTAAGAAGGCAGACATGGGGAAATAAGTGGCCTGGATATGTAGAAGAGATGGTAACCCACTGCAGATCCTAGCACATTCAGGATAGAAATATCCATTCCCCCCACCCCCAGGGCATTCACAAAGCTAGGAGGAAAGGTGACCAAAGGTCTAGTGAATTGTAGCCCAGGTTGCTCTCTGTTAAGCCCTAGAGGTTAAGCAATTTTAACCCCTTGGAACTGTTGTCCAGCTTGCTGCGTTAAGTCCAGCTGAGGAGAAGGACTGCAAACCTCCTTCTTCAACATCACGCAAATCAAGAGACATCAATCCCCATCCCACCTTGCCTTCAAGGACAATGCGTAACATCTTCAAAAATGAAATGTGTCATTCTAGGTTATCTTGAAAACTCAAAGAGATTGGGTCAGGATTTATTTATTTTTATTTTATTTTAAATTTATATACCGCCCTTCTCCCTGAGGACTCAGGGCGGTGTACAGCCAGAATTAAAAAACATAAAATACAAATATTAAAAACAATTAAAATATATATAAATTTGGCCCAAAATTAAAAATACAAACCAATTAAAACATATAAAATTTCTTCTTAAGGCAGCCCGGCTTGCTGGAAAAAGTGGGTTTTAAGGGCACGGCGGAAGGCACTAAGGTCTTGGATTCTCCTTATCTCTGGGGGCAACTGATTCCAGAGGGTAGGTGCCCCCACAGAGAAGGCCCTCCCCCTGGGGGTCACCAGCCTACATTGATTGGCTGATGGCACCCTGAGGAGGCCCTCTCTGTGGGAGCGCACGGGACGATGGGAGGTCGTCAGTAGCAGCAGGCGGTCTCGAAGATAGCTAGGCCCGATGCCATGGAGTGCTTTAAAGGTGATATAATCAGCACCTTGAAGCGCATCCGGAAGACCACTGGGAGCCAGTGCAGCTCGCACAGGAGCGGTGTTACATGGGAGCGCCATGCTGCTCCCATCACTACCCGCGCTGCTGCATTCTGGACCAGTTGGAGCCTCCGGGTCCTCTTCAAGGGGAGCCCCATGTAGAGAGCGTTGCAGTAGTCAAGGCAAGAGGTGACAAGGGCATGAGTGACTGTGCATAAGGAATCCCGATCAAGAAAGGGCCGCAACTGGCGAATCAGGCGAACCTGACAAAAGATCCCCCTGGTTACAGCTGTCAGATGTTCCTCCAAGGACAGCTGTGTATCCAGGAGGACTCCCAGACTGCGAGCCCCTTCTGTGGGGGCCAAAGACTCGCCCCCACTAGTCAGTGATGGAGTCAACTGACTATATCGGGATGCCGGGAGCCACAGCCACTCAGTCTTGGAAGGGTTGAGCTTGAGCCTGTTCCTCCCCATCCAGATCCGCACAGCCTCCAGGCACTGGGACATCACTTCAAAGGCATCATTGGGGTGGCCTGGGGTGGAGATGTACAGATGGGTGTCATTAGCGTACTGGTGGTATCTCACCCCGAAGCCACAGATGATCTCGCCCAGCGGCTTTACATAAATGTTGAACAGAAGGGGCGAGAGGACCGATCCCTGTGGCACTCCACAGATGAGAGGCCTCGAGGTCAACCTCTGCCCCCCTGCCAACACAAACTGCGACCGGTCGGAGAGAAAGGAGGAGAACCACCGCAACACGGTGCCTCCCACCCCCAACTCTTCCAGCCGGTGCAGCATGATACCATGGTCGATGGTATCAAAAGCCGCTGAGAGATCTAACAGGACCAGAACAGAGGAGCAACCCCTGTCCCGAGCCCTCCAGAGATCATCAACCAACGCGACCAATGCCGTTTCCGTGCTGTGCCCAGACTTGAAACCCGACTGGAACGGATCTAGATAAGATGTTTCCTCCAGGAATTGTGGGAACTGTCGCGCGACCACACTCTCAACAATCTTCGCCATGAAGCGAAGGTTGGAGACAAGACAGTAGTTGGCCAATATTGCCAGATCCAGGGACGGCTTCTTGAGGAGAGGCCTCACCACCGCCTCTTTCAAGGCAGCGGGGAAGTGGCCCTCACTCAGCGAAGCGTTGATAACACCCTGGAGCCAGCCTCGTGTAACCTCCCAGGAAGCCATACCAACCAGGAGGAACACGGGTCCAGTAAATATGTGGCCGCACTAAGTCTCCCCAAAATCCTGTCCACATCATCGGGAGTCACAGCGTCAAACTCCTCCCAGATAACATTCTCAAGACTATTCCTCGTCACTCTGCCCTGATCTACCCAGTCAGAGTCCAAATCCCCCCGGATCTGAGCGATTTTGTCATACAGGTATTGTCCAAAATCCTCCGCCCTGCCTTCCAAGGGATCCTCCCGCTGGGGAATCAGGGTAGCACACTTGTGCATAACAAGAAGTGAGAGGGCTGCCAGACAACTCCTATGGAGTTAATAATTTGCTTTTCCCTACTGGCAATATCAACTTCATGGAAGACCTGCATTTGGGTGTCCACGAGGCAGTATTTCCATAACAAAAAAGAAGAGGAGGAAGAACAGGTTGTGCAGATGAGGTGTCCAGTCCCGCTGGCCATGGAAAAGCCTGGTTGGGAGGGAATGATCCTGTGGTAGCCAAATGGGGCAGTGGTGAAATCAAAAAAATTTTACTACCTGTTCTGTGGGCATGGCTTGGTGGGTGTGGCTTGGTGGGTGTGGCTTGGTGGGAGTGGCTGGGGTAGGATACTGCAAAATCCCCATTCCCTCCCCACTCCAGGGGAAGGATACTGCAAAATCCCCATTCCCTCCCCACTCTGGGGCCAGCCAGAGGCGGTATTTGCCAGTTCTCTGAACTACTCAAAATTTCCGCTGCCGGTTCTCCAGAACCTGTCAGAACCTGCTGGATTTCACCCCTGAACTGGGGCCCAACAACTCTCTAGTCTCCGAGGCTCCTCTTCTACATAAGCTACAAAATCTTCATAGAAGATCTTTTACTGCAGGGACTCCCAATCACTGGGTTGGGGCCCACTACTGGGCTGTGGCCCATTTAGAACCAGGCCATGGAAATGGTGGGGGGAGTGCATGTGCAGGCACAGTTCCATTTTCGTCCACATCGGGCAGGTGGGCAAGTGCACGCACACAGCTCCATTTGTGTGAGCAGCGCGTGTGTGCCTGCCACTTGCACAAATGGAGCTGCGCGTGTGTGTGCGCTCACCTGATGCTCATGTGGAACCATCCCCTCTCCCTCCTGCCACCAGAAAGTTTTGAGACCACTGTTCTATCGGCATAGGATGGAAAACACAAAATTCATGCTGGAGCAGTTGGCCCAATTTCAGCCTAATTCTTTAGTGGTCCGGTGACAGATAAAGGCGCCATTGTGAGGACGCATCCTCAGCAAATAGTTAATAGGGCACCTCTAGAATATGGTAACTAGGAAGGTTCCCTTGAGAAATCCACAATGCTGAGAAGGGTGGAAAGAAAGAGAGGAAGATGGTGAGCAACAGCAAGATGGGAGACCTGAAGGAACATGGCACAAATCATGTTGAAGAAGGTCAATCAGCCTTCCATCCTTTCGAGGTAGGTAAAATGAGGACCCGGATTGTGGGGGCAATAAGATGATTTAGTATAAAAAAGAACACCGCTTAGGGGAGGCCAAAAGCCCTACTAAGCAGGTATATACAAAAGTATGAAGGCTATTGCTTAATGCATTGTAAACTGCCCTGAGTCTCCGGAGAAGGGTGGCATATAAATAGAACGAATAAATAAATAAATAAAATAAATCTGTGGCCAGTAAAAGTCAATACCAACTTGATGGAACATAGTCAATTATAATCAGGAAGGGAGAATGATCTTAGAGACAGCAACAATTTGTCATTTTGCATCAGAATATTCCATACTTTTAACCAAAACCAAATAGTCATTATATTCCTAAACCAGTACTTCCTCTGTCCTCTTAAAGAAAAGTCTACTCTATGATGCTACAATCTTCCCATTGCAATCTCCTACTCACCTTCCCTTTATATGGCAAACCAGATTTGAACTGCTTCCGAGTATCTCTGGAATATTTTATGTCAATAAGCTGCTTCTGAACAGGGGTAGAATCATCGAAGGTGACCTGCCTGCTCCCATCGGTGCTTGTTACTGTGGCCCAAATGTTCACAGTGCCTCTGAAATGCTCGGGGATGTCTGCAGGCATCATGTCTTTCACACATATGTCAAAATCCGCAGAACCATCAATCTGCCAGGAAATAATATGAAAGGGAACAATTAAAGAGGCTATATGTGCCTGTGGTGCATCATTTGTCCCAGAGGCCAACAACCCAAATCAGGAAAACCAGGATCTTCATTCTTCCTATTTTCTTTGGAGGACAGTGAAAATGCTACCAGGAGTCAAGAACAAATCTACTTAAGATCTGGCATTTGGCTCACTTGTTCAAGTCCTTATCTCTGGATAACTTAAACTAAATCCCAACTGTATACTAATGCCTGCAGCAAAACAATAGTTTATTTCACTTTAGATAAGCATGTTGATGAATAAACTAGCAATTGAGGTTTTAATAATAGATGCTAGGAGGGGCATCTGTGTGGGGTGGGGAGTTTCCAGAAAGTCAAGAAGCAAACCCCTCCTTACAGACATCCCAGAATTCCCGGTGGTGAAGAGAAACAGAAGCAGAGTAGTATTGCAGAGACCAGTGGTTTAGCTATTAGAAACACATTTCTGAACAGAATATGCGCTGCTCTTTACTCTTAACGTATTTTCTGACTTCAGACTTTCTATCAGACTTTAGAATGATGAAGCTCCAATGTTGGAATTTAAAGATTCCAAAAACTACATCTCTGCCTATTCCGCCTCTAGACCAGGGGTGTCAAACTCAATTTCATTGAGGGCTGCATTGTGTTTGACCTTGGGGGGCCAGGGTGGGCATGGCCAGGGTGGGTGTGGTTAATTCAACATCACTAGTGTTGGGGGCGCCTGTGGAGGCCCTAGTGCTCTGCCAGCAAAAATGGGCTCCCAGGCTCCGTTTTTGATTGACACGGCCTCCTGCAACCTTCTGCCAGCAAAAACAGAGCTCAGGAGAGTCGTGTGCGGCCCTCCTGAGCTCCATTTTTGCTGGCAGAAGCACAGCGGCCTGATCATTTGCTGTTTTCAGGGCGGCCCCGCAGGCCAGATACAAGTACCCCATGGGCCTGATCCGGCCCCTGAGCGTTGAGTTTGACACCCCTGCTATAGACAAATTTTAGACCATCTAGTCTTTGCATGGTACAGACTAAGATATTGGGGACTGTATCAGATTGGAATGGACGCTCCCTTTAGAAGAATTTTTCTATGTCACAAGAGCATGATCCCTGGTTCAAGAGCCATGTGTGACTTTGCAACCCTTTTTTGCACTTCCTTGCAACCCTCTCTAAAATTTAACACTGCAAATGCCAAAAACTGGAAGTGTCATGTCATATGAAAGAAAAATGGCTGTTTATATTCAAAGGTAGGCTCAACACAGTTTAAATATACCTAGAAACCCATTCAAAAGGTAAATCAAAGTCTAATCCACGGATGTGGCCTGGCTTCACCCATGTTATATGACCATGTGATCCACTGGAGTTGTAATCCTCTTTAAAATTGTTAAATATTATTTCACAGTCACCAAAATGTACCCCCCCCTCGTTATTTACCATAATTCCCTTACTCACTTCAGTGGTTTTAAGGACAGGATGTCCTGATTCGTGTCTGTAGTACCCCACTCCATTTACTGTCATGTTGACAGTCAGCTTCCCTGTCACTGGCTTCCCAAATGTGTACCTGGAACAGAAGCTCAACAATTATTATTTTTAGCTATTGCTCTTTCATTTCCAAGCTTAATTACGTGCACTCAAAGCTTTCTAATACCCTGTCAGATAGTTTGAGTCACTGAGTTTAACTTGACTCACTGACTCCTGTAACTTGCTATGTTCCTCCAGAAAGCCTCCAGGCCTGTTTCCAAGATACTTTTGCATTAAAGATGCCCAGAAAAAGCTGAAAACTTATGCATTCAGAGCAAAGCTCCCCAACCCTCCTTGCAGAAATTAAAGGAAGCCACAACTGGGAGTCAGTGTACCCAATTTGCCTAGCAGTTGAGTTTTGACAGCAACAAACTTGGCAGTACTATTAAAAGAAGAAATCAAGGCAGCCCATCCAATGCTGAGAAGGACACCCAGAAAAAAATCCTAAGGATTAAGTTATTTTCTTATTTCCACAGCCTATTGCTTGTGTCCAAAGACAAAACAAGAATGTGTCAGAAAAGGGCTGTTCTAACTTATTTACTGTCATTACCTAAATCTGTTGTTTGCTTCAGCACAGCCCACGTAACCCCAACACATTACCTCTGAGCAGGGGTGGGCTCCAAAAATTTTAGCAAGGGGTTCTCTGGCTGGTTGCTGGGTGGGTATGGCCATGGTGGGCGTGGCCTAGTCAGCCTCCTGCACCACGGGGGGGGAGGCATTTTTGCCCTCCCTGGGCTCTGGAGGCTTTCCTTGAGCCTCCAGGAGGGCAAAAACAGCTTCCCCAGGCTCTGGAGGCCCTCTGGAGACCAGAAACGGGCCTTCCCGAACTTCTAGTAGGCCCATTTTTCGCCCTCTCCAAGCCTCCCCGCACGCCCTGCACTTACCTGCATCTAAAACAGGCCACGTGGGGATTCCTGGGAGGGGAGGGGTGGGTGAGACCAGCCAGGAGTGGGATTTGGGGATTCTCCAAACTGCACAGAATCTTAGCTAGAGGTTCTCCCAAACCCCTGCGAACCCCCAGCAGCCCACCCCTGCCTCTGAGGGAAGAGGGCCCTTGAAAGTTCTCTATCTCAAGTTCAGTGACACAATTATTATCAATGATCGCCCATTCCACAAATCTTTTTCAAACTATACAGTTCAGAAGGACCAAAGGGATGTCAACAGAAACTGCAGGAAGCCACTCAAGTGAGCAGAAGGAATCGATTGCTCCTACCTGGCATGGACAGTTCCCTTTTCACAAAACCCAAAGTCTCGAATGTATCGTGGTGGATCAATACGCAGCTCAAACCTGGGTAAAACTAAAAGGAGGAGAAAAAGTGAGCGAGAACAATTTGGGAATCTGATTGTGATTAGAAGTAGCTATCAGGAAATCTTCACCTAAAAGTAAGAAAGCAGTTGAACTGAGAAATGAGAAACGTGGACTGAAAAAAGGGTGGAGAAATCCATAAGAGAACTATAATAGACATGGAACTGGTGGAAATCTCAGCCCCAAAGGGGAAAATCTAACCAGTGTCTACACAGTAAACTTAATAAATCCCTAGCAATCAGCTATCTATTTGGGTAATCCAGTTTGATACCATGCCATAGCATAGCCGGAAAAAAATTCCAAATATGATTCATTAAAAAAAAAACCACAAAATGTAATGGTTCATTAAAGGAATCACACATTAAAGGAATCCTCTATTCACAATGTCCAACTCTTCTATTCCTGTTTTAACCTTTTTGAATTGTCTTGCTTTTAACATAATGTTTCACAACTAAAAGAAATAATTGAGCTGAAACATTACAGTAATCCAGCTAAAGCAGGGTCAACTGTTTATAACTTCTGGCTGGATCACTTATTTTTCACAGCAGCTAATTACAATGCCTTGCCCTTCCACCCAAAAATGGATCAGGCCTCCTTTTTTCAGTTGGCGTAACTATTTGATTTCTTATTTTGGTGGGAGAAGAAAGACTGAAAACGTCATATGTTTAGGAGGCTTTATTGCTGCCAAATTCCCATGGAATAATTTCAAATGGTGTCCTGGTTTACTTTTTAAAATGACGTTAAATACAACTGTTTTTTTTTTCAAAAAACTACAAATGATGTGAAATAAAGTGCTCAGCCTAATGGAAGTATTCTCCCTTTTTTGACTGATACGTTAGACTGGTGTTTTTCAAACTTGACAACTTTAAAGTATACGGACTTCAACTCCCATGCTGGCTGGAGAATTCTGGGAGTTGAAGTACACATCTTAAAGTTGCCAAGTTTGAAAACACTGCTAGACCAGGGACCTACAAGCTTTTTCAGATTTCAAGACTGAATTAAATTTAAACATTCAATTAAAATTTTAATTAAAGAAAAAGTTCCCAGAACACCCAATCAAAAGGCAAAGCTCTAATGATGGAAAATTGGCTGTGTATAAGCGAACTCCCCCCACCCCATCAAGTTCTTGTGGAATCCACCAAACATAATCTGAAAAGTTCTTGGACTAAACAACTGGTCACTCATGAAAAATGAGCCTTCATTCAGTAATAAACAGTGTGGGAGGAGAGTCACATTAATCTACATTAGCCAACAATCAGAAGAAATGTAGTAGCCACTCTACGCAACAGAGAAAGTGAGGTATAATTCATGAAAGCGTCTTCATTTTAATAAAATGTGTTACTTTGAAAGATCCTCATTTCCTGACTGATTTTAATTTTAGTAAGGGGATGAAGTTTTCCAGATATAACAGGTAGTCCTCAACTTACAACAGTTCATTTACTGACCATTTAAAGGTACAACAACACTGAAAAATGTGACAAATGACCATTTTTCAATTACAACCTTTGCAGTATCCTCATGATCATGTGATCAAAATTCAGATGCTCGGTAACTGGTTCATTTTTTTATGACCACTGCTGTGTCACGAGTTCATGTGATTACCTTTTGCAACCTTCTGACAAGCAAAGTCAATGGGAATGCCAGATTCACTTAAAAACCGGGTTACTAACTTATCAACTGCAATGATTCATGTAACAACTGTGGTAAGAAATGTCATAAAATGAGGCAAAGCTCTCTTAACAAATGTCTCATTTAACAACAGAAATTTTGGGCTCAGTTGTGGTTGTAAGTTGAGAACTACCTGTATTTCCAGCTTGCTGAAATAAATACTATGCTGCTATTAAGTTTGCACTCCTCATGTTCCTCAAGCACTGGACACTTCATGGGATTCATATAGTATGGCATATTTACATGTTAGTGTGAATGAAAGAATCCCCTTCCTTTCTCTTCCCTTCCCCCTTTCCTTCTTCCCTTCCCGCTTTTTTTTTATTTGCTGTTTCAATTCAGCAGAACTATTTCAAAAGACATGCACATGTTGATTTAAAATAAAAGGATTTAAATTCTAAAATCTTATACAGTACGAAGTAAAAAGTAACAAAAGTTATTATAAAAAATAAGGCCACTGAGAAGAGAAGATTCAAGCATACGTTAAGGTTCTTAAATCATCATAAATCCTCCATTAGGCCTTTCTTAAAAAGCAAGGTTTAGATGGTTCTCCTATTGCCTATGTTCTGACATTCTGATTTCAGATTCTAAGGTATTTCAAGTGTGCAAGGCTGCACACTGGGAAGCTAAATTAGTTTCAGAAATGGATTTTTGAATGAATGAAATAAGGTTGGAAAAGATATGGAAAAAATGCAGAGGAAACTGGATATTATATTTTCCATTTGGAAATGATAAAACAAGCATAGAATGGAATTTAATAACTAGATATTGAGACAAGTTTACACAACTAACGATAAGCAATCAGATATTATTCATGGTTTATCCAAAAAATAAATGGATTTTAAAATCTGGTAGAACTTCCTGAGGTTATTTATAGTACTTTTCCAAAGACTTTTGATTTCCAAAGCACGTCTTTCTAACATGAAAGTTTATAAAAGTCTAGATAATATTAATTAGCATAACTGATGGTGAACATTGCCATCACAGGCCAGGATGGGGACATTAAACCTAGTAAGACAGAGATGCTAATTATCCATTAACATCTAGGCTGCCAAGATCTGGAGTAGTCATTTGACTTTTCAACAAAGATTTGAGTGGCCATTTAACTTTTTAATCATTTTGATGGCTTTAATTGTTCCTCATTTGTCCACCATTCTAAGTCTGAATATGAATGAATATAAATATTACTGACAACCACAATAAGTACAGAAATAATAACCTGAGCACCACCAACTCAATAACTTTTTTCAAAAACTGTTTATATACGGTAGGAACATCAATAGAGGGGGCTTCAACTGCATGGTCCCAGCTGCCATCTTGATTGTCTTGATCCACTGATGCTCCTAATCTCTGGACTCATTCAAACATGATTATGACATCTCAAAAATAGTGTGTTTTCAAAACCAGTTCTAGAATAGCTCTGCTATTCACTCACCATATTTTTGAACTTCAAATGATTTGTTGTATGTGTATTCTTGCATTTCTACAAATATAAACCATTCTCCAAATACTGGTTGATCGGACAAAGGGAAGCTCAGGTTGAGGATGCCTGTCAAAGAAAAGGAAGATCAGAGGAGATGAGCTATGTTGGTAGCCCAATTTCCTTAGGGATCACAACCAGAAAATAGAAGAGCCAAAGGATTTATCCTTATTTCTTTAATCAATTTGCATCTCACCCTTTCTCTTTGAAGCTCTGGGCAGTGGGGTGCTCAGTTGTGACAGTCTAAAACTCACCACAACAAATTGGCTTCAGGTTTTTCCATTCTACCATCCGAGACCCTCTGGGATCCTAGGAAAAGAGATGCATTTCTTATATTGGTCTTAGTTACCAATATCTAAATATCTTTCTTACTACAACATTTGAAAGTGCAAAAACACTTCAACAGAACCTGAGGGGAATAGCAATAGCAATAGCACTTACACTTATATACCGCTTCACAGTGCTTTACAGCCCTCTCTAAGCGGTTTACAGAGTCAGCCTATTGCCCCCAACAATCTGGGTCCTCATTTTAGCGACCTCAGAAGGATGGAAGGCTGAGTCAACCTTGAGCCTGGTGAGATTCAATCTGCCAAACTGCTGGCAGCCGATGATCAGCAGAAGTAGCTTGCAATACAGCACTCTAACCACTGCGTCACCACAGCTCTTATAATATGTATAAGCTCACACATTGCCTCAATGAGATGGGTGGCATCAAATTCTAATAATAAATAAAAAATAAAAAATACATCACAATTTTTGCTTAATGGGCTAAGTGGACCCAGCCACTAACATTTTTAAGCCATGGTACAGCATAGATGAATACAGAGATCTATTGCTTTTTAAAATGAATTATAATTAAGGAAATTTTGGCAAACAGTATTAACATGTAAACCAGCTTTATATTTACTTCTCTCTAATATCTTATTATATATAAACAGAAACTCATCTTATGTTCTTTGACTGAATGAGGGTTATTCCTATTCTAGTGAGGGTGAACCTATGAAACATGTGTCAAAAGTGACATGCCACAATGTTTTGGGTGACATGGCAGCATTCACCAGCAGAATAACATAATAACACAGTTGGAAGGGACCTCCGAGATCTTCTAGTCAAACCCTCTGCTCAAGCAGGAGACCCTACAGCATTTCAGACAAATGGCTGTCCAGTCCCTTCTTAAAAACCTCCGATGGAACATCCACAACTTCTGAAGGCACCCAACAACTACCGTGTTTCCCCAAAAATAAGATCCTGTCTTATATTTTTTTTGAACTCTGAAATAAGCACTTGGCCTTATTGCCATGTGCTCAAAAGCCCGATTGGGCTTATTATCAGGGGATGTCTTATTTTGGGGAAAACAGGGTATTTTACTTATTTATTAAATTTGCTTGCCACCCATCTTGCCACAAGGCGACTCTGAGCAGTTTAGAACATTAAACTATCCTTGAAACCATGCCCATACTTTTGTGATTTTGGGGGGCTGTGGAGGCCATGTAATAATGTTGTGTGTTCTTGTGCAGCCTCTGAATTTTCTGGAAGTTGTGTGAGAGGGCAGTGCTATTGTGCAGCCTCTGGACCCTCTGGAAAATCACGAGAATGGGGCATACTTTCGTTCAACTTTCAGAGGCATCAGAGGCCATGGAAGAGTCTTCTCCAAAGGTACTTCAAAAACAAAGGCTTCATAGGATCTGGAGCAGCCTTATGTAGGCCGAAGGGGCCTCTCAACAGAAAGAGAACACTGTCCAAAGGTAAACCACACACTTTGGGGAACGGTGCGAGGTGACCTTTTTGAGTGACAGTGGTGGAGCTAGGGCTCAAGTCAATGACCAGGCCTCTATCTACTTTGGGCTAAAGCTCAACGCTGCTGCCAACTGCCACTGTTCAGGGTATCTCAGATGTGGGTGGGGGGGGAGACAGAGAATTGTTTCTCTTAAGTTCAGGGGGTCCCATGTTAGCAAAATCAAGTTAGGCATTTTCCACGTTTCTGACACAACAAGCCCAAAAGTTTCACCATCACTGGCCTGGGCCAAACAATTCCTTGAAAATGATAGTGAAGGTAATTGGGCCGTTGTGTTCATTAACTTTTTAGCGGGGAAAACTAATTCCTCAAGGAAAGCTTTTATAGAATTTTGAAAGTATTGTGCATGTGTGTGTGGAGGGGAGAAATCAGGGCATTCACTGGAGGTCAAAAAAGTCAACATGGCATTTTGCCATCAAGACCTCATTCCCTTTTTTATGGGCATTGCACATACAATGCTTTAAAAAGGGGGAGGGGGTCCTTCCATCTTGATTTTATCAATGTCTCTGTAGACATCCCTGAAGAAAATACTCTAATGGTTTGGTCTTTGGGTCCCGATAGATACTCACCAGCACATAAGCTTCAATCTGAAAGAAAACAATGAGAGAATTAAATAGCTTTATGCCGCTAGGCGTTGTGGCACTAAACCCAAGCTTATTTAATTATTTTGTTTTTTAAAAACTATTCAATAGCCAAAACTATTTGGGCAGTTCCTACTAAAACACTTCCAAAAAATACAATTTAAGTAAAAGCATATACAGCAAAATGTCAAATAAAAACATAAACTAGGCAGTTGCAAATGGGTAACTCAAAATCTACAGCAATATGCATTAAAGTACAATTAAAACCAGGATAAAAAAGCTGGGAAAATGAAGAAGTCTTCACCTGACATGGAAATTGAGTTTGTTTGTTTGTTCGTTTAATGTATTGAAATGCGATGCAATGCAATGCAATGAAGCTAATGTGGGCACTAGTCAAGCCTTTCTGATGAGATAATTCCATAAGTAAGGTGCCCACACATGAAAAACTCTCCCCCCTTTGTAGAGGTCCAACTCAACTCTTTGGATTGCTTTCCCATTTTCCAAAATTAGAAAAAATACCTTTGTTATGGGAAAGCGCCAATATATCTTTCCTTAAACAAATTGCTTTATTTCATCTGGCATACAGGTAGTCCTATTTAACAAACACAACTGGAGTCAGCAACTCCATTGCTAAATGACACTTAAGTGACATATACATGACTCTGATGTACTTACATCATCACTTCAGCTGAAGTTCTGAAGCAAATCACTGCAGGTTGTTAAGCACGACTGCAGGCCCTCAATTTGAGATTTTACTATTGACTCTGCTTATTGAAAGCCAGTTGTGAAGCAAGCAAATGGTGATCCCATGACCGTGAGACACTGCAACCACTGTAAATACCCCATGGTTGCAAAGCACCCAAATGTTGATTGAATGATGGTGGAGATGCTGTTCTAGTCATAAATGCAAGGATGGGTCACAAAGTTACTTTTTCAGCACCATTGTAACTTCGAATGGTCACTAAAACAGGGTAATTGTTACCCGAGGTCTACCTGTATTCTTCTCTACTCCGAGAGCAGTCTCTCAAATCTTAAGTAAAGACTAATTTCCCCCACTGGCTGTCAGCCAAGATCCTTCTCAAATGAAATGAATCTAGTCCAGTGTTTCTCAGCTTCATAAGATGTGCAGATTTCAACTCCCAGAATTCTCCAGCTAGATGCACTGATTTAACCTATTTGCATGAAATACAGATTCTTAAGTCCCAAGCTTAGGGAAATCCTTACCTTCTCGTTGATTGGTCGCAAATCTGGGTTCACAGTAAACAGATTGATCAACACTAAAAAAAGAGAAGAAAAACATAATCAGGGAGAATCAAAATGGTTCCAGCACAAAACATCAGGCTCCTGCTGACTCAATCAACGCTCCCGTGCAATGCTCTCACCTTTCTGCTTTGGCCTGTACACCGGCTTATCTGTCTGAATGAAGACTGACGCGCCCTTGCTATCAATAGTCACGGTAGTATAGTTGTGGAAGATGTAGCCCTCCTCGGCCAAGTGATGGTTGCCCCACACTTTTACCTGAGCCTGGCCCCGAAGTCCTGAGGGAACCTAGGAGACAAATCCAGGATGGATCTTGGATTTATGACTATTAGTCTTGGGCAGAACTAATTCTAGCACAGATTCTAAAATTGTTACATTGAATAAGTTCCCTGTCCTTTTTAACAGGTTGGATCAGTGTTCCTCAACCATGGCAACTTTAAGTGGACTTCAGTTCCCAGAATTCCCTGGCCAGTGTGATTAGCTGGGGAATTATAGAAGATAAAGGGCACCATCTTTAAATTTGCTAAGGTTTAGAGAAACATTAGTTCAGATCAATAGGAATGCAAACTCCAAGAAGGTTTGGCAAAGCATTTTCACAGTCAACCAGACCTCTTCATTTTTAATTTCTCCACCACTGCTTTTCCAAACATTCATTCCACCATATTCTTTCCATGTTCTTTCTATTTTCTTACTATAGGCAACACATTTTGTTTTCTTGCCTTTCCCTTCATTTTTCCAAGACAGAGAAATGCTGGATTTGGGGGATCTTCTGGGTTTTCTATCTGTGGATACAACACTATGGCATCATTTTAGATCAGGAACAGAGAACTTGAGTTTCCTCAAGAAATATCTGTTGGTGGTTTAAGGCTGGGCAAAGAACCTAAAGCAAGCAAAGACTAGAATCCAAAGTGGACAGGACCATACAGTCTCTTTTTTCTTACATCTTTTTTCTGTACAAAAGGGGAAGATAGTTCTTGCCATATGTCTAACATGATTGCTTGGAAAGGGTGCTTTAAATTAACCTAAAGGTTATCTATATTCATAGAGCTATAGATAACTCATTCCTAACTTTGTTATTGGTTCTCAAAATATATCTTAAATAAAACATTTGGCTTGTAAAGCTTCAGAGAAGGTTTCTCCAACCTGTCACTCTTTTGACTGGAGTTCCTACAAGCCTAGGAGTAAGAAACATAGAATGTATGCTCCAAAATACCTAAAGACCAATGGCTCAGAGAAGGTGCAGAAATGGTTGAATTAACTGATTTATAAGAAGGAGTAATGAGCTTTTCTCAGCAATAATCACGCATGAGTAAATGGATAATATTCTTGGAATTAATGTATACTTTATTTGGGTGGATAGAAATTTGTTCTCGTAAAAATTGTTCATTATAAAGCAGAAAAAAACAAGAAAAAAAATAATATACACCCATTATATTGTAGATGCTGTTTCTTTCCAAATGCTAGCCTAGATATTTGAATAGAAATCGACACAATACTAAGTGTGTAATCTGTCCAGCAGTTAAGATCTGTCAACAACTATATAAGTTCAGATTCCCTACTAAATTAGACAGTCAACACAACCTACTCTGCAAGATTCTAATTCCCAACAAGCAAAGCAAATGCAGTATATAAACATGCCCTAATGCAGGAACAGATTTATTCGTTAACATATTCAGACCATGGCATTCAGTTCAAATTTGGCTTCTGAAGTATCCAGAAGTGGACTGTCTATTTAAGCAAAACAGAGCAGCTTAGTCCACATATCAGAAGCAGATCAACAGTCATTTTCAAGATTTTCCAGCAACCGCAAACTCTGCTACAACTACAAACAGCAGCAGTATTTCACTGCGGAGGTTAGGGTGAAACTGGACCAGAGCAGAGATGGTCAACGATAGGTCCACCATCTGACCTCTTGGCAATGGCTGAAGGAGTTGGTATGTGCTGCTTTGAAAGAACTCGCATTCAGAGATGCTGCCAAGGAATGTGTGGTCTTAGTCGCAGCCACACTGAAGAAATGCTGCAGTCGCTGTTGCCAAGGTTCCAGACCAAGTTCAGAGTAAACCCCATTCCTTGAGCAGGAAAAATTAATGGGACTGGCACACACTTCACTCACGCAAGCAATATTAAAAGAGAGCTAAGATGAAGCACAAAAGCCTGGAAGGGGGAGAAATGTTGGAACCAACCATCCAAAGGATGTCCTGTGAAACGGATGGATTAAATGACAAAAGGAAGATTTCTTTTCGGGCACAAGGATAGACAATTTTGTCTCCGGTATCCTAAAAGCGAAAAGTAGCCATTCAATTCCACAAGCTTCTATTAAGTTGCAAGTACCTGATAGTTCCAACTAAGTTATAAGAACTCACCTTAAGCTTGATTGTTCCTTTACCTGCAAGATAAAGGAAAAGGGGTTAAAAATCATTATTTTTTTTCCCACTGAAGTCCCATAAAGCTAAATATTTTGACTATTTTCCTATTTTAATACAAATGGGTAACAAACCTAGCACAGATATTCAGCAAAAATATAACATGTGTTTGTTCTGGCTATAATTGCCAGTTCAGCTGCAAGATGCCAGGAAGTCAACAAGCCTTGGCAAAAAAAAAAAAAAAAAACCCAAGGTCCACGGTTACTCTTGGCATGAGCATCACCTCTCAACTGTGAATCTCAGAAGGACAGGATGAGGGCTCAGCCACATGTTCAAAGCACCCCACTCTGGAGATAGGGATCATGGTGATATCCCTGAGTTAAACTCTTAATAACATGAATGTCAAATCCAAGAGGCCTGTGCTGCAGCTTCAACTTGCCCATAAATGCTGTTTACAATCACTGGAAGAAGAAAGGACATGCAAGCCACCTTTTGTGGGACACAAACAAGAGTCGAAAGCAGCTGTTTGCGGCAAAGATGACAACAGAAAACAGCTGCTATCAACAAAGCCTTTTGGATGAATGCGCTACAATTTTAAAGCTTCTTCAGTTCTCATACGGTTGTGAAAAATTCTGCTGGCATACGACACTTAGATAATGGAATTACTTATAAAGTACATGATTCACTTTGAAATGGTACATTTCAAGGGTATTTTTAAATAATTGACATACAAGCAGCCAAAGAAAGATGCTCCGTGGCTTTCCGGTTTTAATTTCAGGAATGTTGGCCTGCATAATAGTAGAAGATTTGTTGATGATCTCTACTTTTTGAATTACTGTATGAGTCGCAAAAGTATTTAAATTTTAATGGCATCTTCTTTCCCAGAACTGGAAGACTGATTTCGGGACCTCAAGCATCCTTACAGAAAATGAATTACAGCAAATTCTTTAAAAAAAGGAATTAAGTGAGGGAGACGTATCTGGGAATAGGGTTTAACGTTTTAGGCTATAATACCATGCCTGATTCTCTGAAAGTAACGCCCATTAAGAACAGTAGGACTTATTTCTGGGGGGAAAAAAGCAAAATATTTTTTTTGCTTACTGTTTTTTTGCAAAATAATTTACCCATTTCAGTTTAGATTTTTGTTACAGAATTATACCCTTAACAACCATACTATGTAGTAAAGTCACACTTCTTCATGAACTGACATTGCTAATATTTGACTTTCTGAATATTGCTACCTACTTCTAATTTTGCATTAAGGACATTAGAAGAAATATAGAACTGACAAAAAGGTACAAGTAGCTATAAAAACATCTAAAACCCTAGTCCTTTGCAATCAGGAAAACTCACACTAAATGAACTGCTGAGCTTGTATTATTAGTATTTTGTAACGATGTGCTGTTGTTGTTATTATAATGATGGACCTGCAGTAAAAAACAGAAGCATTCAGGCAAAGGATGAATTAGGATATGAACACAACAAATTAGGTATCAGATATCCAAGTTTCTCAGCCTTGGCCCCTTGAAGATATGTGGATTTCAATTCCCAGAATTCTCCAACCAGCAAAGTTGGCTGGGGAATTCTAGGAGTTGAAGTCCACCCATGTCCTTAACAAATTCAACAATTTTTCCTTGATGAATCCAAACAGCTTTGCTCTACTACCATGTTTTCTCAAAAATAAGACCCGGTCTTAGTTTAGTTTTTGCCTTCAAAAGAGGCATTAGGTCTTATTTTTGGGGATGTCTTCTACTGTTGCACCTCGTGGTGGTGGCAACAACAGCCCCGCCCACCAGGAACCCATGTGGTTGCTGCCGGCCCACTTCTTCTGCAACCGCTTGCCACCGCTTGTGTGCTGCATCCCTGGTCTCCATTTTGCCATCAGAGGCCTTCAGGAAAGGCCTCTACAGCTGAGAAACGACCTCCGGATTGACGCACACAGCTCCCTGGCCTCTGTTTCACTGTCAGAGGTCTTCAGGAAAGGCCTCTGAAGTTGAGAAACAAGCTCTGGATTGATGTATGCAGTGCCCCCCAGCCTCATTTTGCCATCAGAGGCCTTTCTTGGAGGATATATGTAAAAATCAAGGTAGGGCTTATTTTTGGGATAGGTCTTATTTTCAGGGAAACACGGTATCATTCAATTATGTACTGTATACATAAATGGCAGCCTACCTAGAATTGCTCCATGGGCATGAGCCACCATCTCTCCTTTGACAACGAGTTGGATCTGGACCGTTGTCTCCCTGACTGGATTAAAAATAGTCACACTAATAGATTCTTCCACACCTGATCGGAAAACAGAAGGCACCGCAATCAAGTAGCCTCTGGAAAAAGGAAAAAGTCAAAAGTCAACACTATGAAAAGAACATCATTCACAATGTGTATTTTGTAAAACAGCTCCTCCCGTCTGTAGGGATGCACAAAAGAAGAGAGGGATGAAAAAAAAGTGAGAAAGATATCATGGCAAGGAAAAGTTGTGCTTATCTTGGAAACTATTGTACAGACTTCAGGATTATCCCACCCAAGGGATCTGGAAAAAGAAAGTTTGGTGAAAATGAAGCAGAGGCTGTAATAACCATACATTATCCCAGGATTTTGTACAGTAACACAGATGGGAGGCAGTGCTGACATTTCTCATTTGCTATCAGGAGGAAAGGATAAAACCTGATCGATACTCTCAAAAACGGACATGACTGCTTTTCTTAAATTTCTCTCCCTCCCTCTCTCTCAAACACACACATAAAGACACACAGAGTCCAGGATGTACAAAAAGTCTGTAAAAGAACCTTCTAAAGACTATTAGGTAATAGATAGGGACTCTGAAACGTATTTCATGAGGGAGGCTGGAATTTGAGAAGCTTGTGATTGCATTAAAGGATGAAGGAAACCTGAATGGATGCTCAAGAAGTCTCGCATCCCCCTTGATCTCATTTTTTCCCTCTCTGACTAAAATATAATTCTGTGTTTATGGGAGGAATTTTAAAGGTCTCCTGTTGCTATTTAAATTGTCCTGTTGGCTCTCCTGGGCATAGTCATACTTATCAAGTTTTTGTCTATTGTTTCATTCTTCTGGCATAAGGCCAAAAGCATTCTCTATCTTCTGTTACAAGGCTAAGATAGTAAGTATTAACTACTCATAGTGCTCTCTTTAGAGCTTCACAAAAGGCTGAACAATATCCTCAGGTTCTTGCAGAATTATTTATGCCCTCCTCTTGACATCATGATATCCATCAGCTTCCCTCACTGGCTTCTACCAGCTCTCCGAAGACCCTTCATGGAAGACAGCTCTTCACGCCACACGCTTTAAAACATATTTTAACTAGTTGTTTCATTTTGGCCCAACCCTTGGGTCTCTCTAACTGGAGATTAATAGGCACCCCAGGGGTTGAGGGTCATGCTATTTTATAGCTCCCAACCCTGTCTTTTTTCAAATTCCAAGTCTTGTGTTTCTTCCTCAGCAGGATGCATTGCCATGGAGATCCCATTACAACTGCAAAAGTTCAGATCTCCTGGGTGTGCATCATGCAGATTGTGTTGGGCATGCTAAGAACCAGGGAGGGTAGGATATAGCATGTTTTCCTCATATTACCAGGCTAAAAATACATATATTTTATTTTCTAATTGTAAATCTTTGGCTATGTTTTCCGTATCAGGAGGGGGTGGGATGGAGAGAGGAATAAAAAATACATCTGCTTCTATTAGGCAAACAGCTGTGAGTGGCCACATCCACTGTGGGCGATGATCCCATATGCAGAACACATGTAGTTTAAAATTCTTCTTCCAATATGCTGTCATAGTCTTGCAAATGCCATTGTTCTGCTCCTAAAAGTCACTGCACTTTAAAAAAAATATATATCATCACTGTTAATCTTTTTGTAAGTCGAGCATTTCTGACATTTTTTTGCTTAGGGCTTAGAAAGAGTCACACCAAGAATGCACATTGCACAGAAATGCAGTCCCAAATGCTAGGACAGCATCTGACTTGCTAACTGTTTTGACAGATCTTAAAAGGAAAAGTATTGCCTTTGGAATCTGTACAGGCTGAAGCATTTAGTCATTGAGAAGGAATTGCTAAGGCATCTTGAGAACCTAACTTTGCATCGTACCAGCTTGGTGTGCCTTTACTACATCATAAAACAAAGCGAAGCTTATTAACCTTGCTTTGGGAACTGGCTTGAGAATTAGCCAATATTCACCAGTGCCCCAACTTGTGGAGAATAGATGCGTTGCTGGGATCAAAAACAAATGTACAAAGAGGGTCTCAGAATTTAAAGCTTACATACTTAGCTTAGAAGCAAAATGTCATGTGTTCCTCACAAAGGAAGTGTCAGAGGCTGGTTAATACTTAACATTTGTGAAGGAGTTACAACCAAGTAGCCTGGTGTGACAAACTCGATTGTAAGGTAATGGAGGGGAGGAATAGCATGCAATGATTTGTGCATAATTTATCCTGGAGAAAACAAAAGTACTTGCTCCCCACCAAAGAAATCTTGCATTTCACAAGTTATACTTTCTGCATCTTCTCCCAGAAATCTCTCTCCTTCTAGCTGGCCAATGAATGTTCACCTGAACTGAGTTTAGCTGCATATCCAGGCTCCTGTTAGCAAAGCAGCCAGACCAGTGGCGGGATTCAGCCAGTTCGCACCACATCGGGAGAGCCGGTTGTTAACTTTCTGAGCAGTTTGGCAAACTGGTTGTTGGAAGAAATCATTAGGGCAGAGAACCGGTTGTTCAATTACCTGAATCCCACCACTGAGCCAGACCATTTTGAAACAAGGCAGCCTGGAGAACCCAACACAGTTGGTGACATGCTACAAGAAGAGCTTTTCAAATTTTACACCATTCACCCCAGAAGTGTGATGTCAAAACCCACCCCTCTCCCCTTGCTTGCTTTTCGATGCTACCACATCAGGCAAGGGCAGAATTAGGCCGGATTAATTTTTCTAAATTCAATCCCTGAATTAGACACCCACCCACCCCCGCCTCAAATCGGATTGTTTGGTTCGAAACAGAAGGAAGAAACATCAAACCCATCCCAAGTCTAAGCCTGGGAACATAGTTTTTAACATTTATTAAACTGATAACCGGTCCTGTTAAGGACAGCAAAGACGCGGTTTGGAATAAACGCAGACAGCGTGCAACTTTCTATGGACCCACAAGTCATCTCGCATAGGACCGGGCCGGTGGGGGTGGGTGGGTGGCTGAGGGGAGGCTTTCCAAACTTTTGCGTAAAATCTGTTCGCTAAAAACGCGTGCCGTGTGAACGCGCGTGCATTGCACAAATTATAACCTTCCTCCTCGGATGCCCCGGTCCTTTGCAGCCCGGAGATTTCCAGATAGGAAGGCGGTCAGGGAACTGTCTGCATATGCCTCACGACTACCCCGGGTAAGCAGAGTCCTACTCAGAAATACTCTTCCTGGCGCGGGAGGCTCGGCTTGAAAGGCGGAGAAGGAGCGAGGCGGAACGGAGCCGTTGCTCGGTGCGCTTTGTTCAGGGAACGGCATCCCGAGGGCTGCGCGTAGCTTACTCACTGCCTGGGCGGGTTCGGGGCGCCGATCTCGCCGAAGCTGCACAGGGGCAGGAGCAGAAGAATCCAGCAGACGCGGCCGCCGGGCATGGCGCGCTGGGTCCGGGCGCCCTTTGTTCCCTCGGGACGGCCGGAGCAAGAGATGGAGCGGGAAGGATGCCGAGCGCGGCAGCCAGCAGCCGCCCCGTCCGAGCAACGCCGGGCTTCTTCTCCGCAGGAGCAGCAGAGCGAGATCCCAGCGACTAGCTCAGCCTCTCGCTCTGGCTGCCCGGCCCCGCAGCTCCGCCGGTGCCTTGCTTCTTCCGCAGCCCCGCCTCGATCCGGGGGCCCTGCCTAATACCTCCTCCGCCCCGCCCCCGGCCCCTCCTCCGCCCGCCCCGCGCCCCTCGGCTTTCCTTGGCTTGGGGGGTGGGGGGGCGTTGCGGGCAGAGAAGGGGCGGCTGAGGACCGCCACTCCGGAGCCCGGCCGGTGTTTGCTGGCAGCTGCGCGGGTTGGCTGAGGCACCAAGGCAAGGCAGGAGGGTACTGGGTTCGTTTGTGCTCGGGCTGGGCGGAGAAAAGTTTGCTCCGAGGGCTTCGGAGGCATCTTCCCCGCGCCTGCCTCGATTCCAGCGTCTGAAAGCGCTGAGCTCCGCTTTCTCTAGCAGCGTTTCTCAAACTGAGCAACTTTGAAGAGGCGTGGACTCCAACTCCCAGAATTCCCCAGCGAGCATTGGCTGACTGGGGAATTCCGGGAGATGGAGTCCTAATCTTAAAGCTGCTGAGCTTGAGAACCACCGATGAACACTGTTCTAGGCTGCATAAACAGAGGGATAGAATCAAGATCAGGCGAAGTGTTAATACCACTTTATAATGCCTTGGTTAAGGCCACACTTGGAGTACTGCATCCAGTTTTGGTTGCCAGGATGTAAAAAAGATGTGGAGACTCTAGAAAGAGTGCAGAGAAGAGCAACAACGATGAATAGGGGACTGGAGGCTAAAAGTTATAAAGATGGTTGCTGGAATTGGGTATGTCTAGTTTGGTGAAAAGAAGGACTAGGGGTGACATGATAGCAGTGTTCTGATATCTCAGGGGCTGCCACATAGAAGAGGGAGTCAAGCCAGGGGTGAAATGCTCCCGGTTCAGACCGGCTCGGGCGAGTAGGTAGTGATGGCGGCGGGCAGTTCGGAGAACCGGTAGCAAAAATCCCTGCTCCCGCCCCCCATGCCCAACTGATCTCCGCGATCATCAGAGGCTTTTTTTCTTTTAAATGCCTCTGACGAGCCAAGCTCTGACAATCCCAGCTGAGTTACCTGCCGATCAGGCTTAGGCCCGGGGTACCTGCAGGATCATCTCCTGCCATCCTCCCATCGTCCGATGCGCTCACCCAGAGCGGGCCTCCTCAGGGTGCCGTCAGCCAGACAATGTCGGCTGGCGGCCCCCAGGGGGAGAGCGTTCTCTGTAGGAGCGCCGACCCTCTGTAATGGCCTGCCTACCAGCCTCAGGACAGCCCCTGACCTCCTCTCCTTCCGCCGCGAATTGAAGACGTGGCTTTTTCACCAAATGGACTGAATCCATAGGGGTGATTTTAAATAATTTTAAATAATTTTAATTAATTTTAAATTGATTTTAATGTTTTTAACATTAAACATGTTTTTTTGCAATTTTTTGTTTGTTCTTGTAAGCCGCCCTGAGTCCTTCGGGAGAAGGGCGGCATATAAATTACATAAATAAATAAATAAATAAATAAATAAATAAATAAACAAACTAACTTAGCTTGGATCGTCAGAGCCATTTAAAAGAAAAAAACTTTTTTTCTTTTAAATGGCTCTGACGATCCAAGCTCTGACGATCCCAGCTGAGTTTTTTAAAAACCCTCTGACGATCAGGCAACTCAGCTGGGATCGTCAGAGCCTTTTGAAAGCATTTTTTTAACATGGTTTTACATGTAAAAATGGTTTTAAAAGTAAAAAAAAAAATTGGCCACGCCCACCGAGTGACATTACACCCCCCACCAAGCCACGCCCACAGAACCGGTAGTAACAAATTTTAGATTTCACCACTCAACCTATTCTCCAAAGCACTTGAGGGCAGGACAAGAAGCAATGGATGGAAACAAATCAAGAAGAAAATCAACCTAGAACTAAGAAGAAATTTCCTAACAATGAAAATAAATAACCAGTGGAACAGCTTGCCTTCAGAAGTTGTGAATGTTCCAACACTGGTTTTTAAGAAGAGATCAGACGACCATTTGTCTGAAATTGTATAAGGTTTCCTGCCTGAGCAGTGGGTTCAATTAGAAGACATCCAAGGTCCCTTCCAACTCGGTTATTCTGTTTTTTACAATAAGAAAGGGATCCTCTACCTCTTCTTTCTTGCAGACATTGTTTTACTTTGCACTTGAGTCTATGTTCCTGGTGGTCTCCTCTCCATGTTTTAAACCAATGAAATCCTTATTTGCAAGGTAGTGTCTTTTTCTATCATCACAGGGTTTGCATAAATTCCTGGCAGCCAAATCTTACTGACCTCAGTCATGGATCAGCTGACCCTGGATTGCTTGGAGGGTATGATCAAAAAAGTCAAGATACTTATTTTTTTTAATGGGGAGCTTTTAAGGAAATGGTTATCTCCCTTTGTCTGCTTTCTCTCTCAAGCTGGGGATCAGCTCTGGGGAATGGGAGGAGTGACAGTAGGATGGGAGGTCTCTAATCTGATGGAGTCTCCCTGCTTCAACCACTCCTCCCAGCCTGGGGATCCCTGGGCAGCCCCTCCAGAACCTACCGTGTTTCCTTGAAAATAAGACCCTATCTTATATTTTTGTGAACCCCGAAATAAGCGCTTGGCCTTATTTTTGGGGAGATCTTAATATTTGGGGGCATGTGGAGCAAGATGGGGCTCCTCTTGCTGTTTTATCTGATTTCCAGCTCTGCGTTTAAATATTTTTTGGGAGGGCTTATTTTCAAGGGGAGGCTTATTTTAGCGCATGTGCTCAAAAGCCCGATTGGGTTTATTATCAGGGGATGTCTTATTTTCAGGGAAACAGGGTATTCTATTTCATGGGAATTGTGATGAAATCTCCTTGGACAGTAAAGGTGACTAACAAAGTGCTGGAATACGTAACATCAGACTTGTCACAAGAAGGCAAAATCACAAAACTGCATCTCATTTTGGATATTCACCGAAAAAAATATAACAATTATGTTTGGAAGAGTTAGTGGCAAAAGGAAACCAAGCAACACAGTGGCTGGACACCATTAAAGCTGATCCCCAAGCCAGATCATAGAAAAACTCAAAAAAGTAGTGCAAGATCGGAAGATGTGGAGAGATATGGCCAGTGGTGGGTTTCTACCGGTTCGCCCCAATTTGAGCAAACCAGTAGCGGCGGCGGCGGGAAGCTCTGCGTACCTGCCTGGATGTCATCATGGACGCTCTGTGTATGTGCAGAAGCGCCACACATGAGCAAAGTGAGCGTGTGCACTCACTCTCAATTCCGAACTGGTAGCGAAGGTAAGTGGAACCCACTACTGGATATGGCCAATTGGATTGTCAAGAGTTGGCGATGACTGAAGGGATATCATCATCACCACCACCAGGAATCACCAGCTAGAGGACAGGGAGAAGTAAAAAGGTGTGGCAACATAGCATTTCTCCATGGGAGGAAATATCATAGAGCACACTAGTAAAGCTTTTATCAACTTCTTCCCAAGGGAATACAGCCAGTCTGACAAGATTCTTGTAATATAGGTGATCAACAATAAAGAAACTATTGGCCTATTCACAAAGTTGTTCCGGTTCCTTGCGTCTGGCAGGAATATTCTTCCTCCACAACATAGAATTCTAGGTGCCCCTGTTGGCTGGTTTGCTTAGAGACCCGACTGTGGTGATCAAAAGGAGACATGAGCAGAAGAATGAGCAATTAGCTGCAGCAGGAATGTGCAGTCCGTGGAGTGGAGTACACAGGAGGTGGTTGTGAGTAAGGGAGAAGAGTGAATGAGTAGCGTCACCTGATAGACTGCAAGTGCGTAGGCTTCGCTTTCTCTCCATAGGGGTAGGGAAGTGGACAATACTTGTGAAGTGGTTCGGGAATGACGAGAGGCACAAGCAAGCAAGTGACAACAGCTCTTTAATATATGGTGAGACTTCAGCAAAAACTCAGAGGCTGCAGTCCTCCTTATATACAATCCTGGAGAGACTGTCAGCCAATCAGAAACGTAGGCAGGTTTGAAACTCCCGCTTAAAAGTATCAATACATAACACCCCTCCCTTCCCAGAAGGCACTAACACTCAAAAATTAACATATGTACAAACAAAGTCTCGCAGGTGCTTAGGCTGAGTTCTCGCCCTAGTTGACCTGCGCAGTTCAGTGTTTGGTGAGGCGTCGAGCTGGTCGGAGGGACTCTTTGTCTCTCCCGGCTCCGCCAATGGAACCTCCTGGATTTTGTCCGGGGCGTGGTTATTCCCGGCTGGGAGTGGCGACTCGCTGGGGCGGCGCTGGAACCAGGGCTTGTCAGCTAAGTATTCTCGCGGCCCCGGGCTTGAGTTAGCTGTTTTGGAGAAGTGGTCATAGTTAGGCTCGGACATGTCTGCGTTGATGTTTGCCTCGCCAACCACCCGTTTCCTCAGTTGGTCTATGTGGCGCTTCCAGAGTCTATCTACCCCCACATCCACCGTGTATGATTTTGGGCCTGTTATCCCCACTATGGTTCCTGCAACCCACAGAGGACCGCTGGCATAATTGCGAGCGAACACCGGGGACCCGACCTGAAACTGCCTTAAGCCACAGGTCTCTCCCTTAAAGTTTTCGTGCGAATAGTTAGGGTGAAGCCTGTCCAACACGCACCGGAGCTTTCTCCCCATGAGGAGCTCTGCTGGGCTTCTCCCAGTTGCTGTGCATGGTGATGCATGCTGAACCGCAAGGAATTGATCTATCCTGGCCTGCCAGTCCCCATTGTCTAATCTGGACAGTGCTTCCTTGGCTGTCCTGACAAATCGTTCAGCCAATCCGTTGGAAGCCGGGTGAAATGGGGCTGATAGGGCATGGCGGATCCCCAGGCCGGCCAAGTAGCCTTCGAAAAGGGTTGCTGTAAATTGGGGACCATTGTCCGATACCAAGGTATCCGGCAGGCCGTGGGTGGCAAACAACTTTCTTAGGGCCTTGATAACCGCTTCGGCCGTTGTGGATGGCATTAATACAATTTCGAGCCATTTTGAAAAGGCATCCACTACTATTAAAAACGTTTGGCCATGGAACGGGCCGGCAAAATCAATGTGGATCCTCCCCCATGGGCCTTTTGGTTTCTCCCACTCTCGGATGGGCGCTACTGGGGGATCGGGGCGAGACTCCTGGCAGGGTCTGCACTTCCCCACCCACTCGGAAATGACCTGGTCCATGTTGGGCCACCAGACATAGCTGCGGGCTAAGCACTTCATCCTAACGATGCCAGGATGCCCTTCGTGCAATAATTCTAAAACTCTATCTCGTAGTTTTGCTGGAATTACCACTCTGTCACCCCACAGTAAGCACCCCCCTTGCGTAAACAGTTCATTTCGTTTGTTGGCAAAACCTTGGTACTCCTCCCCGACCACCTTGTCCGGCCACCCTTTCAAAACCCAACCCATAACAGTCCGGATAACAGGGTCTCTATTTGATGCCTTCGCCACCTCGCCGGAGGAGATGGGCCCCAAGGTTAACGTGTCCAACAACAGGACGGAGGTTTCCGGTGTTGGGTTGTCCAGCAGGTCGGGAAGGGGGCAACGGCTAAGGGCATCCGCATGACCCAGGGTCCGCCCAGGCCGATGGACGAGCTGGTACGAGTAGGCCGATAAGAAAATCGCCCATCTAGTTAAACGGGGGGAGAGGGCAGCGGGGGTTGGCCTGTCGCCTGCTAGCAGTCCTAGCAACGGTCTATGGTCAGTCACAAGTTCGAATTTTCGGCCATAGAGGTATTCGTGGAACTTTTTAACCCCCGCAATCGCAGCCAGAGCCTCTCTGTCCAATTGGCTATAGTTTCGTTCTGTGCTGGACAGAGTTCGGGAGTAGAAGGCAATGGGTGCCTCTAGGCCGTTCGGCAGTCTATGGCCTAGGACGGCACCAACTCCTACGGGGGAGGCGTCGCAAACCAAGACGAGCGGCAGCTCTGCATTGTATTGGATCAGGAAACTGTCCTCAGATAGGAGTTTTTTTACTGCCTCAAACGCGGCCGCTTGCGGTTTCCCCCAGACCCATGGTACATTCTTCCCTAAGAGTTTGTGAAGGGGATCAGCGACCGTGGCCTTATCTCTTAGGAACATTGAGTAGAAATTTAGTAGTCCAAGGAAGGCTTGGAGCTCAGCTTTGGATTTGGGGGCTGGTGCGCTTTTGATGGCCCTCACCTTGCTTTCGGTAGGGTGGATGCCTGTGCCGTCCACCCTGTACCCCAGAAATTCTACCGAGGGGACCGCTATCCTGCACTTGTTCTTTTTAAGTCTTAGTCCCGCTTCTCTGAATCTGGACAGGACGTTCCGTACCCTGTCCCCTAGCTGGTGTTCGTCTTGGGCGCTGACTAAGACGTCATCGAAATAGGGGACTACTCCCGGAAGTCCTTGCAACAGGCGCTCCATGGTGCTTTGAAATAAGCCGGGTGCGACGCTCACCCCAAATTGGAGCCTGGTGCATTTAAATGCACCCCTATGAGTCACGATCGTTTGCGCCTCTGCCGTGGCGTCGTCGACCGGTAACTGTTGATAGGCTTGGGCCAGGTCTAATTTGGCAAAAATTTTTCCGGGGCCCAGGGAGTGTAGTAGATGGTGCACGATCGGCACCGGATAGGCGCTCGGCTGCAAGGCCTTGTTGATCGTGCACTTGTAGTCGGCGCAAATTCTGATTGAGCCGTCGGACTTAACTGGGGTGACTATGGGGGTCTCCCACTTGGCATGGTCAACGGGAACCAACACCCCTTGCTTAATCAGTTTGTCCAGTTCTGCATCGATCTTTGGTTTCAATGCGAACGGCACTCTTCTGGCCTTTAGTCTTACTTGGGCTACGTTGGGGTCTAAGTTTAGTGAAATAGGGGTCCCCACATACTTGCCCAATGTGTCCCCGAAAACGTCCTGGAACTCGGACAGGAGGCTGTCTTTCAGGGTTGACTTGGACATCAGGTGGACGCCGGTGAAGCCCATGCCAAGGGCTCGGAACCACCCCATGCCCAGGAGGCTCGGCAGCTGCTTCGTGACGATGGTCAGCGGCAGGTCTCTTTCGTAGTCTCCGTAGGTGACCCGGAACGTGCCCACGCCTTCGAGGGGGACTCGGTTCCCCTGGTAGTCTAGGATGCGCAGTCTCTGTCTGGAGAGTTGATCCTTCCGGAACGACGGCAGGAGGGTCTTTAGGGTTGTCCACGACATGATGGAGAGAGCTGATCCGGTGTCGATCTCCATCGAACACGGTCTTCCGTTGATCTCGACCACCGTGCTGACTTTGTCCTCGACCGTTGTGCTGGCCTGGTCGATGTGTATGCTGCGGCCATCTCGCGGTTCAAATTCGCGCCGTTTTTTCGCGCCGCCTTCTCTCGTTGGCTGCTTCTGGCGCGCTGATTCCGGTTGGCTGCGGCGCTCACGTGGTTTGAGTCTTCTGGGCAGAGTGGCTCTGCAGACTCGCGCCAAGTGCCCTTTCTTCTCGCAACGCCTGCAAATAGCCTCTCTGTATTTGCAGGACAGTCTATCATGGTGCCCGCCACAGCTGGGACAGCTTCGCCGGGGGCTGCCAGTGTCTTTTCTCCGGTGCTCTGTTCGGAAGACGTCCTCATCCGACTCGGACTCCGAGCTGGATCCGGCGTCTTCTCTGTGCACCGGGGCAGACTTGGGGCTGTCTTTGCTGGTCGGCGGACGCTGTAGCGTTTCAGCGGCCTTTGTGGAGGCTTCGTGAGCCCTGGCCTCATCAAGGGCTCCGGCAAGCGTCAGATCAGGCTTGGCGAGCAGACGCCGTTGCAGCCTAATGTCCCGAACACCACAGATCAGTTGCTCAAGCAACGCATCATCCAAGTCTCTGTAGTCGCAATGAGTTGCGGCTTTTCTCAGGCTGGCCATGTACGCGCTGACCGGCTCTCCCTCTCGTTGGACGCGCTGCCTTAGTTGGTATCGCTGCACGAACTTGGAGGGGACGGGAGCGTAGTGAGCCCGGAGAGTTGCCATCAAGGTGTCCCATGAGACTGTTTGAACCGGCGTTGGCTCACACAGTGACTCGGCCATCTCGAACACGTCCGGTCCGCAGTGGCTTAGGAATAGGGCTCTCTTTCGATTAGCCGAGAGGCCCTGCATGTCGCTGGCTTCTAGCGAGCATTCAAACCTTGTTAGGTACGAGACCCATTTTTCGCGGGTCGGATCAAAAGGCTTGGGCGGAACGTAGGCAGACATGTCCGGTATGTCTCCTGTGGTTCGCCTCGTCGCCTAGCTGAAGCTCGTGGTCTCACTGGTTGACTTCTTGTAGCCTCAATCCCACCCTCGTCGCCAATGAAGTGGTTCGGGAATGACGAGAGGCACAAGCAAGCAAGTGACAACAGCTCTTTAATATATGGTGAGACTTCAGCAAAAACTCAGAGGCTGCAGTCCTCCTTATATACAATCCTGGAGAGACTGTCAGCCAATCAGAAACGTAGGCAGGTTTGAAACTCCCGCTTAAAAGTATCAATACATAACAACTTGTACATAATCCCTTCCTCTGTGGGAGGTTGTAATGCGATAGTTTGTTCTCCTTCGCTGAGATTGTGCAAACCAGAAATGAGCACAATCCGAAAACCGTTCTGGGAATGAGTGCCTGGCCCATGTTTGGAGAGGCTGTTATGATTTCTGGATATAGAATATTGGCAGCTAACCATTTTTCCCCATCTTCCAGTCTTGGGATAACATATGAGCTTCAGCCATTTGCATTATTGCGTGCGTGACTGTATGTAAAAACGAAAAATATTAAATAATAATCCCGCCTACCATCTTGGAATGCATATACAAAAAGTCATTCTGTATTCATGATTGAATTATTCTTTTTAAAATCCTCGGTGGGTGGCAAATAAACTTAATGGTTTTATTTTGCTTGCTTGCCTTTTCTATATATTTATGGAAATGTATATATATATTATATATAATAATTATATAATATATAATTATATTATATAATATAATAAATTATATTATATATAATAACTAAAGATGGTTGATCTACTTTCCCATCTTCTACATTTAGAAAATATTTTTTCTCAAATAACTATGTGGTTACATTAAGTTGAAATGCAAAATAAATTCTTCAAATTGAACTTGACTTCTAATGACTTCCTTCCACACAGATTTTTCAGTGGTGGGTTTCAAAATTTTTTACTACCAGTTCTGTAGGTGTCGCTTGGTGGGCGTGGCATACTTGGTGGGCATGACAGGGGAAGGATACTGTAAAATCTCCATTCCCACCCCACTGCAGGGGAAGGTTACTGCAAAATCCCCATTTCCTCCCAATGAGCTGGGACTTGTGAGGCAGAGAATAGGGGGCGGGGCCAGTCAGAATTTTTACTACCGGTTCTCCGAACTACTCAAAATTTCTGCTACCGTTTCTCCAGAACTGGTCAGAACCTGCTGAAACCCACCTGTGAGATTTTTATCAGCAATGTTGAGCTGATTTGCCACTGTCTTTTTCTAGGTCCGCTTTTTCTTTTTCTTTTCCTTTTCCTTTTCCTTTTCCTTTTCCTTTTCCTTTTCCTTTTCCTTTTCCTTTTCCTTTTCCTTTTCCTTTCCTTTCCTTTCCTTTCCTTTTCCTTTTCCTTTTCCTTTTCCTTTTCCTTTTCCTTTTCCTTTTCCTTTTCCTTTTCCTTTCCTTTTCCTTTTCCTTTTTCTTTTCCTTTTCCTTTTCCTTTTCCTTTTCCTTTTCCTTTTCTTTTTTCTTTTCCTTTTCCTTTTCTTTTTTCTTTTCCTTTTCCTTTTCCTTTTCTTTTTTCTTTTCCTTTTCCTTTTCCTTTTCCTTTTCCTTTTTTTGTCAACTATTCACTTAGCCTACAGCCCTGGGATTACTTGATCATGTTGTTCTCCCCCCACCCCCACCCCCACCCCACAAATTACTAACTTAATTCTTGAAGTCAACTAAGGTTGGCTAGGTACTACTAAGCTATCGTGAACCACAGTGTTTGGCTAAGTTGAGAAGCTGACTCTTGATTACTGATTTATAAAGACCTACTTTGACCCAGAAAATATTCTGGCTATTCACATGCTAGAATTGAAATTTCTTGTCAATGAGTTCCCTCCTTCATGGTTTTTAAAGATACTTTCATCAGATTTTCAATTCTAGCTAAGTTTTATTTACTACTAATGATTTACTATTGCAACTGTTTTTAAAACTTTGATTTCTTTTATTGTCACATTTTTAATTTTACCTTGTAACCTGCCCAGAGTCATTTGAATTGGCCGGGGGATGTAAACTGCAATATGAATCAATAAATATTTATTTATTTATTTATTTATTTATTTATTTATTTATTTATTTATTATATTTCTATATCGCCTTTCTCCCGTAGGACTCAAGGCGGTGTACAGCCAAGAATAATATAGACACACAAACATCATAAAATTGCTAATTAAAATTATTACTTAGTTTGGCCAATTAAATAAAACCCAGAATTAGATAACATTTAAAAAAAAAATCATTCACATGTTCATATGTTTAGCCCCGCCTGTTGGAACATCAGGGTCTTGAGGGCACAGCGGAAAGCACGGAGATCAGGGATATTCCGTATCTCCGGGGTTGGAGCCCTCACAGAGAAGGCCCTCCCCCTGGGAGTCGCCAGTCGGCATAATTTAACTGACGGTACCCTGAGTAGTCCCTCCCTGTGAGAACGAACCTTATTCGAAATATTGAGGTATCAATAATTAATGACCTTTAAAAAAAAAAACCAACCTGAAAATAAATGAAAAAAATAACAATGAGGGAATTGATAGAAGCTATAAAAAGACAAAAAACCGATAAAACTCCAGGTTCAGATGGGCTTCCTACAAAATTCTATAAATGCTTTCTAGAATATACTGAGCCTTCCAGTGAAGGAAGTTTGCAATGAGTTATTATCAGAGGCTAAACTACGAAATACATGGACAGAAGCAAATATTACCCTAATGCCAAAAGAAGATTCAGATTTGACACAGATAAAAAAATTATAGACCAATAGCAACATAAAAGACAAAGTTTGAAAAAGGGGCAAATCTGAAAAAGATTCATAAGAATAGAAAAATGTTTATAATTTGCTTAAGAAAGGAAAATTCAAGAGCAAAACTAAGAAGATAAATAAATGTAAAGGGCAGCTTTTGGTAATAAAATACATACAGTCTCTATACAGGTAGTCCTCGATTTACAACCATTCATTTAGTGAACATTCAAGGTTAGTACTGAAAAAAGCGACTTAATGATTATTTCTCACAATGATCATTGCAGCAATCACCTTTTGCGACCCTCTGACAAGCAAAGTTAATGGGGAAGCCAGATTCAGTCAATAACTGTGTTACTAACATAATAACTACAGGAATGGACATTTTGGGCTCAATTGTGGTTTTAAGTCGAGGATTACGTGTGCACAAAGTGCACCCACGGCCATTTTCCATCCTTCTGAGGCCCACTTACAACTATTGATAGGCTAAAGGACAATTGTTTCATCCTGCACAGATAGGCCCAGTTTGGTTTTAGTGGTAAAGGCACCAGGCTAGTAAATGGGAGACTGTGAGTTCTAGTCCTACTTAGACATGAAAGCCAACTGAGTGACTTTGGGCCAGTCACCTTCTCTTAGCCAGACCCACCTCACAGGGTTGTTGTTGTTGTGGGGAAAATAGGAAGAGGAAGATATGCTGAATATGTTTACCACCACTGAGTTCTATGTAAAAATAATAAAAGTGGGATACAAATAATACATAAAATAAATATCTAACTTAACTCAGAGTCCAGCAACATTTTAGATCTTGTAGGCACTTCTAGAACTTTAGGAACAAGTTGTGGGCACTTGCACAAAATGGCTTCTCTGTTCACAAACTGGCTATAATGTATATTATGGACACTCCAAAAAACCCATTTACCAGAGGTTCCCCTGCCCCCGCCCCCGCCCCCCAGCAGCCACCCTGCACAATATTTTCTTAATCTTATTTTTTCTGCTGGACATACCGTATAGCGATTTTTCCAAAATGAGCACAAGACTGCAACATTTACCTCCTCACCCATCCCCTTTATTTTCTAAGGACATTGAGAGGGTATCAGAAATATTCTTATAAATACTTTTTTTTTAATGCTAGGACCTGGAGTTTTGTTCTGCAGCATGCCAAGGCTTCTGCTTAGTGTCTGTTATTAAAAGCTTCTAAAAGAAAAGGCGAGGCATAACATCAGGGGATGATGGGTATAATGCCGCATACCTCTCTAATCACAAAAAAGTAGCCAAAAAAGAAAGAAATTTAGGAGAAGCTCTCATGGGCAACAAAAATCTTTACATAGAAAACAGAATTGGACAATCTACTCCATTAATCAGTGGAACAACTTGCCTCCAGATTTTGTGAATGCTCCAACACTGGAAGTTTTTAAGAAGAGATCGGATAACCATTTGCCTGAAATGGTATAGGATTTCCTGCCTGAGCAGAGGATTGGACTAGAAGACCTTCAAGGTCCCTTCCAACTGTTATTCTATTCTATTCTATTCTATTCTATTCTATTCTATTCTATTCTATTCTATTCTATTCTATTCTATTCTACTCTACTCTATTCAGTAAAAGGAAACATAGTATTGGAGTGAATCCTGTTTCCGCTGAACAATTTGGAAGTTTTGCCCTCTAGGGTTAATCAAGTGCATTTCATCCAAGTCATGAAAGAAACTGGTTCACGTGTAAGCCAGAGGAAATTCCTGCTGTTTTTCCCCTTGTTTTATCTTTTTTTCCGGGGTTTAATTAAAAGAGAGGGCACTATCATTCTCTAGAGCTATATTTCAACACTTTCAACGATTGCCAAGTTTTTGGCAACAGCGTGCTCTCTCAGCCAAAGTTTTCTTCCCCTACTCTAAACAGTACACTCCAATAGTACACTCCTTGGCTATTCTTAACTTGAATTAGGTAGGGAAAAGACAACAAAACCTGCACTGAACAACTATTGATGATGATAAGCAGCATGTAGGCAACCACAAGAAAGATATTGTTTCCTTCCTTAGCACCTTTCCCCGGTCCAGCTGAGGAAATTATCTGGGCGATCACAGAATCATAAACTGTAGAAGGCCAAAAGGTTCATTTAATCCAATATTTTTCAAACCAAACATGTTGGCTGGAAAATTCTGGGAGTTGAAGTCCATACATCTGAAAGCTGCCAAGTTTGAAAAACATTGATCTAATCCAGCCCTCTGGCACATGCAAGAAAATCACTGAAACCACCCAAGACAGAAGATTATCCAACTTCTCAGACAGCTCCCAAGATGAAGAACCCACAACTTCCATAGATAAACTGTTCCACTGTTTGACTAGATCTTATTGTCAAGAAGTTCCATGAAGAAGCTAGAACGATATCCAAAATCCCATTGTCAGGGTAGTGTTTAACTTGTATGATGAGCATAACGGTCCATCATATGAATGACATTAACTGTACACTTCCTTAGAGGCTATTATGATATGAACACCTGAATCAACTATATCTTTTTCTCAAAGAAATGATAGATCTTCCTGATAAGATCTTCCTGATAAGACAATCAGAAAGAACCACCAGATTAAAGCCTCTCCCCGCCTGAAGATATCAAATGCACCCCATTCACCCACCCAGCATCAACATGTCCTAAATGATCATTACTAGCAGCTTCACTCCAGTCATAGTTCTGGAGCTGAATTCCTGCTGTCATCAAGATTAGTTGTAAGATAACCTCCAATATAAAATGTATGGAAGTCACCTCACCCCATCCTGTGCACTTAGAGTTACAGGAGATGGGCCACCATGTTCTCCTGAGTCATCATCAATGACTGAAATTTAGGCAGAGAAAAGCAAAATTCTTCTTATTGTTTGCATTTTGTTCCATTGTAAAATATATCTTTTATTTTCCTTGCATCAATGCTGTAGCTGACGTCAAGGAAAAGTTTGAAGAGGTCTAGGAAAGATATTTTGGTATATTCAATGATTGTGCCAGAGTAACAGCTATTGCAGTGTGATAGTATAAAACTTGCATATATTTTGATGCACTGTTTCCAATATCAACATCTGCAATTTTGCTTGGTCCATACTATTTTTGCAATTAATTTTCTCTACTGTATTTACTATAATACATAATCCTTGACTTACGCCCATAATGAAGCCTGCCTATTATGGTTGTAAGTCATGACAGTTATAAAGTGGATCACCCATGTGACTGACCAAATTTTACAATTCTTTTGAGGCAGTCATTAAGTGAATTAATTGTTCACCTTAGGCCAGTTTTACCAAAAACCAGAAGTAAATGCTGATTTTTAGCAAAAAAAATGAATGGAATGGAATGGAATGGAATGGAATGGAATGGAATGGAATGGAATGGAATAGAATAGAATAGAATAGAATAGAATAGAATAGAATAGAATAGAATAGAATAGAATAGCAGTAACAGAGTTGGAAGGGACCTTGGAGGTCTTCTAGTCCAACCCCCTGCTAAGGCAGGAAACCCTGTATCACTTCAGACAAATGGTTGTCCAATCTCTTCTTAAAAACCTCCAGTGTTGGAGCATTCACAAGTTCTAGAGGCAAGTCATTCCACCAATTAATTGTTTTGTCAGGAAATTTCTCCTTAGCTTGACTCCCTCTTTTTTGTGGCAACCGCTGACATAAAACATGTCACAAAATTGCACTGTAAAACATGGTCACATAACTGCAAATGGCCATAGATGCTGGCAAGAGCCTTGGTAGTACAGTGGTCTAAGGCACCCTGTTATTAAGCTGGTTATTAAGACCAGCTGCCTGCAATTACTGCAGGTTCGAATCTCGCCAAGGCTCAAGGTTGACTCAGCCTTCCATCCTTTCTAAGGTAGGTAAATTGAGGACCCAGTTTGTGGGGGCAATAAGCTGACTTTGTATAAATATACAAAAGGATGAAGGCTATTGCTTAACGCATTGTAAGTCGCCCTGAGTCTCTGGAGAAGGGCGGCATATAAATCAAATTTAAAAAAAAAAAAGTGCCCAACATGCAATTACATAACAATGAGGGGGTGGCCATTTTGGAACTGGGTTGCAAGTACCTCCAGGCAGTGGTGGGATTCAATTTTTTTAACAACAGGTTCTGTGGGCGTGGCTTAGTTGGGGGTGTGGCTTGGCAATCATGTGACTGGGCGGGTGTGGCTAGCTGGTCATGTGACTGTGTAGGCATGGCTAGCTCATCATGTGACCGGGTGGGCGTGGCTATGTACAAAGGGACTACTCAGAGGGCTGAAAAAAGTCATTTCTGACTGGGCCTCGCACTTTTGACCGGTCCTCACACTTATGACCATCCTCACATTTATGCCCATGCAGCTTTCTTAACAACCATGTCACTCATTTCACAACTGCTTCTCTTCACCATGGTGACAAGATAGGGCAAAAACGTAAAATGTGAGGACAGTTGTAAGTTTGAGGACTGGTCAAAAGTGCGAGGACCAGTCAAAAATAACTTTTTCAGCTCTCTGAGTAGTCCATATGCACAAAAGGACTACCCAGAGGGCTGAAAAAAGTGATTTCTGACAGGTCCTCGCACTTTTGAACGGTCTTCACACTTATGACTGGTCATCATTTATGCCCATTGTAGCATTCTTAACAACCATGTCACTCATTTCACAACTGCTTCTCTTCACCATGGTGACAAGATAGGGCAAAAACGTAAAATGTGAGGACAATCGTAAGTTTGAGGACTGGTCAAAAGTGCGAGGACCAGTCAAAAATAACTTTTTCAGCCCTCTGAGTAGTCCATATGCATAAAAGGATACAGCAATAGAGAGGGATGAAGGAAGGGAAGGGAAATTAGAGTAGGAGGGAGGGTAAGAGAGGGAGGAAGAGAGGAGGAGAAGGAGAAAGGAAGAGGAAGTAGGGAGGAGAAGAAGAGGGGGAGGAAGAGAAAGTAAGAAGGAAAGAAAAGAGAGAGGTGGTAGGTTTGAGGAGAAAGATTGCTGTACAATAAAAAAGATGAAAGGGAAGAAAGCCAACCCCAAACAAATATAAAGATATTAAGATAAAGAATGAATTGTTAAACTTTAAAGAATAAAAGAGAACAAATATGAATAAATAACAATAATTAGAAACACACATACAAACATACAATGTATTTTCTTTGAACAGAGTATTTGGCCGGTTCACAAATTTAAACAGTGTTTAGTCATTTCAATTAAATTTACAATTTCTATATTTCTTTTTTGCCATATTTATTCCTCATCTATTTTTGTAAAAAAACAATATTACCCTTCATCCTCATCTCTAATCTTAATCAAATTCAATTTTTCCCTTCTATTCTATATTATACCCCTTCCCATTGTCATCTATTTTTATATCCATCCTCACATTGGTTAATTATGTAATATTAGTTGTTTAATATAAATTCAACATTTTAATATAAATCAATTAGTTATATAACTACCTTTTTTGTATATTAATCAATATGAACATGAATATTCCAATTATTTCCATGCAATCCAATTTCTTACAAATCAATTAATTATATTTACCAATAATAATAGACCAAATAATTTCCCCCATATATTCCTCCAAACCACAACTTAACCATTTCTGCTTTCAGAAATATACAATTAATAGTATCTCAATTATTACAATTCCCTAGTTAAATAGAGCTTTTTTTCTTTTGTGTTTTAAAATCCTGAACTCTCCTCTTTTTCCTTAAATTTCCCATTGTTTGCATCTACCTTTTTTGGTGAGGAAAAAGAAAAGAATTCTGCCTGCCTAATTTTCCAACCTTGCAGCAACAGCAAAGCAGTTTCAGTTTCGTTTTTAAGCATAGCTAGGGGGAAAAAAATTGCTCCAGCACTCTTTGCAAGGAAGCAGCAGAGCCCTGAGCAAAACAGCTGAGACAAATCAGCTGCGAGTCGGGAGCCGATCTAAGCAAGGGCTAATTAGCCTATGCTGAAGCTCCGCGGGCCAATAAAATTACAAAAAAACACAGAACCGTTTGTTAAATTGCTGGCTCCCCCACCCCTCGACCACCACTATTTATTGGCAATAAATTGTGGTGCGGAGGGGCGGGGCAAGCCAGCAATTTAACAAACGGTTCGGCTGCACCACTGGCTATAGGGCGGCCCTTTGAAGCCCCGCGGCAAGAATTTGAATTTTTTTTTTCCTCTAGCCATCAGCTGGGACTCTGGAGGCAGTAATAGATGGGGAGTGGGTGGGGTAAGCGAACGGCGACCGGGCGATCCAACAGAGCAGAGAGTGAGGGTGAGTGAAGGCGTGGAAGCTGCTTTCTCCATCCTGCTCTCTTGCGTCTGGAGCCGGTGGGGAACCACGTGGCAGCCCACATGGATCCCAGGCAGCGGAACTCAGGCTAGGGAGGGGGTGGGCAATTGTGGCTCTTTTACAACCTGTGGCCTTCAACTCCCAGAATTCCTGAGACAGCCAAGCTACCCCTGGATACGGTAGGCTGGCGCGCGCGGGTGGGAGGCGAGGGGCGGGTGAGCCAGCAATTTAACAATAGGTTCGGTGTGCTGCGGGGCCAATAAATTACAAAAAAACACCGAACCGTTTGTTAAATTGCTGGCTCGCTCGCCCCATTTATTGGAAATAAATAGTAGTCTGGAGGGGCGGGGCAAGGGGCGGGGCGAGCCAGCAATTTAACAAAGGGTTCAGCCGAACCCCCTAGGACCCCAGAATCCCACCACTGCCTCCAGGGTAATTTATCCTAACTCTTGTTGTAAATTAAGGACTACCTGCATATATATTTTTGTTGATTTTCCTTTGAGCCGCTCATTGCTAGCAAATCAAAGAACTGAGAATGCACAATAACCCAACGTCACTTCAGGGGTGGGTTCCACTTACCTTTACTACCGGTTTGCAGCAGGAGCGCGCACGCAAATCAGAGGTGGGTTTCAGCAGGTTCTGACCAGTTCTGGAGAACCAGTAGCGGAAATTTTGAGTAGTTCGGAGAACCGGTAGTAAAAATTCTGACTGGCCCCGCCCCCATCTATTCTCTGCCTCCCAAGTCCCAGCTAATCGGGAGGAAATGGGGATTTTGCTGTAACCTTCCCAAGGAGTGGGGAGGGAATGGAGATTTTACAGTATCCTTCCCCTGCCACACCCACCAAGCCACACCCACAGAATTGGTAGTCAAAAATTTTGAAACCCACCACTGGCACAGATCACCCATGATGACGGTGTGTTGGGTGGGCGGAGCCTCCTGCCGGTTTTATTACCGGTTCTATAGAACCGGACCGAACTGGGAGTAACTCACCACTGTTTCACTTCATGTATTGGCTAAAGGTATGAAATTAAAGTAAGTTTCAGGGACAATCACAGAGGAAGAGCACAAAAAGCTATCATCCTTTTTGCGTGACATTCATAAAAATGGGCTTTTTGCCTTGATTTGATGTTTATAACTGCTGGCCTTCACGACGTCCCCTTTCTGACGCCCAGATAAGTTTGCATATAAAAGCAAATTAAACCATATCTCTTTCTTCCTATCTGATCCTCCCTCATCCATCTTATACTGATTAAAGGCTTGCCCCATAAGAATGGAAGGAAGAGAAACAATTTTTTTTTTTTTTTGGTACTGCTTTCTGAGGAAAGTATCAAACAAGAAATTCACCCTTCTCCCAAATGGCAACAGGCCAAATTAGGAAAGATCCTCAGAATCTCCCCACCCACCCACCCCAAAAATGCAAAGGGCTGGATTCAATTTGCACACTTTATGGGCTAATAGCTGAACCTTGTATGGGGTAGGAATAGAGGCAAGCTGCAGGGCTGATTTGCATTCTGCTTTAGTGAGGCAATCGCTCAAGATCAGCCTTCACGGGCCTTGCCATTCTGAAGAGCTATGACGCAAATGGGGTTGCCTCTTTCAGGGTTGAGTTCATATTTTCACAGATTCCACAAAATAAACTTTGAAAAGGCAAAGGGAAAAACAAACGGATGGGCCTGTAGGGACTCCCACCCCTTTCTGAGAGAATATTAGTTCTTTCTGGACTTGTATATATTTAAAATGCATTATGATCTCCGTAACAGCTCTGGGTTCTGGCCTTATGGAGGTGACCTCACAGGCATGGCCTGATGTTTGGTGTGTAACTTTACCCACCCAGCAATAAAGAAGAAAGGGGAAGCATATGGCTCTCATATAGAATCACAAACTACACCCCAGTAAATTAAAACACCCAGAGAAAACCTGAAATATGAACGGAAATGGTTTTCTGTTCCACCCAGAGTCCCTGGGGGCTTACAGCAAGCACCCCACCCTCTGCTCTTGCTAAAGGTTTGCTGTGGAGACCCTTCCCAGAATGCAACGGGTTTCTTGAACATTGCATTCCTTGGCTGGTGGCCTTAATCTTGGCCCAGGATCTTCCATGAAGGTCTATCAAGAAGGAAGCTAACGACTTTCTTTCTTTGATACAAATACAAGGACCGAAACTCAGTTGTGAGACTCAACTTTTTCTACGTGTATCTATTGAGTTAGCTAGCTAGAATATCTTTACAGTATTCTTGACAGAGTGGTCAATTATTACTAAGATGAGTCCAGATGAAGGGCATTTTGTCCATGTTTCTAGGAGTTAAGACCAACTAGATGGTTGAAGAGCAACCAAGATGATTAGGACTGGAGGCTAAAACATATGAAGAACGGTTGCAGGGATTGGACATGGCTAGTTTAATGAAAAAAAGGACTAGGGCATTGGTGGGTTGCTCCTGGTTTGCCCCATTTCAGGCGAACTGGTAATGGTGGCAGCGGGAGGCTCCGCCCATCTGCCCAGGCATCACCAAAAATGCTTTGTGCATGCGCAGAAGCGCCGTGCACTCGTGAAGTGAGTGTGCGTGGCCACATGCTACCGATAGCGAATCGGTAGCGCCAGGATTTGAATACCACTACTGGTCTAGGGGTGACATGATAGCAGTGTTCTGATATCTGAGGGGCTGCCACAAAGGCAGAACAAGAAGTAATGGATGGAAATTTATCAAGGAGGGATCCAATCTGGAATTAAGGAGAAATTTTCTGATAATGAGAACAATTAATTAATGAAACGGCTTGCCTTCGGAAGTTGTGGGTGCTCTATACAGGAGGCTTTTAAGAAAAGACTGGACAAGCATTTGTCTGAAATTGTTGTGGCTCCGTTGCCTGAGCCTGGGCTATCGACAGATGCAGACTCTGAGAGTGAGGGAGAGGAGTTGGGAAGGCCTCCCTCTCCAGGACCCTCTTCTCTGGTAATGCCTCCGGAGGACACCGAAGGCCAAAAGATAGGCTCAGAGCCAAGCACGTCCCCGCAGCCACAGGTGGACAGCGACGAAGAAGATAAGTGCTGGCTGGACCCTCGGCAGAGGCGCAGGGAGAAGCGTGTGCCGCAGAGGGGAAGGTGTGCCAGAGATTAGCTGAGTCACTGGACCACACCCCACAGGGTATAAATGTGGGTGTGGTGGCCGGTTCAGTTTGTGACGAGCAAAAACTGGAAATAATCCATGATCTCTGCATTACTGGACTTTGCCTGCTTTATCGGACTGCATTTGGATTAATCCTTGTATTGTTGAAACTCTGCCTGTTTTATCGGAATGCTTGCAGTCTAATCTTTGTTTTGTGTGAGTAAAGTCTGAATTGGCAGCTAGCCACTGGGTTGCTGCCAGATTTATCTTCAAAGAGTTTTGTCGTGTGGCTTATTAACGCCAGGCCGTCTGTGGGGGTGCGTGTGTGGTACAGGGGCAGAACAGAAATGGTAAAGGCCAGGGTCTCCTGCTTGAGCAGGGGATTGGACTAGAAAACCTCCAAAGTCCCTTCCAACTCTGTTATTCTGTTTGCACACGTACACACACATCTCTCTCTGGAATTCAAGTTGCAATGTCTGAAATAAGACCATTTGTATACTTGATCAGTAAACCAGCAAGGTTTTAGCTCCTGCTTCCAGATAACCTTCTTCTCTTCCAGGCGAGCAGAAAATCAAAGGTGGACTAATTCTTGCTGATAGGTCCTCAATTTACAACTGTTTGTTTAGAAACTGTTCGAAGTTACAAAGCACTAAAAAAAAGTGACTTACAACTAGTCCTCACACTTATGACCATGGCAGCATCCCTATTATCATATTAGTAGAATTCAGGTTCTTAGCAACCAGCATGAATTTAGGAAGGTTGCAGCATCCCCAGATAATGTGATTGCCATATAATGTGATACCTTCCCAGTCAGCACCCAACAAGCAAAATCAATGGGGGAAGCCAAATTTGTTTAATGACCATGTAATACATTTAACAGCAGTGATTCTCTTAACAGAGCCTTGGTGGCGCAGCAGACTAAAGGGCTGTTAAGTAGCACCAGCTGCCTGCAATTACCGCAAGTTCAAATCTCACCAGGCTCAAGGTTGACTCAGCCTTCCATCCTTCTGAGGATGGACCCAGATTGTGGGGACAATAAGCTGACTTTGTATACAAAAGAACACTGCTTAAGGGGGGGCCGAAAGCCCCACTAAGCAGGTATATACAAAAGTATGAAGGCTATTGCTTAACACATTGTAAGCTGCCCTGAGTCTCCGGAGAAGGGCGGCATATAAATCGAACCAATAAATAAATAAACAGTCAGGACAATAAAGGTCTTATAAGTGGGTATAATTCACTTAACAACTGCCTTGCTTAGCAACAGAAATTCTGGTCCCAACTGTGGTCATAATTCAAGGACTACCTTTATCCCAGTGGGCAGATCCATCCTTCCACCTTGACCAGAACAGTACTAGACATTCCTGAATGCAGGAATACACCATCCTCTTCCTACTCCAAGTCTATTGCAAATTCACCGTATTTCCATATTTGCCATCTTGGATTTAAAACTGTTGTTTCCAGCCTAGTGCATCTTAAATCTTCAGAGGGTGTTACCTTGGCCCATTCATTCATGGCATGACTCTCTTCAGCATGGGGGGGGGGGCAGCTTTGTTCCTTGCTCCCTGGCAGCTGCTAGTTTATAAATTATCTTTGTGCAAAGATGGTCAATTAAGTCAAAGAACTTTCCTCTATTCAACCTTTATATCTCCCAGGGGGCACCTTTTCAATTTTTGCCCAGGCTGGGGAAAACACATCATTCTCCCCCACCGTCTATGATACTACAAACGATCTCTGTTCTTTCCTTTTTTGTTTGTTTATTTTAGCACAGGGGAGTCCATCCTTGGCAACTTTAAGACTTGTTGAATGTCAACTCCCAGAATTCCCATGGATAGTGGATGAATGAACAGATGAACAGAGTTGGAAGGGACCTTACAGGTCATCTAGTCCAACCCCCTGCTCAAGCAAGAGACCCTACACCATTTCTGACAAATGGCAGTCCAACCCTTTCTTGAAAGTCTCAAGTGATGAAGCTCCCACAACTTCCATAGGCAAGCTGTTCTATTGGTTGATTGTTCTCATGGTCAGAAAATTTCCCCTTACTTCTCGGTTGATTCTGTCCTTGATCAGCTTCCATCCATTATTCTTTTTCTGGCCTTCAGGTGCTTTGGAAAACATCTTGTCCATCTCAATCCTGGGAGTTGAAGTCCATAGGTCTTAAAGTTGTCAAGGTTAGGGCAACCCAGCTATTTTGGGTTATTCCCAGCTATAAACAAAATATTGCTATTTTGTTTATAGGAAGCTGAATTACCAGTTAGTTCTTCCTTTCCACAAAGTCTCCCTACAGGGAAAGTACTGGAGGAGCAAAAGTGTTCCCCATTGCTTTGATCCTTTCTGGATCAGGACGCCTTGCGCATGGTCACTCATGCCCTAGTTACCTCCCGTATGGACTACTGTAATGCTCTCTACATGGGGCTCCCCTTGAAAAGCACCCAGAGGCTCCAACTGGTCCAGAACGTAGCCGCGCGGGTGATTATGGGCGCAGCTCGTTGCGCCTATGTAACACCTCTCCTATGAGAGCTGCACTGGCTCCCGGTGGTCTTTCAGGTGCGATTCAAGGTGTTAGTTATCACCTTTAAAGCGCTCCATGGCTTAGGACCTGGGTACCTACGAGACCGTCTTTTGCCACCAATAGCCTCCCACCGACCAGTTCGTTCTCACAGGGAGGGACTACTCAGGGTACCGTCAGTTAAATTATGTCGACTGGCGACTCCCAGGGGAAGGGCCTTCTCTGTGGGGGCTCCAACCCTTTGGAATGAACTGCCCCCGGAGATACGGAATATCCCTGATCTCCGTGCTTTCCGCCGTGCCCTCAAAACCCTGATGTTCCAACAAGCGGGGCTAAACATATGAACATGTTATCTAATTTTAGGTTCTATTTAATTGGGCCAAACTATGTTATAATAATAATTTTAATTAGCAATTTTATGATGTTTGTATATCTATATTTTTCTTGACTGTACACCGCCTTGAATCCTACGGGAGAAAGGCGGTATAGAAATATAATAAATAAATAAATAAACAAACAAGCAAACAAACAAACAAATAAATAACTCAAGCATCAAAGGAATAATGGAAAAAAGGGGGAAAGGAAAAAAAAGGAACCAGGCCGGTCTCTTGTGTGGCACACATAATGTGTGTAAAAAAAAAGGGAGGGACTTTCAAAAACATATACTGGATACCATCTTAACTTTTTTTTACATTGCCCTTCCCCCCCATTGGAATCTGTTTGTAGATCTTCTGAGCTCCCATCTTTTTTCCATTTCCTATGGGTTGTCCTTGGCTTAAGACCAATTGCTTAGTCAAAGTTCCAACAGACCTCTCCAGAGCATCTTACAACCTGTTTTTGAAATTCCAACGGCCGGATGTGGTCACGTGATCACACCTTGGAATTAATCGTGGGTTTCAAAATTTTTTACTATCGGTTCTGTGGGTGTGGCTTGGTGGGCGTAACATGGCTTGGTTGGCATGGCTTGGTGGGCGTGGCAGGGGAAGGATACTGTAAAATCTCCATTCCCTCCCCACTCCAGGGAAAGGTTACTGCAAAATCCCCATTTCCTCCCGATCAGCTGGGACTCGGGAGGCAGAGAATAGATGTGGGCAGGGCCTGTCAGAATTTTTACTACTGTCCTGCATTTATAGCAGGAGTGAAATTCAATTTTTTTTCCCTACCGGTTCTGTGGGCGTGGCTTGGTGGGTGTGGCAGGGGAAGGATATTGCAAAATCTCCATTTCCACCCCACTCTGGGACCAGCCAGAGGTGGTATTTCCCGGGTCTCTGAACTACTCAAAATTTCAGCTACCGGTTCTCCAGAACCTGTCAGAACCTGCTGAATAGCACACCTGATTTACCGTCATTTGCAGTGTCCTGCAGTCACCAGAGAATATTTTTAGCGTATTTTTTGTTTTGCCAGAAACTGACATTTATTTCTAATTTCCAGCAAAAAACACCCGTTGGTTTAAACAGGATTCATTTAACCCTCATGAGATTTGGTTAATGACCATCCTAAAAATAGTTATAAAATTGAACACATGGTGACCAGTGGTAGGTTTCAAAATTTTTTACTACCGGTTCTGTGGGTGTGGCTTGGTGGGCATGGCATGGCTTGGTGGGCATGGCTTGGTGGGCATGGCAGGGGGAGGATACTGCAAAATCCCCATTTCCTCCTGACCAGCTGGGACTTGGAAGGCAGAGAATAGATGGGGGCAGGGCCAGTCAGAATTTTTACTACTGGTTCTCCGAACTACTCAAAATTTCCACTACCGGTTCTCCAGAACTGGTCAGAACCTGCTGAAACCCACCTCTGATGGTGACCCAGATAATGACCAGCATGATTTTCGACTGTAATTCCAGGTTCAGTTCCAGTGTTAATTTGAGAACTACCTGTGTGTTAATGGTAACCATATGAATGGCTTCAAATCCGGCTTCCAAAGTCTTTGTTGCCTCCAGAGTTTGTTTTTCTGTTATTTGTACTCTTTAAAATTTATTAAAAGTACTTTGATGTTCCTATGTAAACATGACGGGTTCATCTCTCCCTGCTCCAGGAACAGAATAAGCATAATAAGATTCCCATAAAGATAATGAAGTCATCTTTGTCCTTGAAGCAAAATGCTTTTTAAAAAAACAAAACTTGCCCTTGCTATATGACCCAACACCAGTGGTGAAATGTAAAATTTGTTACTACCGGTTCTGTGGGCGTGGCTTGGTGGTGGGGTAATGTGACTGGGTGAGCGTGGCCAACTTTTTTTAAAAAAAACTTTTAAAAGCATTTTTTTCTACAACCTCTTCAGCCGAAGAGCTTGTTTAAAAAATGCTTTTAAAAGGCTCTGACGATCAGACAACTCAGCTGGGATCGTCAGAGCCTTTTAAAAGCATTTTTTCTACAAACACCATCAGCTTCAGCTTCCAAAAGGGTAGACTTATTAAACTTTTTTTTTTTTTTGCAAAAACAACACAGAGTTTATGGCACCTTAACAATGAATATACTGTATTTCTTATTGCTATAATACATTGCGAGTCTCTGAAGGCATCACAATGATCTTTTTCATACTTTCATTGACCAGAGATCTCAATGTATGCTAAAGCTCATCCTAGTTACATCTGAGTCAACCGTGCTACCTTGAATAGCCCCTTCCTATCTGGATAAAAGATAGAATAACAGAGTTGGAAGGGACTTTGTAGATCATCTAGTCCAGGGCAGTGGTGAAATCCAAATTTTTTTACTACCTGTTCTGTGGGCGTGGCTTGGTGGGTGTGGTGTGGCTTGGTGGGCGTGGCTTGGTGGGCGTGGCAGGGGAAGGATACTGAAAAATCCCCATTCCCTCCCCACTCCTGGGGGAAAGATATTGCAAAATCTCCATTCCCACCCCACTCGGGGGCCAGCCAGAGGTGATATTTGCCGGTTCTCTGAACTGCTCAAAATTTCCACTACCGGTTCTCCAGAACCTGTCAGAACCTGCTGGATTTCACCCCTGGTCCAGGGGTCTCCAACCCAGAGTTCCTCAGCCAGCTTGGAGTTGAAATCCACAAGTCTTAAAGTTGTCAAGGTTGGAGATCCCTGATCTAGTCCAACCCCCCGTCCAAGCAGGAGACCCTACACCATTTTCGACAGATGTTTGTCCTTTGAACACATGCCTGCTTCTCCTGCAATAAATCAGGACTTGCAGTCTCTTCTTCCCCCCTCCCCATGAATCTTCAAACCAGAAAAGCTGCCCATTGTTAAGTGAATCATGAAGTTGTTAAGCGAATCCAACTTTCCCCATTGTCTTTGCTTGCTGCCAGCTAGCTAGGAAGGTCACAAATGGAGATCACATGACCCCTGATGTTGCAACCGTCGTAAGGACATGTCGGTTCCCAAGTGTCCAAATAATTTGATCACATGACCACAGAGATGTTGTGACTGTTGCAAGTACAACAACCAGTCATAAGTTACTTTTTTTTATTGCCTTTGTAACTTTGAAGGGTCACTAAACAAATGGCTGTAAGTCAAGGACTACCTATAAATTAAAGAGGTAAACATGATGCTTTCAGGATTAAAGCATTTTACTGAGTCCTTCCTTCTTGTATAAAATTGCAATCACTCGTTCATACGATTGCAAACTCTCTGTTACAGGGGAAAAAAGGTTAATCAGGCAGTGGAGGACACTATCTGGGAATTCAACTCTATTCATGGAAAAAGAACAAACATTAAAAAGTCAGAAGAGTAAGTAATATAAATATCCACTAAATAATAAAAGGTGTGTTTGTGTGTTTGTTTTAATATCTACCCTATCTATTAGATATTTAACCATGAGTTGTGAATCTAATCATTTTAGATTACCACTTTATAATGCCTTGGTAAGGCCACACTTGGAATACTGCATTCAGTTTTGGTCACCACGATGTAAAAAATATGTGGAGACTCTAGAAAGAGTGCAGAGAAGAGCAACAAAGATGATTAGGGGACTGGAGGCTAAAATATATGAAGAATGGTTGCAGGAACTGGGTATGTCTAGTTTAATATAAAGAAGGACTATGGGAGACATGATAGCAGTATTCCAGTATCTCAGGGGCTACCACAAAGAAGAGGGAGTTAAGCTATTCTCCAAAGCACCTGAGGGTAGGACAAGAAGCAATGGGTGGAAACTAATCAAGGAGAAAAGCAACTTAAAACTAAAGAGAAATTTTCTGATAGTTAGAACAATTAATCAGTGGAACAGCTTGCCTCCAGAAGTTGTGACTGCTTCAACACTGGAAGTTTTTAAGAAGATGTTGGATAACCATTTGTCTGAAGTGGTGTAGGGTTTCCTGCCTAAGCAGGGAGTTGGACTAGAAGACCTCCAAGGTCCCTTCCAACTCTGTTATTCTATTTACAGGCCTCCTAGTTTTCAGTGCTAAACAACCAGGGTAGTAGGCAACAGAAAATAGCTATATGTGCAATAAAATGTCACCTCCAGAACAGAAGAGACAAGACCAGATGAATTCTGTGAATCCACTATGGTATGTGACATTCCTGAAAGTGCTGCCTTGAAAGTGCTCTCTGTCTGCTAATTTGTTTCCAAGAAAATTGCTTTTGCCCTTCAAACCATTGAGATCATCCAAGTTATTTGAGAGAACAGCTTTTTCACTTATACCTCCGCTCTCCCACATCTAACTGAAATAATTTGAAGATGTTCGCTTCCTGTTCATTACCATCAATTTGCTGGGGCTCTGTCAGTTTCTTGAGATGTCCTCACTGAAGAGATGGGTCTGTTTTTCAGCAGCTTGAAAGCACTCCTTTTAACTGTTGATGATTAATTATATAGCACCTTTGGTTTTAACTTTGGATTTATATTTTTATTGTAAACCACCAAAGGGCTTCAGTAGTCCGTGGTACAAGACATTTTAAACTTGCTTGAAGTTCTACATAAATAAATGGCCTTTTAATTGGAGGCCAGAAAACCATTCAAGTGGCCACCATCAGAGATTTTCCAAGAACAGTTTCCCAAATAGGAGATGGTTCCAGTGAAAAACTTGTCCCTGTTTCAGATCCTGGGGAATGCAGCATCCAGAAAAGGCTCCAACAATGAATATAATGTTATCCTGTTTTGGTAAATTCCGTAACTTTCTTATGCATGGCATGAAATATGCCTTTGTGCCTAACTTTGCTGACAACAGACATCAGACTCCCTGATCAGACAAAACCACAATTATTCTGCTTAATGAAATAGAAATAATTTCTTTGAAAGGGTGGGAGAGGACAGAACTCATTGTCTTTCCTTTGTCTCCCCCCCCAAATTCTGATTATGCTGTTTTTCAAAATCTTGTTCCTTTCTTTCCTTTTACATAGCTGCACTAATGTGGCAAGGGGTTTTCTTTTTTAAGTACAATTAATTTCTAATTGAGGGACACAGTGGCTCAGTGGCTAAGACGCTGAGCTTGTTGATCGAAAGGTTGGCAGTTCAGCAGTTCGAATCCCTAGTGCTGCGTAACAGGGTGAGCTCCCATCACTTGTCCCAGCTTCTGCCAACCTAGCAGTTCGAAAGCATGTAAAAAATGCAAGTAGAAAAATAGGGACCACCTTTGGTGGGAAGGTAACAGTGTTCCGTGCGCCTTTGGAATTTAGTCATGCCTCACTAGGAGTCTCTGGAGGCTGGGGACAGCAAAAAATGTCACTTTCTGTCCCACCGGGAGTTGAGAAATGGGCCATTTCAGGCCTCCGGAGGGCCTCCGAGGGGGTGGGGAAGGCTGTTTTTGCCTTCCCCAGATGCATAGAGAGGATCTGGAGCCAGGTGAGAAAGAAAAACGGGCCTTCCCCTCCCCCCCCCAGGTTTCCCTACTTCTGGTGGGCCCAGAAGACCCGAAAATCAGCTGGCCAGTGCGCACATGCTCGCCAGAGCTGAGCTGGCGTGCCCACTGATATGGCTACGTTTGCCATCTGTGGCACGCGTGCCATAGGTTCGCCATCACGGATCCATAGAGTGAATTTCTACTTTTAGAAAAAATGTTCCTTCAGTCCACAAATCTTTGCCAGTGTCTTCTCCAGCTCCACATTACTCTGTAATTATTATAGCCCTATTTGATTTACTTGGTAAAAGAAATAAATATTTCTCCACTCAATTTAGCTGTATGAACACACACAGAAATAGTATACTTTTTCTCAATATGATATTAAGGGACTCCTTTTTATAATCATCCCGGCCCCACAAGCATTTTAAGAATATTTTTCATTCCTTTAGAACTTTCTTTTTTTTTTTTTAATGTTGCTTGTGGGGGTTTTAGGCTATTCTGTTGGCATTCTTTTTGTTAGTTTATTATGTCTAATTTTAAAGACATGTAGAATTTTGTAAAATACTCTTCATGCTTTGTATGTTTTAATTTAGTTGTACAATGCTCCATTACTGTTATATTTTTGTATTTTACAAGCTATTTATAAAATAAATAAATAAACCAAACTGTAAATTATCCTACTCAGCTCTCCGGTTCCTCCTCTTTTTTCCTTTCTTTCTTTCATTTTTAACTACTTTTTTAAACTTTACTTTTATTTTTAATGACTAATTTCAAAATATTTTTTTCATACACCAATAGGATTTAATGCCTTCCTGGGCTCCCTTAGCTTTCTCTTCTATTTTTCAATTTTCTTTGCATTCATAATCTTCATAGGATGGGGCTGAATTGGCCTTTTTCTGTTTAGTGGTTTCTTGATGACACAGGAAAAAAGTGGTCTCCAAAGAACATTTTATTGTGACAGTAAGTAGGTTTCTCTGTTTTGATTTTGAAATTATTTTCTTGGTTATCCCTTTTCTGCAAAGAGGGAGGGAGGGAGGGAGGGAGGGAGGGAGGGAGGAGAGAGAGAGAGAGAGAGAGAGAGAGAGAGAGAGAGAGAGAGAGAGAGAGAGATTTATGCCCTCTCTTGAGCCCTGCGTTGGAGCTTCCTGTTCCTGTATAAGGGCAGGTATCCTGATTGGTTGTCAGACTCTCATGGGGCCATGCAGAGGTAAGGTGACCAGACGTCCCGCTTTTGGCGGGACAGTCCCGCTTTTGAGCAATTTGTCCCGCGTCGTTTTAAAAAAGTCCCGATTTTTCATTCTGCCTCCTTAATTCCCCGCTGATGACTAGAGGGAAAAAAAACTCTTTAAACTCTTGCCGCGGGGCTTCAAAGGGCCGACCTACAGCTGATCAGTGTTAAAAAAAAAATGAATAGACCCATGCCTGCAAAAATAGAAAAAACAGCCCCTGTTAACAGCTTCCGCTAGGTTAATTAGCTGCAAAAGCTGCAAAAAGTTCCTGGAGCAGATTTCCCCCCCCCCCCCAGCTATACTGAAAACAAAGGCGAAAGCGAAACTAAACCTGCAACATGACAAAATGTTTCTTTTTCCTCACCAAAAAAGGTAGGTACAAAACTGCAAACAATGGGAAATTTTGGGCAAAAGAGGAGAGTTCAAGATTTTAAAACACAAAAGAAAAAAAGCTCTATTTAACTAGGGAATTGTAATAATTGAGATACTATTAATAATTGTATATTGTGTTGAAAGCAGAAATGGTTAAGTTGTGGTTTGGAGGAATATATGGGGGAAATTATTTGGCTTATTATTATTGGTAAATATAATTAATTGATTTGTAAGAAATTGGATTGCATGGAAATAATTGGAATATTCATGTTCATATTGATTAATATACAAAAAAGATAGTTATATAACTAATTGATTTATATTAAAATGTTGAATTTGTATTAAACAACTGTATTACATAATTACATAATTAACCAATGTGAGGATGGATATAAAAATAGATGACAATGGGAAGGGGTATAATATAGAATAGAAGGGAAAAATTGAATTTGATTAAGATTAGAGATGAGGATGAAGGGTAATATTGTTTTTTTTAAAAAATAGATGAGGAATAAATATGGCAAAAAGGAAATATAGAAATTGTAAATTTAATTGAAATGACTAAACGCTGTTTAAATTTGTGAACCAGCCAAATATTCTGTTCAAAGAAAATACATTGCATGTTTGTATGTGTGTTTCTAATTATTGCTATTTATTCATATTTGTTCTCTTTTATTCTTTAAAGTTTAACAATTCATTCTTAATCTTAATATCTTTATATTTGCTTGGGGTTGGCTTTCTTCCCTTTCATCTTTTTTATTGTACAGCAATCTTTCTCCTCAAACCTACCACACTCTCTTTTCTTTCCTTCTTACTTTCTCTTCCCCCCACCCTCTTTTTTTCCTCCCTACTTCCTCTTCCTTTCTCCTTCTCCTCCTCTCTTCCTCCCTCTCTTACCCTCACTTCTACTCTAATTTCCATTCCTTCATCCCTCTCTATTGCTGTATCCTTTAATGCATATGGACTACTCAGAGGGCTGAAAAAGTTATTTTTGACTGGTCCTCACACTTTTGACCAGTCCTCGAATTTATGACTGTCCTCACATTTTACATTTTTGCCCTATCTTGTCATCATGGTGAAGAGAAGCAGTTGTGAAATGAGTGACATGGTTGTTAAGAATGCTGCACGGGCATAAATGTGAGGATGGTCATAAGTGTGAGGACCAGTCAAAAGTGCGAGGACCTGTCAGAAATGACTTTTTTCAGCCCTCTGGTTAGTCCTTTTGTGCATATGGACTACTCAGAGGGCTGAAAAAGTTATTTTTGACTGGTCCTCACACTTTTGACCAGTCCTCGAACTTACGACTGTCCTCACATTTTACGTTTTTTCCCTATCTTGTCACCATGGTGAAGAGAAGCAGTTGTGAAATGAGTGACATGGTTGTTAAGAATACTGCACGGGCATAAATGTGAGGATGGTCATAAGTGTGAGGACCAGTCAAAAGTGTGAGGACCTGTCAGAAATGACTTTTCAGCCCTCTGAGTAGTCCCTATACACATAGCCATGGCCACCCGGTCACATGACCAGCTAGCCACGCCCACCCAGTCACATGGCCTCCAAGCCACGCCCACACAATAAGTCACGCCCACAATGGTGTCCTTCTTACCAATGTTAAAATCTGGTCACCTTATGCAGAGGTAACTTTGTAGGTTGTTTTGAGTCCCAGGCTTGGTTGAATCTTGCTGGGTGATAAGGTAATGAAACTAATCCTATCATGTCCTGAGGGTGAAGGTCTTAATCCCATCACCCTGAAGCTGAAGTGGGGGGCAGAGAGCTGCTTTGTCTTTAAAAACATGTTCCTCCTTTTCTCATCCAGGGAAATACAATATTCTACCTTTTTAATATTTCCTAGAATATTTCATTCTTCTAGGAGATGGGTGGGTGCTAACATTCTTACAGTTTTTATAGCAGTATGAAATGTTTTGTGTTTGCAGATCACAAACATTTTACATGCAATGCTTGTAAAAAAGATGGCGAATTTCAAATGATTGATGGTGGCCACCATCCTAAATTTTACCACCTGTCCCCATGGATGTCTCTGGGGCTGGCCCTTATAGCTGACCAATCATTTATTTTCTCCACCAGAGATAGATTTTTGTTTCTTCAAGTCAGTGTTGGTTCCTGGCAATTGCTTGGATTCATCCCTACAGCTTTGTAGAAGGGTTTTTGGGGAAGTGATTTGCCATTGTCTCCTTCCTGGGGCTGAGAGAGAGTGACTAGACCAAGGTCACCCAGGTAGCTTCCTGCCTAAGGTGAGACTAGAACTCATCATCTTCCAGTACACAAAAACTACACAAAAACTGGCTGCAGGTCAAAGGTGTCCAACCTTGGCTTGTAGACTTCAATTCTCAGAATTCCCCATCCAGTATGACTGGTTGGGGAATTCTGGGAGTTGAAGTCCACAAGTTTTAAAGTCGTCAAGATGGGATTCCCCTGCTTTAGATACTCCAAACAGGAACTAGATACAAATCTCAGAAATATATGGAGACTCTTTCATAGGATCTCACACGCAGAGGAGAAAATACACTCCTTCATAAAATGATCTTGCTTTAAAATCAAGAACGGCAACAGAGTGTAGTTACTCTATTCAGGAAGTTGGCTTTGAGCAGACAAAGCTGATTAATTCAGCTAGTTGGGCTACAAAGGAATGGAAACACTTAATTAGCAGCTAGTAAATGCAGCTGTGGAAGGTGGAGCTAGGGGTTGGAAAGCTGACCTGAGACCTTGAAGGAAATTGGGTAGAATGTGCCTTGTCACACCGAATTTGTACAGTTTGTAGACTTCACAGACCTGACAGTTGCCAAATTCCCCCGAGCTTGGGGGTCGGCTGAATCTTACAAATATCCTAATGAGACAAGGCTGCCTATAGAACTGTGCAATTTGCTTTCATTTTGACCAGAGCTGTGCAAAGTTATCCAGTTTAACATAGATTTTTTTTTGCTGAAGACAAATAACTGTCACATGCACAAAATTTCTCTGCCATTTTGCAAGCAATTTTAAAAAAAAGCAAATACACGTAGCTTCGACTTACAACCATTTGGTCAGTGACTGAAGTTACAACGACACCCATTTAAAGTTACAACGGCATTGAAAAAAGTGACTTATGACCAATTTTTACACTTAGGAGCATTGCAGCATTTCGAGTAACATGATCAAAATTCGGACAAATGGTGCAACTGGCTTATATTTATGACAGTTGCACTCTCCCTGGTGATCATCATTTGCAACATTTCCAGCAGTTTCTGATAAGCAAAGTTATCAGGGGAAGTCAGATTCACTTAACAACCCCATGAAATACTTAACTGACTCGTTTATCAACAGAAATTCTGGCTTCAATTGTGGTTGTAAGTTAAAGATTAGCTATATTTTAAAACTTTTAAAGGAATAAAATATACTACTACATAAAAGAAAAAAAGACACAGTGGCTGGAGAATAAAATCCTTGTAAATAGAACATTTACAGTTTCATTACCTTTAAAATTATTTCATTGATCACATAACAAATAAATATAATATCATAGTGTCACCTTGAGAAATAATTGTAAAACACTACAAAACTCAGCATAGTGATATTTATATTGTGCTCACCATAGTTTATGGGGGCGCAGCAGGGGTGGGTTCTACTTACCTTTATTACTGGTTCACAGCGGGTTGAACTATCAGGAGATGACGTCGGGGTCGGTGGGCGGATCCTCCTGCCGGTTTTACTACTGGTTCTATAGAACCGATGCGAACCGGAGGCAACCCACCACTGGGGCACAGTGGTTAGAATGCAGTATTGCAAGTGACTTCTGCTGACTGCCGGCTGCCAGCAGTTCGGCAGTTCGATTCCCACCAGCTCAAGGTTGACGCAGCCTTCCATGCTTCGTAGGTCGGTAAAATGAGGACCCAGATTGTTGAGGGCAATATGCTCTGTACACCACTTAGAAAGGCCTATAAAGCACTGTGAAGTGGTATATATGTCTCAGTGCCATTGCTATTATCATTATCTAAACTAAACGCACATGCTTTTATCAAAAGAAAATAAAAAGAAAGAGGAAATACTGAAAGCAATCCATAAAAACAATATTCTTTTTAATTCTTTTGCTTTTTTAACTTTCCTCATCACCATCTTCTGGAACAGTGTTTTTCAACCTTGGCAACTTGAAGATGTGTGAACTTCAACTGCCTAGCTAGACAACTGCAAATTCTCTAGTTCAGAGGTGTCAAACTCAATTTCATTGAGTTTTGGCCATTCATCAGAGTTGTGTTTGACCTCGGAGGGCTGGGGTGGGCGTGGCCAAAGTCGCCATGGCCAACATGATATCACTCATGTTGGGGGGTGCCTGTGGCAGTCCGAGTGCTCTGCCAGCGAAAATGGGCTCCCAAGCTCCGGTTTCGGCTGTGACGCCCTCCTGCAACCCTCTGAAAACAGAGCTGGGGGGCCACACGTGGCCCTCATGAACTCAGTTTTGGGCTGGGACAACATCCTGCAACCCTTTGACAGCGAAAATGGAGCTCGCGAGGGCCACACACGGCCCTCCGAGCTCTATTTTCACTGACAGAGGCACCGTGGGCCGGTCCCTTGCTGTTTCCAGCCGGATCTGGCCCCCAGGCCTTGAATTTGACACCCGTGCTCTAATTAGTATGATAGGCAGTTGAAGTTGATAATGTTAAGAAACATTGTTCTAGAAGGAATCGACCAACTATAATCAACAATTGTTCAATGCATATCCTGCTCAAAAAGATTCTCAGATGGTTAATGGTATTTAAAGCCATTGAAAGGACCAGGAGAATTGAAAAAAGACTGAATCCCTATTTTCAGCTGTCCAAAATTCTTATGTTTTATCTGGATTTATTTTCAATTTGCTAAGTTAGTATTGGTAGAAATGTTGCCTCATTTGGGGAAAGATTTATTCATTTTATGGCAATGGATTATACGTTTGTTAATCCCTCCCTGCTTGACTATGACCTCAGTGAAAGTCTTGTTTCCTTTAATTAAGTTTCTCTGTTGTTGTTCCCACTGATTCCAATGGGAATTCTAACACGTATTTGTAAGTGCAGTGAATGGGAAGTAGTAGGATTGACTTGGGAAACTGAAGTCCTTAATCACAGATAGCTGACCTTGTAGCTGACCTTTCCCTAGCCACAAAATAATTTAAAAAGTAACCCAAATTTATTTTAGGTCTGTACAATGCTTTGGAAGAGCCAAATTTCAGTTGAGAAAGAAACAATATTAGGAAGTGATTTTAAGAAAAACAAAATCAGACAGCAAAATAAATGCAACATGTTCATGTGTATGTGAAGCCAGAGAATTGTTTGTTTTTAGCATAGTATAAGATCCAAACCTACCCTAAGAAACTAACCGTAGTTCACAAACCATAATGATTTATATGCTGTAGTATTCCTTAGTATTGTGCTAGCCGATTACTTTAAAAATGACATTTTTGGTCTGTTTGCTTCTAAAGGTTCGTTACCTAAAATGTACAAACCTTTGTCAGAGGAGGAGGAGTTTCTACCAGTATTGTTTATTTTTAATTAGATATTTTATTCCCTTTGGCAAAAGAACGTTATTAATAAAGCTAATTAGGTAGCAGTCTGACCTTTCCAGATCACTTTTTAAGGGGATAAGCTTGATCTATAGATTTTTATATTGAGGTTAATTAGAAGTGTTCCTGTAAAGTCAAGGAACTTCTACGTTCATTCCTCCCTAAGAATTCAAGCACTGCCAAAGCAGGAATCTGTTAAAATAAGATGCCCTGAGCATTAATTTTGAAAAGGAAATGCTGAAACAGTAAACCAAGCATATTTCTGGAATAGTTTTACAACTCCACTCTTCTGCATTTTAAGTATATACGATGAAAAAGAAGAGGTGGGTGGTAAGAGGGAGAATATATTTACATGTGGCAGAATAAACAACCTGAAAATTATTTATGTGAATGGAGCAGAAATGTTCACATAATGACTCGAAATGCCTTTAATTGGTTCATTGCACTAACGCTCACCAGGGCTGTGCGATCTTTTGCCGCTGAGCTGGCTCATTAATGGGCTGGCGCTTGCAACTCAGCCGGTGGTATGTTTACCATTTTTAGAGTAAGTTTCCAGATCTCTAAAAAAGTGGCATTTACTCGTAGGAAGGAAGGAGGCGGAGGTAATCCAATAAGCTCCCATTAGCTTAAAAATGCAGAATTTGGGAGTTAGTGTGATGGGTAAGCTTTGCTGAGTTTAGTTCTCAGGCATGCAACAAGCAGAGACTTTTAGTACTTGTAGCAGACAGAAGCAAAGCAGCAGCCAGAATTAAGTTGCATGAAGTTAGGGGATGCTGGATAGTCCCATCTGGTCAATACCTGAGGTAAACAATAACTCTTTTATGTGAATGTGCCCTTGAATTTGTTTTTGATTGCCAGGGCCGGTCCCTGTCATTTGCTTGGCAAGATTTTAGAAGAGATTTCCCATTGCCTCTTTCCTAGGGCTGAGAGAGAGTGACTGGCCCAATGTCACCCAGCTGGTTTTCTGCCTAAGGGACGAGGACTCACCAATTCTCATTAACCACTACATCAAACTGGTTCATCTTAACTCTGTGACCATAGGACATAAACAAATGAACATACCGATCAGGTGTCTCATTCTGATATCCTCTAGTTACGCGAGGAATGTTTGGTATAATGTTGTTAAGGCATTAGTTCAGAACCCCAAGGATCTGTTCTAGGTCAGATACTCTTCAACATCTTAACAAATGATTTAGATGAAGGGAAACTGATCAAATTTGCAGATGACAAAATAGGTTCAAAATCCAGAAAGATCTTAACAGACTTGAATACCAGGCCGTATCCAACAAAATGCAGTTCAGTGGCGAGAAAAGTAAGGTTTTATATTTAGGGAACGAAAACCAAATGCAGCTCATTGCTGGCTCATATCTACAATGGTGGTCCATTAGGACTCCAAAATCTCTCTCACAGTTACTACTGTGAGCCAGGTAGCAATAGTAATAGCACTTAAGATTTATATATCACTTCATAATATCGCTTCATTGCGAAGGTTGTTGAGACTGTGGTGGCGCAACAGCTCCCACAGTTCCTGGAGGAAATGGAATACCTAGACCTGTACCAATCGCGCTTCTGACGTGGGCACGGCACGGAAACAGCATTGGTCGCTCTGGTGATCTCTGGCGGGCTCGGGATGGTGGTTGTTCCTCCATCCTCGTCCTACTTGACCTCTCAGCGGCTTTTGATACCATCGACCATGGTATCCTACTGCAGTGACTTGTGGGGCTGGGGGTGGGAGGCACTGTTTTACAGTGGTTCTCCTCCTACCTCTCAGGTCGCTTGCAGTTTGTATGGGCGGGGGGGGCAGAAGTCCACCCCGAGGCCCCTAAATTGTGGGGTGCCTCAGGAGTCGGTTCTCTCCTCCCTGCTCTTTAACATCTATATGAAGCCGCTGGGTGAGATCATTCGTGGCTTTGGGGTGAAATATCATCAATATGCTGATGATACCCAGTTATACATCTCCACCCCAGACCACCCCAGAGATGCCCTTTCCGTGATGTCCCATTGCCTGGAGGCGGGGCGGGCCTGGATGGGTAGAAACAGACTCAGACTCACCCCTCCAAGACTGAGTGGCTATGGATGCCGGCATCTCGGGTTTCAGAGACCCCATCACTTTTGATGGGTGGGGAAAAACTTGCCCCCGTTGATAGGGCTCGCAACTTGGGTGTCCTCCTGGATGCTCGGCTGTCCCTAGAAGACCACCTGATGGCCGTGACCAGGGGTGCCTTCGCACAGGTTCGCCGGTCCATCTCCTGGACCGAGATGACCTTTGCACTGTCACTCATGCCCTGGTTACTTTCCACTTGGATTACTGCAATTCCCTCTACATGGGCCTGCCCCTGAGATGCACCCGGAGACTCCAGCTGATCCAGAATGCAGCCGCATGGGTTGTTACGGGAGCCCCTCGTTACTCCCATGTAACACCTTTCCTGCCTGAGCTGCACTGGTTACCAGTGGTTCTCCGGGTCCGCTTCAAGGTGCTGGTTCTCACCTATAAGGCCCTACATGATTTAGATCCAGGATATTTGCAGGACCTTCTCCTGCCTGCCTCTCACCATCCTGTTCGCTCACATAGGGCTGCTCTCCTCAGGGTTCTGACGGCGAGCCAATGTCATCTGGCGATGCCCAGCAGTAGGGCGTTCTCTGTGGGTGCTCCCACTCTCTGGAATGAGTTGCCTACTGAGCTCCGGACAGCTCCTGATCTCCGCTCCTTCCGTCAGGACCTGAAGACTTGGCTGTTCAAGCAAATAGGCTGACTCTGATTCTGGGTTTTATTATTTATTATTTATTAGTTAATTTGGTTTAAAATGGGATTTTGTTGTACATGTTTTTAACTTGTGTTCGCCGCCCTGAGTCCTTCTGGAGAAGGGTGGCATATAAATACATGAAATAAATAAATAAACAATGCTTTACACAACTCTCTGAGCAGTTGCATATTGCCCCCAACAATCCGGGTCTTCATTTTACTGACCTCAGAAGGATGGAAGGCTGAGTCAAACTTGAACCCCGTCAGGATCGAACTCTTGGCAGTGGGCAGAGTCAGCCTGCAACACTGCATTCTACGCACTGTGCCCCCACTTATTCTATACTTGTGCATTTGATTTTTCCTGCCTAGGTAAAATCTAAGTAAAAATCAAGTGCACAGGTATAGAATCGGTGGCACCTGGCTCCCACCACCCACTCCAGGAAAAAAAAGATGTTTTAATTTATTGTAGACTGTTGAGAAGTTCAGGAGAACCAGGACATGGGCCATAGTGCACATGAGTTCAGCACTTCTCTGACATTCATTAAAGCAGCTCAACTTTTTTTTTTCCTCCAGATTTCCAGTTGATGAAAGAGGCAGGACTTCAATTGTGTAATGTGATGTCACTTTGGAAGCTGTCCCAAAAAAAACCCCTAATGCAATCTTGGGCTTCATCCACAGGGATATAATGTCAAGATCACGGAAAGTGATAGTATTGCACTCTACTTCACTGGTCAGGCCTGAAGTTCTATGTCCAGTTCTGTCTGCCACAATAAAAATAGGATGCTGAAGAACTAGAAAGAAGGCAGAGAAGAGCAACCAAGATGATGAGGGGCTTAGAAGCTAAATTCTATGAAGGGCAGTGGAAAGAACTTGGTGTTTTACCTAAAGGGAAGAAGCCTAAGGAGAGATATGAGACTGCCTTCCAAAACATGAAGGACAGGGGAAAACCATTTATTCTCCAGAACTCCCAAGTGTAAGATAAAAAACAATGAATGGAAAATTTATAAGAATATAAAGTGAAATCTGATATTAATATGTTGGATATAAATGTAAATAATGACCCTGCTTACAAAAAGGTAAATTATGAATTGTCAAGTATTTGCAAGTCATTGGCACATGTGTCATATAGACACCAGTGGAGGCAGAGAGTGTCTCCACCCCTGTGTGGAAAGGAGGGGCTTACCCTGAGTATAAAACCCTCTCCAACCTTTTCCACCTTGCTCTCTCCATCTCTCTCTTTTCATGTTTGTTCCTCTTGAGACTTGATCTCTGTTGCACATAGTTAATATGATTTATCATATGAATAAATACGTTTAAGACATTCATTTATGCATCTGCCTCTGAACTCTTCTATGCTCCTGGGTTTTTCTACGATCCCAATTCCACATGAATATTTAAAAATAAAGAGAAGGAGCGGGAAGATAAAAGTTAAGAGTAAAGACAAAAGTCAATGCAGAAAGTTGTAAAATTGTATATATCTGTTGTTAGTGTTGTGTTTTAATGTTTGATGTAAGTGTATGTATTTTTGTTTTGTTTTTTTCTCATTTTCTTTTGCTATTGTGTGTTTGGTTTTAAAAATGTAAAATACTCAATTAAAAAAAAAAATTTAAAGGGAATTTCCTGATGGTGAAGATTATTAAACAGTGGAACAGCCAGCCTCCTGATGTCATGGATACCAGATATCTGGAAGATTTCAAGCAGAAGTTGGATGGCCATTCATCTGGGAAAGTCTGAGGATTCTTGCCCTAGACAGGGTTTGGACTAGAAGATCTCCAAGTTCCCTTTCAATTCTATAATTATATGATCTTGACTTTTTTGATGCTGTCCACCACCTGCAGACACCCTGCTTCTAGGTTGCATGTTGGTGAGTGTGATTAGCAATTTGAGTTTTTCATGTGAATCTATTCAAAACTGGGGTAGTTTGGATTAGATTCTTCAAGAAGAATCTAGAAGTTGGAGGATGGAGGAATAGTTGGTGAAGTTGACAAATTTTGGTGAAATGGATAAGGTAATTTCTTTGAGTAGAGAAACTCAAAGAATTTTGAGTACATTTCTTGCTGGCTGAAAGCCTCTTATGGACTTTTTGCAGAAAAATGGAAACAGAACTTGTGATTTACAGTTTTGATGATTAAATAGGATCATTTATACAAAGAAAAGTAATAAAATATAACTTTAGAGAAAGGTTAAATATATATTTGTATAAATATAACATTGTATAGTTATAGCTGTTGTGAAGAGTATCGGAAGCTACTTTTTTATATTTTTTTCTTTCTTTTCTATTTTTCTTAACTTTTTTTTTCTTCTCTTGCACTATTCTTTTTTCATTGATCTATTTCTCTCTCTCTCTTTTTTTTTTTTTTAATTTGATTTATATGCTGCCCTTCTCCGGAGACTCAGGGCGGCTTACAATGCATTAAGCAATAGCCTTCATACTTTTGTATATTTATACAAAGTCAGCTTATTGCCCCCACAAACTGGGTCCTCATTTAACCTACCTTAGAAAGGATGGAAGGCTGAGTCAACCTTGAGCCTGGTGAGATTCAAACTTACAGTAATTGCAGACAGCTGGTGTTAATCACAATGCTATTAGTCTGCTGAGCTATCAGGCCCCTGATTATTGCTATTAGGTTGGGTTAGTTTTTATGTACGTGTTTAATTGTTTTATTAAAAAGAAGAAAAAGGCACATATACGTGCCCTCAAAACCTTTTGAAATAGAATGATTTTTTGCATTTTGTAAAGTGCAAGTGAGATATGGAATAGACTTTAGAATAACAGAGTTGAATAGGAACTTGGAGGTCTTCTAACCAACCCCCGGATCAATACCGTTTCAGACAAATGGCTGTCCAATCTCTTCTTAAAAACCTCTGGTGATGGAGCATCCATGATTCCTGAAAGCAAGCAGTTCCACTGATTAATTGTTCTGGTATGAAATTTCTCATTATTACTAGATTTATCCTTGTTTAGTTTCCATCCATTGCTTCTTGTCCTGCCTTCAGGTGTTTTGGAGAATAGGTTGATCTTTCTCTTCTTTGTGGCAGCCTGTTAGATGTTGGAAGACCGCTACCATATCAATCCTAGTCCTTCACTAGACTAGCCGTGCCCAGTTCCTGCAGCTATTCTTCATATGTTTTAGCCCCAGTCTCCTAATCATCTTCGTTGCTCTTCTCTGCACTCTTTCCAGAGTCTCTACTGCCCCCTCACCTTTTCTCCTGCAGAAATTCTCAATGCTTCAGAAATTAAGGTTTATTTCGGAAAGCGTTCCATGACTGCCTCTTTCTGGTAGCAAAAGGAATTGCATAAGGCAAATCGAAAGGAAGGTTTTTCTGCAATGTACTCATTTTTTATATATATGTAATTTTGTTAAGTTTATCAAAACATAACATACAAGTGCAAATAAAGATTGTGAGAAAGGGGGGAGGGGGGGAAGAGGAAGAGAATTGTGTGGGGTAAAGGGAAAAGCAGGAAAAAACCCATTCATTTCCAATTACTACCAACCTGCCTTCCATTGAGGACCTGTATACTGCACGAGTCAAAAAGAGGGCTGTGAAAATATTTACAGACCCCTCGCATCCTGGACATAAATTGTTTCAACTCCTACCCTCAAAATGATGCTATAGAGCACTGCACACCAAGACAACTAGATACAAGAACAGTTTTTTCCCAAACGCCATCACTCTGCTAAACAAATAATTCCCTCAACACTGTCAAACTATTCACAATAGGCTGCATTACTATTACTATGAGTCTTCTCATCGTTCCTGTCACCCATCTCCTCTCACTTGTGACTGCATGACTGTAACTTTGTTGCTTGTATTCTTGCGATTTATATTGATATTATTTCCTAGTATGATTTGATTACTTATTGTACCGTACGACTGTCACTGGGTGTTGTGCCTTTTGATTTTTTATGAGTGTATCTTGTCTTTTTATGGACCCTGAGATCATATGCATCAAAGAAAAATTCCTTCAACTGTGTGTCCAATCACACTTTGGCCAATAAAGACTTCTAGTCTATTTTCAACGCAGTCGAATAAAGGTTAATAACATTGCAGCCTCAACTTTTTATCTTTGCATTCCTAGTATAAACTAGCCACTTCTATAACAATAAACGTATGTAATCAGCACATCCCAAAAATCAGAGTTTCATGTTTTTTTTTTCTGTCCCAAGCACAAAATCTAGAAGCAGTCTTAAATTGTTTGTTTCCCTTCAATAAATTGCTGAAAATGAAACTGGCTTAACCAATCTCTTTCCAATGTTTAACTCTTGTTTCACATTGATCATGGTGTCTGGTCTGGTACATTCCTCTTCTTTGTTATTTTTGGAGCAGTAAAAAACAAAAAAATAAATAAAACCCCACCCTTTTTTCCTGTCATTTGTCTTAGAAAGGAAACCTTTGGCAGAACTCTTGTTAATGTCACTGATTTCAGAAAGAAAAATCCAGGTGAAAGTCCTTGCTCCATTCACAGGATTCATTATAGGTAATTACAATTTATAACAGTTCATTTAGTGACCAGTCAAAGTTACAACAGCACTAAAAAAAAGTGACTGGAGACCAGTGGTGAAATGTAAATGTTGTTACTACTGGTTATATGGGCGTGGCATGGTGGTGGTGGGGTTAATATGACTGGGCGTGGCCAACTTTTTTTTTTTTTAACTTTTAAAACCATTTTTCTACAATCTCTTTCGCTAAAGAGGTTGTTAAAAAAAGTGCTTTAAAAGCCTCTGATGATCCCAGCTGACTTGCCTGATCAGCAGAGGCTTTGTTTTTACTATTAAAAGCATTTTTTCTATAACCCCTTCGGCCGAAGAGGTTGTAGAAAAAATGCTTTTAAAAATTAAAAAAAAGCCTCTGATGATTGTGCAGCTAAGCTGGGCAATGGTGGGCGGGGGCAGAGTTTTTTGCTACCTGTTCTCCGAACCATCCGCCTCCATCATTACCAGATCGGGCGATCCGGTCCGAACTAGGAGCATTTCACCCCTGCTGAAGACCATTTTTCACACTTAGCATCCAGTCATATGATCAAAATTCAGACTCTTGGCAACTGACTCATACTTATGACGGTTGCAGTGCCCTGGGGTTATGTGATCCCCTTTTGTGACCTTCCAACGAGCAAAATCAATGGGGAAGCCAGATTCACTTAACAACTGTGAACAAACTCCAGTGATTCACTTAACAACTGTGGCAAGAAAGATCGTAAAAAAAAAATTCACTTAATAAATATTCTCACTTGAGCAACAGAAATTTTGGGCTCAATTGTGGTCCTAAATTGAGGACTATCTATAATCTTTTCAGGATACAGAATATGGCCTTGGTGCATTTCTTGCCTACTTGAACTGATTGGAACTCCCACTCGTAGCCCACATACCTCCTCCCCCAAATGTCAATCACAAACACCAAGTATCTCTGCATTATTTTATGGATCATAAAGGAATTTTCTTTGCTTTGGAAAAGACTGGTTCCCCCCACAACTGACTCTTCCCCTCTTTTCAGGAAACGGTCAAAAGCATGTTTCCCAGATCTGTGGAATGGAGGTGGGGGAAGATTATTATACAAGCCACTTATGCTAGGAAGCATTTTTTATTTACTTGGGAGACCACGTGGTCTTTTTTAATTTATTGAATGTGTTGCAATGTTTTTATATGTGATGCTGTCTGTTTCCAGTTTTACAATGAGCCGCCTGGAATCATAGGAGGTGATGACATAGAATTACATGTAAGTAAACATTATGATTTAATGTGAAGGCTTGACTCGTCCACGTGCTTAGGGAATGAATGAATCATTCATGAAAAATGGGGTGGGGGAGGAAATGGTATTTAAAAATCTGTGTTCTGACAGATGAGCACAATTCAAAGCACACTGACGATGTCTCCTTGAATGGTGACAAAACGTTTGCAACCAAACTGCCAAGCTTGGAGCTCAAACCAACATCCTAATGAATGAATCACCACACATATCTTAAGCCACACAGGGGCATCTGCAGGATGTAGATGCAACATAACAAAAGCAGTGTTGTAGCATTGCTTACAAGGTGTGTATCCAATGGCAAATCTAAAAGGGATGAGACTTGTGACATTGTTTTTTTATTCCCATCCCCTGTAGATGCTACAGAATTAGATGCGAATTCTGCTGACTGCCGGCTTCCAGCTCAAGGTTCACTCAGCCCAGCGTTGACTCAGCCTTCCATCCTTCCGAGGTGGGTAAAATGAGGACCCAGATTGTTGGGGGCAATAGGCTAACAATATGATAAAAACTGCTTAGAGAGGGTTGTAAAGCACTGTGAAGCGGTATATAAGTCTATAAAATAAGCTGACAATGCAACACAACCCCTCCACTCGTTCGTGATTTCCTTCCATGGACATTCTGATCTGGGCAGCAGGTTTGATTGGGCATCAGAGATTTGAGTGTGTGGCAAAACATAGGTAACGGTTTTATATATACAAGCCTAGGGATTTCATGCAAAACATTAGATTGGTGTCTCATGAAGTGGCTCATGCATACTATTTTCCCATCTCAATCTGTCACCTGACTCCCATCATCGTTTTTTGGGCAAAATAAGCGAAAATGAGTGAATGAGAGAGGAAGAACAAGAGACAGAGGGGTAAATATGAGTGACTGACAAGTGTGAAAGACGATCAAGCGAAAAAGACCATTGAGTCCAAGAGTGGTAGTATGCACGTTAGTGTGAGAGGTAGGGGAATGTGAGAGAACAATACAGCATTCATTATTCAATACATAGATATAAAAATAAGGCTGCCTCTTTGGCTGGAAGACTGGAGCTGTTTTTAACAATTAATAATACAGTACAGGTAATCCTTGACTTACAACAGCTCATTTAGTGACCATCCAAAGTTGCAACAGCACTGAACAAAGTGACTTATGACCATAGGTCACACTTAGGACCCTTGCAGCATTCCCCATGGTCACATGATCCAAATTTGGATGCTTGGCCATTGGTTCCTATTTATGACGGCTGCAGTGTCCTGGGATCATGTGATCAGCTTTTGCAAGCTTCTGACAAGCCAAGTCAATGGGGAGGCCATTGATTCCAGATTCACTTAACAACGGTGGCAAGAAAGGTTGCAAAATGGGGCAGAATTCACTTAACAAACATCTTGCATAAATGTTGGGCTCAACTGTTGTCGTAAGTTTTAGGACTATCTGTAATGCCATATTAAATAGAATAGTCATGCATTGCAATTGTCAGGCCTGGAAGCCATCTTTTGCATTGAATCTTCAGGCCTGCCACATTTACTATTGTGGGAAACTGGGAGGTGGGATTGTATGGAGTAAGGGTGATATATAGTCATAATAACATTCATTTCTCAGAGAGTCAAGGACATTCTGCCCTGCACCTGGAGGGTTAGAACTGGGAGGCATCTCTAGTTGGGACGACACTTTGATTGGACCATGTGATAGACATGTGGGTGCTGGGCAGGGACTTGGACTTTCCTTTGTGTGGAGAAAACCTGGAAGCTTTCAGATTCCGGTTTTCCCAGATGTGCCAATATGACATTTCTAATAAATTGGAACTTTGAGGAACCTCAAGCCTTGCAGTCTTCTTTCATTGGGGGTGTTACTTGGAACCCTGACAGCAATTGCATGTATCCACGCAAGAGAGAAGGTGACAACCATTGGAAAAGGCAAGCAGAAGACAGCAATGGAACAAGAGAGTGCACAAGAGCGATCATCTGAAGTTTTATCCACAGAAGGAATGGGAGCTTCTGAGCAAAGCAGAAAACCTTCCACCCACTTTGCAGATCGGGTTTCAATAGATGGCTAAACCTGTCATTCCAGCCTTTTGTTGAAACTCGCCTTCTCCCCCATCCCTAGCCTGCTTCAGGGACAGCACCTGAAGGATGTTTTTCCCACGGCGAGGAGGTCCCCTCAACCACTGCCCCTTAACTCGCTCTGTCATAAGAACACCACTCGCCAGCCGCATTACAAAGACAGGAATAGAGGCCAGCTACCAAATTATGTTGTTGTGCTCCCACGCGGAAGGAAAACCAGGGTGAAATGCTACCGGTTTGGACCGGTTCACCTGAACCGCTAGTAACAAAATGCTACCAGTTCAGACGAACTGGTATTTCCAACGATCTGCTGTGCCGCGCGCAATTTAGATTCGCTAGAAAGCAGGAAATCCTGCTTTCTAGCGAATCTAAATTGCGCGGCACAGCTGTTCCCCCCCTCACTGTTCTACTTACCTTCTTAAGCTTTTTTCAGCGCTGTGCGGTAGCGCCTGCAGTGCGCCTGCACGCAAAGTGCACATTTGGCACACACTGTGCATGCGCACGCAGGGACCGGTAGCAGACCTCGCAGGATATCACCACTGAGGAAAACCACATTATATTGGCTACCTTGATGCACCTTTATGTAGCAAACACTCTTCGGGAATATTAACAGAGCTGATGTCAAGGTTGGTCCTTAGGAAGAGGTTACTCCCACCTCCCCAGGTTATAATGCAGCTTCCCACATCTCAGATCACCAACAGGATTGGATGTTGGCAGGAAGAGACCAACTTTGTCCTTCTGAAGACATGAATTTTTTTATTCTAAAGACAACATTTCCATTTTGGGGGCGCAATCAATAGGAAGTAGGAATGAGGGTAAAATCAGCAACTTTTATGAGGTTAAAATATGTAATTCCTGCTAAAGAGTGACAGAAGCTACCTTTCCAAAGGTTTATTCTTATAGCACCAAAAAAACCAAGATACCACTCTTCTTCCCAAAACATCTGATTTTTCTTCTTCTGCCTCCTTGAAAGAGTTCCTTGACTTCATTACATTCCAGACCTAAGCTCCACCTTGTAGGAGCAGGAAAATTCAACAGATGGATTACATGTAGGATTAAAATCCTAAAAGCTTTCCTTTGCTTTTCCTTGGGCAGACTGATAAACTATCTCCTCCCCCTCGGACAAGTTGGGTGCGGACTTCCTCAAGAAAGTGTGATTTGGGGAAAAAGGAAGAAAAGAAAGTTCCTTTGGCCTTTTGCAGGCAGGTGGCAAATCTCCCTGCAAACACAAAAGTAGGCAAAAATCAGAGCTATAAGAAGGAAGAAGGATTATCTCAATGAAATAATACTGACTTTTAGTTATCACACCTCTTAGTTATTGGCTCTGTGTAATGTACATGTTCTTTTTTTTTTAACTAAGATTTTTATGTCACCTGATTTACTACTCTGGACTAATTTCTCCTGTAAATTAACTTCAGAAAATGCAAAGAAGTTTGATGTCACAAGAGGGATCTATCACAAAAAAGTTGCAGCACTGCAGCTCAGGACCTCAGCAGGTCATGAAGGACTTCAAAGAGTAGCAACAAGTTTTTAAAAATATTTCTTACTGCTCCATTTGCTACCCCATTTTCCGTTATAAAAGGCTTATTTTAGATTCCACAAGCTCATAAATCAAAGCATGTTTTTTACGCAGCATGTTTAGAAAGCTATTTAAGTTTCGCAATCGGCTCAACCACCAGCTGCCCAACTTCATTTTAACCTAATTTAACGTGTTATGCAAATCTAGCCTATGAAATTGGGGATTTCTCATTTTCTTCTCACTGCACGCTGTATTAATTTTTTTTCCTTCAAAAGACTTAATAACACCATAAACAGAAGCAAGGGACAACACCCGACATATTGGAATACTTCTTACGAATTTTATTTGTGCAAATTAAAAAACTTATATCTCCCAAGTTAAAAGACAGTGTTAAATCTAAACCCTGAATGTATTTGTTTATCTATTTAATGCTAGTATTAAATAAATAGACAAATACATTCTGGGTTTAGATCTACCGTGTTTCCCCGAAAATAAGATCCTGGTCTTCTATTTTTTTGAACCCTGAAATAAGCGCTTGGCCTTATTGCCGTGCATTTAAAAGCCCGATTGGGCTTACTATCAGGGGATGTCTTATTTTGGGGGAAACAGGATAGTAGATCCGTAGATTTCTATATCACCCAGGAGAAGAGTGACTTTTGGCCATATCACATAAAATACACCAAGGGTTGTATTTTATGTGATATGCAGGGGTGAAATGCTCCCGGTTTGGACCGGATCACCCAATTCGGTAGTGATGAAGGCGGGCGGTTCGGAGAAACGTTAGCAAAAATCCCTTCCCCCCCCCCCCATGCCCAGCTGAGCCCCACAATCATCAGAGGCTTTTTTTTTTACTTTTAAAAGCATTTTTTCTACAACCTCTTCGGCCAAAAAATCCTTTTAAAAGTAAAAAAAAAAGCCTCTGATGATCGTGCGGCTCAGCTGGGATCTTCAAAGGCTTTTAAAAGAAAAAAACCCTTTTTTTCTTTTAAATGCCTCTGACGATCCAAGCTGAGTTGCCTGATCAGCAGCTTTTTAAAAAAGCCTCTGCCAATTAGGCAACTCAGCTGGGATCATCAGAGCCTTTTGAAAGCATTTTTTGCTGAAGAGGTTGTAGAAAAAATGGTTTTAAAAGTAAAAAAAAAAAATGGCCACACCCACCCAGTCACATTACTCCCCCAAGCCACGCCCACAGAACCGGTAGTAACAAATTTTAGATTTCACCACTGGTGATATGGTTTATCATTTGGAATTATGGTAAATTTGGAATTTACCAAAAGAAGAAACAGACAAAAGAAGAAAACAGGTTTCATACCTGTTAGAATTCGTTCAATGGCCCCTGTTTTGTGTTGTAGTTTTTGGTTTCTACTAGATTATTTTAGAATAAAATAACACCGCTTAGAGAGGGCTGTAAAGCACTCTAAGTGCTTTACAGCCTTACTATAAGTCTAAGTGCTATTGCTATCTAGTCCTACTCTCTGCTTAAGCAGGAGAGCCTATTCCATTTCAGACAAATTTTAGAATGGGCTCTCTGTTTGATTTAATATTTTTTATTGTTTTGTATTTTCCCTAGTTTACTACCCCACCTGGAGCCTACTGGAATTGGGCAGCCAATAAATTTAAATCAATACATTCATTTTTAAAAAATTAACAAATAATAATATGATGCTAAGTCAGTGCAATATAAGCAAAGCCAGAATAACTCATAGAATAATGTCTCCCCAACATCTTTTTATCCATTCAAGATGAATGGGGAAACAACCAGGAATAGTTCTTGGAAAAAAGTGATACTTGCCTTATACAAGCTGCAAACCAAATTGAAGAGAGACTCTTGTGCCTGAGTTTGAAGTTTTTCAGAGTGCTCCTGAGAAAAATAAACAAAGTGGAGGGAGACATTTTCACCCATGGCAGTAGACCAATGAGTCTGGTTACTCTGCAAGTAAATTTCATCAGGAGACGTGAATATAGGTAGTCCTTGACGTACGACCACAATTGAGCCCAAAATGTATATTACTAAGCAAACCATTTGTTAAGTTAGTTTTGCCCCATTTTACCACCTTTCTCGCCACAGTTGTTAAGTGAATCACTGAGGCTGTTAAGTTAGTAAAACAGTTGTTAAATGAACCTGGTTTCCCCATTGACTTTGCTTGCCACAAGATCACAAAAGTTGATCACATGACCCCAGGACATTGCAATGGTCATAAATATGAACCAGTTGCCAAGTGTCCAAATTTTGATCACAGGACCAGAGAGATGTGGCAATGACTGCAAGCATGAAAAACATTCATAACTCACTTTTTTCTGTGCCACTGTAACTTTGAATGGTCCACTAAATGAACTGTTGTAAGTCCAGAACTTCCTCTATCAGCACTGCGCAAAATGTTTAAGAATTGAGTTTATGCTCAACACAGTCATTCATAGCACATTCGAAGCTCAAAAGAATCCAATTTTGACCATAAAAGGTATTTTCAACCTCACAACAATTTGGAAATGATCAAAATAACAGTAAGATGAACCCAATATCGTCACATCAACCTGTTTCAATCTTGAGACATCCCGAATTTGAATGGGAAGTTTAGAACTCAAGACAAGTCCTGCACTTACAACCGTTACATTGTCCTCGTGGACACATGATTGTGAGCTGGACAGTTGGCAACCAGTATGTGTTTATGACAGTTGCAGCATTGTGATATCACACAATCACCATTTGTGGCTTTCTCGGGGAATTCTAAAAAGCAAAGTCAATGGAGGAAGCCAGATTTGTTTAATGAGCAGGTGATTCACTTAACAACCAGGGCAAAAAAGTTTGTACAATGGGGCACAGTCATATGACAACTTACTTATACAACCATATTGCTTAGCGATGAAAGTTCTGGTCTCAATTGTAGTCATAAGTTGAGGACTTTCTATACTATGTCATTAAAAATACATAATTGATTTGCAGAAAGAACATCCATCCAGTAAACACCGTTCAATCACCCCCACCCCCCACTCCAACCCTAATCAAGGGATTACTATATTTTTCAGACTATAAGATGCATTGGACTATAAGATGCACCTAAATTTACAGGAGGAAAACAAGAAAAAAAGTTTTTGGCCTCTGTGTGTCACATTTTTGCCCTCCCCGGCCCCCAGAAGCACTCTGCGGTGGTCCGCACAGCCCGTTTTCACCACAAATAGGCCTGTTTTTGCCACAAACGGGCCCATTTTTGGGCTCCCAAGCCCTCCGTCCTTTGAGTTTTCGCCTTCCCCAGCCTCCAGAAGCACTCTGCAGCGCTCTGCATGTCCCGCCTGCAGAGTGCTTCTGGGGACCAAGGAGGGCGAAAGCACGACGCACGGAGGCTTGGGAAGCCCAAAATGGGCCTGTTTTTGGTGAAAACGGGACATACAGAGCACTACAAAGTGCTTCTAGGGGCCAGGGAGGGCGAAAACGCGATGCATGGGGGGTTCAGGAGGCCCAAAACATGCATATTCGGTCTATAAAATGCACCTAAATTTTCACCCACTTTTAGGGGGGGAAAGATGCATCTTATACTCCAAAAAATACGGTACAAGGTCGTAAAAAGAAAAAAAAAATGTTGGAAGAAGATGTAGATCTCTCCTTTTACATTGTGGTTTAGCAACAATTTCTTTGTAACATCACCATTGCAGCTCTAAGCTAAGAGACCTCAGAGGTCAATCCTAGGCTACAATTATTCTCTTCTAAGATGAATACAAGAGGACATGAGGGGGGAACATTACCTCCTGCCTCCATTAACACTTACCCCATTGATGAGAATCCATGGCACATACTCATGATGTGGTTTCAGAGCCCTGGTGAGTTCAGCATTCCTATGCATAAGCTTGTTACCTAGGTCTCCATTCACACATGCATTGATATCTGCTAGAGAGGCGTTAGGAGCGTACAATTTCAGGCACTGCAGAAAGAGAACGGACAATCCTTATTGCTTTGAAACAAGAATGAGCAGTTTTATTAAACCCGTTTCATTGATCCCTGGAGCCTCTAATCACAACCACTGAAAGATGAAGGTAGATTCACTGCTTTTGTAAACGCTGCTGCTATAGAAGCCGATGTATTATTTAGGCTTTCTCTCAGACCCATCCAGCTTATAGAAATGAGCAAAAAAAAAAGGAATACAAGTGCTATATGAGTTCCTGGAAAAAAATGTGGGATAAAAATTTAAGAATAAATTATATATCATTAGTAAATTTTGCTTTCAATCCACTGGTCACTTATGGCAGAGGTCCCCAACTCCAAGTCCACGGTCTGCTATAGTCCACCGCCTGTTGGGAACCAGGCCGCGTAAGCCGCAGGCGAGCATGCAAAACTCCATTTGCGTATGCACTGAATTACGTGGCACACGCAAAACCACCCCCCACCCCCCCGCTGCTGCCGGTTCACGGAGCCAGAAAGGTTGGGACCACTGACTTACGGCATCTAATATATTTCAGGTAGTTCTTGGTTAATGACCATTTTTTCAGCAACCATTTGAACTTATAAAGGTGCCGAGTGAGGGATACTTACAACCAGTCCTCAAAGTTCCAGTTATCGCAACTTCCCATGGCCATGGGATTGCAATCTGCAACCTTTCTTGATGGCTTCCCCCAAACAAAATCAATGGGGAAGCCGGCAGGAAATCGGAAGTCAGAATCAGGGGAGGTGCTCGCTTAACACCTCACAATGATTCACTTAATGACTGTAACCAGAGTCTGTTGGGACTGTCATCGCTAAATGCATGGTGAAATTCCGTTCCCAATTACCATCATTAAGCAAATTAAATTAAAATTTAAATAAGTATTAGCAGAATTCAAACAGCGGGACAGAAGAAGGAAAAGCTTTCCTGATAGTGGAAATGGGACAAAACATAGCTCCCAAAGAAGTTGTAAACTAGGAGCTTCAATTTTACTATCTGAGACTACTATCTAAACTTCTTTGACCATACTGTAGAACAAGGCTGTCAAACTCGCAGCCTGTATGCTGGATGCGCCACGCGCTGGCCACGCCCAGTTTAGTGAAGGGGGGGGAGTTGGGATATGTCACGTGACACCGCTGTGACAACGTGAGTTTGATACCCCTGCTGTAGAAAGTAAGGAAGATGATCTTGATAGAAATGTATGTATTTCTATCTTTTGTGTATTTCCTGGGTTAAAGGAGATGAAACATTTTAAAGTCCTGAGCAATGAGATGGTATTTGGAAGAGGCTCAGGCAGTTACCTCCCTGATTCACCGGAGTATAAGAAGGGGGAGGTGGAAGGTTTGCAAGATGATATTATGATAGACCAGTGATGGCTAATCTTTTCTGGACCGAGTGCTGAAAGCGTGCACATGTGCGCCCCTGAACCCCCTAAATGCAATGTGTGTGCATCCCCATGCATGCACTCCATCCCCCGCGCATATGTGTGCACCACACCCATGCACCCCAAACCCTGCGTGGCCCCTGCATGCGCCCGTGCACATGCGTGCATGGCTCTCCACATGCGCCCCCCCCCCCACGCATGCGTGGCAGGGACCCGAAAACCAGCTGACTAACAGGAGGCATGTGCACATGTGTGACGGAGCAGAGCTGGGGCAATGGCTCGCATGCCCACAGAGAGGGCGCTGCTTGCCACCTCTGGCACGTGTGCCATAGGTTCACCATCACGGTGATAGACAATCTTATTATTTATTATTAAATTAATTAAATTAAATTAAATTAAATTATTTATTTATTAATTCAATTTGTATGCCGCCCCTCTCCGAAGACTCAGGGCAGCTCACAATGCATTTAAAATCATTATAAAAAACATTTAAAAATTAAAACATTAAAAACATAATTTTTTAATGTTAATTTTATCTTAATAAAACTAGTATTGGTCTTCCAGCGGAATTGGTTTCCTGAACTGGTCTACCTAGTAGAGTTCACATATGCAGTGAGGACACCCGGCTTGCTAGGATTTTTTTCAGCTTTCTCGGTCGTATTCAGCTTTTACTTATTCTCTTTAATTTTATTATTAATTTATTCTCTGGCACAGTCCCTCGGCCAAGTTAAAAACCGAGTGTTCAGCCTTGGTTCTACCATCCCTCCCTCCCTTCCTCCGAGGCCTCCCTGTTATCCCTCATCAGATCAGAATTTCAGGAAGACCCGTGGCATACCAGTGGCAAGCTGCTGACGACATCTGAACTTGACTCCATGCAGAAGATGAGTAGAAAATCGAAGTTCGGGTACAGATGACTGATACAAGCCTAGTGAAAACAGAGCACAAGGGTTAGGGCAGGGCTGTCCACAGCATAAGGTCAGAAGATCAAGCTTACAGCTACAACACACATCTACATCAACAGGCATAAAAAGGCAACACCATGGCTGCCGTCTCGATGCCTACCCGCCTGGACATCATAACGGACAATCTGCGCATTCACAGAAGCGTGCACGCTCCTGTTGCGAACCGGTAGTAAAGGTAAGTAGAACCCACCCCTGGGGGTGGTGGCAGGGTGTGGCCAACTGGGTGGGCATGGCCAACTGAATGGGCGTGGCCATCTTGACACCACTCCCCAAACTGCTGGCATGTTTCCTCTTTGCACTGGGTAGACTGGGCCGAAGCCACGCTGACCTAATCTTTCCTCTTCGCATTGAGTAAACCAGGAAGGCCCCGCAGGCCGGATCCGACCAAATTGCGGACCAAATCTAGCTCACAGCAGTGGTGGGTTGCCCCTGGTTCACACTGGTAGTAAAACCGGTGGGAGGCTCCGCCCACCGACCCCGATGTCATCAAAATACTTCTGCACATATGCAGAAGAGCATACGCGCGCATGCGCGCGCAAGCAAAGCAAGCCCGTGCGCGCAGCCCCGCTGCAAACCAGTAGTAAAGGTAAGTAGAACCCACCTCTGGCCCACAGGCCTTGACTTTGACACCACTGGTGTAGATGCAGGAAGCCATTTCCAAGTTGCAACCTGGGCAAGGTTGATCTGCTCCAATAGGTCATTCCCACATCCCACCCCCACCCCCAACTATTCTCACTTTATCAGTTACTCTATAAGCACAAACCTCTATCATGTTCCCCAAGCATTCCTCTTTCCCATGCTGGCATTCAAAGTGCCATTTTGTGGCCTCTTTCTTCTCCTGTAAGATGATAAATGGAGTGGATGAGAAATCTGGACAAGGAATCGTCTCCATAACATCTTCAGTTATTCTGCTGCACCCAGGGATATTCTCCTACCTCTGCATTCCCGTAGGGGACTAAAGTGATGTTCATGATATCTCCTAGCATCAAGCAAGTGGGAAAGAGCATCAGCACAAGAAACTCGCGGCAACCAGGACAGAGGGATTCATAGTAGAGGCTGATAGAGACAGGGTCGGCTTTCGGGGTGTTGGAGATCAACCTGGTGCAATGCTTCTCCACCTGCAAAGAAAGGAAAGTCTGCATCAAGATGGGATGTTCGTGGTTTGACTGCCTAGTATGCCAGCAAATTAAAAAGGCAGTTGTCTTCCTTGGATAGAGCTGAAGAAAATACTTCTTTTTCATAGCTTATACTGTATATGAAGGGATGCAGTGGCTCAGTGGCTAAGAGGCTGAGCTTGTCGATCGAAAGGTTGGTAGTTCAGTAGTTCAAATTCCTAGTGCTGCGTAACAGGGTGAGCTCCCGTTACTTGTCCCAGCTTCTGCCAGCCTAGCAGTTTGAAAGCACGTAAAAAATGCAAGTAGAAAAATAGGGACCACCTTTCGTGGGAAGGTAACAGTATTCCGTTTGCCTTTGGCATTTAGTCATGCTGGCCATGGAGACGTCTTCAGACAGTGCTGGCTCTTCGGCTTTGAAATGGAGATGAGCACCGCTCTCTAAAATAGGGAATGACTAGCACATATGTGCGAGGGGGAACCTTTACCTTTACCTATACTGTATATGTTCTGCTGGTTCATTCAAAAGAATTTTAAATGGTTGGAAAGGCAAAAAATAATCAGCAACTGGATAATTCTGTCATGAGGATGGCAGTTCTTTCTCTGAGCTTGCAGGTTGGTTTCTGTACATTTTGTTACCGTGTTGGGTAACATCTTCAACGGAATTTAGGGGAATGTCAGTGTCAGTATTTTTCTAAGGGCTTCATGTGGTCAGTAGGTCTTGTGATGAGGAGGTCACATCAGGTGAGGGTCACATCAAATGAAGGTCTTGTGATGGGATTGGTGTGGGTCCCATCACAAGACTCTCACCTGACATGAACCACACTTGATCCATCATAAGACCTTACCTGACGTGACTTCGCCATCACAAGACCTACTGACCACACGAAGCCCTTATAAGCAGAAGAACACCGACATTGATATCACCATCAATTCTGCTGAAGATGTTACAAAACCTTCAGAAACCAACCCACAAGCTTGGAAAATGAATCTCCACCCACATCCTACACCCAAGCTATAGGTATTTGTCACTACGGCAAGTCTATCATGCTAGAGAAAAACTCCCTGCTGTGGCATCCATCAATACAGTGCTATCAGAGAGCAAAATGGATGGTTCCCCAGGTGCTGCCACCTACTTATCCTCTGTAACCATGGGAATCCATTACACGACCTACCTTTAAAAATGCAAAGAGGTTTGTAAGGGAGAGGGAAATTCAAGTACTTGTGGGTAATCACTTTGCTAGAAGAATAGGCAAGCATTTCACTGAAAGTTGCAATTTGGCTATAAATGTTGTCATGAAGATGTTCCACCTATACAATATCATCCCCCTGAAAGTCAAATGGGGCCCAGCACCAGCAAGGTTTTAAAAGTTGGGATGGCAGGGTCTGGAAGTGTAATAGAGTTGGCCAATTGTTTTAGGAGACTGGACTTCTCCTCTGTTTTTGTTGTTCTTCCTTATCAGCCTGTCCCCCAGTCAGCATAGACCTCATCCATCACTAAGACCAGGGGTGAAATGTTCCCAGTTTGGACCGGATCGCCCGATTTGGTACCAGAGAACTGGTAGCAAAAATCCCTGCCCACCCCACCCCCATGCCCAGCTGAGCCATGCGATTATCAGAGGCTTTTTTTTTTACTTTTAAAAGCATTTTTTCTACAACCTCTTCAGCCGAAAAAATGCTTTTAAAAATAAATAAATAAAAAGTTGGCCACGCCCACCCAGTCACAATTACTCCCCCCACCAAGCCACAGAACCGGTAGTAACAAATTTTACATTTCACCACTGACTAAGACCCCTTAGTGCAGCCCCCTGCAGCCGAAATGGGGAAGGTCTGATTTAAGGACCCTGTCTGTCTTGTGGGGTTTTTGGTGTTCTCTGAGCTGGTTGTTTCCTTTGCAGATGTTTCATTATCCAACTAGGTAAGATCTTCAGTGCTAGAAGAGTAATGCATTATCATTTGGGTAATGAAATTTCTGCAAGAAAACCACCAAGCTCAGAAAGCACCAAGGATTCCAAAATTCATCCCTGAGCTACAAATTTTCCCATGTCTAAGCTGGTGTCTCTGCTCCTCCTTTCCCACACCTTTGGGCTAGCCCTCAAGTGTGGAACCATGTGAAATTAACAAACAGGAGGGAAGATGCATGTCAGTGATTGTATGACCTCCGTAGACGCCACACACTAAATAAATAACGATGTAGCTCCAGGCTACTTCCCTGTTTTAAATCTTAGGACGTTTCTTTCAGGAAAAAATGCCTTCCACAACCAGTGTGAACTGTTATAAACACAGCCTGATTATTATACAATGCACAGATCTAATTGTGAAAGATTGTACCAAGGAAGGTGACAATTAAAAAAAAAAACCACACATGCTTTGATTCACACCACTCTCAAAAATTCATCCATTTCCTTTCTTTGTAAAGAGAAGTGAAAGTGTGAGGCTTTGCCAAAAACGGAGCTGATTTATTTTACCCAACCGTGGGGTTTTCTGTCTGGAATTTTCCCTAATAAAATGGGCTGGGCCAAAAGAGGCTGTGCAAAGTCTCTTTTATTACAATCTAGCTGCAAAGGTTTTGTTTGCAAGGTAGCTTTTGAATCGGGACTCCCAACTTTCTAACTGCAGGGGAAAATAGGCCAACAGTACAAATAGTCCTCAACTTATGACCACAGTTGGGATCCTCACTAAGCAATGTGGTCATGGTGAATCACGCCAGACATCACAACCTTTTCTGTTCCATTTGTTATGCAAATCTCTGCAGTCATTAAGTGGATCACGAAGTTCTCAAGCAAATCCAATTTCCCCCATTGACTTTGCTTGCTGGAAGACCCCCCCTGGGAAGGCTGCAGGTGATGATCATGTGACCACAGGATACAGCAATTCTTTAAATGCATGTTGCAATGGACATTAAGTGCAAGGACTGGTCATTAGTTGTTAATTTAGTTAACTAATTTCAGTGGGGTTAAAACTGCCTCCTTGAAAATTTTCTTGCTTCCCTCATTGAAAATTTTTATAAATGTAAACATTTTAATTCTAAAATTCTAACATTTTAATTTTTATACACTGGTTCATATTTTGACGCTGTATTGTATCCCGCCCAGAATCTTTCTTTGAGAGAGATTGGTGGTTCCGAAATGTAATCAATGAATCACTTTTCTGAGTGGCAATCCTGTAATTTTGCATGTTGTTAAACACACGGTATGTCAGCACTGGAACGAATGTAGTTTGGAGTGCTGACATCGAGAACTATCCCTGCTAACTTCCTTAGGTCCAGAATTGGTAAGAACCCTAGTTCAGTTTTGAAATAAAATTCCTTTCAATGTTTATTTGAAAGGCTGCTCCATTACAAAAACGCCATTAGTTCGCATTCAAAAATAAAATTGGAGAAACGGGGAGATTCTTGTGCGGTTAGCTAAACTGTGCTCAGCCATTGTCTGTTTAGCCATTAGCTGAGTATGCCCAATACGCATAAGCCTTAAGTCATGATTTGCAAACCAAATGGAAGTATTTGCGCAACCCAAGGAGCCATCATTTGCCCTGTGTCTTCCTTTTTTAAAAAAAATTCATTGAGGAACCACTTTTTGGCATGAGAAAGTCATTCAAAAACACAGCAGGAACAGACCGTACATCTGATAATACACATTAAAATAAGGATGTGATTTGCTTATGGAATAGCTGCATAACTTATTTTAATAAGCATTAGGACTTCATCTATGCCTGGAAATTAGCGGGAGGCCATTGCTGTTCCCTATTCAAACAGAAAGGTAGCACAAATGTATGCCAGCTGACAGAAAATATATATGGTTGTGGATTTAGAGAAAGGATACCAAAATGTGAATAAGCTTGAATTAAGACACTTCTGAACTCTTGCCAAGAAAATTACAGGGACTAGTCCAGGCAGTTGCCAGGAGTCAATGTTGACTCAAATGGCACACACACAAGCAACATTCTGCATGGCAGATATGGAGCCTAATGTTAGTTACTAAATGCAGTAACAGCAGTTTATGATGGAAGAAAACTATGAGAAAGAGATAGGTAGGGAGTTAGAGAGAGAGAGAGAGATGATAAATATGGATTAGCGTATGAAGATGGTGAAAGGAAGGATAATTTATAAGGGTGGAACAGTACATAATTGGTACTGTATGTACCAATTTTGCAGTACGTACTGCAAAATACTGATTTTGCAGTATTTTGTTCGCTTCTTTTAAAAATGTCTTCAACTGACTATTGCTCATCCGTTTTCTGCACTTTGCACTGCATAATTCAGATGCATCACAATACAATTTTCATCACAGCCAGTCAATGGGGCCCACACATCTAGAGAGTAAGGTAGGTAAAAGGGGATGTTTTGAAACGAGTGGCTGGGGACTTAAAGTCCAGAAGTTTTAAAGTTGCCAAGGCTAGACATCCTTGCTTTAAAACTTGGAGAGGATGCTGGTTTCTACACAATTTAGGCTGAGTTCTGTGAGACCATTTTTTACTATGTACTACCGGCATATACTGCCTTTTACTTCCTGATCAAGCCTGCTGTTTCCACCCCCTATTCCTTATGCACAGGTTCCAGGAATTTCTGCCTACTCCCTGCTCTCCCTATTGCATAGCTGAGAGAAATTAAAAATCCAAGTCCCCTGGCATTAAAGGAGGAGCAGCAAGGGGAAAAAACACCAATGTTTTGCAGGTTATTATTGAGCTATGGATCCACCCTTCTCCTTGGATAATGAGCAATACTTAACACCAACAAAGGCTTAAGAAACTTAAGTCAAAATTTCACCTTGTTGGCCTCTACAGGAAGCATTTTAAAAGAAATGTCTGGCCAACTCCTATGATTGGGATAAGAGAGTTATGAAGATCTTCCCTTTTTCAGGGAAGGTCATGGGTCTGGACTTCGGATCTTCTGTTATGAATTTCTTCCATCTGATCATCCTTTAGGAAACTAGTGAATGAAGGAAAAACATAGTAACCGTCTAGTGATTCTTCATTGACAGCATGAGTTCTTTGGAAGCCCTGACTCAAAAGTCCTTTGCTTGGCTTCACAGCCTTCCTTCCTTCCTTCCTTCCTTCCTTCCTTCCTTCCTTCCCTCCCCTCCCCTTTTTTCTGGCATTGATAAGATAATATCAATAGTGCACACACACTACTTAAACAGACCAACCTTTACCCCACATAGGTCTCCCTATTACTTTTCTGCTGGAAAATAAACCATACTAATAAAGGAGAATATTTGCAGCTCAGGGTTAAAATGAGGGGTGCACTGATGATGTTAACCTAGTTTGGGTAATGAAACCTCTGCAAGAAAATAACCAAGATCCGAGGGCACCAACCATCCCACCGCACCCCACCCCATAATAAAACGTCCCATCTTTTCGATGGGGATCCTTTTCTACCATCTTGACAGTTTGAGCTGCTTGCTTTCTTTCCTTTCCTTGAGCGGCTTTTTAGAATGGACTTGTTCTTTTTGACAATGCGGAGAAGAGCCAGCACCGGTGAAAAGGGTGAAGGTTCTGACTCAGGACGGAGAGATCTGGGTTTTAGTCCTCTCTCGGGCACCCAAATGCCAACTGGGACGACCCTTGGATTATGCGCTTTCTCTCACCCTCCAAATCAGAGTCAAGCCCTCCGAAACTCAAAGCCCTGCCCCAGTGTTTCTCGACATGCGTGGGCTGCAACTTTTCGGGGATAGCTCAGGAGAAGCTAGCAAAGAGGGGTGGGGGGGAGAGAAACAAGCCGCCTTCTGCAGCAGGAGATTGCAAAGCACCCGGTTCGAAGCCGTCCCGGCGTGCCTCATGCAAACGGGTTATCGGCGTGCAAGCCCGGCCACCCACTCGCTTACCTGGCAGGCTTGGGCGATCTCTTTGGAACTGCACCAAAGTTGCGGCGGATAACCGCACGTCGGCCTGTTACTTTCCCCGCAGGAGCTCGCCCAGAGGCTGCCCGCGATGAGGAGAAGAAGCCACCCAGCCATGGCGAAGCGCTCCCAAATCTTGGGCGCCAAGACCAGTTTGTCGGGCCTTTAAACTCTCTCCGCCTCGGCCCGCCCCCTTTCCTGCTCGGGGCAACCTGTTTTTCCTCTTTGGCTGCTCTTCGTGACTCAGCCGGCCTCGGACGGCCCTTGGTCTTGTGCGCCTTTCCTACTGCTTGAAATCTCCCCGTTTTCTGGGAAGGTTGGGAGTTTCGGATGCCGTCACCCAGGCGCATGATTGCATTTCTGCTATTTGAGGGGGAAAATGCAGATACGACCAGCAAAATTGATTACAGAAGACCAAGAGGTTGCTGATTTGCAAAGAGGTTGAAATATAACCCTGTATCTGATTCTATTCATTCTCACAATAGGTTTCTGGGATGACCGTTGCTCCTTTCCCTCAACCCTCCAATGCGCCTTGAAAGCCTTAAATGTGCCTGCCCAAATTCTAGTTCTGGACTACCAAGGGAAGAGAGCTAGTAGTACTTTTGCTTCCCAGCTGGTACTGAAAGCTGAAAGAGGGCTCTAGTTTTCTAACCACGCTGGCACACTTGAATAAATGCATTTTTGGAAGTTCCTTTTGTCTTTTTTTAGTAAATGGAGTTTTCAGATTTTACAAACAAAAAAGCTGCATCTTTATATAAGGAGTAGGAAGCTTAGTTTAATTTGTCTCTGGCCCCATCCCTCTGAAATATTAAAAATTTATGCATTCCAGATAAGGGATATGGAGCTCAGTGGCTAAGACGCTGAGTTTGTCAATCGAAAGGTCGGCAGTTCAGCAGTTCGAATCCCTAGTGCCACATAATGGGGTGAGCTCCCATTACACTGTTCCAGCTTCTGCCAACGTAGCAGTTCGAAAACCCGTAGAAAATGCAAGTAGAAAAATAGGGACCACCTTTGGTGGGAAGATAACAGTGTTCTGTGCGCCTTTGGCGTTTAGTCATGCCGGCCACATGACCACGGAGACGTCTTCAGACAGTGCTGGCTCTTCAGCTTTGAAATGGAGATGAGCACCGCCCCCTAGAGTCAGGAACAACTAGCACATATGTGCGAAGGGAACCTATATGCATTCCAGAGAAGTAGCCTGGAATTGAGGAAAACTTCCTAACAATGAGGACAATTAACCAGTGGAACAGCTTGCCTTCAAAGGTTGGAGGTTTTTAAGAAGAGACAGGAAAACCATTTGTCTGAAATGGGTCTCTCCTGCTTGAGCAGTGGGCTGGACTAGAAGATCTGCAAGGTCCCTTCCAGCTCTATTCAGATTCTCATTTTCTGGACCTTAACAACAGCCATTGGTCACTAGGATGCAGGCTAGGGTTTAGTTCGTTCCTTGCCGTTTCCAAATTCAAGGCAATTGTCTTTGGACTACAAATTGAATGGGGGAGGTGGGGGAGGGTTTGAAAAAGAGCTGAAGTATTGAGGAATCGTGATGGATGCATCTTAGTTGCCTGCAGGCTGAATTCTCTGAGTGGTTTAGTAAACATAATTTTGTTTAATTCATTCAATAATTAATCCTCTAATTGTTATTGGACTCAAAACATCACTGGCAACAGGGAGGCTGATGAGCTGAGTTTTCTTCAGGGGCTAAACTGCATTTCTATGTGTCTGTCTATATGGACCCTGAGGAGAAACGTCTGCAGCACACCTTAGCTTGACTGCAGTATACAGGTATTATGTACCAAATGTCTTATTTTTCTCAAATTTGCAATTCAAAACTTGTTTTCTGCTGCCAGAAGCATGGTGGGGGACGATGTGTAAAGTCCAAAAATGTACTTGAATCACCAGAATGCCAAAGAGAGAGACTAAAGAAGAGGCTTGGAAAAATATCAGCTTTAATTTGTACGAAGAAGAGCTGGGTAGACCATACCACTACATATAGACAAAGAGCATGTAGTGAAAGGCCACACCTTGGGGAAGGTATGGCCTTCTTTTATACCTTCAGAGGCCCCGTGGTCCATGCCTTCCTTTGGTAGTGCAGCAAGGAACAGGGGGGTTGAGTGCTTAGCAACAGAGGGGCTGGGTGCTTAGCAACACGGTTATCAGGCTCGGAGTTTTACAGAAAAAGAAGATAACAGATAACAAAAGTTCCAGAGGCAATTCTAATTCTAAGCAAAGCAATTCTTACAGAAGCAAAACAGCAAGTTATTATTATGTCCCAGTAATTCTACCTATTCTACTATTATTATGTCCCTACAGTTGGAAAATAGAGTGAGGGGAGAAGACAAGGCTTCAGAGAAACAGATCCTAAGTTGTTAATTTGGAAAAGAGAAGGTGTGTTATATCAACTTTCCCCAATCCAGTACAGCCTGGGTGACAACCAAACACCACCATCTCTGACCACTATTACTGGTGGTTTCAGGATATGGAGTTTGAGCAACACAGAAGAGTCAAGAGAACATGAATGGGATAGGATCTCCTGCTTGAGCAGGGTGAAAAGCAATGGTGAAATTTGAACTGGTTTACTATGCATGGTACACCATGCACACCAAAAGGAGGCATGGGGTAAGTAGAGCAGCGCGGGGGGGGGGGGGAATCAGCTGTGGCACACAATTTTTTTTTTTTACTTTTAAAAGCATTTTTTACGACCTATTTGGCCGAAATAAAAAAGAAAAGGCTCTGACTTTGCGCGGCTCAGCTGGGTTCGTCAGAGCTTTTTTTTAACCCTTTAATAGCATTTTTTAAAAGAAGCGGCAAGCAGGCGATTGGGTGTGTGAGGGCAGGGATTTTTGCTACCAGTTCTCCGAACCACCTGCCGCCATCGCTACTGGATCGGCCGATCTGGTCCGAACCGGAACCATTTCACCCCTGCCTCAAAGGTCCCTTCCAGTTCTATTCTGATTCTAATTCATTTTATTTCTGGTGGCCCAATACCAATTGGTGTCCTTGTGCAAGTTTACTAACACAGAGCAGGAAAGTAGGAGAAAGATCATTCAAGGTTGCTTATTTGTCAAATTAAGAAAACACATTTTGAAGAATGTGATTTAACTATGATCGTTGCAAGAATAGATGTTAGTGGATGTGGCAGATATGCAAGCTCAGGTGAGAAACCAAAGGAACACTATTCAGGTTCCTCCACCTTTTCCTCATGTAAATGCAAGAATGTTTGCCATTGGGAGAGTCATCTTCAGAGTAGGCCATTCCTCTAGGTTTAGACAAGTGTTTAAAATGAGTGGACTTAAATTCCCTGAAATCCTCAGTCATCTTGCTGGATTAGACTACAGTATATAGATATCTAAATCATCAAACCCCAGAAAAATTGTGAGTTTGTGAGTGGTGATGATAACATTTATGCTTTCATAATATGTTCTATGCAATATTTAGCCGTGTCAGAAGCCCCAAGTATCATGTGGTGTGATTGCCATGGGATTATATAACTATCATGACTCAACAAACATATGACACTGTGTTTCACAAGTCAGCACAAATATGCTGAATGTGAATAAGGCAAAGATTGTTGTGTTTCAGCTCCTTCCCATGTTGTGTTGTGTTTCCCCTATCGCTGTGTCTCCAGAGCTCCTAGAATGTCCCAATTTCCATTTTCTATAATGATTGATGATCAAATGACATTGCACCCATTCACTGATCTCCCTGCAAAAATTGTATATTTTCATTCATCTGCATGATCTAGTGCATTTTCAGAGAAACTGCAGCTTTATTGGTAGATGGTTTGATGTTTCATGTTTAGACTAATCATAAAGTTTGGGCTGGTGTTCACAGTTCTTCTCTCCATCCCTTTGTCCTATTCTGGAGCAGTGCCATCAACTCTACTTTTTGTGCCCAAGGCCATATGATACTATGTGACCAATACATCTACTATTGTTAGGGTTCCAAGTAATACCCCCAATGAAAGAAGACTCTGAGGCTTGAAGTTCCTCAAAGTTCCATTTTATTAGAGATGTCATATTGGCACATCTGGGAAAACCCGAATCTGAGACTTGCCAGGTTTTCCCCACCCAAAGGAAAGTCCAAATCCCTGCCCAGCACCCACATGGTCCAATCAAAGCACCGTCCCAACTGGAGATGCCTCCCAGTCACACTCCTCCAGGTGCAGGGCAAGATGTCCTTGATTCTCTGAGAAAGGAATGTTATTATGACTATATATATCACCCCTGCTCCACACAATCCCCCCTCCCAGTTTCCCACAGCACTAAATGTGGCAGGCCTGAAAGCTCAATGCAAAATACGGCTTCCAGACCTGACACTGAGATTCAGAGTGCAAATGCAGAGTTCTCTAGGACTATGTATCCTTGTTTTATCCCTGTAGTATTTACTATTTATTGATGATGGTATGTTGATGTTTGATAGTTGATCTTTGTTTATTCATGTCAGAAGCACCTTCAAGTTACAGACATATAACATTCAACACTGAGCAAGTAAAAAGGTATAAAATAGGTCATAAAAATATAGTACATATAAAGCATGTAAAATAAATAGGATTAAAACGAAATGACATTTCCCCAGTATTGGGTCACATCAAAAGCATTTTTTTTCACTATCAGGAGGTCTTCCTCTGTACATGTTGAAGGATATGGTATCCTCCATAACATATGTGAAATGAGTTGTTCTTCTCCAGATTCACACAGTTAACAGTTGATACTACTTGTCTGTGGAAACCAAAGGAGGGATGTTAGATATTGAACTCACAGGATGTAGGGCAACATTTGATTTATTTTTGCTGATTGTCTATGGAGATTCTCAGTCATCCAGTTCATGGTTGTCCCAAAGGTTTAACTTCAGAACTGAAGAAGCTTCTTGGATGAGAAGTGAAACGTCTTCGAGGAAAACAGAGTCCAGCTGCCTTTTGAAAAAGCACCTTCGGGACATTTTTGCTGATTCCAAGACAGTTATGTTTGGACTCCAGAAGAGAATCTAAAACCAAAGTAATAGGACAAGCTACAGTCTCCTGCAGAGCGATTTCATAAACACAGGTTAATTGATTGGCTAACCAAACCTCTGATGTTTGCTGAAGTGAAAATATCACATGACTTTTCACAACTCTAAAATCTGGAACTGAATGTAGATTGTTCTGAATCACTCAACCCACAGTTTTTTTTTTAAAGGCACACTTCTGCCAAAATTCTGTCACCAAGATAGACATTTGAAAATAAGAAAAAATGTGTTGTTCAACGTATAACCAAAGCAACAGCAATACACTTTTTAAAACTAATTCCACAGTAACTTCATCCATAAATTGTTACCTACCCCCCAATTTATGGAAATTAGATTAGCAAATGGGAAAAAAAATCTAGTTGTGTAAGATAAAGTAAGAAAGGGAGGTTTCCCCTATAGATATGTTCATATTGTTTTCATGGAAACATACCACCGAGGTGGTTTGCCACTGATTTGTTCCCAGTGTGGTCTACAGTAACCAGATATAATCCTGTCTGGGTTTCTTGAGATCTTTCTGTGAATGAGAAACAAACTCTTGCAATACTCTTTTCTAGAGTTGTGAAAGGCTGAGACCAGAATTCCTGCTGCTAAGTAAAGCAGTTGTTAAATGAGTCACACCCATGTTTGCTACATTTAAGTGAATTGCGGCAGCTGTTAAATGAATCATATGGTCATTAAGTGAATATGGCTTCCCCTTTTGACTTTGCTTGTCAGAAGCTGGCTGGAAAGGTCACAAATGGCTATCATAGGACACTGGGACACTGCAGCCATTGTAAATACATGCCATGCATGCACCCAAATTTTCACCTAGCCCCTAGGCTGAAGCCTGTTAGGAAACAGGTCACGTAAGCGAGCGAGTGTGCATGAAGCTCCACTTGTTTGAGCGGCAGGTGCTTGCACTCACGCACAAAGCTCCACTCGTGTGAGTGGTGGACACTTGCACTCATGCCCAAAGCTCTGCTCGCACAAATGGAGCTGGGCACGTTCGCGCCTGCCACTCAAACTGAATCATCCCCTCTCCTCCCTCCGGGCCCCCAAGCCAGAAAAGTTGTGGACCGCCAAGTTACAAGTCACTTTTTTTTAGTGCCATTGTAACTTCAAATAATCACTAAATGAATGGTTGTAAGCGGAGAATTAACCCTATGGGAGCACTTGCTGGGGTGTTTATAAAAAGTGAAGATGGTGATGGAAGAATAATAAGAGTACCCAGGGTAGAGTGTTCGATTCTAAAATTAACAGAGATTGCAGAAATGACAACACTGATAAAAGACTTCTATCCATAAAAAGGACTTTTTATGGATAGAAGAAATGACTGAATTCATACTTATAGATTTGGGGATTAAAAAGGTTTAAAGAGGAAGGAGAAAGAATAAGATGGCAGTTACCAGATAAAAAGAAGGGTAAAAATCATAATTCTATTTTTTCTTTCTCTGCTTCTTTTTTCTTATTTTCTATTTCCTTTTCTTCCCTTTAACTGTTTCTAGCTTTATTGAGTTGGAAAGTTCTAACACTTTTTTTAAAAAAGGGAGAAGTTATCTACCCAAAAAGTCAAGATAGAAACTGCAAATTTGAAACTGTTCTTTTTTTATGTATGTTGCATGTGATGTTTGCAGTGGTTCTCTTACTGTGGTTAATATCATCCTTTGCTATTTGTGCGCCTTGTTTATAATTATTTTTTAATTGTGACTATTTTATGTTTTTAAAATTAAGTGTGAATCGGAGTCACTTTTATAAGAGAGGGACAACTATGCAACTATTATAAATGAATATAAATAAAGATGGGGCTTTGTTCACATAGTCACATTCAGCATCTTGGCTTTGGCACACAAGTGCAGGTAGTCCTTGACTTACATCCATTTGTTCAGTTGCCATTTGAAGTTACAACAGCACAAAAAAATGACTTATGACCAGTTTTCACACAATTGTGAAAGCATCCCCATGGTCACGTGATAAAATTCGGGCACTTGGCAACTGGCATGTATTTATGACAGTTGCAGTGTCCCGGGGTCATGTGATTGCCATTTGTAACCTTGCCAGACGGTTTCCAACAAGCAAGTCAATATGGGTAATCCTTGATTTACGACCACAATTGAGCCCAAAATTTATGTTGCTTTGAGACATTTGTTGTGAGTTTTGCTCCATTTTACGACCTTTCTTGCCACAGATGTTAAGTGAATCGCTGAAGTTGTTAAGTTAGTAGTATGGTTGTTAAGTGAATCTGGCTTCCCACACTTACAAGAGACAGGCAATATATTTTGTTTACAGTATAAATTGGGGCAAGTAAGCATTTTTGTGACTAGGAGCAAGTTCATTTTTAAAAATATTCTGGTTTTGTATGCCACAGGAGGTATGTCAATTATTTGTTTTGTGAAGAGGTGGCTTTTTCTTTGCAGCTGGAGAAAAAAAAAAAAGAAGAGGAGTTGGAAGTTTAGAAAAAAGGAAGCAATGAATATTGTGCCACCAAAAATCAGTGTTGTTGCTACCAAGTTGAGGAGCATGGCAACTTTAAGGTGTACTGGCTGGGGAATTCCAGGAGTCGAAGTCCACATGACTTAAAGTTGCCAAGGATGAGAAACACTGACTAGAGAATGTTCTGGAGGCCACAAAAACCTGGTGTTTAGATACTGGCATGATTGTCACCAAATAGCAGAAGGAGGACAAAAGAGAGCCTAGCAAGAACACTGCAAAAATTGCGGCAAGAGCAACCTGGGAAATGGCTGAAAAACACAAAAGCAAAAAGTAAATCAGTAGCTAATCTTATGACAAGGCAGCAGTCGGAAGAATTATTTTGAAAAGAGGCTTCCTGAAGCAAATAATCTGAGGCAAAGACTGCTATGAGACTATTGGCCAAAGGACAGGCTAAGGGCAAATTCCAGAAATGGCTGGATTGAGCGCGAAGCAAAATTGCCACATACATATGGACAGTTTCTCCCCTCCCCTCAGGCCTGTTCAAGGTACCTTGATAGAAGTTAAAGAAGTCAGGAGAATAATCACCTCTGCAGAAAAGTTACCCAACTGACCATTTGCCTCAAGCTCTTAACCCTCAGGATGATTTTTATAGGTAGTGTTCAACTTGCAAGTTCATCTAGTGACTGTTTGAAGTTACAACTGCGGTGAAAAAGTGACTTATGATTGTTTTTCACACTTAACAACCATCCCCAAGGTCACATAATCAAAATTCAGATGCTTGGCACCAGAAGGCAGGAGGAGAAACGATGCGATGGAAACTAATCAAGGAGTGAAGCAACCTGGAATTAATAGTGGGAACAATTAACCAGTGGAACAGCTTGCCTTCAGACGTTGTGGGTGCTTCATCGCTGGAGGTCTTTAAGAAGAGACTAGACAGTCACTTGTCTGAAATGCTATACGGTCACCTGCTTGAGCAGAGGGTTGGACTAGATGACCTCGAAGGTTCCTTCCAGCTCTATTCTGATTGATTGACTCACCTCGAAAGTCCCTTCCAGCTCTATTCTGATTGATTCATTGGCTCACATTTATGATGATTGCTGTGTCCCAGGATCATTTTGTGAACTTCTGACATACAAAGTCAATGGGGCACCCTGCTTCACTTAACAACCGTGTTAGTAACTTAACAACTGCAGTAATTCATTTAACTGTGGCAAGGAATGTTGTAAAATAGGACAAAACTCAACAAAAGTCTCATTTAGCAACATAAATTTTGGGCTCAATTATGGTCGTAAGTGGAGGACTACCTGCATTTATTTATTCCATCTGTAGAACACATTTCTGTGATTGTCCCCTCACACAAAGCAATTCTTAATGGTGTACAACAGTTGAATAAAACAGCAAATACATCAAGAAAAGTCATTTTAAAAGGATAAAAATTAAAATAAGAATATTATAAAAAAAATAAAATATACAGAATCCAGAGAAAGAGCAAGAATATAAATCACTGTGATCTAAGAATGGCCTGATGATAAAACCGGGTCTTGAGGGATTTCCTAAACCAGGGGTGTCAAACTCAATTTCATTGAGGGCAGCATCAAGGTTGTGTATGACCTCCGGGGGCCAGGGTGGGCGTGGCCAGGATGCGTGTGGCCAGCTCAACGTCACTTGTGTCGCGGGTGCCTGTGGCAGCCTGAGTGCTCTGCCAGCGAAAATGGGCTCCTGAGCTCCATTTTCGGCTACAATGGCTCCTGTCACCATCTGCCAGCAAAAACGGAGCTCGGGAGGGCTGCATGCCCTGACGTCATCAGAACGCTTCTGCGCATGCGCAGAAGAGCATGCGTGTGCACGAGCAAAGCAATCACACACGGGCGGCCCCGTTGTGAACTGGTAGTAAAGGTAAGTAGAACCCACCCCTGCTTCCCTGCCATTTCTAATGGGACAGACTCAGTGGTAAAATCCATTTTTTTTTTGCTACCGGTTCTGTGGGCATGGCTTGGTGGGCATGGTGTGGCTTGGTGGGCGTGGCAGGGGAAGGATACTGTAAAATCTCCATTCCCACCCCACTCCATGGGAAGGATACTGCAAAATCTCCATTCCCTCCCCACTCCTGGGGGAAGGATACTGCAAAACCCCCATTCCCTTCCCACTCCAGGGGAAGGATACTGCAAAATCTCCATTCCCTCCCCACTCCAGGGGAAGGATACTGCAAAACCCCCATTCCCTCCCCACTCCAGGGGAAGGATACTGCAAAATCTCCATTCCCACCCTACTCCCGAAAAAGGCCTGAAAAGGGCCCAAAAAACAGCCTGAAAATAGCCTGTTTTGGGGGGTGTTTTTTGGGCTGTTTTCCAGCACTCTGGCACTCGCGAAGACCAGCTGGACAGCGCGCATATGTGCGACGAAAACCAGAGCAGCTGGTGACAACACGCGTGCCCACAGAGGGGGCTCTGCGTGCCACCTCCGGCATGGATGCCATAGGTTCGCCATCATGGGAGTAAGGCATGAATGACTTATTGGAGCGTCCATGTAATTTTCCACAGGTAGCAAGACAGTTGAATAAAACAGCAAATGAATTAAGAAAAGTCTGGCTGAGCCCCACTAAGACACCCAGTTGGAGCCATTGAAGCATCCCAGGGAGAGGAACAAAATTGCGGCCTAGCAGCTTGCTTCAGGCCAACCCAACAGGGCTCTTGGCGATAGCAGAAATCAATTGACTGACTCATGCCACCAACTTCCATGAGGCCTTGTCATTTGAGAATGGGAGGGCACTGTTTGTCAGGCAGCATTGGGATCTTCAGGCAGTGACAATGGGGAGCCGAAGCAAAGGAAGATTTGGCCAGGGAAAGAGAGTCAGTAGCTGGCAATGCCTGAGCAAATGGGGAACAAAATGGCTGAGGAAGGCCGAGTTTGGTTTCTCAGCTGTAAGGGTTGTTCTGCCAGCTCAGGAAGCGGGAGATCTTTCTGTTAGGAGAAAGGACATGGGGGAAAAAAGAAAAGCATAATTGGAGTTGGTTTTGGGAGTAGGCTTCCTAAATTATCCTATAAATCAAAGGTGGGCAACTTTGAGAACTTTTATGACCTGTGGACTTCAACTCCCAGAATTCATAGTTGTCCACTTCATAAATTGTCATGACAGAATAATACAATATGTACCAACCCAGAAAGAAAACTAAATATTGGTATACTGGCTATTGAAAAAGTTGCCAGCCAAGAGGCCACAATGAAACATTTTAAGTTCAAGGAATAAAATTGTGCATTTAATGCTGTAGTTCGATAACTTTGTTTTTAACTTTTGTTATCAAGTTATGAAAAGACACCAGTGTTGCAGTATGGTTTGAGAACCCTGATTTATGTGCAGAGACATCATTTCTCACTTCTTCTTTCTACAAAAAGCATCAGGCTACCCACTTCCTTCACAGGAAAAAAAAAGTTCTTTAAAGGTTATCATTGCTCTGTCTTGGTCTTGCTTGACAGGCCTTCAACCCTCCAACAGTCTGCAAATTTTTTAAAAAAACTTGAATTATTTTTTTTCCATTTTAAGAATCAAACATGTGAGGAGTAAAGAGAGAAACGTAAGTATGTGCGCTTTTGCATTAACACATTTCATTTTATTATTTTTTTATGTTGAAGTACCGTACAAAACTTTTCATTTTCTTTTTATCTTACAGTAACAAATTCTGACGCAAATACTGGAGCTTACAATGATGTAATAAACATTTCTTTCCTTTTTTTTTTAAAGTGAAGAAGCCTGGAAAGTATGGCTGGAATGATGTGAGGAAGGGAAATAAGAGAGGTGTTTGGTATTATTGCATATATCTAGGATGAGAACACGCGCACAAAAAGAAAACTTTTGCTGCTGGAATCCATTCATTCAAGCTTGCTCTGTTCTGCATGGGAGGAACACGCAGATCCAGAGGGGCATATGGCCATGAACCAAGAAAGAGCCCTCCTCCTTGCTAACTGGAAAAGAATGGTGAAAATTAAAAAATAATAATTCCATCCTTTAATGGAGGTCAGCAATGGCATCAAACAGGTGCTTTGATAGGAAGACAAAAGAAAAAAAAATGCAGGCTCAGACCAGAGACAGTTTGTGGCATGTGCCCGCAAGACACAAAAATCACAAGGGTTTGTGTATAATATGGGTTGTACGCAGGGGTGGGTTCCTGGGGATTCGGCAGGGTTTGGGCAATCCTCTAGCCAAGGATCGCTGGGGTTCAGCGAACCCCCAAATACCACCCCTGGCTGGCCCCGCCCACCCCTCCCAGGACTCTCCACGCAGCCCGTTCATCATTCCAGGTAAGTGAAGGGGCCACGCAGAGGGTCTGGGAGAGCAAAAAATGGGCCTACTGGAGGTTCTGGAAGTCCAGAAATGGACCTGTTTCCAGCCTCTGGACCCCGGGGGAAGCAATTTTTGCCCTCCTGGAGGCTTGGGGAAAGCCTCCGAAGCCTGGGTAGGGCAAACCACCCCACCCCCCGCCGTGGTACAGGCGGCTAACTAGGCCATGCCCACCCAGCAACAGGGCAGCAAACCTGTTGCTAAAGGATCTGAAGCCCACCCCTGGTTGTATGGATCAAATGATTTTAGACCAGCTTTTGGAAATGGAAGCCAGCCCTACATAAAGCAGACCAGGTAATACAGGTGGACGAAAGCCTATGAGTGAGAATTACTGAGAACTTCCTCCCTCCCTTTCCTTTCAGGCAAAAGTTTGGAAATGAGTTTATGGCTTTATGCCAAAGAGCATGCAGTCAAGCCGCCAATTTCCAGGTTCATCCAGAAATATGGACAAGCACAGCCCTGAGAGGCAGGACTAGCTGGGATGCTGAAGCGGAGCCCTATCAGAAGGGATGTCATACCTGGTCTTGCAGGAAGGCTGAGGATCTCCAGCAAGGCTTGCTAGCCTCAGCATCAGGGTTCAAAGAAGAGGCAGGCTCTGCATCCTGATTAAATGGAGCCATGGGGGAAGGCTGAAATGTGAGGCCATTTGAATCGGCATCATTCCCTCCCTCCCCAACTGCCCATTCAGCAGCAGGTAAAGTGCTTGGAAAGCAAGGCAGATTGAAAGAGTGGGGAGAAGCTTCCAAAGACCACGTTAATGTAGTTTTCCTTTCCGCTCTCCATTTTTGCATATTTAAGAACAGAAGCAGCTGCATAGGAAGCTAAAACCGGATTACTGTCATATCACTCTACACCGGGGAACGAAAAGAAAGCCGGCACAGGGGGAGAGAGTCACTGCAAAGCAGGTTGAGTTTTGCCAGGTGAATGCCAACACAGAGGGATGCAAGGCCTGAGGAGTTCTTAACCATCTCATCCGGCCCTTCCCAGGTAAATCCGAGAGGGAGAAAACGAGGAAAGGAAATAATGGTCTCTCCCCAAATTCTTAGGTATTGCCAGCTTGCAGAAGCACCAGCACCATTCCCGCCCCCCGCCCCCCCAAGAATAGCTTCTCTGCTGAGATTGTGCCCAGCGGTATAAGGTAGTTTCCCTAGCACCAAAAAAAGCCACTAGGAGAAAATGAAGGAATTCAAAATGCACCAGCGAATGTAAAAAAAAAGTTAGCCTAGAACAGTGATTTTCAACCTTGACCACTTTAAGATGCATGGACTTCAATTCCCAGAATTCTCCAGCCAGCATGCTGACCCAAAGTCCAAGTATCTTAACATTGTCAAGGTTGAAAAAATTCCCAGTTTAGAGAAAGGAGTGTAGGCAGGAAAAGGAAGTAGAAGAGGAGAGCCACTGATGGAAAGCAAGAACAATAGGCAGAGTTAACGGTGAACACAAGAAGGAAATCTGAGGGGCTTTTGATCCCAACGGGCAGTCAAGGAAGGGCAGGCCATTCATCGGAGATTCTGGAAGGGTAGGAAGTGGGAAGTGGTAGGGAAGGGAAGTGCTCATCTTGGAGGAAGCTGGGAGATAATCGGGTGTGCCAGCGTGACATTGAGTGAGTCATTGTGCTGCACGAGGGAAGTGTGCTTGTAGTGCAAAACCAACTCCTTAAGCGAGGCATAGAGGTTGTAAGGTTCTGCAAAGCCGTAGCCTGTTGCTGTCTTGTAAATCACACAGTGTTTCGTGTCTCCATCCACCCTGCAAGAACAAGAAATTAAGAACTTACAATTAACAATTAACACTTCGTGTCATTAAATATTGTTCAAGAAAGACAAAGAGCTGCATAAAGGCAACAAGGGACAACCGGGAATGGGATGGGGGTCAAAGGAAGAAAGAGAAAATGGATGGTATCCAAGATGCAGTATTTCGAATAATATTGAAATTTTCTTGGAAGAACAGGTAGCCCTCGGTTAACAATCATAATCAGGTCTGGGAATTCTTGTCACTAAGCAATGCGGGCATAAAGTCAAAAGCAATGTAACTGCAATGGATTTATGATGGCAATTCTGGTCATTAAGGAATCACAGTTGTCAAGTCATGTGACTGCCACTTCTGGCCAGCGTCCGTAGTGGCTCTGCTCTTTGAAAGTCAGCAGTGAAAGTCGCAAATGGCAACCACATAACTATGGGGTGCTATGTGGAATTTGCATGCTGGCAGCCAAGTGTTTGAAATTCAGTCATGTGACCGCTGGGACGCTGTGATGGCTGGTACCTCGAGGATCGGCCCTAAGCCTCCTCATTCAGCACCATCATAACTTCAAATGGTCACTGAAGAAGCGGCTGCTAAGTGAGGACCACCTGCATTTATTAAAGTAAACAAAAAACAAAAAAGGCAAGTATTGCATCTAAAGAAAATGCAGGTCATAATTGGAGAAGCATTTTGTACCAGGTCCCCCATCTTTCTGGTGGGGGAGGGGGGGAGAAAGGGGATGATTGTGCACACACCCGCTGCTTGCACAAATGTAGCTTTACACACACAGCTCGTGCAAGTAGAGCTGCATGTGCAAACATATGCACCCACCATGTGCAGCCCGGCTCCAAACAGGCAGCAGCCCAATACCGGGCTGTGGGTTGGGGATCCCTGTACTAGGTGATCGAGAACCAGGTACAATGTCTTTTCTAAGGCACATTCTAACGGGTGCAGGGTTTTTTTTTAAAAAAAAAATTATAGGCATGTTTTGTTTTTATCCTTGTTAAGCATTGGAATTATTTGATTAAGATAGGCGGCCGTGTAGTTTTGCAAAAGAAATACGTAAATAAATCCATCATGGACGGTGCATGCTCCTAGCAATTTCTGAAAGCGTTTACCGTGGAAAATAATGAATATTTCTAGACGTTACAAAGAAGAGCATCTTGGAAGAGGCATCCTTTGCCGTGTGAGATAAAACAACTTTTAGAGAACATTGGCTACATATATCAAAAACATGAACGAAGGCTGCATTTGAGTTTCACCACAACACAGGCAGCAACTGATTCAAGTCAGTCGATCAAGCGAGTCAAGTAAAATGAATGAAGCTTGGTTTTTTAAATGAATGGGGGGAAAAAAATACTTCAGACAACTCACACCACAGAGCAGGCGTAGCACCCTCGCTGGCTGCTCTCCCGAATCAGAAAGGTCCCATCACGCTTGCCCACCAGCATTTCCTCTGCCTGGGTACGGTTGATCTTGCCTACATACCATGTCCGCTCATCGTGATGGGGCAGCTCTTCTTCATCCTCCATCATGGAGTATTGGCTGCAAGGCAGAACTAATGGTGAGAACACAAAGGGGAAGCCTGGCCAGTTCCCCTCTATTCTCCACTTTCGAGATTATGAGATATTACTAAAGAACATCCTGCCCTTTTACCAAGTAGCAATTTCCTTCCTTAAGAGGACAATAGATGTGATGGACTTCCAGGACTATGTAAAACAAAAAGATCTAGAACTCAGAAGTCAATCCAAGATCATATGTTGACCCCTTTGCATTTTATGGTAAGCTTATTTGAAAACTTGGAAAGCTGATATTTGTTCTGGTGGACCAATGCACTGACTTGATGTAGGACAGATACAAAAGGCCATGACTGATTGTAGAGCCTTTGCCCAATTTGTGTTACTCTGATCCTTTCACTATTAATTCATGACAATGAATTTTATAGTCCCATGTTCCAAAATAACTCCAAATGATGCCCAGCAATAACCAAACTGAAAGGAAAAAGCAATACCCAAATAATACATTCATTAAAACCAACACCTCATTTAACTATTCATTTTTGCATTAAGGTGTTAGATCAGGGGTCGGCAACCTTAAACACTCGAAGAGCCACAAAGGTCCTAACCGGAAGCCCTCCATTCAATTCTGGAGCTGACCGGAAGTCCAGTTCCCCCACCATAGACTCCTCCTAGTACGGCATCCTTTTTCCTCTGCTGACCGGAAGTCCAGTTTCCCCATCATAGAATCTCCTCCTAGCGTGGCGTCCTTTTTCCTCTACCTGCCCTAACCAAAAGCCCTATCAATTGTGGAACCAACCAACGACAGGGAGCTGCAGCAGAGGGATAAAAGAGCCACATGCGGCTCCAGAGCCGCAGGTTGCTGACCCGTGTTAGATGGTCTGACAGCTAGATCATAAGTAAAGGCTCTCTTGAACAGTTTTGTTTTAATGGCTTTTCCGAACATCAGGGGTAATAGGGCCATTCAGATTTCTGGTGAAAGATACTTCTAAATCCAGCACAGCAAAACAGAAATGTTTTGTTCCACCCCACCAATCTCTCACAGGAGAGGAAGCAGCAATTCCTTTCCAATTCAAAAGAGTAGGATCCAGCTTTCCAATTCAAAGGAATGGGATCCAGTTGAAGGAGGCAGTCTTGCAGATATCCAGGTCTCAAGCCAGATTGTTGGGAAACTCGTCTAGCATCTGTTTGCATTCAAGGTACTTGAGAAAGACCAATCTAGAGGCTTTCCCTGCCCTACAGGTTGCTTGAAGCAGAAACAAAATCAGAGGAAGCACGCCTAAAGGTTAATAGCCACTTCTTCTGCCAGATCATCAATCAACTCCAAGTCCCAACCTAAGGCATGGAGTTCCCCCCCAAGGACAATCTAGGAGAGGACAGGTTGCCTGAGAGTAGCTAGCTTTTGGGATGATGGTGCCCTGTTCCTTTAAGACCTCTCCCCAGCCAGCCCAGTAGCTTAGCAAAGAGCAACTCAACAGCCCTGCAGCATAGCAGCTGGGTGTGGTACAATGGTGTTTGTGATCATTCTAGTGGAACAATTGGTGGTGAAGGGTTTTTTTTTTTTTTGATTTAAATGCCGCCCTTCTCCAGAGACAGGGCGGCTTACAATGCGTTAAGCAATAGCCTTCATACTTTTGTATATTTTATACAAAGTCAGCTTATTGCCCCCACAAACCGGGTCCTCATTTTACCTACCTTAGAAAGGATGGAAGGCTGAGTCAACCTTGAGCTTGGTGAGAATTGAACTTGCAGTAATTGCAGGCAGCTGGAAGCTAAATACTACCTTTAACAGTAGCAATAGTCTGCTGTGCCACTTGTGGGTTTTGCTGTTCTGCCTAGGAAACTGAGAGCAACCTTAAGTTAAGGAAAACTCTCATTTACCTCTACTAGTAATGAACAGCAGTAGATGTGGGGAGGACATGATAACAAACTGAGATTACTATCCAAGGATCTGCTGGTGTGTGTGGGTTGCCTAAAGTCTAGAAAGGGTGGAGTGGACCCCCTGGGGTATGGGAGCCCACTGAACTGGGTATAGGCAAAAGGACCCTGCGGCAGTCTCCAGCTCAAACAATGAGGTCTTATGGAAGGGTTTCTGTCATGCCCATGGGAAACAATACTCAAGCAATAATGCAAGTTTGTCCCTGCAGTACAATGCAAATAGGTGCTCACAGCCCAACTCTTTGGGCACCATTAGATTTCCCCTTAGGACCGTCACACCTCACCCCATTCCTTGATGTTGTGGTTGATACTGGACCCAGATGATGGGATAGTAGAACTCCAAGAGGGGGTCCCTACTAACCCACCCAGCTAGGTCTTGGTAAACATTTCTTTTAACTGGGGATATCAGGATTTGAACTGCTGCAAACAAAACAGCGATAGCATTTAGACTTACATACACTTCATGGTGCTTTACAGCCCTCTCTAAGCAGTTTACGGAGTCAGCACATTGCTCACAACAATCTGGGTCCTCATTTTACCGACCTCGGAAGGATGAAAGGCTGAGTCAACCTTCAACCGGTGAGGAACGAACTGCTGGTAGTGGGCAGAGTTAGCTTGCCATACTGCATTCTAACCACTGGGCCACCACAGTCCTTATAAATCATAAGCACTTATCCAGCTGGGTTGGCTTCATGATATAGGAATTAAAGCTAGACTTCCTACAGGACAGATGAGGTTGCAGAAGATTATAAGAAGCTCACTGAAGTCTCTGCCACAAAGATGCCTTTCCAATTTCCTACTAGCTGTCCATTTGTAACGACATACCAGAGTTTCAATCTGGAACCTTCTGAATGCTAAACTGTTTCCTGTAGACTACTTTTGAGATGATGAGAATAAGAATGGAGCCACTTACTCTTCAGTTTCACTCTTGATTCCAAGCCATTCATTGATCTTCTTCTGACGAGTCCCCTTCTGGGTCAACCATCTGGAGACATTAAAAAAAGAAACAAAAACTGCTCATTTTTAAACAGCATTTAAGGGACATGCACAAAGCTGTTTTTCCAGGTTGCAGCCAAGCCTAGTAAATTAAAATGACAATTGCGACCACATCAAGAAGGCATTGGTGCATAATTATAAAATGGTAATTATTTACATTGCCCCAATGGGTTGGAAAAATTCCAATGTTAAAAGAACAGTTTTTTAAAAGAAATTATCATTAAATAGCTATTTTAAACTTAGCTGTCCCAAGATCATGTTAATATAACGTTTTGTTAGCAAACCAGAAAAATAACATTTTAGAAGCAGGTCATGCCCCCTTCAGATAAGCAAAGCCACTCACTAGATAGCTTTTGTCAGCACTTTTCTTAAGCTTTTAACTATTTTACACACAGTAGCTATCAGGATGAAAGCCTTACAAGTCTGTACTTGTTTAGCACTGAATTATGAGAGCACTTGCATTTTGTGGACAGGCCACTGGGGGGCAGGATTACGCTATCAGAAAGGAAGCTGGAAATCAAGGTAGCTCTTGATTTTAACCCTAACGGAACCCAGAATTTTCCATCATAGATCAGGATGATCATACCTCAAGGCACCCACATGACTGACCTAATTTTATGACATTTTCTGCAGAAGTCGTTAAGCAAATGCAACCATTGTTAAGCAAACCCACTGCCTGCAATAAACATTTTTTCTCCTAGAAACTGGAAAAAAATGCTGGTTTCTGGCAAAAAAAAAGTTGTAAATTGCAATCATGTGATCTCAATATGCTTCAAATGGCTGCAAATGAGGGCCAAAAGTGCCCATGACTCTCTCTCTCTCTCTCTCTCTCTGTGTGTGTGTGTGTGTGTGTGTGTGTGTGTGCGCATGCGTGGCCATTATAACTTTGAATCTGGGTCAACAAAGATGATTAAGGGACTGGAGGCTAAAACATATAAAGAACGGTTGCAGGGATTGGGTATGTCTAGTTTAATGAAAAAAAGGACTAGTGGTGATATGGTAGCAGTGTTCCGATATCTCAGGGGTTGCCACAAAGAAGAGGGAGTCAGGATATTCTCCAAAGCACCTGAAGCCAGGATAAGAAGCAATGGGTGGAAACTAATCAAGGAGAGAAGCAACCTAGAACTAAGAAGAAATTTCCTGACAGAACAATTGATCAGAGGAACAACTTGCCTTGAGAAGTTGTGAATGCTCCAACACTGGAAGTTTTTAAGAAGAGATTGGATAACCATTTGTCTGAAATGGTATATGGTTTCTTGCCTGAACAGGGGGTTGGACTAGAAGACCTCCAAGGTCCCTTCCAACTATTCTATTCTATTCTATTCTTATTCTATTCAGCCAGCTTTGTATAGAATAACACCGCTTAGGGGCCCCCGAAAGCCCTAATAAGCAAGTATATACATAAAAGTATGCAGGCTTTTGCTATAATGCATTGTAAGCCGCCCTGAGTCTACGGAGAAGGGCGGCATATTAATTGGACTAATAAATAAATAAATAAATAAATAAATAAATAAATAAATAAATAAATAAATAAATAAATAAATAAATAAATAAATTCTATTCTATTCTATTCTATTCTATTCTATTCTATTCTATTCTACTCTACTCTACTCTACTCTACTCTACTCTACTCTACTCTACGTTCTATTGCAACTTCAACTGGTCACTAAGAGACCAGTTGTAAGATGAGGACTACCTGTACAGACATCCAATCCATTTGGTTAGTGAAGGCAGATTTTAAACCGCATTTATGCCTGTATTTCTCAGGATGGTTATAAAGAGCACGTACACTAGGTACTGGTCACGGAGTTTGCGCAGCTGCAACAAGTCAGGTTTAAGACTGTTCATACGCTTGTCGATCTCCCGGTTTTCAGAGGCCTGCTGCTTGAGGTCCTGCTCCAGCTTCATCTTGCTATCATGAATTTCAGTAATGCGAGACTTCAGCTTTTCTGAATTCATCATGATCCTAGGGAGAAAAAGATAGGGACAGGCTGTTAGAGAAGCAAGAAAGGCTCAGAAGTTGCCTCAGCAGAGCCAGTTTGGTGAAGTGATGGCTTAGAAACTAGGAGAGTGTGAGTTCTAGTCCTGCCTTAGGCATGAAAGTTGTCTGGGTGACTGTGGGCCAATCACCAGGAGACCGAATTCTAGTTCCATCTTAGGGACTAGAAAACTGACTGGATGACTTGAGCCAATCACCTGGAGACAGTGAGTGCTAGTCTTGCTTTAGGAATGAAAGCCAGCTGAGTGACTTTGGGCTAATCGCCAGGAGACTGTGAATTCTAGTTCTACCTTAGGCACGAAAGCTGGCTGAGCGACTATCAGCTAGTCACTCTTTCAGCCTAAACACACGTCATAGAGTTGTTGTGGGGAACATAGGAGGAGGGTGGAGTATTTAGATATGTTTTCCACCTTGGGTTACTTATAAAGTAATGAAGGTGGGGACAAAAATCTAATAAATAACAGCTCTGTTAGGATGTATGAGGGAATGTAATGAGGAGGTGGATCCCCAGGAGGGAGGAGTAGCAGGAGATCCCCAGCAGCTGCATTCCAGAGCAGGGGTTTCCAACCTTGGCAACTTTAAGACTTGTGGACTTCAACTCCCAGAGTTCTTCAGCCAGCTTGAATTCTGGCAGTTGAAGTCCACAAGTCTTAAGGTTGCCAAGGTTGGAGACCCCTGTTCCAGAGGAGTAAGAGACAATTTAGCCCAGATATTGTTATGTGTGAGAGGAAGAGGGTGAAAATGGCCCCTGCTTAATGGTTCACAGAATATACAGTATTGTAGAAACAGATAGTAGAGTCTTCAGTCTGGCAAGATTTTGCCTATAGGTGTGAAACAATAAAGAGCACATCTTGGAAGAATTACGTGTCTTTTTTGGTTTGAGGCTTGACAAGATGAGAACACAGTAAAAACGAGAAATTCTCCCCCCACTCCCAACTTTAGACACAACCACATTGCCCTCGTGACAACACTACAGAAGTGGTTCTGTCTCAGCATTTTTCAGCATTAAAAAAAAAAAATTCCAGTCTAATTGACAATTCTGAGTTTCCTGGTGCTTTCCCATCCAAATGCCAGGTCTAATCCTGCTGAGGTTTTTCAAATCAATAATGGTGGCCCACAATAAAAGCATTTGGAAAGGCCGCAGAGCAGCCCCAAGAATTGCCTGCAAATTCTAGCTTTTAACTTGACAGCTGGGGAAAATTAAACACACAGGGATTAACCCTATTAACTGTACTTCAGTCATGTCAATTAACTGGAAATTGGTGTTTTTCTGGGCCCCACCCTCTTCTCTGTTCTGTTCTCTTTGTGACATTTCCAGTGGGGGAGGGGAAAAAGATGTAGCTTTATTCTGAAAGGGTCTCACCGCTGCACCTCCTTCTCATTCCCTTCCCTCCGGAAACGCTCCACGTAATCCCGGCTGCATTTCTCCTGCGTCTGGCACTGTTCTTCAAAGATCTTGATGGTTTCATTGAAGGCCTCAATGGCCGTCCGTTTCATTTGCAATTCCTGAGCAGGAGGGAGAAAGAGGACGATGAAGTCAAGAGGAAATACTGTGGAAACCACCATGAATATGTACCAGGTACAGTTAGTCCTGAACAACTGTAACGGAGCCCACCCAACTCAGTTGTAAATCATGATGGCTAAATTGACTGCTTTGATAAAAGAAAAAAAAAAACAAGTACTTTTTTTTCTACTTGGAAACCGCTTCTGGACTTTGTGCTTGAGGTGGGGGAAAAAAATGAAATTTTGATTTTGGGTTTTACTGATTAGATAGAATAGAATAGAATAGAATTCTTTATTGGCTATGTGTGATTGGACACACAAGGAATTTGTCTTGGTGCATACGCTCTCATTGTACATAAAAGAAAAGATAGGCCTGTTCTTACAGAAATGGCTAGTTGATACTACTATGTGAAAGTAACAAGCTGAGGTTGGATGTTGCTTCTTATTCTACTGCACTAAAGCGAGTCGGACGTCAATGCCTTTTCTTTCTTTTTCCCTTCCCTTTTTTTTCTCTTCCCCTTTTTTCCCTATTATTTGCTTTCGTATTTTAGATTATAAACTAATAAAAAGGATTGACATAGCAAAATAAATAAATAAATAAAAAATAAAATAAACCGTGACGTTGGTAAGATTGTTTTTTCAGGAGCTGTTAAGCAAACACTACAATTGTTAAGCCAACCCATGGCTTGCTATGGGTGCAATTTTGCCCAAAACCAGAAGTAAGTACACATTTTCAGCAAAACTGTTGTAAAAAGTGTTCATGTGACCGTGGGATGTCGCAAATGATCATAAATACTGCCCGGTTGCTGAGCGCCTGAAGTTCGGTCACGTGACTGCAAGTGGCGGTGGGGCACTGTGTCAGCATTCCAAGGAACACCCCCAAGGAAAGAAGACTCCAAGGCTGGAAGTTCCTCAGAGTTCCATTTCCTTAGAGATGTCATATTGGCACATCTGGAAAAACCCGAATCTGAAAGCTTCCACGTTTCCCCCACCCAAAATAAAGTCCAAGTCCCTTCCCCTGCACCCACATGTCCATCATAATGCACTATCCTAACTGGAGATGCCTCCCAATCACCCCACTCCAGGTGCAGGGCAGAAAGTCCTTGACTCTCAGAGAAAAGAATGTTGTTATGGCTAAATAACTCTAACAACTCCGTGCAATCCCCCACCCCCCACCCCCGTTTCCCACAGCACTAAGTGTGGCAGCCCTGAAGATCCAAAGAAAAAGATGGCCTCCAGGGCTGACACACTGTTGTAAGTGTGAATCTGGGTTGTAAGAACTCCCTAGTAGGTCTGTCATAAGCTTTCCAAGTTTTAGACCACGGGGCCCCCAACCCCTGGGCTGTGGGGCCTGCGAAAGTGGTGGGGCGAGCGTGTAGTTCCACTTGCGCATGCAACAGGTGGGCGAGCATATGCAGCTCCATTTCTGTGAGTGGCAGGTGCATGTGCTCGCCACTTGCACAAGTTGAGCTGCACACGTCCATGCACTCACCCGCCGCTCGTGGGAAACCATCCCCTCTCTCTCCCCCACCGGTCTGCAATGCCGGAAAGATTGGAGACCCTGACCGCTGTTCTAGATTCTTGACTAGGTAGTAAGTCAAGGACTACCTGCAGTCTTTAAAGAAGATTTTTAAAGCCGGCAGGCTTTAAGTACCTGCGAGGTGCGTGTGTATTCCTCATATAGAAGGTCGTACTCGCGGCTCTTGTCCTGGTACTGCTGGTGATAGACTTTCAGCTGCTCCCCAACCGCCTCCACGCTGTCCTCCTTCACCACCTGGTCCTGCCAAAGCAGAGCAAAGGATTAAAGAGAACGACTGTTACCATCCCTGGAAATGATATGAGAGACGTTCAAAGGGAGCATTCTCCCCCAAAACAAGACACTCCAAAATTCTTTGCCAAGTTTCTCTTTATAGAGAAAGAAAGCCTCCTTAAGACAGTTAGCTTAACTGCTCTGGGAAAAGCAGAGTTGGCAACTTTCTGTAATTTAACCTTCCTGGGTTTTAAGATTCTTGGCTCCTCTTCAGTTCGGAAAAGCCACTTTTCCCTTCTTTGTTCCAACAGTGAATTGCTTGCATATTCCTCCCTTCTCCCATGTTCTTTTCGGTAAATTAGTGAGGCCAGTAGACCAATTCTTCCATTGATTAATTGAAGATTAATGTCTGGTCACCCAAGACAGCCTTTTCAAGTCTGCTGCTTTCCAAATGTAGGAATAATGGAAATAGTTGCACATTATATCTCCAGGTTGCCGGGACATCGAGCGTCTAAGAATGCTGTGCTTAATTGCTGCCGAATGTCACTTTCTGATATATTAATCGAAATCCATTTTTTAAATTTAGCAGCTCTAGCAGCTGAGGTAACTAGCTCAGCATTCTCTTTCCAAAGAGAAGGCAGTAAAGAAATAGCTTAGGGCAGCACATAAATCTAGGAAACTATTCTTTTCCCTTCATGTTGCTTCTTCTGCACAATTAGCTTACAAGACAGACTGCTGCTAGATAAGGAGGCTTTGCTCAGCTACCTCAACTTGTTGATACTGGTAGGAGTGTCTATGGAGATTCTCAGTCATCCAGGTCATGGTTGTCCCAAAGGTGCTTTTTTTCAAGAGGCAACTGGACTTTCTGGTTTTTCTTTGAAGATGTTTCGCTTCTCGTCCAAGAAGCTTCTTCAGCTTTGACTGGATGGTGGGGAATGGAAGGATCTATACTCCTTGCAGACAGCTGGTCATTTGCATTCTTTTAGAGAGCTGTTAAAACCACCTGGAGGTTTATCTGTATTGTCAAGGTCACCTGAGTGGTGCAAATGGGTGTGGAGCCTTCTTGGAACTGTTGAAAGGACTGTGTTGTAGACTGGAGACAGATGATGTCCTATCCCTCCCCCTCTGTTGAGAGAGGGCTGTTCAATTTTGACACAGATGGCCTCTTTGACTGCTCTTTCAAATCAGTGGTCCTCTCTGTTGAAAATGTGGACTTTGCTGTCTTCAAAAGAATAGCCTTTGTCTTTTAAATGCAGATAGACTGCTGAATCTAGTCCTGATGGCTTTGTTCTCCTATGTTGTGCCATACGTTTATGAAAGAAGCTTCTTGGATGAGAAACGAAATATCTTCAAAGAAAAACCAGAAAGTCCTGTTGCCTCTTGAAAAAGCACCTTTGGGGCATTGTTGATAGGAGCTAAATTCTCCTATGAACTTGGCCTAATCTTTAGATCGTAAATCCAGCCCAGAGTCCCATTTGGACCGTAGGTCAGCTGTGTGCTCCAATGGGCCGCACACCAAACCGAAGATGGAGATAGTTATCTTCCGCTTCAGTTCTTAAAATCCAGCATCAGGCTGCTTCTCTTGAGAAGGATGTTTCACTTAGCAACCATAACCAACATCTCTACCCACTTCAGATCAGACGACTTCCTTCCACTCAGGAAGTGCTCAGGTTATTTGGCATCCTGTTTCTGACGGAGGCCCGTTCCGTTGGTGCACAGTGAGTTAACAACCATCTCTCACCTGCTGGTACTTGGAGATCGGGTACAGTAACCGAGTGTCCAGCTTGGCGTTGTACTGGGCCAGGGACTCGTGCCGGTAGTGGTTGATAAGTTCCACCACAGAGCCAAAGGTCAGTGGCTCTGAGAAGCCATATTTGCCTTCCCGGTGGAAAATCTTGATCAGTTTGTTGTTTCCCCCTTTCCTGTCAAAAGACAGAGGACCCGACATTCAGCCCATCACAACACACCGCTCCTCCATCTTGTTTCCTTCCCCACTGCATGCCTGGGCCCTCATCCTCTCTAAAGCCCAAACCCAGAGAAGAGAGAGTGAGATGCAATCAAATCCAATCCTCTATTGCTTACACCTAGTGGACAGAATTTTGCCAAACTAAAGCTATAGTTTTCTAACCTACTAGATACATCCTGAGAGATTCTAGGGTCTGGTTACCCTAAGCCTCTTCCCCTGTTCCCCTTTCTAGTTTGGAACTATGCAATCTATTAATCCAGGCCTTTCTCTGGGAAAGCTCTGTGGGTGTGTGTCCCCTCCTGCTCTTCCAAGTCCATCATATCAGCCCTCCAACAAAGTTAAATTGGGACTCACCGGAGGGTCAATGTATATTCACCCTGGATCTTGCTGGACGCATCTCTCACCAGGAAGGTTCCATCAGGAGTGTCTCGGAGTTTTTCATTCACTTCCTCTCTGAAAAAGCAGCAGGAAGATTTGGATCGTTTCAATACTTACGATCTTCATACACACAAACTTATATGAACATGTTGGCAATGCTGTTTGGCATTTTAAAATGCTTTTAAAAGCATTTTTTTCATGGAAGATGTTGTAGAAAAAATGCTTTTAAAAGTAAAAAAAAAAGCCTCTGATGATCGCGCGGCTCAGCTGGGCATGAGGGGGGGAGGCAGGGATTTTTGCTACTGGTTCTCTGAACCACCCGCCGCCATCGCTACTGGATTGGGCGATCCGGTTTGAACTGGGAGCATTTAACCCTGATTAGATGGCCTCCAAAGCCCCTTCCAACTCTATTGTTCCATGTTCCATGTTCTAAATCTCTTCTTTTAAACAGTTTCCTAAAAATAACCTGGAGGTGCCATTTCTGACAGAAGAAAGACTGGCAAACTCATTTACAATTGAATTAACTATTGAAAAGATTATGAACAGAGCAAGGAAAGCCTCAACAAACTCTTCCAATCCCACTTCCAAAAAGTCCCATTCTGACCCAATTGTTCCTTCCACATACCCCCACCTCCCCATGACTATCTAGCTCAGGGGTCTCCAACCTTGACAACTTTAAGACTTCTGGACTTCAACACCCAGAGTTCCTCAGCCAGCAAAGGGTGTTGAAGTCCCCAAGTCTTAAAGTTGTCAAAGTTGGAGATCCCTGGTCTACCTCATTTGGGTCCCCCTTTACCTGGAGATGTCTCCCCAGTACCACTCTGCATCCTGCAGGGTTGTGCCATTCCCGTTGGTCAGAGAGACTGCTGCAGGTTTTGCTTTGGGTGGCTTTGGAGGCAGAGCTGGAAAAGAGATGACCAGGTTGGCTGAAAGGAACACTATCAAGTCTATCTTGGAAGACCACCATGCTATTTGAAAAGGAGCATGGAGACCCAATGGTATCTCATCAAGGAAGTCCTTCCATTCCTCTCAATTATATGCAGGAGGGTCAACTCACCCTGGACAAGTTTAACGAATTAGAGACCTTGGCATTCAGCTTTTGCATACACATACACCCTTTCTAGCTTTCCTCAACCTATTGCTCTCCAAACGTGTTGATCTTCAACTTCCTAGCCAATGAGGTTCTTCAGTACATCTGGAGGAATCGCTGGGGAAGCCTGCTGCCATGATCCAACTACATCCACTTGTCTCTTTTGGCCACGCATCCCATCCTCACAATCCCTTCTCCTGCACCAAACACTAAGACACAAGGTTTCCCTACCTGGAGGAGGAAGGTCTGGCTCAGTGTCCTTTGTCTGCAGAAGGGTCTCCAGGAAGAGGTTTGGAAAATCAGGCATTGTCTCAGAGCTGTGGGAGGAACAGGACAAAGTTATGCATCGGAGTCCATGGGGGCAGCAGCTTAGCGCCTCAGCTAATGAAAGAAATTCAGAGCCTGAGCTCCTCACTCTAGGAAAATAATTTCTGAACATACAGGTTTTCCGCTTTCATTGACGGAGAATATTTGTGTTCTGACCCAGGTTTCCTTAGACATTAAACAACTCAAACGTATTCCCGGCAAACCTCTTTAATTCATACAGCTGTAAATTACTTTCATTTACAGTCCGCGAGGCTTGATAAACAGTCTTATTTATTTATTTATTTATTTATTATTTATTTATTATTCGTATGTCTATGCAGCCCAACTCTCCGAGGACTCTGGGCGGCTTACACCAAAGACAATATGAACAATATACAATAAGAGACGTTAAAAACTCATACACACCACTCATGGCCGGATCTCACAAGATCGCAGTGGTGAGATCAACGGCCCCAAGCCTGCCAGAAAAGCCAGGTTTTCACCATTTTCCGGAAGGCCAGTAGGGTGGGAGTGGTCCTGGCCTCAGGAGGTAGCTAATTCCAGAGAGCCGGGGCAGCCACAGAGAAGGTCCTCCCCTGCGGACCCGACAGGCGACATTGTTTAGCTGACGGGACCCAGTGGAGGCCAACTCTGTGGGATCTTACCGGTCGTTGGGAGCTATGCGGTAGAAGACGATCTCGAAGATAGCCTGGCTCTAAGCCATATAGGGCTTTAAAGGTAATAACCAACACTTTGAATTGTGACCGGAGACCAACAGGAAGCCAGTGCAGCTCACGGAGGATTGGTGTAATGTGGGAGTACCTAGGTGCATCCACGACCACCGAGCGGCTGCATTCTGGACCAACTGTAGTCTCCGAACACTTTTCAGGGGTAGCCCCATGTAGAGTGCATTGCAATAATCCAACCGTGAGGTGACAAGGGCATGAGTGACTGTGAGAAGAGCCTCCCGATCCAGGTGGGATCGCAATTGGTGTACAAGGCGAACCTGTACAAAGGTTCCCTTAGCCACAGCTGCCAGATGTTGCTCTAATCTCAGCTGTGGGTCAAGGAGGACACCCAAATTGCAAACCTGTTCTGAGGGGGGCAACTTCTTCCCCCCCAGGACTAAGGATGGACAATCGACATGGTCCTTGGGAGGCAATACCCACAGCCACTCGGTCTTGTCTGGGTTAAGCCTGAGCCTGTTTACTCCCATCCAGACTCTCACAGCCTCCAGGCACTGGCACATCACATCCACTGCTGTCTTTCAGAGGAATGTTTACAAACACTCACCTTATCTCCCTTGGAATGCTGCCAGAGAACTAATTGCCACATGGAGGGCAAGGCCAAATTTAGCACAGAGTCAAACAGAGCTTTTCCAGAGCTTTTCCCGATCAGATGAACTAATTGCTTCTTTTTTATGTCTTATGGGAGGCGCCAATCATCTCCAAGCCTTACTCCCAAGTCAACCCTGTTTCCTTAATTGTTCCTGTCTCCTGGTAGCTCTGCACATGCACACACTGGGAACAGGCTCACACTGTTCTTCTGCCTCGCTGATGTCAGACTCCAGAGACTCCGGAGGCAGCAAAGAACCACAGATGGCCTTGGCCCCCTCTCTGCCTCTGACTCAGAGCCATCATTGGAGCCTTCCCCAGACTCCAGGACTGGCCCACGTTCCTCCCCAACCTCCTCACTGTCTGAATCAGCTGCCAGCTCTGCTGGCGGGCCACAACAATTTGGTAAGCTCAGGGTTGGACATGAAGAGTCCTTGGTGTTCTCTAAACTTGGTGGTTTTCCTGCAAGCGTTTCATTACCCAAACTAGGTAGCATCATCAGTGCTTATTGGATAATGAAATGTCTGCAAAAAAAACAACCAAGCTCAGAGAGCACCAAGGACCCTTCAGAATCCAAATCCACAGATAAACACACCAGTCTCGTCATAGAATTGGAAGCGACATCATCTAATCCTACCCTTGGCAATGTGCCCCAAACCAACTAAACCAGGGGTCTCCAACCTTGGCAAGTTTAAAACGTGTGGACTTCATCTCCCAGAATTCCTCAGCCAGCTTTGCTTTGCTTTGCTGGCTGAGGAATTCTGGGAGTTGAAGTCCACAAGTTTTAAAGTTGCCAAGGTTGGAGACCCCTGAACTAAACCATGTAACCATGGCAGCCCAGCATCTTCTTACAACTTCCAGAGATGGAGAGCCCACAACCTCCATAGGTAGTCTGTTCCACTGTTGTAGATGTCTTTTTTGGGGGGGGTCTTCTCTCATCTAAAAAAGACCTCCCTATTCCATCCCCTCTTTATTTATTTTTATTTAATTTATACATCATTCACCTTGCTATCCAAAGTGACTCTCACAATACAAAGAAGGAGAACTATAAAAACAATTATAAATATAGGATGCTTTAAAATGACAAAAATCAAATAGACTTCAGCTCCAATTTAAACAAGGATTGGCCACTTCTGGCCCAGCAACCTTCTAGACCAGTGGTTCTCAACCTTCCTAATGCCGCGGCCCTTTAATACAGTTCCTCATGTTGTGGTGACCCCCAACCATAAAATTATTCCTAAAACCATTGAAAATATGTGTTTTCCATGGTCTTAGGCGATCCCTGTGAAAGGGTCATTCGACCCCCAAAGGGGTCGTGACCCACAGGTTGAGAACCACTGGTCTAGATGTATTTCCAGCCCCCTGCTGTATTTTCAGAAGTGCCGATAAAAGGGAGCATCCTTGCCCCAAGGCAGAGGGGGATTTGGGGCCACCCACCTGGCAGCTGCAGGGAGACGAAGGAGCAGAACCCCAAAGATCTCACTCAGGGTCCGAGGCGACAATCCATTGCTTTCAGCTTGTTCAGCCACCTTGGAAAAGTGCTGGAGCAGGAACTGGAAGGTGAGGAGGTGTGGCAGAGGCATGGCTGAAGACTCCAATACCGAAAGCAACTGCTTTTGACAAAGCTCCGGTTGGGTAACATCTAGAGAGGAGCAGGGGTTGGTTTCCAAAAGGAAAAGAGAGCGAGGCTTGAGAATCTGTGCATCTTTGCACCAAAAGGTTGGGCATACTGAAACATGTCTATGTCTGCTAGGAAGACTCAGGAAGCTGGCACTCCTTACATACCTAGAACCCCACCAAGCGTTTAAATTAAATCCTGGGAGAAGAAATCATGGAGGGAATCCAGAAGTTACAGGGCAAATGATTGTGGGGTGTTTGAGAAAACAGAGGCCGAAGCAAAGGCAGAGAATCAGGATATGATGTCAGTCCTGCTGACCGACCAACTCTTTGGCTTCTCCCGTCTCTGAGATGTTTTGATTAGGGAACTTTAAGAGCTGATGCCCAGATTGATCGATTGCTTGCTTCTTTCCTTCTTGGCCACGACTCTTTTATGCTGTGTATTTTACACTGTAAGCTTACATGCCGGGACGAATATCTCGCTTACTGATTTTACATAAGCTGTGCTAGAGCCTTTCCTGGTACAAGGCAGGCAAAAAGGATTTAAGTCAGTGTTTATTTATTTAAAAGGCTCTCCTCTTCTGCCAGTCCCATACTTCCTGGTCTTTGTCCCAGCTTGCAGCTGTTCGTGCATCTCTCCTCCCTAACCTCCACTCTGAAGCTTTCCTTTCCCTAAAAAGCTCTTCTCACCTTGGAGCACTCGTAAGATTTCACCCTGCACGCAAGGGGGTACCACGGGGGTTGGCAGATCTTGCAAGTATCCCTTGAGAGCCTCGCCTAGGGAATGCACATCTAAGACCTCCAAATCGCCAGTCACAGCCCAGTCTGCAGGGACAGAAAAAGAGAGAGAGGATTTGTTCCAGAAGCTGACCCTGGTTCATTCTGGCCAGGTTGCCATCTCCCAGCTTACAGCCTTGACTCTCCTGATGACTCTGACAATGGGAAATGCAGGCCGGACTCAAGCAAGGGCTCCACCATCACTTTCTGGCACCTTGACTCTACAGGTCTTAAATATGGCATGTTGGACTACTGTTGGCTCATTATTGACTCATTACTTCATCCAGCCTCTACCAACAACAGCAGTGGTGGGATTCAAATAATTTAACAACTGGTTCACCCATGGTCAGGTTGGCTGTGGTGGGAGGCATGGCCCATCCCCATCCTCCAGCTCTGCCGCACATTTGGGACGAGTCTCCCGCGACAGCCAACCTGACTCTGGGTGAACCGGTTGTGAAATTACACCTCACCCCCCACTATCAAAGTGGATCCTCGGGGCTGCGCTGCAATGGAGAAATGGGAAGCGGAGCAGCCGGCATGAGGGAAGGAGGAGGAGCAGGGAGAAGGAAGAGGGAATGCGGCCTTTTCCTTCCCTCATGCTGGCTGCTCTGTTGCCCATTTCTCCATTGCAGCGCAGCACCCAGGATCCACTTTGATAGCAGAGGTGGGTGGATGGATAATTTAACAATCAGTTTGCCTGAACTGGTGCGAACCGGCTGAATCCCACCACTGACTAGCAGACACCGCTTGTAGATCTTCTTACGACACCTACTAGGCCTTCTGACTCTCCAATTGCCTTAAAGTTCCTTTTAATACAAGCACTTCCCAGATGACATAAACTAACTTGTGTGGGCTAAAGTCAACGGAAGGAATTCAAAACATGACAGCTGAAAGTTCAGAGATGCACCAGCAGTGTGGCTGCTGGTGGTTTTGGCATCCACGGACGTGGCAGCCCATCTAAGCAAAAGATGACTTTCAGAAGAAATCCAAGAACAAAGCACCCTCAAGGATCAGTTGCTATTTAAAAAAATTAACCCAATGTGAGTTTAGAAAATAAAAACGGGGATGGGAATGTGTCTAGGATCACCATTTCCTGACAAAAGATAAATTGAGATAGCCAGGAACTTGGGGGGATTTTAGCGATGGTGACAAAAAGCAAGCTTATCTGTTTTTCTTCTGGTGTTTGTTTGGTGACTAATTATCCCTACCACGGCAGCCATGTTGTGAATGCACGACACACACCACCACCCCCGTGGCATCCATTTTGCAAGAAGAGAGCCCAAAATATGCTTCCCAAATTTAAATGTGTCCAGTGTTTCCCAATTTATTTTCTCTTCCTACGCATACTGAAAATCCAAGTAGATCTTGAACAAGAGTGGCCTTCTGCCAGTCAAAACAGTCCATTTAGGGTGAGGTGGCCAACTTGGCAATGTCCTAAGATCTTCTGCCTGCAGAACACAAGGCCACCCAAACCCACACAAAAATATTCAGAGCCCTGCAGATGGGTGGTATAACCATCCTGCCTCCCTCCGCTTTTGAATTTAGAGCAAGTTAACTAAATGGGCTCAGGACTCACGGGGTGCTTTCCGGCTTTTTAAATAAATGCTCTGCCCCCTCTCAACCACTCTCACCCCTTTGCTTCTGCCCTCCCTGCCTGGGTCTTTTGCTGAGAAGCTCTGAATACAGGCACTGCTGCTGCAGCCTCTAATCTCTTCCATCTGATCAGCCTTGCTTGCTCCCCGCAGAACTGGTTCTTACCGGTTCTCAGTGCTTGCCTTAGTTCGGAGCCAGATGTTCTGTAGAGCATCTTGCTGTCTAACCCTGCGAAAGCAACACACAGCAGATTGGATTAGCTTCACAAAGGAGATGTTTTTTTGCCTTCTTCCTGGTGGGGGGGCAGAGAGCTGGGGATGCTGCACTTTGGGGGCAGGGAAATAAAAATGGAAGGAGTAAGGCCAATGCTTAGGAAAAGGAGCTGTTTTCTTTTCCTGTTTGCCCATCTGCACATCTTCATATTTATACTTTGGTATCCCATTCTTTCCTTAAAATGCTCAGGACACTGGTTTCATTCCTACACCGAGAACCCTGTTAGGATAGGCAGAAGGAGACTGATTGGGACAATGTCACCCAATGAGCTTCCTCACCTCAAGTTATGAATCTGGCCTCTCCAATCCTCACCTGTTACTCCAATCATTACACCAGATTCATTCATGGAGGTCTATCTACTTTGGCCTGCAGAGCGGAAATCTTGGTAGCGCCAGCATCCCGGGGGAATCAACCTTTCCAAAAAGGGAGGGTAGACAGCTTTTCTATGTACCCTTCCTCTTAAGGGAATTAACCACAGGAAGTACCCTGCCAATATGTTCCTCTGTTCAACTCCACTTCTGCCAATTTGTCTGTGCACTACCCAACATGCTAAATCTGTCAGGGTTCCTGACAAGAAAGATGGCTTCCAGGTCTGACAAACTCTTAACCAGGGTTTTGAGATGATGGGCTGCGCACTGAACTTTGGCCACAAGCCTCTTTTAAACCAGCAACCCCTGAGCCAGAGAGTCTCTAAGCCAAAAGCTCTTGAGTATGATTCCTCCCTTCCATTAAGTCCTTGCTACCTATTTAAAAAATTATTTTTTTTAAAAAAAGAGCTACACTAGAATTATTTATACTCCACTTGGTATGGACAAGCCATTTATTTTGCTTGCTTTTACTTATTATATTTATATCTTGCTTTTTTGCTCAAGAATCAAAGTAAGCATTAATAGCGCTCTGCTGCCTCCTTCATTTTTTTCTACAACAACCCTGTGAGGTAAATTGGATTGAGAGAATGGCTTAAAGCTACTCCATGAGCTCCTGTGGTTGAAAATGGAAAAAAAATCTAGGTAATCTAGATTCTCCATCCAGACTGTCTTAACTTCAGCAGGGAAGCTTCAAGAGGTACCCTTCATACCAGTATCCCCTGTGTATTTTGCAGACATTGCCTCTGGGCCAAAATCTCACACAACCCTCCTGTCTCCTTTGGCTCACCTTTCTTCTCAATCACATCCACCAGCCTACACAGCAGAGGTGGGGCGACCTCGGGTGGGGCAAACTGTTCAGAAAGTTCTGGAAGTGTCACCCCTGAAACATGGACAGAAAGACAGGTCAGCAAAAGGCCTGAGATAGTTGGGGAAAGAGAAAAGCAGATTTGAAAAGAGAAGACTTTTTAAAATGTATTTATTAAATTTATATGCTGTTCATCTCTCTTTCCAAGGCAACTCTGGAAATAGAAGAAAAAAATCATGTATTTTTTTTCATGGGTACAGAGGAAGGATTGCGGGCTCTATAATGCCCAAAGCAATTCCTCTGGGCTCAAAATTAGGCCGCAATAACAGGAAGCCACAATCCTTGTGATTGACAATTTCTAGACTGGTTGCCTTGAGTTGCTTGGCTTACTTTATCAAAATTCCTAAACCCAGAATTTTGATAAAAATGGAGAAGCTATGACAGCAGTGACATTGAGGGGTAGGAGGTATTCTCATCTTGGGCAGTACCAAAATCTAATTAAATTTTTTAAAAAATACTTTGAAAGTAACATGAAACTCTCTTCCATTTTTTTTCAGTTTTTCCTTGATTTTTAGTAAGCAAGGTATTTATAAGAATCATTTTGGGGGAATGACCTGTACCTGATAAGAAATTGTATTTGATAATTGCCTATTAAATGTTTTGGTACATTTTGATTATCTCACCAGTTAGATATCTTATAAATTATGTGAGCAGCGTCAAATATTTTTAAATGAGAAAAATGGATTTGTTTAATTGTTTCTAAAGGTTGATACTTGTTATTAACTCTTTTATTGTATGTTGCCCAGAGTCACATTTGTGACAAGAGTACACCTACAACTAGTTGCTTAGTGAACTTTTAAGTTATAGCATACCCCAAAAAAGCTACTTAAAAATCTAATCTGAATTCAAAGTTCCAACATCCATATGGTTACATGCCCATTTTTGGCATGCTTGTCAATTGGACCGCATTTATGGCTCTGTCCCATGGTCATATCATTGCAATTTGTAATATTTTTGCCAAAATCTAGCATTTGGACTAAGTTTACACAACATACTTTACCCTAAATTTGAGGTAGCAATGTTTCTGGCAAAAGAAAAGCCACATCATGAACAATGGATTTGCTTAACAACTGTGGCATTCATTTAATGTCCATAGCATTTTCTTTATAACTACTGCAAAAAAAAAAAAAAAAGCCTGTACAATCAGGTGCGGTAACATGGAAACTTGCTTTATGACCGTGACAAATTACGGTCAAAATTGTAGGTTTAATTACAGTCGTAAGAAAAGGACTACCTGTAAAAATTTGATAATTAAATAAATATATACAGTGATAACCTAACATTAATACAGCTACTGTGACCTATTATTAATACAGAATCACAATGAAAGGAATGAATAGAAACAAGGCTGAATTCCTATAAGTCATGACAGTAGGTTCAAATGACGTGCGTAGTTTGTGATTTAGTGTGATATGGGGCATGATCCACTGATTGTCTTAATGAGTTGTGTGACAAGGTCATCACAGTAAGCAAAACAGGTTTATATGCGTGTAGTATGTGACCCAAGCAAGCGTGGGACATTGCTATCTTAAATTTAGGGTAAAGTACGTTGTGTAAACATAGCCAATCAGTGATTCTGGGATTTAGGACCCTTCCAACTGCAATTTGGGATAATAACACTGGCATGTTTTTGAACAATTGTTGCAAAGATTATCAATGGCATAACTGAAGGTTCTTAGGAGTCAAAAGGCTACAAACATTTTTAATGAACTCAATGTTCATTAAAATGTTCAACCAGGTGCTGGTTATCACCTTCAAAGCGCTCCATGGCATAGGGCCTAGCTATCTTCGAGACCGCCTGCTGCTACTGACGACCTCCCATCGACCCGTGCGCTCCCACAGAGAGGGCCTCCTCAGGGTGCCATCAGCCAGACAGTGTAGGCTGGTGACCCCCAGGGGGAGAGCCTTCTCTGTGGGGGCACCTACCCTCTGGAATCAGCTCCCCCCAGAGATAAGGAGAATCCAGGACCTCAGTGCCTTCCGTCGTGCCCTTAAAACCCATTTATTTAAACAAGCCGGGCTGGCTTAAGATGAAATTTTTAACTGTTTTAAATGTTTTAAACGTTTTAATTGGTAATGAGTTTTAATTGGGCCAAATTTATATATCTTTTAATTGTTTTTTAATATTTGTCTTGCATGTCTTTTTAATTCTGGCTGTACACCGCCCTGAGTCCTCAGGGAGAAGGGCGGTATAGAAATTCAATAATAAATAAATAAATAAATAAAATGTAAAAATAAAAAAGCTAGATGATCATAAAGGTGGAACCTGTCCAGATGCTAAGGGCCAGAATTTTAATCTTTATATTTGTACATTTATAATCTCCAAGAACCATAAAAGTAGCAGGGAGCTTCCACTATGACCTGCCAATTCTCCTGATTTTATTTAAATAAGGTCTGGTTTTTCCAGACTCAACTGGGCATCTGGCAATCAGTTGGCTTCACTTGTAAAACAGGTGCCAATTCCTCCTGGCCAAGGGTGCCCTTTGCAGCTGCCCTGGGCTCTACTTTGCACTTTGTAAGTAAAAAAAAAATAAAATTCAAACCTATTCTTACCTCTTTTAAAGCACTCTCAGTCACCCCACTCAAAAAAAGGCAGAAACGCTCCTGGACTGTTTCCTTGCAAGTTGGCCTTAGGCCAGCTCTGGCCCCCAAGCCCCACAGCCGACGGCGTCAAATCCTCTGGCTCAGCCGGAGAATGTCAAGTCAGCACATTCCTGATTGTGAAACAGTGTGTGCATGCACGCACGCTCGTTTATGTGTGTGTGTGTGTGTGTGTGTGTGTGTGTGTGTGTGTAAAACGCATACACCAAGCAGGCCATTTCCCCTTCCAATGGTTCAACATTGGGCCTCTCTTCTTCAATGAAACTTAGCTGATGGAAAAGGAAATGGGAAGGAAAGCTGATTTTAGCTGTCTGTAAAGGATTCTGTTTCTGTTCTCAGCTACCTTGATAAGAATTTTTTTAAGGGAAAATGGGAGAAAAATGGGCCAAGAGAACTTTTTTTTGCTTCTGGTGCTATTATTATTCTTTCGTTCTTTCTTTTTTCCCCAGCAAGCACTTAAAAACTATTCCTCTACCCACCCACTGTTGCTCACAGATGGATGCAGAAAGTTTTTCAAATTATTTTCAATGTCTCCAATGTGGGGATTTTAAACCATAAAAATCTCACACCTGCCCTGCTAAGGAGAAGAAACAAAACTTCTTCCTAGAAATATTTGCCTCAACTGGTAGCACTGCACCCAGATTATTGTATTTTCTCACAATCAGTCCAGCCAAGAAGTAATAAGAGTCATTACAGCAAGGCAGGGATTGGGGTTCAGAGAGAGCTCAGCCCATAACCCACCAAGGATTACATTATTAGTAAATCATATGTGAAAAAAAGAAAGCTGAGTCATTCATTCTGAAAATCACCAGGAGCCACAAAGGTTTTATAATATCAGGAAGGAGTCATTGTCTCCCAAAGATGTGGCTATTCAGGTACAGATAGTCCTTGATGCATGACCACAATTGAGCCCAAAATTTCTGTTGCTAAGTGAGACAGTTAATTTGAGTTTTGCTCTATTTTATGACCTTTCTTGTTGCAGTTGTTAAGTGAATCACTGCAATTACGGTATTAAGTTAGTAACATGGTCGTTAAGTAAATCTGGCTTCCCCACTGTCTTTGCTTGTCAGAAGGCCACAAACACTGATCACTTTTTGGGACCAAAAAGTGAATCTGTTGCCAAAATGTATGTCTAAATTTGGATCACATGACCCTGGGAATGCTGCAATGGTCGTAAGTATGAAAAATGATCATAAATCACTTTAGTGCCATTGTAACTTTGACCGGTCACTAAAGGAACTGTTGTAAGTCAAGGACTACCTGTAATGGGAAGGGAAGAAAACATTTACAGGTAGTCCTCAATTTACAACAGTTCATTTAGTGACCGTTTATAAAGTTACAACGGCACTGAAAAAAGTGACATGATCATTTTTCACACTTACGACCGTTTCAGCATGGTCATTTGATTTACATTTGCATGCCTGACAATTATGACGGGTTGCAACGTCCTGGAGTCTTATGATCCCCCTTTTACCCCCTTCTGACAAGCAAAGTCAATGGGGGAAACCAGATTCACTTAACAACCGGGTTACTAATTTAAGAATGCAGTGGTTCACTTAAGATATGTGGCAAGAAAAGTCGTAAAATGGGGCCAAACTGACTTAATAAATTTCTCGCTTAGCAACATAAATTTTGGGGTCAATTGTGGTTGTAAGTTGAAGATGACCTGTATTGAGAAAGAAAAACTGATAGCTGTTTGAAGAAAACCTCTCTTTAGTTAGGCTTTAGACCAGTGTTTCTCAACCTTGGTAGCTTGAAGATGGGTGGACTTCAACTCCCAGAATCCCCCAGCCAGCCCATCTTCAAGCTTCCAAGGTTGAGAAACACTGCTTTAGACCAACCTTGTTAACCAGACACCAGACTCCATTCTTTCGTGGACTATAACTCCCAAAATTCTTAGCCAGAGGAGGGTATCCACACTATATGGTCAAAACACTCAAGACAGTGGCTACAATCAAACTCTACCTGGTTTGACCACACCCTAGCTGGGAACTCCAACCTTCCTATTTTTTGGAAGGTGCCAAATTGGGATGTCTCTCTCCATCAACCAATTTAATTTCATATGCCCAAGATCCTTGCTCCTGGCATTATTTATAAGCGTTTTTACAAAAATAAATCCATCTTTCTTTTTCACATTCGCAGCTCCCTGTTTAGAGTACCTGGTTAGTCCATTAAAAAAAACAAAAACACCCATATAAATAGATTTTACGATTTAACAGAACAACAATACATCCTGGCAGGACTTCCTCTTCTGCATTGGCTAAATGCTGGGAAGCCTAATGAGAAAAATGGTCTCCCATGGCTAGTTTACGATTTCTTTTCAGACAACCTCTCTGCGCTTTGATGTGGTAGTTACTGCACATGACCCCGAAGCCCATAATTTGAGGCCACACTGCTTGCTGGCTTCAAGTGTGCACCCAGGCATCACCTCTTTGCAAATGCCCCTTATTCCGAGCAGGGCATCTCAAGCCTTCCGGGCTGTTCCCGCTCAGGAGACCGAGAGCAGCTGGGCCTACCTACTCTGCTCTGCTCTGCGGGGGCAGATGGCAAGTCCAGCCAACAGGAACCAGGAAACTGGTTGGAGCAGAACAATGAATGGTGTGTTCTTGTTGTTGGTAGCCTTCCCTGGACTGGACGCTTCTGGAACAGCGTTTTTTCAAAAGCGTGACCCGAAGCCACACCGGTTCACTTTCTTCCTCCCTCTTGCAAGCCCTTCTTTTCACTTTGCACCCTGACGCAGGTACTCACCCTGTTCCTCCGGAGCATGGGATGCTCCTGTTCCAGGAGTGGCGGGTAGGGGCCTGGTGACCCTGGGACGATGGGACGGGAGGGAGATTTTCACTGGCCCCACATACTCCACATAGGTGCCTGGGAAATCTCCCTTTTGTTTGGTGCGCTCGTTGACCCCCAGAATCCAGCCAATCTGGTTTGGCATCTGCTCATCTCCATCTTTAAAGCCCAGTGCTTGCAAGGCCCCCTTGCTCACCACCAAGGTGTCCCCAGGTAACAGATCGATGTCTTCGTTGCGTTCCTTGCGGTAGGGGTAGAGGGCCCGATACTGGAAGCCTTCTGTGCTCCCCATAGTCCCCTGGAAAAGGCCAAGCAAATGCACCGGCGAGGGAAAACGTGGAAGAGAGGGGTGGGCTGAGGGTGGCTGTCCCACTTCCCTCTCAAGTGCTCTGCATGAAGGTGAAAGTCTCCTGAGTCCGCTGGCATGAACGGCCGGGTCCTAAGTACAGCCCCGTCGTTCCCGTAACTTGAAGCCACGATTCAACCAGATGATGAAGCAAAGGGAGAACGTGACGAGCATAATCCAGCACTTGCAGGTTGTCTGGGGAGGAGAGGCAAACCGCAGCTCAGGATCTCAAAGGTGTTCTGGAGGAAGTTGTGATGTGCAGGACTCTGGAAAAGGTAGAGGAAGGGAGGCCGTCACTCAGACATGTTTCCTTAGTAAGAGGACTAATACTTATACTTGATTTTAGGAGGTGTCCCGAGCAGCTAGCAGAAATGGAGCTCAGCACAACAGCTAGACTTGTGATGGCGAACCTATGACATGCGTGCCACAGGTGGCACACAGAGACATATCTGTGGGCACGCAAGTGTTGCCCTAGCTCAGCTCCAGCATGCATATGTGTGCTGGCCAGCTGATTTTCGGGCCTTCAGGTCCCCATGGAAGTCGGGAAACAGGCAGTTTCCGGTCTCCAGAGGGCCTCCAGGGGATGGGGAAAGCCGTTTTCCGCCCTCCCCAGGCCCCTAGAAAGCCTCTGGAGCCTGTGAAGGGCAAAAAGCGGGTCTTCCAGTCCCACCGGAAGTTGGGAAATGGGCTGTTTCCAGCCTCTGGAGGGCCTCTGGGGGGTTGGGGAAGGCCCTTTTTGCCCTCCCCAGGCTCCAAGAAAGCATCTGGAGCCTGGGGAGGGCAAAAAACAAGCCTACTGGGCCCACCATGCCATCGCGTGCCAAAAGCGGGGGAGTGCAGGTGGGTTGCGTGCATGTGGGGGGGGGGGCTGGGGCCATTGAATTATGGGTGTGGGCATGCGCGCATGCAAAACCCCCCCCCCTGCTCTCCCCGTGCTTTTGGCATGTGACAGCAAAAAGATTAGCCATCACTGAGCTAAACTAAAAGAGAAATACCAAGAACAAGGAAACAGCAGACAAAAATACGACTGAGACAGAAGAAAGGACTATCATTTCCATTAGCAAAATTCAGTAGAGTCTTTCAGATTCTTTTAACCTTAAAGGGAAAAAAAAACTTTTTCTCAACATCCCTTTAAAAAAATTTCTTTGATATTATTTGTAAAATCATTAAATTCTAATACACCTTTTTTAAACTTCTTAACGTACTTTCAAATACATTTTAATAATATTTTAGAAGCTTTAGGAATTACTCAAGCATTATATATAATGAAAAAAACACATTTTCAAACCTACTTTACAAATACAAAACTACAATAGAACTTCATTTCAATTACATATATCAGACTAGTAAAAATCTATCCTGACTCCATTAAATTTAAGTCACTCCTTCCAGCTTATCCTCATAGAATAGTGCAAATAGTAATATATATTATTTTCTACACCAAGAAAAAAAAGTAGAGACAGTTACATTGTTTTATTCAAAGAAAAGAATAAATCTAATTTGGTCTTAATTGGAATCTGCTCCTGGGATTTTGTGCTTGTGATGAAAAAAATGAAACTCTGATTTTTGGTTTTGCTGATTAGATAGGTTCATTGTTATAGAAATGGCTAGTACATATTATTGTATAAAAGTAAAAAGTAGAAGTTGTAATGTTATTATCTTCTACTGTGCTAAAAAGAGTCAGAAGTCAATGCCTTTTTCTTTTTCCCTTTCTACCCCACTTTCTCTTTTTCCCTCTCTCCTAGTTTCCCATTATTTTCATTCTCCTTTGTATTTATATTCTGATAAACTAATAAAATTTTTGATACTAAAAAGATAGTAGAAAGGAAGCCATGGGAGGGGGAAGATATCAATAAAAACTCAGAAAGTCTTAGAAATACAGTTGTGCAAAAATGAAAGGACAGAGAAGTCCAAGTATAAGTAAGTACTCTGTACTTTTAATGATGGTTCAAAGTTACAACAGAAGTGAAAAAGGTGATGTAAGGCCATTTTTCACACAACTGTTGCAGTATCCCCCATGGCTACATGATCAGAATTCAGATGTCTGGCAACTGGTTCACATTTTTGACGGCTGCAGTGTCCCAGGGATCATATGATCACCTTCTGCGACCTTCTGACGAACAAAATCAATGGGGGAAGCCAGGTTCACTTAGCAACGGTGTTACTAACTTAACTGTAGTGATTCACTTAACTGTGGCAAGGAAGGTCAGCAAAACTCACTTAACTGGCTCATTCAGCAATAGAAATGTTGGGCTTGTGGCAGTGGTGGAATCCACATTTTTTTACCATTGGTTCTGTGGGCGTGGCTTGGCGGACGTGGTGTGGCTTGGCGGGCATGGCAGGGGAAGGATACTGCAAAATCTGCATTCCCACCCCACTCCAGGGGAAGGATACTGCAAAATCCCCATTCCTACCCCACTCCAGGAGGATACTGCAAAATCCCCATTCCCTCCCCACTCCCAGGGGAAGGATACTGCAAAATCCCCATTCCCACCCCACTCCAGGGGAAGGATACTGCAAAATCCCCATTCCCTCCCCACTCCCAGGGGAAGGATACTGCAAAATCTCCATTCCCACCCCACTCCAGGGGAAGGATACTGCAAAATCCCCATTCTCTCCCCACTCCCGGGGGGGGGGGGGGAGATACTGCAAAATCTCCATTCCCACCCCACTCCAGGGGAAGGATACTGCAAAATCCCCATTCCCTCCCCACTCCCAGGGGAAGGATACTGCAAAATCTCCATTCCCACCCCACTCCAGGGGAAGGATACTGCAAAATCCCCATTCTCTCCCCACTCCCGGGGGAAGGATACTGCAAAATCTCCATTCCCACCCCACTCCAGGGGAAGGATACTGCAAAATCCCCATTCTCTCCCCACTCCCGGGGGAAGGATATTGCAAAATCTCCATTCCCACCCTACTCTGGAACCAGCCAGAGGTGGTATTTGCCGGTTCTCTGAACTACTCAAAATTTCCGCTACTGGTTCTCCAGAACTGTCAGAACCTGCTGAATTTCACCCCTGGCTTGTGGTAGTAAGTCAAGGGCTACCTGTATAGCCAGCCACCTTAGGTGCCAGAAACCTCTCCCCAGGTATATTAAACAGCCAGGAAAACCTAGATAAGAAACATTGCTCTGAGCTAACCAGGAGATTCTTTGATCCCAAGTCATGTTTCTCAGAACAAGCAATCCCTGTTGTTAGGCCAGGGGGTGAGCAGCTCTTCGCTTCACAAAGCACACTAACAAGAGTCCAGAAGATTGGGAATAAAAGCAGCAGATGTGCATGATAGTGGCCAGAGACCTAGACCAGTTTTATTCTCAAATGAATCTCTGAAAACAAGGATAGAATTTCTCAATTGCAATGCAAATCCATCACAATTCCCAGCCTGACATTTATAAACAAGACAAGTTTTACCTCCCTTCCGTCTCCCTTTTAAGCTGGATATCTCAAGTTTTCTTGCTCCCAGTTCTCAGTATTTCTTGCAGGCTAGAAAATGTACGGCAATGGATTTATTTAGGACATTTTTTTAAAAAATGGCTGGAGAGACTTGGAGCAAGCCGCAGAGAAGGGCATTAGAAGTTCACACTGTACTGGGAACAGAAGCCTGGAATTCATCTCTCTTCCACTCTCCCCTCTTTCAACCAATAGCTCTCTCTCGCACGCTCTCTTTCTGTGTGTGTGTGTCTCTCTCTCTCTCACACACACACACAAACATGCACATTTGTAAAATTTGAACCAAGTCCAGGGAAGAAATTGAAGGCGGCGGCAGGAGGAACTTCTGCCCTATTGTACCTCGGAAATCTCTATCCCAGGGAACACTATCTCCCATCAGCCCTTCCCCCACGCCAACACATACAATCTCTGCTACTGCCTAAGTTAAACAGGCTGAGTGTTTGTGAGTGTGTGTATATGTTGTTAACTCCTGTCCAAGTACAACAATCTAACATTCTCCCTAGAAAAATGTTCCATGGATAGAGAATGGGCTGGGAAAGAAATTGAGATAGATCAGGAAACAACAATGGCAATAATAAGCAGGATGGTTAAACTTCCAGCTCTTGTGTCAGTATACCTTAAAGAGTCTCTCTTACATTAAAAAAAACAGTAGAGAGTGTTGCTTCCTTGTGAGTGTTTGAGCTTTCCAGGGACTATTCTGTTTGGCCATTGTCTAAAGCAGCGGTCACCAATTGGTGGTCCGTGGACCACTGGTGGTCCGTGAGAAAATTTTGGTGGTCTGCAGAAAAATTATTTGCATTTTTTATATTGCACTAAATCAAGGGTCCTCAAACTATGGCCCCTGGGCCGGGTACATGCAATGAACATTTGTGCTGCTGCAGACAGTCTCCTCCTTCCGGATCTTTTTGTGCAGGTTGGAGGGGGCAGAAATTCCGATTTGGGGTCTGCTTCAGCCTCCTGGTGCGGAGCTTTGGGCAAAGGCTGGAGGGAAGCGCCACTGGTGGGGAAGAGCCGGAGGGCCTTGTTCCAGTGGGACTGCCTCATGGCCTGGAACTGGCTGACCATCTCAGCCCGCTGAGCCTCCAGGCACCAGTACCTGGCCTTGCACTCCCGCAGGTCTTCCCTCTGCTTGGAAAGCCTATGCTCCTAGTCCTCAGTGAGGTGATTCTGCTGAGCCTCCTTCTCAGTCAGATCCATCTGAACTGAGCTGTTTTGCCAACTCTTTCTCATGGTGGCTGCTTAGCTCCAACAACTGCTTCTTGTTGGGACCCTAAGGAGCCAGGGTGGGGAGGCGAGGAGTTGGCTACGCCCATCCAGCCAGTCATTAGGCAGATCATATTAGTGATCCGCGGGATTTAAAATTATGAATTTAGTGGTCCCTGAGGTCCGAAAGGTTGCCTTATCTATCATGGTTGAGCAGATTAGTTCTTGGATGGTAGATGATTCCAAATATATGCTAACATAGAAGGTAAAAAAACAACAACAGAAAAAAGCATGGCAAACTAATGCCATACCATCATCTAGAAAAAACAACTATCAACAGGCCTTTTAATCTGATCTGACAAGATCCGTTCCATGTTCTTAATATATGTGGCTTTGAATTGATTGGCTTTGGTTAAATGGACAGCCTCCAAACCTGACTAAAAATGCAGCACCTTGGTGATTTACTTAGTAGGTAAAGGTTCCCCTCGCACATATGTGCTAGTCGTTCCCGACTCTAGGGGGCGGTGATCATCTCCGTTTCAAAGCCGAAGAGCCAGCGCTGTCCAAAGACGTCTCCGTGGTCATGTGGCTGGCATGACTAAACGCCAAAGGCGCATGGAACGCTGTTACTTTCCCACCAATGGTGGTCCCTATTTTTCTACTTGCATTTTTTACATGCTTTCAAACTGCTAGGTTGGCAGAAGCTGGGACAAGTAACGGGAGCTCATCCCCTTATGCGGCATTAGGGATTCGAACCACTGAACTGCCAACCTTTTGTTTGACAAGCTCAGCGTCTTAGCCACTGAGCCACCGCATACCAGAATAGAAAAGATAGACTTATTTTGCAAAGGAGAGACCAAAACAAGCTAATAGATCTTATATAAGCTTGCAAGTTTTCTTCTTATATCTCTCTCTTGAGAGCAGACCTGGAAAGATCCCAATTGCTCATATCCACCATCTCTGGTTGATTGTTCCTATCCTTGTGATTCTGGATAGAAATCCATGATTCTTGGACAACTTGCAGCCTCTTGAACTAAGCCCTTTCTCTGCTCATCCCTTTGAAACCATTTACTTTTGCCATCTCCATCAGTAATGGCATCTTTTCTCTAGATCAGGAGTGTCCCACCTTGGCAGCTTTAAGACTTGTCGACTTCAATTCCCAGAATTCTCCAGCCAGCCACAAGTCTTAAAGTTGCCAAGGCTGGACACCTCTGCTATAGACCTCAAATGTCTCCAGGGGACTTTTTCTTTGAAATTTTAACATTCCAAAATCAAAAGGAGTCTAAAGACACCTTTTCAGATGAATATAACTATTTAAAACTCATAGGTTTCAGTGAGCTGCAGATCACTTTATCAGATTCACCTTCGGCTTATGCCTTTCATCAAGTCTGTTAGCCTGAAAAGGTGCTGTCAGATTCCTTCTGATTTTTTTGATATAATGGATGAACATGGCCTTTTTTTTTCCTGCAATATCTTTGACTATCCAAAAACTCCTGTGGCTTTACAGTATCCTCCTCTGACCCTTCCAGAGCTCATGAAGTGGGCCTCACCCACCTCAGCATATTTAATAGTTCTACTTTAATTAAGTCCATATGGGTTGCATCTGAAATTTGGCTCTTTGTTCACAGTTTCTAATTTAGTGCAGAATAATCACTGAAACCTGACATCCCTCACTCCCTAAAATAAACTTGGGGCCATTCCAAATTTTATACTCTCATTAGACATTTTAATATGCAGATGGGTAACCCAGGGGGCCCTCTGGATTCACAAGCGCTCTTGCCTTGACCATGCTGGTTGGCACTGAAGACAACTGAAGCTCAAATTTATTTATTTATTTATTTATTATATTTCTATACCGCCTTTCTCCCGTAGGACTCAAGGCGGTGTACAGTCAAGAAAAATATAGACACACAAACATCATAAAATTGCTAATTAAAATTATTACTTAGTTTGGCCAATTAAATAAAACCCAGAATTAGATAACATTTTAAAAAAAAATCATTCACATGTTTGTATGTTTAGCCCCGCCTGTTGGAACATCAGGGTCTTGAGGGCACAGCGGAAAGCACGGAGATCAGGGATATTCCGTATCTCCGGGGGCAGTTCATTCCAAAGGGTTGGAGCCCCCACAGAGAAGGCCCTTCCCCTGGGAGTCGCCAGTCGACATAATTTGACTGACGGTACCCTGAGTAGTCCCTCCCTGTGAGAACGAACTGGTCGGTGGGAGGCTATTGGTGGCAAAAGACGGTCTCGTAGGTACCCAGGTCCTAAGCCATGGAGCGCTTTAAAGGTGATAACTAACACCTTGAATCGCACCCGGAAGACCACCGGGAGCCAGTGCAGCTCGCGTAGGAGAGGTGTTACATGGGCGTAACGAGCTGCGCCCATAATCACCCGCGCGGCTACGTTCTGGACCAGTGGAAGCCTCCGGGTGCTTTTCAAGGGGAGCCCCATGTAGAGAGCATTACAGTAGTCCATATGGGAGGTAACTAGGGCATGAGTGACCGTGCGTAAGGCGTCCCGATCCAGAAAGGGACGCAACTGGCGGATCAGGCGAACCTGATAAAAGGCACCCCTGGCCACGGCCGTCAAATGATCTTCTAAAGATAACCGTGAATCCAGGAGGACACCCAAGTTGCGGGCCCTCTCTGTGGGGAGCAAGATCTCATCCTCTATTGTCAGTGATAATAACTAAAAATCAACTAAGGGCATCAGGTTTTTTGTTCTACTGTCCAACGGCTTCATTTCTGCTCACCTTCCTCTTCAACTTTGTCCTAATAGCCACTTATTTTAACTTGCCAGGGATGGAATTACTGGTAGTCCTCAATTTACGACCACAATGGAACCCAAAATTTCTGTTACTAAGTGAGACAGTTGTTAACTGAGTTTTGCCCCATTTTCTTGATACAGTTGTTAATGAATCACTGCAGTTGTTAAATTAGTAACACAGTTGTTAAGCGAATCTGACTTCCCCACTGACTTTGCTAGTCAGAAGGCTGCAAAAAGTGATCATGTGACTCCTGGGAGGCTGCAACCATTATAAATATGGACCAGTTGTCAGGCATATGAATTTTCATCACGTGACTATAGGGATGCTGCAAATGGTCGTAAGTATGAAAAACAGTCCTAAGTTACTTTTTTCAGTGCCATTGTTAAGTTCAAACAGTCACTAAACGAAAGGTTGAAAGTCAAGGACTACCTGTACTGCAAATAGCTTTCAGGGCTACACTAATTTTAGAGAGAAGAGAGTGATGTTTCTTTTACACAGGCCCCTTCTGAAACATAGAGAAGGAACATGGTTCAGACGCCCGTCTTTGCAGGATGCAAAAAGGAGAGAAGAAACTGAAACTCCTGGGGGAAAAGCTCGCTTGAGCGAGCGACATTTTGGCTGTGCCAGATGCAGCCTGGAATGTAGGCAGCAGCTGCTGCTGTTCAGAATAAGCCTGCTCTGGGAGGCAGAGCCTTCTCCAACTTTTTACGACAGATGTGGCAGCTCATCCAGGATTTGTGCTGAAGGAAGCACCAGGTGCATGCAAGACACAAAAGGGGTACAGTCTTTTGCCTAGAGGGCTTAATTTTACCAGAGTCAGACCAATGTTGGATGGGTACAGCCTGTGGGAACAGGGAAGGTGGCCCCAGGAGCTTCAAGGAAGGCTCCTGAGGAAAATGGAGTTGTCTGAGGAGCTGAGAAGGGCTTTGTTGGCAGGTGAGTTTATGAAAACACAGGGAGCAGGAAGAGGCAGAAGAAGCAGGAAGAGGAGGAGCCCTAATCAGGGATTATAAAGGAATAAACTTTTAAAACTGAGGACTAAATTCTTGATGTGGACACTGCATGAACATTAGATAAAGGAAATCTCATTGTAGCTCCAGGAGGAAGGGCGGAAAATAAGATTAGACCGACTTTGAAAATCAGGTAGAAATGACAGATACAGCAGATAACCCTCTTGACCCTGGTATCTTTCACGAAAAGATTGACAATTGCAATCTCAGCACTAGCAGCAAGCTTAAGAAGGCTGGTCCAAATGAGGCGGCAACCAACTCGGGAGCAAAGGTTGCAACAGCGAACACCAGCATGGCCAAAAGAGCCGAAATCAGATTGGAAAAAAGGCCCTGCAACATCACACCGCCATTTCTAAACACACACCACCACAATTTCTACACACAGCACCACAATTTCTACACAGTAAGGCAAAAGCCGCCTGCTAGGCCCCAAAAGGTTTTAGCAACCAGGATCACCCAAAATAATTGGCTTGTGCCTGCAAAGCCTGGAAATATTTGCCTTTCCCTTTTTTTGTGTCTTGAACCATGGAAGACCCACCAAAAAGGCAACTCAAAAGACGCTTCTTACAACTTCACAAAGAGATGCTCTTGGCAAAATAAGTTCTGATTTTTTGGTTTTTTTTAAAAAAAAGGAAAAGCAATGCATTATTCACTATGGTGGAATATTACCATCACCCTCCCCTTTTTTTTAAAAAAAAACCCCAAAAACTTGGAAATCCTGAGAGGGTGAAGGTGGCTGTTCCTGCCCCATCAGTCTTGGGTTCAAGAACCAGATTCAAATTCTAGAGATCATCAGACTCCACTTAGTTGCTTCCTGTTCTCCCCACCACAAAAGCCACAGCACTGGGGGGGGTGGGGGCAGGAGTATGCAAAGCAAGGTCTCCCCCCCAACTTCACTTCAATTGTCAGGTTTCCCTCTTCCCGCAAGCGATTTCCTCTTGCAAAAATGTTTTAAAATTTAATTGTACCTTCTGGGTTGGCGAGGGCATTACAGAACCAGCGCACAGCTCAAGTACATTAAGAGGGACAGGAATGCCCAAGTCCCCCCTCCTTTTTTTCCACAGATGGGGAGCGGGAAGGAAGTAGCACAGGAAAAAAAAATAATAATAATTTGAGCAGAAATTCTCCCCCCACCCCCTCCACTCATCGCAGAGTCGTTCCCCACCTCCCCCCGGTCTTCCCAGCGCCCATTTCCAAAAAATAAACCTTATTTTAGTTTTGTTTCCAAAGCGGAGGCAGAGACTTATTTCCACCCCCGGGCACCCAGATAACAGAGTCGACGGCTGCAATACAGCACAGAGAATCGCCCCTTCTTTTTTTCTCCCCCCCCCCTTCCATCGAATCTGCCCCCCACCCACCTCCGGCAACGACTGGAAATGGTGGATTTGCATGGCACAAATTTCGCACACACCCCCGGGAAGGATTTTTTTTTTTTTTTGGCAATGCACCGAGGAGCTGGGAAAGACTGGCCGTCAATTCTCCCTGCATAAAAAGGGGGGACTCCCCTATATGGAACGGTCAAGTTAAACTCCCCCACCCCCTGCAACCCTTAAAACTTACCTTTTGCCCACGAAGCGCTCCCGTGCCTCCTCAAGCTCCCCCTCTTCGCTCCAGCCAGCTCTTGGCGCTGGGAACGCAGCTGCAACCCAGGGAAAGAGGGAAAACCGGGAAGGGCCGAGAATTGACGACCAAACCCGAGAATAACCGAAGTCTCGCCTTCGGAGAGAGCGAGAGAGAGAGAGAGAGAGAGAGAGAGAAAAAAAACCACACACATGATCCGAACGCTATTGGCGGAAAGAAACGAGTCTGTGCTCGAGCGCGCCCGAAGACTGGGAAAAAAGACAAATTCGTCCTTTTGTCTGCAAAAGTTGGATTTTGCAAAGGGAACGCTTCCTTTCCCCGCGATAGATAGATAGATGATAGATAGATAGATAGATAGATAGATAGATAGATAGATAGATAGATAGATAGATAGATAGATAGATGATAGATACATAGATAGATAGATAGATGATGATAGATAGATAGATAGATAGATAATAGATAGATAGATAGATAGATAGATGATAGATACATAGATAGATAGATAGATAGATAGATAGATAGATAGATAGATAGATAGATGATGATAGATAGATAGATAGATAGATAGATAGATAGATAGATAACACTCTCCGCGATACCAAAGCTTTCTTATCGTCTAATAATTGATAGGGGGAGACCAAATCTTAAGTTTGTTCTGTTTATATTTTCTCCCAAATATTTCCTGTCTTAGCAAGAACCGTAGAACTGGGGTGCTTCCGGGCAAGGTTTCTTTTTAAAAAATAAAATAAAAATTATGCAATCATGGGAATAAGATTTTTCTTAGTCCGGATTTCGCTGGCATAGCGCTGGGATTTGAAGCAAGCTATTAACGCTTTTTAGATGGCTTAGTTGCCATTGAGCGAGGCTGGTCTTCCTTCCAGGGTTAATCACGCCAAGGGGGTGAATGGTTTTCCTTGGAGGGAAGCGGCCGTGGGTGGAAGATGCGTGGAAACCGGGGGGGGGAGGGGGCTAAAGCCAACCGAGCAATATTATTATATATCCCGAGTGTAAATCCTGCCTCTTCTTTTGTAAACTATGCAAAGCCAGCATTTGCTTGGTATAGGAAGAAGCAACCCGTGCTAGGATTTTGCCACTTCCAACAAGCAGGGGGGAGAAAAAAACACCCCCATTATCTACCGGAAAATAAGGGTCGCCGTAATTTGTCGTTATTTTTATTTTTATTATTATTATTATTATTACTTCTACGCGGTGAAAGCTAAAAACGAGAGTCCCTAACCTAACAGGACCGAGGCGATTTGCGTAAATTCCGGAGAAAGCCGAAAACATCCGAATCGGAGTTGCTCGCGTTCACCGAAAGGGACACGAACATAATCGACGGGAGGCGGAAATGGGCGAAACCTCGAGCTAATGTATAACGCGGAACTGCTCTGCTTGCTATTACGTCATCTAAAGTCATTGAAATGTTCTGATGGAGGCGGGGGAGGAGACAGAAGAATGTGTGGAAGCGGCTTTTTAATTTTTGCGAAGCTATTTTGCTTATCTATCATCTGCTAAATGCCAGCAAGCGTTCCCTTAATAGAGATGTATAATAAAGCAGGACAATCCAGATAAGGGCTGTGAAAATCTGAGCAGTCGCTAGATGGCAGCAAAGAAAGGCCTCTGATAGCCCTCCCCAAATATGTATGTAGAGATTCTCAGTCATCCAAGTCAGAGTTGTCCCAAAAGGTGCTTTTTCAAGAGGCAACTGGACTTTCTTGTTTTTTCTTTTGAAGACATTTTGCTTCTCATCCAAGAAGCTTCTTCAGCTCTTGGATAGTCTTCATTCCCCAGGATAGTGGGGAATGGAAGGATTTATATTCCTTGCAGACAGCTAGTCATTTGCATCCTTTAGAGCAGCGGTCACCAACTGGTGGTCCGTGGACAACTGGTGGTCCATGAGAAAATTTTGGTGGTCCACAGAAAAATTATTTGCATTTTTATATTGCACTAAATCAGGGGTCCTCAAACTACGGCCCCTGGTCCGGATACGTGCAATGAATGCTTGTGCTGCTGCAGAGAGTCTCCCCCTTCGGGGTCTTTTTGTGCAGGTTGGAGGGGGCAGAAATTCTGACTTAGGATCTACTTCAACCTCCTGGTACAGGACTTTGGTGAAGGCTGGAGAGAAGCACCGCTGGTGGCGAAGAGCCAGAGGGCCTTGTTCCAGTGGGACTGCGTTATGGCCTGGAACTGGCTGTCCATCTCAGCCTGCTGAGGCTTCAGGCACTGATACCTGGCCTTGCACTCCCGCAGGTCTTCCCTCTGCTTGGAAAGCCTATGCTCATACTTCTCAGTGTGGTGCTTCTGCTGAACCTCCTTCTCGGTCAGATCCAATCTGAACTGAGCCAACTATTTTGCCAACTCTTTCTCATGGTGGCTGCTTAGCTCCAACAACTGCTTCCTGTTGGGGCCCTAAGGAGCCCGGGCATGGAGGCGAGGAGTGGCTGGCAGGGGAGGGGTGAGTAGAGACTGGTGTGGCGCCCCTCGACATGACTGACGAGTTGGCCATGCCCATTTGGTCACATGACCACTTAGCCACACACACCCAGCCGGTCAGTAGGCAGATCATATTAGTGGTCCATGGGATTTAAAAATATGAATTTAGTGGTCCCTGAGGTCCAAAAGATTGGGGACCCCTGCTTTAGAGGGTCATTGAAGCACTTGGAGGTGTATCTGTGTCCTGAGGGTCACCTGAGTATTGCTCCTGTTTCCTGTAGTCTGCAATTTTTTTCTTCTGGAAATCCATTGCTATTCCCACACCATTCAAAGAGTGTTCATCCCAAATTGTATAGCTAAACGTCTGTAGAGATTCCCAGTCATCCAGGTCATGGTTGTCTCAAAGGTGCTTTTCAGAACTGGACTTCCTTGATTTTTCTTTTGAAGGGATTTTGCTTCTCATCCAAGAAGCTTCTTCAGACTCTCTTGACAGGATTCCATTCCCCACTATCCTGTCAGAGCTGAAGAAGCTTCTTGGATGAGAAGCAAAACGTCTTCAAAAGAAAAACAAGAAAATCCAGTTGCCTCCTGAAAAAGCACCTTTGGGGGCCACCCCAAATATATTTTAGACTAGAATATCTTGTACACTTTTTTAAAAAACTAAGATTTAAATTAATGTTTTTCAAACTTGGCAACGTTAAGATGTGTGGACTTCGTTTCAGAACTCCTCAGCCAGCATGCTGACATGGTTTTATTTAGAAGAGAACGATGGTTATTTCAACAAGCAATCTGAAACACTACAAGGTGGATTGGATGAAGCTCCTCCACATGAGAAGCAAAGTTCATCAACCCATTTTCAGTATCTTTGGAGTAATTGTGATTGAAGAGAATGTCCGTGACATGTGCTGAATATCTTTACCTCAGCCTGAGTCATAAAATGATTAGTTCCCTCCTGGGTTAAACTGGGAAATTGAGCAAGCTGAAGCTGCATTTTTGTGGTTATCTCCAAGGCTGTTGAACTTACATTTGAATACCGTATATTAAAAATAGATACATCCATGTAATGTTCTTGGCAACCGTGTGGAAGAAGTTCACACTGCCGCCTTCTGAGAGTTTTCAACTTAGAAGGGAATCGTGGCTGCACCTGCTTATAGGCCAAACTCAGCCAAAAGTAGCATTTGCTTTAAAAAGCCTACAGGATAAGCTTTAGGCATAGTCCTTGACTTATGACCATCATTAGGATCAGAATTTCGGCTGCAAAGCAAGGCATTTAAGTGAGTCGCGCCCAATTTTGCAACTTTTCACTTGTCACAGTTAAGCAGATCACTGCAATTGTTAGCTGAATCGTGCAATCTTTAAGCAAATCCAGCTTCCCTTATTGCAGGGGTGTCAAATGGCCTGCAGAGTGCTTAGATCTGGCCTGCCGTCCCGCCCTGGAAACAGTGATGGACCAGCCCGTGGTGCCCCTGCCAGCAAAAACAGAGCTCGGGAGGACACACGTGGGCCTCCCGGACTCCGTTTTTGGCCAAGATGGCTCCTACAGCCTCCCGGGCAGAGTTTTCACTGGCAGAGGGCTGCAGAAGGCCACTGTGGCCAAAAATGGAGCCTCGATGAGTGACATTGAGCTGGCCATGCCCCCCCCCCCCCCATCAAGGTCAAACACAACCATGATGCGGCCCTCAATGAAAACGAGTTTGATATCCCTGCCTTATTGCTTGTCAGACGCAGGCTTGAAAGGTTACAAATGGTGGTCATATGACCCTGGGATGCTGCAACTATTATAAATATGTACGGATTGTCAAGCACCCGAATTTTCATTATGTGACCATGGGGATGCTGTAACATAAGTGTGAGGATAAATTCTCTTTTCTCTTTGCTATTGTAACTTTGAAAGGTCACTAAAAAAATCGTTGCTAGTTGTGGACTATCTGTATTGATTACCACTGTATGTCTCTTCTGAGCTAGTTCAAGCTCATTTATCTAAATCAGGGTGTCCAACCTTGACAACTTTAAGACTTGTGGAATTATGGGAGTTAAAGTCCATAAGTCTTAAAGTTACCAAGGTTGGACATACCTGATCTTCATGGAGCCCAAGTAAACTGTGGGATGTTTTCCTGTACAATTTGTTAAAGTTCATAAATCACTTTTTCTCATCAAACCATGGTTAGGTTTAAGACCTATAATTGTTTCTACTTTTTCTGTAATGCATGTTATATTACAGAACAGGCTCTGTGATTGGAACAAATATCCTCATCTTCAATCTGCCTAGAGCTTTTATGAGGTCTAAATGAGTAAATAAGCAAGAGAGAATGAAAAGATCAATAAACTGTGTCTTGTAGGGAAGCTTATTTGCTCAACATGCCTCATGAAGTTATGGGGAAAAATGGAGGTGTCTGCTACATATGCCACCCCATATTCCTGGAGCTAAACATCTTTTTGAAAAACCCAAGGAAGTCCAGTTGTTTCTTGAAAAAGGCATGGTTTGGGACAACCATGACCTGGATGACTGAGAATCTCCATAGACATTCTGGAGCTAAAGTGGGATTGAGATTCCTCAAATATGTAAAGATAGCAGCAGCCTTATATTTTCATTTAGGAATAAAATGTAATGTAATTTTCAAGTAAAGGAATGCAGTTTGCTCCTTTTAAAAACATTTCAGATACATTTGATGTGCAACATGTCTTATTTTGGGAAATTTACTTCCTCTATTTTAATACTTCATTTCAGACCTGCTGCTTGTGAAGGGATAGTAAATAAATTTAAGTTACACACACTGAAACCTGTAAGGAAATTTATCATAATGACTCACTTGTCCCATTCATTTTTTATTTGATTAACTTAAATCAGGATGTTACTCAGAAATTCTTGAAATAACAGGAACATATGTCATTCTAAAGTCTTACCATGTGCTTTTTATTTTGGAGTTCTTTGGATGTTAATCTTAACTGACGGTCTGCTTGCACCATTCATTGTGCAGCTCAAGTCCCAGAGTGGAAATATTACAGAGATGCAGTGAATAAAAAGTATGGAAAAAGTCAAAACTTTTCTTCCCACCATACCCAATGAACAATTTCTTTTCCCAACTGGAGGACAGAAATATTACTATTTCCAGGAGCTGTGACACGCAGACCCAAATGTGCCTAAATTCTTCTTTCCCAACTCAATGCCTTCCAGATGTGTTTTTTGGCACCTGAAATTCCCAGGCCAGTATGCTAATTCTGAGAACTGTACTTCCAGTTCCTCTGAAACTGTCCTCTGAAGGGCATCAGAGGGCTGGTCTAAAATGTAGAGTTCCTTTCAAAATCCAGTCTTTATCTTAGCAGTGAGGAAGAAAGGGATACTGGGATCTTCCAGAGGTCTCCATCTTTGGCAACTTTAAGACCTGTCGACTTCAACTCCCAGAATTCCTCAACCAACATGAGGAATTCTGGGAGTTGAAGTCCACAAGTCTTAAAAAGTTGCCAAGGTTGGAGACCCTTGCATATACTTTGAGATTTGCCTTCCCCTGGCCCAGCTGTTTTATCACCTATAGATATAGGCCTGGCTCCATTTGTTTTATAATTCCCATTTCAATCAGGTTTCTAGTGGGAGTCATGATACCATTTTGTGTAGTGCAATTCTGAAAGAGTGGGGTATTAAAACTAATCAATGCAGTTTCTTTCGAAAAACACCTGTTTGAGATGTATCTTGGTGAGCTTTGAGAGAAAAAGGACACCCAAAGAGATCAAAATCTGCTCTCCTTCCCCAGCATAAATCTCCTCAGCATTTACAGATAAGGAAAGGAGGCGGAGGAAACAAAATCCATATGGAAAAGCGCAGAAGGCCCACAGAAAGCAAATTTGGGGGAATTATTTTAAAAGCAGCCTGCCTCCTGCAACCCAAATAGCACCTGTAAGAAACATGGTTTATTGCTGATCTCAAGAAGCTAAACTGCGTTGGGCCAGGTTAATGCTTGGATGATAGGTCACTGAGAAGTCCCTAGTTTTGTGCTCAACTAGAAATTTTTAAAAAATTCCCCCCCAGAGAAATGATGAGCCATATCATATTGTTGCCAAGAAAAATACAGGGACATGTTTGTAAAGCCAGATGAAACTGAGTATGACCCAAAGAAATCTTTACAGTTTGACCTCCTGGCAGATCATGAAGCGCCATTAAGCGTTCCTTGACTGGGCGACAATGAATGTGAGCCTCTAGGCACAGGATTTCCAGCATCAGACAAAATTCGGTCTCTACTGTCCAGCAAAAGGACCAATCAAATCCTGCAAACTATTTCCACGGCCTACAGCTAAAATATTTTCAGAGAAAAAAAACCAGACCAACCAGTACAGTGGCTTGGCGGGAAAAGAGAGCCTGAACTGGTGCCAACTTATATCATTGGCACTGAAGGGAAGCATTTTGAATAAAAGGAGGAAAAAGGTCATGAGAGCCACTGATGATGGATCAGCACCTCTCCACCTTAATTGGGTAAGGAGTATAGATAGTTCTCAGCTTTTTGTTCTTCTTCCGTGTCTAGATCAAACTTTAAACTGCCAGAATGAAGCCATCTTCTTGGCTTTGACGTTGGCCAAAACTAAGTCATTATTGGTACATGCTTCAGGTAGTCCTTGGCTTACAACCATTCATTTAATGACCATTTGAAGTTACAACAGCACTGAAGTGACTTATGCCCAGTTTTCACACTTATAATCACTGTAACATTCCCATGGTCACATGATCAAAATTTGGGCACTTGGCAACTGGCATGTATCTATGACAGATGCACTAACCTGGGATTGCGTGATCACAATTTGTAACCTTCCCAGCCGGCTTCCGGCAAGCAAAGTCAACAGGGGAAAGCCAGATTCACTTAATGACCGCATGATTCATGTAACAACCGCAGTGATTTGTTTAACAGCTGTGGCAAAAGTAGTAAAATAGCAATAGCGCTGAGACTTAATATACCGCTCCAGTGCTTTACAGCTCTATCTAAGCAGTTTTGCAGAGTCAGCATATTGCCCGCAACAATCCAGGTCCTTATTTTATTGACCTTGGAAGGATGGAAAGCGGAGTCATCCTTAAGCCAGTGAGAATCGAGCTGCTGGCAGTTAGCAGAATTTGCCTGCAATTCTGCACTTTTACAACTCACGGCTCTGATGGGGCAAAGCTCACTTAACAACTATCCTGCTTAGCAACAGAAATTTTGGACTCCATCATGGTTGTAAGTGGAGGACTACCTGTACGTTGCTCATTCCTTGAATCATCGTTTTAAAGAGGAACTCTGTGGGGCCAACTCCTGTAGGCACTGGTATAATTGATAGGTTACCAGTGATGAAACTGGGAATTCTCTATTCTGTTTTTCAAGTGTGAGGAGATTCTTGTGAAAATGGTTTAGGAAAAAGGATTTGGAGTTCTTCCCCTCCTCCTCCTCCTCCTTCCCTCTGGGAAAGCATTTATCATGTGCCAGTGATAGTTTTTATGAATTTTTACTTCGGAGCCATCAAGCCTAATTCCTCCCTTCTGTGAAAAAGAAGCCAGTTTTCCTTCATGTGCTGGGCAACTGCTCAAATAAGAGCTTAAAAATTAGCAAAAAAAAAAAAAAAAAAGAGGGGAACAGAGCTTTCCCCAATGAAACAAAATGTAGTGTGTACTGCTGCCAGCAGTTATAAATGCGCTTTGGGTAAAAAAAGTTATTGAGAGGACCACAAACTGGTGATTAGAAGACATCTGAACATTATGAAATAACTGCAGTTCAACCACCGTGACTACATCAGGCCTTGATCTTGTGGTTTTGTAAAAGGATAAGGAACCAAGAGTTGCATTTGAGGAAAAGAATATTATCGGGGGATATCAGGGAAAGATGTAACCGATTACAAGCAGGCCTAACTTTCAATTGTTCATTTAACAATGGTTCAAAGTTATGAAGACCTTGGAAAAAAGCAATTTAATGATGTGCACTCACACTTACGACTGTCGCATCATGTCTCCAGTCGCAGGATTGCAACTGAAGGACTTGGGAACGGACTCACGTTTACAATCAGTTGCAATGTCCTGTGGACATGTGATTGTGATTTGTGACTTTTTTTTACTGATTTCCAAAAAAAAAGCACCCAGTGGGGAACTGGATTGGTTAAATGACTGTCTAATTTGCTACATGACTGCCAGAAAAACAATCATAAAACTGGATTTCCCTCTACTTATGACCATGATTTACGATGGAAATTCCAATCTAATTGTGGCCATAAGAAAAGGATTATCTGTATTCATTTTAAGTATTCGATGAACCTTAAAGAGAGAATGCAGAGCTGGACTCTCACCAAACTGTCCAAGCCATGTTCACCTGCAGGGACCCATCCTTATATCCAGATTAAACTTTAAAAATAATCCTGGATAGCTGTCTTTGAGAAAATAGGACAGCCTACTACAACTTAGCACTTTGTGGGTGTCTTGCAACTGCAACTTCCCAGATATTATTGGGAACTTTAAGAGAAACAACCAGGACAAAATAGGACATTGAGTGGCAAATTAGAGTTGTCTTATAGCAATAGGACTTAGACTTATATACCGCTTCACAGTGCTTTACAGCCCTCTCTAAGCAGTTTTACAGAGTCAGCCTATTGCCCCCAACAATCCGGGTCCTCATTTTACCCACCTCGGAAGGATGGAAGGCTGAGTCAGCCTTGAGCCTGGTGAAATTCGATCTGCCAAACTGCTGGCAGCCTATGATCAGCAGAAGTAGCCTGCAGTACTGCACTCTAACCACTGTGCCACTGCGGCTCTTCGCCTAGATCAGTGGTAGGCAAACTTGGCTCTTTCACACCCTGTGGACTTCAACTCCCAGAATTCCCAAGACAGCTTGGCTGTCTTAGGAATTCTGGGAGTTGAAGTCCACAGGGTGTGAAAGAGCCAAGTTTGCCTACCACTGGCCTAGATCAAACCTTTGAACCATCTAATTTGAAACTGTCAGTGCTGGCAAAGTCTCACGCAGAGAGAAAGTTATTTCTTATCCTGATACTTAAGTTCCTTTATTGGAAATGCCAATAAGAACTGACTAACCCTCAATTTATGACGACAATTGAGCCTAGGATTTTAGTTATAAGTTGTTGCGGTCATAAGTCACCATGTGATTGGATGTCATTAAAAAATGTCATAAACTGTGATCATATGATCACAGGAGACTGCAACTGGTTGTAAAAGTGAGCCAGTTGCCAAGCACCCAAACTGCACTCTCATGACTGCAGGGGTGATGTGGCAGGTTACCGGAACCAGACGGAGAAGCGTGGTCTCTACAGCCCGTGAAAGTGCTCCATTGGAGAATGTGATTTATGACACACCCTGGGAGGAGGGGGCAAACAGGGTCATAGTTGGGCCGTAAATTACGTGGGCAGAGCTGACTTCACTTGGGTATGTGCTGACATGTTGCTCCTAATAACTGGATTTTTTTTGAAACTTGGCTCAAGGCTCATGGTTTAATTAGGGCATCTGTTGGAACCCTGACACATAACTTTGAAGACAACTGGTAGCTTTTTTGAGTCCATCATAACTTTGGACTGTTGTTAAACAACCGGTCCTAAGTCTGCCAGTTGTACTTTGTTGAATTTGAACCTCTATGCATTTGGCTGTGATCTCCTGAGAATAAGGGCGTCATTTGGAAGGTGTGTTGATGTGTCTGACTCATATTCAAAGACAGAGACTCCCTCAAAACCTTTTTGAGGACATCCCCTCCCCCCAAGAAGTTTCCATTTGCTACAGAGAAGATATAAAGGAGGAGAAGATGCTCTCCAAATCTCATTCCCCCATTTTGGGGGGATTTACCAGTAGATCTAGAAATGGTGCAGGGTGAAGAACCTCACCTTATTCTTCCACAGTAACTATGATACAATCAAATGGAACCCCCATAACAGTCCTCCAAAAGAAAATATCAAGGTCATAGATAGAAAAGGCAATGGAACTGAAGACTTCTGAATTTTTCCGATGAAAGTTTCTGGATATAAACTGAACAGGACCATGTTGGTTTTCTTTTCTTGTTTACCCCCTTGGCTTTTCTCCTCAATTTTCGATCAAATATTTGCAAGACAAGAGCTGGCATTAGGTTAGGGTATCAACGGAATACATAGGCACTGCAACGTTTACAGATGTCACGGGATTGGGATTTGGGAGTTTTCCAACCATTGCTACAATTCCTCCTTTGACCAGTTTCAATGCAAGAGAAGAGGCTCCCTAGAAAGAACAGATTGTGCCCCTAGCTACTCACACAAGGCAGAAAAGATATTTTGTATGCTTTACTATTTCATTTATTACCTTTTCTCACATTCGGCAGTAGCCAAGGGGACAGTGAGAAAAAATATTAATTGTGGAGAGTATTCACACTCCAGAAGATACCCAGTGCATGGATGGGAAAGTTTAATGCTTGATTTTAGGGCACCAAATAGAATAAAATCTGTTAGCCCCAAATCTGAGTGAAATGGGAATGTTTTCTAATTAGTAAAAAAAGCAGCATTGCCTTTATCTCCAGCCTGAATCACCCTCAACCCTGCCCTGTGAGGAGGAGTGCTACCCAAGAAGGAGGAAGAAATGGTAAATAGCTGGAAAAGACCCCATCAGCAGAATGAAAATGGGACCCCAAAGTTCTCAATCCTTGGCATTTCTTTGAAGCGCCTCCTTTGGCCCGCTAGGGACAAGTGGTTTTAACAGGTCTTCCAGTCATTTTCCCAAATTCTCCGGTAATTGCCACTTCAGGGAGGGTGAAGGTGAGTTCACGGCCTTCTCCCCATGGGTTGTCCTGTGTGTGACTGCAACAGTGGGCGAAGACTCCCTCTGTTCCCAATTTCCCCAGTGCTGGGAGGAGACACTCTTGTACTCAACGGCCATTGTCCCATCATCTTGCTCAGTGTAGACCCGGGCCTCCAGATGGACAGGATATGATCCTTGGCATTCCCATGTGGCTGTGATTCCTGCTGGCTCATCCCCTTGCACTGCAATGTCGGGCACGAGGGGCACCTGGGGATCAGGGACGGATGAGCAGCAAGATCTGTCCTCTACCCAGGAAGCTGCATGAGATCCATGCTGCCAGTCCCCAGGTTTACTCTCTGCTTGGACCTCACCACTGGGTGTAAGTTCTGGCTCATCAAAGCTCACCTCCTGGACTGCTTCTTGCTTCTTGAAAGAGTCCCGGCGTTCATTTAAGTTCAGCCGCCGCATCACCACTACTTCGTGGTCTCGATCATAACGTTCCTCAGACCAGTCCCGAAGTCGAGAAATGCCAGCGTCACCCAGGGTGACCATGCCGCTCTCCCTGGCACCTCCATTTCCCAAGTTGGGCGTCTCCAGTGTGAGCTTTCGGCTGCCAACCACTTTTTCAGCAAGGGAAGTAGGGATTTTCTCTGTTGACTGGACTCGTTTGAGGAGTGGGGAACGAGAGCTGTCTGCACTGCGAGGCCGGGACACTTGACGGACCATTGTAGGTGGAGACAAGGTCTTGCCTTGGAATGTCTGGATGTTTTTTGTAAGCAATGGAAGTGGTGAAGGGGATCTTTGTGGGGAGGGAGGTTGGGGGACGGAGGAAGGAGTGCAGGCCAATGGGGAAGGTGGGATGCTGCTGGTTGACTTGCGGCGCCCAACCTTGTAGCGATGATTGTTGACTTTTGGTGCCAAGCCGTGTAGGGAACTTGGTCGTATCTGTCCTGCTGGAGAAGTCGGGGTGCTGGAGGATGGAGAGGGACTCTGGGGTGAGGCAGAATCTGACAAAAGTAGAAGCAATTAGGAGAAACATACTGTATATATCTGGTGGCAGGAGATACTTCTACCACCACTGACTTCCTTTATATTAAAAGTACAAACATACAAAATATGTATTTCAACTGTTAGCCTAGAATTAGTTCAATCTAAGAAGCCTTTATAAACTTGATGCATTAATACATGGCTGAAGACACCATTTCCAAATTAATGGGGTATTAACTTAAAGTTCATTAAATCAAAAACATTTTGATTAAAAAGATCCATGCCCATCCTAGCTATACCCACACCGACCCCCACAAGGTCAAACACAACCCTGATGCGGCCCTCAATGAAATTGAGTTTGATAATCCTGTCCTATACGGCTTAGGGCCTAGATATATTGAAATCCACTACTCTGAAATGAATATACCTGTTCAGTTGGATTATGGAGAGAAACGTCATTGAGAGTCTCATCACTGAGGGAATTTCATCTACAAAACCCCATGATTGGGCCTTCTCAGTGGTGGCACCCCTTATCCTTTTTCTTGTTTTCTTCCTGTCACTTGTTTTTTGCATTTGTGTTGTTTTTAATGCATTGTCTTTTCTTAAAGCCACTTTGTAGTAGAGCAGCACAGAATATTATTATTATTATTATTATTATTATTATTATTATTATTAACTTTTATTCATTAAACATGAATCTCAGTCAATTGAGCATTTAAAAATGTATCACAAATATCATTGACTGGCTCTGATGGTTGATACAGGTTGCTGCCAGCATCCTAGATATAACCAAGTATTATATATTATTATTATTATTATTATTATTATTATTATTATTATTATTATTATTATTCATATACTGTTATATTTTATAAACCTTTTTAATATATCAAGGAGCCTGTATGATTTCTCTTTTCAAGCAACTGGGTTTTGTTTCCTAAAACTTCTCCACTTTGATAAAGAAGATAAATCTGTTAATAATAGAGATTAAGATTAACCTTTTGGACAAAGTAAAAAAGTAATCTGAGGAGTCTGACTTTTCCTTTCAGTAGTTAATTCACAGTTACAGCAGGAAACAATGTCTGAAGCTTTAGTCTTTCATGAAAGTAATCATTCAACCGGCATCTTGAGAAGAGAGACCTACAAAGCAACATAATGTGCTGATAAAACCTGGAGCAACTGGGGTGTAATAGATGGATAAACGTAAATGCTAAACTTCTTAATAGGAGTTACTTCCAAAAACCTTCCCATCAATTACTTAAAGACAAGTACAACAGTTTGTTTAGTGACCATTCAAAGTCATAATGGCACTGAAAAAAGTGACCTATCAGTTTTTCACACTTACGACTGTTGTGGCATCTCTGATCAAAATGCAGACGCTTGGCAACTAATTCATATTTATGACGGTTGCAGTGTCCTGGGCTCATGTGATCACCTTTTGTGACCTTCTGATAAGCAAAGTCAATGGGGAAGCCAGATTCACGTAACAACTGTGTTACTAACTTAATAACCATGGCAGGAAAGTTCATAAAACAGGGCAAAACTCCCTTAACAAATGTCTCACTTAGCAATAGAAATAGACTCGACTGTAGTGGTGAATCAAGGATTGCCTGTGTGGATTTTTTTACATAATGTGTTCAGTTTGAGTGGAAATGAAAATAAACCAGGTGGTCTGCATAATAGAACTTATAATTTAAGGAAAAAAATAATAGCAATAGCACTGGAGACTTATATACCGCTTCATAGTAGTACTTTATAGCCCTAAGCGGTTTACAAATGTCAACTTATTGCCCCCAACAATCTGGGTCCTCATTTTACCGACCTCGGAAGGATGGAAGGCTGAATCAACTTTGAGCCGGTGAGAATCGAACTGCTGGCAGTCGGCAGAGTTAGCCTGCAACACTGAATTCTAACCACTGCGCCACCACAGCTCTTACAACTTTTATTCATCCCAGCAGACGTAGCTGCTGAAGACGTCTAGGTGGGAAAAGAACTTTGCAAGAGATTCACAAGATCCTACCTGGTACGAAATCCGGGACAGGGCTGCGGCAAGAAGCGGTAGATCCAGGGGATGAGCTGTGCGTTGGGGATCCAGGAAGGCTCTCACTGGATGACAGAGAATGATGGAGCCCAGAGGAAAAACTGCGGCTGGTGTGCAGAACGGAAGTTTGCTTTGAGATCTTCTTGAATAGGGATTTCCGTCTAGGAAGGAGGGAGAGGAGGAGGAGGGGAGAAGGACACTTGCTAAGGGTTCCAACATTTGAAGAACTAGGCTGAGACTTACCAGAACGATGGTTGATTTGAGGTTTGATTTATCAGTTGTATCTCGATGTAGGCTTCAAATCATTGTCCTGTCCTACTCAGCCAGTTTTGGCATCAACAGATAAAACATCACTGAAGCAAGAACATAAGGGGAGGAAGGATTTCTTGTGGTGAGGGTATATATGTATTTATTCTATTTTAAAAGATCGGAGCTCTGAGGGTTACAGGGGTGTGGCTGAGTCACTACAGCTGACTCAATGGATAAGAGTCTTGTGAGATTTTATATTCAGTGGTACCTTGGTACTCAGCTGCTTTGAAACTCCTTGAATTTGGCACTCAATGCGTTTTGACGTGAAAATTTTGTCCTGGTGCTCATTGTTTGTTTGGTACACAACGCACAAACTAGAACTTGTCACTGTCAGTTACCTCATGACGCACTGCATTATTTCTTATCAGAAAAAAATGTTTTTGGTACTCATGACGCCTCCTGGAACCAATTAACAAGTACCGAGGTACTACTGTATTTATTTTCAGGATATTTCGGAATAATCTCTGCAAAAATCAGCATTTTGTTGCCAGGTTTAAGGACAAATTTAGAAGGCTTTAGAGGGCTCCCAGAAAAAGAGGGACAAAGATGCTCAGGTAGCTTGTCCAGAACAAGTACAGGTAGAAGAAGAGGTTGATCAACTCACAAACCATGAAAGACCTCCCTTACTGGATTAAGATGAAGACCAGGTTCTGTTCCAACAACACATAGGTGTGTAGATAAGTGATAGGATTGGATTGGATTGGATTGGATTGGATTGGATTGGATTGGATTGGATTGGATTGGAATGGAATGGAATGGAATGGAATGGAATGGAATAGAATAGAATAGAATAGAATAGAATAGAATAGAATAGAATAGAATAGAATAGAATAGAACAGAAGAGTTGGAAGGGACCTTGGAGGTCTTCTTAGGCAGGAAACCCTATACTATTTCAGACAAATAGTTATCCAATCTCTTCTTAAAAATTTGCAGTGTTGGAGCATTTACAACTTCTGGAGGCAAGTTGTTCCACTCATCCAAAGCACTGGGCCTCACCCAATTCCAAGCTCGCCTTATTTACCTTCCTCAATTCAACATCAATTCTATTAACATCCTTGCTTGATCCTGGCCACCTACTTGTCCTGGCTGTCCCGTTTGCGATTCTTCTTACTTCGCCGGGCCATCCGTGTCTTGGAACTATTCTTGCGCGCAGGGCCCACTCTGATGCTGGTGTTCTCTAGGGCAGTTGTCCTCAGGGACACCTTGTTTCCACTCTGCAAGAGGGATGGAGAGCTGTTGGATCCCCCAAAAGGCCATCCTTGAAAGGATACGTCTCAACATTCACAGAAATGCTACAGACACTTATGGATAGAACACGTTCACATTACAATAATCCTCGAGTTACAACCATTTGTTTAGCAACTGTCTGAATTACAATGGCACTGAAAAAGAGACTTTTACAATTGGTCCTCGCACTTATGACTGTTGCACCATGTCTCCAGACATATGATCAAAATTCGGGCACTTGGCAATCAGCGTGTGTTTTTGATGGTTGCAGCATCCTGGGGTCTTGTGATTGTCATTTGCAACTTTCCTAGCCAATGTTTGACAAGCAAAATGAATGGGGGAAGCCAAATTCGCTTAATGACTATATGATTCACTTAATGACCATATGATTCACTATGATCACTGCAGTGATTCACTTAACAACTGTGGCAGACAATGTCATAAAATCAGGTGCAACTCAGTTAATAATTCTTTGCTTAGCAAATTCTAGTCCCAATTGTAGTTGTAAGTTTAGGACTACCTGTTTTGGACTAAGCAGAATAAGGGTGCTTGGAAATTACTCCTGGAACCCATTTTGTTTTGAGTTTTTCATAGCTATCTTTTGAAAGGAATTTCATCAGCTAGTATCTCACCGTTTTTCAACATTTGTACTTCCTGTAATAGTATTGTCACAGGCATTATTTGTCTATTTTATGATTCTCCTGTTGCATGTATAATAAATTTTCTTTGTTTATCACAACTTGTGATCTTATTTCTGTCTGAAGATACATACCTTCAGCAACAGCTCTACGACATCCATGTGAACCAAACCCAGGACCGACTCCCCGTTCACATGAGTGATGAGATCTCCCGCTCGGAGTCCTGCATCATGAGCTGGGCTCCCATCCTCTACATTCTATGACAGAAATAAAACAGATAGATCATCATCCGTGAAAATTTTTGTGAAAATCCACTTATGTTTGAAAATATTTGCTTGTACAGGAAGGTGGAGAATTAAGTATGCAAATAGCTTTTCCTTTCATAGACTTCTCCAGTCATTCCCCCTTTCACTTCATTTGGTCCCAATCCAGCAGAAAAGATGAGCACCCAGTAAAAACCATGTTTCAGAATTCCAGCTTGGAAATAAAATGAATTTGGGATTCTGACCCGATGCACAACCCATGCACTGTTCACCTACTGCTTTGATGTCTTTGATTGTCCTTGTTGAAATTTTATTATTCTCTGGTAAACCACTTTAGAAATTTCATGGAGTGGGAAGATTTGAATTTTTTAAAAATGCACATCTGTGACATTATAGTCACATACCCTCGTCACTTCCCGGCTGGACTATTGTAATGCTCTCTACATGGGGCTCCCCTTGAGGAGCACCCGGAGGCTCCAGCTGGTCCAGAATACAGCCGCGCGAGTAATAATGGGGGCGACTCGTCGTTCCCATGTAACATCCATCTTGCGCAAGCTGCACTGGCTCCCGGTGGTCTTCTGGTTGTTGGTTACCACCTTTAAAGCGCTCCATGGCTTAGGACCTGGTTACCTACAGTACCGCATTCTGCCACCGATTGCCTCCCACCGACCAATACGCTCCCACAGAGAGGGCCTCCTCAGGGTGCCATCAGCCAAACAGTGTAGGCTGGCGACCCCCAGGGGGAGAGCCTTCTCTGTGGGGGCCCCGGCCCTATGGAATGAACTGCCCCCGGACATACGAAGGATCCCCGACCTCCGTGCCTTCCGTCGCGCTCTGAAGACCCTATTATTCCAGCAAGCTGGTCTGACAGGATAAAGGTTTTTTAAATTAGGTTTTGATAGGGGTTTTAAAATGATTTTAGTTGGATGTTTTAAATTTGGCTGAATGATTGAATTATTTTAATAAGCTTTAATTTTTGTTGTACATTGTTTTTACCATGGCTGTTCACTGCCCTGAGTCCCTCGGGAGAAGGGCGGTATATAAATATAATAAACTAAACTAAACTAAACTAACCATACCATATTTTTCAGAGTATAAGACGCTCCGGACTTTAAGACACACCTACTATTTTTGGGGAGGAAAACAAGAAAAAAAATCTGCCTCTGCCTCTCAGCAATTTGCCTCCTTGCTGCAAACAGTAAACAGCCTGTTTCAGTTTGTTTCATTTTCATCACAGCCTGATTAACACAAGAAAAAAAATATCTGCCTCTGCCTCCCAGCAATTTGCCTCCTTGCAGCAAACAACTAGTTTCAGCTTCAGCACAGCCTGATTAGCACAAGCAGCTGATTGTCGGTTGGATCGGCCTCCCAAAGATCAGCTGTTTCAGGCTGCAGGGATTGCCATAACCTATCGCCTATTAGTACATTTTATACTCCGAAAAATATGGTAACTATATGTGACATAATAGATGAGATTATAGCCCAGGACCAAAAGTTCTGCTGTAGCTGTAGGTTGCATTAAAGCCAGGTTCATAAGCATATTGAGACCTTAGCTTTTGCCAGAAGCCTGAGTTGTAACACATACTATACTTCTTCAGATCCTCAAAGAGAAAGTGAACTAACAACGGTTCAGCACAAGTAGAAGTATCCTAAGATGGAACCTATAGGGCCATGATGGTGAACCTATGGCACGCGTGCCAGAGGTGGCACGCAAGCCGTCACCCCAGTTCAGCTCCGCCGCACATGCGTGCTTGCCTCCCACCAGCCAGCTGATCTTTGGGTCTCTGTCATGCATGCATTGGGGGTGGGGTGTGTGCGGGAGGCCACATGCACATGCACCGGGGCAGGCTGCATGTGGGTGGGCCTCACGTGCATGTGGGGGGCAGGGCACATGCAGCGGGCCACACGATCATTCATTTTGGGGGTTCGGGCACACATGTGCGGATTTGCGCCTGCACCCACGCGATTTGGGCACTCGGTCCAGAAAAGGTTAGCCATCACTGCTATAGGGCCCTCATGATTTGTAAGTATTTTGTGGCTGTTTTTCTGTTGGGATCGAACTGGAATCTTTCTCTTTCAACCTCTTCTTCATATCCACTTGGTAGAATGCCTGGCCTTGTTTTTGGAAAGGCTGAACCATGTTAGGAGTTAAGTGGCTCTGCCGTTTCTGTTTTCAGTTACCCTTTTGCTAACAATTACCTGGTTAGGAATTTATGACTGTGTTGAGAAAATTCGCCAAACATCCTTCAAAAAAACAAAAACCCGCATTCCTGATTCTCCTCCAAAGTGGTTTTTTTTTTCCCGGCAAAGTGATTAAGGGAGCAAAAGATGCTTCCTGGTGATTATTAAGAGCACATAATCCTTGCACATCTATTGCAAATCATCCACAGATCTGTTGAATTAAAGGATTTCAGTCCCAAAGATGGGGAATGGCATTTTCTATCTGAAGCTTTAAGATCAGTTTTACAGTAGAGCTCTAAACTGGAAGCTGAATTATCTGGTCTACAAGCCACCACCCCACCCTTTTAATTCTATGGTTCTTAACAAATCATACAAAGCAAAGTTCTTTTGGGTTATTAATAAAATCTCAATGGCTGGATTCATGCCTTATTGTAAGCCGAAGAGCTATATTCACTCCCCTTACAAGCACAACGCTTTATGGCAGAGGTCTTCAAACTTGGCTTTAAGATTTGTGGACTTCAACTCCCAGAATTCTGGGAATTGAAGTCCACAAGTCTTAAAGCTGCCAAGTTTGAAGACCTCTGCTTTATGGCTTAGTTTATGGCTGCTTTCTCTCACATTATTAACTGTGATTTCTATAACAAATTTTAGGGACCTAATCCACATATAAAGGTGGGCTGGGATGAGGCATTCCTGAATGCCTACCCTGTATCTTAGTCAGGGGTGAAATTCAAAATTTTTCCCTACCGGTTTTGTGGGCGTGGCTTGGTGGGCGTGACAGGGGAAAGATACCGCAAAATCTCCATTCCCTTCCTTCTCCTGGGGGAAGGATATTGCAAAATCTCCATTCCAACCCCACTCTGGGGCCAGCCAGAGATGGTATTTGCCGGTTCTCTGAAGTACTCAAAATTTCCGCTACTGGTTCTCCAGAACCTGTCAGAACCTGCTGAATTTCACCTCTGATCTTAGTATCATCTGTAAACCAGGCCTACATTATTATTTTAAATAGTCCTGAACTAGGTAATCCTAACTAGCTTTCTAAATTCTTTTTCCATCACCTTCCATCAACCTGAAAGAAAAGTGTGTGGTATTGGCTTACCCAAACCATGTGGTGTACAGTGTAAACATCGCTGTCGCCCATGTAGACACGGATGGCCCTCAATGAGAAGCCATACTTCTTCCCCGAGCTGTAGACGACAATGGGAGGCCGCAGACTGGAGCCACCAAGTATGGAGTCCCGACTTGGGGAAGAATCACGGGATGAAGGATTGGAAGAGAGGGAGCGGGGTGAGATGGGGCTTCTGAGAACAGCCCCACTAAAGTCATCTGTTTAAAAAAAAAAAAGGAAGAGGGAGGCACAATGATAAGAGTGAGATAACTAAATTACAGTATTGCCAATCTCCAATGGAAAAGAATAAGCAAATAATGGAAAACCTTCTCTTTTTCTCTTTCTCACAGCATTTCTGTATCACCAATATTTCCAAAAGGTCCAAAAAAAGGAAAAGAAAAAAAAAAATCCCCCACAACTCAAAAGTCCAAAAACAATCCATTACAGGTAGTCCTTGACTTACGGCCACAACTGAGCCCAACATTTCCATTGTTAAGCAAGAGAGCTGTTAAGTCAATTTTGCCTCATTTTACGACCTTTTTTGCCACCATTGTTAAGTGAATCACTGCAGTTGTTAAGTTAGTAACAGGGGTTGTTAAGTGAATCTGGCTTCCCCATTGACTTGGCTTGTCAGAGGGTCGCAGATCATACAATCCTGGGACATTACAACCATCATAAATAAACGCCAGTTGACAAGCATCCAAATTTTGATCAGGTGACCATGGGAATGATGCAACACTCCCAAGTGTGAAAAACGGTCATAAGTGCCATTGTAACTTTGAATGGTCACTAAATGAATGGTTGTACATTGAGGACTAAGTGTATTGTCTTCATTTTGGACAACTTCAAAATGCAAAAAAACCCACCCAGAAATTCCTAGTAGCCAGCCTTTTTTCCCAATTGACCAACAGAAGAAAACAGTGCATACTCTGTCTCCTAAGATCTCAGTAGCTAAAATCCTATAGCCCCACTTCACCGAAAAAGAAATACAATAAATTGTTATGATTCCTCCCTATCCATGTCATCTTTCTAATGGTACTTTTTAAAAATTAAACATTTTTTTAATAAAAGGAAGCTGCACAGGAAGCTGACCATTCTCTCGCCATTCCTTGGTTGCATTTACAAGGTCCCATTAGGAGTTAAGATATCTGGAACTCAGGGTGACCTCAGTGATGTGTTTGGCCCTGTTTTATCTGCTTCTGCACTGTTAGAACCACTTGTGCTGGGAGTAGACCAGGAATTATTTGTCCCACTGACCTGAATTGATGATAAGCGATAATGCAGAAACTGAAGCTGACTTTGGCACTCTGCCACTGGAAGATGCTAGCTGCTTCCCTGCAGAATCCTTGTGGGGCCGATAACTGCCCTCGCGGTCCAAACCTCTTGAGGTAGAGCTCTTAGTACCTGTGCTATTGCTCCTGAGACGGACACGGTTCAAACTGGCCAGGTCAGCTAGAAGGAAAAGAAATGGACCTTTAGCATTCTGTAGCTTTGGGATAAAGTTAAAGGTTCCCCTCAACATATGTGCTAGTCGTTCCCGACTCTAGGAGGTGGTGCTCATCTCCGTTTCAAAGCCGAAGAGCCAGCGCTATCCGAAGATGTCTCTGTGGTCATGTTGCCAGCATGACTAAACGCCAAAGGCGTTTGGAACGCTGTTACCATCCCACCAAAGATGGTCCCTATTTTTCTACTTGCACTTTTTTACGTGCTTTCGAACTGCAAGGTTGGCAGAAGCTAGGACAAGTAATGGGAGCTCACTCCGTTACATAGTGCAGGGGATTCGAACCACTGAACTGCCGATCTTTTCGACCGACAAGCTAAGCGTCTTAGCCACTGAGCCAATGCAGAAGGTCCCAAGTTCCTTCCTCTCATTTCCATGTGGGTTTGGAGAAGATCCGTCTGAAACCCTCTAGAGTCACTACCGGTCACTGTAAACCAATGTTTCTCAATCATGGCAACTTTAAGTGGCGTGGACTTCAATGCCCAGAATTCTCTAGCCATATGTTTGCTGGAGAATTCTGGGAGTTGAAGTCCATGCCTCCTAAAGTTGCCAAGATTGAGAAACATTGCTGTAGACAATTGCAAGTTTTATGGACCAAAGATCTGAGTTTGTATCTGGGTTAACCTAGCATGCTAAATCCTAACCCCAAATTTACCCAACACAATTCCTGTTTACATCACAGACCAGTCTCAAACCAACAAATATGAATGTAATGTCTGATTCTCCCCAAAATGCCAGCTTAGTATTCGAGGAAGTTGGGTTGCTTGCATTCAGAATGTTGTGGGAACCAGGCCACCACATCAGGGCATTGTACTAAGCCATCAGAATGGTGGGGTTGCTGTTTATTTGTCTAGGTTAAGAATGTTATGTGATAATGGAAATTATATTTGGTTAATTCAAGTTGATGGTTTAATAGATTGTGGGAACCCTGCTGGTATAAGGCAGAATCCTGCGTTTTCACACATTTAACCTGATTCTCTTCTTCCTCTCTTATTTCCATTGATCTTTGGGGCACAGAAAACTTCTCCCATTCTTTGCAAAGGGTCACTAGTCTTAAATTAATTAAGAAGCTAAATTGAGTAACCAAATAGAAAGCTCATGTTTAGAAGCAGTCTATCCCCACACGTACTAGTTGTGGATGATGAAGTTCATGGAACCAGTTTGCTCTAGTCTAGTGGTTAAGGCGTCAGGCTAGAAAGTGGGACACTATGAGTTCAAGTCCTTCCTTAGCCCTGAAAACCATCTGGGTGATTTTGGACCAGTCACTCTCCCTTAGTCCAACTCACCTCACCTCACAGGATCGTTCATGTGAGGAAAATAGAAGGAAGAAGGTGTATTGGATGTGTTTGCCACCTTGAGTTATTTGTAAAAATAATGAACCCAGGATACAGATATAAACAAACGAACGAATAAATAAGGCAGGCCTGCTTACGTCATTATTGGCTATCACCAAATGTAGGAGATTTGTTGTGGTCTGCCAGCAGCCTGCGGAGCTGGCAGCGGAGTTGGTCAGTGGGGAGGCTGAGGAGGAACATGGGCCAGTCCTGGAGTCTGGGGAAGGCCCAGATGAGGTCTCTGTGTTGGAGGCAGAGATGGGGCCAGGGCCATCTGGGAGTGATGCACGGACTCCAGAGCCTCCAGAGTCAGACAGCAGAGAGGCAGAGGAACAGGAGGAGCCTGTTCCTAGTGTACGCATGCAGAGCTGCCAGAAGGCACGAACAGTTAAAACAAAAGGGACGACTTGGGAGTAAGGCCTGGAGATGATTGGCCCCTCCCATAAGGCTTAAAAGAGGAGCAAAGGCACATGGGCACTTTGCAGGAAAACAACGTTGTTAATTCTGTTCCCAGTCAACATCTCTGTTTGATTCTGGAATCCGTGTGGCTTTGCCAAGTAGATCTTTGGTTGATGTAAAGGTTGGTGATTATCCCGAAGGACTTCTCCCAAAGGACTTTTTGCAACTAATTGGGATTCATCTGTGAATGAACATAATTTACAGCTGTTGCAATAAAAGACGTTTTTGGGACTACTCGTGTGTTTTAATGATTCAGGAAACCTAGGTCACAATAGTATTGGACTAAACTTGGCAAATGTTGTTGCCACTGTTGGCTTCACCTGAGTTAGTATCCGGAGATATCCTGCTCTCACCTGCCAGTGCTGAGCCCTTGCTGGGTGTCCTTGGTGCTGCCATCTCAGAATCCCCAACGACAAACTTGGGGCGTTCCTTTTTGGCTGTCCCCCGGCAGGGGCTCTCATCCTCAGAAGACAAGGCAAACCTGGGCATCGCTTCTAAGCTGCAGGTGCTGCTCAGGACGGCAGGACTGCGGCTGAATTCTTGACGGAAGGAATGGACGGTGGAGCCACAGGAGGTCCAGGCACGAAGTCTGCATCAGAGACAGAAAAAAAAATGGAGGACATCTGCAGGGAGGATAATGGAAGACTTCCTTGCAAAGCAAACAGATCCCCCTCTATGGAGGACGGCCCACTACTTTCTTTTCCAGTTTGTTTACGTATTAATCAAATTTATATTATCTAACTGTCCCTCTTTATCTGAGATAGTAACTCATTCAAAATAATTCAGCAAACTTGGAAGACTTGAATATGTCTCTTCCCAGTCCTGCATTCTAACTACTACAGCACATGGCATTCATGGAAGTCTACAAACACTGCAAGATGAACCATGAAGGAGCCTTGGTGGCGCAGCGGACTAAAGTGCTGTTAAGTAGCACTTAGCTGCCAGCTGCCTGCAATTATTGCAAGTTCAAATCTCACCAGGCTCAAGGTTGACTCAGCCTTCCATCCTTCCGAGGTAGGTAAAATGAGGACCCAGATTGTGGGGGCAATAAGCTGACTTTGTATAAAAAAGAACACCGCTTAGAGGGGGCCAAAAGCCCTACTAAGCAGGTATATACAAAAGTATGAAGGCTTTGTAAGCCGCCCTGAGTCTCCGGAGAAGGGTGACATATAAATCGAACCAATAAATAAATAAATAAATAAATAAACTGAGAGTAACAAGGTCGGAACATACTCCCCTCCTTTGCCTCTTCTGGTGCCAAAACTGAGCTTGCCCTTTGGAATTTTAAGGAAACCAAAGAAATTCAGGAAGCTCCCTAAGTTGTGCAAAATCCTTCCGCTGCTCCATTTTGAAAAGGTCAGGTGTGACCCTGTCCGCTCACCTGGTCTCAGTCTTAGTTAGCCGGCTCTTGTCCTCATCTCCAGAGCTATGATCTCCCCTCTCGGCCCTGTCTTCTTTGTCCTCACCATGGCCCTGCTCAGAAGATGTGAAACTGAGCGTGGAGGAGTTAGCCAGATATTCACAACTGCTGTAAACCTGGGAAGTGGGGAAGAGAGTAGGAAGAAAAATCAGCTGGATATAGGACATACTTATTCTTGTAACATAGCCAGCAACTGGAGACTGGAGGCTAAAACATATGAAGAACGGTTGTGAATCTAGTTTAATGGAAAGAATGACTAAGGGTGATACGATAGCAGTCTTCCAATATCTCAGGAGCTGCCACAAATAAGAGGGGGTCAACCTATTCTGCAAAGCACCTGAAGGCAGGACAAGCAGTAATGAATGGAAACTAATCAAGGAGAGAACCAATTTAGAACTAAGGAGAAATTTCCTGACAGAACAATTAATCAGTGGAATGACTTGTCTCCAGAAGTGGTGGGTACTCCAATATTACAGGTTTTTAAGAAGAGATTGGACAACCATTTGTCTCAAATGGTATAAGGTTTCCTACTTGAGTAGGGGGTTGGATTAGAAGACCTCTAGAAGGTCCCATCCAACTCTTGTTATTCTGTCATTCGGTGCTTAAGAATAGTTTTGCAATCAATGAGAGTATCACCCCAAACCTCCTCCTTCTCTGTGCAGTTCAAGTGGCCCCCATGTTCACCAACAACAAAGCCAGAAGTTTTCTAGCAAGCCTCCCCATAGGAGCCCCTTCCCAACCTTGCTGAAACGATGGGAGCAGGAAGAAAACTGACGAATCTCTGCACTGGATTCCTCATCCTGGGTTTTCTCATCATCAGAGCCCAAATGCCGGTAGCGCTCTGAGCGAGCTGGAGGAAAGAGAAGGTCGAAGAAAAGGAACTCAGAACTTTACTAAATTTGCCCAGTTTAGGAGCTGCTATAGGTATATGGTGGCCTTCTTCATGGTCTCTAGAGGTATTGGGGCTCTACCCAGAATCCTCCAGCTAGCTAACCAGCCAGCAAACCTCTAGTTATGCTATTTGTAAAATTATGGGAACGTCAATCTAGAGAGCACCAAGTTTTAGAAGACTGCTATAAGCAGTGAAACAGTCCCAAGGACAGCCCCCATCCCAATCTTTCAGGATACCTTTAAGGGGCCCTTCTGGGATTCAGGGTTGCAACTCTGCCATCCAACCAGTACAGCCCTCTCCATCCTTTCCCTCTTCATCTGGGATGCCTTACTGTCAAAGTAACTGGTGTCATCTTCAGCCTCCAGCTGGGGGATAAACTCAGCTTTCTGCCTCAGCAGCCCATTCCAATCCAGATGGTGGAAGAAAGGATGGTGCTTCACCTCATGAGCGCCTCCTAGAGGTTGAGATGGGAAAGAAGGGATCCAAGGCACTGAGAGCTGATTATTGGGGCAGGAGAGCCACAACATCTCAACTTGTGTCGTAGCTTTAAGTACAGGTAGACCTTGACATACGACCACAAACGGACCAGAATTTTTATTGCTAAGGAAGATGGTTGTTCAATAAGCCTTTTTTTGTCATGATTGCTGAGTGAATCACTGCAATTGTTAAATGAATCATGCAGTTGTTAAGCGAATCCAGTTTCCTTCACTGATTTTGCTTGTTGGAAGCCAGCTGGAAAGGTTGTAAATAGGGATCACATGATACCGGGAAGCTACAACCATCATAACTAGTTGGTAATAAGGTGCCCAAATTTTGATCACATGACCGTAGGAATGCTGCAGTGGCTGTAAGTATGAGGACTGGTCCATGCCGTTTTAACTTGCTAAATGCTAAATGATTCGCATCATTTGAGTCAATGACTACCCGTCAGGCCTAACTGTACGGATGCTGTTGGGATACCTGTGCCCAGCCGCTCCAGAGGGCAGTGACGCAGGAGTTGTGTGATCAAATCTTGGGCATCAGCAGGAAGAGCTTCATCCCCCTCAGGCCAAATGATTTCATCTGAAATTAATGAAGCAAAACCAAAGCAGTTTTGGAGGGTGCTCCTTGAAATTTTCCCTACCCCAAACTTTTCAAAAACTTTTGGAGGGAACAAGGAAATGAGACAGAGCTATTAGAGAAATTCATGGAAGAAGAAAAAAAGGTCTCAAAAGTTTTTTTATCGTGTGGCCCGAGTGGAACCTCTATGCATAGAGCCAGAAAGATCAACATCACATAAGAGAAACTCCTGTTTGGACAACCTTCCCTTCCTTAATTTTTCTCTTCTCAGAATTGAGATTGTTTTGGGGGTGTGATGGGGAGAGCGGTGCTCTTTTTTAGTAGATGTGAGGTTGGGAGAACATAAGGATGCTCTTCTTAACTCACAGGTACATAAAGTTCCACTCTTAATTCTTAGCCCACCATAAAATATAGAATACCTCTAGTAAAGGCCATCTTATGAATAATGAAATACAGAGTAAACTTTGCTCCTACTTTTTCCTTGAGATCAACCATGCTAGCCAGAAATCCAGGATTCCTGAATAAATCTCCTTAAGGTCTGACTCTGAAAATATCAGACATAAGATTTGTACCAATACAGGAGAATATTTCTAACTCAGGGTTGAAATGACAGGTCCTTAGTGAGCTTGGTTGGGTTTTTTTTACAGACATTTCATTTCCCAAACCAGGTTAACATCATCAGTGCTAATAAGGAGTAGAGTTTGCTCTCAGTTTATATTCTAGTGGCTTGCCCTGTCAATGTTGGTGGGAGTAGTCTTGGTGGTTGATTGGTTGGGCTGTTTAACTGTTAGTTTGTTCAGCAGTTCCTTGACTGCAGTATTGTTTATTTATTGATCATTGGTCTGATATTAATCTTGGAGTTAATCTAGGCTCATCTGGGTGTTGATTGCTGGTGGGGAGGTGTTTTGGTCTTTTTGTTCCCTTTTTGGCTTGCTGATTGTCTCTTTTGTACAGTATGTAGATATTGTTTACGTTTATGTGTCTGTTGATGGCTAATTTGTCAAAAGTGCCAGGCTTCTAGAAATTCTCTAGCACCAAGTCCAAAAACTGGTACAGGGATGCTATTTGCACAGTTGGGTTAAGAACACCAGAGATCTGACTTCCTGCTTTTTTGCACTCTTGGCATGTTTGGGGAAATACTGTTGGTGAGAGGAAGACAACTCCTTCATCCCTCTTCTCAACTCCCAGAGTTTCATTTTTATCAATGGAAATGGCAGAGAAGCTCATCGTTATCATCCTCTCCCTGCAACACTGCTGCGATTGATGGGAATTTTCCAAACCGTGGGGATGCTCAGGATATTCCCATATTCTGAAGGTGCCTAACCAAGACATTGCTATTCAGCAGTGTGTCAGAAGAGAGCAAGGAGGGGGGAGGCTCAGCAAAGCGGCAAATGTTACACTGGGATATTCTTTCCGTTCAAGGACAAGCGGAGAGCACTTCAACTCAGCCCTGAAAAAAAGGCCCTGTGAAGTGGGAAAACAACACCCTCCCCCTTCTGTCATCTCCAGGGACACATCACATGCTGAGCGAAGGTCACTTTTGTCTTCTCCAGTTCGCTGAGTTTATCTACTGGATTTCTCAAAGGTTCTTTTGTTCCGCCAGGCATCTGGGACTGGCACTGGCTTGACTTCTGCAATAAATGGGGCCCTTACTGCTTTGTCATTGAATTTCTCTAGTCTAGTAATATATGTCTCTTCATTAAGAAAAAGCAAACCTACCACTTATCACTTGCCCAAAGAGTTCCTCTGTGGTGTCACCGAAGAACGGGACGCAGCCGACCAGGAACTCGTAGAGTATTATGCCCATGGCCCACCAGTCCACTGGCTTGCCGTAGCCTTGGATCAGGATCACTTCTGGAGCAATATACTCAGGAGTACCACAGACCTGCAAAGGGACAGAAAACAGCATTCTGCCTGTTTCTGGGAACAAGGAGGTTTCTTCTTAGGGATGGATGGGATCCCTGTCTCCCCCTTAAACACAGAAAGGGCAGAATCAAGAGAGCAAGGACTCCTTCAGATGGGTTTGTGGCTTCCAATGTTTGGAGGCTCTTTCCTTTGTACCCAGTAAAACAATCTAGTAGCTTTCATTAGAAGACATGCAGGCTCCTTCCCATAAACATCATACCTGTTTATCTACAAACTCTCGGGTGTCCTTCTCAATGTGGCCCTCATAGAGATTGGTAGTCATGTTCATCAAGCCAATCTTGGACAGGCCAAAGTCGGTCAGCTTGATGTGGCCCATGGATGTGATGAGCAAACTGGAAGGAAGGAAAGAAAGAGGAAGGGAGGTGGAGGGAGGGAGGAAGGGAGGGAGGAAAGAGGGAGGGAGGAAGGAAGGGGGGAAGGAAGAGGAAGGAGGGAGAGAGAGGAAGGAAAGAAGGAAGGAAGGAGGCAGGGGGAAAGGAGGGAGGGAGGGAGTGAAGGAACGAAATGAAAGGAGTTTGAACCATGAAAGGAATCAACCAAATAGTTCAAAACCTGTAAACTTTTTGTTATATGCCGTCCAGAGTCACTCACTTATGAGATGGACAGCTATATAAATTAGATAAATAAATTTAAAAAATTAGCAAACTTTTTAGCTATTTGGGACACTGGCCTCTAATTCTAAAAGTAGAATACAATGTGAGGGAATTTAGTTGTTTGTCACAAATGTATAGGTGTTACTGCTCAGGCAACCCACACAGCCAGCCAGCATTCTAGGCTACAGCAGACAAACGTATTAGAAGAAGACTCCCTAACAAGAATTATTGCAACAAATGCATCCCACCCACTTCCCTGCATTTCACAATCTAATTTGTACCCCACTCTCACTTGTCTGGTTTGAGATCCCGGTGAACAATGCCGTAATTGTGGAGGTACTCAAGGGCAAGGACTGTCTCAGCAAAATACATCCGGGCCATGTCCACAGGCAAAGGTCCCATGTTCTTCAGCAGTGTGGCACAGTCCCCACCTAAAGGAGATAGAATGTCAGAGAGCCCACTACATGTAAAACACCAGGGACATTTGACAAACCCAGCTTTGATTATTTGACATCTAAACCAGGTTTGTCCAACTTTGGCAACTTTAAAACCTGGGGACTTCAACTCCCAGAATTCCCCAGCCAGCATGCTTAGGTTAGACATCCCTGATCTAAACCTTTTTTCAACTTGTTGTGCTAACTGACTTTTAGACATCAAGTAAACAGATTTTATTTAATTCTGCCTTTTATGTGGTTCTTTTAATCTCTTTACCAAAATGCTTCTTTCAATGGCATTACTTTTATTGTCCAGGATAGCGATCCTTTAATGTTCTTAAAAAGATTCCAGTGCTTTTTAAAAATTTCAAAATGGAAAACATTTTACATATGCTTTGTAAAAGTATCCTGCAGAAATCAAAGGGAAAAACTTTCACCCTCCTTCCTCCCTCACACACTTAGAAAAGCCAAAAGCACATGTCATCGTGCCAAATAAACATATTTGGCAATACCTCGTTCTTTTATTTCGTTTCCCAAAAAGAGATTTTTTTAAACGTCTCTGACTGAGATTTCTTTTGGCAGAGACCACTAGGAAAACTTTTAAGATCAAGAAGCAGATTTTAGGCAAACCGAGGAGGGTTTGGGGAAGGGAGACGAAAATGTCAAGCACTTCAACATGCAAAGTCTAAAACACGAACGATGTTTTTGAGACTTTGGCAGGCGTCATACAACATATTTTGCAGACTTCCTTTGGCAGCTGTTTGACAGGGATATAAATGTTGCTTTTCAAAGTTCTCCAATCTCTGGATTCCAAACTCTGTAGCCTTTTAGGAATTCAGCACATACAATATGAAACCGCAGAACTGTGGAATGCTCTGTGCTCTTCTAGAAATGGATATTAAATTCAAGCCAAAGCCAAATTTTGCCAAGATGGAAGTTCTTTCTCTTTGGAGCAAAGGATACTAGAAGCCGCCCGATACCAAGTCAAACCACTGATATATCTACCCCACGACCGCCTCCATTAACTGACATCAGCAATCTGTCCATGGAAAAAAGCCTTTTCCAAGTTTTGCCACCCGTGATCCCTTGACTAAAGATGCTACCTTAGACAGACTCAGGATTTCTTCCACACAGACCTGCTCTTTCCTAGACATCTTTGTTGCTCCATTTCCACCCATGCCCATCAAGGTATGTCCTTCTGCAACCTCACCTTCCACATACTCCATGACCATGCAGAGGTGACACCTGGTTTCGAAGGAGCAGAACATGCTGACCACAAAAGGGTTCTCCGCAAAGGTCAGGATGTCGCGTTCCACAAAGACTTGCTGGATCTGGTTCCGTAACACCAGGTTCTGCTTGTTAATCTTCTTGATGGCAAACCGTTGGCGAGTCTCCTTGTGCCGCACCAGATACACAGCCCTAAAGGAACATGGAGAACTATTGGGCAACTTGGGAAGATGGGAACATCTTGATGTTTTCTACCCATTGTTTAGTCCTCTTGGCAAAGCATTGATGTAAGAGCCTTGGTGGCGCAGCAGACTAAAGTGCTGTTAAGTAGCACCAGCTGCCTGCAATTACTGCAAGTTCAAATCTCACCAGGCTCAAGGTTGACTCAGCCTTCCATCCTTTCTAAGGTAGGTAAAATGAGGATCTGGATTGTGGGGGCAATAAGCTGACTTTGTATAAAAAAGAACACCGCTTGGGGGGCCCCGAAAGCCCTACTAAGCAGGTATATACAAAAGTATGAAGGCTATTGCTTAACGCATTATAAGCCGCCCTGAGTCTCTGGAGAAAGGCAGCATATAAATCAAACCAATAAATAAATAAATAAATAAATAAATAAATAAATGTAGATGAGGCTGATAGATAGTGACTGTCTCAGTTCACCATGGCCATAATGAGGATTTAATTCGAGTACAAGTAGTCCTCGATTTACAACGATTCATTTAGCAACCACTTGAAATTACAACAGTATTGAAAAAGATGACTTATGAGTGGTCCTCACACTTAGCAATAGTACCTAAGACTTACACAGGCAGTCCTTGACTTACGACCACAAATGAGCCCAAAATTGCTGTTGTTAAGTGAGTTTTGCCCCATTTTACGACCTTTCTTGCCACCGTTGTCAAGTGAATCATTGCAGTTGATAAGTTACTAACCTGATTGTTAAGTGAATCTGGCTACCCAATTGACTTTGCTTGTCAGAAGGTTGTAAAAAGTGATCACATGACCCTGGGAAACTTCAACGGTCATAAATATGAACCTGTTGCCAAGCGTCTGCATTTTGATCACATGATTGTGGGGATGCTGCAAAGGTTGTAACTTTGAAAAAAACGGTCATAAGTCAATGTTTTCAGTGCCGTTGTAAGTTTGAACGGTCACTAATTGAACTGTTGTAAGTCAAGGACTACCTGTATATGCTTCACAGTGCTTTTACAGCCTTCTCTAAGAGGTTTACAGAATCAGCATATTGCCCCCAACAATCTGGGTCCTCATTTTACCATCCTTGGAAGGATGGAAGACTGAGTCAACCATGAGCCTGGTGAGAATTGAACTTCTGACAGTCAGCAGAATTTGCTTTCAATTCTACACTTTTAACAATCCTCCAGCTAGCTAACCAGCCAGCAAACATCTACTTATGCTATTTGTAAATTATGGAAATGTCAATCTAGAGAGCACCAAGTTGTAGAAGACTGCTATAAGCAGTGAAAACAGTCCCAATCGAACTGCTGGCAGTCGGCAGTCAGCAGAATTAGCCTGCAATACTGCATTTCAACCACTGTGCCGCTACGGCTCACAACTGAACAACCACCACTTACTTAAACAACCATTGTAGCATCCCCATGGTCACATTATTAAAATTTGGGTGCTTGGCAACTGACATGTACCAGCTGCAGCATCCCGGGATCATGTGATAACCATTTATGACCTTCCCAGCTGACCTTCTGACAAGCAAAGTGAATGGGGAAGATGGATTCATTTAATGGCCATGCGATTCGCTTAACAACCGCAGTGATTTGTTTAGTCACAATGGCAAGAAGGTTGTAAAATCGGATGTGACTCACTTAACAACTGCCTTGTTTAGCAATGGAAATTCTGGTCCCATTTGGGGCTGTAAGTTGAGAACCACCTTGTGCAAAAAATTTTGCACTAGATAATCCTTTCAGCAAAGAGGAAAGTCACCTAACCTTCTCACTGGCACAATTCTTTGTCCTTTTCCTTTTTTGCACCATGTTTTTCTAAGAGTTTTGGTCTTAAAGCAAAAGGGGAAGACTGTACTTGCTGAGCCTACTCACCCGTAAGCCCCATTGCTGATCAACTTGATAGTTTCAAAATCGCTTTCACGGGGCTTCCTCCGAGGAATGGGTGTAGAAGACTGGTTCTGCAAGAGACAGGGAAAGTGAAGGGGAATACCTATTACTTGCAGTCTATACAGAAAGAATGACATCTATTGAGTTGTTGCTTTTCTGAAATAAGTAGCACACAAGAATTAACTGGGAGAAATATCAAAGAACTCTAAATCCTATCTCCTGGTGAGGATTAGAACCAGTCTGGGGACCAAACACAGCTCCCACCAGCCCTAGGAGGATGTAGGAGAAGTGCAGACAGAGATGGGGGGCAGAGTTAAATGTGTCGTTAGTTTAGAGTCCTTGCGTTCCCACAACGGCTCCAAATCCAACACTTCTGAATTCTGTTGACCCTTATCTGGCGCCAATTCAGCATTAAATCTTAGTTGACCACAGTGGTGAGTTGCTACCGGTTTGCACCGGTTCGCAAGAACCGGTAGTAAAAATTTGTAGTAGTTTGGAGAACCAGTAATAACATTGGCTGGCCACGCCCCCGAACCAGTCCCGGCCCGGTCGCCGCTCACTTACCCCGCCCACCTCATCAGAGGCTTTTTAAAAAAAAACTTTTAAAAGCATTTTTTCTACAACCTCTTCAGCTGAAAAAATGCTTTTAAAAGTAAAAAAAAAAAGCCTCTGATGATCGTGCGGCTCAGCTGGGATCGTCAGAGGCTTCTAAAATCATTTTTTCCTGCAACCTCTTAAGGTTGTAGAAAAAATGCTTTTAAAAGTAAAAAAAAAAAAAAAAAAAGTTGGCCACGCCCACCATCACATTACCCCCACCAAGCCACGCCCACAAAATAAGCCACGCCCACAGAACCGGTAGTAAAAAAATTTAGAACCCACCCCGGTTGACCAGATTCTTGGTTATAGACCTGAATAAATTTTCCATGCTGCGATTTTTGTGCTTGACAGAGGCAGTATGATCTCAAAGAAGACTTTCCTATTAATGTTTCAATGAATGATTACAGAACTATTTTAAATGATGATGGCAAGCTGAACTGGATACAGGTAATCCTGGATTTACACAGTCAATTTAGGAACCGTTCAAAGTTACAAGGTCACTGAAAAAAGTGACTTATGGCCATTTTTCACACTTACGACTTTTGTAACATCATGTGATCAAAATTCAGATGCTTGGCAGCTGGTTCAAACTTATGACCGTTGCTGTGTCCCAAGGTCATGTGATCACTTTTTGCAACCGTTTGACAAGCAAAATCGATGGGGAAGCCAGATTCACTTAACAGCTGTGTTACTAACTTAGCTTCAGCGATTCACTTAATGACTGTGGTAACAAAGGCAATTATGCAAAGGCATAAAAATGGGGCAAAAGTCATTTAACAAATGTCTCACTTAACGACAGAATTTTTGGGCTCAACTGTGTTCGTAAGTCAAGGAATGCCTGTATTGATAAACAGGCCTTCAAGAATACCCAAATGATAAGTAGATTTATTGTCGGAAGACTGAAAAAGTGCCATGAAAGAATTCCAATGACTAATACACATCAAATATCAATCCTATTTATATTAAAATCAAAGTTCAAACTCCTGTGCCTTCCCCACCCACGTAATATAATGGAGTAGAAGCCACTCTGGAAGAGAATTTGTGTAGCTCAGGGTTGAACTTTGGAAACCTTGGTATTCTCTGAGCTTGGTGGTTTTCTTACCAATGTTTCATTACCCAACTAGGTAATTTATACAACTGGGTAAAGTGGCTAACTAGTAAACCCACTTTGTTAGGTGGATTGCTTCTGTTTCTCTTGTTTTGCTAGCAGATGGATCCAGTATCATGACCTTTGCTTGTGACAATGTGAGTCCTTAATGTTAAGTATTTTTTTAATGAGAAAAGAAAAATAGTAAATTAACAGTAAATGAAATAAAATATCAATCTTGAGTACATCTGGCCCTTTAGGAATATCAGTCTAGAGCAGGGGTGTCAAACTCAAGGCCCATGGCCCAGAACGGGCCCACAGGGTGCTTAGATCTGGCCCATGGGGACAACCTGGAAACAGCGAAGGATTGGCCCACATTGCCTCTGCCAGCAAAAATGGAGCTCCATTTTCGCAGAGGGTTGCAGGAGGCCATAGCAAGTCGAAAACGGAGCTTGGGAGCCCATTTTTGCTAGCAGAGCGCTCGGGCCATCACAGGCACCCCCGAAATGAGTGACGTCGAGCTGGCCATGCCCACCCTGGCCATGCCCATCCCGCCTCCCCCCCCCAGGACAAACACAACCCTGATGTGGCCCTCAATGAAATTGACTTTGACACCCCTGGTCTAGAGTAATGTTTTTCTCAACCTTGAGAACTTTTTAACTCCCAGGATTCCCCTGGAGAATTCTGGGAACTGATGTCTGCACATCTTAAAGCTGCCTGAATTGAGAAACATACAGCTTTAGAGAAATGCCTTGCAACAGACCAGAAAGGGAAGAATATAATTTTACCTCAGGAAGTTCATCTTGCTGCTCTGGGCCTGCTGGGGAAGGGCAGTCAACTTGATCAAACTGCACAATTTCTGGGGAAGAAAGAGAAGCACAATTGAAAGCAATGACAAACAAGACACTGGATCTGTTTCCCATCTGCCTTCCATGCTTTTGTGGTCTTCTTTTTGACGGCCACAACAATCTTGATTTTTTCTGATTGGCAGAATTCTTTCCATTATCTGGGATTTAAATCAACCGTGAGGTCCTTGGCATGCTCTCCGAACTTGACTATTTTCTTGCAGACATTTCATTACCAAACTAGGTAACATCATCAGTGCTAGAAGGGAGTGGGGTATGGTCTCGGTTTATATACAAGTGGCTTGCCCTTTCAGTGTTGGTGGGAATGGTCTTCGTGGTTCTTTGATTAGGCTGTTGCTTACATTGATCGATTGTTTGTCTGAGTTGATAGTTCCTTGAATGGGGTATTGTTTACTGCTTGAATGTTGGTCTAGTATTTAGATCAAATTAAATTAGAGGTGTTGCCTGCAGCAAAGCCCAAGCGATGCATAAAAAACAGATATCACTGGACTGTTTATTTCATCCAATTTTTATATACTGCTGTGCTCCAAACATTAATTCCAAGTGATTGACATATAAACTCTGTATAGCCCTGCTCAAACTAGAAAAAAACTCTTTTTTCCCTCACCCTCCAGAGGGTCTTTGGTGAGTCCCAGTTGACTGATAATGTAACGTGGAATGTCTGTTTTGATGCCTTGTCCCACTTTCGCATGACCTTCGGCAGCCTCCAGGAGGTGATAAAATTCTTCCGGGTCAAACTCCTGAAAGTCGGAAAGGGAAGAAGAAGCAGAGAAAATAGAAAACAATGAGCTTTTTCATAATAAGGTTTAGCAACTTAAAAGTCTTAAAAATAAATGAAATTATAACAAAAGTCTTCCTCCGCAACAAATCAAAGGCTGTGGAAATGAGCAGGCCTAAAATAAATCACAAGAGCTCTCCTTCTCTGCCTGGACCTCTCACATTTAGGGACTGTTACTGTTAACAATCCAGGATGGATCCCTTTCATGAAAGCCAATAAACTGTGAAACTTAATTTGTAATAATGTCATGCACTCCGAGAAGACCAAATAATTTTTTTTCTCTTGCACTCAATTCTGTGATGCAGACAGAGCCACAGCAGGAACAACGCCACGATACAGGAAGCAGCAGCTTCCTTGGCTCAGAAATCAGAAGACAAAAGCTTATCTATAAATACCAAAGATTAAAATTTCCCTGTCTCTGCTGCATAAACCCTGCCTAGAACCATCACTCATCTCAACTCTGAGCCATCTGGAAAACTCAAGCTATCGTTTCCTGGTGCCATCATGGGAACTGGAGGTATTTTCAGTTCCAAGAAAGCTTCCATTCCCATATTTCAGCCTGCTTGTAATTAAGTACTGGCCCCAATGAATTCTCACCAAGGATCCATCTTGCACACATGGTTTTGCAAACACTGCCAGCAGCAACAAGCATCCAAAAGTAGACATGAGGGCTTTGTTAGCTATTATTGTTAATAGCCAGTGATAGCCTCTCCAATTCAGTATATATGTTTCATCCTTTTTACCAAAAGAAGTTAAAACACAAGTGTAGGCTGAAAGCAAACTACATCTACTGTACATTTAGCACTGTTTTTTAAGGATAGTCAGCCGGAGTATGTTAAATTCAGAAAGGCTAAGGGGTGCTCAAAATTTAAATTTTGGAAAAATGGCTGGAACCATGCGTGTTTAAGTTTAGCTCAGTTTCAGAAGGCTCCAGGAACTGTTTTAGAGACTTGCAGAGTGGGGCTGCATTCTCAAATTGCAGAATAGATCTATCAAATCTCCATCTTCCAGCTTTATAGTAACAAATGGTTTCAGTAAGAGAAGAAAAGCAAGACTGTTACCTTTTTGACTTGCTTGTAACCTTCCAGAGTAGGGGTTCTGCAAACTTGGCAACTTTTAAGACTTGTGGACTTCAACTCCCAGAATTCCCCAGCAAGCATAGCTGGCTGAGGAATTCTGGGAGTTGAAATCCACAAGTCTTAAAGTTACCGAGTTTGGAGACCCTTGTTCTAGGTCAGTGATGGCTAACCTTTTTGCCGTCGCGTGCCAAAAGTGGGGGGAGCACGGGGGGTCGAGCGCGCATGTGCCCACACCCATAATTCACTGTGCCCCACCCCCCGTGCATGCACGTGTGACCATCCCCCCTGCGCTCCTCCCGTTTTTGGCACGTGATGGCATGGTGGGCCCGGTAGGTCTGTTTTTTGCCCTCCCCAGGCTCCAGAGGCTTTCTAGGAACCTGGGGAAGGGCGAAAATGGCCTCCCCGCCCGAGGCCAGAAATGGTCTGTTTCCTGATTTCTGGTGAGCCCAAAAATGCGTATACAGGTACGCTGGAGCTGAGCTATGGCAACACTTGCGTGCCCACAGATATGGCTCCGCGTGCCACCTGTGGCACAGGTGCCATAGTTTCGCCATCACGGTTCTAGGGGGATCTGGCTGGCCATTGTCAAATGATCGATTACATCATAGATCTTCAATCTGACCCACAAGGATCAAGGGGAAGCTTCAGTTCACATTCACTCTTGACCTTACCATTTGGTTTACAGCTCAATCCACTCAGGCAACCATCTCTACTGTTCTATACACAGTTTTGGGGGGGTCTACATGAGAGTTTCAGCAGAAAAATGATCTCTCAAGGCTTGTTGTTGCTCTAGAGGAGGGGTGTCAAATTGGTGGCCCACAGGCCATATGAGTCACACAGACCCACCCCAGCTCTGCAAAGGGAAAAAACCGTTGTGATACATCACGTGATGGCAACGTAATGCCATGAGTTTGACACTTGTGCTCTAGAGGATGATGGAGATCCTGTAACCCTTTGTCCCTTCCCATCCAGCTTAGGCTGAGTAAAGCAGATAAGTCAGCTTCATCCTTACCAAGCACTCCAGCAGCCGAGCTGGCCGGGAAATGATGATCAGTAATTTACGGACCAACTGTTCAATGAAGTGCAGTTCCTCACTCTCGGAGCGCTCCTGAGCCTGGCAGAGAGCATAACGAAAAACTCATAAGCATTATTGAGGAAAAAGTCACCAGAGAAGTCTGGGTTGGTGGGGAAACAACAGAGATACTCACATCTCTTAGCATTTTCTCCAGCTTCTCCTGCAGTTCAATGAAATAGCGGGAGGTAATGAGGGCCCCTTGGGATTTGTTGAGACAGTCACGGGCCAGTTCAATGATCTGGTGGTGAATGAATCCCAGTAGACCATCAGCCAAAGGCAGGATGCTACTGGGTGAGAAAGCAGCTATTGTCTCTTCCAGGCGCTCTTCCATCTGGGCAGTGGCCTTTGAAGGGAGGGGGAAGAGGGAGAAAAGCAGAGGGTGACCGTGTGATCCAGAAGCTTCAGTTGGGATCCACATACAATTTTCAGTGTTAAGATGACCCCGTCTCAGAAGAACTAAAAGGCTCATGATCAAATCCCCCACTCCGTCTTTTGTTTCTCTTGCTTCCTTCCAATATTCATGCAAGCTACTTGTAAAAATAAACATGAACTGCAAGAGAAGGGAATGAAGCGCCAAACAGTTCCTTCTGAAATGTGTTGCCCGAGGCACCAAAACAGTGAAATGTCTTTCCTTTGGACGGTTTTCATTCGTCTTTCTCTCATTAAAACACATTTTACTTCAACAAGGTTATGGTTCTTAAATTTCTACAAAATTCCAACACAGGATGTTAGGATATGGTTTGAGCCTAACTATGTTGTCCAGGCAATATAAGTGTACTGTAACTTTAATCTGTAAATGTATTATGTTACTTTAAAGGTATTCATTGTAATGCTGAGTCATGCTGTAATCAGGTAATGACTGGTTGTGAGAATATTTAAGCAAGGTATTGTAACGTGTTCAGTTGCTGCTATGACACGCAGCCATTGTGTATGAAGATGATGTCATATGCTACCATAGTATGATATACTGCCATTGAGAGGAGTTGCTATCTGCTAATCATCGTTGGATGGATCTGCAACCATCGTGGTTTGTGAACCAGAGTGAGTTTGTTATTCTAACCAATTACTGTCTGTTTGGTAAAAAGATATCTGTAACTACTGAACTGATTTACTGGCAAAGACTTGGAATTTGTTTAAAGACTATGAGACTTTTTCTACTATAAAGTAAGCTTTTGATAAACCAGTTTGCATATCTCTTATTCATTGCTCTCAGCAACGTTTCTTTGTGCAGTTACTCTGCTGGTTGGTAACACAACACGAATATCCTTAACACAGGAAAAGAGATGAAAGCCATAGAAGCACAGTACTATGACTGTTGTACCCAATGCTTTTTAAAATACAATTAAATATAATTTATTTCCTTTCAGTGCCATGGGATGTGGAGCCACAATGCTGGATCTAGATTTTAGCAAGGTTTACAGATTATTCTAAACTAAACCTATGGGTCTATGGTTCATTAATTCTAAGAGATAAAAGAAAATTCCCCTGTTTGGTTCTTAACAGAGTCTTACCTTTGGGAATCTCTCCTTGTATACATGATTCATCATTACCACTTCATTGTCAAAGATCCCACTTGTCCGCCCAGGGCTGTGAAAAGAAGAGGCAACTGCTGAGGACATGTCCTAAGAACTCAAGCAAGGCAGGAATCAGGAAGTAGAAGAGAGCTTTAGTAATGCTCAAGATGTCACATTTCCCCAAAATTTCTTGCTTTAGCCACAGTTCTCATCTTTTGAATGTGTCAAAGCTGCAGACCGACAATAATCTAACTAATCAGTCAAAGAACCTTTATGTCGTGACTAACTTAAACCACTGAAATCAGGAGGAAGAGAAAACAGTGTTGCCTGATTTTGCTTCCTCCTTTCCTAAAATGCACCCCAATGGCTCAGCATTGGAGTCTGGCCAAGCCATGACTAAAAAAGAATCCAAGGATGATTCTTTCAAATGGATGTGATTTACGGTTGTTCAAACAGCAGAGTTGCTGTTCATTGAAGAAGTCAGTTGTGGATTGTAAGAAGGACAAGGGAGCTACTAGAATATTTGTTCTGCATGACGAACATCCCTGGTTCAATCTCTGGTAAAACAAGGCAGGCAAGGTGAGAACCAGTAGTGGTCAGGGCAAAGATGCTCATCATATATAAAAGTACCACTCAGCTTCAAGGCTACCAGACACTATGACATTACATTATCTATATTGAAATCCAGGCACAAATGCTTGCCCCTCCTCTTTGGATAAGAGTTTCCACTTATCTGCTATTTTAATGAGCCATGGTGGCACAGTGGTTAGAGTGCAGTACTGCAGGCTACTTCTGCTGCCTGCCGGCTGCCTGCAATTTGGCAATTCGTATCTCACCAGGCTCAAGATTGACTCAGCCTTCCATCCTTCCAAAGTGGGTAAAATGAGGACCTAAACTGTTGGGGGCAATTGGCTGACTCTGTAAACTGCTTAGAGAGGGCTGGAAAACACTGGGAAGCGGTATATAAGTCTAAGTGCTATAGCTATTGAGAGGAAGACAGCCTCCAGTTTAAAAACCGGAGACTGAGCCTTCTCCAGCTTTGCACTAGCAGGGGGCCACCCACTCAAGGTAAGGCTTTACTCTATTCTTATTTAAGAGATTCTAATCTAGTGCCCCGTCTGACAGTTTTCTGCCAAGTCAAGCGGAGGAGTCAAGTTATGTCATGAATTGCCCAATCGGTGATTTATTGCTCAATCTAGGTGAGGAAATGTAATAGACAGTGTCTCAAATAAAAAAAAAATTCTTAGGAAGCAAGTGATAAAGAAGAGATTGTTCTCCTTCTGCTACACTGGAGCAGGAGAGAAAAAAGTGCAGTTCAAGGTAGGTTCGCCTTTTTTTAAAAAAAAATCAGAGTTAGAAAGTTCAGGTGCAAAATGGATGCCTTGTAAGGGGTAAAATGAGTGAATCTTTAAGACGTTTGCTAAGAATGGCCATGCATAAATATCCCTACATAAATTCCTTCCTGTGAAATCCACTTAATACAGGTAATTCTTGACTTACATCCGCAACGGAGCCCAGAATTTATGTTGTAAATTATGATGGTCATATGTTGAGGCATCCACAGCCCAATTTGATTACCTTTTTTTTTTTTTGCTGCAGTTGTAAAAATAAACACAGTGGTCGAAAAGCAAAAGTGGCGGCTGTTAAGCAAACGCCGTGAATGCATACCTATCGGCATTTTTTTCCTCTAAAAATCACCGGAAATCATGTCACATGGCTATGGAATGTTACAGCCAAGCAGTAAAGGGAGCTGACTGGCAAATGTAGACATGTGACCCTGGGAGGGTGTGTGCATGTGCTGCCACTGGAACTCTGGGATCAAGTCATGAGTACCTTTTGTACTTTTCCATGGCAACGTTGAACAGTTGCTAAGTGACCAGACATTAAGTGAGGACCATCTATAGAGCCTTCTACTTTCATTAGTGGTGTCATTCTGAACCATCTAAAGAAGAGACGCCCGTCCAAAGCCAAGAATACCTCAAGCTGCGGGACCGAGGACGAAAATATGGCGAGTGGCGCCCGTCTTCTCCTGGAACGCTTTCGGTGCTGCGGAAGTGCTTTGAAAGGAAGTGCAGTTCATCAGGCGTAGGTTGATAGGGCAGTTGGTGGAGACGCTCCTGAGAGGAGGAAGACGACGACTGGACAAGAGAAGGAGAAAAAGATGACAGACCAGCATGAGAAGGAAGGTGAGTAACCCTTGTTCTGACACACCATCATGGAATAATTTAATATCCGCAGAAGAGCCTTCGAATAAACAGGCAGCTGGAAAAACTGAGGGCGGGGGAAATGAGGTATTTAAGAAATAAAGTGAAAAAAGCCACTTCCTTTCATAGGAAGATAAGCTCTTCCTATGTTAACTCTGGCAACTGTAAAGTTTACATACGTCTAAGCCTTGGTTTCTACGGGGCCTCTTTATCTCGACCACCAGCACTTCTGCAAGCAATTTCTAGGCCTCTCTCAATATCCTCTTAGCCTGGCAGTGTTTTTTAAAAAAGCCACTGAGAGTTTAAATTACAAGTTTGTGTTCCTATTACAGTGCCCAAGCTGCAGAACCAAATTTTCTTTGGAATTACATGTTTGGCCATATTTTTGATGCTGATAAGTTGATACATTTCTAGCAAATACTTGAGGCAGCTAATGAAAGCAGAAATAAGAACAGTTCAACAGCACCAACTTAAAAAAATTATAGCAAAGTAGGTTAATTCCCACCTTAGGAAAGCAGGTATGAAGTGAATATTTCCAGGAAAACAAGATGGAAAATTGGCAGGTGCCATTCATCCCATCTCCAAAGAAATGTCTGTCTTAATGGACTTCATGTAGCTCACCCTTTCTCAGTCTCCTGCTTTCTATATGAACTACAGTGATAATTCTTAGATTTCCTAGACTAGAAAATATGAATCTGACTCACTTTAGCACACAATCTGCCTATTAATAAGATGCTAGATTTACTCCATGATACTTACTGAAACGGTGGAGCTGGGGGTGTTAGTCCCATAGCCGGAGGAGGGCAATGACGCGAGTGACCACCTTCGGCCATCAGCCCTGCAAAAACAGAGGTAGATATTACGACAAGTCTTGGAGAACAGAGGATTGCTATTTAAACCCAATAAATGCACCGTCAAACTGATGAAAACAATTGGGAAAGGCTAACATGACTGCCCAAATATTATCTACAATAGAGGTCCTCAACACCTGAGCTATGGACCAATATTGGTCCGTGTCTTGTTAGGAACCGGGCCGCACAGCTGGAGGTGAGGGGTGGGTGAGCAAAATGTATTTGCAGCCACTCCCCAGTGCCAGCATCGCTGCCTCAGTTCCACCTCAGCTCATCAGGCATTAGATTCTCACAGGAGCGTGAACCCTGCTGTAAACTGCGCATTTGAGGGATCTAGGTAGCACTCTCCTCCTCCTCCCCAACCCCGTCTGTTGAAAAATTGTCTTCCACAAAACTGGTCCCTGGTGCCAAAAAGGTTGAGGACCACTGATCTGGGGGAAAGAAGGGACTTTTTCCTCTATACACATCAAAGCCCCTCTATATCCCCATACCTTTTCTCTTTCAAACCCAGTCAAAATACACCGTATATTCCAGACCAAGCAGAGATTTTTTTTTTTTATGACTTTTCCCTAGGATGATTCTCTTTATGTGAGTGTGGTATTTCTAACTACAAGCTCTCCTCTTCTCCCCAAACTGCCAAATGCTGGAATAAGAGGAATCATCTTCAGGCACACAAACATACATATCCTTGCCCTCCAGTTCCCTGTTTTGCCTTCTTGGTAGCTTCTTTAAAAGATTTATAAAAACAAGACAATAGGTCTTCCAGCATATTTCAGGCTGTTTGGCTCTACATCAGGCAGACTTCCTGAGGGAGCTACAGATGGTTGCCAGGGCTAGAGAATTATGAGGATTCTCTCCTTCAATCAATCCTAAACATTGGACTGCTTTTCAGGGCTTCAATCAGTGGACAGTAATATCCACTTCTGAAAGATGAATTCTTTTTTGATAACTGCAAAATATCTATTCTCAACAGAATTCCCAACAGTAGCAACATATTGCAATCAAGAAAATTAAAATTAAAGCTTTATTTTGCTCAGCAATTAGGGGAAATCAATGAAGTTTCATTTTCTTTTTATTTACTTCCGACCCAGCAGCCAAAGCTCTATAATTTGCAATCTCCAAACCTGAAAAATTGTTCTTCTTTTAACTTGGGGCAATGGATTGTATTTAAATATACACATCATCTTTTCTCCCCTCCCCCCACCCTAAAAATCAAGGCAATTAGCGGAGAGCCAGACTGTCTGTTCTGGGTGATGGTTTTCTTATGGGTCATGATTCAATGATTAAGTTTTTGCCCACAAAAAAAGTAATGGTCGTTTTTTATTTTTCATTACCAGCTCTGTTAACAAGGCCACTCTATAACAAAGTATTTATAGCATAGTCCCTAACAGAACAGAACGACTGAATAGATGTAAGAATCCTACATGATTTCTTCCCGTTGTTAAAGTTACCTGTCAGTTCGAGGAACATGGCTTTTTCCGAGGCATCATTGAGCGAACAGGAGAAGTAGAAAAGCAAAAGGAAGTAGGGAAAGAAAAGGGTGGGGGAGGATATACAATTAGGAATCACAGGAAAATGCCTTCCCCAGGCCTGGGGGCATTTTTCTAAACCCTCCCCCAAACTGAAATTAGAAATAGTTATACAGTATGTACTTTACTTCATTTGATTTTTTTTAAATGTAAAAATTGATTGGCAAGCAAAAGAATGAAAGACCTAACAGCTTGCGGTCATTGCTCTTGGGGAAAAAATAATTTAATTCATACAACTGTCTAATTTTTTTCGATTCCCAGTTCAGAAATGAACTTGGGAAGGAATAAAAATTCCAACATAAGTTAGAAAGTAGGTTGAAAAAGAGCAGAGTGGTGTTACTGTGTAGAAGTTAGCTATGATAATTTCTACAATGGAGAAATTTATTCTGCACATGATTAGAGATATGTCAGACACAAAGAAATCAGGACCATTTGTAAGGTTGTGGCATGGATTTATTCAAGCCTATACACAAGACTCTGGTCAATCAAATTTCAACACTAAATTGGCACCAGATAAGGGTCAACAAAATTCAGGAGGGGTTGGACTTGGAGGTCTTATGGGAATGCAAAGACTCTAAACTGATGATGCACTTAACTCCGCCCCCAGCTCTCTTCTTCTACATCATGGGTATCAAACTTGTGGCCTCACGTTGCCGTCACGTGACATATTGCGATGTTTTTTCCCTTCGCGGAACTGGAGTGGGCATGGCCTGAGCGTGATGCATCCAGCCCACGGGCCGCCAGTTTGGCACTCCTGTTCTACATTATACTTTCATTTTGATAACTGTGATTCAAGGCAAACTCTGTCATGAGAAATAAGTCTTTTTCTTCCAAAACTCACAAAGTAATGATGTATGGCAAAGAAGAAAACCTGTAGTTGACAAACTAGAAAGGGCAGCCTCTCTGAGGTTTTTTACTCAATTTGCAATTATGTTTTGGTTTGATATGTTTGACAAACATATCTTTATTACCTGAGAACCATTTTCAAAACACACTTTTTCTTAAAATTCATTATATGCCTTTAAGGAACAAAAACTTGCTGATGTTTAGCAAAACTGGATCTAAATCTGGAGAGGAAATTATCCTGCACAAATAGCTGCTTTGAATTCCACAATGGAAAAAGAAGGGAGAGATAAATTTCCACTTCTAGGCAAAAATGGAGATTTCCAAGGCATTTATATAACAACAATATAAAAATCAGGAGTGAGTAAGTAAAATAACTCACTTTTCCAATTTGTGAAGCCCTAATATTTTATTGATAGCATCTCTACTGCTTTCTCCCCATTTTGCCAAACTTTGAACTAGAACTCTTTCTCTTAGCCTAGATTCACTTCCTTCCATCCTTCTTCTTCCCTGGTCCCAAATAGCTTCTGTGGTCCCTTACAGCAGACTCCCCTGATTCTTTCCATCAGATGTGGCCACCTAAGAAGTTGTGGCCTCTTACCTGCGAACAAATGGAAAGCTGGCAGAGGCACCAGTGGAGAAGTTGCGAGGACTTTCAACTGGACTGCTACTGGCTGCAGAGAGAGAGAAGGAGATTGGACAGAGGCAGGACAAAAGAAAACAATGGACTTTTATTAAAGATTCAAAGGGTATAGAAGAAACCAAGAGATCTTGAACACCACTCAAAAACTTAAACTTGGGTAGGAATGGGTGCTTCAAGATTTATCCATCAAATATCTCTATTCTAGGAATCTATGGAAATTCTCAGTCATCCAGGTCATGGTTGTCCCAAAGGTGCTTTTTTCAAGAGGCAATGGGACTTTCTGGTTTTTCTTTGAAGACATTTCACTTCTCATCAGTTCTTGGATGAGAAACAAAACATCTTCAAAGAAAACCAGAAAGTCCAGTGGCCTCTTGAAAAAAGCACCTTTGGCACTCTATTCTAGGAATTACACTGACTGCTGGTCAGCTTCTCTGAGCAATTCAAGTGCTGATTACTACTTGAAAATCCTACAGGGCTCAAGACTTGATTATCTCTCTAAGACTGACTACTCCAATGTGAATCTGCCAACCAGGTAGATCTTGGAGAGAGGTCATGTGAAGGTCCCATCCCTTCACATGACATTTCCACCTACAGAAAGCCTATCTCAGGATCTTCTCACTGTAGCCACTCTTATTGTGGAACAGCTTGTCCTTTATCTTTCCTGATAAAGAATACTTGGTTATAGACACTCCCTAATGAATGTCCACAAAAAAAACATGGCTCTAGGAAAGAGTCTAAGGGGAATATTAGATGTTGGTATCTACCTATGTTACTCAGTGCTATTATAATATTAAATATTCTTTTGCTATGTTAATCTTCTGGGGTACTTTTTCTATATATGCCACTATGAAACACTGGGAATTGAGTAGCATAGAACTGCTAGTAAGTAAATGAATAAATTAATATTTTAAAAAGTGGCTAGTGTCTGATTTTATTGGATATACACACACACATTAATTTTGTCATTCAATAAAACATCCGTCATGAAAGAAGCAGAGGAAGCAAGCATCTCATGGAAAAGAAAATTTATATGTCAGCCCAACCCACTCATGGGGACTTCAGGTGGCTTATAGAACTAAAACCCCCAATACAAAACTCAATAATTCACCACCCACCATCCCCCGGTGACAACAAGCAAATCAACCACTTGATGGGCTCCATATCATCCTGAGATCTCCAGGCCCCCTGGCAAAATCATGTCTTCAGGACCTTTCGAAACAGAGTCAAAGGGGTAGGTGGGGTGTCAATCTTTTTCCACAAGGATGATGTTCCACAGGGAGAGAGCCACCACAGAGAAGACCCTTTTTCTTGGTCGCACTAGATGGGCCTTCTTAAGAGAGGAGATCTATAACATACCTCTTCCCTGCTCTGGTGGATGGGCAGATATAAGCAGGGAAAAGATGGTCCTTCAAATAACCTGACCCCAGGCTACATGATGTTGGCCATCATATTGAAGATAATACAAGAGATTATTTCACTAGGACTCTCTTCCCACAACTCAGAATGCAGCACCAAGATATTCTTCACCATAAACCTGAATCCAGCTTGACACTTTTCATGTTTTGGTAGGGATATCCGTCCTCTGTTCCTCCAACAAAGAAGCTTTTCTAATTTGGCATACACTTACCTGTTGGCACAGAGAGGGGCGACAAAGGACGTGAGAGGGTAGGCGAAGGAGTTCCAACCACTAGGCTCTTCCTGTTGCTGCGACAGCTGCAAAAGCAGGACAAATGATATTATGCCAGGGACAAGGTTTCATAGGCAGCAAGTATCACCAGAACTCTGGGGTGGGAAAAATTCAGAATACTATGGGTTTTAATGATATATTCTTAACTACCAAGGCTAATGGAAAATGGAATGAAAGTTTAAACAGATATTGGCTGGGGAATTTTGGGGGTTGAAGTCCACACAATCTTAAAGTTGCTGAGGTTGAAAGACAATGATCCAAAGACCATGGTCATGATTAATGAAACACATGCAAATTAATGAAACACTTCAATGCAACAGCCGTTTTTTCAGTCAATTCAATAAAAAGTTATGATCCTGGCACCAGGATGGAAGTAAGTCTCTGTTCCATTTGTTGAAAGAAAAGTAAATGGGAAGTGTGTAGACACAGGCCATTGCCTAGAACAGGGGTGTCAAACTCAAGGCTCATGGGCCGCATCTGGCCCACAGGTTGTTTAGATCTGGCCCGTGGGGCCACCCTGGAAACAGTGAAGCAGTGGCCTGTGGTGCTTCTGCTAGCAAAAACAGAGCCACATGCCCTCAGGCCCTCCCAGACTCTGTTTTCGGCCGTGACAGCTTCCTGCAACCCTGTGACAGTGAAAATGGAGCACAGGGGGGGGGGGAGGTGCGTGCGGCTGCAGGAGGCTGTTGTGACTGAAAATGGGGCCCAGGGAAGCTGTGCATACACCCAATCTCCGTTTTTGCTGGCAGAGGGCTGCAGGAGGTCATTGTAGCCAAAAACAGAGCCCGGGGGAGCCGCATGCGCACCCCCGAGCTCCATTTTCGCTGGCAGAGTGCTCAGGCCACCATAGGCATCCCCCCGATACGAGTTATGTCAACTTGGCAAAGCCCACCCCAGCCACACCCACCCTGGCCCCCCAAGGTCAAGCACAACCCTAATGCGGCCCTCAATGAAATCGACTTTGAAACCCCTGGCCTAGAACCAGTGGCAGACAGCCCATCTGCCTCCAAGACTTAAATATCAGCCAAAAGCATTCCCCCAGGAATGGAATGGAAAGTCACAGTCAGAAGCATCAGCCGCTGAACTTGAGAAAGGAAGTGATTCACTGTTGCCCTAAGCACAATTCACAATGACCTGGGATCCCTTTTCATGGCTGCTTGGCAAGATCAGGGCATAAGGAAAGTGGGAGTGTCCAGCCAGGAGGAAACAGACAGTACAACAGGGGAGAGCCACTTTGCTGACCTGGATCAGCAACTGGACATTGGCTGGCCATCAGGAGAGAGGTAAATAAAGGCTATCACAGCTGGACATGGAATATGTCACCCTTCCAGCAGCAAATGTAATAGCCAGAAGAAAAAAAAAGAAACAGAGGAATCACAGGATTTTTTTTTTAAAAAAAAGCAGAGATGAGGCGATCAAACCATGCACAAGTAAAAAAAAGGGGGAGATCTTTAACTGTGCAGTTGTGGCCACCATCTTGACTTTTTTTTAAATCCTAAAATACCCCTGAAGTTCACGCATCTTAAAGTAGCCAGGTTGGAGAAACACTGGCTTAGCTATTTTTATTTTAAATAATTGTAAAACTATTTCTTCCCAAAAAAAATCAGCTATCAAGTAAATATATTGATAGGAGCAAAATACATGGGGAGGAATCATACCATTGTTATAATGATTTTATTATTATTATTTATTTTATTTTTCAGATTTCTATACCATCCTTCTCCTTTCGGACTCAGGGCAGTGAACAGCCAAAATATAAAACATTCGTATACAAAAGTTAAAATAGATTTAAAATAATTAAATAAAATTTGGCCCATAATTTAAAACATTTCAATTAAAATCAAATCAATATTTTAATCGCACAGGGGGCAATCCCATTATTGCTAGTTAATTGGATGATTCGTAAATAAAGTCTAGTTTGTTTCTGACCAGCTGTGGCTCATTTCTTTAAAAGACAACCAATATTTTCACAGTATTGACCCAAGTACAGCATATCATTTAGCCATGTTTAGGTCTTTTGCATATACACATACATATAATACACTTAAGCTTGTTCAGTCTTACTCATCAGTCTCTGGGTTTATGAAATTAGCTTCCCATTTTTGATTCATGATTACAGTAAAAGTGTGACAGAGTGCATGCCATAAGAAGATAAGATTTCCCCAGGAGCAGATTAGACATAGCTATAAGAGGAAACCCTCCCTCAAACTTGCTCAACCTCCTGTCCTATCAGATTACATTTTATATTTTTATTTATCAGAGTTTGAAACAGAGAGACGCTGTACAGTGTTCAATAAAATATGAAAACATAAAAACAATATATAAAACTTAAAATGAGGCAAGGATTATTAAACAATTATATTCATTATCAGAGAGTTACAGATTAACAGAGTTGGGAAGGACCTTGTTGTAGGTCATCTAGTCCAACCCCCTGCCCAAGCAGGAGACCGTACACCATTTCTGATAGATGGCAATCCAGTCTCTTCTTGAAAGCTTCCAGTGATGAAGCTCCCACAACTTTCAAAGGCAACTTCTGTTCCATTGATTGATTGTTCTCACCGTAAGAAAATTTCTCCTTATTTCCAGGTTGAACCTCTCCTTGTTCAGTTTCCATCCGTTATTCCTTGTCTGGCCTTCAGGTGCCTTGGAAAATAGCTTGACCCCCTCCTCTCTGTGGCAGCCCCTCAAATATTGGAACACTGCTATCATGTCTCCTCTGGTCCTTCTCTTCACTAGACTAGCCATGCCCAGTTCCTGTAATCGTTCTTCATATGTTTAGCCTCCAGTCCCCTAATCATCTTGGTTGCTCTTCTCTGCAGTCTTTCTAGAGTCTCAGCATATTTTTAATAGCGTGATGATCAAAACTGGATGCAGTACTCTAGGTGTGGTCTTATAGAGTGGTATTAGTACCTCACTTGATCTTAATTAAAAGGTGGGGTTCAGGGCGCTAACCAGTCTCATTTATTTATTTTTATTTATTAGTTTGATTTATATGCTGCCGTTCTCCGGAGACTCAGGGCGGCTTACAATGCTTTTAAGCAATAGCCTTCATACTTTTGTATATTCCTGCTTAGTAGGGCTTTTGCCCCCCCCCCAAAGCGGTGTTCTATTTTATACAAAGTCAGCTTATTGCCCCCACAAACCGGGTCCTCATTTTACCTACCTCGGAAGGATGGAAGGCTGAGTCAACCTTGAGCCTGGTGAGAATTGAACTCGCAGTAATTGCAGGCAGCTGACAGTAGTAGTAAATACTACTTTAACAGTAGTTTAGTCCACTGCACCACCAGGCTCCTAGACTGTATGCTCCTCTGTGCTCTCCAAACAATCCCACAGAGCCATGTTTTCACCCCCTTCCAGAAGGCCAGCAGAGTGGGGGCCCTTCTCACCTCTGGAGAGGGCAGAGGCAAACAGTAGACAAGATCCTCTTCCTTGACCCCACCAGTCCAGGTTCTGGGCATATCATCCCTGCCTGACCAGGTGGGATGGATTGATATAATGGGATGAAAACAGTATCCAAGGTAGACTGGCCCCATCCCATGTACAGCTTTAAAGATGATAATCAATATCTTGAATTGAACCCAGAAACAAACTGGCACCCAATGCAGCTCGTGCAGCAAAGTTATTAAATGCACCATTCTTTGTGTGCCCAAGATTGTGTTTGCAGCCACATTCTGTTACCAGCTAAACCTTCCAGATATTTTTAAGGATAGCCCCATGTAGAGCCCATTGCAATAATTCAAAGGAGAGCTAGTCCAAACAGGAGATACATGGAAGATAATGGGGAGTTATAATTGAAAATACCAGACATGCTAGAAAATGACCAAGGTTTTAAAAGCTCTGAGTTTAATTCTCCTCAATAGAAGATAATATTTGTGTCTCAGGGTTGAACTGTGCGGTACTTGGTGCTCTCTGAGCTTGGTTGTTTTTAATTCTCATCATTTTCCATGTTTAAAAGCCAGCCCGGTTGGTAAAAGCATCTTTCTGCCTGAATTCCTAGAGCTGTTGCTAATCAGACCAGATTATACTGGTCTATGCACACCAAGGCAGCTTCCAGCCTGCCTGCACACCGCATCTGTGTATCCCTTCACCAATTTGATAGAAGTGGGCTTTTTCTGCACAAACCCCTTTCATTAGCTCTGTTAAGGGTGACTTTAAATGCTGAGGGCCATAAACAGCTGCATTCCACAGCTGCAAAGCAATTTTAGGAAGTAAAAGGCCATCATTTCTGTGTCACACCCTGACCTGGGCTCACTAAAAGTCAGTCCAGAGAAAAGCACACACCAAACCTTGAAGGAACACAACTCACGGCTGAATCAAATAGCACTGCAAAATTGACACTGGGCACTGGAAAACACCCACATTCAAACTCTGCCCCTGTGAAATGTACATACAACTAAACCAATTACATAATAGGAACAGGGAGATCTTGCAGAGATGATTACAGATATGAAGATTACGGATGACGTTTTAGATGGAAAGAATGTTCTCAGATACCAGGGGGCGAAGCTGAGAGGGAAGATCAAGCAGAATTGAAGTTGCTTTATAAAAGACTGCTTAGCTGCCTCCCATCCCCAAAACTGAAGTTTTCTGCCCAAAAGCACATTTCAACAACAGGAAGTGGTGACTTTCCTCCTGCACGTTGCAATCTCTTTAATCACAAAGACATAATTCCAAGCATGATGGTTATTAAAGATGCAACAGGCAAAAGGGGATTTAATGAATTCATCTTCCACAGGGATGGCGGAGTGGGTGGGAGGTGGCAGGCTGAAGAAGAAAGAAGAGCTAGTCCATTGAAAAGGATATGAGCAATGGGGGTGCGGAAATAAAATGGGGATTGCTGAAGCAATTAAGTAAATAAAGGTACCGTCTTTGTGAAATCCCCTTGAAAAAATATAAAAGCGTTTGCACCTTTTTTTTTCTCTTTAGCAAAAGACATGTGATGCCTAGTCAGTAAGGCATGGAATGGATAAAGTCATCCCTGATTTTATTTTCATTTGCCACGTACTCCCTGACATCTGCCCACTGGAATGTTGTGAAGGTTGCAAAATGGTCATGTAACCCACACAATTTTATTTTACGACCTTTTTTGCAGTGGTTGTTAAGTGAACCCAGTGGTTATAAGACAAATGCAGCAGTCGTTAAGTAAACCCATTGTATCAAAGTAACTTCCAATTTTCAGCAAAACCATCATATAATTCAGTCATATGACCGCATGAAGTTGCAAACAGCCATAAATGTGGCCATGTTGCTGAATGCCCATAACGTGGTCACATGACCGACGGTTGAAACTTCAGAACTGGATTGTAACTCCTTTTTTCAGGTATGCTGTAACTTCTGAAGGTTGCTAAGCCACCGATCATAAGTCAAAGACTAGCTGTATAATACTTTTAAGACTGAGAGACAAGCAATTCAGAAAAGACCGCACATCATTCATTCATTGAATTCTCTGCCACGAAAAGCAGTTATTCTATAGATAGCTTTGAAAGGGTAGATTAAATCACAAAACCTCCATATTATTTAAAAGCAGTCTATCCCTGAGTTTTAGCAACTAGGATGCTACTGTAGAAGACCTAGTTCCTTTTTGTCCATTTTTGGGGACTGTTCTAAGAGGCAGACAAGAAGGACATTGAGAAGAACAGAACCTTTTAAAGCTTGAACCCATACAGACCTTAAAATTCTTCCAAAAGTTTAAGACAAATGGTATTCACATAAATTTTGGTCCTGAAAGCTATGAAAAGTACCAGGTTCAGATGAACTACTAAAATGAGTGCTCTAAGTAGGTCTGGCTATAAGGCCTCTCTTGGAGGCATCCAGAGGGATCTGGCAGGTAGACTGTGTTGGAAATAGTCATATCTTGTGCACACAGAGCCCAACCTTATAAATAAACCAAGATATGTTTATTTATTTAATAGATTGATACAGTGGCTGCCCATTCCGGCTGCTCACAGCAGCAATTTAAAAAAAGAACAATGAAAGGAATAAAAGCAAAAACCTGGCACTTCACCTACCTTTCTCTAATGCTTCCAACAAAACTATCACCAGGCTCCAACCTCACTCTGTCCCAATGCGTGGAAAGAGTCATCTCTTTAGGTCCTTCCAGAAGGTTAAAAGGCGGGGGATGGGGGTGGGGTAGGGAGCTGTCAAATCATAAAGGAAGGACACTCCAACTGCAAAGACTGTTATGGAAGAGGCAGGCTTCCTAGGTTCTGTTAGATGGCGATGTTTAAGGGGGGGAAAACCCGGAATGCACCCATAATTTTCAATCTGATATGCTAGGCAGAGAGGGAAAGGCAGTTTCAAAGATGACCTTATCCCATGCCATGTCAGGATTTAAAGGGGATAACCAGCACCCTGAATTGCAACTGGAAGCCAATGTAATTCACAAACAGCCATGTAATATGGGTGAAGCAAGGGGCACTGCATGATATGTCACATTCTAGACTAGTTATAATATCAAGAGCAGCCCTATCTAGGGTTTATTGTAGTAGTCTAGGCAGGAAGTGATCTAGAATAGAATAGAATAGAATAGAATAGAATAGAATAGAATAGAATAGAATAGAATAGAATAGAATTCTTTATTGGCCAAGTGTGATTGGACACACAAGGAATTTGTCTTTGGTGTATATGCTCTCAGTGTACATAAAGAGAATAAAATACATACATCAATAATAAAAAGATACAAGACTTAGTAATAGTCAAGGTTACTAATAAGCTATCAAATCGTACTAGGAAACAAATAAAAACAATATAAATTGAAAGATACAAGAAACATGGTTATAGTAATAAGTGGAAAGAGATGCTAGTAAGGAAGAGAAGAATAATAGTAATACAGTCTTAGTAAATTATTTGACAGTGTTGTGGGAATTAATTGTTAAGCAGAGTGATCAAGACATGATTGATTATGAACAAGGCCTCTTGGTCCAGGAATAAGTATGGTATAACTGGCATGCAAGAGATGCAAAGCCCCCGCCCCAGGTATGGCTGTCTCCTGCTCTTTGAGCAGAAGCTGCAAGTCCAGGAGAGTCCTCAGATTGTGCACCAGTGCAAGTCAGAGATAACACATCACTAGATCTTGAAAGAGGACTAAAAACCCAAGGGGTTGGTTGAGTCGAAGCTGGTTCCTCCCCATCATAACCTCTAGGCACTGGGTCAGCATCACAATAGCATTACCTGTTTGGTCAAGGTTGGAGACAACTGAGCATCATATCAGGAGCATACGACAATACCACACCCTGTATTGTTAAATGGCCTCACCCAGCAGTTTCACCTAGATGTTAAAGAGCAGCAGCAAGAGATGGGAATCTGAGGCACCCCACACTGCAGAGACTTCTCACCCCCTCCCCATAACCTAGCCTGCAGTGATTGACATGGAGAAAGGAGGGGAACCAACGCAAGACAAATGTTTCCCAATCCCCAGAGCTAGTCCAGAAGGATACTCTGGGGCAGTGGTTCTTAACCTGTGGGTCGGGACCCCTTTGGGGGTCGAACGACCCTTTCACAGGGGTCGCCTAAGACTATCCGAAAACACATATTTTCAATGGTCAATGGAATAATTTTATGGTTGGGGGTCACCACAACATGAGGAACTGTATTAAAGGGTCGCGGCATTAGGAAGGTTGAGACCCACTGCTCTGGGGGATGGTGCCAAAGATCCAGAAGAGGCAGAGCAGTCAAAGTTCAGTCAGGGCTGGGAACAAGGCAGATTGCCGGATTTTTAATCCTAAATCTCTTGGCTCCTTTCACCGCCTGATATCCAAATGAGATCAAGTGACCTCAAATGGCCCGGCCTGGGACCAGCCATTCACCCCGAGGCACGCCTGCATCACAGCCGCTGAATATGGGCTGCAGCTCATGTCCTAATCTGGATATCCCCAGCAGCAGAAACAACAAAAGATGCCGGGCGGGGGATGGGAGAAAGAGAAGTTCCTCTCCTGGCCAATCCTCCCGTGAAGGAGAAAAGTGGCGCGGGCGCAGCCCCGGCAACTCTCAAAAGAGCGGCGCGGATCCGAAAGATCCCGGAGCCTTCCCCCAAACCGCCGAGCCTTAATTTGCTGCTCCCCCGCTCCCCGAAATCACTCCCCGTTCCGCAAACGCCCGTCTTTCGAAGTCTGGCTACTTCCTTCTCAGAGACAGTCCCGTTCGATGCGTAATTGCGCACGGAAAACAAACGCTTTACTGGGGAGGTTGGGGTGGGGAGGGATACCAAGGCTATTGTTACGCGCGCTTCTCTCCGTCCCTTTATCTCCCTACCTCTTGGAGCGCCGGAAGAGGGTGCCCGCCAAAGTTTCCCAGCAACTCAGATCGGACATCGCGCCCCGGCCAACTCACTCCCAGTCAATGGGAAACGACCGGCCAGCGGCCCACCGGTTTGTCTTCGCCACCGCCGCCTCCGAGGTCCGCCCGTCTTGCAGCCGGGGAGGGACTCTGCAGCGCCGCCTTTCGATCTTTGCAAAACTCCTTTTTTTCTTTCGTGTGGCCCCTCTCAATCCCAGCAGCGGGGAGAATGCATGGTGGCGCTTTCCAAAAACGGCCGATTTGAAAGAAGGGTTAACTTGGACTCAGCAGCCTTGGAGAAAAAAAGCACGGGGCTCCTTGGGAGGAGGAGAGGTGGCCCCTGCACGGTTTCCTTTTGGTACTAGCGCCTCCTTCTCATTTATGGAAACTAGAAACTTGTAGTTTCCATTGAGCATTTAACTATGTCTTATTATGCCATTAACCGAGGTGCTCCACGCAAGGCTGGAATGGGAATGGCCTGAAATCCAGTAGCATGCTTTGCAGCTTAAACTAAACTTTAAATTCAAGGGTTCCTAGGTACTGAAAGTGTCCTGTCCGATCAGCCTTGGGCCTCCAGCATTTGGGGTCACTTAAAGGCCAGCCAGCTGTAACAGCCCCTCTTCCCACTGTTGCTCCCTGGCAGTTGGTATTCAAAGAATGCAGCTTGCCAAGAAGCAGCTATCAAAACTAATGGCCATACAGACCACCCTGCTGTATTAATTTGTCTAGTCTAGTCATTTAAATTGATACCCTTTGGCAGTATGGTAGAGGGTTCTACAGTTGAATTCTATTTTGTGCAAAGAAATAGATCCTTTTAGGAGTCCCAAATCTACCATTCAATTTAGTGGATGAACTTCATATTATGAAATGTAGGCAAAAAAAAAAAAGTTTCATTAATCCCATATTCCAGACCACGCGTTATTTAATCTCTTATGATCCAAACTAGAAACATGGCAACCGTTATATATTTTTTTCCTTTAAGAGAGTTGCTGTAGCCCTCTGCTCATTTTGAACAGGTTTGAACAGGTCTGATCATCTCATCAGTACTGCAAACTTTAGTATCCTGAATCGTCATCTCCTATTTAAAATAGTCCTGAAGAAATTTGACCCAACAATGAAGATCCTTAATACGGTAAAATGTAGGTCCCACCTCAATATTCTTGCAGAAGTAGACATGGTTAAATTTAAGTGGTGGTATCAGGTTTATCAATGGGTTTATTTACATTTGGCTGAAAACATTTTGAAAACTGCTTGGTTCTAAATTCCATACCAAATTTAACATCTGACAAAACAGGCTATTGACACAGACATGGATTAATTTACAGAATAGGGGAGAAAAATAACATGTTTTTTCTTACATAAACCCATTAGATATGCTAATCCAAAATTCTTTTTATTGCACTGAATAGCTGGAGGTCTTTAAAAGCCCAAAAGCCTTCCTTTATTAGTCAGACAGACATACTTTGAACTAGGCTATTCCAATTATTAATCATTGCTAACAGCCACAAATAGATATCTCCTTTCTTGTTTATTGATCCAATTCCTTTTAAAGCTATTTAAGCCAACACCATGATCACATCATGTGCTTACAATTGCAAATTGTGTGCAATTACGTTGTGTCTGACCTCGTTTCGCTGTCAATCCAATTCAAGACTAAAATTGACTAATAAAAACACTAAAGAAAAATGCAAACCAAATAATGGACAATACACCTGGTTTTCCTCAACTTATGACTGGTCACTTAAGGACCATTCAATGTTGCAATGGACACCCCCCAAGCTACTTGCAACCCTACTCCAGAGTTCCAACAGCTGCATACACTCCTGTAGTCACATGACCACATTTTGGGGACTTGGCAACTGGCTCACCTTTACCACCAGTTGTAGCATTTTGCAGTCAAGTAAGTGCACTTCACGATACCTTTTTCTGTCTTTTTCACTTGGTTTAGGAATATATTGATTTGCTTAATGACCACAACATTCATCTAATAACCACTGTATTCCCTTAACAACTGTGGTGTTTGTTTAATGGAAACTGCAAAAAAAGGGGGTAAAATTGGATCTGATCACATGGGTGTCTCAATTTGCGACTGTCACAGAAATACAGAGCCTGTAGTACAGTGGATTAAAGCACTGTTATTAACATCTGCTGCTTGCAATTACTGCAAGTCCAAATCTCACCAGGCTCAAGGTTGACTCAGCCTTCCATCCTTTCAAAGGTAGGCGAAATGAGGACCCAGATTGTGGGGGCAATAAGCTGACTTTGTATAAATATACAAAAGTATGAAGGCTATTGCTTAACGCATGTAAGCCGCCCTGAGTCTCTGGAGAAGGGCTGCATATAAATTAAAGCAAAAAAAAAATAAAATAATTCCAGGCTTCATGGGAATTTTAATTCAAGGGCTATCTGCAAGGAAACTACGTCAGCAAGAACAGAGGACAAACCCATACCCATTCTGTCTTGTTAAGTTTGAAAACTTACGACTTCCGGGGCTCTGAAAAGAAAAGAAATAAGTTGGCTTTAAACTTCAGTGTGCCAATGGCACCTGCTAAAATTGAAGAGACTAATGTCCTCCAGAAACTTACACCCTAGAATGAGGAAATTTTAGCTTGGATGGATCCAATCGATCCAATCTGAATCCAAGCCAGCCTCCCTTCCCAAACATCCTGCCTGCCTCTCTGTGTGCAACAGCCACCAAAGAGGCAAAGCTTTAACCCTCTCAGCTTGAGGGTCAGCAGCCAAGGGCAATGCACACAGTGGCAGAGGGTTCAAAAGAGATAGCAAGCAGTCAGGCAGAAGTGGGCGAAGGCTCTCTCTCTAGAGCAATGGCTGCCTGCCTGGGATGGGGACAACAATGTACAGCTTACACGGACCAATATCCTCCCCTGCAGGAAATCATGTGTTACCCAGTGGACTTCCTCTTGCTCTCTCTCTCTCTTGTTCATGGCAATGAGGTTGCCTTTAGAACAACAGCACTACACAGTCTGCAGCCCAGGCAGTTGCTATCCTCTTCATAGCTACTGCATAGCAGATCAGGTTGGTTTGAGAAAAATGATACACTACCAAACTGGACTTGAACCATTACTACTTTAGTAAAATGTCAGTCTTCATTTCCTGGCCAAGGCTTATGAAACCACCTCAGCAGTCTCAGGAGGTTCTTTAGCAAACTGCTTCCATTTGGATTGCTTTCCTTAGCTACTAGCTGGTGGATTTTGTGGCCAAGAACAAGCTGGCTTTTTATTTTTTATTTTTTATTTTTTTTTTGTATGAAAATGTCAACATTCCACACTGACATAAGCCAAAGAAGAAATCAAAGAAAGTGGGTTTCCATAATCTCCTAAACTACTAATATACAGTAAATCATTTTTTCCTATCTTCCTTTTAGGATCTAACTCTATATAATACTTACAGTTAATGTGATTTTTATATAGTTTTATATGTGGTTTTACTGTTTGTTGTGCAACACGCCACACCTTCAGTGAGCCACCAGTGAGATGGGCAGTTATATATATTTGATTGTATGTATGTATAATATCAAAGAGCTGATCTGAGCATGACTTGAACCTTAGGTCGGCTACCTTACATTTTGTGAAGATCACAAAGCTGGTGTTAAGGGAAATCAGAAGATCTGGGCAGTTCAAATGGATATGAAGATTTATTGCAAGTTTAAGCTCTCTAAAAGAATCTGAGCTACTAACGGTCCAAACAAATTGGTGGTAGATAAGAGTCAAAGGAATTCAAGGTGGGCTGGACTTAAATCTCTTGTGGGTGCAAAAGGACTCGTGACCGATGACATGTTTGACCCCTCCCTCAGGCTCATCCTGGTCATCTCCCAGATCTGGTTTAGTTTTCCTTCTTTTGGGGGGATGAGAATGAAAGTTGATGGACTACACATTATGCTAAGCCATGTTTTCTTTTTAGCTGAACTACAATTGACTGGGTTCATTGAACATGAAAAGGGGCATACAATCTTCTGGGGGCCAAGGACTATTCTTAATACAGTAGTCCTCAACTTAACAATCATTCATTAGCAATCATTTGAAATTACAATGGCACTAAAAATGTGATTTATGATAGGTCCTCGCATTTATGGCTACTGCAGCATCCTCATGGTCACATGATCAAAATTCAGGCAGCAGACAATCGGTGTGTATTTACAACACCAGTTGCAGTGTCCCTGAGTTACGTGATCGTCATTTGTGACCTTTCCCACTGGCTTCCAACAAGCGGAGTCAGTGGGGGAAATGAGATTCACTTAATGAATGTGTGATTCACTTAACAACTGCAGTGACACGCTTGACAGTCATGGCAAAAAAAGGTCATAAAATCGGTCATGACTCACTTAACCACTGCCTTGCCTAGCAACAGTTCTGGTCCCAAATATGGACGTAGGTTGAAGAGTATCTGTAGTTCATTTGAATGCGAGAACTATAAATGTTGAGTATTAAAGCCATGTAGATAGATTAAAAATTTCCATACAGGGATGGAGCCAATCTTTCTAGTTTTTTCCCCTCTGGAGGGGGCAAGAATTTTGTCATTGTTGATTTAAGTATGTTAAACAAACTTGCAGGGTTAGAGTGCAAATTTGATATATTTTCCAGCCTGAAAATGGTTGGGAAGCCACGCTGCTGTTTTTTGGCAACTGTAGTCAACAGAGTACAAATAAGGAATTGGAAAAGAGGGTCTGGGGCACTTGTAAACCACAACAGCTGGGTTCACACAATGCATTAAGCCAGAAGCAAATAAACCAAATTATGACTTGGCAGAATGATATGTAAACCCACTTGGAATGTAATGCATTTGCTGTCATTTCCTTCTTGTGGTTTGAATTTGGATACAACGTGATTTGGCTTACTTTGAGAAGTTTGGCACCACCATTATTTCAAGGAAGACAAACATACACAAGTGGGAATGGTTTGCTCTGAGTTCCTGATTAAAAACAGCAAGATAGTTGTCTCAGGCATTTTGCCTTTTGATGCTTTCTTTCAGCAGCTTGTGTGCCAGCAGTCAGCTGAACCGCTTCTTACAAAAAGATCTGGCAATCACCCTTCTCTAAGTGCTGTATTTTAGGGTTGTATAATGTCCAGATTCAATTCCAAAAAGCTGTTTTGGAGCACAAGCACAATACCTGTCTGGGAGGGTAAAGTAGACATTCCCCCCCACCCCCCGGGAACACATGGCCGTTGCAGAGATGGACCATTCTAGGAAAAGAGGCAGCTGCTTTAAAGAGTTAGAGACAGAGCTTACAGTTACACTTCAGATACTCCAAAGTACTTTTTCAGAATTATTTCCAAAGCACTGCAGAATGAAAAACAACAAGGCAGTCTGTTTGCATTGCCACAACCAACTGTTCCTTGTGAAATATTTGGCTTCAGCCTAATTATCCTCTCTTTGCCGCAAGCTTGTATATTCATTTTTATAATATGTATCTTTTAATATGGATTTTATCTTTGTTGTTTTATTCAATTGTTGGATGGATGGATGGAGAGCCTTAACTGAGAGGTTGGGAAGAGATAATGATTACTATCTTGTTAATTCTTGCACTGACTTCACAGTTTGGTAAGATGCTTTACAGGAGTATCAACATAATTTTCTCTTCTTAACAGCTATACTAAAAAAAAATCTCAGTTTTTTACAAAGCGCACACTATTTTCCATCTCTGAGAAATAACAGGCAAGATAGGATCAGTCGCAGTGCAACAGACGCTCAGACGAATGTTGTTGCTCACCGATTGTACTGTATATACTAGGATATGGCACCACACTGCAGTCGATCTTAGGGCCTCCCAATTCCATGGCATTTTACTAGCACTTTTAAAAATAACTTAGCTCTTTGTCAAGCTGGCTAAAAGGCAGAGGGAATGGAAAGCTTTGACATTTCATCACTTTCCACCTCATATATAAAAAAAGAAAAAGGTGCCACTGGATTAGATCAAGATGGATTCATTTTCTTTAAACGTTTCCTGCAGTAGACAGCCAAGGCTTTTATGATATGAGGAAATAGGGCACAAATGGGGCTCTACATGGGCTCCCCTTGGGGTGCACCGGGAGGCTCCAACTGGTCCAGAATGTGGCCATGCAGGGGATTATGGGAATGCAGCCGCGCGGGGGATTATGGGATTATGGGTGTCACATGGGAGCGATGGGGCGCTCCCATGTGACACCTCTCCTGCGCGAGCTGCACTGGCTCCCGGTAGTCTTCCAGGTGCGCTTCAAGGTGTTGGTGACCACTTTAAAAGCGCTCCATGGCTTAGGGCTGGGGTATCTACGAGACCGTCTTCTGCCGCCAATAGCCTCCCACCGGCCAGTACGCTCGCACAGAGAGGGCCTCCTCAGGGTGCTGTTGACCAGACAATGTCGGCTGGTGACCCCAGGGGGAGAGCCTTCTCTGTGGCGGCACCTGCCCTCTGGAACGACCTATCCCCAGAGATACACACGATACCAGACCTCCGGACTTTTTGTCGGGCCCTTAAAACTCACTTATTTCATCTAGCCAGGCTGGCTTGATCCCATCCTTTTCGGTTTTAATTTGTAACTGATTTTAATTGGACTGTTTTAAATTGTGGGCCAAAATCATTTAATATCTTTTAAACTGTTTTTAAACTTTGTATGTTATGTTTTACCTTGGCTGTTTACCGCCCTCAGTCCTGCTGGAGAAGGGTGGTATAAAAATCAAATAAATAATAATAAATAATAATAATAATAATAATAATAATAATAATAAATAATGCACAGCTGCCTTATAGTTTGTCTCTACCTCCAAATATTTAATGTGCTTCTCAATAAAGAAGAGAAAATAAGGATGAATAAAAGAACAACTGGATCAGACTCTATAGATCTTGCCTCCAAGAACTTGCAGGTATTCCATCACTGGAGGCTTTTTAAGAAGAGATTGGACAACCATATGTCTGATATGGTATAAGGTTTCCTGCCTGAGCAGGGGGTTGGACTAGAAGACCTCCAAGGTCCCTTTCAACTCTGTTATTCTGCTATTCTGTTACAGAGCTATGTAGTGCAGCATTGAGTTCCCTAGTGGGTACTTCCAAGAAGGCAAGAAGCAGGTTTCGAAAGCCTCTTGTCACGAACTGGTATTCAGAGGTAGATTGCTGATGAACACAGAGCTTACACTGAGTTCATATGCCTAGAATGTGTCTATGGGCTTCACCTCACTGGAACACTGCAGGTTGCTTTATAACAAATGAGATCCTTGGCTCACTGAAACATAATGCAATTGCCACCACTGTTCAAGATTTCAGCAAGCAACTTTTCCATCCTGAAAAAATGCTGGGACCAAAAACCTCAAAGCAGGTACTCAACTCAGTGGTTGATAATCCTGTCTTTACAAATTGGCTAATGTCCCTAACCCCTGGGCCACTGGCCAGCACCAGTCCACGGTGCACCAGAAACTGGGCCATGCAAAAAAGTGAATCCCCATCCGCACACATACGGAATGCAGCCAGTGTGTGAAATCACATCACCTCCGGTCCGTAGAAAAACCTCTATCCATGGAACCGGTCCCTTGCACTCAGAAAGTTGGGGGCTGCTGTAGACTTGGTCTAGTGGTGGAGTTACCAGATTAGAAACCAGGAGACTGAGTTTTAGTCCCACTTTAGGCCCAAAACCAGCTGGATGTCCTTGCGCTAATTATTCTCTCTAAGGCTAGGAACAAAGCAACGGTAAACCACTTCCAAAATCTTGCCAAGAAAACTGCAAAGTTGTGTACAGGTAGTCTCCAGGAGTCGAAAGCACACACAAAAAAGTATCTTACAGAACTTATTCCAAAGTTACTTTTTCAATTGCTGATGAACAACAGTGCAAATAAGATTTGTTGCATTCATGTTGAAACATACGAACACCCCATAGATTCCATACCTGCAGTCTTCTATGGTTATTGCCTCCCTTTGGAAAACCCGAACATTGGGGAAAAAATTGCTTGGATCTGTGGGGAACTTCTTATGTTAATAGAATAAAGCCAACTTCCCTCATCAGAAGTAAGGTCGGCGGGTGGCTGTTCAGAGCAGAGTTTGTCAACTTAACAACTTTAAGATGCATGGACTTCAATTCCCAGAATTGGCAATCTGACTGGGAATTCTGGGAACTGAAGGCCGCACATATTAAAATTACCAAGGTTGACAAATATTGATTCAGAGAGAAAACATTTTCAGCTCCACCAGCCTATCTATGGAACTCCCTTCCCTTTTGGCTGCAGATAAAGGACTTTCTAAATTTTCCCAGGTATTTTCTCTAACATCATTATCATCATCACTGCTATATCCATTCCTCCATCCATCCATCCATCCACCCATCCATTTACTTACTTACTTACTTACTTACTTACTTACTTACTTATTTATTTATTTAACCAAATATTCTCCTTCATCCTTTCTCTACAGTGCTTGGACCACCACAATAAGAAATAAAAGCATAAAAGCACAGTAAGCTTTCAAAAACTTTAGGCATGCTTTTAATCTTTTAATACATTACAGTATATGCTGGATTCTGGATGCCTACTTTGTACTTATTGTATATTTTGGATCTTTACTGTTGTTTTTACATATTTATGGACAATGTTTCATTATAATAAAGGTTAAAGAAATATCTGGCATTAACAGCTACTGACCACACAAGCATATAGCTTTATAGCTTCTTTAGCAACAACAGAACTGTGGTCTGAAATTTCTTCCTTCAGAACATCTTTTCGACTTCCTAAATTAGCCAACAGTTCTGTGATTTTCTTGTGCTCTTTCATCCAGTTATTAATCAGGCTAGACTGTGTTTAGTTTGGTTGAAATAGCAAAGATTAAATAGGTCCTGCTACCTTATGGCATTACATGATAAGGCACTCTCTGAAATTAAGTTACAGTGAATCCACAAATCTTTTATAAACAAATCCATGAAGATGTCAGAAATGCAAGTCAGCTAATGCAGCTAGTGAACTCTTTGATACAGGAAGAAGGGTGAATTGTGGTTCTCAGCAATTATACTGAAATGCTGCCTACATAAGAAATGTTTGCACTCTGCATGGTAATGAGCAAGAGCTACAATACATTTACGGGGCACAATGGCTCAGTGGTTAAAGACGCTGAGCTTGTCAGAGCTGACAGTCCAGGTCCGAAACCCAGGTTACACGCAACGGAGTGAGCTCCCATTACTTGCCCCAACTCCTGCCCAGCTAGCAGTTCGAAAGCATGCAAATGCGAGTAGATTAATAGGTACCACTTCAGTGGGAAGGTAACAGTGTTCAGCGCGACTTTGGTATATAGCCATGCCAGGTTGCCAAGTCTGGAGAGACCCCTATACTAGATCATGCTGGCTGTGGAATTCTGGGAGTTGAAGTCCATGCATCTTAAAGTTATTGTACTTGCCTGCTGTTGATTAACTCTCTGCTTTCTTTCTGAGTACCTGGAAGTATGTCCCATGAGACAATTTGAACCACAATTCACAAATCAACAACCCCATATTTTTCTATTTGCTCAATTTAAGTAGTAGAAATTTGGGGGATCTTTTATCAGAGAGTTACAGATTAACAGAGTTGGAAGGGACCTTGTTGTAGGTCATCTAGTCCGACCCCCCTTGCCCAAGCAGGAGACCCTACACCAGTGATGGCAAACCTATGGTACGTGTGCCAGAAGTGGCACACAGAGCTATCTCTCTGGGCACGCCAGCCATCACCCATTGCTCTTCCAGGTTCTGGCACGCACAAGCATGCCATCCAGCTGGAAGACCAGGGTCCTGGTACGTCCATGCACGCCGGGGAACTGCTCTTCCACTTCCAGTGGTCCCGTGCTTGTGTGCTGGGGAGCTGCTCTTCTGGGTTCCGTCACTCCCCTGGGCTCCTCCCCCCCATGCATGCCCATGCTCCTGTTTTGGCACTCAGTGCCAAAAAGGTTCGCCAACATTTCCCTACATAATTTCTGACAGATGGCAATCTAGTCTGTTCTTGAAAGCTTCCAGTGATGAAGTTCCCACAGCTTCTGAAGGCAAGCTGTTCCATTGGTTGATTGTTCTCACTGACAGAAAAAAATTCCTTATTTCCAGGTTGAATCTCTCTTTGATCGGTTTCCATCCATTATTCCTTGTCTGGCCTTCAGGTGCCTTGGAAAATAGCTTGACCCCTTCCTTTCTGTGGCAGCCCCTCAAATATTGGAACACTGCTATCATGTCTCCTCTGGTCCTTCTCTTCAGTAGACTAGCCATGCCCAGTTCCTGTAACTGTTCTTCATATGTTTTAGTCTCCAGTCCCCTAATCATCCTGGATGCTCTTCTCTGCACTTTTTCTAGAGTCTCCACATCTTTTTTATAGTGTGGTGACCAAAACTGGATGCAGTACTCTAGGTGTGGTCTTACTAAGGCTTTATAGAGTGGTATTAATACCTCACTTGATCTTGATTGCATCCCTCTGTTAATGCAGTTTAGGATTGTATCGGCTTTTTTGGCTACTGCCGTACACTGTTAGCTCATATTTAACTGGTTGTCCACTATGACTCCAAGATCCTTCTCACGGTTACTGCTATTAAGCCTGGTTTCACCCAGTCGATATGTGTACTTTTGGTTTTTTTTGCCTAAGTGTAAGACTTTACTTTTCTCTACATTGAATTTCATTTTGTTAGTTGTTCCCTCCTTGCAGAACGGCAGAGCTCCCTCTGCAATTGCCTTTCTGCTATAGATGAGAAGGCACTTCCCCAGGACCACCAAACATCACCAAACATCATCATGCTAGTGTTGCCAATACTATGTTCATGGATCGAGCCCGCATTCCCATCAAAAAAACTAACACCAGCACTTGGCGCCCACTTTTATTCTTCCCCTACACACTTCCTTTTTGCAGCAAGGAAAAGAAAAAGGGGAAAGTTCAATCAGGTACTGTTGGATGAGGCAGCTCTTCGGGGCAACTTGAAAAAATGTTGCGGGAGGGACATGATGGTGGCAAGTTGCCATCCTCCCTTGGTTATCAGAGAGAGGCAGACAGGATATAGGATGAAGTGGAAATTCTAATGGGAAGCTGCCTGCTGCAAAGCTTCAAAGGAAACACTGTGATGCAAAAATATCTTTGCTTTTTCTCTTCCAAAAAGAGTTGATAGGAATCGGCTCTATTTTCCAAAGTCTTATGCAAGTTCTGAGATTGTAGGGCTACAGAGGCATGACACTGATTTTAGATGTACATGGAAAAACCTAGAATTTCTTGCAGGTGTTCAGTGGGCAGAAGCATAGATCTTGGGTGCTTAGTTTTGATTTCTGAAAATACCTTTCCTTAAAGATCTCTCTTTCACCTTCACCTCCATAGAGATAACAAGGGTCCTGGAGTCACCAACCATAGCTGACCATACATACTCAGGTCTGCTCAGGAGCACACCTATGTTCCTAGAACCTAGGTGTCAGACGGGACAATGTCTAAAGCGACTCCCTTATTTTGATCTACAGTTTATAGGGTCATTAAATAATATGAGTGGGGCAGAATCACACAGTTGTCCCTGTGTCTAAAGTCTAAGCTGCCTCTTCTAAAATGCTGCAAAAAAGCTTGTGCAGGAATCTGTCTAGAAGAATCCACATCAGACAAAAACTGCAAAATAACCCCCTAGCTCATGTGTCCACGTCATCTACCACTCAGGATGTTTAGGTTAAGGAAATCATTCAAGTGAATCTTTCTGGAGTTCAGTCCAACTTCATCTGCAACAAGAGAACCTGGATGTTTTTTACTGTTTATGTTCTATAGCAGGGGTCTCCAACCTTGGCAACTTTAAGCCTGGAGGACTTCAACTCCCAGAATTCCCTAGCCAGCTTTGCTGCCCAGGGAATTCTGGGAGTTGAAGTCCGCCAAGCTTAAAATTGTCAAGGTTTGAGACCCCTGTTCTATAGCATGGGTGTCAACCTCGATTGCGCCACGTGACATATCCCGGCATTTTTTTGTCTTTGCAGAGTAAGGGTGGGCGTGGCCTCTGCGTGATGCATCCAGCCCACGGGCCGCCAGTTTGACATCCCTGTATCTATAGCAATTGATACGGTAAAGGTAAAGGAATTCCTGTGGATTTTACTCCACTAGTTTTTGCTGACTAAAGGGGACGGTGCTCATCTCCATTTCAAGGCCATTGAACTAGCACTGTCCAAAGATATTTCTGCCCTCATGTGGCCAGCATGACATCATGGAACACTGTTATCTTCCCTCCAAAGTGGAACCTATTTATCTACTTGTATTTGCACGCTTTCGAACTGCTAGGTTGACAGGAGCTGGGGCGAGGACTGATGCTCACCCCATTGCATGTTGCTCGGGTCTCGAACTTGGTCTGTCAACTTTCCAACTGACAAGCCCAGTGTCTTAAATTCTGAGCCACGGACCCACCAATTGATGCAGTACATCTGGGGTCCCCAAACCCTGACCCATGGCTTTGTGCCGGACTACAGCCCATACAGAACTCAGCCATGGAAGTGGAAGGTAAGTGCACATATGTATGCACATGCGCAAAGCTGCATTTATGAAAGCGTGCGCGTGAAACCAGCCTCTCTCCCCCACACTGCTGCCACCTGCCACCTCCCCAAGTCTACCAAGCCAGAAAGGTTGGGGACCCCTGTGATACAGGATTATTAATCAATATTTTTTTTTCTCTGTGCCTTTAAGTCAGTCCTCACTTTTGTAGATTACATGAACAAGTCCCTGCAGTTTTTTTGGCAACAGTTTTCGAAACAAGTCTCTTAGAGCTAAGAGAGAATGGCTGGTTCAAAGTCACCCAGCTAGCTTTGTGCCTAAAATAGGACTAGAACTTACGGTCTCCTAGTTTCTAGCCCACTATCTTAACCACTGCACTCATCTTATTCTCTAGTAAATACATTTATAAGAAAGAAACAATTTCCTTGAAAAGAAGATTTTCATGAAGCAACTCTATAATCTATAAATAAAATATTAAAAAAATACATTTTACAAAACAAAATGTAAGAATATGTTGCAAAAGAATTAAATGGAAATTATTTATTGCTTCCAAGACACTGATTTATCCCATTCCTCATATCAAAATTCTGTGCTCATGTAATTCTGTATGAGGAACAGCTAAATTCCACAACCAATATAAAATACATTTTAATGAACCTGTGTAAGCAAACAGTGGGGGAGGCAAGAAGAAGGTGTCTCTGCAAATTAATACATAATTCCCTGATTCCTACCTTTCATATTTAAAAAGCAAACAATAAATAATTATCCCTTATCAATTATAAATTGGCAGGGAAATGACAGGTACTCTTTTGTCCAATTATTTGGTGAGAAACCATCTGCTCCCATCTTTCAGTATTGTTTGGTCAATGAGTAAGTCAGGGCAATGATTGATACACCAATTATTTAGAGCTTCCAAATGTATTTAAGCCTTTCCCCCTCACTTTTCCTCTAGATTGCTGTATTGAGTAATCCCAAAATCCAAAATAAAAGGATTTTAATGAACTTATAATAGTACTGTGCTGTTTCTACAAAAATAACAGGATAAAGACTTCCTCTTCCTGATATAACTAACTAAAATGTCACAGGAAAAAAACAGATTTCTGTCCCAGTTGGCAAACATTTCATTATTCCCCAATGCAATGCCTCCATCATTATTCATAATATTACAGAGATAATGGATCATATTAACTTGACCAAATAACCCACAACTGTTATGACCAATATGTGGAGAGTAACAAAAGAAAATTCACTCTACTTGTATTAATCTAGGCCTTACAACCTAGCCTTGACCATTGAGAGAAAGGAGATGCAGATTTCTGCATATGGAAAGAACAATAAAATGTAGCTCGCATTTTTTAAAAAATTCAGTTAAATTACAAGCATTTGGGGAGGTTGTTTGCCTTCTGGAAATCTAATGTGGGTTTGTGTATTTTATCTGTATACATATGCCTATGATTATATTTCTAAATACATGCAAATATTTCAAAATATTCTTCTGCCTTCTCCCAAAAGGAAACCAACTCTGTACTCAGAAAAAGTGAAGTAGCTTAAAGACTCTTGTAAGAGCACAGTGGTTGCCCATAGCGGATTCAAAATAGCCCCTGCTACTTTTTATGTAGAAAATTTCTAATTCCAGAAAATATATGGGTTAAACATTTGGGTTTTTCGTATACTCTGAGCCTGGTTGTTTTCCTGCAGATGTTTCAGTCATGGGCTAAGTAATGTCTGCAGAGAATGCCAAAAACGCAATAGAAACCTTCCTTTTGCAAGAGTTTGCTTTCCTTTTAGTTCAGGCTGTCAAAGAGAAATCTCATTTCCTGCTACCCATCATACAAAGCACAACCCTGTTGCTTAATTAGAGTGAGATGGGGGGAAATTAATTTCTTAGGCAGGAAATAAGGAACAGACCCAATCCAGAATGCATTTTCAGTTCATCAAGATAAAAACAGCTGAACAAGCAGAATCAGATCATGGCATAATTAACACAACAACCCTAGTCCAACAGCTCAGTAAACAATGTTTTCCTTTCCCCTCCCACTGCTGTTGCCCGTTCACCTTTTCCTGCTGTTTCTCTGCTGCTTGCCAACAGCCCCCCTCCTCAAGCGTCAGAGATAATGCTATGCAGCAATGTTATTCATTAATCTTTTTAGCAATGCAACTAGAGGAGAACTTGGCTATGAACGTGAGAGGAGCAACAGAATGTGCCGCTCAGCCTTGCCTGATGTAAATGCAGGTGGCTTTGTAGGAAATTGGTTCCACCATTTACCGTACCTCTTCTAATGAAGGTTTCCTCTCAGAATCCGAAGGGACAGTGGCCCTCCCCACCTCCACAAGCACCGTCTCTCTTACCTCCAGGGATGCAGAGTCAAAGGACTACAAGGACTGCAGGGGCTGAGAAGGGTCGGGCTCTGGCTACCGGGTGACAAGCTGCAAAGGAAGAGAGGCAACCAAAGGAAGGGTGGGTGAATAATGTGAAGAGGTCTCCTAGCAGTGACCCTCCTCTGACAGTGGCGGGGCCCTTTTGGTCCCCCCCCCTCAATTCCTTCTCAAGCTCTAAGCAACAAGTCCAGTCCCAAGAAGGTTGCTATCATATTGAGCATAGGACAAAGTGTTGCCATCTCCCATTTCTATAATCCACTTAAAGCACCTGCTTCATCCTTCCTTCAAGTTCTAATGATCTTTCTACCACTCTTGAAGACAACGTTTTGTGTCAGGGAGCACAGGGAAGACGGCCTGCCAGATCAGATTTCTTTTCCTGGACTACCTGACATCATTCAGAATCTGTACTAGTCTGGGTAAGACTAGCTCAAAAGCCACAAAATGATCTGTAGCTGACCATATTTATCTCCAGTTCTTGGAGACTTCCTGGGTAAGTCCCTGTAGCTTTCTTGGCAAGTTTTTCAGAAGTTTCCTATTACCTCTTTCCTAGTATTTCCCAAAATACTCTACCAAAGAGAAAATGACTGGTCCAGGGTCGTCCAGCTGGGTTTGTGCCTAAAGTGGGATTAGAACCCATGGCCTCCCAAAGGTGTGTTTTTTTCTCTAAAGCTTGGCAAAGGGTAACCCAATTTCTCCACTAGTTGGGAATGCACTAGCATCTTTCAGGGCAGATTATTACAAAAAAATATATGGCTGAATATAGAGAGTCAGTTTGGTGTCGTGGTTAAAGCATCGGGCTAGAAACTGGACCAAAGGTGTGTTTTTTTCAAGAGGCAACTGGACTTTCTGGTTTTTCTTTGAAGACATTTCACTTCTCATCCAAGAATCTCAGAACTGAAGAATCTTCTTGGATGACAAGCGAAATGTCTTCAAAGAAAACCCAGAAAGTCCAGTTGCCTCTTGAAAAAATCACCTTTGGGACAACCATGACCTGGATGACTGAGAATTTCCATAGACAGTCACGGCTTCCCAGTTTCTGGCCTGATGCCTTAACTACTACACCAAACTGACTCTCTATATTCAGCCGTATATTCTTTCTTAATGACCTGCCTTGAAAGATGCTAGTGCATTCCCAACTAGAAGGGAAATTGGGTTATCCTTTGCCAAGCTTTAGAATTTGAACTCTGAACCCTGTTCTCAATTTTATTTATCTAGCCTGAAATGACGCTGTGTTGAATTCCTTCATTCCTCTTATTAAATTCCATCACAAAAAGACTTGAGGCTATACATACTCAGCTCTCTTAATCCTATGAAAGTTGGATTCATTAGGTGGGTTTAGCCTCAAGAAGGGGAGACAGGAAATATATGAAAGGCTGTCAAGGGAAAATGTCCACAGCTCCTGAAGGCAGGATAAGAATCTATGCTGGATGCTGTACACTAGATCCAAACAGTAAATCCACACTTGAAATAAGGAGGAATGACAGTTATTAGGTGGTGAATCAGCCTGCCTTCTGGCATTGTGGGGGCTCCATCACTGGAGGTTTTCGAGTGATTTGTCAGGGATGATGTCAGAGTTTCTGCCCTGGGCAGGGCTGGACTAGATGATCTCAGAGGTCTCTTTCAGCTGGACAATCCTAAAACCAGAGCTGTGTGATTCTGAAACTATGGAAATCCAAGGATTACCAAAACAGCAAGAAGCCGGGTGTTTTTTTTGTGATCAAGTAATTGGGAGTAAAATTTGTGTGGGAGGGATTACAACAGAAGGTGTTGTGGGGGGGGGAGGGCAGGGGAGAGATGGGCTTGCCAAGTATTGATGAGGCTGCTGGGGGGGAAAAAAACAGATTCCTGATACATAGCTACTCTTGCTGTTTAAATTAGGAAAGCCTACCAAACCCTAATCTTGCAAGCTTTAATATAGAATAGAATAGAATAGAATAGAATAGAATAGAATAGAATAGAATAGAATAGAATAGAATAGAATAGAATAGAATAGAATAGAATAGCATTTTTTATTGGCCAAGTGTGATTGGACACACAAGGAATTTGTCTTTGGTGCATACGCTCTCTTGGAACACATAAAAAGACAAGATACATTTCCCACCCCATTCTTCCTCCATCTCCCCTTTTCAGCTCAACTGGGCAGGTGGACGCTTCAAAAGGTAGAAGAGCAAGCGGAAATCCAACAGGTGAGGCTTTCCTCCCTTCCCTAGGACGGAGGTACAGGAGGGAGAGGAATCCGGCAGGTCTAGTACACCTGCTTCCTTTCTACTCTCAAGCAGCTGCTGTTAAAACTACGTATTATTGGGGTGAGTGGGGAGGGGGGGGCGAGGCGAAGAAACAGGGTGGCTGAATAGGGACGCTGGGAAGACCTCAGTTTTAAAGCAGCTGCTGGCCAGGAGATGGAAACGATGGAGAAGGAAGGTGAGCCTCTTCTTCGCTTCTTTTTGGGAACAACCCGCCCCCTCCCTCCCAACCTGGTTCCCTGGCAACCGAAACATGCGTCATTGGAGACCCCTGGATCGAAGGAGGGAGCGCGCGGGGAAGAAAGGAATCCCTAGAAGGGAGAAGCGCCCACCCACGTTCGCGCCACCCCCCGCCCCACGCAGCTTTGTCCCGGGTGCTTCGATCCCTCCGGTCCGTCCTTCCCCTCCCAAAAAAACCCATTGCCTTCATCTCAGATTTCCCTCCCCCTCGCAATCCCTCCCCCGCTCCGCCACCGGCCACGGACCCCCCCCCCCTCCATTCCACAGCCCCTCCTCACTTACTCCACCAAGGTCAGCGAGGGAATCTTCAGCTTGGCCCGGCGCGCTTGCATTGTTGTTGCTGCTGCCCCGACGGTGCGCGCCCTTCTCGCCTCTCTCTCTCTCTCTCTCTCTCTCTCTCTCTCTCTGCCCGCCAACCCGGTCGGGCAGCAAGTGAGAGGGAACCAGCCGCAAGAAAGGAGGCGAGGCTGCTCGCCGGCTTCCCCCGCTGCCCGCCCACCTGCCACTCCTCCCCCGCGGCCCTTGGAGGGGAAAAGGGGGGACGGCGGAAGAGCCCTCCGCGCGCGCGTGCGGGCGCGTAGCTATTCCTCTCCGCACCCCCCACCCCCAATCTTAACCCCCGACTTTAAAAGGGGGTGAAACAGACTCCGGGGCGGGGAAGGTTAGCAGCATATGTACAGTTCTTGCCCCCACCCCCCACCCCGGTATAATACCAAATTTCCACAGCTGGTGGTAATTTCTAGCTGACCAGAAATGCTGACCCTTTTTGGAAGAATGTAACATTAACACTAACAGAGTTGGAAAGGACCTTGGAGATCATCTAATCCAACCCCCTGCTCACGCAGGAGACCTACACTAGGGATTCGAACCGCCAAACTGCCAACCTTTCTAATCGACAATGCTAAGAAAGGAGTGAGGCACGGCTTTTTTTTTTTAATGCTTTTTCCAGGGTTTGGTACCGTACAGCTATAGTCCTTGGCTTACAACCGCAATTGAGCCCCACATTTCGGTTGTTAAGTGAGTTTTGCCCCGTTTTACCACCTTTCTTGCCACCGTTGTTCAGGGGACCCCACTGCAGAAGTTAAGTTAGCAACACGGTTGTTTTAAGCGAAAGGGGATCGGGTGACCGAGACACGCCAACAGTCAGAAATGTGAGTCAGTTGACGAGCATCTGAATTTTGATCACATGACCGTGGGGATGCCGTAATAGTCATAAGGGTGAAAAATGGTCATAAGTCACTATTCAGTCAGTGTTGTACCTTTGAATAGTCACTAAATGAACCATTGTAAATTGAGGACTACCTGTAGCAGGGAAGGGACTGAAGGTCTCCTACAGGGGTAGGTTCTACTTACCTTTACTACCGTTTCGCAATGGGGCCGCACACAGAAGCCTCTGTGCATGCGCAGAAGCATTTTGATGACATCGGGGTCGGTGGGCAGAGCCTCCCGACGGTTTTACTACTGGTTCTATAGAACTGATGCGAACCGGCGGCAACCCACCACTGTTTTCCTAGAGGTGCTAATCTCAACTGCCTTGAACCCTTTTTTAAGTAGAAAATCACAGCAGAGCTCAAATAAATGATGATGTTAACCAGCAGTGGGGCTTAATACCATTTAATCAAATCAGGCCAATCTTTATTATGATCATAGACCAGGCATGTCATGCTATTTCAAAATGCCAATAAATATAATTTTTAAAAAGCACTTCCTGCATATGTACAAAAAGCTGTTCTGTTTCAAATAGGCATTTTCTGATCCTTAGGGTGGTTTCCAGAAGGCCATAGGTCGATTGGTTTATTGAAGTCACTATAAAAGGAAATAAAGAGATATGCACAGAGATACTTCATATGGCATGACTACTTCTCCAGATTATGGATGTACAGGCTGGCCTTGACTTAACCACAATTGGGAGTCGAATTTCTGTGGCTAAGCAAGGCAGTTGTTAAGTGAGTCATATCTCATTTTACAATGTTTTGTGCCAGTGTTAAGCAATCACTGCAGTTGTTAAGTGAATCATATGGTCATTAAACGAATCCAACTTTCTCCATTGACTTTATTTGCTGGAACCTGACTGGGAAAGTCACAGATGGTGATTCCCATGACCTCAGGATGCTGCAACCATCATAGATTCATGCCGGTTGCCAAGTGCCCAAATTTTGATCATACAACCATGTGGATGCTACGATGATTGTAAGTGCAAGGACCAGTCATAAGTCACTTTTTTCAGTGCCATTGCACTTTGAACGGTCGTTACATGGTTGTAAGTCGAGGACTTACCTGTACCTACAAGTTCAAAATTAATGTTGAAGAAAGCACTCCGTACCTCGATAGAGGAACTCTTTTCTTGGGCGTGCATTACAGCAAGTTGCCCAGGAAAACATATTCAGTACTTTCCACACTTAAGACTGAGATGTTTGATTGTTCTGTGTTTTTTGAGATCATACTGTCATCCACATCCCCCATCCACATATGTGTGTCAAAAGCCAGTTTACAAAGAAAACAACAGCTCTGCATAATAAAAGAATGGGGAAGGGGAGCCAAGATTGTGATTTAATAAGAATGCAATGCTCAGCACGATTGGTATCCAGTCCAATAACCTTCAGAGTAGGAAGTACATTTGCACATCGGATGACAATTCTTCGTACATTATTTTCAAAACCCAAAACATTCTAACAAAAGATAGAGGGACAATAGGAGAGTATTAAATGCTCTGTGAAACCAACCCATTGTTGCCGTCATCTTTCTATGGATAATTCCACTCCTCCTCCCCCGCTTAGATTTACAGGAATACTAAAAGTAAATTGGACAGCTACAGACACAACTGCTTCACAAAGCAATTAAGCAGAATAATCTGCCACGAAGTGTGGTGCAAACCCATCATTAAACAAAAGGACAACTTCTAATAATACTAATATTCAAAGATCTTTCAGGACAACTTCTATCAGTGATGAAGATAACATGATAGCCTTCTGCCGGCCAATACGCTCCCACACAGAGGGGCTCCTCAGGGTGCCATCGGCCAATGTCGACCCAGGGGGAGAGCCTTCTCTGTGGGGGCACCAGCCCTCTGGAATGAGCTGCCTTAGAGGTTCATTTGATCCCCGACCTGTGTACTTTTCGCCGCGCTCTGAAGACTCTTTTATTCCAACAAGCCAGGCTGGCCTAATAGGAATTTTAAATTGGGTGTCTGTTAGCTTTTAATTTGGTGGGCCACATTTATATATTTGTTTTTAAATTATTTTTAAATTTTGAAAGTGTATATGTGTTTTAAGATGGCTGTACACCGCCCTTTGAGTCCTTTGGGAGAAGGGCGGTATAGAAGTGTAATAAAATCTAAAAATCTAAATCTAAAATAGCAAAATGTTCTTAGAGGCCATCGGTGTCTAGTATCAGAGAGCGAGACTGGTTTCCTTCCTGGCCTCTTTATGGACTACCCAAATTGTTTGACCAGCCAATGCCAGAAATGGAACGCTATTTTTTTGTGGCCCAAGAAAGCAGAACTTCTCTATTCTTGTAACGCGTGGGTGAGATGGGAAACAAAGGAAATTTAATAATAAATAAAATAAATAATTAAGATGCAGCTGACAAAAAAACAAATACAGGTAGTTTTTGGTTAACTATGGTAATTGGGTTCAGATTTTCCATTGCTAAGCAACAGAGCTGTAACGTCATGTCATGTGATCGTGCTGCTTAGCGACAGCACTTCCGGTGCTTCCTGTGGCCGTCATTAAGAGAATCCTGCACTATTGTTAAGCACAACTTAACATAATCACACTTTGGGATCTCTTGCCAGCTGTTCCATTGACTCTGTTTGTCAGAAACCAGCAGTGAAAGTTGCAAATGTCGATCACATGACTGTGGGATGCTTCAATGTCATAATTGTGAGCCGGTCACCGAATGCCCGGATTGTGATCATGTGATCTTGGAGATGCTTTGACGGCTGGAAATTTAAGAGCTGGTCATAACTGTCACTTGTTCAGCGCTGTCGTAACTTTGAGCAGTCACTGAATAAGTGGTTGCCAAGCAAAGACCACTTCAGGGATGAAATGCTCTCGGTTCGGACCAGATCGCCCGATCCCGTAGCGATGGAGGCGGGTGGTTCGGCGAACCGGTAGCAAAAATCCCTGCACACCCCCATGCCCAGCTGAGTCCCGCAATCATCAGAGGCTTTTTTTTTTTAAAAAAAAAGCATTTTTACTACAACCTCTTTGGCCGAAAAAATGCTTTTAAAAGTAAAAAAAAAAGCCTCTGATGATTGCGCGGCTCATCTGGGATCGTCAAAGGCTTTTAAAACAAAAAAACCCCCTTTTTTTCTTTTAAATCCCTCTGACGATCCAAGCTGAGTTGCCTGATCATTTGAAAGCATTTTTTTACAACCTCTTCGCTGAAGAGGTTGTAGAAAAAATGGTTTTAAAAGTTAAAAAAAAAATTGGCCACGCCTACCCAGTCAAATTACTCCCCCCCACCACCACCAAACCACATCCGCAGAACCGGTAGTAACAAATTTTAGATTTCACCATTGGACCACTTGTAAGTAGCAAAATAACGAGTGTCTACACAAGGAGGGAGTCAACAAAATTAGGAGGGCACCCACAGCTTTGCAATCAAACCCAGCCTCTTTTTTACATGGTTTTGCACTTGTGGGTGTCCACAAAGCTCTCTGGATCTTTGTGGATCCTTCTTCAAGCAGGTGGCCCCAATGCAGTTTACACAAGAGGCTCAGCTACCAACATGGAAAATGAATGAAGCTCCAAACGGGAGGATGAAAATGAAGCCTATGAAGAAAAAATTGGGCTGGTTGCCCTTTACTCACATCTTCCCTCGGCGTGGCAGGCTCAGCTCCTTCTGGATGAAGAAAACAGAAAATAAAAGAGTGTTTACATCGCTTCTGTATCACCCATATCTTGTTTCTTTGCCTTTGCTCAGACTCCCCAAATCTTAGCCTGAAATGGTACTAAGTATTGGTGTGGTATAAAGTTCCCCACTTGAGCTGAGGGGGGGTTGGACTAGAAGACCTTCAAGGTCCCTTCCAATACTGTTAACCTTTTGCTCTTTTAGCTTCCTGCTGGCTTGAATGGATGAATGGGAAAAGTGGTAAGTGTTCTCTTCACTCGACAAATGAGAGTTATTCAAGATGCAGCTGACTAGCCTGATTAGGTGGCTCAGTGACTAAGACGCTGAGCTTGTCGATCAGAAAGGTCAGCAGTTCGGCGGTTCGAATCCCTAGTACAGGTCTCCTGCATGAGCAGGGGGTTGGACTACATGACCTCCAAGGTCCCTTCCAACTCTGTTACTGTTATCTTCCTTTCCTGGGATTCCTGCGCCAGATTTTTCAGCAAGAACATGCTCTTTGTACTTGTTAGGAAAGAAAAAATATATACTGCTTATGTTCCAGAGCATTCCCTCTATACAATCTTTGTTCAGGTCCTCAGCTAGCCATACTTACTGGGTGACTATGAGCCAATTTCACTCATTCAACCCTGCCTACCACCGTATTGTTGGATAAAATGAGAGATGGCTTCTATACTACAATATTCCTGCAGTCAAGTAAAAATAAACAAGAAGAGGGAAGAACATCTTGGTGTAGATGGAATAAATTTATTACCAAGGTGGCTAGTATAGAAAACGTCAGTGAATGGGCTGAGGCATCCAGTAAGCTTGGCTTAACATGTTTCCTGATTCATGCTAGATAATGTCTAGATTCCCATAGGACCTTAAAATCTATAGAATTCCAACTTAGTCTAATATAGCAAATTTGTAAAAAATCCAGACTGGCATAGGGAACCTATATTTGTGCATCTGGAGTGGGTGATGGCTAGCATGTCAATTTGCTTTTTTCCATGAGAAAGAGTTGAGTTAAATGGAGTCTTTCAAAAGTTCTAGATTATAAAAGCAGGAAGCACTTCCTTTGAGGTGGGGGGGAATGGGGAGAGATACCTAGGATTGCATCAAGTCTAATCTTCCTCATGATGCTCTACGCTATATGGCCCAGCCTCAAAAAATGGGCAAGGCAAAGCAAAACCTAAATTAATTGAATTTAAATGTTTTACATATTCTTTAATTTCCCTCTTCTTTCACATTAAAATTTCAAATGCAAATTACCCAAGAAGCCATCTTAAAAAAAAATTGGGGGAGGGGGAGGAGTCTTGGTGGTGCAGCGGACTAAAGTGCTGTTAAGTAGCACTTAGCTGCCAGCTGCCTGCAATTACTGCGAGTTCAAATCTCACCAGGCTCAAGGTTGACTCAGCCTTCCATCCTTCCGAAGTAGGTAAAATGAGGACCCAGATTGTGGGGGCAATAAACTGACTTTGTATAAAAAAGAACACCGCTTGGGGGGGCCAAAAGCCCTACTAAGCAGGTATATACAAAAGTATGAAGGCTATTGCTTAACGCATTGTAAGCCGCCCTGAGTCTTAACTCCCAATTAGCGAAGAAAAGGTTTAAAGCAGAAATCGTACAAGTTAAGAGCTAACAAGTACTTACAATCTTTTCCCCACTTTCTGGCTGTATTCTCACAACACGCATCACCTGATTACTGAATCAGTCCATTTTCTGGGCTCACACACAATATCCTGGATGGTCAATTAAGCAATGGGCTGGGGTTTACATAACTGTCAAACCACAGAGAATCTCACCAAGACAACTAATCAAGATTAGGAAGCTACGTAACCTCACCTGAACTGATAAAGCTTGTTTGTAATAGAAGAGCCTTTGGCTTGGGATCTTGATTTTGAATCCCAAAGACTTTTTTTCTGTCTCAAACCACTCTAGCATGTATGAATCCACAAGTAATGGCTATCAAGTGGAGAACAGAATTCATCCACTCCTAGGAAGGATTCTCTTCTTCCAGAAAGAAGACTGGCTTCCAGGAATAATTTCTGTTATTCCAGGAACAACAGAATTCACTGAATCTGGAAACAGGAGTGGGCATTTTCAAAATATGGTAGGGCAAGAACAGACAGATATTCTTTTCATAATGCCACTAATGGATAGGAAACTTCCTGCTTAATTAAAAGACAATTCAAAAGAGCATGAAAGTCATCAACTCACAGATAAATGGTGGCTGAAAACTGAAGATGTGTTCCAGTGGCCCTTTTCTTTGGAATTAACTTAATTAATGAGACTTTGTGAAAATCTAGCTTTCTTATATTGGAGTTGCTGTTAGAGTTTTGACAGACATTTCAAAAAGTGCCTCAGGGGTATTTTTTAAAGTCTCCATGGGCTTTTAGGAAGAAATTAATGTTTATTTCTAGTTCCTAAACACCCAAAAATAACTCTGAATTTTTAGTAACTCTTTAAAAAGTGGATTGGGAAAGATGAGCTTAATCCTTTATCACAAACCAAACTGGAAGTGGTTTTATTTAAGGGCGGAATATAAACATTTTGAAACAGAACAGTATTTGGTGACACAAAAAACTTCTCCCACAATTAATGAATCAGTCCAAGGTGATTGTGCATTGTTTTTGTTAAAATGGAGTAATATCACAAGCCCTTTGGTACACAGTTCCCTACTCTGTTTCCTTCTCTTCTCAAATATATTGTCAGAATTTGCTGTAGACATGCTGTAGAGAAAAGGGGAAACTGTTGCCTTTTCCAACAAAATCCTGGGATCCTTATCAAAAACAAGGAAGTTTTGAATGAGAAGAAGAAATATAAAGAAAATGTTGGCTCCTTTCACATACCAAATAATAAGCCAAATGTGGTATGCTTGCTTTTGGTTTAAGGTCAATTCCAATCCAAGAGACAGACTTGATTTTTAGGCTTCGTGACAGTAATAGTAATAGGCAAAGGCAAGGCAAAAACAAAATAACATTGGCTTGGCTTTGTATTTAATTAAAATTAAGCACAGTTAGAATAGATACCCCCCCCCCGCCATATATCTAATAATTTCCTCTTCACATTAAAATTTCCACTTTGGTTAAGACTAGAAGTCTCTGGTGACTACAGCTGGCTTCATTGCCTGTGTGTAGCTCAAGGGCCCCAGAATGGCTTAACCACCATATGATGTATGAACTTAGCCATTGTTATATTAGTATCCAGCTCGCACATTTCATGCACAAAGTGCATTCACTGAGAAAAGTACTCCTAAGCACATGCCTATGCAGTGTCTCATGAACACCTTATGTACCCAATGCTTAAAAATGCTCAACTTTCAGGGAAGAACTCTTAAAGCTGCCTTTTTGCTATTCATTTTTTCCTCCAAAGCATCCCCTTCCAATGCTTTCTTGCTTTTCAACCATTCTGGGATGGCAAGAAACTGCAGGAAGCGTTTGCCATGGCAACCAATGATGTCACACTCCACTTGCCACTAGCTGTGGAACAGCCTGACTTAAGAAAGAGGTGGGTGTAGCCTGAACAATCCTCATCTCAGATTCCATGCAAGGCCTGTCTACACCCAGAATGCCCTGAAGTTCCAAACCAAGAAGCAAATGGTGTAATTCTGGGACTAACCAACAATTGTATCTAGATCTTCTTGCTTCATCTCCATTCAAGGCTACTAGTCTAAAACGAACCTCTCTATTCAACACCAGTTGACTTTAGGGTCAAATGGGGACAGCAGTTCCTTTTTGTGGTCTGGGGGCTTCTGAATAGCAGGAAGTTGATTATTGTGGACTTGGATTGGAAAAATCTATGGGAAGGAGAAGGAGGAGGAGGAGGAGGAGGAAAGGAAAGGAAAGGAAAGGAAAGGAAAGGAAAGGAAAGGAAAGGAAAGGAAAGGAAAGGAAAGGAAAGGAAAGGAAAGGAATCTTGTAACAGATTTGAAGAGGTCCATCAACAGGGCTACAGATATCAATGTAGAGCCTTGGTAGTACAGTAGTCTAAAGCACCCTGTTATTAAGCTGCCTGCAATTACTGCAGGTTCGAATCTCGCCAGGCTCAAGGTTGACTCAGCCTTCCATCCTTTCTAAGGTAGGTAAATTAAGGACCAGTTGTGGGGGCAATAAGCTGACTTTGTATAAATATACAAAAAGGATGAAGGCTATTGCTTAGCACATTGTAAGCCACCCTGAGTCTCTGGAGAAGGGCAGCATATAAATCAAATTTTAAAAAAAATGTCTGAACATCAGTTCCTCTGAGAAACAGTAGCGTATCTCCCTCCTTGGGTCTGTGAGCTTCCCAGAGGTGTCTGTCCAACTAGGGTAGAAAGAAAGCAAGATGCTCAGCTAGAGGAAGATTTCGGGAAGGCAGAGAGAAAGAAAAGAGACAGGAGTATAATTTGGGCAAGTTCTTTCCTAGTTACGCCAACTCTTACATGATTATGGACATCTTTGCCTGCAACCTCCACCCAGATTTGAAAACAAAAAAAAGGGGGGGGGGGCAAAGAACCCTGGTCTTCTTGCTTGCTCATTGCTGTCAGGTCCATGTTTCTGTTTTGTGGCTGAGATTGGTCTCTCAGTGACAGGCAAAATGTCACTGAAGCCCTTGAAGCTTTGATCTCTGAGGCTTGGACTTCTCCCCCAGGACTCTCAGCCAAGCAGTGAGGCACGTGAAATGCCAAGATAAATTTCTGTTGCTCTCCCATGAGTTAAATCAGGCAGGAGAGGGTGCAGAGGGGGACCGTCTGCCTTGTGCTCCTGGGAGCTGCCAAGACCAATAACAGCAGGACTCTGCCCTTAAGGTAACTCAGTGGAAGCAGCTTGCTTAACCCTTGCAGGGCACTTTCTCGGCAACCAGAACTGCCTTGGTGGATGATGAGAGCAAAAATTCCTGTCTTCTCCAGAGCAAGCAGGAAAGGGATGATTTGCTCCCAGTTTATTTGGGGAGAAGATACAAAAGGGTTACTTAATACCTTTACCCTGAGTGTCTATCATCTAGACCAGGGGTGTCAAACTCAGGGCCCTGGGGCCGGATCCGGTTCACAGGATGCTTAGATGCTGCCCTGGGAAGGACCGGCCAGTGGTGCCTCTGCCAGCGAAAGTGGAGCTCGCGGGGGGGGGGGGGGGGACCTCCATTTTCACTGGCAGAGGGCTAGCAAAACAAAGTAAAAACAAAACAAAAGGAGAAAATCCCCTTTTGCATTTGAACATCCAAGAAGGGATAGGAAAGGAGAAAGGGAAAGACAAAGAAAAAGAAGGGAAGAGAGCAAGGAAGGAAAAAAAGGAAAGAGGGGAAGGAAGAAGAAAGGAGAATGAAGAGTGAAGGAAAAAGAAGAAAAGGAAGGAAGGAAGGAAGATTATAATGAGAGGGAGGGAGGGTCAGAGGTAAGTCCTGCTTTAGCACTTGGCCACCACAGGTCCCCCCCCAACAGGAGTGACATCAAGCTGGCCATGCCCCCCTGGCCCCACCCCCACCCCCCCAAGGTCAAACACAATCCTGATGTGGCCCTCAATGAAATCGAGTTTGACACCCCTGATCTAGGCCATGGTTGTTCCAAAAGGCATCTGAACTTTCTTGGTTTTTCCCCCTAAAAATGTTTCGCTTCTCATCCAAGGAGCTTCTTCTTCAGAAGCTTCTTGGATGAGAAGCAAAACATTTTCAAGGGAAAACCCAAGAAAGCCCACTTGCCTTTTGGAAAAGCACCGTTGGGACTTTACCCTGAGTAAAAACAGTGCATTTAAGAAGGACAGCTGGCTTAAATTCAGAAACAGTCTGCTAGTGATCAGGTATTTCTTTAGCTGCCTACTGGTGGGGAGGGAGAGAGAGTGGCAAGTGGCAAAAAGAAGATAAAGGGAAGAAAGAAGATGTGATAATTCCACTCATATTCATCATTAACTTCACCCAACAGTATGGAGTTTTTGACAGATAAATCATGAACATGCTATAAGGCAGCGGTCCCGAACCTTTTTGGCACCAGGGATGGGTTTCGTGGAAGACAATTTTTTCCATGGACCGGGGGAAGCATACGGACGAGGAGGAGCGTGCAACTTAGATCGGGTGCTTGCGCAGTTTTGCCCACCTGCCGCTCACTTCTAGCTGTGTGACCTGGTTCCTAGCAGGCCACAGATGCAGCCTGGGGGTTGAGGATCTCTGCTATATGGTATCTGGGCTGAACAAATCTATATGGGCACCAGATGGCAGCAAAGAGGTGTCATTATCTGTATTTCTCAGCTGGATCTCTTAGTCCAGATATGGTAGCTGTAAATAAACATCATTTTCGGATGAATGAGGCCTTTGAGGGAAAAAAAAAATAAGTTCCCATGTTGATATACTCTGGCTTTGGAGGCCTTGGTGCTCTCTGAGCTTGGTTGTTTGTATACATATGTTTTATTACCCAACTAGGTAACATCATCGGTGCTCTGACTGACTGGCAGAAGCAGATTCCCATCACTTCAGGGGAAAGAAGTTTTCAAATGTAGGCATTCAGCTACCACTTATCTTTCATTTTTGTCACAAATCTGCAAAGTAGATTAGCTAAACTTTCCCAAACTGGAGCTTTTCAGATACATTGGACCACAGCTTCCAAAAATCCGAACCAGATAGGTGCCCAGCATGTACGGTATATAAAACACAAATCTCAGATCTGAAACTCTTCAGTCATTGTCACTGTTCAGACATTTTAGCCATGCTTGGTATACCATCCCACTGGCCCTGTGGATCTTCCAATTTTCTATTCCAGGAGTCTCCAAACTTGGCAACTTTTAAGACTTGTGGACTTCAACTCCCAGAATTCCCCAGCATGCAACCATTAACACTGATGATGTTACCTAATTTGTATTTTTTTTATATGCACCAAAAATGAATTCCTTATGTGTCCAATCACACTTGGCCAATAATTCTATTCTATTCTATTCTATTCTATTCTATTCTATTCTATTCTATTCTATTCTATTCTATTCTACTCTACTCTACTCTACTCTACTCTACTGTATTCTACTCTATTCTTTACAAAAATAAAAACGAAGCTCAGACAGCACCAAGAACTCCTCCTTTCAAGCTTGAGCTACAAATATTCTCCTTTGTGATGACAGCAGAGTTGCTATCATTGCCCTCTCACAGAGCTTGGAGGCTTGGGAGTCTGGATGGGGGACAACAGGCTGAACCCTGGTAAGACTAAGTTGCCATGGAAGTGTGGAACTTCAGGATCTGGGAGTTCTGGATGGGGTTGCACTGCCTCAAACAGACCCTGCGCACAATCTGGCAGTTCTCCTAAACTCAATGAGCAAGTGGCAGTTGTGGCTAGGAGAATTTTTGCAGAACTTCATGTTGTGCACCAGTTGCATCCTCTCCAAAATCATGGAGGCCCTGCACTCAATCACTCATGCTCTGGTCATCTCATGTTTGGACTACTGCAATGCACTCTACATGGGGCTATCCTTGAAGATATTCGGAAGCTACCGCTGGCACAGAATGCAGCAGTGTGGACAGTTCTTGGAGCCCCGTAGGGAGGCCCACGTAACACTACTGTTGCATGAAATGCACTGGTTGCTGGTTTGTTTCCAGGTTCAATTCGTGTTGGTTATCACCTTTAAAGCCCTTTATGGCATGGGTCCAAGCTACCTGAGGAACTATCTCAGAAGGGGCATGCTGCAGACCCCATCAGTCAAGGAATTTCAGCAGCGGGGTCTAGGAAAAGAGTCTTTTCTGACATGGGTCTCGGCCAGGGGTGAAATCCAGCAAGTTCTGACAGGTTTTGGCAAACTGGTAGCAGAAATTTTGAGTAGTTTGGAGAACCAGCAAATACCACCTCTGGCTGGCCCCAGAGTGGGGTGGGAATGGGGATTTTGCAATATCCTTCCCCTGGAGTGGGGTGGGAATGGGGATTTTGCAGTAGTCTTCCCCTGCCACACCCAAGTCACACCACGTGCAAGCCACGCCCACAGAACCAGTAGTAAAAAAAATTGGATTTCACCACTGGTCTCGCCCTTTGAAATATAATGACCCTCAAGGTGAGACCTGCCTCCCCTCACTTTCTTGGCCTTCCAAAAGGGCCTTAAAACCTGACTCTAATTGGTCTGGGGCCCCAAGGAGGCATCCCACTCAGAAGGAGGTGGCTAGTACATTAAGAAGATCCCACTTCCACCCCATTTGTGTGTTTGTTCCTTTCTTATCTACTTTTTGTTAACATTTCATGTTTTAATTTTTAATGTCTTTAACATGCTCATTGTTTTATATTGTTGTTTTATGACGCGGTAAACCACCCGAAGTCATTTGACAGTGAGATGGGTGGCACATAAATTTAATAAGTAAGCAAACATGCATTTCGGGAGCTACTTCATTTAGCCCCATTTTAGCTTGTTCATATCAGCTCTGACTCTTAGCTGTTAGGTTTCATTTATCTAAAGTTATTGGCATTTATAAATATTGCTGAATATGCAGTTTCAGGCCCCTGTCTGCATTTATTTATTTATTTTTGCTTTAAACAAATAAACAGTAAATGATTGAAAAAGATCTACTCCTGGTGCATATTTACAGAGTAAATAATTCGATGATTTAGGACCCGTGATCTCAAATACTGGATACTGGATATATAATGGTTTTTGGGGGTTTTTTGTGTGTTTTTTGTTTTTAAATGCATTGTAAGGTGCCCTGAGTCTCCGGAGAAAGGCGGCATATAAATTGAATAAATAAATAAATAAATATCAGAGAGTAGTGGATGGAGATGGCTCAGCCACCCTCCCAACTTAACTGAAGTGGCCAAATCTTCTCTATTTCGCTGGTGCCCCAGAAAACACTGGACTGAACCAAATTCTCAAAGCCACTAAGAAACCAGGAATTTCCTTCCTATTCCTCCAAGGCAGTGGTTCTCAACCTGTGGGTCAGGACCCCTTTAGGGGTCGAATGACCCTTTCACAGGGGTCGCCTAAGACCATCGGAAAACACATATTTTCAAAGGTTTTAGGAATAATTTTATTGTTGGGGGTCACCACAACATGAGGAACTGTATAAAAGGGTCGCAGCATTAGGAAGGTTGAGAACCACTGCTCCAAGGATTTCCAGCATGTTTCTCTTCTTAGGGTGGGGACCGCCACAACATTCCCTGCGCTTTTCTGCGCTTTTCATCCACTTTTCAAGGCGTGTTCTTCAGTATTGCGCAGCCCCGATGGGGAACCCCATATAAAAAAGCAAAGAGGGCAGAAAAGCCACCGAGCGTTTCGACTCCAGACAGCTGGAGGCACCCCGATCCCGCTTGCCCAACGCAGGAGCCAAAGGGGGAATCGAGCGGGAAGAAGAGGAGCGAGTTGCTTTTTTCGCTGCAGCTCACCAGCGCCCCTTACCGCCAGTCGTTGGGAACGTCCAGCCGGCACGAAACACGCCCCGCTTTTGCCACAGTGCTCTCCCGAATCCTTCCCGGCGAAAAGATGCCCACGCTGGTAGATACCCTCGCCCACCCACCCAACCACCTTCTCAGTGCCTTCCTTGCACACTCACCTTCTGCTTTTCTCCCCCCCAATCAATTCTGCCCCCTCCCTCAGGCACACCCTGCAAAAGCGCAGCAGATCGGTTTGCAGAAAAGAGACAAGGAGATCTGCGGGCGCGCCTAGTGGGGTCTTCAGCTAGGAATCGAGGGAGATCCTTTCCTTCCCCCCCCCCCCCCCGGCGTATCTGGTTTTCTTAGCTTCTGCCACATCTTTATACTTGCCCGCGATGGATCTCCACTCTCCCACCCTCCTCCTCACCTGCAGCCCTCGGCGCCTCAAGATGCTGGATTCGTCCATGCTGCCTCCTCTTCCTGCTCCTGCTCCTCCTCCATGCCTCTCCGAGCTCGTCCGCAGGGTGGAAAGTGGTCCCGACGCTTGGAGGAAAGGCCGGACCGTGCGGGAGGCGGAAATCCCCCGGCCTGCATTGGCTGGTGGGGAATCAGCTGATCTGATCTTTTCCTTGTGGAGAAAACGAGACTTGGAGCTCCCGGCGTGTCAGTCGAGCCCTGCAATAACTAAGGGGGGGGTGGGGAGAGCGGCAGAGACAGGCGCGAGGTAGCCGTAGGGATGGAGAACTGCGATTCCCAAGGATCACGACAATCAGAGTAGACCGGAAGGGACCTTGGAGGTCGTCTAGTCCAACCCCTGCTCAAGCAGCAGACCCCATTCCATTCCAGACAAGTGGCTGTCGAGTCTCTTCTTAAAAGCCTCCAGTGATGGAGCACCCACAGCTTCTGAAGGCAAGCTGTTCCACTGGTTAATTGTTCTCACTGTTAGGAAGTTTCTGCTTAATTCCAGCTGACTTCTCTCCTGGAATAGTTTCCATCCATTGTTTCTTGTCCTTCTTTGGAAAATAAGTTTCCAAATTCCAGTGGTGAAATCCCAATTTCTTTACTACCGGTTCTGTGGGCGTGGCTTGGTGGGCATGGTGTGGCTTGGTGGGCGTGGCAGGGGAAAAGATACTGCAAAATCTCCATTCCCACTCCACTCCAGGAGAAAGATATTGCAAAATCTCCATTCCCACCCCATTCTGGGGCCAATCAGAGGTGGTATTTGCCAGTTCTCTGAACTACTCAAAATTTCCGCTACCGGTTCTCCAGAACCTGTCAGAACCTGCTGGATTTCACCCCTGAAGTTTTTGTTTTTTTTTAAATTTGATTTATATGCCGCCCTTCTCTGGAGACTCAGGGCGGCTTACAATGCGTTAAGCAATAGCCTTCATACTTTTGTATATTTATACAAAGTCAGCTTATTGCCCCCACAACTGGGTCCTCAATTTACCTACCTTAGAAAGGATGGAAGGCTGAGAACCTTGAGCCTGGTGAGATTCGAACTTACAGTAATTGCAGACAGCTGGTGTTAATCACAATGCTATCAGTCTGCTGAGCCACCAGGCCCTCTTGGTGGCTCAGTTGACCCATCTTCTTCTTTCTCTAGCCTGGGCATACCCAATTCCTGCAACTGTTCTTCATCTGTTTTAGTCTCCAGGCCTTTAATCATCCTAATTGCTCTTCGCTGCACTTTTTCCAAAGTCTCAACATCTTTTTTGTAATGTGGTGACCAAAACTGGATGCAGGATTCCAGGTGTGGCCTTAACTAAAGGCTTTATAAAGCATTAGTAATACTTCATGTGATTTTGATTCTGTGCCTCTGTTTATGCAACCAAGGATCATATTAGCTTTTTCAGATGCTGCCACATACTGCTGGCTCACGTTTAAGTAATTGCTCCCTAGAACTCTAAGATCTCTCTCACAGTTACTGTTTTTGAAAGAGGCAGCCAAAGATATTTCAGATCAGGGTGATTCTTTTATGCCTTTTGCAATTTGCACCTATATTCCTCTAATGAGGTGGGGAATAAGGCTTTCTCTAAAGAAGAGCTCCTGAAGTGGGGTGCCTTGACTTGGCAATCTCAGGAACCCCTCAGTTGACAAATCCTTCCTGCCTCTCTTGCAAAAGGAGCATTGATAATAAGGCTTGCCTACCTGGCAGGTCTGGTGTAAAGATCAAGGGGTGGGCAAACAGCCCTTTGCATTGAAAGCACACAAGATAAAGCTGCTTCTACCACAGCCTCCTCTAACTTCTAAAAAAACTTTAAAATTTTAACTTTTAACTTTTTAAAAAAATATCCAGCCTTTATTATTTTTATAAATCACTCAAGATTTATCTCTAATACTCCTTCCTCCTCCTATTTTCCCCACAACAATAACCCTGTGGATTGGGTTGAGAGAGAGTCACTCAGCCAGGTTTCATGATTAAAGCAAGACTAGAACTCACATTCTCCCAGTTCCTAGTCTGGTACCCTAACCACTAGAGACCAAACTGGGATGAATGGACGTCACCCAAAGTGTGCAGTTTCTATGTCTTGAATGAAAGAGTATTTTGTACTCTGAGGCAAAGTATAAGAAAAAGTCCTTGCTGCCCCATTTCACAAATTTGATTAATTCGATTTCAGTTGACTGTTTCTTAAATTCCTCCAATGGAAAATGTTCTCACATCCTGGATTTACATCAGGTATAGCGAAGCATCTCTAGAATAACAGGTAACCATCTTTTTGCCACCTGAAAGATTGCCCTGCTCTCTAAGGTAGACCCAATCCTGGGAACTAAAGATTTATTGTGTACAATACAGAGGTAGACCTCGACTTGAGACCACAATGGAGCCCAAAATTTCTATTACGAAGCAAGAGTTAAGTGAGTTTTGTCCCATTTTATGACTTTTCTTGCCAGAGTTGTTAAGTGAATCACTGCAGTTGTTAAATTAGTCAAACTGTTGTTAAGTGAATCTGGCTTCCTCATTGACTTTGCTTGTCAGAAGGTCACAAAAGGTGATCATATGATCCTGGGACACTGCAACCGTCATAAATATAAGCCAATTGCCAAGCATCCAAATTTTGATCATGTTCCCCTGGGGATGCTGCAACAACAGTCATAAGTGTGAAACACGATCATAAGTCACTTTCTTCAGTGCCATTGCATCTCTGAACATTCACTGAACAAATGCGATACAGGCTACCTGTATAGCTTTCATTGTGTGACTGCACAATATATCAGAATCTGAATCTGATGGTTTGAGATTACAGTCTCTAATATTTTAAGATAGCATAGCCAAGGAGAATTGCAGCCTGAAGTTGGTTAGACTCTTGGTGAGTTGACTTAGCATAAAGCAGTTTCAGTTTCCAACTCAAAAGCCATCATTTTGAGGAAACCTCTGCCTTCTGACAGCTATCAGATTAGACCTGAGCTGCACATTGGTAGCCTGCTGGAAAAGGCAATCCCACCCCACTCCCCAAATTGTCAGCTCAGGCCAAAACCCAAGTTTGTTTAAGTTATTGCTCATTCATTCAGTTACTTCTCATTTTTTGTGATATCACTTCACCAAGTCAGTATCGGTTTTACTAAGTTCTCATAAGCTCCTGCTTGAGTCACCAGCTATAGTATCTCCCTAGTATGTTGGATTTTCAGTTTCCTTTCATTTTTCCAAGCAATAGGATCTTTTCCAATGACTCTTGGCTTTGTTTTCTGTGTCCAAAGTATCTAACCTTTAGCTTCATTCTTAGTGCTTCTAGTAAGCAGACTAGTTTTACTTAATTTAATACCCTGTTTCCCTGAAAATAAGACATCCCCTCATAATAAGCCCAATTGGGCTTTTAAGCGCATGCGCTAAAATAAGCCTTCCCCCGAAAATAAGCCCTCCCTGAAAATATTTAAACACAGAGCTGGAAATCAGGTAAGACAGCAAGAGGAGCCCCATCTTGTTCCACGAGCCCCAAAATAATAAGACCTCTCCAAAAATAAGGCCAAGTGTTTATTTCAGGGTTCAAAAAATATAAGACAGGGTCTTATTTTCGGGGAAACACGGGTATTTATCTATTTATTGTACTTATAAGCCTTCCCAATCAGTGTACAACTAAGTAAAAAAAAACACTCTGGACACTGTACAGCAAAAACAAATCAAACATTAATTATTTTTTCTTATCCATCGAAGCTAGTCTCAAAAATTTCCTAGTCCCACAAAATCCTAGAAACCAGGAGACTGTGAATTCTAGTACCACCTTAGGCACGAAAGCCAGTTGGGTGACTTTGGGCTAGTCAATGTCACTCTCAGACAAAAACAGGCACTAATAATTTTTCATGCACTTTTTCTATTGATCCAGCTTTCCAGCCTTATATTTCAATTAAAAAAGAAAAAAACCCAATAGCCTTGATAATGCATGCCTTTTTGGTAGGTACAATGTCTCTGCAGTGCCCGTGACTACAATTTTCATAGTCTCCCAAGTTGTAGATGGGTTGTTATTTCATAGTTGCAGTTTCCATTCCTGTCAATTTTTGAAGCTAAGGAAATAAAGGCTCTGCTACTTCCTGCTGACTGTACTGGGTTGATATTTTCAATTGACATAATAGAACACAGTAGATGAGGGTGTCAAACTCTCATCTGGACTCGGGGGCTGGATTCGGTCCGCAGGGTGCTTAGATCTAGCCCACAGGACTGCTCTGGAAATAGTGAAGGACTGGCCCACAATGCCTCTGCCAGTGAAAATGGAGCTCAGGAGTGCCACAAACGGCCCTCCCGAGCTCCATTTTCTCTGGCAGAGGGTTGCCGAAGGCCGTCGCAGCCAAAAACAGAGCTCAGGAGCCTGTTTTCGCTGGCAGATTGCTCAGGCCCCACAGGGGTCCCTGACACGAGTGACATTGAGCTGGCCACGCCCACCCCGAGGTCAAACACAAGCCTGATGCGGCCCTCAATGAAATCGAGTTTAACACCCCTGCAGTAGATTAAACAGCCAACTGCCTTTTATAGTTTACCTTCAATGAGAGATTTCTTGGGTCTTCCTTGCTTTTAGCTGTTCAAGTGGTATTTCTGGGGTTGCTGATGTGTCTCCTGGAAGTTTTAATTTCAATGGCTCATAGTTCAGCTTTTTTCATGATATATTCTACATGTGTTAAATTAGTAAATGGTTATTACACAACCCTGCTACACTCCTTTCTCAGTTTGAAATGTTTAATTTCTCCATATTCTTAGTCTTTAGCGGCAAAGGATCAAAGGAGTCTGGCAGCAGCTTTTTTTAACCAATAAATTTAGTCCGAAAAGGTATCGATTTAAAGGCATCAATTTTCATAAACTGTAATTCATTTCATCAGATGTGTTTAGTGGCTAGACTATAATTGTTGCTAGTCATCATGTACATTTTTGTATATGTGGCACAAGTGGCACAAAGTGGCCATATTTGTTGTGGTCTACACAGTTAAGAGGGTTAGTATAATCAGTAAGTCAAAGCTAGATATTTTGAGGGAGCTCCTTTGTCCTTTCTATTACTGCTTGGATGTTAGCAATGTGATCCCAGGTCAATCAATCAGAATAGAGCTGGCTTCCGGTTTGCTGCTGGCCGCCGCCAGACGTTCCTTTGGGATCGTCAGCTTCCATTCCCTGTCAGAGCCGCCGTTACAGCAGATGGCGGCTCGAAAAAACTCCGTTTCCAAGAGGAAATGGAGATAGAGCCGGCAGGGGTGGGTAGAACTCTCCGCAGAGTCCCAAAAGTTTTTTTTTTAACTTTTGGGACGGAGCGGATGAGAAGCCCCATATCCCCTGCCGCTGCTCCGGGCTTTGGGAGACCTCTGCTTATGCAGAGCCAGGCGTCAAGAGCAAGCCTGCGAATTCAACAGAATAATTAAAGAAATGACGAGCTGGACCCTTAATACTGAACCGCAAGTATTTCACCTTTCCAAAATCTATCTAAGAGAAAAGAGGAGAGGAAAAGAGGGAAAAAGAACCTTTTAAAATGGCGTCTGCTCTGGCTGGAGAAGGGCTAAAAGGGAAAGTCCTTCCGTTTCTTCTTACTACAATGTAGCGGAATAAATATCATTGGCTACATTTGTAGATAAAACCTCGCTCCTGTGCTGCTGATTGAAAAGAAGGGTTTTTTTTTTCCTTTTTTAAGGGAAAGTTCTTTTGTTTTCTATTTCTTCTCTCTTTTTTGCTAAATCTTGTCTGTGTGGGAAATGGCATCGGGACTTACACAGCTGGACAAATGGGGGGGGGGAACTTCCCCTCTCAAGAAATTGCGCCAACAAATTTCAACTCTCCAGCGTCAGAAACCCGATTTTAATATATTAGAATTTATCCTTGAAGAGATTGTAAGAAGGGATGAGATTGTGAACCAGCAACTTGAAAAATTTAAGTAGGAAATTAAAGAAATTGGTGAATTGGTCAAATCAAAGTTTGACTTTTTGAATCAAAAGATTTTAAAAGCTGCTAATGGTTTATCAGGCTTTCTGATTCGGGTGGATGCAAAGACTAAATTATTAGAGTCTAAAATGAAGGAAATTGAGGAGAATTTGGATGACATGACTCAAAAAATTAAAAAGGATTTGATAAACACTCAGGATAATAGCTCGGAAGACAAATCTAAAATGGAGACTGACCAAAAGATTGGTAATGAAGAAAATGTACAACAGAGGATTGAAAGAGAAGTTTTAATGATTCAATATAATTTTACAGAATATGCAATTAGACTGAGAGGTTTGCAGGAAAATAATAGAGATGATCTAAGGAAAATATCTTCTGAAATTCTGGCTGGGATCTTAAAGGTTCAACCTGATGAAGTGTATTATAGGATTGATAGAATTTACAGAATAAACTCCTGGTTGGCAAAGCAAAGGCAATTGCCCAGAGATGTGGTGATCTATTTTACAGATAAAGAAATTAGGAATAATATTGTGCAGAACTCTTTTAATTCTACCTTGCAATTTCATGGAAGAAAGATTTGGATTTTTAAGGAGCTCCCGCCCAAGATGTTAATGGAGAGGAAGAAATTTGGCTTTCTAGTGACTGAATTAAAAAAAAGAAATATCCTATTCAGGTGGGACACCCCAGTTGGCCTAATATTGAGATATCAAGGAATAAGATATCAATTGCATACTGTTGAAAAAGCGGAAGATTTCTATCAAAAAATTTTAAAAATGAATTTAACACCTTTAGGCATAATACAGGATAAGCAAAAGGAGTTGGAAACAAAAGGAAAACATCAAATTACAGAGGCTGTGATGGATAAATTGTCTTTGGACTCCCTGGATACCCCAGCTGGACTGTCTATAAATAAGAGAGCAGTGTCATCCGACTCCAATGTGATGAACCATCAAGTCACAGACAAGTGCGCAAATCAATCAGTTGATATACAAGTGATGGAGAAGAAAGATGAGATGATAAAACTAACCCAACAACAACAATACATAAAGCAGAATGAAAATCAACTAGCAGACACACAATTGGTAGGCAAGAAACGAGGATGGAAATTCAACCCGGAAAAGAAAAAGAAAAGAAATAGATCGCATAGAAACAGCAATTTCTAAACTATGCAACAGTGATGCCAGGGACTTTAAAAAATGAATGAATATTTGAAAAGATAGTGGAGGCGAACAATTGTCTGATACTATCCTGAGGATTGTGGCAGATCTCTGCAAGGCCATGATTTTGGGATGTGAAAAGCGCCTCACTTTGTTGGATTTGAATCATCTAAAAATTTTTTTTTTTTTTTTTTTTGGTAAATATATTATAATCATTTTGAGTTATAAGGCAGGAGAGTCTCGCCGGGGCATGCAGAAGATCTGGATGTTACTCAGTAGGATGATGGGAATTAATAATCCTGATGAATACCACAACTATAACCATACGGATATAATTATAATTATAATGTCACTCGGGTGGTTGTTTTTGCTTTTATACAGATGCGAGGATATCTACTACTGATGGGGGCAGAAGATGACTGGAGATTTTGAACAAACTGTTGCACCAGCATGTTATTTTACCCTATTATGGGTGATGGATCTAACAATCCAGAGGAAAGACATCAAAGAAGATACTATATGGATTATAAATTTAAAGTTATTGTTTTTTCCTTTTTTACAAAATGGAATGCATATATAGATATGTGTATATCTTAGTAATGTGGGCAGTGGATTATATCTAGAATTGTACTGCATGATTTTGTAGGAATTGAAGGGTTGAAATAGGTTAGTTTACTGATTGATTAGTTTAAGAAAAAGGATTCTTAAGTCATATATTTAGGGGAGTGGAGGACTTAACAATTCAGTGGAAAGATACTAAAGAAGATATATTTTTTTCTCTTCTTTTTTTTTTCTTCTTTTTATAAAATGGGATGCATATATAGATATGTGTATATTTTAGTAAAGTGGGTAGTGGATTATATCTAGAATTGTACTGTATGATTTTAAGTCATATATTTAGAGGAGTGGAGGAATTGGACAGAATTGAATAAATGTTAAATTTGGATGCAGGGAGAAGGTCGATTTAAAATGTTATATTAATATATATAAAAGATTAAAGGTTAAATTGTAATAATACTCAATAAGCTTAACATGTTAAGGGTCAGTATTTCGAGAAGGGATTAAGGGAAAGGAAAGATATTATGTATGTAACTAGTTATGAAATAGCCTATTGTTGTGAAGAAGTCACAGGGGGGGTTGGGTGGAAAGGGTGGGTTAGGGAAGGCGGGGGGGAAAGGGGGAAAAACTTGTATTTGAAAACTTTTTCAATAAAAAAAAATCAGAATAGAGCTGAAAGGAAACTTGGAGGCAGGGGTGGGTTCTACTTACCTTTACTACTGGTTCGCAACGGGATCGCGTGCACTTCTGCACATGCGCAGGTCGCTTCTGATGACATCACGGTCAGTGGGCGGAGCTCACTATAGAACCGGTCCGAACCAGGGGCAACCCACCACTGCTTGGAGGTCTTCTAGTCCAACCCCCTGCTGAAGCAGGAGACCCTATACCAGTGATGGCTAACCTTTTTGCTGTCGCATGCCAAAAGCGGGGGGAGTGTGGGGTGGTCGTGCATGTGTGTGCCCACACCCATAATTCTACAAGCCCTGTCCCCCCGCGCATGTGCATGTGACCCCCTCATGCTCCCCCCACTTTTGTTATGTGAGGGCCCGGTGGGCCTAGTAGGCCTGTTTTCCAGAGGCTTTCTAGGAGCCCGGGGAGAGCAAAAACAGCCTTCCCCTCCCCAGAAGCCCTCCGGAGGCCGGAAACAGTCCGTTTGCTGACTTCTGGTGGTCCCAGAAGGCCCGAAAATCAGCTGGCCAGCGTGTGCATGCATGATGGAGCTCAGCTAGGGCAACGCTCGCGTGCCCACAAATATGACTCCGCGTACCACCTGTGACACGCGTGCCATAGGTTCGCCATCACAGCCCTATACCTTTTCACATAGGTGGCTGTCCAGTCTTTTCTTAAAAATCTCCAGTGATGAAGCACCCACAATTCTGAAAGCAAGCTATCCTGCTCTTGTTTCCCCAACACTTCTGAATCCAGCTTGTAAATCGAGCTGGATCTTATTCTATATACTGCATTTTTAAAGTCTGGCCTGCACTCTTGAGCATTATCTTATTAACTATGAAATAAGCACAGTTGTTTGATAGTTTGAGCATTCTTTACTACTGTCATTCTTAGATACTGGAATATCAATTGATCCTTTCTGTCCCTTGGTCACTGCCCTGTTTTCTATACTTGTCGATAAACTATATCACATCATCTGCACTATTGTGATTAACACCAGTTGTCTGCAATTACTGTAAGTTCGAATCCCACCAGGCTCAAGGTTGACTCAGGGCGGCTCACAATACATTTTAAAAAATCATTATAAAAAACATTTAAAAATTAAAAACATTAAAAACATTAAAAACTCATTCCTGCCATTCATGGCCAGATTTCACCAGATCACAAGAGCGAGATCAACGGCCCCAGGCCTGCTGGAAAAGCCAGGTCTTCACCGCTTTTTGGAAGGCCAATAGGGTGGGGATGGTCCGGACCTCAGGAGGTAACTGGTTCCAGAGAGCTGGGGCAGCCACAGAGAAGGCCCTCCCCCGCGGGCCCGCCAGCTGGCATTGTTTAGCTGACGGGACCTGGAGGAGACCAACTCTGTGGGATCTTACCGGTCGCTGGGAGCTATGCGGCAGAAGGCGGTCTCGAAGATAACCTGGCCCTGAGCCATGTAGGGCTTTAAAGGTAATAACCAACACCTTGAATTGTGTCTGGAGACCAATAGGGAGCCAGTCCAGCTTGCGGAGAATTGGTGTAATGTGGGTGTACCTAGGTGCACCCACGACAACTCACGCGGCTGCGTTCTGGACCAACTGTAGACTCCGAACACTTTTCAAAGGTAGCCCCATGTAGAGCGCGTTCTTGTAAGAACACCTGCAGCTTTGTTCTTAAATACAGTTAGACCTTGACTTGCAACCACAATTGGGACCGGAATTTCTGTTATTAAGCGAAGGTGGTTGTTAAGTTAGGTGCGCCTGATTTTACAACCTCCTTTGTCATAGTCGTTAAGCGAATCACTGCAGTTTTAAAATAAACCAGGTGATTGTGAAACAAATCCAACTTTTCCCATTGACTTTGCTAGTGAGAAGCTGGCTGGGAAGGTTGCAAATGGTGACCACATGAGCCCCCCCCCAGGATGACGCAATCATCAT